>JAESIX010000008.1:0-2400000 GCA_016802215.1 Brachionus paranguensis | reverse complement strand
ACTTGTTCTGCAAATGTAACAAAGTGTAACAACTTTTGTTTCACCTACCGCAAAAGTCTGCAAAATCTGTGCAAATTAATTGCGTTTTATTTTTAATACTTTTAGATAGGGTGCAATTTTGCAGAATTTGCAGACTTTTGCGGTAGGTGAAACAAAAGTTGCTACACTTTTTACATCCTACGTTTGATGTAATTTTACCTAATCTAACATTTTTTTTTGTAAAAATACGTAAAATGATGTAATATTACCCGTTATGGGGTTTAAAGTAAAACACTGTACATTAAATATTATAAATTAAAAATAAGCAAAAATTTGCAACGAAATTTAATTGAACATTTAAAAGGTTATTTCAAATTTGATCCAAAATATTTCTTTGCCAAATAATTTTCATGACCAAAGTTTTAAATGGGTATAATTAAAATAATAATTAGTTAAAATTACTTAAGCTAATTTATCCCACCTTTACTTTTTAATTTTTATGAAAATCAATTTTTTTTTGGCAATTAGAATAAAATGAATTTTTTGGCAAAATAATAAAACTTTTATTTTATTTCTTAAATTAATGGTTAGTTTCGTTAAAGCAAAAATTTATGCGTTATCTAAAAAGATAATAAAAATGTAAAATGGTCAGGATCCGCCAAATTTCGTCGAAGTTGTTCGCCTTGAGTGCGAGCGGTTTAAGCAAGTTCGATTGTATTTAAAAAAAAAATTTCTAAAATTAAAAATAATCAAATTTAGAATCAAGCGAATAATGATGATCCACAGCTTGGAGCACGTTATTGTGGAATTGGAAATGACAATGGAGCGCATAATTTCCAACGAGAGGTCAGTAAAAGAGAAGGAGGAAATTAAGTTGATTGAGTCGTAAACATCATATGATGAAAATTTATAAATTTTTTGAAATAAAGATAGAACAATGTAGTTAATTAAATAAATATATTGAGAAAGAGATTGATTTTTTTAAAATTTATTTATAATTCGATTATTTAATTAAAATAAATATTTTATTAAATGAAGAAAAAAAAACATAATTTTAATTAATGATTAGGTAAAAAAATAAAGAATACAAAAAAAATACAACTTAACTTTAATAAACAGTAAATTTTATTTTTCCAAAACAAAAATATATCATTCTATATAATATAATTTTATCTTTAAAGTATAACTTTACAAACATTTTTTAGAACTGGGAATTAATAAGTCCGTGATAGTATAGTGGTGAGTATCCCCGCCTGTCACGCGGGAGACCGGGGTTCAATTCCCCGTCACGGAGTATTTTTTTACCGGAATTTACTAAGTAGAAGAAGAAGTAAGTCATTAACCTGTTTTTTAATAAAATTGTTGAATAAAAGTAAATAATAAATATATAAAAATAAGTCTAAATGAATAGTAAAAATTTAGTTTGAATGAATCAGCTTTATTTTAAATAATTTTTAAATAAATAAATTTAGAATCCAGCGAATGATGATGATCCGCAGCTTGGAGCTTGCAATTGTGGAGTTGGCAATGACAATGGAGCAGAGAATTCCCATCCAGAGGTCAATGGAGCAGAGGATTCCCATCCAGAAGTCAATGGAGCAGCTGGCAATTGTGGAGTTGGCAATGACAATGGAGCAGAGAATTCCCATCCAGAAGTCAATGGAGCAGCTGGCAATTGTGGTGATGGCAATGACAATGGAGCAGAGAATTCCCATCCAGAAGTCAATGGAGCAGCTGGCAATTGAGGTGTTTGCAATGACAATGGAGCGGAGAATTCCCAACCAGAGGTCAATGGCAATGATGGAGCAGCCAATGGAGCGGAGAATTCCAATGGGGTTGACAAGTTTAATCCACAAGACATTTTTATTAGAATACTTAATAGAATATATTTAATAGAATACTTATTTATTCGTAGTGATTTTTCAATATTTGGTAGCTACCTTTTATATCCTTTCTTTGCTATTCATGGTTTGATAAATTCTAAACATTATTGTTGTTTAACAAAAAAAAACCAAAAACCAAAAACCAAAAAAAACGATAAAAAAGTTTTTATCTTTTATTTTGGTCTTTTGTTTTTTTAGTTTTTTTTATCAAATCAATATGCTCAATTGATTTTTTTTGCCTTTCTCTGTTCTTGTTTTTCTAAAAGCCATTTATTTCTCTTTTGTTAGGCAATAAACTTAATTATATATTATCTACAATCTTTGGAAAAAGCATTCATATTCTGGACTTTGATTTTCTAGCTTCGATATTAATCCAGTTTACATTTTCTCTAAATTTCAATATTTGCTTTAATAATTAAAGAATAATTAAATAAAATAAATTATTAATAATTATTAATTAATTTTTTTACTTTATTTGCATTAAATTTTTGTAAATCAAAATAAAAGATTTTTTTAAAATGGCTTTTTAATAAAAGCATTCAATTGGAATCGTGTTCAACTTGATTCATTTTTTTTATCCTTATACTTTTGTTTTCAATAAATCTGGGACTTGATTTAGAATTTTAGAATTTTTATCGAATTCAGCTTAACTCATAATAATTTGCATTAATATCACCAATCTATTGGTTCTTTAAAAATAAAATTTGTGAGAAAACTTTCTTTTCTGAAATAATTAAATGAGATATTAAATGAATGGCGTTTGTTAATAGTCGATTATTCTCAAAAGAAATAAATATTCGATCTAAAATTTTTTATCACTGATAAAGAAATTATCTACCTGAAAACAAAGATAAAATTACAAAATTTTTTTTACAGAGGACTAAATTTTTGGAAAGTGTCAACTCTGTATGTGTCTGATATTCGAAAAATTAAATTCGTATTATTTTTTGTGTATCATAAACTTTTAATGGAACCAAATTTGATAATCAATAAAAAATTAGATAACAATTTTTTTGAAATTGGTAAATTGCACCAACATTTATTGAACTAGTAATTTTATAAAAATCAATTAATAATAGGTTTTAAATAAAACAAATCTTATTTAAATAAATTTTATTAAAAACCCTTTGCTTTTTAAATCAAAATTTAAATAACATTTAATTAAGGTTCGTAATAAATGTTTTGCTTCTTACTTTTTTTGCTTTTTTGTCTAGTAATAACAGTGGGTTATATTATAGACTTCATCAGTCGGTCTGTCAATTTCCTTTCTAATACCAGAATTTCTTCTAGTTCTTCCAGAATAGTATTTAAATATAGGACCTGATTTATCTTCATCACATTGAAGACAATTATTCAGTGATCCATCAGGCTTTGTGTACGGCTCATTCAATATCCATGCCATAATGCATACACCAAAGCATTCCTTTCTTGTATTTTTAGTATTGAATAGCCAAATTTGGGCACATTGATCAGTAAATCCGATTTGTTTTAAGCAATTTAAACCATTTGATTCAGAAAGAGTTGCAACCATTCCACATTTTCTGGCTGGTGCGGTCAAATTTACTGATAAATAAATAGCCAGATCATTTAAACTTGAGCAAGCTCCACAGCGGCCTTGATGGGTAACTATGTAGCCATTGTTGATTGCTAAAGATGCTGATTGAAAATTTCTGATATCGTATTTGATTCGGTCATTGTCTTGGTACTTGATGGCACATACTATTTCTTTGTTGGAAAGTGTTTGATTTATTTGCTGAATAGAATGTTCTGTCTGGTTCAAATAGGGATCATTTGGAAAATTTGGATATTGGTTGGTAAGAATTTTTGACTTGAATAATTGAGCTGCTTCGTTTTTATCAATTGAACAATTCCATGCAGTCGAATATTGGCTTTGAAGAACCAGGAAAATTATTAAAAATATTGATTTAGCCATTTTTACTTTCAAAAAAATTTAAAAAAAACATCGTATGATGAAAATTTATATAATTTTTAAATAGAGATAAGAGATAAGACTAGAGTTTTTTAGTCATGTTACGGTGTGAAAATAACCGTTTCAACTATTTAAATTAACCTTATCAATTTTCACAACTTATCTAGATTTTATCTTTATGTTTTTATGAATCATTTATCATATGTCATAAATCTTTATGACCGATTTAATTCACAACTTATCTTTATTTAGATTCTTTATGATTAATGACCTTTTTAAGTTACAACTACTGAATATAAATAGAAGTTGTAATTCTTAAAAAAGGGAGCTTTTTAACTTGTATTTTTCCTATTTATTTTAAATTAATAATAAACGTTTATTCAACACGATTTTGTTCTTTGTCTTCACTCTATCTCATCTGAAGTTAATCGAAGGTATTCAGGCCAAATTCCCTAGACTAACATATATGGTAGCAGCGATAAAGACCGATATAAACAGATAGATAATAGACAAAAGCAGATTGTTCCGCGCGATAATTTTATATTAGTACTAATTATTAATTGTGCAATGAGTGAAATAGGCTCTATAATCGAGGATATCGATTCAAAAAAGTGGAAAAAAATAAAAGCTCTTAATATTTGCAAGGCTAAATCCCTAGCTTACTCCCTGGATAAGGTAGTGGCTGCTTACAGGGCTACTGTAGCAGAATTAAAGGATATTGCGGAAAGCAATGATGCCACTGATACAAGGAAATCAAAGTGCATAGAATGCATTAGTAATTTTGAAAGCAAAGTTAACAAAATAAAACAAATAAAACTGGACGCTGATGACGTAGATGAGCAGAAAGATGATGTATCTTCAGAAATTGACAGACTTCGTCTGACTAATGAAGAATTATTATTAAGAAATGAAAATCTAAAAGAGGATAATCTTGAGAAAGATAATATAATATCAGAACTTAAGAAACAGTTAAATCAAAACGAGAGTCAATATTTTGACTTACAAGCTTCTGATAAGAAAAAAAATGTACAATTCAACGAGGATATTCTTAACAACTCAACTGTCAGCAACAGCCAACAAGAAGAACAATTTCTAAAAATGAATAAAGACTTTTACAAGCTAGATTATTCAACTATAAATAATCGCTCGCAAAATGATGCTTCAATAGAGTCGAAATCGAATAATTTAAACAAAATGTTATATAATATGGATCATAATGAAAAAACGCCTAAATCAATACTTATCAGTGATGATGATGCACAAAAAACACCAGAATCTTATTGTTATGGAAAAGATATTATAAAAGATTGGAATCCAAAAAATCACCAAGCAAATTCGGTTATTCATGATTATGAACGGCAAAAAACACCTAAAATGTCTGACTATGTATCGAATGATTATAATAACATGATAAATAATAAACGAATTTCAATAAATCAACCGGTCGAGATGAGCGGACAAATGTTTCCTTTATCGAACGATCCAATCTATAAATTTTTGCTCAACCAAAATATGGAAAATAAACCAAAACATCTTCATGTAAGTACACCAAAATTTTCTGGTAATAGTAAAGATGATATAGAAGATTGGCTTTTTATGATCAGGCAAGGTTTTATAGCAGCAAAAATTCCTGATGAAGATCGACTGAATGCAGTCGTTAATTTTGTGGCTGAGTTACCATTGCTAATATTAAAAAGACACATTGTGTCAAAAAGTAACTGGTTCGAATTTGAAAAAGAGCTCAAAGATACCTTTAGAAACGTCGATAGAGAACATAAGATAAGAAGCGAACTCTCTAATTTAAAACATAAAGAATTAAATGTTGAACATTTTGTAAACAGATTTTTGACTTTAACCAATAAGTTAGGCTTTATGGCTGAGGAAGAAAAAATGTTTTACTTTAGAGAAGGTTTAAAAGAAAATACAAAAAGAGAAATTATTTGTAGAAAAATCGTTAAGCTGTCGGAGGCTATCCCACTTGCGATTCAATTGGAATCAGCGGCTAGCTGCATATCTAAAGTTAACTTTGTTAAAACTAATGTAAAAAAGAAAAGCAATAATTTTTCATATAAAAGAGATACTTTCAAAGATTTACAAAAACAAAAAACTGTATCTAATAAATATTTAAATCAAAGAAACAATAAATCACATGATATTACATGTCTTAGATGTAAAAAGAAAGGACATTATGCTAATAAGTGCAGGGTAATATTAAAAAAGATAAATTCTTTAGAAATTGTTTCGGATTCGGAAGAAAAGATTTATATGGTTTCTTCTCTCTCGAAAAATATTAACTGTATACCATCAACTACAGGTTATGTAGGAGGTAAATTAATGAAAATAGGAATAGATTGCGGGGCTACCCATTCTATTATGAACCATATGACAGCAGTTCAATATAATATAGATATTTTAGCATGTGAAAACAAAATAAAGACAGCAACAGGCATAATTACTCATGCTTCTGGCAAAACGAAACCAATTGAAATTAAGCTAGGTAACAGTTTATGTTTAATCGAATTTATTGTTTTCGATCATGAAGACCATGATGTTTTGTTAGGTCTTGATTGGTTTCAAAAAACAAATTCAGGAATTTTTCCATCCCAAGGACTTATAAAATTTCCAGGTTCAGATTTTAAATTAGAAAGTAGTGAAAGTAATAAAGAAGAAAATATTTTTGATATTTTTCTATCTGATGTTAATCCAGAAACCTCAGATGATTATTTTTGGGAAAACAAATCATATAAGGTTAACCCTTTAAGTCCTCTATCATTCAATCAGCAAAAAGCTTTTGATAAAATATTAACCGAAGCAAAATGTTTATTTGCTAATTCTATAGAAGAATTAGGGAGCTGTGAGGTGTATAAACACGTAATTAGGTTGATTGATGAAAATGTAGCTCCTATTTATAAACGACCATATAGAATGTCAGAAAACGAACGCCAATTTTTAAGAACCGAAATCAGTAAGATGATAAAAGCAGGAATCATTCGAACATCTAAATCGGCTTGGTCTTCCCCTGTAATTGTTGTTCCAAAAAAAGACGGAAATAAACGAATTTGTATAGATTATAGAAAGTTAAACGAAAATACTTTAACAGAAAGATGGCCACTTCCAAATATTACTGATGTAATTGATAGAATGAGGGACTCGAATTGGTTCACTGCACTTGATTTAAAGTCAGGCTACTGGCAAGTAAAAATGGATGAAAGTTCAATTCATAAAACTGCTTTTTCCACTCCAGATGGTCATTTTGAATTTTTAAGACTACCTTTTGGCTTAAAGAATGCGCCAACAGACTTCTGTAGGATTATGCAGATGACCCTAGGTGACCTTCCTTTCGTTGAAGTTTATATGGATGATATCACTATACATTCAAAAACCTTTCACGAACACATCTCTCACATAAGACAAGTTTTTAAAAAATTAAAGGAAGCAAATTTAAAAATAAACCCAACTAAATGTAGCTGGTTTGCAAATGAAATTAAAGTGCTTGGTCACATTGTGTCTCATAATCAAGTTAAAATGGATCCTGAAAAAATCAAAGCAATTGTTGAAAGAGCTCGACCAAAAAATTTAAAGGAACTACAAAGTTTTCTTGGTCTACCTAACTTTTATCGACGCTTTATTAAGGATTATTCAAAAATTGCTCATCCACTTTTTGCTTTGTGTGCGAAAGATTCAGTATTTGAATGGAGTAGTGAATGTGAAGAAGCTTTTAACATGCTTAAGAAAAAATGTTCCTCATATCCAATATTAAGAATACCAAATCCTAATTCCAATTACAGACTCTATGTCGATGCTTCTGGGTACGCACTTGGAGCAATATTAACTCAAAAAGATGAAAACGGAGAGGAATTCATGGTTGCTTGTGCTTCACGAACACTCTCAAAAACAGAAATAAAATACGGTATTTCAGAAAAAGAATGCTTAGCTGTTATCTATGGTATAACACAATTCAGAAAGTACCTGTATGGAATAAAATTTACAGTTATAACAGACCACTCAGCGCTTGTATGGCTTAAGAACATTAAAAAAATAACAGGAAAATTAACCCGATGGTCAATATTTCTTCAGGAGTACGACTTTGACGTTGTTTATAGAAAAGGCTCTGAACATGGAAATGTGGATGCAATCAGTAGACCTGTAATTGACTTTGTGATTTGTATGACAACAACACAAGTTTTAAATGATAAAATTAAATTAGACGTGTGGGAAAATCCCAACTTAATCCACTTCATCCAATTTGGAAAGGTTGTACCAGGTATTTCAAAAAATTAGCAACAAATATTCAAAATTTGGCAAAAAATTATCGTTTTGAAAACAATAAACTTTTTATCCATAAAACTGGAAAATATTTAGAAGTACCTAAGCCAGAATTGCGGGCAGAAATTATTGAGAAGGCACACAATTTTGGACACTTTCAAACTGAATCCACATATCAGAGACTGAAAGACACATTTTATTGGAAAAATATATTTGATGATATAAAAAAATTTGTAAAAAAGTGCACTGTTTGCAATCGAAATAACAAAGAAATTGTAAAATATCATCCTGCACAAACAAGTAGCATTAGCAAAATTTTTAAACGTGTTATGATAGACCTTATTCTTGGTCTTCCTGAAACTGATGAAGGCTTCAATGGTATATTAGTAATAGTTGAATTTGTAACAAGATTTTCGTTTGCTAAACCAATACGATCAAAATCGGCTAATGAAGTAGCTTATATATTAACTGAATATATTAGTATGTTTGGTCCATTTGAGGAACTTTTATCCGACCAAGGAAGGGAATTTTGTAACAATGTATTAGAAAGTTTAAAAACAAATTTAGGTTTTAAACATATCACAACCTCAGCTTATAATCCAAGAACTAATGGGATAACAGAAAGATTTAATCAGACTTTAGCAAATTGTTTAAGAAAACATGCTGAAGCCAATATCAATAACTGGCATAAGTTCCTACCGTTTGTTTTAATCGCATACCAATCGAAAGTTCATTCGGCTACGGGTCACACACCTTTTGAACTAATGTTCGGAAGGAACATGATCCCATTTAATGATTATTCAACTGAAAAAGAAGATTCAAATGCTATCTTGGAAAGAAGTAAAGAAATTAAACAACTATTTGAAAGTACACGTCCGTTAGCACTAAAAAATTTAAAAGCATTTCAAGAACGTCAAATTAAAACACAAAATAAATCTACTAATATTGTTGAGAAACGAATTGACATTGGAAAAACTGTATTCTTAAAATGCGAAGGACTTCTTAATAAATTAGAACCAAGGTTCAAGGGACCATATAAAGTATCAGGTCACACCAAACGTGGTAATTATATTATTAAGAATGCTCTTAACGAAACTTTAAAGGACTCTTATCCGAGACATAAAATTAAATTGGTGGAAGACGATTCGTCTCTTCCAGTAGAGAGTGCCGAAATTGAAAGAATTCAAAAGCATAAAATAATCGATAACGATAATCTTTATCTTGTAAAATGGAAAAATCTTCCATTATCGGAATCATCTTGGATTCCTGAAAAGTATTTTAACAACCTTAAACTAATAAACGATTATAAATCAGGATTACAATTCGCTAAATCTCAACGTCCAAAGCGAAAATGTACATTAAACAAAGCATTTTTTGTAAGTTTTTTACTTTTGTTTAGCATTATTCCTTCAATATTCACTGAAAATGTAAATAAAATAAAAGGGATAAATGTAAACGGTAGTTTTATGTTATGTTCGCATTCTTATCATAGGAAGATTGTTGATCTAAATTCACTATGTAAAACTAAACCCAAAAATACTAATCACATATTGAATAAGTATTTTGAATTGAAATCTAACCTAAATGTTGTCAGTTCGAAAATAAAACTAAATGTTTTAGGAAAATTGGAACACCAAGTTTATGGAAATGGATATCATTGCTTAATGAAAAAACATATTTTAGTTACATCAATGTCGTTTTGGGGTGAAAAATTTGAATCACTCAGAACAGAACCTGTAAAACTAACTAACGATGAATGCAAAATAATGGTTATTACTAAAAAATGCAGAGAATCGCCTATGGATTGTGATGCTGAATATTGTACCTATTCTGCTAATCCAAAAGCAACATTTTCATGGTTAAATGAAAAAAAAAGCGAAACATTTTCTTGTTCTTTCTCACCAAAATTAATAACAGCAAAAAATCAATTTGATCATTTATTCGGTTTAAAATGTCAAGCTAAAAATCTTTTTTGTTATCTTCATGATTCCATTATAATATGGGATAAAGCTATTTATCACGAATGCCCACTATACAAAATCACTTTGGAAGACTTCAAATATGATAAAGATAGTGATATTTTAATAAGTGAATCACATTTAGCAGTTCAAGCTTCCGGAATTCAAATAATTTGTAATATCTCAGTCTTAACAACAGTTGAAGGAATTTATCTAAGTAGAAAAATTAACCAAGATATAAATAACAAAGTACCTCAGAGTTCAACTGTAGAAGAAATGAAAGAATTGTTACTTGCTGACAATGACTATAGAGTTTTCGAAGATATAAAACAAAAAAATGAAATACTTTTTAACGAATGTTTAAATTTTAAATCGACGCTAAACCTTTTTTCAAAAAATGAAGACAAATATCTTACACATTTTCTTAAAGATGGAAGTTCAATTACCTTCTACACTACTATGGGTACAATTTATAAAGCGGTATTTATAAAGTCATTTATTCGATAAATGTATTGAAAAAAAAATTGCTTTTATTTTTAATTTATTTTTAAATCGATTATTAAATTTAAAAAAAAATTTTGGTTTAAAATTTTAAATATTAACAGAAATAAAAATTATTTTTAAGTAAAAAAATGTCAAAATAAGCAAAAAAATTCAAATCTAATTTAAAGTACTTCAAATTATAAATTTTCAATAATAAAACAGATCGTTATGATATTATTATTTTTTTTTTACTAAGTTCTTTAGAAAAAATTATCTAGAACTGGGAATTATTAAGTCCGTGATAGTATAGTGGTGAGTATCCCCGCCTGTCACGCGGGAGACCGGGGTTCAATTCCCCGTCACGGAGTATTTTTTTACTGGAATTGTCTGAACCAGCAATATTTAAAAATAAATTAAAATTAGCATTTTAACTTTCAGCTCTTTATATTTTGTTACAAGCAAAGAAGGAGAATCTTACAACCAAAAAACACATTATTCATCCATGCCATTCTCTAGCTTGTTCCCATTTTCCTTTTCCATTATTCCAATATTCTTCGTCTTTTTCTTGACTAGTATAGTCTCTACAGTCATTTATTCGAAATTTCGCCCATAGAACTGATTCCCACGCCAACTTTTGCTGCTTTAAATCATCATTTGAGTTTCTTAATTCCTTCATTATCTCTCTATGTGCTGCATTTCCTCATGAGACTTTATTTTCTCGCAGGATACCTATATCTCTGACTGATGCTCTTTATTCAGCTTCTTCATTGCCGCCTGTATAAGAGTGTTGACGTCTTCGACTACAATTATGTCAACTTTGTTATTAAACCAATGTAAATTTATTAAATTACAAAATAACAAGTGTCTCAGTCTTGGAAGCAAAAAGGCTAAGTAATTAATTGATTGTAAATTTAAACATAACCAGTATTTTTCTCAGAAAAACTTCTTCAATACAAAAAAAAATTTGTAAATAAGTTAAGACCAGCATCTAGTTTTATAATTTATATTTTGTAACAAAAAATTAAAATTAAAATAAAATAATTTTTTTTTAATTTACTCAGGATAATAATCAATCAAACAAACAAAATATTCAGTATTTGGAAAAAAAAGGAAACATAAAAAATGTTTAATCTATAAAATAAAGGATATATATGAAAAAGACATGAAGAGAATAAAAATATCATTTGGTTCAATGATATAATAAAAATTAATTTAATTAAATTCTAGCTCTATTCAAAGATGACTTTGGTCTTTGAGAAGCGCAAAATGAAATATTCATAAATACCATAAAAAAAAATAATTTAAACTAAAAAATAGCATTAAACAAAAATTAAAAGTCTTTAAATTTCCAAATATTAAATAAAACATTCTATATAATATAATTTTATCTTTTAGAGTATAACTTTACAAACATTTTTTAGAACTGAGAATTAATAAGTCCGTGATAGTATAGTGGTGAGTATCCCCGCCTGTCACGCGGGAGACCGGGGTTCAATTCCCCGTCACGGAGTATTTTTTTAATGGAATTTACAAATTAGTAGAATAAGTAATTTTATTAACCTGTTTTTTAATAAAATTATTGAATAAAAGTAAATAATAAAAATATGAAAAATGAGTCAAAATAACTAGTAAAAATTTAGTTTCAATAAATCAGCTTTATTTTAAAATTTTAAAATAAATAAATTTAGAAAAATCCAGCGAATGATGATGATCCGCAGCTTGGAGCTTGCAATTGTGGAGTTGGCAATGACAATGGAGCGGAGAATTCCCATCCAGTGGTCAATGGAGCAGCTGGCAATTGTGGAGTTGGTAATGACAATGGAGCGGAGAATTCCCATCCAGAGGTCAATGGAGCAGATGGCAATTGAGGTGTTGGTAATGACAATGGTGCGGAGAATTCCCATCCAGAGGTCAATGGAGCAGATGGCAATTGAGGTGTTGGCAATGACAATGGAGCGGAGAATTCCCAACCAGAGGTCAATGGCAATGATGGAGCAGCCAATGGAGCGGAGAATTCCAATGGGGTTGACAAGTTTAATCCACAAGACATTTTTCTAAATTTAATTATTTAATAGAATACTTATTTATTCGAAGTGATTTTTCAATATTTGGTAGCTACCTTTTATATCCTTTCTTTGCTATTCATGGTTTGATAAAATTGTAAACATTATTGTTGTTTTTTATCTTTTTTTTTGTTTTTACTTCAAATCAATATGCTCAATTGATTGTTTATTGATTTTATATTTTTTGTCATTTTCTTTTATTCTTTTCTAACAATCATTCATTGATTTTTTGTTTGAGAATAAATTTACAATTATATTATCAACAAACTTTGGAAAAAGAATTCATTATTACCATAATCATATTTTTTATTGCTTCAAATTCTAAATTAATTGACTTTGTTTAGTTCTGACTTTCGGTTAAAATTTCCAATAATAAAGAGCAAAAAAGATTAATAATTTTTCAAAAAGTTTTTTACTTCTGTTAAAGAAATGATTCATTTGTTATTTTTTCAAATTTTAATTTTGAATGGTTTGTTTTTTTTGTTATTAATTTTTGAGAATGAAATTAAACAAAGAATAATAAATCAAAAATTGAACCTATATAATATTTTATAACATTAAGCGGTGGTGGTGGTTAAGTTTGGAGCAAAAACTGCTGCAAAATAAGTTTATCAAATTGAAAACTAGTTTAATTTCAATTTTTAGAAATTGTTTCAAAATAAATGTTTAAAATTTTTAAACATAATTTGTTAAACGTAAGCAAAAGATGAAAATACAAAAAATTTTTTTAAGGATAGATCAAATATTGATAGAAACAGTACTAAATTTTAAGTTTTTTAGACTTTTTTCTGGATTTATTAACTTTTTTTTGATTTTCAAACTTTTTGTTTGGTTAAAGGTTGCATAAATTACCAAAGTTACTCAAAATATTTTAGAAAATATACTGAATGTAAAAATAAATGTCTTTTAATAATTTTGTTTTGATTTTAAAAAAAATTTGACATACATTCAAGAAAAAAAATATTTTCTAAAAAATTTTTATAAATTCGTATTACTTGATTTGTTTCCATTACCAAAAAAATTCGAGCTTCATAATTTCTTGACCACATGGCTTTGAGAGGGACATTTTGGCAAAAACACTTTTTGCATAAAAGATACCGATAAAAGCTAATATATCTCCTTTTGTAAATGAAATCTTAGGATCTACAGCTTTCTGGTGACAATTGGTACAATTCAATGTAAATTTATCATGGACAAGTCAAAAATCATGAAAAATGCTGACAGTTAGGTCTCATTTATCTACGTGTAGCATATCTTACTGGTCTAACTTTCTCATTAAAATTTATCTTTTTTCTAAGACTTGACTCTTGTCTGTCATTCAATCTAACCCATATCGTTCCATTTTTGAAGAATGAAGTTTTTTCATTGTTAGTTTCTTCTTATTCAGGTTATTCATTATCTGAGTCATATTCAGTACTAGGTTGATTTGATGTTTCCATTTCTTCTTCAAAATCATTATCAAAGTCATCATTTTCTCCATAATCATTATAATTATCATCAGAGACTTCTGATTAAGTATCATTCGCATTACTTAGAGGTGCAAGAGCTTTTCATCGAGACATGGTTCAAAAGATTATTTATTATGGGGATTAAGCAGAGTTTGGAATTAAAACCATAATTAGCCATGACTTTGATTTATTACACAAAATAAAAGACAATAATTTTGAAGGGTCCAAAAACCCTCTTCGGGTTTAACATATTCTTTTTTTTGCATCGAAATAGAAATATTTTATAATCAAAATTAATGAATTGTAATATTTTTTTTTGGTTTTAATTTTGATGAAAAAAAAAATTCGCAAAAATGATCAAATTTCTTAAGTAATAAGCAAAAGAAGTGCCAAAAAGGGTCGTGTTAAATACATCGTCAAATACTTCTTACTTAATTTATTTGTCTTCTTATCTAATAAGAAGACAGATCGTTATGATATTATTATTATTTTTTTACTTTAGAAAAATTAATTAGAACTGGAAATTATTAAATCCGTGATAGTATAGTGGTGAGTATCCCCGCCTGTCACGCGGGAGACCGGGGTTCAATTCCCCGTCACGGAGTATTTTTTTAATGGAATTTACAAATTAGTAGAATAAGTAATTTTATTAACCTGTTTTTTAATAAAATTATTGAATAAAAGTAAATAATAAAAATTTGAAAATATGTCTAAATAACTAGCAAAAATTTAGTTTCAATGAATCAGCTTTATTTTAAAAAATTTTAAAATAAATAAATTTAGAAAAATCCAGCGAATGATGATGATCCACAGCTTGGAGCTTGCAATTGTGGAGTTGGCAATGACAATGGAGCGGAGAATTCCCATCCAGAGGTCAATGGAGCAGCTGGCAATTGTGGAGTTGGCAATGACAATGGAGCAGAGAATTCCCATCCAGTGGTCAATGGAGCAGCTGGCAATTGTGGTGTTGGTAATGACAATGGAGCGGAGAATTCCCATCCAGAGGTCAATGGAGCAGATGGCAATTGAGGTGTTGGCAATGACAATGGAGCGGAGAATTCCCAACCAGAGGTCAATGGCAATGATGGAGCAGCCAATGGAGCGGAGAATTCCAATGGGGTTGACAAGTTTAATCCACAAGACATTTTTCTAAATTTAATTATTTAATAGAATAGTTATTTATTCGAAGTGATTTTTCAATTTTTGATAGCTACCTTTTATATCCTTTCTTTGCTATTCATGGTTTGATAAAATTGTAAACATTATTGTTGTTTTTTATCTTTTTTTTGTTTTTACTTCAAATCAATATGCTCAATTGATTGTTTATTGATTTTATATTTTTTGTCTTTTTCTTTTATTCTTTTCTAACAATCATTCATTGATTTTTTGTTTGAGAATAAACTTACAATTATATCATTAACAATTTTATAATTTGAAAAAATTTTATTCCGAATAAACATTGCTAATTATTTAAACTTTAAATGGTTTTTTAAATCATAAAACTTAATTTTTGAGAGCCTTTTTAATGGAAAATATTAAAGTTAATATTTATTCCTTTAACTTGATCGTTCAAAAATTTTAAAAAGAACCAAATTAATAAAAAAGTGCAGATGCAAACTTTTAAATTCAATTAAATTTTTAATAAATATTTATTTTCATTATTAATTGCTTGTTTTCTTTCTTTTTTAATCACTTCAACTTTCAAATTTTTTTAATTTTTCTTTTATCTTTTTATTAAATATTGAGATTTAGTTTTCAAAGGCTTTGAGTAATTTAACATTGATCTTGAGACGTTATTTTGTCTCACTCAATTTAATTTAAATAAATTGAATTATTTTTGTTAGTTATCTTTAGTATGATATATTTTTAGTATGTTACATTTCTTTGATTATTTGTCTTACCATTCTCTATACTTTTCCATGATGAAAAAATAATGGGGCTGCATATTGACTTAGAGTGAATTTTTTTCTTATAGATTATACCTAAAACATCAAAAAAATTTTGAATACAATTAATCCAAATTCCTAAAAACAAGGATATATTCATATCATTGTCCGCATCGTTTTCAATGAAATGGGTTCTCTATTAACTAAAGATTAATAATTTCATTCTTTTATATTATTTGTACTTTTTTTTCAAAAATTAAGTTTTCCGAAATTTCATTTTTAATTTAATTTCCGTAAAAGGAGCGACTGGTCCAACTTGTAAAAAATAATTAAAACAGAGAAAATATTTCATATTTTTCAAGAAGAAGTAGTAAATGAGGCCCAATTATCGATAGTTTTTATAAAATAAATTTATTTGTTGTGCCTTTTTGAATTTTTGCTGTTATTAGCTTAATTCCAAGCTTCTTTAAATTTAAAAATTTTGTTTATTGTTTAAAATAATTACTTTTTTTGGAAATAAAATGCGATAATTAACTAGACCTGAAATTGAGAATAAAATTAATTCCAAAAATTTCAATTTTTCTTTAATCGATTCTTTCTAAAAATTTTGATAAAAATTGATTAAATTTATATTTTTGTTGTACTGTTGAAATAAAAAGTATTCTTTAGTTAGAAATTGATAACAGAAGAAATATTTAATAGTCAAACTTTTTATAGTAATTTTTACGAATTTAAAACTCTGCAAAAATTTCATTTCATGATACCAAATTAAAAATAATAGAGTCTGAAATTTTGACCACAAACTTAAATCTTCTATTAATTTTATTCTATGATTATTGTATAATAATTTTGATAAATTCAAAGTTGATTTTTCTCATGTAAATTAAAATAATTCTAATTATAAAAATAATAATTGAACTAAGGTTTACTTGATACAGAAGAAAGGATGAAGAAAAATATTAATCTTCAATGAATCAGCTTTATTTTAAAAAATTTTAAAATAAATAAATTTAGAATCCAGCGAATGATGATGATCCGCAGCTTGGAGCTTGCAATTGTGGAGTTGGCAATGACAATGGAGCGGAGAATTCCCATCCAGAGGTCAATGGAGCAGAGGATTCCCATCCAGAGGTCAATGGAGCAGCTGGCAATTGAGGTGTTGGCAATGACAATGGAGCAGAGAATTCCCATCCAGTGGTCAATGGAGCAGCTGGCAATTGTGGAGTTGGCAATGACAATGGAGCAGAGAATTCCCATCCAGTGGTCAATGGAGCAGCTGGCAATTGAGGTGTTGGCAATGACAATGGAGCGGAGAATTCCCAACCAGAGGTCAATGGCAATGATGGAGCAGCCAATGGAGCGGAGAATTCCAATGGGGTTGACAAGTTTAATCCACAAGACATTTTTCTAAATTTAATTATTTAATAGAATACTTATTTATTCGAAGTGATTTTTCAATATTTGATAACTACCTTTTATAGTCAATTTTTTATCGATGCTTTGAAAATTTTATAGCCATTAAATAACTAAAAATTGCTATCATTCATTCTTTTGTTAAGCCCTCGATTTTTTAATTCAAATTATTTTCATTGAAATTTTTTTTTATCATTATTTATCGATCTTGATGCAAATTTTTGTTTTGTAAAAAAAAATTGATCATTTGAATTTTATTTGTTTATATAAATTAGAAAATTCTTTAAATTCAAACAATTGGAATGAAAGCTTTATCCAAACCAAAAAGCTTATTTTCCCATCTTTCCCATTTTATCATGCCAAAATGTTTATCAATTCCATTTGAAAATAATTTCTTCTTGAACCAAAAAAAATTAAATTTTCAATTCTAAATTAAAAGTTAAAAAAATATTTGATTTTTATTCTAATCTTTGATTTATTGTTATTTACCGGGTCACGAACTAAGAATTGGGAATTGTCCCAATTCTTTCTCAATTTCACTTGGACAAACACTACTCAAATTACTTGCAAAAAATGTGATCCTATTCAATGTCCGTACCAAGCAAGCAAACTAAATATTTGCTCAAAAAAACATCATTGAAATGGTCCGTACCGACGATTAATTGAACATTCATCTTTAAATGTTTTATTTTCAATATTTATTTATTGATTTATGATTGTTTTTTAGAACTGATCAAACAGAACTTAATCCAGAAGGAACATGAACTAGATGGACTTTAGATTGGAAGGCCAGTGACATGTTTGTCCATGCTCTTCAATTTCATTATTAAGGTCACGCTTAATCCCGAGTACATTGGGCCATGTTTGCCAAACTAAAATAGCGGATGATCTTTTAAAAAATGTTTAAATAAAACTTAAAATCAAATATCACTGTCTCTAATTTACTTTTTTTTTCATCTCACCTATGTCCACCACCCGTACACGTACACCCTCTCTCACTTTATCCGGGTATATATTCGACACACATTTCAACTATTTTCACAACCAGTTCTCTTATTTTTTTCTTATTTTTAATAGGAAAAAATGTCACAGCAAAATTACATATTTGGTATGATTTAATTTATTATTTTACCTTAACTCTTGCCTTCTACTCTCAGAGATAAGAACAACTTCGCGAAATTTTTTTGGAATTTTTATCATACAAACCCTGGGGAACTATGGATCAGGAGCATTTTGCAGAATGATAAACAAATTTCTTACGAAGGTGCTAAAAATAAAGTTAAAAATTTTTTAATCTAAATTCAGCAAATAAATATGCATTTTCTCTGAAATATGATTAAAAGATAAAATAAAAAATGGAATTTATTTTCAGAGTTTTTGGACATGCTGATTTCAGATTGAACAAATTTTATTTTTAAACAACTTTAGCTCTATTTGAAGCACCTTCATTAGAAATTTTTGCACCTTCATTAACCATCCTGCAAAACTACTCGTTCTTTCTGTCCATGGTTTGGATGTTAACAACTACACCAAAAAAATACTAAAGATTTCATTAAGATCTAGGTACTCTTTAAGATCATTTAAATTCTTCACCAAGTTTCAAAAATTAATAGCTTTACAAGAATTTTACTCTAACTTAATTCAATAAAATTAACTCAGAAAATTAGATCAAAGCTTAATAAAAAGGATATTTTTTTTTTAAATTAAGTTTAATCGATGATTAGCTAATTTTAAGCAATTAAAAAAATTTGAAATTTTCTAGCATGGTTTGAATGGTAACAACAAAGATGAACTTTTCAAAAATTTTAAAATTAACTTAATTTTTAAAATTAGAAAAAAATTAGAAAAAAGCTTATTAATTAGGAAAAAATTTAAATTAAGTTTTATCGGAGATAAATAATTTTAAGATTGTTTAGAAAAAAAAATTATTTTACATCATGCTCTGGAAGGTAATAACTCCAGAAAAAAATACTGTAAGTTTCAGCTTTCGAATGGTATCATTTGTAATAAAATATCTAGAAAATTCAGGCCGCTAGGTACTTCTTAAAAATAATTTAAATTTTACAAAAATTTTTAAATCAATTCAAAATTTCCAAAAAGCTGAATAAATGGACAATTTTTTTTAAAATTAATTTTAATCTAATAATTAATTTTAAGTTAATTTTAAGAAAATTTACATTTAATAATCTAGCATGGTTTTGATGGTAATAATACCAACAGTAAATTTACTGAAAAATTCAAATTTAGAATTGTACCATTTGTAACAAAATAGCTTAAAATTAGTGTTGATGATGTTTATTGACTGCTCGGTTAACCAATATTGTAAATTTTGGTAAATCAATGT
Source organism: Brachionus paranguensis (assembly GCA_016802215.1). Lineage (NCBI taxonomy): Eukaryota > Metazoa > Rotifera > Eurotatoria > Ploima > Brachionidae > Brachionus > Brachionus paranguensis. The sequence continues at coordinate 2,380,347 of JAESIX010000008.1, read as the reverse complement.
TAAATGAAAGTTACCTATTAAAGGTCATTTATTTTTACAAAAAGTTTCAAAAATTAATGATTTTGCAAGGATTTTTCTTTAACTTAATTTTAAAAGATAAATAATTTTTTAAAATTAATTCAACATTACAAAAAAGCTAAATAATTAGGACAAATTTTTTTTAAATTTAGTTCAATCGAAGATAATTTTAAGAGGGTGTAAATTTTTTTTTTTATTAATAACTTTGTAATGATTTTACTTTAGCTTAATTTAAATTTAAAAACAAATTTTTAAAATAAGTTAAAAATAAGAAAAAAGTTTAATAATTAGGATATTATTTTTTTAAATTAAGTTTAACCCAAGAAAAGCTAGCTTCAAGATGGTTTGAAAAAAAAAATTTTTCTAATTTCCTAGCATGATTTTTTTGTCATGAATTATTACAAATCCAACAAAAAAATGCTTAAAAATATGATTTGGAATGTTACCATTCGTATCAAAATAGCTGAAAAATTTCGGCTTATAGGTATCATTTAAAAATCATCTTAATTTTACATCATATTAAAAAATAAAAAGGCATTGTGTAATTTAATACAAAAATTCCAATACAAAAATAAAAAAATTGTATACAAAATTTTTTTATTTTTGTATTGAAAGTTTTGTATGAAATTTCACAATGGCGGATAAAAATTAATTTAAAACTCTAAAAAAAAGCTTAATGACTATTTTTAAAATTTATTTTTTAAATTGACTAGATAAGCTAATTTTAAGAAATGTTGAAGCCTGTTTAGACTTCTTTTGTGGGATTAATAAATAAAAAGACTTTGCTTTAAAAATGCTTTATTGGAATCCGAGTTTTAATAACTAAAACAATGGCTTATCATGTTGGTGGTTTTATCTACAGTTACAAAAATAATAAGGAACAGAAAAATGAATTAGAGTGATGTCAAGACTTGGGTCTTAACAGAAAGTTAAAAATTTTTTTTAAAAAATGTTTGGGTTATGTGTGTCTACTCCAACAAAAAAAAAACCCTTTTGAAAATTCCTAATTTCTAAGAGAAGTGGGCAGAAGATAAAAAAAAGTAAAAAAAATTTAATTTTATTTAACCAAAAAAAAGCAGCAGTCCTCTTGCTTTTGGCACTGGCCGTCAATGGTGAGGTGACCGACAGCGAGCTTAAAAACACGAGCGCAGCCTCTCGGTGCCCGGGCGCAGCTCCAGAGCCCGGCATCTACTTGTTTGGCGACACCAAACTCTGCAATGTGTACCATGAGTGCGAGTGCGCGGCGGCCAACTCGAGCCAGTGCTCGCATGTGCGCACCAATGTGTGTCCGATCGGCAGCATATTTTTGAATGCGACCAAGAAGTGCGAGCCCATTGAGCTGCACGGATGCGAGTCGTCCTACTTGCAGTCGGTGAACACGGGCGCTGCCAGAAACACGAGTCTCCAAAGGGACGAGCAGAGCAGGGCTTATGTGCAAGCGGAGCCGGTGAATGTGACCGGCATGACGGACTTCAGGTGTCCGAGGGGCGCCAACGACCGCTTCGCCGACTCGCACATCTGCAACCTGTTCCATGTGTGCGTGAGCCGAGGCGAGCAGACGTTCGACCAGCCGTTTCTGTGTCCCTTTTCGACCATTTTCCGCGTAATCGACTCCACCACCATGTACTGCGACAAACGCAGCAAAAACGACTGCGCCCAAAAGGCCTTCTACCAAAGCATGGACGAGCCCACTCTCCTCGACAACTCTCTGCTGCTCTCAGCCAACGCCAACTCGACCCAATGCACCAGCGAAACGCTCGAGGACCACCTCTTCTGCAACTTGTTCCACATTTGCCGCGACGGCAAGCACCACACGTACATGTGCGGCAACCAGCTGCTCTTCAACCCACTCTCCCAAATCTGCGACTACCCCATCAACGTGGTCTGCTACAACAAGAAAATATTCACCAAGTCGGACAAGTACGAGCACTCGTGGCCGCTGGGCGCCAACACCAACCGCACATGGTCCAACAGCATGCTCAAAAAGAACGGCTCTCTCGTCCAAATACACCAGGCCAAGCTGCGGCTGAATTGCGGGGATGGCGAGCGCCGCAATTACGTGCTGCCGGACGCCATATTCTGCAATGTGTACCACCAGTGCTATGGGGACACGGGCAACGCGTTTGTGTGCGCCAAGGACCAGGCCTATGAGGCCAAGGTGGGTGCGTGTGCGCCCGAGCACCTAGTGGACTGTTCGCGCAAGCTGGTGCTGACCGAGAGTGGCCAGAGGGCAGCGCGCGTCCCCCTCCGCCACAAAATGGACAATTACGTGAGCGGGGGCCGCGAACAACTGGTCACCGGAATCGCCTTTGACTGCCGGGGCCGGCCCAACGGCCACTGGAGGGACGGCCAGTTCTGTGACGTGTACCATGCGTGCATTAACAACGAGCAGAAAAAGACGTACAGCTGTGCTCAGCAGGGCGAAAAGACCTATTTTGACGAGGAGACGAGGAGGTGCGAGTTTGCCAAGCACAAGCCGCTGGCGTGCCGCTCCGACCGCTACTTTAAGTCGGCGGGGGACGGTAAGTCGGGCGGCGTCGTGTCCAGAGAGTCGGGCGAGGGCTGGCGCGAGTTTATTAGGGCGCGCGAGCCGTTCTCGTGCGCCGGCCGTCTGGACGGGTTCTACGCGAGCCGCTGGTGCAACGTCTTCTACAGGTGTTTTTTGGGCGCCAAGACCGAGTTTTTGTGTCCCAAAATGTTGAATTCGGACCGGCTGTGGTGGGTGCAGCACGGCAGCTCGCAGGAAACGCCGCAGACGTCGGCCGCGTGTGTTTGGCCGTGCGAGACCAAGCGGAAGTGTACGAGTGCGGGCGGCTCGATTGTGGAGGTGGCCGCGGGCAAGTACGAGGAGAGTGGACACGAGGCCGACCGAGTGTGGCGCAACTCGAACTGCGCCGGCAACTCGGGCCTCGACGACGTGTTCCGATTGTCCGACGCGGACAGCGATTGTAGCGGGCAGCCCGAGGGCGCCTTTTTTGCCAGCCAATACTGCAACGTCTTTCACAGATGCACCAATGGCAAACGCAAGGACTTTCAGTGTCCCAAGGCCACCAACACGCCCTACGACCTCTGGTGGAACGACGACAAGGCCCAGTGCGACTGGCCCTGCAAGGTCAAGTGCAACAAACAGATTTACGCGTCGGCAAAGACCGCCTCCCAAATCCAGGCCGAAGACCGCACTCTCAACGAAAAGGAGTGCCGCACCACCAAGCTATTCACAGACTCGCACAGCTTCAAGGCCAAAAATCACCTAAATAGACACTTTATCGCCTACAGCACACCCTCTACCACTGCCGCTACGACTACGGCTACGACTACGGCTACGACTACCGCTACGACTACGGCTACGACTACGACTACGACTACGACTACGCGTAGAATTGAATCCAAGCAAATAAGCGGTCCTTTGCCAGACGAAAGCTTTGTGTGCCACTCCCAAGGCCGACTGGCATCGACCAAGTACTGCAATGTGTTCTACGAGTGTGGTGAGTACGGCAAGGCGCCCGCCGCCTCCTTCTATTGTGTGGACGGGCTGTTTGAGGCGGCGAGCGGGTCGTGCGGGTCCATTGGTGATGTGCGGTGCAGCCACACTGCCCAATTGATCTATCCGTTCGTGGCCATACTGGAACAAAGCGCTGCCGAGGACATCGCCTGCTCAAACTCAATCGGCTCGTACACAATCCACTCGAACCGCTTCTGCAACATATTCTATGTGTGCGACGGCCGCTCGACCAAGCCGCTCACTCACAGATGCTTTGATCGAGAGGCGATGCGCGACGCTGTCTTCAATCGTCAGCTGAGACGCTGCGAGTCGAAGACAGGCGGCGCCGTTTGTGACGGCGAACTGCTGGCCATGAAAGTGCGCTACCAGAGCAGTCCCATAGACCATGGCAAGTATGGCGACTTGCAGCCGCTGTCTTGCCGCACCGACCAACAATACTTGGCCGAACACGACAAATACTGCAATCTGTACCACTCGTGCATCCTTGGCAAATACCAAATGTACGCCTGCGTCACCCTCGGCTCCTTTGACCAAACAAGCTATTTCTACTACACAAACGGAGACTGTGCTGCACCGAGCGCCGCACAGTGCGCTCCCAACAAAGCAATCTATCCATACGAAAAGCTCTTCCACAACAACAACAACAGCAGCAGCAACAGCAACAACCGGCCACAGTCCAAGTACTTGCCCGTCATTTCGCCATCGCTCAACTACAAAGGCCAGTCGAGCTACAGCTCCATCACGCTCAAAGCCACTCTGCCCTATTCGCCCACTTGCTCCACCAACACTCCCAAATACCTGATACCCAGCGCCAAATACTGCAACGTGTTCTTCGAGTGCGTCAACGGCAAGCTGACCACATTCGCCTGCATCGACTCGACCACGGGCCTCTTCAGCGGCATTTTCGACCACTCGCTCAGAGCATGCAAGCCATTCAACCAAATAGACTGTGCCAGCAATGCACTGTACACGCCCGAGTTCGACCAGGGCCTCGACCAGGGCCTCGACCAGGGCCACGACCAGGGCCAAGTAAAGTACTTGGTCGACTATTCGTTCAAGACAGAGTCGAACTTTTCGTGCTCGGACCGGCCCAATGGCTACTACGAGTCCGAGTGGTGCAATGTGTTCTATCGGTGCGTGAATGGCAAGCGCATCGACGCCAAATGCAGCTCGGGCAACACCAACGGCGACTACTTGTTCCAGTATGACCTGTGGTGGGAGCACCAGAACGCGAGCTACGATGCGCGCCGTCCCCTAGTGTTCACGGGCCATGACGAGAACGCCAAGTGCGAGTGGCCCTGCAAGGTGAAGTGCGAAAAGTCCGTCTGGCTGGACAAAGGCAAGAGCCAGTCGGCCCGGCTCATACAAAGCCACGACTTTGACCTGCACCCCGAGTGCTTCAGCCCGCAGCAACACTTGTCCAACGAGCAGCACCAGCCGGACGCGAATGAGTACCGGGCCCAGGACTTGGAGAGTGTGAACCCGTCCGGGTTCTATTGTGAAATGGAGGGCACCTTCCGTGATCCCATCTACTGCAATTTGTTTCATGTGTGTGGTACGGCCGGCGACAAAAAAAGCTACCAGTGCAAGCCGGTCAATTCGGCCGAGACAGTGTCCCTGTTTGACCAGGAGCGCGGCTACTGTGTGTCCAAAGCAGACGCCTTTTCCAAGTGCAACGGGGTTGTGTTCGACCCGAATTTCATGAATTTGCCGGCCTACAGGGACTTGCCGACGCCGGTCCGGCCGTGTGTTGAGCCGGGCGTGTTTCGCGCCTTTGACCATCACGCCAAATACTGTGATTTGTACTACTGGTGCGAGAAGTCGTTCAGCGAGCCGCTCTATTTCTACTGTGACTTCGCCACCTATGGACACGAGCCCGCCTATTTTGACTTTGAGAGGAGACAGTGCGACTCCAGCTACAAGGTGAGGTGCGACCAGCCCAGCAAGCTCTACTCGGGCGTCTACCAGCCCAAGTTAATGGCCGACAGGAAGCAAGAAGAGGCCGTGGACACCGAGACGGCGCTCAAGAATTTTCTCCAAGCTAGTCCTTATATGATGCAGATTGTGTCCGGGCTGCTGGACCCCGCGCCTGGCTACCTCAGCCTGCCCTCCTCACAGTTTCAGACCAATTTCAAGTGCCCGCTGAATGCGCCAGGCTACTATCCCAACTCGGACTATTGTGACATTTTTCACTACTGCTACAGCAATGGTCAGTTTAAGACTTATGTGTGTGCGTCGATGCAAAATCAGTATCAATTGTGGTGGAGCCATCAAACTGAACCCGGAAGACGAGATGTAATTTTATTTTTTTTTTTTTTTGGACTTTTTTTAAGGAAATTTTGCCAAATTTTTTAAAATTAAAAAATTGGATTTATAGGGTACAAAAAATTATTTTTATATTAAATTCAATTTATTTTTGTTTCTTTGAAGAAAATTTTTATTTTGAGACTTTTTTTAAGGAAATTTTGCCAAATTTTTTAAAATTAAAAAATTGGGTTTATAGGGTACAAAAAAATTATTTTTATATTAAATTAAATTTATTTTATTTTCTTTGAGAAAAAAAAAATTAAAAAAATTAAATTTCCTTATAGATGTTCGAAATAATCAGATTAAAAAATAGTTAAAATAAAATAAAAATATTTTTAGCATTGACAAATTAATTTTAATATATTTTGGAAGGGTAAATTATAATTGAAGGAATGAAATCAATTTTAACTTTAAATTGAGAAAATATTAAAAAACGACATTTTTTAATATTTAAAATTTTTTTTTTAAATTTAAAGTCTATTTTTAAAATAAAAAAATTTCGAAGCCTTTAAAAAAAATATTTCCTGATTTTTTTTTCATTTAAAAGAATGTAGATCTAGAAAAAAAATTTATTTTAGACTTTTTTTAAGGAAATTTTGACAAATTTAATGAAATTAAAAAATTGTGTTTATAGCGTACAAGAAATTATTTTTCTATTAAATTTAATTTATTTTTTCTTCTTTGAAAAAAATTATTGTTTTAGACTTTTTTTAAGGAAATTTTGCCAAATTTAATAAAATTGGGTTAATAGGGTACAAAAAATTATTTTTATATTAAATTTATTTTTTTTTTAATTTCTTAATAAATGTTCGAAATTATCAGATAAATTATCAGATTTTTATAAGTAAAAAAAATTTTCTTCTATTCAATCAAATTTAGATTTGTTTTTGAAAAAAAAAAAAATTAAATTTCTTTATAGATGTTCGAAATAATCAGATTAAAAAATAGTTAAAATAAAATAAAAATATTTTTAGTATTGACAACTTAATTTTAATATATTTTGGAAGGGTAAATTATAATTGTAGTAATGAAATGAATTTTAACTTTAAATTGAGAATATATTAAAAAACGACATTTTTTAATATTTAAAATTTTTTTTGTTAATTTAAAGTCTAATTTTAAAATAAAAAAATTTAGAAGCCTTTAAAAAAAATATTTCCTGATTTTTTTTTCATCTAAAAGAATGTAGATCTAGAAAAAATTAAAAAAAATTTAACTTTAAGAACATATTCTGCGATTGGCCTTGTAATCTGATCGGTCCAAACACAGTATGTCCTTCTCATAAGCGAGTATTAATGCGAGATAGGCAACAAATATCAGGCGGCATATCTCAACAAGACGTTCTTGCCTCAACCTGTCAAAATACTCAAGCAGCTAAAGCCCATTTAAACAACAATTGGGGCAATGAACGCTCCAAAAGTGTTCCAGTAATGAATAGCGAAACTTTTGTCAGCTTAAATTCAAATACAAAATCTAATCCGGTAGTTGTATCAAAGGCCACTCTTAGCGTTTACGTTCCATGTACAATCACATCAGAATGGTTCAATAGTCCTCAAATAATCAAGTGTAGCAATGAGCACAGAATGTTCGGATTTGCGCCTGATCCAAAAGATTGCACCAGATTCTATCGATGCGATCAAGCAGCTAGTCATGATGGTCTTTCCACAGGCTCTTTGTATTCATGCATTGGCGGTCTTTATTGGGATCAGACTAGACGGATGTGTGTGCCTCCATCCGAATCGACTTGTGACCCAATGTACATCATCAAACAAAATTTGAAAAATGGATCCAGCCAAACATGTCCAGGACACACTTGCAGCCAAGTTGGATTATCTGCCAAGAATCAGATGAAAATGGTCAGCGGAAAGCCTAATTCATAGTAAAATAAAAAAATTTAAATATTCAAAGATTATTTATTAAAAAAAAAAATTTTTAGTTATAGATGCGATGGTGAGTGTGCAGTTGAATTTGTGTGTCCACTTGATTTAGTATTTGACAATTTGAATCATCGATGCGAATGGCTGGCTCCTCAATTCAGAATGGCATCACTCAGAGCTTCGGCTTCTTTCAATAATGTCCTTCAGCATCAAAAAAGAATGAATTTAGATGGAATTGAATCAAATTTAGAAAAACCACTAGTAGTAGATGAGCTCTTGAAGAAACAAAATCAGACTTCTAGCATTAATTGATGTTTTTTTAAAAAATATTTGTTGACGTGAAATTTTTTAGAACTTAATGTTGTCTGTTTTTGTTTTTATTATGTATTTTTTTTGTTAACTTTGAATAAAATTTTTAAAATTTAAATTTTTTAAAGTTTTAATGATAATATTTGTGCTAAAACAAATTATCTACTTGTTGATTTTAATTTTAAAACTGAAAAACCAAATTTTTTTATTTCATAGATATGTAAGATCAGAGTTAGACTGTTAGGAATGATGGAATGTACAGGTGTTTTGTCACAAATATTGAATTGAAACTAACATTTAGTATCTCGGTGTATTACATTTAGTATTTTGTCTTGCCCGGCCCATCTGTATTCTTCAAAAAGTTTAGCTTAATCATAGTAAAAAACCGATAAGGATTTTGAGTACCTAAAAGATAGATCCGGATCGAATCTCTAAATTAATTTTTCAAAAAAAATTTTAGTCTGATTTAGACTTAACTTCAAAATACTTTTGTTTATTTTTTTTACATTTACAGTTGCTATTTTAAAAAGGATATGGGTCAATTTGGATATAAATTCAAATAATTAAAAATTAAAATTAATTAAATAATAATTAAATAACGGGTGTAGAATAAAAAATGGCACAAAATTAATTTTATCATAAAAAAATTTTTATTTAACAAAGGCTTTAAATTTTTTTTAAAATTATAACTGAACCCTGCTATTTTGAAAAAATAATATCACTTAAGGTATTGAACTCCATGACGACGTATGATATCGAGCCTAGAGCGAACAGTCTTGGCATGGTCTTGTACAACCTTTGGGTCAATATTGCTCAGGCAAGCGCGAATTTTGTTTTCGAGTTGCTTAAGTTTATTTGCCTTCCAATCACCCTCACAAACTTTAGCTTTCAAATTTCCCCAAAAATCTTCAATTGGTCGTGCTTTTGGTACGTTTGCTGGATTCACTTATTTAGCGACATACCTTATATTTTTATCTAACATATAATTCTGAACCATTTTGGCATAATGTGATGATGCTAAGTCAGGCCAAAATACATAATTGCCATCCTGATAATATTCTTTAATCATTGGTTCAAGTCGTTTCTTAATACACTCTACAAGGTAGACATGTTGATTGACAGCTACACCACTAGGTACAAAATATTGTTCGCTTATTACGCGTTGTGAAATCAACCAGAACATTAATTTTTCTTCAAATTTTTTAACGTACTTGTTCTTTACACTCTCCGGCGTCTTGCTTACGTTACTGCTATAAAATATATCATTCCCCGACAGTGCGGTGTTACCAAGAATGAAATAAGATTCATCATCAACTATAAATTCATATCTGCTGTATTTTAAAAGCATTCGACAACATTTTGGCCTTGCTGCCTTCTCTTGGTTAGCATTTAAATGAGGTCTCTTGTGTTTTTTATACTTTTTGATGTTTGTATACTTTTTTAAAATCTTTCCGATATAGGTATAGTGGCAATTAAACTTTCTAGTCATCTTTCTTTGCGAACGATCCGATTTATGATTGAAATAGGCTCTAAGTTTGGCCACCATTAGTTTCGTCACTATTTTTGCAGGTCTACCACTTCCTTTTTTTCTCTTAAAAGTTTTATCTTTTTCTATAATATCTAGATAACAACGATAAAAAGAACGTTTTCTATATACAAGACAAGTGAATCACCTGTCAACTTCAGCTTTTGGCAAATTTTGGTTACTTTTTACAAACTTGTACAAATCTTTTTTGATGGTTTCGAACATTTTTTACTAAGAATTTATCGAAAATTCAACTTTTTGAAATAATTTTCTTTTATTTTAAAACTAGGATCAGTCTGATTTTAAATTTTGAAAAAAAATTGGGAAAGGTCTTGTCCACTCTTATAGAAAATTAAAATTAGCTTTTGTGCCATTCTTTTTCTACATCCGTTATTTTAGTAATTTTTAAAAATTTAGTTCTAGGGTTTAAGAAACTACGTAAAGATAATTATATACTTTTTTTTCTTTAGTCCTTGACGAAGCTTATTTCCCTACTACAAAAATATCAACTGTCTGATAATTAATGAAAAACTTTATAATGCAAAAATAAGCACATTATTTGATTAAGGTTAAACAAGGTTAGCAAGAAAAAAATTTTTAAGTCTTTGACTTCAACTTTTGAAAAATAAAAAATTTTAAGCCCGGACTTGGCTTGCGACTTTTGACTTTTAAACAACTCTGGAAAAAACGTATAAAATATTTACAAATTGTTTATTTTATTTAACAACAATCTATTTTATTTAATAAAAGTCATTTTTTTACAAAGATATTTTGAAACATTAAACAAAAACCTTAAATAATCATTATTCATCCTTACTGTTAAACTAATGCACGTCTTGCTTTTGATTTACGAGCCTTCGGTTCACGTTTGTATTTTGCAAGTATTGTTACAAACTTTAAGTTTACCACTAAAGCTATACCATGGTAACAATAATAATTTTTCATATAGTAGGCACAACTAAATCTACTCTTTGATCATTCTTTTACAATCATCCTTGAGATGAGTGACTAACATATTAGTATTGTACATTTTAAAATTAAAAAAATCGGCATAAAATATTATGAACAAAGATTAAATATTTTGGAAAAAAATGAAATACTTAAATCTGAGAAAAAAAAACAAACATATAAATAATATTTTAAGAAAAAAAAGTCTTATAAAAATGTAATGCCCAGATCAAAAAAAAATGTTCTCAAACCGGTTTCATAATTTTTCATAATACTTGTAAAATTAATATTTAAAACCATGGTTTTTAATGTAATGCATTATAAAAGCTTTATTATATAACTATAAAATTATTAAATTTAAAACAAAATAATTATTGCGAATTTATAACAAATAATTTGTTTATTGATTAAGCTAAATGAATGAAAAAAATAAAAGCCGAAATTGAAAATTCAAACTTTTTATTTTTAAAATTTAAAAATAGGACAATAAAAAATGAACTTTTGAGCAAATCTTTTTCTGGCTTGCTAAATCAAAATTTAGAAATCCTTTGTCAATTTTTCAGTTACTTTCTCAACTAAAAAAAGCTAAAATTCACTATAAAAACGTCCCCTTTTTGGTTTTTGAAAAATTGCCAAAGATTATTTAAGTGTTAGTCCAACTAGTGTTCCATCAGAAAAAACATTTTCAGTAGCTGGCTTAACAATATCAGATGATAGAACTTTCTTAAGTTCTAAAAGTGTCAAAAATTTGGTTTGTTTAAATTCTTGGTCAGGCAATTTATAATAAAAAGAAAATATTTATTTTGATTTTTTTTGAAAAATTTTAAACAATAAATTTTTTTTAAATCTAATTTGAATTTTTAATTTACAAATTTATTAAGTAAATCAAATAAGTTTTAAAATTTTTTATTATTGAAAAAATATATGAAAAAAAATTAAATAAATTAGAGACAAAAAATCAATTACAAAACCGGTTTAGAACCGGTTCTTTCAAAAACCGTTTTCAAGCCGGTTTCACGGAACCGTTCTACCAGCCCTAAGTGCAGGTTAATAAAAGCCATAAAGAATATGATCCATTTTGGATAGAAATTCTAAATGAGAGTTGGGTATTTTCTTGTGGATCTAGATGAAGTGATTCAGAATATACAATCATTTTATTTATTTATATGAAAATTAGTTCAAGAAATATGACTCAAAAAAATTTCAAAGAGAAATGGCATATCTTAGTCATTATTCTAAGCCAAATTCAATAAGTTTTTACCAAAATACTCATAATTGTACGAGGATTCTAAAAACACTATTTTTTATTTAAAAAAATTTGATAACAATACCGGTAAAGTTAAAGAATGCCTAAATTTTTGAGTATGGTAACCTTAAAACCCTGGAGATCTGATTAATGCATTGCCAAATGAAATAAACATATTAAAAAATAAGATCATGGAAAAAATCCTTTCTGTAAGCAAAAGTTATTATTGAAAAATGCAAAGTTATTTAAACATTTTTATGTTTTTTTGTTGATTTTTATTTTCAATAAAAGAAAATAAAGTTTTTCATTACAAGCTTGAAAATTAAAAAATATTTTTTTTCAAATAACTTTATTTATAATTATTTTTTAAATGGTTTATTAAATTTTAACAAAAAAAAAATTAACAAACAACAAAATTTATGCTTATTATTTGCCATTTCTAAAAAATCGTTTTAGCCAAAAAATTACAAGGTTATAAATCTTTATTTTCATACAAAAACATTATAGACTCAAAATTAGTTTTTGAAAGCCTATTCCCAGAGCAGATATCCAGCATTAGAAAATAACCTTTCACTCAAGACACTAGTAGCCGGAACAGCCAGAATAACACTTGCTAATTTAGCTAACTAAGCCTAAGAAGACTAAGATGTCCACTTTTAAAAACACAATTTAATCAACTTACAAGTGACCTACGAAAAAAGCTATGCGAGTATAGAAATCAAAATTGGCTCAATTTCATCGAAAAAATGGGTAAGAATCCCTTATCTACTAGGCCGTTCTGGCGCAAAATCAATAAGTTTCGAACAAAAAAAAGTTCAAACATGATACCAACTTTAGTTTTAAACAATATTTTTTTCAAATCAGATGAAGAAAAAGGACAGCTTTTTGGTGAGCTATTGGCTTCAACGTTTACTCCAAATCCTGACCTAACAAATTTAACCACGGAATCCGAAGTCGACTATGAAATTTCAAACTTTTTTTCTGAAAAAAACAAGAATTATCTTTTTGAATCAATTACCATCACTGAAATAATACTTGCAATTAATAAAATTAAAGAAAATTCAGCATCTGGTCCTGACTTAATTCACAGTTTAATGCTCAAAAATCTACCTGAGTCAACTCTTTATGACATTTTAAAACTCTTCAATCTAAGTTTAACAACTAGCCAAATACCAAATAACTGGAAAAAAGCACAAGTTACAATGATACCAAAAAAGGTTCCACCAACACAGGATCCGTCGAACTATCGCCCTATTAGCTTGACCAGTTGTCTAGGCAAATTACTTGAACGAATAATTTATACAAGGCTTTACAATTACATTGAGAAAAATTTTTTACTCATTCGAGAGCAATCAGGATTCCGAAAACATAGACGTACAGCGGACAATCTCTTTTTTCTTATTCAAAAAATAACTGAATCGTTTAACAGGAAAAAAAAATATGTTGTCTTTTTTTTTGATATATCAAAAGCATTTGACAGAGCCTGGCATGAAGGACTTGTGTACAAAATGATCAAAATTCAATTGCCTAAGTACTTAATTTCTTGGATCAGATCCTTTCTAAACTCAAGATCGTTTTGTGTAAATGTGAATGGACAAAATAGCAATGATTTCCCAATCAAAGCCGGAGTACCACAAGGCTCAGTAATTAGCCCCCTCTTATTTAGTATTTTTATTAATGATATACCAAAAAGGGATAAAACAAATAATGAATACTCTCTTCTTTTCGCTGATGACATAGTTACTTTTTTTATCTATAAATCTAAAAGAAACATTGAACATAGGATCAATACTTACCTTAAAGAATTAGAACCATGGTTAACAAAATGGAAAATGAAGATTTCAATTGAAAAATCTTGTTATATGATATTCACAAAATCAACAAGAGAAGAGCTCAATCTTGATCTGAAAATATATGGGGACAATTTAAAGCGACAGGATGAAATTAAATTCCTAGGCATCAGATTTGACTCGCGGCTAACCTTTAGTCCATTGATTGATGAATTAAAAGAGCGTTGCAACTCTAGGCTAAATTTAATTAAAATTTTATCTAATAAAAACTGGCGCCTACATCACAAAACACTTGGAAATTTATATAAATCGCTTATTGGTTCCATTTTAGACTATAATTTTCCCTGTTTAAACTCTTTATCTGATACCAACATTAAAAAACTTCAAACTATTCAAAACTCAGCAGTTCGATCCATTCTTAATCTAAGGTTTGACACCCCATCAAGAATTTTATACCACGAGGCCAAAATAAAATTAAAAATTCATACAATTACGAATCGGCTTTTTGAATTAAGCGAAAGATATGTCAGGGTTGGACTTACTAATTCTGTCCCATTACTTCTTAGACTGGTAAATGAATACAGACGAGGTTTCGAATCAAGATTTGTTAACTATCCAACTCCATTGTGTAATTGCTACCTTGTCATAGACTCTTTTTTCTCTGAAAACTAAACCGAAATAACTTTGGTCTCTTTTTTTTTTTTTTTTTTTTTTTTTTTTCTCTCATTTCCTTTTGACATTTCATTTATTTCACTATATTTTTAAATTCTTATTTTATTTTTTAACTTTTATTTTAATCATTTTATTTTGATTTAATTTTATTTTTATTTTTCTCTGAAGGAGCTAACGCTCGATACAGATTTACAAATAAATAAATAAATAAAATAAGAAAGTTCCATCACTAGATTTTATCTCTGTTTTTAAGATGTACTTGTCTGCCTTTCAGAATTCTGGTTTCGTTTCAGGTTCATCTGTTGCATATTCTTGGTGTTGTTCTGAAAAGGTGGTAAATTTAAAAAAAAAGATTTGGACTAATCTTAATAATAATTGCTCTAACAAAAAAACATTTCTCTCAGATATTTATTCAAGAATTAAAAAGTTAACCATGTTTTTACAAAAACAACATTAACAAAAAAAAGGTAGAAAAAAAAGCGATAGAGTGTACCGCAGGCGTACACACAAACTGCTTCTAGTTTCTTCTAAGTGACCTTTGACAAAAAAAAAATTAAAAACATGAATTTATTGGGCGCCATTATTCATTAAGTACCTGCTTCTTGACCTATTCCGGGAATAGCTTCGTCGAGGCGATCTCGACCTGGACCTGGAGCGTGAATACTTTCGCCGACTATTCTCATATCTGTCACGTGACCGCGAGCGTCTTAACATCAAAAATTAGAAAAAAATCCACCCAAAATGCATTAAAAATCTAATTTTATTTAAAAAAAAATTTCATAACTAAAATTATAGGATACTTTTTTCACTTTCATAATTTCAGATCATTCACACCCTAAGTCACATCTCTTCAATCAACTGATTGAGCCCAAACACTTAACCAAAACAAATGATCTGAATTCATCCAGCATCGACCAACATAGCCATAATAAGCATTAGAGCATTATACTCAATCTTACCTCCGTCTATCTGCACCCTGGCAATCTCTGGCAAAGTGGCCCGACCGCCCACACTGGTAGCACTTCATGCTGGGGTCCCATCTCTTGCGAAAGCCCATCTGGGCGCCCCGGGTCCGAGGCCTGGCCACTGTGACTCTGATGCGGCACGGTCCAACTGTGCGCTGGTCCATTTCTCTGAGCGCCACACTGGCGTCGTCTTTGTTTTTGAATACCACGAATGCAAAGCATGGCGGGTTCTTGGCCATCCAAACCTCCTTGACATCGCCGTACTTGGAAAAGGCGCTCTCCAAGTCGCGTTGAGTCACTTTTTCGGTCAGGTCGGCTATGTGCAGCCGGCAATCGTCGTTCTCATCGCGGCCCTGCTCTCGTCCTCGGTCCGATCGGTACCTTTCTGCCGATCGCGAACGAGAACGAGAGCGGGAGTATGAGCGGCGATCTCTGGGCATTTTTTATTTTCAAACTGTTTTTTTTTTGTTGTTTTCAATTTAGTCTAAAGTGAAATAGTCCTACTTTTGATTTGTTTAATATAAATTCCTTATCTGAAATTAGAAATGAAATTTTTGTGTGAACAAAATGGATGAAAAGAAAAAATGGGAATATTTTTTGTAGTTAATACGGTGTCTTGGTTATTGTCTGATTTTTTTTTTTCTCTCACTTTGATTAATTTTGACTAAAATTGATTTCATGATTCGAATGAACAAAAATGTGTCTGTGTTTCAGGCTGCCATGGTCGTTGTGAAAATCGGTACAAATTAAACAGAGAATTTTTTTTTTTTTTTAATCAAAATTTAAAAAGTAAACTCTCAAAAAAAATTTTATTTTTTTAAATAATTTTTATGAAATTTCTTATTTTTTTTATTATTCAAAGTTTTTTATTTTATTTTATTTAACTTTATTTTGATTATAATTTTTATTTTTTAACCTGATGGAGCGTTAGCTCGGAACTTAAAAATAAATAAATAATAAATAAAGCCTAGGGATTTGGTTTTGGCGCCTTAAAAAAATAATTTTTTGAACATGTAATCAAATCAAAATTGAATATTCGGACATTTACAGTGATGTTCTGTTCTGCAATTTACGTAAATTTACAAAAGTAAAAATTAATTTAATTTCAATGCTAACCAACAGGCAACTAATTAATGACCGATTAACACCTCATTTATTTAATTTTATAAAAGCAATCATTACAAATTAAAAAAAATGAAAAAATTATTGAAAAAAGTAGAACAAAAAAATTAAATTTTATTTTTTGAATATTTTTTCAAAATCTATAAAAATGACATTGATCTCTTGATCACAAAGCTATTCATCAGTCTTGCATAAAAATATTCAAAGGTCTTTTCACCATTAGCCGTTTTTGACATTGGTTCAATCAGATTTCCGCTATTCCTTAGATTGTATTTTAAGTTTCTTGAGTCATTTTTCTTTAATTTCATTCTTAAATTTTCAGGTGATTTATGAAAAAATAGTGTTTTATAGGCAAAAGATAGATATTCTATCAAGAGTTCTATGCTGAAAAGCATATAAGCCATATTTTTCAAGAAAATTATTAATACTATTCAGACTTGTTTTTAAGTCACAGTTTTAAGTCGAAGTCACAAAAATTTCAGTCAAAGTTATGACTTGATTTAAAATTTTTTTTTAGTGTCTAAAAATAAAAGCAAATTTTTCAGCAAAAAAAAGGTAAATTTAATTAAATAATTAAAATTTTGAGGCAAAGTTCGCACTTAGCAGTACTACTGTACTTTTTGACCAGGGCCCCCAAAGCCCAAATATCTCTTGTTCAAATCAGACTTGTTTTTAAGTCACAGTTTTTAGTCTAAGTCACAAAAATTTTAAAGTCTAAGTTATGACTAAGTTAAGTTAAGTCATTGACTTCTTTATAGACAAAAAGAAACAAAAAAGAATAAAAAGTATGTCCTTTCTAACTAGAGGTGAAATACACAATGCTAAATAATGCAACAAACATGCTAAATATTAGACGAGGCTCTGCAAAAACTCAGCAATTTTGCAGTAAAATGCACGTCATTAAAAAGTATTTAATTCAACTGTGCAATTTAATTACAGAGTTTTTTAATCAAATACCATTCAAAAGTTATAAAAAAAATATTTTTAAGATTTTTTTGATCCTAAACTTCAAGATGTCTTCAAAATAAAAATTAAAAAAAAATCTATATTTTTTCATGCTTTCTGGCGTTATGAAATTCAAATACAAATTGAACAAAAATTCTTCCTTTTTTGATGAATTAAAATTAAAGTTAATAAAACAAACTTAAAAAAATACTGCAACATAGTGCAACATACTTTGTCAAAGATTTTTTTCAAATTATAAACATCGTCTTTATAAAAGTCAATTTCTTTTTTTTTTGCATAAATTTGTATGAATAATTTTTTTTTTAATCCGGATCAGTTTTTTAGCACTCTAATTCGAGTCAAAGTCATTACCTGAATTTTTTTATGAAAAAATTAAAATTTAAGATTAACAAAACCAAAACTCTAAACAAAAAATTGCAACATCTATAAGTTCTAACTTATTTTACCTTAAATAAAATCTTTAATTTTTTTAACTTTTTAATACATATTTTATTTTTTAATTCTTTTCAACATCATCTTTTAAACTCTAGACATAAGTTTCATTAAATCATAATTTTTATACAAACATTTATGATGTTCCTTAATAGCAGAAAGTATTTCATGTTTTTAGGCTCGTTTTGTCTTTCATTTTGAAAATATTATTGATAAGGTTCGCGCGGAGTAAAACTACCACACTTATTTAATTTTTAATTTTCAATATATTAAAATATTTACCTGCATATATTTTTCATTAAATAAAATAAACAGTTAGTATATTTTTAAATTAATTGTGTTTTTCTTGCCTATATTGTTCTAGAAAATGGTAAGCAATAATTAAATATATTAATGTGAGCAAGAGTTATACAATTAATCTATAATTTATAATTTATTTAAAAAATAATTTACAAAAATATTTTTAATTAATCAATGGGAACAATTTTGCAGCCTAAAAGACCGTGTCCTGACCATTTTTTAGGCACAAGTTTAACAATTATCTTTTTCTTGCCATTTGCTGCCATTGATTCGGTTCCATTGTCATTTCTTTGAATTTTCACAAGAATTATTTTGTTCTCGCTTTTTCTAACATGATCACCAATTTCAGCCAAGCTTTTTTGAGTATTTAAATGCGTAAACGGTCCCAATTGAATGATTTCATCATCTGTTTCAAGCCCTGCTTCAGCTGAAGGAGATTTGGGATCTACCTGAGTGATTTTGGCAAATGGTCTATGTTCAATTATTTGCTCGTTTGATAAAGGAACAGTTTTTTCCACAAATTCTCCTGGTCTATCTTCTTCCTTGAATTTAGAGTGGATGTTGATAAGTTCTTTCTCGATCTCGACCAACAAGGCGGTATAGTCATTTTTCAAGCGATTAATTTGTTGCCTAGCTAGTCGCACTTTGTAAATGTCAATGTCAGATCTGGGATAACCTTCTTTGTCAACTAGCTCTCCAGTCATTCCTATATTTTTTTCACGAATTAATATTTCATTGTACTCGTTCAGCTGGTCTTCTATATCAGCTTTTTTCTGTACCAAAAATTCATAGTGTGATGAAGTGTTCATTATCAAATCGAATTTGAATTTTAATAAAAATTTTAAATCAGCTTATTTTTAGATAATTTGAAAAAAAAAATTTTAAAAATAGAATTAATTTCTAAATTCCTTTATAATGTTAATTTACACTTTTTGATCATTAGTGCAAAATTTTGTGAATTTTTATATTCACTTTTTTGAAAAATAATTAGAAATTTTAAATAAAAGCCAATTTTAAAAAAATTTTTTTTTGTACCAAGTTCAGAATTATTATTATGAAACAGTTTCTGCGAATTTTTTTGTATGAGCTGTCAATTCTATAAGTTTTTTTCTATAAAATGATCGTCCTCCATTAGATTTTATTTTTCAATTTTTGACTACAATTCATCAAACAAATAATATTTATATTAATTAAATATATTTAAAAATCATCTCTAAAATTTGATATTTTCAAGTTAAATTTTTAGACTTAAAATAAGCCTCAAAATTTTTAAACATTAAAAAAAATAATTTAAATAAATTATGAAAACTAAATGTTTATTGATTAAAAAACCACTGTAATCACATTACATTTAAATATTTTAAACAAAAAAAAAAAAAAAAAATATATTTAGATAGGAATGTCAGATTTTGAACCTTCGTTCTTAGCAAAAGATAACATTTTGGATGCCTATCAGAGAATAAGTCTATATTTAATGAAAACACCTGTTCACATTAGTACCACCGTAGATGGTATTGTCGAGAAAAAAGTATTTTTCAAATGTGAAAATTTTCAAAAAACAGGTTCTTTTAAAGCAAGGGGGGCATTGAATGCAGTTTTAAGAAAAATGTCCCAGTCTGAGAATATACAAAATTATACTGGCATTGTGACTCACAGCAGCGGTAATCATGGAACCGCTTTATCATGGGCCTGTCAAACTCAGGCAATTCCATGCACTGTGGTTGTCCCTAAAGATACTCCATTAAATAAAATTGAATCGATTAAGACTTATGGAGCGACACTTGAATTTTGTGAACCAAATCCAAGATCAAGAGTTGAAGAAGCTGATCGATTGGCAGCAGAAAAAAAGCTTCTCTTAGTCAAACCCTACGATGACTATGACATCATGGCAGGCCAGGGAACCGTGGCAGTTGAGTTTCTAGAACAAATACCGGATCTTGATGCTATTTTGGTCTCGGTCAGTGGGGGCGGTTTAATTTCAGGAATTTCAACTTATGCCAAGTCAATAAATCCCAATATTAGAATATTTGCAGTAGAACCTGTTGGAAAGCGACTTTGCCAATGTCTTGAAAAAAACAAAAGAAATCTAGATGACAAAGAACCCGCATTTTTGAATACCAAAGCTGAAGGAATCAAGACAGAAATGTGCGGAGAGTTAACATTCCCCATAATTAGTAGGAACATACTACCAGATGATGTGTTTACTGTTACTGATGATGACATGATAGAAGCAACCAAATTTATATTCAAAAGAATGAAGATGGTTATTGAATTATCCGCAGGAGCTGCCGTTGCTGCAGTCCTTTCAGATAAAATGAAAAATAATTATCCAAATTTAAGAAACATTGGAGTAATTCTATGCGGAGGCAATATCGATATTGATAATTTACCATGGTAGACTTGTTAAGACATTTTTAATCACAAATTGTTAGCATTTTAATTCCAAATCACGTGACAATCATAAATTAAATAAATTTTTAAAAATTATTTATTTTTTCAAATAAATTAAAGTATGAATTTAAATGATAAAATTGAATTTGCCAAAAAAATAGTGGTTTCATTGGTAAAAAGTCCACTTTATTCGTCTCGATCAGAGAATAGTTTTGACCAAGAGTTGACACTTTATTTTCAAGAGACTCGAATTTTAAAATTAAATGACTATTTTCAAATAAAAAACTTATTTAATCAATCAAGTTATTTTGTATTTAAAATAATAAAAGTTGAACCCAGTGAGCTGGAAGTATTTGGGGTAAACAATGTGCAGACTTGTTTGTGTCAATCGAGTTCAATTCAAGATAAGTGCATTTGGTTTGGAAATAATGAACCAGAGTGTTTTATTCTAAAAGAATATGCCTTTGAAATAAAAAAAGTCCTAAATTTTTACGAATACTTTCATTCCAAAGATAAAATTACTCCTTTATTGCTAATTCATGGTCCAAGTGGAAGTGGCAAAGTTCGGTCAGTTGAGACAGCTTGTAGAAATCTTTCTTTTCATTTATGTAAAGTGAACTGTGTAAATTTAGCTGGCGAGTCTGCCTCAGCGGTTGAAAAGAGAATCGAAATTTTTGTCCAAAATTCAATTGAGTACGGACCATGTATTATTCTGTTTAAATCGGTAAAAAAAAGAATTTTTAGACTAACTTAAAATTAATCAAATTTTAATTTTTAGTTTCATTTTTTGTTTAAACTCAAAGATATAAATGAATTTAATAAAAGAGTTATAAATTCATTTTTCAATTTAGTCAACTCGATTAAGACCAAAACTGACAATAGAATCTTGGTTGTTTGCACTACAGACTCAAAGCAATCGATCAATGCCGAAATATTAGCAAAATTCAATCAGGAAATAGAAATAAAGGTAAATTTAAATTTTGATAAATTTTCTTAAATAGATTTAATTTTTTGTGTGAAAATTAAATAAATTTAGACAAATAGATAGAATAAAAAAAAGTTTAAGTTGGAAAAATTATTTTGAAATGATTCTTAAAATTTTATCTTTTAAATTAAGTTTTTCAAAAAGCATCGCATGCATTTTTTTCAATAATTAATTATTTATATTTCACAAACAGGAATGTTAACGTTACCTTTTTTTACATTGAAAGGTATTCGTTATTTAGGGAAAATAAAGAAAAAATAACGAAAGTCTGAAGCCACTAAATATGCTTAACTGATATTTAAAACATCAAAATATGAAATAAAAATTTTCGTTCCACCATTAGTAAACGGTAACATGTCTGTTCACAAATGACACTATGTGAAATTTATTTAAATTTAGATTTTTTGTAATAACATTTTATTGTAGTTTTCTTTCCTACTAATTTTTTTTGTTACAAATGCCACAAATTTGTTTCACTTCTATTTTTTTATTAAAAATTCATATTTTTTTATGTTGCATTGATAAGACTTAAAAGTTTTTAGTGGTAGTGCTTATGAAAGAATGGTCATCAAGCTCTGAATTTCAAAAAATTTTATTGATCTTTCACAATTTTTTATATTTAATCTTTAATTAAATATTTTAAAAATCTAAGAAAATTTTTTTTTAATTGTTGTTTAATCAGAACTCATAGCATGAAAATTAAGGCGATTTATTATTTTTTCTAATCGCATTAAAATTTAAAATAAAGCATAATTTCTGATTTTGTTATTGGTGGTAAACCAAGAACAGAAAGAAAAAAAAGCTTTGGAATGTAAGGATTATAGTTTTTCTTTTTGAGTTTATTTAAATTTTAAAAATCAAACATCAAAATTGATTTTAATAGTCTGTTTATTTATATCAATTAAGTATTTTTGTTTTTATTTATTCATTTAATTTTCATTGTTTCATATTAAAAATCAAAATCAAAAAAAATTAAAATAAAATAAAATGAAAATTTAAAAAGAAAAATATTTTTGAATTCATCAAGTGCAACTGGTGAAAAATTAGTAATTTTAGTTAATGAATTAGCACACGCCAAAACACTGTGTTGTTGTAAATTTCGAAAATAAATTGAACACAAATTCTTCATTTTTTGATAAATAAGAATTAAAGTTAATAAAAAATATTAGAAAAAATACTGCAACATACTTTGTTGCACCTTTTTTACCTAAAATAAAATTCTTTTTTTTCTTTTTTATAAGTAAATCAAATCAATAATATATTTAAATCTTATTGATGCTTTATTTTTTGTCTTTTTTATATGAGGAAAATTATTTTAGGTAACAGGTGCATCAAAGTATGTTGCACTATGTTGCAGTTGCATTTTTTCTAATATTTTTTATTAACTTTAATTTTAATTTATCAAAAAATGAAGAATTTGTGTTCAATTTATTTTCGAAATTCGCAATAGCTCAAAAGATTTTTTTTTTTAATTTGTATCAAATTCAATTAAAAAATACTAAATAATTAATAATTTGTTGGATAAAAAATTTATTTTCAAATACAAATAAAAAAAAATCTAAAAATAACTTACAAAGTGATTTGAATGATGTTCATGTGGTAAACTGTGTCGCAATAATTCCATTGGCACAAATCTATGCAAAATATTTTTAAGATTTGTCTTAAAATCAGTATTCTGAACCATATTTGTTGAATCTTGGTTAAATTTTTTAAGATTACTCTTTATAAAATTTAACAATTCCATCTTTTTAAAATTAGACAACGAAACATTGTAAAATTTGAATAATTTTTGTTGGTCTGACTCGGGCTCGACAAATTTGATCAAATCACTGAGAACAATCGAGTCCGATGAAGACATGTCATTAAACTTTTCGATCAATTTCTGCTTGAAAATGTTATACTCAATTGTTTCATTGCACAAAAATCCAGTAACATTCCTCGGACAGGCACATTCATACTTAAACTTGGTCATCACACATCTTCCCCCATTTAGACACTTCAAAGCGCATTTGCATTTGTAGCCATTTAAAGAATCTCTAAAATAGCACTCTCCGTTAAGTTTACAATACTTGCCGGAGCAAAACTTTCCATTATAGCAGCCTCCAGGTCGACCATTTCCCACATAGCCAGACTTGCATTTACATGTGAAAGATCCAATTGTGTTGAAGCAATCGGCATTTTTGTCACAGGGCGATTTTGCGCACTCGTCCACTTCTTCAACAACATTTTGATCCTTTTTATTTTCATTTGGTCTTGCTTTTAGTGAGTCAGCCAAACTTTTTATATAGATAATATTATTTTTTAAATTAGCATGACTAAAATCGCTCAATATTTCATCAATTAGATAACTTTTGGATATGTTTTTGTGCAAAATAGATCTTTTAAAGCGTTTGGACTGATTGTCAAGACACCAGTGCTTTTTATAAGAATTAATAACCTCTTTTTTTAAGCACAGTCTTTTGCATTTGAGCCAATTTTTGGAGCAGTATTGATACCATGTTCGATTTAAGTGTTTGTATATTCTAGGCTCATTTAGCTCTATGGATAGCTTATCATTTGTTAAAAACGAATTTAAATAATTTGCTTTGAGCTCGTTTATGAAGCCGGTGTCTTTTAAAATGTAATTTCTGTGAATTAAATTCAATAAGGTCTCTATTCTTAATTTGGCTGTGAACTTGTCCATCTCATAGTACTTTGGTACATTTGGCAAAGTGTTAAACATATTCTTATTTTGACTAATCAGCATTGATCTGAGACTCTCAGGCTCATGAGCAAAAAGTGACGGCACAAAAAATAAATTTATTAAAAAAATCATTTATTTCTATCAAATTTTGAAAATAAAAATTAACAATTTTTTTTTAATTTAATTATTTTAATTCAATTTTTTCCAAGAGCTTAAATGAGGAGCAACGATGTGAATTTTTAAAGCATCAACTTGATGGTTTGGATGAGCGAGAAATTGATCATTTAGTCAAGAAGACATCTGGTCTTTACTTTGGTGAAATGAGTACTTTACGGGATTTGGTGAAGAGCAGTGGTGGATCTGTTGAAGAACAGTTGGCGAAATTTCAGTCGAATCGAAAATTCCAACAAGAAAATAAGCTAAAAATTGACTCTATCAAATGGGGGGATGTGGGAGGTCTTGGTGACATAAAAGAATTGATTTCTGATACAATTTTGCTGCCATTAAAATACCCGGGTTTGTTCAAGTCGACAGAGAGTCAGCTTGGTATAACCCGATCGGGTATTTTGCTATATGGTCCACCAGGAACAGGAAAAACTCTTTTGGCCAAAGCGATTTCGAATGAGTGCGCATTGAATTTCTTGTCTGTGAAAGGACCTGAGTTACTGGACATGTATGTTGGTCAGACGGAACAAAATGTTAGAAATTTGTTCGAAAAAGCTCGTCTTAATTCACCGTGCATTTTGTTTTTTGATGAATTAGACTCTCTGGCTCCTGTTAGAGGAAGAGCTGGTGATTCTGGAGGTGTAATGGATCGGGTGGTGTCTCAACTTTTGACTGAAATCGACGGAATGGATAAGTTGAATTCTCATGAAGAAACAAGTCATATATTTTTGATTGGAGCCACCAATCGTCCTGATTTGATTGATCAGTCGCTTCTGAGACCGGGAAGATTTGACAAGTTGGTCTATGTACCTATTGCCAAAACGTTTGAAGAGAGATTTAAAATTTTTGATGCCCTCACCAAAAAGCTGCCCATTGATGTCTTGTTTGACAAAGAGGAATTTGTTAAGAGTAAATGTCCGAATAATTTGTCTGGTGCTGACTTTTACGCTATAACTAATAAAGCTAGACAAAATGCTATAAAGAGAATTATTTCGGCTTCTGAAATTGCTGCAGATAATCAAGATGAAGCAATAAAAGAAGAGGATTTTGTTAAATGTCTTGAAGATTTTAATGCCAATCTAAGTGACCAAGAGCTTGTTATTTATGAAAATTATTTTAACAAATTTTCAAATAAAAATTAAAAAAGAATTTATTTTTCAATTTTGAATTTAATTTTACAAGAGCCATTTCTCTGAATAGCGAATTTCTTTGGGCGAAAAAACAGCTATTTTCTTATATCGAAATTCTCGTAAAAAATGATAGGGACAGAAAAAATTTAAATAAATTTTATTTTTGGAGAAAATTAAATACAATGAAAAAAATCTACAATAGTTGCCAGTTTGGTAAAATTATTTTCAATTATTTGATTTTCCAATATAAATTAAAAAAATTAATTAAATTAGAGTAATCGTTTTTTTTTGTAAGTCGCTTATTCTATTGATTGAATCGTTTGAACTGATAAAAAAATTTAATTAAAGAATAACTAAACAGCAGTAAAAGTAAAAATTGTGTTATTAAATACGGATTAATTAATAAAAATGATAATGTTTAAAAAAATTAAATTTTTATCGTCATTCTTCTATTTTTCACTATATTTTACTTAAATTTACGAAAAATTATGTAAATTAATTTTTTTGCTAAATAAAGGCGAAAAATTAAAATTAAATTTCTCAAAATTTTAAAAAGTTTATTTGAATAAATTTATTAAAAATAATATTAATTTATTTTTCAATTGAAAGGTTTATTAAGCAAAGACAGTAATAAAAAAAATGATTAAAAAAACAGTCAATTTATACAAATAAAAAAAAATAAAATTAAAAAAATAAACTAATATTAATTAAAAAACATAGTATTAAAACAAATTTAAATCATGATCCAAAAAATAACCAAATAAAAAAAATTATTTTAGCTGAAATTAGAGTAATCCTATATTTTACTTTGAAAAGTAGGATATTTTCAAATGATGGGGTATTTGAGTTATAAATTCTAAATTAAAAATTTAATATATTTCATAAAAACGTCAAAAAATGCCAAAAATCAATGACTTGTCGCTATTTTCCTAAATAGTAATGTTTTTTTAATTAAAATAAAAAAAAATTTAAAGTTTAAAAATCAAAAAATTTAGACTAAAAATAAAAACTTGGATTCTAATTTTTCTTGCTTTATATTTGAATGTTTTTAAACAAAAATTTTTTTTTACCATTTTTAATTTTGAAAATAATCCTAGTCAAAATGATTTTAAATAAGGTTTAAATTTTTTTTTAATTCAATTAATATTGAACAAATTCTAGCTAAAAAAATTAAGTCTCAATAAAACAGGAATAGCAACTAATGTCTTGCCAGAAAAAGCAAAATTACCAAAAAAATATTTAATAAAAAATTAAATTTTTGTGAATAAGCTCTATTAAATCTTGCATTATAATCAGAACAAATCTGAAAATATTTATTCAGTTTGTTTATCAGACTATGCTGGATTTTTAGCCTTAAAAACTTTGAAAAATCATCATCTCCAATTTCAGCTCTAATTTGGTCAAAAAAATATTCGGTATGCTTTATGGCCAATTTGGCAGCAGTTTGATGTAGATGAGCATGAGGCGAAAATAAATAGTAGCCAGTGTCTTTATTAATGCCACCTTGGGCTGGTTTGAACGAATCACTGTCCAAAAGTCCACCATGACTGCACATAAACAAGTCAGTTGGCTTTGATACTGGAGTTCCGTCTGGCAATTTTTGGTCAACGTAGTAACCAGTCACCAGGCGATCATTGGTCACTATGTTACCTTTGCATTTAAAATACTTAATGGGACAATTGATATTTGTCTTTCTTAAATTTTTTAATAAACTAATCATAGTAGATATCATTTTGTTGCATTTTATTTCTTTGATGGTACAATTGGCAACACAAGTAATGTTATCCGACTTTGAGGCAAATTTAAATTTGTTAAAGGCTACTGTTCCAATGGCTTTGTTTATTTTGTCATGATTGCCCATTTCAATCCAGTTCGAGTGAGAATAAAAGTCTTGGATTGTGTGCAAGACTTTTCCGCTTATTTCCCTAGCCCGTTCGAACTTGCGGCTCCTGATACTTTCCAATACTTTTTTGGTCATGTTCATGACTCGGAGATTGGACTCACGAAAAGTGTTGGCATCAAAATGGGCATAGGGCATGTCTTTTGTGTCAGAATCAAAGTCAACTGATGCCACACTTGGCTGTAGGTCTTTGAAAATTATTTCATCCAGGTCTGTCTTGCAAAATGTGCGATTATAGATTAATTTATATAATGCTCGTAGATTAAAGTATTTCTCAATTTGGCTCAGATTTAATTTCAAATAGGCTAGATCTTTTTGTTCAGAAAAATATTTTACTGTTGAGCGGATTACTCCTTGACGAATTATTTCCTCATGGGTGTAAGAGTGGCTGACTTCGCCAAATTGATCTTTGAGCGAGCCGTCCGCTTTTTCTATCAGAAAATCTATGATCCTAGCTGGAATAAATGCATTCAGATAATTAATGACAGAAAAAAGGAAAAAAAAGTGTTGTAAAAGCATCTTTTCAATTTAAGTTTTTTTGCTGGGGGAAAAATACATTTTATGGCAAAGCAGTTCAATTAATTAATAATTAATAAAAATTTAAATACAAATATTTATTTAGTTAATAGATAAAATTTTACAAATTTTATAAAACAAGCATTTTCTTAATTGTAGAGTAAAAATTAAACAAAAAACTAAAAAATTTTTAATCATAAAATATGAACACTAACAAACCTGGTATATTTTAATGAGAATAAATCAAACATTAAATATTATTTATATTCTGAATCTTTTTAAAATTAAATGCTTAACATTGGAGTTTTAATTCTGTTAATTTTTGATAATAAAATAAACATCAATGTTATTGAGAAAAAATTTACTCATTAATATCAACTAAAAATTTTTAAAAATCAAGTAAACTCTGAAATTAAATTCTAAATATTATAATAATAATTAGCTACTGCAAGAAACTTGCGGAGAAGTTTTACACGGAAGACTATTATGGTAGCTATTACACCGTAAATACAGCCCAACATAAGGCTACTATATATCTTTGTTAGATGTCTTTTTGAGTAATAAGGAATCGATCGCCAGAGTTAGGTTTAGGTTTATATTAATAACTAATTTGTAAATAAAAATCATTTAAAAATTATAATTTGAGATTTTTTTAAAAATTTTTTTAAAGATTTTTCCAACGTTGTTGACTTTTCGTTTAATATTGAAAATATTTTAATAGAAAAATGTAAAACCAAACAATCAAGTATTACAGATTTTGTTAAAAATAGGCTTAATTTTTTAGTTTTATTTATCTTTTTTTTAACTTTTTCAATAAATATTTTAATAAAAAAAAATTCACACAAAAATTTGCTCGTTATACCGAGGAACGACTGTAAAGAATAACTACGGCAATGTGAAATTTTAGTACAAAAATTATAGTACAAAAAATAAAAACTTTATATTTTTTTTCAATTGTGCAAAAATGGTTCTGTAAAAAGTAAAATATTGTAAAATTAAATATATATATATAATAAATATATTTTACTATATTTAATAAAATATCTAAATTAAATATATTTTACTTTTTACAGAACCATTTTTGCACAATTGAAAAAAAATAATAAAGTTTTTACTTTTTTAACTCTAATTTTTGTACTAAAATTTCACATTGCCATAACTAATAACAAAAAATACATCGTTTTTTCATTATTGGATTTTAAGGAAAGTGATCCATTAATTCTAGAGGTAAAATTCAGCCTTAGCAAAAAAAATTTAATTAAATATAAACAAAATAACTTTGAAAAACATTAATTCAGACTTTTAAATGCTCTACAATCTCATTTTAGAGTTACAGGCTCCTAAAATACAACAAATTATTTGAAAAATTCTACAAATTGAAAATGAATTACTGCTACAATCTCAATAAATATTACAAGAAGCATTAGCTTGCATTGGTAATCAAAAATCAAAATTATTTTTCAATTAAGCTCTTACTTTTTTTGACACAGTATGAAAGGATTTTGTGAAATTCAGTAAAAAAGAACTCAACTAAATAATTAAAATTAAATAAATATTTTTCTAGAGGTTCAAAATTATTTTTTTTGATGCAAAATGATACAACATTCAAAGCTGCATTATTTTCCAAATTCTGTAAAATCTCTTCAAATTTAGCAGAAATTAGATTTCATTATATTCTAGGAAAGTGCATTTTGCACAGAGTTTTTACATCATTAACAGACTTGGACAGTTGGTCCATGATCCATTTACAGAACTTACTTTTAACTTTTGGAAAACTAAATTAAAAATCAAAAGTCTTATAATCTAAGGAAGAGATAGAGTCAGAGATCGGGTAGCTACGAGTTTCAAACATTTTCATTGAAAAATTATGAGAGAATTTGATTTTTAATTGAAATTTTTCTTTTACCATTTGAATTCAAAATATATTTTATCCCTAAAATACAACCAGGTTTTTTTTATCAATTGGTCTTTTGACCAAATTCGAATCTTTTGGATGCTCAACTTAAGTGATTTTTAGCTTTTAAAATGCTGTTGAGAAAATTTTTAATCTTGTCAGAAGACGATCAAATTTTGAAATTATAAAATTTAAAGGAGAAACAAAATTTTGAAATTTTTAGGGCATTTGCTTTTTTGGTTTATTTGTAATTTATCATTCAAATGGTTTTTTAATTAATTTAATAATGAACAATAAAGATTTTACTTTGACTGATATTTAAAAAAATTTTCAAGGCCTAAAATTTAAAGAAAAAAATTTTTCATTTTTTACCAACTACTTTATTACATATCAAATTCTAAAATAAATAATTAAATACACCAAAAGTATACTTTTTTTGTTTTAAAGTCAAATACTTAAATTGTCATTAGTTTACTCAAATAACCAATTTTTTTCATTTCCAAATTTATCACGTTTGTTCAAGTAAACTAAAACTTAAAAACTGAAAATACCTTATTTTATACACAACTAAAAAAAAAAGACAAAATTCTCTAAATATAAAATCACCACAGCGACGGAACATTACGTTAAAAAAAAAATAAAAAACACGTAATATCCACAGCTCACTCGGGACATACAAAAAAAATTCTAATATTATGGTCGTGAGAAATTAGTTGAATTAAGCTGTACTATATCAAGATCAATTTTTTTCTCATCAAAAGATCCAAAATTGGCTCCAAAAATTTTGTATTCCGATATCTGGGGACTAGGCATTGGATTATAAATCAAAAATTGATTATGAAATGGTGAATATTGGTCAAATTGGTTAGGTAAAGACTGGTTGAAGCCATTGCTAGTGCCCAATGGACTTGTGAATGTGAACGAGTATTGTTTAGATGGGCTATGATATTGACCGTTCATGGTTTCTTTAGTCATTATATTGTAGTATTGGTGATTTTGATGGTAAATGTGTTCCTTAAAAAAAATAAAATTGAGTTCTGAGTGCATCGAATCGCCAATGGCTTTGAATAATTAAATTAAAATAAAAGCTTTGAAAAAATAGCAAGATTAATTTAATTTTGTGTTAGTTATTTTTGAGTATTAGCATGCATGAAAGTTATAAGCCATAAAGTCAAATTTTTACTTGAAATTAAATTTTAGACTATATTTAATTTTTTTTCTAAAACAAATCATCACGTTTAATTTTAAATTAACAATAATTAATCAAAATCAATTTGCACAGATAAACAAATAAAGCTTTAAAAATATTCTTAAATGACTTGTTAGTAAATAAATTAATTCTAGAGTATTTTTTTTAGAATAGAATACAAAGTAAAATCAAAATCAAATTTATAATTGTGAAAATGATCTGATTTTATGCAATTATTTAAGTAACTTTGAAATAAAAAATTAATTTTAATTAATTTATCAATACCAGGATCGTGTGGATAATCCGATCAATTAATAAAATATTAGATGACCAAAAACTGATCACTAAATTTTTTTTTGTGAAATAATTATTTAAAAATTTAAATAGGCACACAATAAAATTTGAATTAAATTTTTAGAAAACAAATTAAAAACATTATCTTTAATCATTAATAAAATGTATTTAATTTTTTTTTAAAATCAATTTCAAAACCAGCATTTATATTTTAATTAAGCTAAACAAAATGTTTGCTTTTGTCTCGCTCTTTTGTCATTTTTACTTTTTGATTTTTAGTTTTGTCTCATTTTATTAAAACTTTTATTATTTTAATTAAGTTTTGAAAATATGGTCTATCAATAAAAATTTTTAAATTCCACAATTAAATAAGATAAAACTGAGAATGAAAAAACTTCGTCTAGATTTTGATTAAAAATTTAGTCATGGTTAATTTTAAGGTATTTTTTCCATATTAAAACATAACCTCGATCAGCTTGTTAAAAATACTCAAAATCGTAAGGTATTTAATTTGTGATAAAATCCAGTGAAAAAAAAATCTTGACAAAAATAAACAAATCAATTTTAGAAAAAAAATTAATTCAGACTTTTAAAAATTTCTTAAAAGTTTTTTTCCAACTGATTTTTTATATTTTTTTAAAAATTTTATTAAATTAATTTTATTCTTAGCTTAATTCTTTACTTTGAATTATGACATTAAAACTTGACTATGTCTCGGATAAAATGGAACAACTATTCTTATTGATTTTAAATTCATTATTAGTGTCATTTAAGAATATATCTGTGAAAATTCATTTATTCAAAGCAGTAAAAATTAAAAAGCAAAAATGTCTTGATGCAAAATCTTACCGAATGT
The DNA here is from genome assembly GCA_016802215.1 of Brachionus paranguensis. NCBI lineage: Eukaryota > Metazoa > Rotifera > Eurotatoria > Ploima > Brachionidae > Brachionus > Brachionus paranguensis. Next base: position 2,348,365 of record JAESIX010000008.1, on the reverse strand, counting down.
GTTTTTGGAAATTGACTGGGATAAGACTGCTGTCGAAGAAGTAAATTATGATTGTTAATAGAAGTTTTTCCATTTTGGTTCTGTTTATTTTGATTAGGAATGGAAGCATTTGAAGAAGCTGAATTGCCACTTGATGAATTATTGACAATTAATTGTGTTTTGTCACCATTGTGAAATACAATCGGATGAGTTGCATTAGAAATGAGAGATATCATTTTGGGTGGCGGAGCTGACTGCTGATGGGACACGACCGGAAATACCGGTTGAATTTGAATCTTTCCCTGATTGAGCAAACAGTCCCGGGCAAAGTGACCAACCATGTTGCACTTAAAACATATCAGCTCATTAGAGAAGCTGGTAGTTTTAGTTCTTTTCAAATCTCCGATGCAGTCTTTAGCCTTGTGTCCGCTAAAATTACACCTGTAACAAACTAAGCTGAGCGAATTGTCGTTTCGACCATCAAACATATCTGAGAATTGTCTCTCTCTGCGCTTAGCATTAGCCAGTGGACAATCTTTGGTCTGGTGACCGATCTTCATGCATGAATAGCAATTTCGGTCCATTGGCGGATTTCCTTCAACCAAAGACCTAGGGTTGAAAAAATAATCCAAGTTGAAGCGAATCTCGTTGGCCCGAAAATCGCTGACTATGCAGCCGAATACAGAGCGGGCTTTGGCAAATGAGCGTAAGATGTAAAGACCCACTTAAGAAAAAAATAAAAATTTTTATTAATGAATTTAAGTTATTGGAAATTTTTTAATATTTCAGATAAATTTTTTGTTTATATTTTAGAATAAAATACTCTGGTATCAATAATTAGTTTAAGAGACAACAAATTTTGTTTTTCGTATATCCTATTTTTGAACTTTTTTCAAAACTGAATTTTAATGCTTGTTGAAAAAAAATTATAAATAGATATGAATTTTAAAATTTAAGATGTAAATTAAAAACTGAAATTAACAAGATTTAGAATTTAAATGTGTCATTTCTACAAGACTTTTTCATCAATTTAGGATAAAATACTAAAATAGAAGAAAAAAATTTAGTTCAGTAAATTATTTTAGTTTTTCAACTTTTTAAAATCATACATTTAAAATTAATTAATTGTTATATTTTTAAAAATTTTTATTCTCATTTTTGATATATTTTTTATTCTTTATCCTATTTTTTTCTTTTAAATTCTCATCTAGCATCAAAAAATGCTAAATGTTAAATTAGAATAAAATTTTTTGGAGCACAAATAATATTTTACCACAAAACCAGTAAAAATCTCCACTAATTCAGTAAAAAAATAACAAAATCAATAAACAATTAACTAATTCAGTTTTTATTATTTATTTCAGAAAAATATCACAAACAGTAAAAATATATATCAAAAAAGGAAGAAATAGCACTAATTCAATTAAATCATAACTTTATTTTAATTTTGTTCACTAATTAAGTAAAATCTTATTACATAAAAAAACACACAAATTAACTACTTTTTTTCTGTACACCCATGGACAATATAAATCCCTTTTTTTTAACATCTCCGCGTTACACTTCTCACAAATTTTCTACCTCTTCGTTTAGTGTATCGTCAACTGGATAAAGCAATACACTCTCTTTTGATTTTGCCTCAGAAGACATTCAGATTTTATTCAAAATTTATTTACAATTATATTTAAGAAATTAAATTATTTGTAAAAAAAAGAAGAAAATTTATTTTTATATTGCATAAGTTATAAATTAATTTTTAACATTTTCGCTATATTTGATATTTTTAATTTTTTGAAAAATATCGAAAAGTAATTAATTAGTTAATTGAGTACTGTTTTTGTTATATTTTTATCTAATTAGTGAAATTATAATGAAAAATGAATTATTGACATTTTCGCTGTATTAGATATTTTTTAGCAATTTTGTGAAAAAAAGTCAATTTATTCATTCATCTTGGTCAGCATTAATTTCAGACTTGGCATTTTTTTCAAGTGTATTTTTTGTAAATAAATTAAATTATTAAAGTTATTAATAAATCAAAAAAATTTGAAAAGAAATAATGTTATCAGTTAATAACATATTTTTTTATCAGACTGGTCCTCATCAGACTCAGTATTTTATATCAGCTTTAAACAAATCCTTGATAGAATATTAATTAAAAGTTAATAATTTAAATTCAGAGAGAAAAAACAAATGATATGGACACTTAAAAAAAAGGGAATAATTAGGCTCAGAAAAAAGATTTCGTCACTTCGAATTTTAATTCGAAAAAATTAAAATTGTTTTTAAAAAATATTTTATTAATTTTATTATGAAAAATTTTTTAAAATTTCAACATTCTTTACCGTTTCTTACTTAATTTTATGTAAAATTACACAATTTTTGGTAAAATTTTGTAATTAAAACATAAATACTAAAATTCACAAAATCTCAAAAAGACTTAATAATTTTAATAGAAAATTAATTATTTTTTAATTATTGAATTTTTATAATTAAAAAATATTTTAAAAAAAGTATGATTTTTTTATATACCGATCGCTCTATGATTAAGAAAAGATCAGTTTTAAATTATTTGACCAACCACCACCGTTTTTTACTACATTATCTATTACCCTCAAATAAATTTTGATGAAGAACATGAAATTAGTAGTAAATAAAGATAAAAATTTAAAAATATGTTCATTTAAATTAAATTTATCTTGTATTTTAGTTTTTTGCAAAGTGATTTCACAGATATATATAGATCAAAATTAACAAAAGATAAAAAAAGCAAGTTTATTCAATTCGAATTTTTAAAATTATTCTATTTAATTTAAATTAAAGGTAATGGATATTGTAGTAAAAAACGGCGGTGGTTAATCAAATAATTAGAAACTGATCTTTTCTTATTAATTATTCGATATTTTATATTTTCAATACAAAATATTACCAAAATTTACCAAAATTTGTGTAATTTTACGTAAAATTAAGTAAGAAAAGGTAAGGAATAATGAAATTTTTTAAAATTTTCATTATAAAATTAATAAAATATTTTTTGAAAAAAAAGCCAATTTTACATTTTTCTTACAAAATCCCCATTTTTTAGGCCATAAGCATTCTAGAACGATTTAACTAAAAGTAACGAATTTTAATGTAAGCTTACGTAATTTTTCGTAAAATTACATATCTTTACCAACTAATATTCACGTAAGATTACGTAAGCTTACTAAAAATAATGTAAAATTACGTAAAATTGCGTAATCTAGCCCATTCTCGACCTTTTATAAAAGCACTGTACTATTATTTAAACAAATGAGCAAAAATATAAATATTTTCTGGTTAAATTGTTCAATAAAAAATTACAGAAAAATTGTCTTTATTAGATAATGGAACTGAATTTAGAAGATATTGAAATTAAAAATTTTAATTTCTTTTTACTTTTTGATATTTCTAATGCATTGACCATGTTCCTTTTTATGCTTTTTGAACTTTATGTAACCTTTATTTTTTTAAGTAAAAAGCGCTCGAGCATGCCGGTTTTAGACTACCTAACTAAAACCTTCAACAAAACCCGATCCCTAAACTGGGGTACTGTCCCAGACACCATCTTCATTGCCACTTTTTATTTTAATTTTAGGCAATATTACTAAAAAAGTATCGCAATTTCAAAGCTGACAAGAGTCTAATAATAAATTAAATACCATAAAGTACAAAAAGTACAAAAATAAGGAGAATCAAAGAAATAAAAATACCAAAAAGTACTAAATGAATTTTAATTTTAAAATATTCGCATTGTCTATGCATGAACCCACCGGGTGTTCTAGTGATAAAAAAAAATTTGTGAATTAGTCCAGAAAGCTTCAGAATCTATCTAATTTTCATCAAAATTAAGATTTTTTGAATGAAATTAATAAAAAAAGCTAATTATAAAAGTGGCTTGAAGTCTTCATACCAAAAAAGAGATAAAATTACTAGAAAAAATGCATATTAGAACCACTAAGCTTGTTAAAAGCATAAAAGAACTTCCTTATGAAAAAAGACTTCAAGAGAGAAAATAGCGAGGTGACTTTAAATTCTCGAAAGGATTGAGTATTCCTTATTGGCATAACCTGAACAAGCTTACTAATTCACTTTCCGTTGAAAGCTCAGCTAGAAGTTTACGGGGAGGAAAGCAAAGGTTAGCGAAACAAATCAAAAAAAAAGAGTCTATAAAAGAGAAATTTTTTTTTCAAACAGAGTGGTAGACAATTAGAACCGATCGCCTGCTGAAATAATTTCAGTAGACACCAAGAACGGCTTCAAAATAAAATTTGACAATTTTTTCAAGGCAAACAAGAAATAAACATGTTTAGTTATTTTTACCTGTTCTAACTACCAAAGTGAGACCCTAGTGTCTTGCTATACAACCGCAGGCAAAACCTGTCATAGCCTATTATTTTTATATTACTTTCAAATTTTTGGTTAAATTTACTCAACTATTTATTTTATAATAATTTTTTTAATTTTTTCTCAAATTAATTTTCAAATAAATAAATTAATAAAAATTAAAACTTTTTAATTACTTTTATGTGATACACCAGCCGCAAGATTGTGTGACAACTCAAACGGATCCTCGATGGCCAGCCGATGTTTGGTCCAATTTTTTTGCCTCCTAGTGAGCGGACTAGTGTCCCTAATGCACACGACATTGTTTTCCCAGTCGAATACCTCGGTGTAGTAGCGCAAAAATCCCAGCCACAATTCACCTACCGAAAGGTTATTCTTTTTGTAATGAGGCCAATGGACATGCAAATTGTCCAAGTCTCTGTTAAACCAGCAATCCCATCCATCTATTTCCAACTTGTTGTCCACACAATTGTACCGGTTCAGTCTTTGCAGGCAGGGCAGAACTGGCGGATCAGTGTTCATCAAATAATGAAGCATCATGACAATATAGGCATAGCTGGACAAAGAGCCGCAGCTGGCGTCGCCTATTCGGCATATTTTGGCAAAGTATTTGACCACATGTCCAAGCACTTGGAGTCTAGAGTCGATTTGCACATAGGAGCGCAGCAAGTCTGTGTTTTGCAGCGCCAGGGTATTGTACAAACTAATATCGCCTTCGATATTTAATTTTTTGTGTCTGAACTTGACTATGGGAACCTTGGCTGACACTCTTTCCTCAATTTGGTCAAAGTTAATGTCGCGTCTGAACAAGGCGCCAATGGTTCGGATGATTTTCTTGGGATTCAGCTCCTGTCCCTGCGGATTATTGGCCAGAGTCATGCAAATGTCCAGGTCACTTTTTTTCATGGCAAATCCATTGTTGGACGAGCCGAACAGCCACAAGCGCGCGTCCGGATACTTTTGGCTGATTATTTTTCTTATGTTCTGGAGTAGAGTGTTGCGGACCGCTTCTTCTTCTTTTGTTTGCTTGTTGTCATCCATGATGCAGTGGCACACGTTTGTGATCACTTGGCGCCATTCGCTGGTCATTTCGGGAAGCTTGTGCAGCTCGGGCAGTTGGTCTTGGGGGCACTCGTGCAGCAAATGGCCCTCTTTGTTGCAGTGAGAGCAAATCTTGGGCGGACACTTGGCAAAGCTGATTGAACTTTGGCTAAATTTAAACGAAAACGTCTGACCAGAGCTGCACTTGGAAATTTTAACATTTGGCACAGACTCACGCATGCTCAGTCCATCCACAACACGACCCACCAAATCATCCAAACACTGGCCAACTTCATCCACCGAAATGAGCAACGATCTAAACTTGTCATTCAAATTTTCCTCATAGTTTATCAGATCAAATTGGTTAAGGTCCACAGAATTGGCCGACATGTCCAACAGGGACGTTCTGTCCACACACTTCTCGTCGAAAAGAAACTTTTCGGCCTGGTCCATTTCGAAAGGAGTGGACAGCGAGGAATAGTTGTCCGCACTGGACGCCAGACTGGGCCCTTGGCCATTGCTGTCCGAGTCCAAAGTTGGCTTTGTTTTTTTCTTGTACAAATAGTCGGATTCGGTGTCGCTCTCGGTAACCACCGACTCGTCACTCTCACTTTCGCTGTCCATGTCTGACCCGTTCTCCAGGTCCTTGCGGGCCTTGCGTGCGTCCAAAATGCCCGTCTCCTCCACCAATCTGTCCACAATGGTTAGGTTTTTTTTGTCGGCCTCTTTGGCCGCCACAGATCTGTAGTGGCAACCATTGACAAAGTAAAGACACGCTTTGCTAATCACAGACGTGATGTATTTGTTGGTCTGGCTCATTAGGTTGCGCGACAAGCTCTGCTTGAGGTAAAATGGGTCTTCGATGGAAATTTTTTTGGTGTACATTTTCATGGACGATTTGGAAATGCGATTTTGTTTTCTCACTGAGACCAGAGTTTTTTTGAATCCAAAATCAATTGAGTAGAAAGTCAACAGCTTAAGCCATAGCTCGCCAATCGAGCTTTCGTTCTGGCCAAGCCAGTTGTTCCATGACACAAAGTTGTCCACATTCTTGCAGAAGATCTCGAAGTCGTGCACACTTTCTTTGTCATTTTTGAGGCTGTCCTCTGCATCTGCATTCTGGTCGTGGTCCTGGTCATGATTGCCGGGCTGGTCGGTGTTCTTCGACTTTTGTATCCTTTGCGAATCGCATAGATCATGAAGCACTGGCAACACTGGCGGATTAAGCTTTTGAAGAAAGTAGATGCTCATGATTATGTAGGCATGGGCAGGCAGGGTGCAAAGGTCCACCTTGTCTATTTGGGCTATTTTGGCCAAGTAGCGGAAGCAAAAGGCCAATACTCGGGCTCTTTCGTCCAGACAAAGATAGGACTTGATCAAATAGTTGGTTTTGTATGAGTATGAGTACAGACCGGTGGTGAAATTGAAGACCAGATTTGATTTGAGAGTGGTCAGTGTGAGTTTGTTGGATGAGGCAGAGGATTTTGGTTTTTTGCTCGGGGTCTGAGACTTTGGCTCAAATCTGCAGTCGAATATGTCCGACATTTCGCTTTTGATAAAGCTTTTAACTTCGGACAAAATGTCCGAGCTCGACTGGTCCGATTTGGGCTCCAGCTCGACTGATATGTCACATGATGTGTCGCTAAACGCCAGTCCATGAGCCAGCGAGCCCGTAATGTTCACCGCTGCCAGTGGATACTTGGATGTGTATTTTTCTTTGAATTTAAAGTAAATGTCATAGAATTGCTTCAGTTTGTCACTTGATATCACGTTTTTTGTGTAAAAATCCATCAAGTATTCGCTCAAGTGGCTCAGTTTTTGTTCACACGGCAGCTCAAGCTCCCTAATTCGCATCTCAAGTTTTATTGTATCTAGATTGTTTCGATGTATTGGACCATTGATATGTTTTCGCGCTACTTCGATTGTGTCACAAAAATAATTGCAAATGTTGCAGCGAAATTTATCAGTTTTGGACTAAAAAAAATATTTTTTTCATAGTATTTTTTTTTTAATTTAAAAAATTCCTTCGATTTTCTTAATTATTTTTTTGATATTTAATAATTAGATTTTAATCAATAATTATTTGGTGAAATGTGATATCTAGTACGAAACAAAATGATAAGAAAATAGACATGGTAGAACGGTTTTGAATATGGTACTGGATCTAGTATATTTATCAGAGTTGTTCAAAAGTCATAAAGTTAAAGTCAAGTCAAAAGACTTGACTTTAATCATTAATCATTAATCTTGACTTTAATCATCATTATTGATCCTGTTTATCATTAATAAAGTTTAAATGGAAATTTAAATTTTTGGGAAATTTAACAATTTTTTTAAAAGTCAAGTCAAAAGACTTTTTTTCAAAAAAAAATATTTCAAGTCTTTTGGCTTGACTTTAAAAATACTTTTTTTTTTGACTTTTGCACAAGTCTGATATTTATTTGATTTTTTCAGCTATTTTAATCTGGCAATGTGAAATTTTAGTACAAAGATTACAGTACAAAAAGAAAAAACTTTATAATTTTTTTTTTTTTATTGTGCAAAAATGGTTCTGTAGACAGTACAATATTGTACAAATTTGTACCAACGAATTCCAGGCTCTGCAAAAAAACTCTGCAATTTTATGTAAAATGCACACCATCAAAAAAAAATTTGATTAAAATCTGAAATAAATTGTAGAGTTTTTGCAGAGCTTGGAATTTGTTTGTACAAATTTATTCAATATTGTACTGTCTACATAACCATTTTTGCACAATTAGAAAAAAATTTTAAAGTTTTTTCATTTTGTACTGTAATTTTCACATTGACTTTAATCTCACTTTTTATTTTAAACTTTTTGATAAAAAATTTAACCATTTGTCTTTTTAAATAAGAATCATCTATATGATAATTGTGTTAAAAAATAAATCGAAAAATAATTTTTTGTAAATAAAATTTTATTTTGATTAATTTTAAACTGTAAAAAACTTTTATTTTTAAAATTTAAAAATTAATTTTTTTAACTCATTTCATTATCATACCATTATCTTAATTTTTTAAAAGATATAAAAAAATGAGTTTTTTTAATGGCTCAGCAACCAATTCTGCATCATTTATATAAGTCTGCAAACTAAGCGCAAATTAACTGCAAAATGTATTTAGTTTAATTAAATTTCATTTTACCAAACTTATTAATAAAAATATTATTATTTTTTTTACACTATTTACTATTTATCCTAGACTAGAACAGAAATACAAATAAATAATAATAATAAAAACTTGCACTTTTTCAGAGTATTAGAACAATGCAACAATTTCTTCTCTAAAGCAACATATGCCTTAACAGAACAAATTAATAAAGAAAAAACTTTTCCACACTTATAGTTTGCGTTACCTTTTTAAATTAAATTCACACATTGCATTAAAAAATTAAGCAATTTTTTTCTTCTGTTTTATTAAATTTGGTTTAACTTATTATTGCCGAAAAAGACCAAATCATTCAATTAAATCATAATGATTCATAGCATTTGAAAAAAGTTGATTTTTATTTTTTTAAATTAATTTAAAAAAAGAAAACAGAAAAGTCTGATTTAAAACTGTTATTTTAAACTAAAACTCTAGTTCCTCAAGCCCTAAGTATTTCTAAAATTAACAAGGGCTTTTGTAATTTGAAAATGTTTAAAGAAGCGGGTAAGAGCCAAGTGGGCCCGCTTTTATACGTCAGACAGGGACTCCATGCACAAGTTCCTCTCTCTGATACTGCTTATCAACTGGTGCCGCGTCAATTACAACATCCACGTCCGCTACATACCATCCGCTGAGAACCCAGCGGACGCACCGTCCCGGTGCATATCACCGTAAAACGTGATTACGCATCGGCATGCACGCGGACACTATAAATACAAGTGCATTTCTGTGGTTGTATCAGCTTTTGGAATTTTTCTTTTAATAAAACAACTGACTTGAGTGGACACTAGCCACCGGTCAGTAACATTTTAAAGAAAAGAAAAGTCTTTTGTTCAAACTAAATAAAAAATTTGGAAAATTTGATGGTATTGATTAAATTTCTTAAGAATTAGAAGATGTAACTTTTAGGATTGTGTTCAAGTATTTTTATTTTTGCCTAGATCTGATACATGAATCAAAAGAAGTTAAGATTGTCTATCTAAAAAATAAAGACGTACATTAGTGATTTTCTAAATGGATTTTTTTTCGATAATTTAATTTTTCGAACATTTAAATTTAAAAAAATAATTTAATTTTTCAAAAATAATTTTGCCTTAAATAAATGGAACAGTCTCTTAAACTATTTGTATTTGAATTATAAGTTTATTTCCGCTACATGTTAGAAAAAAAATATAGATAAGAAATTTAGAGAAAAAATTTTGTCACCTTGAAACTTTAATGAATATTAAAATGATATCTTTAGCTAATATTTTAATTTAGTTTTATGATGATCTATTGATTTATAGAAAACTATTTCATAAAATTTTTTTTTTAATTTTAAAATAAAGTATTTGATTAAATTAGATTAAAAAATTAATATATTACAACACATTTGTGAGATTTTATATTTTTATTATATATACCGATCTAAAATTCCTTCTGACAATTGCTGATTTATTAAAAGAAAAAATTATCACCTGAAACTTAATAATTTTTATTCAAATTAAAATTGTTTTAGATATTCTTTTATTATTTTTCATAACATTACCAGAGAAAAATTCTGTGATAAATTTTCTATGAAATACTTATTCCTTTTAAAATCTTTTCTGTGAAAATTATTCCTCGAATTGATTATTCTAGGAAAAAATTTATATGATTGAACGTTCACCTTGGTTTACATCATCTTTTTCTTATCTTCTTTTTCACCTTTAGAAATATTTTTTGATAAATTACGAAACAAAAAACACTTAAAATTTAAATAAAAATTTTTATTCAAGTAAATATTTACCTTAAATTAGAAAAAAAAAACTAATATCATTTTTTTGACTACAACTCTACTTCCTTAATTAAGAAAATATTTAAATTTTCCAAAATTTTTTATCAAAAATAAAACTTATTCTTTCCCAATTTAACCTGACGACAAAATTTAAGCCCAGCCTTTATTTAGCCCATTTTCAGTCCAGTCTTATCATTTTGAAAGATTTTAATTATCTATCCAACTTACCTTCTTCATTCTAAAGACATAATTTTTTTCCAACTCAAGTTCAAACACAAAGTTTTGATCCATTTGACCTGGCTCACCATTCGAACAAGTGACTGCTTGACAATTCATCCGAGTGGTCACATTAGCCTCATTGAACGAAGAGATGTTTTCCTCCACTCTAAAGTCCTGATGCAGCGCCGGGTCCAGAATGGACACTATGACTGACTTGTTGGCAGTGACTGTAACCTTTCGTTGAGCACCCCTAGGCGCCAGCTCATTTTGCTCGCCACTTTTACCTTGCTGGCCAAACCGGACATCTTTCTGCTTGTTGAACTTTTCCTTTGACATGCCCCCGAAAACTGTGTGGACAAACTTTTGCTCTTGGGCATTCTCTTTGCTCTTGGGCATCTCGACATTTTGTTTGCTTGGCTCGGCTACTTTTTTTGACTTGCTGGGACGGTTTCGGCGTCGTTTGGGCTGCGCTGGTGCTTTAGTTCCATCCGAGCATTCTGTTTGTTTATCCTGGCTTGTCTCGGGAATACTCTGCCTCGGATTCTGATTAGCACTCATAGCTGTACGGTTCTGTGCCAAGATTTGTGCGGATTTCACTAGAGAATAGAACTATCTTAAATGACAAAAATGCAAATATTTTCTGTATCGTTTATTATTATTGTTATCATTATAAAAATTATATTTATAATTTTAAAAAAATAAAGAAAGTGTACAAGCAAAATTGTTGCGTATATTAATTATTTTTTGATTAAAATTGCAAAACTATTTGATAATTATTTCTATTTTTAAGCGGGTAATCTCTGGTCTAAAATTTTAATTTTAAGTAAAAACGCGCAATTTTATACCAACTTTTCACATTCAATACAATCCCATATATTGCATAAAAAATAATTGTCTAAGGCTTAAATTCGAAATTATTTTTTCTAAAATAAATTCCTCACTTTACTTGAATTTTTATAAATTATGTTAAAAAATTTTTTTTTTTTGGAGCCACATGGATTGTCGACCACAAAATAAAGACTGATAAGATGTTTTATTAATTTGAAAAAAAAGTAAAAGATTTAAAAAAATAAATAGTTTTAGTCCAGAATATCGTTGTCCTCCAGGTCGGCAACCGAATGAGAGTCCTCTTTGTCGCTGTCTGCTGCCTCTTGGGAAGTCATGGCTCTCGAATTTTGGTTGTCACCTGTAAGCATTCGCATCAAATTGGCTAAAATTGAATGAAATTGAATTATAAATTAATTAAGAAAAAAAAATTTTTTACAAAATAATCCGCCTGATTCTTTTTTGGCTGGTTTCACATCAAAAAAGTATTCTTCAATTCTTTCCAAATACTTGGCGAAAAATTTTTAGTTTTTGGTGAGAGTATTTTTTTGAAATTTTACCATCAAGTATGAGTTGTCTCTTTGTAGCCACGATTTGTAGAACTTGACTATTTCTTTGTATTCAACAAAATTGTGCCTTTGATAGATCTTTGATAAATTTAAGAAAATTGAGAAAAAATTAGAAAAATACTCTTTTAAGGTGGTGATTAGAAAAAAAAGAAAATTAATTGTTGCCGATTCGTAAAACTGGTCATTTATCTTGGATTTTTGTACCTTTGGATGCTTTTGACAGTAGTGGAAAAATAACTGCTCGGCAGATTTTAAATTTCGCAGAGTCAAGAATTGAAAAAGTGCTTGGGCAAGAAAGAGATCGTATTCTGAAGGATAGCCGAAGTTTAGATGACACTCTATGAGCATATATGCGAATGCCTCTGAATCCATAGAGTGCAAAAAATGGTATCTGGCTTGAACATAGTTTTTCTCTTTCCAATAGTTCACTGCAAAGTCTCGGTGTATATCGTAGTGTCCGAATACATTTTGGTAATTTTGTGCTATAGAATTCTCATCAGCCATTTCCATTTTGCTTTTTTTGAACAAGCTACTTGACCATTTGAGCACGCCTATGCTGAATTCAGCGCGCTCTTCCTCTGTTGGTGAACATTTTCCCAAAGATTCGTGAATTAATTTTATCTGTGTTCTTAAGACAGTGTCCAAACTGGTTTTAGAACATTTTTTTAGAGTTTCCAAAAATGCTTTGGACAAGTCAAAAGCGCATTGAAGCTTTATGGAAAGTTTTATTCAAAAAAAAATGAATTAAAAGAATAAATTTACCGATTTTTTATCAGTAAAAAAAATTATTCCATTGAACAAGAGAGCCAGAGCATCCTCTATTGAATTGTTGTTTAAGCACCTTAGGTATAAAATTCAAAATTTAAAAGAAAAAAAATTCTTTTTTTCGTACCGGAAATGGATTGTTTTAAATAGCTGATCTGCTTCATATAAATTTTCCGTGTCGGTAACAAGTTTAAGTCGATCGTAAAGTTTTTTGTGGGTTTTGAATATGTCGAGTTTTGGCAGATTATCAATTGAAAAATCAACTAGAAAAGATTTTCTAGCCTCGTTGTCCGCTCTTTGCAAGTTGGTCAAATAATCAGCTAGATAAATTTTTGTCTCCATTTTAGTATCACACACCGATAATTAAAATGAGACTACTTTTTAATGTATTTTTTGTTAATTTGATTTACTTTTATGAGTTTTCATTTAACTCATAAAATATTTTAAACATTCATTTTCTACATGCAAAGAAAATTTTACTCGATCTAGAATAATTAACTTGAACAAAATTCAAATTTATTAAAAAAGAGACTTTTTAAATTTATGCTCAAAAAATTTTTCTTTATTTATTATTTTAATTTTAAACAGAAAAAATATCAAAAAAAATTAAGCCAAAATTTTGTAAAGTTGATCATATTTTCGCTAATTTATTTACTCAAGCAACATGATCCGATGGATCTTGATAAGAAAAAAATGTGAAATTAAAAATCTTGTACTTCTTAACTTCCCTTATCACTCGAAGGCGATTATTTTTTAATCACGCTGAAGAATAAAGAAGTGCAAAAAGCCCCTTTGATTAAATAAATTTTTTTTTTAATAAAATAAACTATTTCTTTTACTGTGTTGCTACAATACTATTAAATTACTTTTTTTTGCGTTAATTTGCCATATTTTACTTAAAAAAGTAAAATAATAAACTGTATTTATAGTAAAATATCGATATACCGTATACCTTTGCAAAGACCATCTCCTAAAACCCAAAATTCGGTTTTTGCTCGAATGGCTATGTACCATCTATCACATGTTATAGAGGCCCTAGTTCATCGACCATTTTCTTAAATCCGAAGTATGGCTTTTGATGCGGAGTTACCAAAGAAAAATCGAAAATAAAGTAATCTTTAAAATCCAAAAATTAAATTAAATGCTGCTTTTCAGTTTAAATCAAGATAAAACTTAAAATTTACTATTACTCTGATAAAATTTAATTTTAATAAAATTTGCGTAAATTTTTGATAAAATTTTTGTTTGAAAAATTTGCAAATTGAAATATAATCTTAATTAATTTTTTTAAAAAACGCCTAAATTCTTAAATATTTTGGCGGAGACACCGGGTCCTAATAAATCACTGACACCTGAATTTTTTAATTTTTGAAAATTCCATGATCCCCACTTTTTTTACAAGTCAAAAATATTTTTAAAAATTTTAACATGTAATTTAGTTTGTAGTTTTAAGTACTTTTTGAAAATAAAATAATTCATCAGGTATTTCGTACAAAATAGCGATAATCTCAGTATCTTCATCCTTTGCTTTTGTCTTTTTCGTTATTTTAGTCTTTTCAGTCTTTTCTTCTTCACTTTCAGTAACTTCGGCAATGTGAAATTTTAGTACAAAAATTACAGTACAAAACGTAAAAAGTTTATAATTTTTTTTCTAATTGTGCTAAAATGGTTCTGTAAAGAGTACAATATTGTACAAATTTGTACAAACGAATTCCATGCTCTGCAAAAACTCTGCAATTTATTGCATAGTTAAATCAAATATTTTTTGATGGTGTGCATTTTACAGAAAATTGCAGAGTTTTTGCAGAGCTTGGAATTCGTTTGTACAAATTTGTACAATATTGTACTCTTTACAGAACCATTTTAGCACAATTAGAAAAAAAATTATAAACTTTTTACGTTTTGTACTGTAATTTTCGTACTAAAATTTCACATTGCCGTAACTTCTGCATCAGTCTCAGGTTTATTTGGTGTTTTTTTTGGTGGCTTCTTTTTAGAAGTTGAAGCACATTTCTTAGTCATTTTTAATCTTATAATAATTGAAAAAAAATTTAGAAATAAAAACACATTTATAAAAAGACTGTCAAATTTTTTAATTCTAAAACAAAAACAATTTTTTTTTACTAAAGTATTCATTTAATTTAAGTATATAAAGAAATTAATGGGAAGTTCTGGTAAGAAAGTCCAAGAAAAAATCATCGCGCTATAGCAAGTTCTATTGTAGAATATATTTATGTAATTAAAATATGAAGGCTTTAAATATGAATTTTTATATTGTTTTTATTTTATGCTCGAACAATTAAATTAAATTGTCTAGAGTCTTCTAAAAATTTGAGTAAAAAAATTCACAAAATGTTTGGTAAAAAAATTTGTGCAAGTGAAATTCGAAAATATAGATTCAAACAGGGTATTCTTTTACCAAAATTATAAAATTTAGTTTTTAACACAACATTTACTTTAAGGATTTCGCCTTAGACGACTTAGAAAATCACCTCTTTTAACTGAATTTGATAAGCTTAGAAGACTTATTTGGTGTTTGCAGAATCAAAATAATCAGTTTGAAAATTACATCTTTATAGATGAGGTTACAATAATAGTTTATGATAAACAAAAACGTATCCGAAAACTATTCCTTTACCTACAAAATTTAAAAGTAAACTCCATGTTTGGACTGGAATATCGTCAAAAGTCTCAAACAAATTCGCCGTAAACAAATTCATAAGATATTTTTCAATAAAAAATAACAAAAATTTTAATAAAAAGATTTTTAAACAAAATATGAATTCAGTTCTATAAAGAGATATTTTGGCAGAATATCTAATTCCTTTTGCTTTTGAAAATTTTGAATTTGATTTCAAGTTACATCAGGATAATGATCCGAAACATACCTCTTCCATTTGTAAATATTTTTTGAAAAAAATCAAATTATTTGGGTATTTTTTTCTTTTTAAAAAATTTATAAATTATAATTTAAAATATTTCCTAGATTAATAAAGGCTAAATCACCTCCTAAATCGCCAGACTTAAATCCGATCGAGATGGTTTGGAACGAATTTAAAAAGTTTATTTTATCTCAAGAAGGAACAATGAAGATGAGGTCATTGAAGCTATATTTAAGTTCCAAAAAATTTTAACACCAAAAAAAAATGTTTATCATATATAAGTCATTTAAAAAAAGTATTTAAAAAAAAAAATTTGAACTCAAAACATAATCAATTATTTATTTAGATAATCCCAATTGTGATTCAAAAAAATGGAGACTGGTCAAATCATTAATTTTTTCCATTTTTAAATTTAAAAAAATTTTTTGTTTTTTTGAAATTTTCCAAAAATTCCAAAAAAACGGTAAAAACCCTAGTGTCAAATCAGCACTGTAAATATATAACTATTAAAAAATAATAATCTAAAAATAAACTTTTTTATCTTTAAAAAAAATTTTAAAATAAAGAGTTTGTAATTAAGCCGAAATAAAGCATGATGCTTTATTTTACTAACAACTACCTCTGAGTCTATTAAGTTTTATATGAATATATGTAATTTTTAAAAGCTATTAAGGTACGAAAAATTCAAATTGTGTTAGAAAATAATTAATTCTAAAAAAGTATTCTATGAATTTTCTTTAAAATATTTAAACAACCAGAAATTTATTAAAAAAAATTAAATGATTTATTTTAAAAATTTGTAAAACTGCCAAAAATTTATTTATCTCAAGTCTTTTTTCACTTTAAATTCGTCTTTATGCATCAAACATGATCTCTCATCTTTTTTCAAAACAATTCCCTCACAAAGGTATCTTTCTAAGCTAGAATTTCTGTGATGATAATACCAATCTTCAATATCTTCTTCATGCAAACTGACCATGTGATCGCACTTAATTTTAATAGCATTAATAAAAACAAATAACTACGAAACAAAAGTAAATTTATTACTGAACGCTTTAGCTTCATTATTTCAGCAGGTGCAACTTCCCAATTGTCATCATCCCTAATTTCCATTCGATCACCATATCTTTTCAATTGAATTAGTTGAACTTTCTAAATATTTTTGGTAAGTCCATTTTAACTCACCTGAACGTTCTCATTTGAGGTCTTCTGGTAACGAGCTCATCTTTAGAATATCTCATTCTTGATTTTTTATTTGGATTTACATGATACTCTAAGAGATTACGACACGCTAGCAACATAGCTTCCACCAGAAGAGCTTCACTTTTTAAAAATTTATTCTATTAAACTCTTTTTTTATCAAATCTTACGTTTCATTTAGCTGTCTGGTCCTTTTTTTGAAAAATTCTTCTTCTAATCTATATTGGGTGTCTTCGACTGTTCCAGTTTCTAATTTATACACTGTGTCATTCAGCTCATAGGCCAAGAACTTACAAGCTACAAAAAATTACAAGAATGGGGACAATTTTTAATTTGATTCAAAATTTTACTTTCACATTTTGTTGGAATAATGGCATACACTTCAATTGAGCAAAATATAGCCAAAAAAATTTTAAAACCTAATTTTCTTTTCATTTTAGAAAGAAAAAATATTGAAAATTTTTAAAATAGAATATCTTTTAAATAGAATTTTTCGTTTTATTTTATGGAAATTTTATTGATTTTTTTTTTAAATTTGATATTTTAAAATTTTATTCAATTTTGACAATAATAAATATTTAGAAAAAAATTAAAATCAAACAAATAAAATTTATTTTGTTGGTTTCAATTTATTTTTTCCTACGAGTAAGACCAAAAAATTATTAAATTGATGTTTAAATTAATGCTTTGATAACACGAACAATAAATGATTAATCTTGGGTTCCACAATATTCGAGATTTTGTATATTAAAATTTTCAAATTATCTTTTAAAATAATTAAATATATCGCTGAAATTTTTTTTCCTTTTCTCTGAGATCCTTAAAAAGACATTCGAAACTTGCCCCGATTATGGTTTGACTAAATTTTTTTTCAAAATAATAAAAGTTTTTTTATAAATATAAATAGATAAAATAATATATAAATAAAAGTTTTTTATAGGTTTATATTATCAAGATATTTTTTATTTATTTCAGTTAAAGTTTTTTAAAAACGCAGAATTGTAAATACTAGATTTAAAATTTAACTATTTTGTGTAAAATTATTTTATTAAAATGAGAAGGCTCAATATTTTCCTTTAAATAGTTTTACCTATTTTTTTTAAATCATTTATAATTAAATAGTTTGAAAATTTTAATAAACGTTTTTAATTTTTCTCAAGTAAAAATTAGCTTAATAAATTTGGTTTTATAGGTCCATTTTATTAAAATGAAAATTCTAAAAGTAGTAATAGTAGTAAGAGCTGCATCATTTTCAATATGCAGAGCGTTTCACAAAAATGTGATACCCTCTACCAATGGTCTCAAGCAATCATCAAGTTTATTTTTGGGTATCATCACTGATTTTGAGTTGACGATATGCTCTAGAAGACTGGTCCAATAATTTTCGATAGTATTGCTATGTCCGGTTGCACCATTGCACATTCTTAAGTCAAGTCCAAGTCCAGGACTTGGACTTACTTTTAAACAACTCTTATCTTAATATCGAAAATCAAAAATTTATTCCTAAAGGACTACTGGATTTTTAAGCATCTTTTTATCCAAAATAAAATATATCAAAAATAAAATTTTTTCCCAAAAAATTATGTTTTGGAAATAAATAATAATTTTTACTTATATATTTCATGCTAAAAAAATTAATTTTTTATTCTCAAAAACATGAAAATTTATCTCGATTTATTCATTATTAGAACCCAGTTTGTAATGAAAAAATTTTTTTAAACAAAATTTTTTTGAAACTGAAAATCTAAAAAAAATTTAAAAATTAATTTATTAATAAAGAAATATATTAATTTTTAGATGGAAAAGCCTTTTAGTTGGCCCAAATAAAGAGTCTAAAATGAAGTAATTTTTTATTAATAAGAATTATTTTCTTTATAAAATTAAGTAAAAGTTAAATATTTTTGATCCAAAGCTAAAGACTTTGCTTTGTCATTCCAAAAATGCATACCTACCTCAAAATTAAAAAAATTCAATTAACATACAATGATTTAGGATTTTTTTAATTTTAAAATAAATATTAACAAAAAATTCAAAAATGTATTTAATCAAAAATTTAGCTAAACTAAATATAAAACTTCAAATTTCCAGGAGACTTTTGTCCACTTCAACAATGTCTACATCTAGTTCAAAATATAAAGTGTTTGTTACTCAATCAATTCCTAAAGAGGCCGAATCTATTCTAACATCAAACAATGTAGAGTTGGTAGTTAACCAAAAAACACCTTTAGAGCGCGGAATTCTATTGGAAAATGTAAAAAATATAGACGGTCTTTTTTGCACCTTAAATGAAAAAATAGACCAGCAAGTTCTGCAAACAGCCGGTTCTAATCTCAAAGTTGTCGGTACTTGCTCAGTTGGTTATGACCACATTAGCCTTGAAGAATGCCGCAAGCGAAATATCCAAGTTGGTTACACACCAGGCGTTTTAACTGATGCCACAGCTGAGCTTGCCGTAGGCCTTTTGCTTAACACTTCTCGTCGAATATCCGAAGCCATTTCCTCGGCAAAAAGCGGTGAATGGGCTGATTGGAAAATAATGTGGATGTGCGGAAGAGGCCTGTCAGGCTCTAATGTAGGAATTTTTGGTCTTGGTCGAATTGGCATGGCGGTGGCTAATCGACTCAAAAATTTTGGGGTCAATAAAATTATCTACCATAATCGTAAGCCAAATGAAGAAGCTTTAAAATATGGTTATGAATATGCCGACTTGGACACTCTATTACAAGAGTCCGATTTTTTGGTTGTCACTTGCTCGGCTACCAAAGAGACCGAAAAGTTTTTTAACATGGAAAAATTTAAAAAAATGAAACCCTCAGCTATTTTTGTCAATGTATCTCGCGGTTCAGTGGTAAATCAAGAAGATTTGTGCTCAGCTTTAAAGAATGGAATAATTGGCGCTGCTGGTTTAGATGTTACCACGCCCGAGCCTTTGCCAATAGATCATGAATTATTCAAACTAAATAATTGTTTCATTACTCCGCACATTTGCTCTGCTGAAGTAAATACCAGAGTCAAAATGGCTGTCATTACAGCAACAAATATTGTCAATGCTCTCCAAAATAAACCACTTTTACATCAAATTAATTAATATATTTTGGTTAATAAAAAAGAATCTTTTTTTATTTTTAAATTTATTAGAAAAATCATTCACTAAAAATTTTAAAAATTAAAAAAAAATTATGGCATTTAGTTATCTATAAGTAGAGTTCAATATTTTAGCGAAAGTTTAAACTTTCAATTTCGAATTATTTCGAATTTTCTCAAATTCAAAAAGTGTTACTTTTTCTTTCCTAATTAACAACTTCAGTTATTTTTTTTTAATTTTGATTTTTTTAAAAGTCAGGTAAATACACAGCTTCTTTTGTTGTAAGATTGCTAAGAGAAGACTAGTTAGCCTATAACAATAGTTATTTGCCTTTTTATTTAGATCAGTTGACCATAGATGTGAAAAACAAGCTAGGCTTTTAAAAATCGGCTTGAGGCGTAAATGGTCAAGTCTGGGATGAAGGGTTCTTTTTTTTATAAATAATTTTCCCAAAAAATATTTCTAAATTCTAACTCAGGTAGCTCAGATTCATTTTGTGTTTTGATCGCGTAAAGAATGTTGAATGCTAGTTTAAAATTTTTGTTTAAAAAAATTAATTCTATAAAAATTAAATTTTAATTTTAAAAAACAATGTTTTTAAAATTAACAAAATTTTTGATCTAAATGCTTTATATTGAAAAAATAAATTTTATTTTCAGAATTTATAAAGCATTGGGTCCTTGGCTTATTTGGCGAAGCTTTTAATGAAATTTCTCTGACATAGAAAATCTCGAGCAAAAAAAACTTCGAAAACACAAGTTCCAACAAACAAAAAATATAAATTAGAGAAATTTTTGAATTTTAAAATTTAAGCTTTATTTTCTCAAAATAAGAATATAATTATTAGGGAATTAATCAATAAATATAGATTAAAATAAAGAAATGAATTTAAATTAACGCAAACTTACGATTAAATAAATTCTTCACAATTTAGCTATCTTTTTGACTCTATTGTTTGTTATATGTACTGTACACTTGAAAACACATCAAAATGAAATGTTATTTAAAGGAAACAAAAATGTTAAGTAAATACAAGTACACAAAATTAAGTTTATATCAATATTTTGTTATAAGCTATTTACTTATTAAAGTGTAAAATATGTCATTGCATTTGATAAATTAATTTTATTATATTAAACTGATAATCTTAAAAGACACTAACATTAACATTTTATATTTTAGAAAATAATTAAAGTTTATCGAAATTTTCAAAAAAAAAAGTCACAAGCATAAGCTATTATATAACATTTTTAGAGCTTAAAACTTAAATTTAAATTACTAATTTTTTTATGAAGTTTATCATGGACAGTGTTTACGAAAATTGAATTTAATGATAAATAAAAAATTGAAAATATGAAAATATTTTTATTTATTTAAAATTTAGGGTATGAGCATTTTATTTTTGAGCAAACCATGCTTCTATCATAATTGGGCATTTAAAAATTTGCTCAATTTTGCACTCTTACAAATTAAATTAAGCTTTGAATACTTACTATTAAACTATTATTCTGCATTTAATTAATAAAAAAAAAAGTTAAAAAATACTTTAACTTTTTATTTAAAAAATAATTTTTGATCATGCTCATTAAAATTTTATTGCAAAAAAATTTTCAAAAATTAATTTAAACTTTATTTTTATAAAAATTTGTTATCATTTTTTTTTAAATTTTAAATTGAAATCGACTATTTTTAAAAAACTGATATTACCTAGACAAAGAAAATTAAATATTCAAGGACGAATTATTGTTTTATCAGATTTTTTTATACTAGATAACCGTGATAAAATAATTTTTATGTGATGGTCGGCGACCTAAATATGGGATTAAAATGAGGCTGTATAGACAATGTATCCTTGAATTCAAAGAGGATTAAATATCAAAAAAAAAATAATTAAGAATTTCGAACATTTGAGGAGAGATTAACCTATTAAATTATTTTTGTCTGGCATAAACCAAAACTAATGACCAATTTGTTTAAAGAGATATCTGTCCCTATTTAAAAAGGCACATTTTGTAGACAACAAAATTTCTTAATCATTTAAAATATGTTTTTATCAAATTAAGGATATAAGTATGAAAAAGTTTGTATCATCAATTGATGCTACATTTGTTTAAATTAATTACTTAAACATGTTTAACAAAAAAATTTAACACGATTTAGCCGAGCTGAAATTTGTTTCTATTTAAAGAAATTGCCTAGAATTCTGCTGATGATTTGTTTACTTTTTTTATAAATAACATAATAAAAACACCAGCTAACACTCTTTAGTAATCAAAAATTTATTTTAACAAAAAAAAAACTATTCAAAAAGTTAGTTTAATTAAAGGTTAGAGCTTAATTCGAATGATGTATGTAAATTGAAAATTTTTTGATAATTTTCTGTAGATTCGCTTTTAATAATTAAAATTAAAATCTTTTGAAACAATTAAAATATCATTGTTCAAGCCATTTTATTTGATCCTGACACAGAGCAAATATTTCACAATTTATTTGTCATTTTAAATTAATCTACTCCAATCATGAGTCTGACAGCGTTTTAAGGGAATTTGGGAAATTAGATTAAGACCTGGAACCAAGCGGAATATCAACTAAATGTGAAATTTTAATAAATCTAGTTTCCGCAAGAGCATAATTTCAGAAATAGTATACTAATGCTTCTTGGCATGATTTATAAATCAACATTTTCAACTCTAATTTAATGTTAAATCCAACTAAAATTTAAAGATAAAGCACTTAAGGTTTATAAAAACAAATTAAAAAGCATCTCAAGCTCGGTTTTTAAATACCAAGCTCAATTTATTTTAACAAGAAATATTCTATTCCTATGAGTCACTATTGAGAATTTATGTTTAAGTTGCACTTCTTAAAGAAAGATTAATTTTTGCTGAAATTCGCTAAAAACTTAAATTCAGTCTAGTCATTTTAAGAAAATTCTAAATTTTTAATAATTCTAAGTTGATAGTAATTTCTTGTTAGAGCCAAAAATATTTTTATTTCTAATATTAGCAGTGATTACTAATTATTTTTACTTTTTTTTTTTTGAAATTTTTAATCTTAATTTGAAAAGCGACAACATTATATGAACATTAATTGATTTTTTTTAATACCTGAGAAGTGAATTATTAAAATAATTTAATTTTCAAAGATTTTTTAATTTTTTTAAATTGGTCAAGATAAAAATAATAATATTATTTGGTTAACGATTTTTTTATTAAATATTTCCAATTAATCTAAAATTGATAATTTATCCATGATGCTAACAATTGAATGAGACGTAGAGATGATATTTTCTTTTAAATGTCAAGCTAAATTTTTTTTTGGAAACTAAAAGCTTTAGTCTGTAGCATGTTGACTTGATGATTATAAATGTTTTCTCCTCAAAAAAGAGCATATTTTTTATAAATTTTTGCTCCTTGGTCACCAATTTTCAATTAAAATTAAGGAACAATTTTAACAAATTTTCATTTTTTTATTTTAATAAATAAATTTTTGTTTGTGTCAGTTTTAGTTAAGTTTTTTTGCCTACATGAATCATTTGATAAAAAAAAGAAACAGTTTATTTCCAAGAAACTTTAGAAAAACTTTATCCTTATCCAGACTGTAATAAATCGAAAAAAAAGTCCCAAGTGTCAAATTTATTGTTAAAATATTTAGTAACCGGTGATGTGTAAGTTACCAGAAATAAGTTATTTTAATGCAAGTTATCACGTGATATGTTTCATATATCAGATAAAAGAGTTGTCCAAGAGCTTACCTATTAATATTCATTTAATTAATTTTAAATATGTGTTCCAGCCTGATTTGGTATCAGCACACTTCTCCAAACTCACCAAAACTTGGATGGAGGAAATTGTTCATTTTTCGGCCAAGGATATCAAGCCGCCTAATGTCCTCCAAGCGCGTCTTTTGGAGCAGTTTGTGGCAGAAATTTTACGAGAGAGGTTAACAAGCCACAATGGATCAGCAGTTGATTTGTCGCATTAAGTTGAAGCTAGGATTTTGATTTAAGATATGTGAGGTGTTTATAAAATTGTATTAGATAGCTTTTTTCCTTTAATATTCATTTTATTAACAAATAAATTTCAGCATGATGCAAAAAAATAGAACTCATTATCTCTTTTATTTACTTAGTGATTCATTATTTAATTGTTTCCGTAATGCATCACTCGTTAGTAAGATAAAACAATTTTTTTAAGATGAATTAAAATTTTTACAACAAATTATTTATTTATATAAAAAAAATTACTTTTCATCTTTTCTAGAAATTTTTTTAGCTTTTGTTTTACCTTTCGCGTTTGTATAAAATAATTTAAAACAAATAAAAAGCGTCAGTTTTATTTTACAAATCATTTTGTTCCATATGCTACACAAATTCAAGTTTGTCCATATAATTTTATATTGTCAGTTTGACAGACATTTATTTATTTGAAGATTTAAAATAAAAAATAAAATCAAAATAGAATTAAATAAAATAAAATAAAAAATTCAATCATTTTCTTTTTTCTTTAAGATAAAAAAATCGGGAGGATCACTTCAAAGGTACTTGATGTATAAATTACTTATTATGTATAATTTCGATAGAAAAATTGTCGACTTAAAAAAAATTTCTTTCCTAGACAAGAAAGGTGATTTAATTAAAAATTTAATTTAATTAATTAATGGAAGTGTTGATTCAAATAGAATTCAGATAATTTTTTCAATCGATTTTAAATTCGACTTCATTTTTTAAATTCAAAATTAGACGAGTAATTTTATTCGCGGTATTTAACTAAAGAGGAACAAATTTTAAGAATTCAAATTTATTTAAAAAAAATTTTAACTAAGTACTTTATCTAATACTTCAGGTAATTTTAAATTAGGGCTGTTTAATAAATTTTTTTATACGTAAACTAAGTAAATTTGTGCATTTTTTATTCGAAATTCTAAGTAAATTAACAGTACAGGTAAAATTAAGTCAAAATATTGTATCTTTATTTAGGGTAATTTGGATCAGTGTGAAAAATTATGATCACTTTTTACCCCTTTTTCCATTTTAAAATTTTTTTTACACAAAAGTTAAATTTTTACCTTAATTTTTGAAACAAAAATTTGATCTCAAAGTATACAATTTTTAAGAAATATTTAAAATAAATTATTTTCAAATAAAACTTGTTTTCTTTAATTAATTACTAATTATTTGATTTAGTTTTTTAGAAGATCTATAACGACTCATCGAATATTGGCTATAAATTAAACTTATCTTTATCGAATTTTAGCATTTGTTATTAAATTTTATTAACAAATTTATATAGAATGTAAATAATGATATTTTTTTTCAAGTGATCACAATTTAACAAACTTCAAGATAATTGCGATTAATAGAATAGAATGTTAAATAAAATTTTTTTTATTAAAAGCTGTTCATTTGATCTTTTTTTTAATTAAATCTTTTCTTTTTTTTTTTTGATTTTTTTCCAAAATAATTTAATTTTTTTTGGTATAAATGAGATTCATTTTGATTAAATTTTGTAAAGACTGAAGATTTTTTCTCGGCCTTACAGGATTTTAGTCTAAATTGAAAATAATTTTTTAGATGAGAAATATTTTCAATTAGCCTCAAATTGGCAAATATTGTAAATTAAGGTTGACTCCGAGCTCGTTGGAGTCAAATATTTAGACAAACTATTGATAGATAAGAAATTTGTTAGTTTGTCGTGAACAAATTGGTTCAACTTCCATTTAGTATCCAAGGTGTGTATTTTGAACGATTTTCTAGAATCTAAAATTCAATTAAAAACCAATCGTGATCACGAATATTTAAAATCAGACAAAAAACAAATACAAAACTTGTATTATATCCTAATCTATTTTATTTTTTTAAATAGAGTTTATTAATGTTTATAATTTACATAAATTATATTTTTAGAATTATAAAAACGATGTGCATATTTCTCTCTAGTTTGTTGCTTTCAATTATACCCAACTCTAGAACAGCCGTCTTCTAAATAGCTACATACAAAAAAAAGTTTTAATTATTATTTTTTAATTTTATCACACAGCCATGTTTGATTTTATCAATTTAAATTTTATTTAGAAAATTTTAAAATGAAAACAAGCCAATTGTTATCATGTACAGGAAACTGTATATTTGTTTTCCTAGTGGTGAGTTCAATAGTTAGTTTTGAGAGTACCAGTGCTGGTATTTTGGACGATGTCAAAAGTTTGGGCAAAGAAGCCAAAACCAAAGTTGAAGATTCATTGAATATGAGAGTGTGTTTGATGAATGATAATTGTAATGACAGATTCTTTCGCTTGGACAATTACTGCTGCTCCGCAACTTGCTGCAACATGTTCCAATACATTTTCCGAAATGAGTAATTTTTTGACAAAAAATTTCAGTCCAAAGACTAATTTACAATTTAAGTGATAACTGGGAGAACTTTAAGGATACAATTGATCAGCCCAGAGCTATTAATATCATTATTTTCGTTATTGCAGTGCTTCTCATTAGCTCACTATTCAGTATTTTAATTTCGCTAATTTGCTGCTTTTTCGGATGTGCCCGATGCTGCTGTGGTTCAAAAAAGTATTCAATTGTGAGCCACTAGTTCGCTGGTTCTGAATGATCATGGGTTTTTAAGACCAATTTTATATCTTTTAAAAGGCTAAATCTTTTTTTAATTGTATGATATTTTTTTGGATGATCGTTTAATTAAATTTAGATAATTGAAGTCTTTGATAGTTACAGGTTAATGTAAAATTTTTTTGATTCATTTTTTGTTAATATTTAGAGAAAATTCTGATCAATTTTTTTATAACTTTCTTTTATGATTTATAGAATAAAATAAAGTTCGCTTTAATGAAAATTTATTCTTTTATTTTAAAATTGTCTTATTAAAAAAACATTAAATTTGAGAATAAAATAGAAGTAAAATGTGAGAGAGTCATTCAAAAGAAGAAGAAAAAGAGAAATTTAAAAGACTTTTTGATAAGATAAGAAATTGGATTTTTGAAAAATTTCAATTTTTTTTGACTCATGAAAAATCCTAAAAGGCTTTTCTATCTAAATGAAAAAACGAAAATAATAAAAATTTAGTTATGTTTTGAAATATTAAATCAAAATTTAATAAAAAAAAAATATATCATCTTTAGATAATTTCAAAAAAATTGATTTATCGTTCTAAAATATCTCAATAAAATAACAAATTGAAAAAAAAATCATTTATTTTTTTAAATAAATCAGTACAAACATATGAAGAGAATGTATTAAGGCAAAACATTGAATCAAAAAAAATAAAAAGTTAACTTTTCGTTTCAATTATTTACACTAGAATCACCAAACGAGTCAAGTAAGTAAATAATTAAATATTAATCAATTAATTCATACATAATAAAAAGTTTTTTTATTAAAAAATATTATTAACTAAGTAACATTCAAGTCTTTTACGAAAAAATTTTCACTAAAATATGAGCAATTTTATCCTTTTATTTTTACATTTAATTATCTTTTATCTTTTTTTTTGTAAATTAATTTTATGTCGCCTTATGGCGTTTTTTATTCGAATTAATAAAATAAAATTTTGTAAAATAATTCAGATAAAAGTAATTAAATCCAAAAAAGAGACAAATGGCTCGTTTGGTGCTTTTAGTGATAATGGTGTGACAAAATTCGGTTCAATCAAATCAAATTTTATTTTAAACTTTTTGATTACAAAAATTTTTTTTTATCTTTTTTTAAATTAAATTAGGACAAAAAAGAAGGCCTTTCGGAAGAGTTCTAGGGGTATATCTCTCAAAAATATTTTTAAAATAAAAAAATCAAATCATGTTTGCATGATAAAGTTATGTCTTAAAATTTTTGTGTGTGCGTGATTTTAATTATATAATGATTAAATTTTTCCTCAATAGACATAAAATTTCGAATAAAATTATTATTTTAAAATACTTAGAAATAATATCTTTTTAAATTATTTATTTAACTTTTTGACAATAAAGAAAAATCAACTTAATCGTAGTAAAATTCTGATTTTTTTTAAAACTTCTATCATCATCTAACATCATACTAAATGAATTATTTTGAAAATTTTCTTTTCTTATTAACTTATGTAGAATTGCGCGAAATTAATTTTATCATAATTTTCTAAATATTAAAGACTAATAAATTTCCTTTATTAAAACTAAATATTTATCAATGGAATCGTAAATTTTTTTCAAATAACTCATAAATTTTTGAAACATTTTTTATTTGTTTTAAAGCTAGGATCAGCATGGTTTTAAATTAAAAAAAACAAACTTGAATTTTGTGCCATTTATAATTCTACGCCCGTTACTTAAAAAAATTAATAAAAACATATTTTTATTCTTTATGAATGGGGGTAAAAAGAAGGAAAATTAGTTATTTAGCTGGAGGGACCCGTAAGAAATCAATAGAGTTATTGGCAGCTTTTAAAGACTACTGATTCAGTATATTTATATAGAAGCTTGTTTGTCCAAAAGTCATCAAGTCTAGGTCAAGTCAGTTTATTTAAATTTATTTTTTTTATTAATAAGTATAATAATTCTTGAAAACTGTTGTTTGTTAAAAAATTTTGAAAGAAAATTTAACGATTTTTTTTTAAAAATAAATCACTATCTTTGTAAGATACAATTTAAATCTAAATATTCTATTTATTTTTAAATAGAGTAAGTATTATTTAAAAAAATTTAAAAAAACAAGTGTTATTAAGACAAAATTTTTATTTCTTACTTGACTTAAGATCTTACTTTAAACCATTTTGTTGGAACCTTTCATTACATTTTAATTTTACTTCATTTTTTTATTTTAATTAAAATTTTTACATTTAAGATTTTTATTTTTGTGTACAATTAAACAAATTAAATAAACAAATAAATGAATTTTTTTTGACTTTTGTGCAAGTATTTATATAAATCAAAGCAGGAGCTTAAAGTCTAAGTGTTCAGGTAAAACTTGGGTAATCAATCCAAATGAATTCAATTTTACGAGCCTTTATTTTATTAAAAAAAAATTAAATTATAAATTAGGTATTTAAAATAAACAGACAAAAAGACAAATTTTTTTTTTATAAATCTCATTTCAAATGAACCATGCATCAAATTCTCAGTCAACTTCTTCCATTCTGGAGGCTTCTTCAAGTGGCGGAATATCCTCTACGGGCTTGGTCTCCTCTTCGGCAACTTGTTCACCTTCCTCCTCGTCAATTCCCAAACCCATTTTGATCATGCGGAAAATTCTCTCCGCATGAGTCTGTGGATGGTCCAAAGAAAAGCCGGACGAAAGCAACGAAGTCTCGAACAGCAAGTTGACCAAATCTTTGACAGACTTGTCATTTTTGTCCATGTCCACCTTGGACTTCAACGACTTGATTATTGAATGATCGGGATTGATTTCGAGGTGTTTTTTGGCAGCCATGTATCCCATAGTGCTAGTGTCTCTCAAGGCTTGGGCCTTCATGATACGCTCCATGTTGGCCGACCATCCGTACTGACTGGTCACAATGCAGCATGGCGACGAGACCAATCGGCTCGAGATGGTCACTTTTTCCACCTTTTTGTCCAAAATGTCCTTCATCACTTTGCACAAGTTTTCGTATTT
Organism: Brachionus paranguensis; assembly: GCA_016802215.1. Lineage (NCBI taxonomy): Eukaryota > Metazoa > Rotifera > Eurotatoria > Ploima > Brachionidae > Brachionus > Brachionus paranguensis. The sequence continues at coordinate 2,318,922 of JAESIX010000008.1, read as the reverse complement.
TTCCGCATCAGACTCCCTCTTCTTTTTCTCCTCCTCGTCTTCGGGCAGCTCCAGGCCCTCCTTGGTCACCGACACCAGCTTCTTTCCCTCATACTCCTTGAGCTGCTGGACACAGTACTCGTCAATGGGGTCCACCATGTACACGACCTCAAATCCGCGCTTCTTCACCTTTTCCACAAAAGCGCTCGAAGCAACCACTTCCTTGCTCTCGCCAGTAATGTAGTACACGTCCTTTTGGTTCTCTTTCATTCTGGCCACATAGTCCTTCAAGCTGGTCATCTCGTCTCCCGACGCACTCGTGTAGAATCGCAGAAAGTCGGACAGCTTCTTGCGATTTGTCGAGTCTTCATGAATGCCCAGCTTGATGTTCTTGCCAAATTGTTCGTAAAACTTCTTGTAATTGTCCTTGTCCTCGCTTATCTCCTCGATCAATTCCAAACACTTTTTGACCAGATTTTTGCGTATTACTTTCAAAATTTTGGACTGCTGGAGCATTTCTCTGGATATGTTGAGCGGCAAGTCCTCCGAGTCCACCACTCCCTTGATAAAGTTCAAGTAATCGGGCATGAGCTCCTCGCAGTTCTCCATGATGAACACCCGTCTCACGTAGAGCTTGATGGCGTTTTTCTGCTTCTTGTTCTCGAACAGATCAAACGGAGCTCGCTTTGGAATGAAAAGCAGGGCCCGGAACTCGAGCTGACCCTCGACCGAGAAGTGCTTGACGGCCAAATGGTCTTCCCAGTCGTTGGTCAGCGACTTGTAGAACTCGCCATACTCGGCCTGAGAGATGTCCTCGGGGTTTCTGGTCCACAATGGCTTTGTTTTGTTCAGCTCTTCCTCGTCCTTGTACTTCTCCTTGATTGTCTTCTTCTTTTTTTTGTCCTTTTCTGTGTCGGCCTCTTCTTTGTCCGAGCCCTCCTCGATCTCTTCCACCTTGGGCTGTTCCTGCTCGGTCTTGTCCTCCTTTTTGTCCTCCTCCTCGGCCTCGTCGTCACTGATCTCCTTGTCCCTCTCTTTTTCCACCACCAGTTTGATCGGATAGCCGATAAACTGCGAGTGCTTTTTGACAATCTCTTTTATCTTCTTCTCGTCATTGTACTCGGCCTGGTCCTCCTTCATGTGCAGCACAATCTTGGTGCCGCGTCCCAGCGGCTCCGAGTTGTCCAGTCGAACCGTGAAGCTGCCGCCAGCGGACGACTCCCAGGTGTACTGTTCGTCATCGTTGTGCTTGGTGGTGACAACAACTCTGTCCGCGACCAGATATGCCGAGTAGAAGCCGACGCCGAATTGGCCGATCATGGAAATGTCGGCGCCGGCCTGCAAGGCCTCCATGAAGGCTTTGGTGCCCGATCGGGCGATGGTGCCCAGGTTGTTGACCAGATCGGCCTTGGTCATGCCGATGCCCGTGTCTATGATGGTCAGGGTGTTGCTGGCCTTGTCCGGGATGATCTTAATGTAGAGTTCCTTGCAGCTGTCCAGCTTGTGCGGGTCGGTCAGCGACTCGTAGCGGATTTTGTCCAAGGCGTCCGAAGCGTTTGAGATCAGTTCTCTCAGGAAGATTTCCTTGTTCGAATAGAAGGTGTTGATGATCAGGCTCATCAATTGGGCTATTTCGGCCTGGAAAGCAAAGGTTTCCGCTTCGCCCTCTTGGTGCTGTTCAGTTTGGGTAGACATTTTTGGATTTTTTTATTAAATTAGCTTGGTAAAGTTTGCTGTTGATTGGTTTGTACTAATTTAAATTTGGATTTTTGTTGGGCTCACATTGCTGAATTTATAGTGGTTTGGAAAATTCGAGAATTAGAATTTTGGCGAAATTTCCACTAATTGAAAAAGATTTTTTACTTTAGAAAGAGAGTTTAGTATAGAAGAGAAATTTTGATTAATCTAGAAATTTCGCCTTGTGAATGAACATTGTAGAGTTGTGATATTGTTCGTTTTCTAGAAAAAAAATTTTTTTCACAAAAGTCTAGCATAATTTATTTAAAAATAAACACTTTCCTTATTGTTATTTTTAAATTAAATTTTATTTTTTTTTCGTTTTAAAATAAAGTTTTTAATTTTTTTTCGAGAAAATTTTTGGGTTCTGGCAAGCAATGTGGAGTGATTTGGACCATTAATTTGAACAGTGAAATCAAAATTACCATTTATTTAATTAGATGAGGGAATTTTTGTCAGGATTTTTTTAAACTAGCAAAATTTTTTTAAGTTCATTTTTATCTTTTCTTTTTAATTATATTAAATTATTGAATTTTCTATTGCTTATTCTATTTTCCTCAACACTTTTTGTTAAATTTTTGGCCACAAACAGCCTTTTGATGATGATCACATTTCTGCCTAATTTAAAAAGTTTTTTGTTTTTTTTTAATAAATTTTAACCATCTTTTTTAAAAGTATTAAAAAATCAAATTTTTGTTTCAAATTTTAAATAAATATATAAAATTTGAAAATAAATTAATTTATTCGAATTCTAAAATTTTCTGATTGTTCAAAAATTTAAATAATTTAATATTGAAAAAAAATACATTTAGTTTAAAAAGAATTAAATTGGCGCCTTTTTTCAAATTTAATAATTTAATAATTTTAGATTTTTGCCGTGTCTTTTTTTTTAAAGAATTAAGAAACTCCTCATATTCACATAAAGATAATTTTTATCATGGCGCATAGCAAAGAAATTTTTTGATATATTTGATACATTTTGGTTTGATCTATTTTATATTATTCTTTTCCTTATCTACAGTACTGTAAACACTATAGAACAAATCAGTTCTACAAACCTGCTATTATTTGAGATAAAGTTCTAATTTATTTGAAATACTTTTTTTTGACAGAAATAGTGTCCTATCTAAAAATTCATAAATCATGTAAAATTTTGGTTTCTCTAATAAGAAATAAAAAAGCGGGAGATTTCTTTTCATTAACCTTTTTTAAACAATATTTTTACTTATTTTTTTTATTTTAATTTAACGAATTTAAAAAAAAAATTATTTTTAAATTTAATAATTCAAATTTATAAAATTTAATTTTAATAATTTTTATCTGAAAGAGCTTTTTCTTACATGAAAACTAAAATTAAGCTTTCAAGAAAAGAAATTCAACCTAAATTTAAAATTTAACTAAAATCATTTTAGTTTTAACTAAGATTTTTTTGTAATCAGTATTTTAGAAGTTTTAATAAATTTTATTTCTAATATTAATTTATTTGCAAAACTAAACATCTCATGATCTTTTTTTTTAGAGTACAGTTAGTTGTTAAAAATGTTTTTCAAAAAAATATTATCAGTAGGTATTTTTACTGTATTAATCATAAAAGCATAAAAACTGGTTTTTGATTAGTATCATACTTTCACTCTCATCAAAGAAAAAAATTAGTTGAATGAAATAATTTTTGAAAAATTTTGTTAAAATTATTAAAATTTTATTTGTTTTTTTAAAAATAAATACACTTCAAATTTTATTCTAATTAGACTGATTGATTGGCAATTTTCCTTTTCCAATATTAGTATACTCTGATTTGTACATTTCTGACGTGGCAAATACACTCTTAGTCGAATGATCTAGCAAATTTTTGTCAAATTAAAATTAAAAATAAATAAGCAAATCTAAAATACTTGGCTGCAAAAACGGATTATCAATCGGACAAAGTTTAGTCTGCTTGGCTTTAACATCACTTGGTATCACAAACATATCTCTGAATTCTGTGGTCAATCCACTTTTTATAAAATAATTATTAAAAATTTTTTTTTTTTAATATTAATGACATCTAACCTGTTTGGAACTGGTTTTGGTGGACAATGAACTTGTCTTCCTTTTGCTTCAGTTTTGAACCAGATATCATCTTTCATCGCTTTTGATTCCGGTAAAACGTTCGAAATATTCATAATATGCTCGCCATTGTAAATGGTTATTGGATCTTTTTTGGCAATGCCATTCCATTCTTCTCTAAATAAAATTTTAATCTGTAAATTAAACCAAAAGTATAAAAATATATTTAAATACTTTTTCCATTTTTTATGCTCCTTGTTGTAAGTAGTCATGTAAGGGTCAAGTAAATTTAGAACCCCGACTTGAGCGGGATCAATTGGCCGACTTGGTGGTACATCCGATGGTACATTTCCATCAAAATATTTCTTTTAATTAACAGTAAAAATTTAAGTAATTAAAAGAGATTAAAAAAAATACTTCAGTAAGTTTAAGGTTAACTTCGTCGTCAAAAAGATAATTTTTTGGATGAATTGGTCGGTCCATGAGATAGGTTAATTCGTCTTCAGTTGGCTCATAATGTCCTTTATATTCACTCTTTTGAAAAGCCATGGTCAATGGTCGTCTTGGTTTGGCATTAAGCTTTTAGATTAAAAAAATATTTTTTTTCACCAAAATTTAACCTTTAATCACCTTATCGACAACTTCGTACATGTAATTTACTTTATAGCTTGGCAAAGGCTTGCCATGTCTAAGAGAGACTGGATCATTGTAAAGATCTTGATTTGGAAATTTGTTATCATGCAAGACTTTGTTGGTGGTCTGAAAGTGAATTTCAGGCAGAATCTCATCTTTGACATTTATAGCTTGCGGAATCGGATCGTAAATGACCGGCTGATTATTAAAATAACAATATAAATTTTCAAAAATATTATTTTTTTGGATGTTACTTTAAAATTTGATGATGGAAAATAATATCCTGGCCTCCAATGATGAGCTGTATGAGTGCTTGTGGTAAACAAATTTTGACCACGATCTTGAGTCAATGTGTTCTCCATATTTAAAACTGATCGATTAAGCTTGATTGAGTATTAATGCTTGCTAGTTATAAAATAGCGTTAAACTAAATTATAATATTTAGCTCAAGTGAATTTTATTAGTTTAATACAAAATTTTAATGTATCCATAACAACAATGTAGAGGCTAGAAAAAATTTGAAAATATAATTTAAATTTTTTATGTAAGCTTTAATTTGAGTTTTATTTTAATTAAAAATAAAATGAGTGTAATTATTTGGTTATTCTTGAATTATTACTTAAACTCTCAATTAAAAAAATTTATTTTAAAAAGTCAAAATTTTTAAAATAATGTAATCAAAAAATACAGTCAAATTAATTTTTTTCTAGAATAAAACATTAAAATTATAAAAAAAAATATTTTTTTGGCCTGTTTTAAATACCTGTTTTTGGCCCAAATGTGTGGACCTCAAATTTAAAAAAATTGAGCAGACCAATTTGCTGAGAATATTTTCTAGATCCAGAATCAGTACAAAAAACTGGGGAGGTGGAGTAAATACAAAAGCTCAAAATAGATACAAAAATATCGATAAATTAATTTTTACTCTTTTAAGAACCCAAAGATGATCTATGATTTTTTTAATTTTTTTTGCTTTCATAGACTTTCATCTATGCAGATTAAAATTTTGAATTAAATAATTAAAAAAAGTAGTGGCTTAATTTTGCAACACGCGAATCTTAGGAAAAGTTTTATATTTAAAAATTTTGATTTATAAAAAAAAGTATAATAAAAAAATAAAATAATCGAAATATACTGGTACAACGCCTAAAGTAAATGAACTCAGAAATCAGGAGGAAGATAAATAATAATGGGCTGCTATTTATGACCAAGCTGAGTTTACGTCATATATGACTGATGTCTTTAAAAGGCAACTAAGAAATATTATGGTATATCAAAAATTCATAAATGAAGTAGAAATGATAGATGCATTGATGAATTTATTCCGGTGATGAAATAACAATAAAAGAAATATGTTGGACTGTAAGAGACTAGCTGATATGTAAACATAATCATTTTTTGATTTTTTATTTTTTCCATTTTTTTTAACCAAAAAAATCTTAAGAAGCCCGGTCAATTTTTTTTATTAAAAATCCCATTGACATTCAAGAATTTTTAAATTTTAACTCGGGCTAATCAGTTTAAAATCAATAGTAAAAAATATTCTGTTAATTAGCTTCACAATTTTTTATTGAGAAGCTCATCAGATAGTTTGCTTGAATAATTTTTAGTTGTCTAATATTTTATTTCTTTAATTTTAGAGTTTTTTCTTATATTAAATTTTGAAAGAAACAAAAAATATAAAAAACTCGACCGAAAGATCAAACAGTCAATGCCAATAATTAGGATTCTGCGAAACTCAGAACAAAATGATAAAAAAATCAATTTTAAATATTTGTTTTTTTTAAATATAATCACTTTATTCAAAAACGATATTAAAAAATAAAAGAATATTTTCTTTTAGTAAAATAAAATAAAATTTTTACATGAAAAACTTATTAACGTGTTTTGCTAAGAATTTTGATTAACAAGTAAATAATTATTAAGAAAAATTGATTTCAAATTAATTGAAATAACAAGAAAAATTTTTTTATCCATAAAACATAAATTTTCAAATTAATGAAAAATTCTAAAAAATAATAATTCAGAATTGAATTGGTGTATTTTTCCGTCTTTTAATAAAAATTTTCATACAATTTTGAAAATGTATCAGAAAAGTGCGATGTTTTATTTTTAAAAAATAAATGGAATTTACTTTTGCAATCTTTTTACATTGAAATTAAATATATTGCATCGAACATATAATATTTAATTTTTATTGTTTTCAAGTAATAAAGTTTTAATAGAAAGAAAATAGCTTTAATTTAAAAAAGATAAAAACTTTATCTTATTTACTGACTTTATAACAAAAATTATTTAATAAATAAAACTAATCAAAATACTTACATTTTGATATCTTTAAAAAAATTTGCTTTTTTTAACAATAATATTCTTGATACTTTTTTTTAGTTAAGTTTTTCATTGCATCCTTAAAAAACAACAGCTGGTGTGAAGCAAAAAATTTATCATAAGAGATGATTTTTTCTGTTTATACATTCATTTTATACCAATTAATCTTTATTTCACATCCATTTTACATCTTTAAACATCCTTTTTCATGAAAAAATAAAGCTCTAACTATATTATTAAAATCAAGTTTTTTTTTCGCTTTTTTAATGGATAATGCTTAAAATTTCTATACCTTTTCCAGTATATAATGATGTATTAAAATATTGTGTGTGCCTTATGAATTTTTAGATAAAGACTTCTAAAATCTTAAAAATTTCATGGCCTGTAAGGTAAAAAGTAAAAAGTGTTTTGATCAAAAATGAACTTATTTTTCCGCATTATAATATTCACCTAATTTGTAATTTGAAAATTTAAAAACCTTTTTATTAAATTGATATATTGAACATATTAAAAGACTTTCTAATATTTTTAAGTAAAAAAATATAATTTACAATATGCTTAAATGTTTTAAAAAATTTATCTTTTTTAAATGAAAGCTTTTTCTTACTTTTATTAAAAAAAACTAAAGACTTTTACTTTAAAACAATAAAAGCTAAATATTCTGTGTAATCCATTTAATTTCACTTTAAATAGATTGCAAAAGTAGCTTGCATTTATTTTTTTAATAATTAAATTTTAAACATCGCACTTTTTTCTTATTCTTTTTTTAAATTGTATGAAAATTTTTATTAAAAGACGAAAAAATACACCAATTGTAATTCAAAATTTTCTCAAATTTATTTTTATTTAATTTTACAATTCCGTTTTTTATTCATCATCTAAAAAGTATTTTTTTAAATTAATTGATTAAAATAATTATTATTTACAATAAAGTATTTTTTAATTTTTCTTTGGTAAAAATATTAATCGATGAGTTAAAAAATTCGCTTTCTTTAAAAAGAATATTTTTAATATCATCACATTGTGACACGAAAGAAAAAAATTTTCCAAAAAATTTATCTTTAAAGTGTTATTCGAAGACCTATCAATTCAAATAGAAAAAATAAATAAAAAACATTAAAATTCTCATAAATTTATTAAGTCTAAAAAAAATATAAAGATTTAATTGTAATAAATTTAAAAATTAGTCCACTAAGCATTTAATCGCTGCTCAAAATAAGAGAGAAAAAAAAACAATACCAAACACAGCTCGATTAATTTACATGATGTTTAGATAAAACGGCTTAATAAGTTTCAGGAGTCAAAAAAAAATTTCAAGTTAAAAAAAATATTTATCCAGTTTCTAAGTTTATTTTTTTACAAAACATAAAAAAATAAAAAATTAACTATTTGAATTGATTTTAACACTTGGCGGTGTTTTCGAGCTGACCATAGCGGCCATTTGAGTGTAAGCTGTCTGACTCTGACGCACATATTGCCCGTCAGCTATTTTTGTCTTTACCTGATTCAGCAAAAGAGCTTCCGATTGACTTAACTTGCCGGGCGACTTGACTGCACTCGACCCGTAGCCAGACTGACTTGGAACACTGGCTTGGTTCTGCTTCAAAAAGTCGGGCTGCTTTTTGTTCGACTTTAGGTCCTCATTTATCTTCCATATCATTAGATGAATGCAAGAGGTGGCATCTTCATGCGAGTCGTGTCCCTCGGAGTCCTCCTGAATAGTTCTCTGCAAAAATTCGAACATCAAATTTCGCAGCGCTCGTTTGTACGGAGCGCCGAGCTTGTGCGGAAACACCACCGATGTATCAATCACAGTTTTGTGTACCAGCTTCAACGCCTTGAAATCACTGTCCAAACTATGGCCAATCAATATGGTGTCCTTGTTTACCAGTCTGAGCAGCTCGCTCTGAACCTGCTGAATATTTTTGTGGCAGTTTTTGAGCGAGGACTCGGTCAGACCACTCCATCGGGTGTTGTAGTCAAGTATTTGGGTATCAGGCTTGACCAGGGACTCGTAAACAGTCTTACAATTCAGATCGACCACACTCACCCTGGTCAGCTCAAGACCCCTGGTTGTGTAGCACATTTCGCAGTCCAGCGCGAATATGTTTCTGGATGATTTTGAGTTGAGCAGTTCGAGGGGACTCTTGGGGCTCTGGGTCTCCACATATCCGCTCAGGTCTGTGCCCTTGCCATGACCATCATAGTCTCCGTCGTGCACATGCTTGCCCTCTTCGCACCCGTGGCTATTCGCTCCTTCCGAACAGCACGAGAACTTTTGCTCTATTGACTTGTTCACGCGGACGTTGCGCAGCTTGCCCCAGTGAAAAATGCACTCACTATTGCCCTCGTAATAGGACAAATCGTGAGAGTTGAGATAGAAGTTGCGGGTGCACCGCTTGCATGTTTTGGTCACCAGTTTGAGCTCTGCACTTTCTGGTCCACCACTTTTGCTTAGCTGTTTTTCGGTGGAGTTTTTTGCTGATGAATTAAAGTTGGGTATGAACGCCAGACTTTTTTTGGCTGCCTGTTCACTCTCGATCCACTTTGGAAACGAGTTCTCGTCCAGTTGTTTATCAGTCAAGATGTACTGATAGAACATTTGATACAGTTGAGTGGCTAGATAGTAATTCATTAAGTGGTCCTTTGGTTGTATTAGAATTCAAATATTTTCATTGTTTTCAAGAAAAATATGTAAATATTATGATAGAGTTGTATTTATACCAAGAAATGTGTAAGTGAATTATGAGCTTATGAATGAATGAAATGAGAGTGGCTAAATTTAGAATTGGTTCCCTAAGGATTGGATTTTTTGGGCCTGAAAGTGTGTGCGCGTTGAGGTAAATATTGTGCAAACTTGAAAGAATTTCCTCGGAATTGACCAATTTGGAACCACATGAGTTCGTGCATACAAATTGGATTTTTTTTTCTCTTTAAAGAAGCTTTAATTATAGCCAAATGGTTGGCCTCATTAAATAAAAAAAATTTCATAATAAAGTGAAAATTTTAGCCTGATTTTGCTAGAAAGCCAAAATTTGATTTGAACCTAGTGCCTAATTTGAGTCGGCCTATTTTGCCAAAATTCTTAAAATTTTTTTCTATTTTTATCCGACTCGATTATTTGTTTAAATTTATCTTGCCAATTGATGATAATTTTTATTTAATTTATTTGATTAAAAAAAGCAATGATAATTTTAATATTACCTAATAATTTTCTTTGGTTTAAGTCAAAAATTAATTTAAGCCAGAAATTTCGTAAAACCAGATAAATGTATTTTTTTTAAAATAGAATTTGAGTTCATATACCACAATTTATTAATAAAATACTCTTAATTTTTCTAAGTTTTCGGCATTGTGAAATTTCATACAAAACTTCCAATACAAAAATAAAAAAAATTTCTAACTTTTGTTCTAAATGTCAAAAACGTGTTCTGTAAATGAAACAAAGTGAAACAACTGTTGTTTCACCTTCTGTGAAAGTCTGCAAAATCTGTGCAAATTAATTGCGTTTTATTTTTAATACTTTTAAATAGGGTGCAATTTTGCAGAATTCACACAGATTTTGCAGACTTCTACGAAAGGTGAAACAGCAGTTGTTTCACTTTGTTTCGTTTACAGAACAAGTTTTTGACATTTAGAACAAAAAATATAAAATTTTTTTATTTTTGTATTGGAAGTTTTGTATGAAATTTCACAATGCCTAAGTTTTCCAGACAATATTTTCAAGAAGACCACAAAAATAATTTTTTTTTATTTTTTTAATTTACACCAAATCAATTAAATTGACAATAAAAATTAAAAAAAAAAACTTTTTTGTATTCTTCATACACTGATTTTTTTTTTATACATTTTTTTACAACCGATTCTATTTCTTCACTATCAAAAACATCGTCCCGATTCCTTTTTGAACCGTAGTTAAAACTTAATTCTCTTTTAGTTGCTTTTTCCAAGCATCAGTAGTCTTTTATGGGCTATCTATCATACCGTTTGTTTGAATCGAAATTTTGAATTACCTGTATTCTTTTAATATTGGTTTCTGAGAATGAGTTTAGACATAGGAAAAAATTATCTAAAATAGATTCAACTTAAGATTTATACAGGTTTTTTAAGTATTTAAGTAATTTTATAATTTCTTCCATAAAAGCAAAATGTAAAATATTACTACTTTATTTCGAAGTAAAAAGAAAAAGAGTATAAAATGTGACTATTCAAATTGAAGATAAAATTTAAATTCTAATTTTAATAAGGGAAAAAAAATATTTGAATTTTGAAAAAAAAACTGCCGTCACTCATTATTTCAATTTATCTTTATTAACTCACTTTTTAATTAAATTTCTTTTTTATTTTGAAAACCAAAAATTTGGATTTTTAAACAAAAAAAAAATTTCTTATTTAGAATTAAGTCTATTTTTTTATTTAGAGAGGGAAAAAATAATTTAAGTCTATATTTTTTCAATCTAATTTTCTATCAGAACTTTTTATGGTTTGATTTACTTCTTATTTTCTTATTCAAGCGCCTTTTTTTGGTCTAACTATTTTTGACTTTTCATTAAAAAAATGATTCTTTTCAAAAGCACATTCATTGGTTTCACTGATACTCAAATACAGTACAACTAACCAATTTCGACTCGTGGATATGAATTTAATGCTTTTTAAGCTTATAGTTTTAAAATTTTTCAAAATTTCAAAAATGAATTCTAAGTCAATAAAGAGTTTTTACATTTTAAATATTTCAAATTTCAACAAAATAATATTATATTCTATGCGAAAATATATTTTTTTAATAATTAGTATTTTTTCATTAAATGAGTAATAAAAAATGTGGATTTTTTTTTGTTGCTTTTTTTAAAAAATATATTCACTTTTTTAATTTTTGGTGTATTTTATTTTTTACTTAATCTAAAATAGTTTCTTAATTATATTTTTAATGAAAAATATCAAATGCTTGAAGGATTATAAATTTAATATTTAAATAACTTAATTATTTTGGAATAAAAAAATATTTGAATTCAAATTAGAAAAAAAATAAATTAATGGCTTACCAGATAAATCTTGATATTGGATATTTTTTGTTTTATTTATCGAGTAACTAATTTTATTAATTTTCGGTCCGTTTAGTAAAGCTTCATGGGAATAGGTCGGCTTATCGTGGGGTTTAGTGTTTGCCGAGGCCTTACTAGTTGTTGCGTTGAGCGAACAATTTTTTTGAAGCTGGCCTTGCTCGGTACGCAATTGTCTTATTAACACAGCGGTCAAATTCACATAAATTTGTTTATTTTTAGACCTGTCATAGATTGACTTCTCATTCTGTGCTGCTTTTTGGCAAGCTAACTCAATCGGCTGATATATTAGTTTACAATTGTCGAAAATAATTTTTAGATATTTTTGTCTGATAACTAAGGGAACTTTCATATTGGCATTTGATGCCGTGTCCAGTATTAACTGTGGCACATTAGAGTCAGCCGGCTTTTTTCCATCACTTGGTCCATCTGACTTTTTTTTAAGTTTCGACTGATTTATGCCAGCGAATGTTGGCGGCTGCTTGTTCATCATTTCGTATCTTTTCAGAACTTGCTGGCTCAAACTGAGCTTGGAGAATGTGACCAAGTCGCATTTTTTTGTCTCCTGAACTTTGACCGGGCTTTTATCATCTTTTTTTAGCTTTTTGGTTGTGTCAGCTTCAGCTGACTGGTCTTTTCTTTTATTTGAAATCTTGTCATTCTCACTTAATTCCTGCTGACGGTGTTTTTTTAGTTCATTTAATGGAGTTGGGTTGTAAACCGGAGCTGCTGCTTGCTGTTTTTTTAGGTGCGCACTCAGCGCAGATCCGCTCAATGAACCCTTTTTGGCATCATTTGAAGTTGACAGAATTACATTGGACAAGTTGTTCAGCTGGTTAACTATGGTAGAGTTGAAACTTTCTGGTTCAGACGAAATTTCATCTTTTTTGATGTTTATCAAGTCTTGGATCGTTTGCAGAGCATTGGAAAGATTTTCAAGAGCGTTTGGCAATTCTTTGGTGCATTTTAAATCAATGCTTTGCTCAGCTTGGGAGGTTGATGGAGCTGGATTGGGATCTCTTTGGACTGAATGGCGAAAGGGACAGAAAATGCGCTCACAGTTCGAGTTTAAATAGGGACAATCAATTGCTTTGAATAGACTTTGGGTTTCAAACATTACGCTACTAGCTCAGCTCAAGTTTTATTTACATTTAAGAGAATTTTTCTTTTTTTTTGTTCGAGCCAAGTTATTAAATGTTCCAAAGCTACCGATTCAGACACACAAGTCTATTTATTCAGTAATTAACAAAAATTTAGTTTTATAATTTTTATTTTCTATCGTATAACAGAAGAAATTTTGCCATATACTCTATTAAATATTTACAAATTTTTCTATTTATTAATTCTAAACATATTTTTTTTCTTTATAAACTTAACAAACTCTTTAGAAAATTTATTTTTCCATAATCTTAATGATATATCTAAATTTTTTTTTAATTTATTGAAGTGAATAAAATTGGCGTAAAATTAATGTGAATTTTTTAAATTAAAGAATTGCTTTTTTTTTTATATCAAGCTGGTTTCGGCGATTTCGATAAAAAATTGAAATAAAATATTTTCTGTCTAAATTGATTATGGATTAAAAAATAAAAAATAAAAATCAAGTAACCATTAATGACCAAACACTTTGAAATTATATTGTCAAACATTGAAATGAAATTTTCATATTTTTTTTCACGATTTCCTTATTCAGCTATCTGATTGTACAATTCTAAGACCAAAGTAAAAATTGAAAAAAAAATTAAATTCAAGATTGAATTTTTGCAAATTTATTTTTAATTTTACAAAAGATTTATTTAACTATTTTGCTGACTTTTTGGTACATAATTTATCACTTTAAAGCAAATCAATTACAAAAAGATAAGTAACTTTATAATGCTTTTTTATAAAGTAAAAAATTTGGATTAAAATAAATGATGACAAATATTTCACATCATTTCTTACATTAATTCTCAAGTTTTGATTTATCTAAGAGCCCAATAATCTCAATAATTCTTATTTTGTTCTGGATAATTAGATAACCTCACGAAATGGAGAAAATTCAAAAATTAAATTCAAAATAAAATCTTGGCAAAATTATTCTCAAGTCTTCAAAAAATTATTTGGTTAAAAATTTCCCAATTTTCATTTCTTTTTAGATAATTTTTTTCTATATCTTTGAATAATTTTATGTAGAAAATTAAATTTTCAGGCATAACATCTTAGATCTTGAACTCGTTGTGAGAATTGATAATTATTTCAGTTTGATGAATCTTTATATATTAAAACACATAAAGATAAACATGAACATTTTTATATCAAATTTGTATTCATATTTTATAATTTAGATATTTAAAAATAATCGTAAAACTCTCAAAATTAAAAATCCATGATAATTATTTTTCAATTGATAATTTTATAAAATAAATAAATTTTTGTATCAAATTTAGTAAATAAGATATTTTTAAACTTAAAAAACTTGAATTAACATTAATTTTCCTTTTAATTTCAGTTTTTTTATGCTTTTCCGAATATGGCATAATACTTTCAAATAAATAAAAATTAAAAATGGTTATTTTTTTACAAAAGAATAGGCTATCAAAATGGAATGAGGTTTTAGCAAAAAAAAAATTATAATTAAATCAAAAATGATTAATTTTAAAAATTTTTATTTTGATAATATGAAAAGACCTGAGCAAAAAACTATGAAAGGCATTCACCTGAAATTTTTCATCTAACACCAACGTTGAATGTTTTGAACCTATTTCTAATTTTTGCCTTGACTAAGTTAGCCGCAAAGCTTCTTTCCATCATATCAAATTATGAAATAAATAAAGTTTTTTTAACAAATTTAAAAGAATCCTGAATATGGATTTCCGCATCTTGGAGCACATGGTGAAAAGCCACATGGACGGGCACATGGTGTTACAACAGGTCTTGGAATAACTAATGGAGCAACTAATCTTGGAGCACAAGGACTATATGTTTGAACAACTGGTCGAGCACAAGGACTACATGCTTGCACAACTGGTCGAGCACAAGGACTACATGCTTGCACAACTGGTCGAGCACAAGGACTACATGCTTGAACAACTGGTCGAGCACAAGGACTACATGCTTGAACAACTGGTCGAGCACAAGGACTACATGCTTGAACAACTGGTCGAGCACAAGGACTACAAGTTTGAATAGATGGTCGAGCACAAGGACTACAAGTTTGAATAGATGGTCGAGCACATGGGCTAGCAAATGAAGCAGCAACTGGAAGAGCGGCCCAAGAAGTGGTCAATGGAGAAAATCCGTAGGACATTTTAAATAATATTTATTTAAATCTTAACTAAATTCTAATTGCTTGCTTGCTATTTTCTAGTTTTTTATCTATTATTTATATTAAATCTGTTCATTTGCTTCATAATTATAAATTTAGCTAATTAGTTACACAATGAAGATCAGACAGACTTCGATAAATTGAAAATTATAGATTCGATTGAATTTTTAAAATCGAATTAGATTTCTATAGAAATTATTTCGAGTGCTCTAAATTGGCAAATCATCCATTTTATTTGTAGATGTTTAGCTTTGTTGACTCATTCCATTCAAATGTGGGTGCTTAATTTATGATTAATTAAATTTAAAAAAGATTAAAATTTATTATTGTTTTTTATTTATTAGATTCAAGAAAATAATTTTCTATTTTATTCTAAATAAAAGGATTTCAGAAGTTAAGATTTTTTTTAATTAAAAACAAAATTAAATATATTTAAAAAAAATTGATAATCCTTAACAAAAAAAAGACAAAAAATGATAAGTTTCCAAGAAATTGTTAAAAATTAAATCAAAAATTAAAAGCTTTTCCATACATAGATTTAAAAAAATGGATTTTTAAATCTACATCCAAATTATATCCAATTTTTTCCAAAAAGAAAAAAAAATGATGATTTTAAATCGAGGTAAATTTTAATCTCAAAAATTTAGTTCCTATTCGAATCAAGACATTTAGTTTCTATTTGATAAGTACCGTAATTTCTCATTTAAAAGAGTTGTAGGAAAATGGCAAATGTATTTTTAGTAAATCATTTTCTAAAATAAAATTTTTTAGCCTTTTCCAATAACTCAACTCTGCTAAAGTATGTTTGATTAAGGAATATTTTATTATTTTAATTAATTAAAGTAAAAGATTTTGAAAAATTTTGATCGAATATACCATAATTTAAATATTATTTATCAATTAGATCTTCAAATAACTAAATATTTTTCTTCAAATATTTTGTATTTAAGAATTTAAAATTTAATGTATAATAAAAGCGAGTTTTAAATAAAATCTAGATATACCGAGTACCCGACTCCAATTGTGTAATTTCTACACGAGATTTTCTTCTCTTTTTCTTTAACCATTTAATAATTAAACATTCTATATTTCAATTTATCTATTTTTCTTTTCTTTTTTCAAATTTTATGTTTAATCTGAAGGATCTAATTAATAAAAGGGAAGCAATTTAAAGAGAATTTTTTTATTTTTTTATTAGTTAAATAAATAAAAAAATAATAATTTTATATAAGTATTGATGATGGCATTAACGGATTCGTTTCTTTTTGCTTTTTAGATGAAAAAGGATCTAATTGTTAATACAAAATACTTTCAAATAAATAAAAGATTAAAAAAGAATATTATTATGAACTTTTTATTTAAAGCAAATTTAAGCACAATTGCGATAATGCCACCAATGCCACAACCATATCGTTTTCCAACACTATTTTATATTGTTTATCTTTTTTTCACCAACTTTCTCGGAGCTGAAGACCCGGGTTGATACAATTTTGGTCTTTAGCATATTTTTTTTGTCTGATACACTGTTAATAAGAGCGATTGAATTTCTTTATAAAGCTGGTCTGAATTATCTTTTACATAAGCTAGTTCAACTTTTCTGTTACCTAAATTGTTTGCTTACCACCACCATCTTAAAAATAATTAAAAAATTAAAATATTTAATTTTACAATTAATTATTCTCGAGTCAATTTGCATTTTGTTTATTTTAAATTTTTAAATCAATTAAATAATTCATAAATTTTGGAAGAATACATGGTAAAATTATTCAACCATAAATTTAGTATTTTAAGTGTGTCTAATTAAAAAAAAAGATAAATTTTATCGATAAAAATATAAATTGTTTAAAACGATCTCCATCATAGATAAAATTTTTCAGGATAAGCAAAATTAAAAATTATGTGATTTTAAAATTTTTATTGTTATAGTTTGAAAAGATTTAAGCAAAAAACTACGAGAAGTCGAAAATGGAAATTTTTCATCTAACATTCGATGCTTTGAATCTATTTCTATTTTTTACCTCTGACTAAGATAATTGCTAGTTTCTTTTCAATTTATTTTTTCTATTAACTAAATTAAAAGAGCCTAATAAAAACCGATTTCAGAAAAAAATTCAACTTTTAAAATCTTACATTCTAAAACTTTAGCGTAAAGAATCCAGCATAGAATTTCTCTAAATGCGGACTCTTAATTTAGTAATGTTTAATGAATGCTTTAAAAGTTCATAAAAAATTTTGATCTGAAAAATAGAAAGCTATCAAGCTCTTTAGTTTAGTTTAATTTTTTTAATAAAAAAAATTTGTAATTTTTAAGAATTGACTTTTGAATTTAACAGCATTTTCTAGCGCATGGCGATCTGCATGATGAAACAGATTGTGGAAGAAGAAACTGAGTATTGACTGGATATGTTGGGATTTGAGTTGAAAATGGAGTTGGACATCTAGAAATTACTGGTCTGGGTAAGGAATATTCGGAAGTTTGAAATTGAAATGGAATTTGGGGTGGAGCAGAGATTGGCAACACTGGAATCGGATTAGCACACCGTGAGACTGGAAAAGCTGGAAGTGGCTGAGCGCATTGGGAAACGGGAAATTGAAATTGGGCTTGAGCAGCGATTGGCAACACTGGAATCGGATTAGCACACCGTGAGACTGGAAAAGCTGGAAGTGGCTGAGCGCATTGGGAAACGGGAAATTGAAATTGGGCTTGAGCAGCGATTGGCAACACTGGAATCGGATTAGCACACCGTGAGACTGGAAAAGCTGGAAGTGGCTGAGCGCATTGGGAAACGGGAAATTGAAATTGGGCTTGAGCAGCGATTGGCAACACTGGAATCGGATTAGCACACCGTGAGACTGGAAAAGCTGGAAGTGGCTGAGCGCATTGGGAAACGGGAAATTGAAATTGGGCTTGAGCAGCGATTGGCAACACTGGATTCGGATTAGCACACCGTGAGACTGGAAAAGCTGGAAGTGGCTGAGCGCATTGGGAAAATGTATGTTTTGGAAAAGCACATGGAGCGGGACATGGTGCTGGCGAAGCACAAGGAAGCGAAATTTGAGCATAAGGGATCTGATGTGAAGCAGCGATTGGAACAGAAGCCCAAGTGGCGTTTAATGGCATAGCTGGTAAATTATTAAAGTTAAATCCACACGACATTCTTAATTTATCAATTGCTTGCTTGAATTTTTATGAAAGTGGAAAACTTATTTATAAGCAAAATCCGATTACTCAAAAATATTTTGATAAATTAGTTACACAATTAGGAATAGGCTAATTTAATTGTATTTTAAATTGAATAAAATAATATTTGTTTTTTTTTTAATAAACTTTACTAATGTATATTGTTTTAAAAAAAAAATTGTTCTATCTATTTTTTTCAACAAGAGACGCATCTTATTTGATGGTATCTGTTTAGAATCAAATTTTAGCAAAAGGTGTTTATTTTTTTAAGATAAAATTCTAGATTTTTTTTTGCATCTCAAAAACAAAACGAACTAACATTTACAATTATTGCTAAAGAAAATCCTTTCAATTCTTGATTTGGAATTTAAAAAGAAAACCGGCCAAATTTATAAATTAGCAAAATATTTAATTGAAAGCTTTTATATAGCATTTTCACATAGAATCATTCAAATGTTACAAAAAATAAATTTATTTAAAAAAAATAAATTTTGCAGCATACAATTTGATAAAAAAGTAATCGATTTATTGGAGATTATTCTTTTGTTCATTTCTTTAAGTTGGACGATTAACTGAGACATTGCTTGTTACACCTTTCAACAGTAACAGAAAAATTCAAATCCAAAATCCATGTTTTTATTAAGAATTAAAAATTTGTTTTTGAATATTTTTTTAAATAAAAATGACCTTTAATATTGTAAAAATTAACTTTATTTTATAAAAATAATTTCATAAAGGTGTATTGAAAATTAATTCTTGGAAGAAAAATAGAAGACAAATAAAAAATCAACATATAAAATACAAATTTAATGACCAAGTCTGATCAACTTAAATAAAAAAAGTTTGAATAACTGCTATGTGCATTTTAAAATTTTTAATTTTGTTAAATTTCATTTTTTAAATTAATAATTCATGTGAGTTAAATTAGCTGATTAAAAATAAAATTTAATTTTTGTTTATTAAAAAAAATCACATATTTTGTTAAAAATTTTAAAAATTGTTGCTGAGGATAAAATTTCAAGTCATGTTAAATTAGGTGTCGAATTTAAATGAAATTAAAAATATTTATAAAAGATCTATTATAAAACCTTGGAAACAAAATGTTTGAAATAAAGTTAAATTATCAAAAACTCTCGCTAACTTTCAAAGTTAGCATCATTGATGTCTTTAAAATGATAAAAGACGCTTAGTATTAACAAAACGTAGCACAAATCGGCTTAAAAATAATTTTGAAATTTTCATAAATATATCAATTTAGAAGAAATATTCAAAACTGAGTTTAAAGCCAAAACTGATTTTCGAAGTGAAGCTCTCGCTCAAAGCTTTCTTTATAAAAAACTAAAATCAAATGCTTTTTACATTTTAAGCCATAATAATTTTAAAATTTTAAAATTTTCGAAAAGTTATCAAATTTTTTATGATAATTAGCAAACTTTTCTTCTAATTCAGCTAAGCAAACCTTTTGAAAAAAAGCGATACTTAAGAAATCCGTTTGGACAACCAGAAAAAAATGACAAAAATTGACTATTTTTTTAAGATAGATAAGATTTGATTTATTTTACAAAAATGGTAGACGACCATACCAGTAGCTTCCACGATTTTGTTTGGGGAAGGAACGATGTGATCGGCTCTGGTGCCACTTCTTCGGTTTACAAGGCCATTTGTCAAGTAAATCTGAAAAAAAAACATTTTTTTATTAAATTTTCTTTTTTCTATAGGAGTCCGGAAACTATTTTGCAGTTAAAGTTTTCAATGATCAGGCTAGACTCCGGTCCAACACCATACAGTCAAGAGAGCTTGACTTATTGCAGAGAATAAACCATGAAAATGTGGTGAAGTTAATAGACAAAGATGAGCAAGTTGTACAAATTAATTAAAATAAATAAATAATAATTTTTTCAATTAAAAATATTTTTTTTAAAGACTGCTCACAAATATTCACTAAGACTTATTGTTATGGAATACTGTAATGGAGGCAGCTTGGCCACATTGATCGAGGAGCCAGAGAATATATACGGTCTTCAGCAAAAAGAATTTTTGCTTGTTTTAAAACACATAAGTAAAATAATGAATTCAAATAAATTTTTAATGAACTTTTTTTTAATTTAATTTTAATTAGCATGTGGTATGAACGAGCTTCACAAGTTGAAAATTGTGCATCGAGACATCAAACCAAACAACATTTTGCTACAAATTTTGCCAACTGGTGAACATGTTTACAAATTGTCTGATTTTGGAGCCGCACGTCAAGTCGAGATGGAGGATGACCAATTCACTTCGATTTGCGGAACCGAAGAGTATTTATTTCCCGGTAATTTTCTGAAAAAAAAAATATCTGCAAAAGTAACTTTTTATTTTGTCTAGATGTGTACGAGAGAGCTCTAATAAACCGAAATGTTCATAGAACATTTCGGGCCGGAATTGATCTGTGGAGTACTGGTGTCACTCTCTATCATGTAGCCACTGGTATGCTTCCATTTAGGCCAATTGGTGGAAGACACAACAGAGAAACTATGTAAATATTTTATTCTTTTAAAAAAATAAAAAAATAAATTAATAATTCAAGGATCCAAATAACTCGCGGTAAACCTACGGGATTTATTTCCGGAATCCAAAATCAGATCGATGGTCAAATTGAATATTCTAAAAGATTGCCCGAAACTTGCCAATTATCCAAGTATTGATATTTTTATTAAATAATTATATTTTAGCAGCAAAAATCAAAAACTAATTTTTTAAAATTTATTGAATTTTTTCCATTTATAAATTTTTTTTATTTTTTCTAAATCATTAAAAAAAGTTGAAATTTATTTTTTATTCGAATAATTTTGGGTAATTTTGCTCTATTTAAGAAAATTACAAGAATTACTGGTTCCAATGTTGGCTGGTTTAATGGAGAACAATTACGATTTAATGTTATCTTTTGATAAATTTTTCGAAATGTCCAGTTACATCTATAATCTTACATTCGTCAATGTCATGAACTTGGACACCTGTCAAATAATCGAGCTTCCATTTGAAAAAAATGAAAAGTAAAATCTAAAAGCATTGTCATTGAGAGAAATAAATATTTTTTTTTTCTAATCTTTAGACTAGTAGATTTAAAGCAAAAGATTGAAATTGAAACAAAGATAGAATCAAATTGTCAATTGATAATATACAACAATTTGTTAATCGATTCTTTGGTTAATGAGACTCAAACAATTGACACTTTTCCCATTATGGACAAAGAACACCCTTGTATACTCTTTTCTCTAAATCGTAGCCTGAGCTGTGACAATCTTGAAATTATAAAATCAAGTAATTAAATTAATTTTTGAAAGCCTTAAAAAAATGACATTTTTTTAAGTTCCAAGCATCAGGTGCAAGCAAAAACCGAAATCAGCTGCCGAAATAATCGCCTGGTCTAAGGAAACATGCGGGTCTATATTTTATATTAAAAGAGAGATTTATTTAGTAACTACAATTATTGAACTTCTTAAATTGTCTGCAATTGCTTTCAAGTAAAATTAAAAAAAAGTGTTTTTAATTTTTTTTCTTATTTTAAGAAATTTATTTAGATCATATATGCCTGAGATGAAGTTAAAAAACCAAAATTTACTTCATAATTTTAAGTCTACTTTGAAAAGCCTTGAGACCAAAATTGGCATAATGGACAAATTGGACGACTGTTTGAACAAACTAAATTTAAGCTTGAAGACAACACCTAATGACTGTTCATATATGGACATTAAAAATGATCTTAAAAGGGTAATATAAACTAAAATAATAATATTACAATTAAAAAAAATATCTTACGACAGACAAGATATGAGTACGATAGCTAAATAAGCTAATTTATTATTTAACTCGAAATAAAGCTATCTTTTTTCTTCCTGAAGCTTTTTTTAGTTACTTCTGAGATTATCTGTTAATCAGTTGTAGTTGTTTACAAACTTATTAAACACGAATTATGAGCTTTTCTTCACATAATAGGTTCCTCTTGTTCCTAACAAGCTCTGAGGTTTTTCTTTTTAGTAATTTATAAAATTTTTGATCATGCATTCTAAAAAATACATAAAAAATACAGAACAAAAATTAAAAAACTAAAAAATATTCTTAAAGTCTAAAATTGGTTCCATAAATTCTATATGCTTAATCATTCAATTTTTCATCTAAATCTAGTCTCTGAAGAAACTTTATGAAAAGGGAATCACTTTACAAAACGCTTTTTATATCTTAAGCAAAATCAAAAACTTGGAATAAGGCTTCACACTCCACATAGAATACTAAAAAAAACATAAACTAAAATTAATTTTAATTTAATTGTAAAATATTTTTTGAAGTTGAATTAGGTTTAACCATTGAGTATTCAAGTTGATTAAATTTACACAACCAATTTTCTTTTAAGAAAAATTTAGTTTTCCAATTTTTTATTTTTATCCTTCTTCTTTTATCTAGTTTTTATTAATAAATTCTCAATACCTAAATTAATTAAAATGGCATTGAATTTCTAAATTATTAAATTAGTGAAAAAAAAAATTTACGAATCTGATTTACTTTTTTGACCAAAATCAATGTAAATTTCTGTAAAAAAAGTCAATCAAATTTTATTTTTTTATTTTTAAAAAAATTGAAAATAAAATTTTTTTTCATGAAAACTTGGTTTTTTTCGTAAAATTTTTTTCAATAAATTTTACTTTAGTTATGGGAAATTTGCGATAATTATTGTTATGTTTCGATAAATACCGTTTTTTAGATTTACATATTTTACGTTAAATATGGTGAAATGTCGTGTCTATTCATATGTTAAAATTAGATTTTTTCAATTACAAGGTTGATTAACAGGTTAGAGCCCTTATCCAAGTAGACTGATTAAAAATGTATTTATCTAATTAATAAAATTAAAATTGAAAGCTTATATGTTGAATATTTCAAGGCCGATCTCTCAGTCACAAGACTGTTTTTCAATCTTGAATAAAAAAGAAAAAATAATTGTGTAATTTAATTCCTTTTTTCCCACAGAATGAAGGGATGCTTTTTATTATTCTTTAATATTTCTAGAAAAATCAGGAATCAAATTGAATAAATCAAATTTAAATATAATACAAAAATACATTGTAAATAGATTTAATAATTAAAGGTTAAACGTAGCTAAAAAATTTATAATTTTTAAGTCTTTTCTTAAGGACTGGGAACTATTGATTTTTTATTTTTTAAGTTTTTGAAGCTGAAAAAACGGGCCAGTGTCCGCCCGTAAAAAATGTCCGGTTAATACGGTCACGGTCATAGTTTTTGAAAATTTTGGCCCGTTTACTGTCCGCTTGCACGGACACCAACACTACCCTAAACCACTTATCATAATCATTTCAAAGAATGTCTTTTATAATTATTCTTTTTTTATATTTTTACTGATAGATAAGTGAACAAATTGCCCAGCTATTTCACCAAACTATAAGGAAATAAAATGTTTGCATATGCTTTATTCCAAAAATATTGAATAATCGAAAAATTAAGAAATTATAAAAACTTTTTAAAATATTTAAATTTAATTTTTATTTATAATCAAAAAATAAATAAAAGTAAGATAGGAGTAAGAAATTTGATTCTTTTTAGAATTTAATTGTGAAATTCAAATTTTAAATTAAGTTTAATTTTTTTTTCAAATTTTAAAATAAATTTTAATATTGATGAATACATTTTTGAATACAAAACGAATGTTAAATTATTTTGGGAAAAATCTTTTGACAGCCAAAAATAAGATTATCACAACCAAAAAATAGATTTTCACACACAAAAAAAAAACCTGTTCAAATTTTTTTATTTAAATAGAAAAAAATACATCACACAAAATTTTTCTCATTGCACATTATTTAAAAAAAATCAAAACAAAACAATTAAAAATTAATTGGTGAAACAATTTTGTTCAAATTTATTTTTTTAGAATAAAATTAATTATAAAGAGTAAAAATCTTAGACACCCAAACTAAATAATCAGCTTGGTAAATTCCATGCAAAATTATCTGAAATTTTGTTTCTGAGAAAGGACAGTGCAAGCTTTGCTATTTTCTAGTGTTTGCATCAATTTTCTGAATTAGATTTTTAATAAATACAATTAATAAATTAAAGTAATATTAGAAAAAATTAAATTATATTTTTTAAATTCAAATTTTTGATTAAATTAAATTTTGTACAACAGAAAATTTAATCAGTCTATATAAATGTATCTAGTATAAACTAACAATTTGTGATCAAAAATAAATTTATTTGAATTCTGTTTGAATATCCCATATTTGATTTCAACACTACATTTGACCAATTTACCTATTTATCCACATAAAATTCCAGGCTAGTCAGACCATGCAAAATTTTTATAACTGTGTCGAGTTCAAACTGCTTAAATTGACAATTAAAAATTAAAGAAAATATTTTTTGATAAATTTTAAAAAATTTTTTTTTGTTCAGTATAAAGACGAAATTTCGATTTATGAGAGCGAAATTAATTGTTTGACAGACAAGATAAATGAGAATCAAAATTTTGAATTTTTAGTGCAAAATTCATCGCTTACCTGGAGATGGTAAAATAAAAAAATTGAAAAAAAAAGAAAACTTTGAGCTAAATTTTTTTCAAAGGAGAAGCGAGGCCGATGCTCTTGGAAAAACAGCCAAAAAGATTCATGAAGAATTTTTGCAGAAAAAAAGAGAATTTAGATTTAAAAGTGATCAGGAAAAATTCGAAAATAGCAGATTTACCGAATTTAAGATTAACAACATTATCAGAACTCGGGACGAGGCGACCAAGCTCTATCAAGAGGTCATAATTGTTCGCTTTTATGATTTTTATCTAAAATTTGAGAAATGGATGAGCGATTTGATTAAATTACACAATGACATAATGAGTGTTCAGCAAAAATTGGTTGAGTGTGACAAAGCCATTACAGCACCATTTGAACGAATCGATGCTTCTCTTGATTCCAAAATAAACAATATACTTGAGTTGATCATCTTTAAAAGTAGTGATAACTCAGGCACTTCCATACTAAAAAATTTTTCACCAGATACGCCAAAACATACACTTTCTTCTGGCGCTTCGAAAACTGATTCATACGACTCAAAAATGTCCAGTGATAAAGATGATAATAACAATGGCAGATACACCAATTTAAATGTTGATTGTCTGGTTAGTACGATAAGGGACTTTAAGCTGCAGGCTACTGAGATAGAAAAAATACTTGATGACAACTCTTCATTGTTGAAATAGTAAGCAAAAATTAAAAAGAATTTATTTAAAATTTTTAACTAAGCTTTTTGAATTCAATTTATAGTTTGCAAGAGCAGATTTTTACAAATCAAGTGAAAAATGGTCCTTCTGATTTAAAAAATTAGATGAAAATTTTTAGTTTTTGTTTTAAAATAAACTCAATCAAAATAAACAATTTTTGATCAAATCTAAGAAGCTAA
This sequence comes from Brachionus paranguensis, assembly GCA_016802215.1. NCBI lineage: Eukaryota > Metazoa > Rotifera > Eurotatoria > Ploima > Brachionidae > Brachionus > Brachionus paranguensis. The sequence goes on along the minus strand of JAESIX010000008.1, from coordinate 2,293,211 downwards.
TGTATAATAGACTTCAAGAAGATATTCCAGATTTTTAGGCTCTTTAAAATTATTTTGTTACCGTTTTAAACTATTTATTGTAAAAAATATATTTAAAACTTGTCTTTGATGCCAATTCCTTTGATTTCATTTTCTTTTCTACATTTTATTTTTAAGATTTTTTTCCTATTTTTAGTTTCTATAGTTTAAATAAAATTTATTAAAAATAAAATTTAAATAAATTTTTTATCAAAATTTTTTAATGAAATTTCCGTATATTGTTACCATTTTAGAAATTCGTTTTTTCGTTCTAGAGATTTTGGTTTTGATTTATTTATCTTTTCTCAAAAAACTTCCCTAAATCGTAGTGAGATAAAGCACCTCATTCTTTAAGTCTTGCCGATACTTTAAAGCTAAAGTCAACGAATTTGTTTTAAAATATTTATTTTGAATAAATAAGAATATATTTAGGATAAAAGAATGAAAAATGAATCATTGCTATTTATAAAAATTTTATTTTTAAATTTTTTTAAAAAACTTATGCCATTGAAAATTTTTAAAGAAGCTCAATAAATTATTAAATGTCACAAGAACATATTAACAATCAAATAAAATATTAAGTAAGAAAAAGTTATATAGTTATTTCCTTACCAAAGCTGGAGGCATTTTACCCGGACGACCAACTCCACGTTGTTTGTCCAATGGAATGGTACAAGCTTGTTCAGAAAATGCATCGAATAAACCTTGACTGTAAGCAACACCGATAATATGTTTGCAAATATAATGTTTGTGCCTTGAAGGACATGTGCATATACTTAATTTCCATTCTTCTTTATTCAGACTTATCACTCTCATTTGCTGAGAAGTTTCAACAAATTCTGCAAATTTTTTCCATTTACAGATACTGTTAGATTTCAGGAATTGTTTACATGATCGTTTGTTGAGTCTACGAATCTGATTCATCCAACTAAGTCAAGATGTCGGTATTTGAGCAAAAAGGATGAAATGATTTTTTTCTGTCACAAGTACCAACCATAATTAGGGAGAAATTAAAATAATTAAAAATTTTTACCACAATCATTTGCATAAGAAAGTAATTTTCGTGTGGACAAGAAGATTCTAAGTCGAGAAATTTTACTTCCTTGGTATGCTATATCCTTTTTGACAGGAAAAATTTTCTAATCTGATTCAGGTGTTTTGAGATGATTATTACACCAACAATTTAGTCACTTTATGGAACATTTGAGTTTGCCATTTTGAGCGCATTAATAAGTTCTTATTGTCGAATTATCGATTTCATTAGCTTATAGTAAATAAACTTATACTTTAATTCTAAAAATTATATCATTAGTTAAGACCCGGAATAAACAAGGTGGGAAATAGCTATTTTATTTAAGAAAGAATTGAATTTAAACAAGATTTTCCATTTGATAAGTTTTCTGCAGAACTTGTTTGTATCAAGATAAGCTTAAAAAATACACATTTTTTTGTTTTTAGTCTAAACAATCCACCAAATAATGAACTCCCTTTCGAACTTTTCCAAATATATCTCGAGGAAATGTGGAAAATTCATAATGGGAGGTAATCTGAATGCGAAAATTAAAAGTTTAGGTTGTTCTAGTGAAAATGAGAGCGGCCTTATCTTAGAGTAAATTAACAAGCTCAACCTCTCAGTAATTAATGATAAAACAACAACATATAATGAATTTAAGACAGAATATTATGAAGTCCTAGATATTTTTTTAATACCATCTTTACTATCAGATAGAGTTGTTGATTTTAAAGTTCTGATAGATGATGATATATTGAGTGATCATTTTCCTATTCAAGCATATATTTCAGTTGAGCATGCTATACAGTTAATTGTTCAAATTTTAATTTTAATTTTAAAAAAGCAAACTGGGGACTCTACCAAGATTTACCTTATTCTTCTAGTCAGCAAAATAGTTATACGGAAAATATTGACGAGCTAAATGAATACATCTCTAAAAAAATCATTCATGCTGCTCAAAAAAGTATACCCCTCTACTCTCAAAAGTTTTTTAAATCTAGCTTTCCAAAAAATATTGTAACATTAATTAAGGAACGAAGAAAAGTAAGAAGATCTTTCCAAAAATCTAGATGTCCTTCTCTTAGGGTAGCTTTTAATAAGCTCACATCAGAGCTACGTTTCAGTCTAAAAGAATTTTGGAACGAAAACTGGGTCGAGTTCATAAATAAAAAAATCCATCGTCAAGTAGGCCTTTTTGTAGGAAAATAAATAAGTTCAGATCAAAGAAATCTCCAAGAACAATTCCATCACTTTTTAAAGATGGTAAAGAATTTAATTCGAATATAGATAAAGGAAAAATCTTTGGCGACCTATTAGCCACTACTTTTAGTCCTCATATAGATTTTGTAGAATCGGAGGATAAGTGTGAAGTATCACAAGAAATAAAAGATTTCTTAAATAAGGTACAAAATTAAAACGAGCCTATCACTCCCTTAGAAATAACAATAGCCTTAAAAAACTTAAAGAACTAGCGGGATCTGGTCTAGATCGGATCCATAATCTTATGTTAAAAAATTACCTAAACAGACTTTATTTGAAATAAGTCAACTCGATTACATGAGTTTGGAACTAGACCAAGTTCCAAAATTCTGGAAAAATGCAAGATCCCCAAGAAATCTTCTCATATTCAAGACCCTAAAAACTATCGTCCTATTAGTATGACAAGTTGTCTTAGAAAGTTCCTTGAACCAATTTTTTACACCCGAAAATATAATTTCCTTGAGAACAATAAATTACTAATACATGAGCAATCAGGATTTAGAAAACATAGACGCACTTCAGATAATCTTTATTTTCTTATTCAAAGGTTGTAGAGTCTTTTTATAAAATAAGAAAGAAAAATTCATTTTTTTATATTTTGATATTTCTAAAGCTTTTGATAGAGTTTGGCACGATGGACTAATTTACAAGCTAATTAGAATTAATATACCTACTTATCTTATTTATTGAATAAGATCGTTTAAAGTAAATGTAAATGGCCATCTAAGTGATCAATACCCGATTAAAGCAAGAGTACCACAAGTGTCAGTAACTAGTCAACTTCTTTCATGATATTTTGTGAAATAACTAAAAGTAAGATCAATCTTGACCTTAAAATTAATGGTAACAATTTTAATTTTGGTGAAAAAGTCGAATTCTTAGGCATCATACTAGACACAAAACTTAAATTTATTCCAATGGTGGATGAATTAAAAGAGCGCTCTAATCCAAGGCTTAATATAATAAAATATCTTTCAAATAGAAAAAAGATCTAAAACTAAAAACATTAGGCAATCTTTACAAATCCTTGATAGAATTAGTATTGGATTAATTTTTTCCTTCTTTAAATTCATTCTCAGAGAAAATAACATCAAAAAATTACAAGTTATTCAAAATTCAAATCTATTCTGAAGCTTAAATATGAAACCCTTCGAATTTTTTGCACCAAAAGGCCTTCAATAAACTTAAACTACTATCAGTTTTAAATCGACTTTTTGAGTTGATTGAGAGATGTTTAAGGACAGAATTGAGTCATTCTGTTCCACTGGTCGTCAGAATGGTAGAAGAATAGAGAGGTCTCGAATAAAGATAAAACGAATTGTGTAATTGCTACCTAACAATTTCTTCTCTTTTCCTAAACTAACAAATATTTGAATATTATCTTTATTTTAATTTTTTTATACATATTTTTATACTGAAGGAGAATTAGCTTGGTACAAATAGACAAATAAACAAATGAAAAATTATATGCATTTTCTGGTTATTTTTTTGTTTTATTAATCTATTGAAAAAAGTAAATTTTCAAAAAAAATTACATTTGATACTTTTCTACTCAGTTTTCGAACTTGTTAATAAATTATCGAAACAAATTAAATAAAGATCTGTTTAATTTATAACCAAAACTTCCATATTAAAACATTTTTCACCAGATACATAGAAACACTTTCCTCTGGTGATTTAAGTGCAATTATACGATAATTGACTAAAACTCAAAAAATTTGAGAATCAAAAATTTTTAATTTTAAGTCAATTTTAAACGATTAAAATAATTTTAAAAAAAATTTATACTCACTTAATTAAAATACTCACTTTATCCCCAAGGTCTGGCGTACTTGCGAACTCACTAGAAAAGAATCGAACTTTATTTAGCTTTAACATCAGTCGCGTACGGCTCTGATTCGATCTTTTCTATCTCATGATGTGTTGGCTCTCTCATTTGCTTACGAATTCAAACATTTCACTCAAGCGAGATTGAACTGGTTGCATAACTTTTCCTTTTTATATAAAATTCTAAATTATTAAATTTATGAAACAACTTGTATTAAATTAAAATTTGATGTAAATTTGTTTTATAAAGTAATTTTTTTTTTAAATGTTTAAATAGCTGTATTTACAATTCCGTTTTGTTTTTCAATTTGAATTAATTAATTTTAAAATACAATATAATAATAATATGATAATTAAATTTTTATATATAATATATCTTGTACTAATAAAATATTAAAAAAATTTAATTAATCTTATTTTTTATAAAATAAAAAATTGTAATCCTTAATTAAATGAAATTTAAATTTTTTTCAAGCGAGATTATTCTTTAATTTTATAGATAATTTTTAAAATCGAAAGATAAATTTTTATTAAACTTCTATGAATAAAATTATCAAATAAAAAATTTTAAAGACAAAAACGAGTAAAGATACTTTTCGTCATTAGTTACCAATATAACCATTTAGCTATTTTCTTTTTCTCGAGAAATTAGCTTTGGTGATTTTTTTATGAAAATTTTTTAATTTAAACCACTTTTAAATGAATTAAATACTCAAAAAAGATCAGTATATCAAAAGATACTAAAATTCTCATCCACATTTTACATCTTTGAAAAAAGCGTATTAATAAATGCGGTCTTAATTTAATTTTTGAGTTGAAATCCAAAATTCAAAAGAATGATCTTGACGTTTTCTAATTAATTTTGAAAATTTAAATAAAAAATTTGAATGCATTATGAAAGAAAAGACTGAAAAGTGATTTACGAAGTTAAGCTCTCGCTCAAAGCTTTCTTTATAAATACTCAAACCAAGTGCTTTTTACATTTTAGACCATAATAATCTAAAAATTTTAAAATTTTCTAAAAGTTATCAAATTTTTTATGATAATTAGCAAAATTTTTTTCTAATTCAGTTAAGCACATGTTTTGAAAAAAGCGATACTTAAGAAATCCATTTGGACAACCAGAAAAAAATGACCAAAATTTGTTTATTTTTTAAGATAGATAAAATTTGACTTATTTTACAAAAATGGTAGACGACCATACCAGCAGCTTCAACAGTTTTGTTTGGGGAAGGACCGATGTGATTGGCGCTGGTGCCACCTCTTTGGTTTACAAGGCCATTTGTCAAGTAAATCTGAAAAAAAAACATTTTTTTTCTTGAATTTGCTTTTTTTCTGTAGGAGTCCGGAAACTATTTTGCAGTTAAAGTTTTCAATGATCAGGCTAGACTCCGGTCCAACACCATACAGTCAAGAGAGCTTGACTTATTGCAGAGAATAAACCATGAAAATGTGGTGAAGTTAATAGACAAAGATGAGCAAGTTGTACAAATTAATTAAAATAAATAAATAATAATTTTTTCAATTAAAAATATTTTTTTTAAAGACTGCTCACAAATATTCACTAAGACTTATTGTTATGGAATACTGTAATGGAGGCAGCTTGGCCACATTGATCGAGGAGCCAGAGAATATATACGGTCTTCAGCAAAAAGAATTTTTGCTTGTTTTAAAACACATAAGTAAAATAATGAATTCAAATAAATTTTTAATGAACTTTTTTTTAATTTAATTTTAATTAGCATGTGGTATGAACGAGCTTCACAAGTTGAAAATTGTGCATCGAGACATCAAACCAAACAACATTTTGCTACAAATTTTGCCAACTGGTGAACATGTTTACAAATTGTCTGATTTTGGAGCCGCACGTCAAGTCGAGATGGAGGATGACCAATTCACTTCGATTTGCGGAACCGAAGAGTATTTATTTCCCGGTAATTTTCTGAAAAAAAAAATATCTGCAAAAGTAACTTTTTATTTTGTCTAGATGTGTACGAGAGAGCTCTAATAAACCGAAATGTTCATAGAACATTTCGGGCCGGAATTGATCTGTGGAGTACTGGTGTCACTCTCTATCATGTAGCCACTGGTATGCTTCCATTTAGGCCAATTGGTGGAAGACACAACAGAGAAACCATGTAATTATTTTATTATTTTAAAATAAAATTAAAGAAAGTTAAAATAAATAATTCAAGGATCAAAATAACTCGCGATAAACCTACGGGATTAATATCCGGAATCCAAAATCAAATCGATGGTCAAATTGAATATTCTGATAGATTGCCCGAAACTTGCCAATTGTCCAAGTATTAATATTTTTATTAAATAATAATATTTTAGTAGCAAAAAATTAAAAACTAATATTTAAAAATTTATTGAATTTTTTCTATTTAAAAATTTTTTTATTTTTTCTAAATCATTAAAAAAAGTTGAAATTTATTTTTTATTCGAATAATTTTGAGTAATTTTGCTCTATTTAAGAAAATTACAAGAATTGCTGATTCCAATGTTGGCTGGTTTAATGGAGAACAATTACGATTTAATGTTATCTTTTGATAAATTTTTCGAAATGTCCAGTTACATCTATAATCTTACATTCGTCAATGTCATGAACTTGGACACCTGTCAAATAATCGAGCTTCCATTTGAAAAAAACGAAAAGTAAAATCTAAAAGCATTGTCATTGAGAGAAATAAATATTTTTTTTTTCTAATCTTTAGACTAGTAGATTTAAAGCAAAAGATTGAAATTGAAACAAAGATAGAATCAAATTGTCAATTGATAATTTACAACAATTTATTAATCGATTCTTTGGTTAATGAGACCCAAACAATTGACACTTTTCCCATTATGGACAAAGAACACCCTTGTATACTCTTTTCTCTAAATCGTAGCCTGAGCTGTGACAATCTTGAAATTATAAAATCAAGTAATTAAATCAATTTTTGAAAGCCTTAAAAAAAAATGACATTTTTTTAAGTTCCAAGCATCAGGTGCAAGCAAAAACCGAAATCAGCTGCCGAAATAATCGCCTGGTCTAAGGAAACATGCGGGTCTATATTTTATATTAAAAGAGAGATTTATTTAGTAACTACAATTATTGAACTTCTTAAATTGTCTGCAATTGCTTTCAAGTAAAATTAAAAAAAAGTGTTTTTAATTTTTTTTCTTATTTTAAGAAATTTATTTAGATCATATATGCCTGAGATGAAGTTAAAAAATCAAAATTTACTTCATAATTTTAAGTCTACTTTGAAAAGCCTTGAGACCAAAATTGGCATAATGGACAAATTGGACGACTGTTTGAACAAACTAAATTTAAGCTTGAAGACAACACCTAATGACTGTTCATATATGGACATTAAAAATGATCTTAAAAGGGTAATATAAATTAAAATAATAATATTACAATTAAAAAAAAAATATATCCTACGACAGACAAGATATGAGTACGGTAGCTCAATAAGCTAATTTATTATTTAACTCGAGATAAAGCTATCTTTTTTCTTCCTGAAGCTTTTTTTAGTTACTTCTGAGATTATCTGTTAATCAGTTGTATTTTATAACATTTTTGATCGTGAATTTCATAAAAATATACAAAACAAAAATTAAAAAGTTTTAAAAATTTTTCTTTAAGTATAAAATTGGTTCCTTAAAATCATATATTCAATTTTATTTTATTTTTATTCGTCATGATTTTTATTTTTACTTCTCCTGAAGGACGTTAATTAATTTCAAATTAAATAAATAAGTCTATAATTCATACATTCTTTTTTATTCTAATATCAAATATCTAATGTATCATCAAAATCAAGTCACTAAAAAAACTATAAAAAAATGAAGCACTTTACAGAACGCTTTTTATATCTTGAGCAAAATCAAAAACTTAGAATGAGGTATCACACTCCATATAGAATTCAAAAATTTAATGCATTTTCTGATTATTTATTTATATTAAATTTTCAAAATAAAAAACATTAACATTTAATATTTATCTCCTCAAATTTTAGTTATCTAATTGAATATTTTTTAAAATTTTAAAATTAATATTTTGATTTATTTTTTAAATTAAGTTAAATTTTTGGTTGAAGTCAGAATAAATTTTAATATGGATGAATTAATATTTATTTCAAAATTGAAATTTGTTATCAGAAATTGTTAGGTTCAAAAAAAAATTATTTAAGTTCAAGACTATAAGGACTAGAAGATCAATAATGAAATTTTCAATCAAACTTGAATATTATACTTAAATTTTCTTAAAATTAGAATCTTTAATTAGAATTTTTTTAATTTTTAAATTTACATATATTTGAATTCTGTTTGAATATCCCATATTTGATTTCAACACTCATTAGGACAATTATATGATTTCTTCTATTTTTGTAAGTGTTCGAAATAAATTCTATTTTATTCAAATTTAGACTAAGTTGAAAAAAAATTTTTGAATAAATTTTTGATAAAATCAAACCATTTGGTTCAACTTAATTTGTCTATTTAGAATAAAATTATTTTTATTGAGGAAAAAGCTTAGACACTTAAACTAAATAATCAGCTTGGTAAATTCCATGCAAAATTATCTGAAATTTTGTTTCTGAGAAAGGACAGTGCAAGCTTTGCTATTTTCTAGTGTTTGCATCAATTTTCTGAATTATATTTTTAATAAATACAATTAATAAATTAAAGTAATATTAGAAAAAATTAAATCATATTTTTTAAATTCAAATTTTTGATTAAATTAAATTTTGTACAACAGAAAATTTAATCAGTCTTTATAAATGTATCTAGTATCAACTAACAATTTGTGATCAAAAATAAATATATTTGAATTCTGTTTGAATATCCCATATTTGATTTCAACACTACATTTGACCAATTTACCTATTTATCCACATAAAATTCCAAGAATTCCAGGCTAGTCAGACCATGCGAAATTTTTATTATTGTGTCGAGTTCAAACTGCTTAAATTGACAATTAAAAATTAAAGAAAATATTTTTTGACAAATTTAAAAAAATTTTTTGTTCAGTATAAAGACGAAATTTCGATCTATGAGAGCGAAATTAATTGTTTGACAGACAAGATAAATGAGAATCAAAATTTTGAATTTTTAGTGCAAAATTCATCGCTTACCTGGAGATGGTAAAATAAAAAAATTGAAAAAAAAAGAAAACTTAGAGCTAAATTTTTTTTCAAAGGAGAAGCGAGGCCGATGCTCTTGGAAAAACAGCCAAAAAGATTCATGAAGAATTTTTGCAGAAAAAAAGAGAATTTAGATTTAAAAGTGATCAGGAAAAATTCGAAAATAGCAGATTTACCGAATTTAAGATTAACAACATTATCAGAACTCGGGACGAGGCGACCAAGCTCTATCAAGAGGTCATAATTGTTCGCTTTTATGATTTTTATCTAAAATTTGAGAAATGGATGAGCGATTTGATTAAATTACACAATGACATAATGAGTGTTCAGCAAAAATTGGTTGAGTGTGACAAAGCCATTACAGCACCATTTGAACGAATCGATGCTTCTCTTGATTCCAAAATAAACAATATACTTGAGTTGATCATCTTTAAAAGTAGTGATAACTCAGGCACTTCCATACTAAAAAATTTTTCACCAGATACGCCAAAACATACACTTTCTTCTGGCGCTTCGAAAACTGATTCATACGACTCAAAAATGTCCAGTGATAAAGATGATAATAACAATGGCAGATACACCAATTTAAATGTTGATTGTCTGGTTAGTACGATAAGGGACTTTAAGCTGCAGGCTACTGAGATAGAAAAAATACTTGATGACAACTCTTCATTGTTGAAATAGTAAGCAAAAATTAAAAAGAATTTATTTAAAATTTTAAACTAAGCTTTTTGAATTCAATTTATAGTTTGCAAGAGCAGATTTTTACAAATCAAGTGAAAAATGGTCCTTCTGATTTAAAAAATTAGATGAACATTTTTAGTTTTTGTTTTAAAATAAACTCAATCAAAATAAACAATTTTTGATCAAATCTAAGAAGCTAATGTATAATAGACTTCAAGAAGATATTCCAGATTTTTAGGCTCTTTAAAATTATTTTTTCAATTATTTTGTTACCTATTTAAACTATTTATTGGAAAATATATATTTAAAACTTGACTTTGATGCAAAATCCTTTGATTCCATTTTCTTTTCTACATTTTTTTAAAGATTTTTTCCTATTTTTAGTTTTTATTGTTTAAATAAAATTAAATTAAATAAATTTTTTTTTCAAATAGTATAGCATAAAATAACCTTATAATATTGCTGGAATAGAAATTCCTTATATCCATAGATGTTGGTTTTGAATAGTTTTCTCAATAGACTACTCTATATCCAAGCGAGATAAAGCATTCTTAAAGTTATTTTTAAAATCTTCCCGATATTAAGATTATAAATTTGTTTCATAATATTTATTTTGAAAAATTAAAAATAGATATTGGTCCACAAAATATAAAATGAACCATTGTTATTTAAAAAAATTTTGTTTTTAAATTTATTTTAATATTTTTAATCTAAAAAAAAATGTCCTTCTGAAAAATAATTTGATTAAAGCTTAAAATTAATTTCAAATTAAACTATTAAATTTAAATAGAAATCATTTTACATGTATTTTTCTCTTGCGAAATTTGGTGATTTTAGTGCAAAAAAACGATCATTGACTAAAAATCATAAAATTGGAGCATAAAAAATTTTTAATTATAAATCACTTTTAAACGACTGTAATACTCAAAAAAAAACAATATTTATTTTATTTATTTATTTATTCATTCAATTCAGGCCTTAAATGCGATATTATAATATATTTAAAGATTCCAAAATTATTATCTACAAATTATTATTTATGAAAAAAGCGTTTTAATAAATACGGTCCTTAATTTAGTTTTTAGTAAAATTGTCCGAGAAAAAATCCTTTATAACATTTTGGTAATAGAAAAAGGCCACTTAAATTTTTTGCTTAAAATTTAAACAAATTACATTCTTCTTTTTGATTGTTTTCTTGATAAAATAAAGGTGGTATGTCAGACCAGTTCCTTTTATATTTAAAACATTCAAAAAAATTTACCAGTTAGTTACATGCCTACAAAATCAACCTATTAATAACCTTTTGGTTCTTTTTTTTAATTCTATGAAAAATGCGCAAAAAAATATTATGAACATTAATAAACAAGTTAGATTGAAATCTTCAATTGAAGCATTATAATTCATTGAAATTTTTTTATATAAAAATTTTTGAAAATAAAGTAAGTTAATTTTTATTAACAAATATATTTATATGAGCATTATTATCTACTTAGGTTCAGATAATTCTTTTTTTAAAAGAAAAAAAAGCTTGTGAGATAAAAAATTAAACAGATAAAATAAAATCGAAGCAAATAATTCAAATTAATAATTTACAAAATTTAACTTTCATGTGACAACGATTACTATTAGTATAATTCACTAATAATGAAAAAATGCATATTATTATCTTTATATTAAAAATTTTGAATTTATATCTTGATTTTTTCTTTGATCAAAGCATTATGTTTTATTAAAATTCAAAATCGAAAGATAAATTTTTATTTAACTTAAAATAATAGAATTAGTTTATGAACAAATTCAAAGACAAAAATGAAAAAAGATACTTCTCGTAATTAGTTACCAACATAACTTACTAAATTTAAATGAAAATTCTTTCGAGACTCATTCAGATTAGAAAAATAATTAAATTATATTTTTTTTATAAAAATGTTCATGAGATGAAATTTCAATAAATTATTATCAGTTTTTTGAAGAATAATTTTAATTTACAAAAATTCTAGCTCGAGAGTTTAATTAAATTTTTTTATTTTAGAAAATTTTTGATACTATTGATTTAAAATAGCGTTTTGTTTTTGAATATAAAAAAAACACAGAAAAATGATAGTCAAAAGTACAAATTCGAATGAAAATCAACAACCCGAAAATGCTTCAGAAAAAAGTGAAAAAACAATCACGGAAGAATTTATTATTAATAAAATAATAAAATAATAAATTCTTCCGTGATTGTTTTTTCACTTTTTTCTGAAGCATTTTCGGGTTGTTGATTTTCATTCGAATTTGTACTTTTGACTATCATTTTTCTGTGTTTTTTTTATATTCAAAAACAAAACGCTATTTTAAATCAATAGTATCAAAAATTTTCTAAAATAAAAAAATTTAATTAAACTCTCGAGCTAGAATTTTTGTAAATTAAAATTATTCTTCAAAAAACTGAAGAAAATTTAAATGAGGTTGAAATACAAAGAAATTTAAGTAAATTAATTGATTTAATGGAAAGTCAATTTAGAAAAGTAAATTCAGTTATAAGCAATCAATCACAAATGACTGAAGAATCAAATGAGAAATTGAATTTTAAAATAAAAGAGATGAACGATCATCTTGAAAATTGTTGTGAGAAAATTTTTATGGAATTGAATAAACTGAAAGTTTCACTTACTGAGGGCTTGTCAAGACTGGACAAAAAACAAGATGAAAAATCACTTCTCGATGATTTGATGAGCCAAAACGATAGATGTGACAGAAAAACAATGTTTGAAACTATTTTCAAGGAAATGAATAATCTAAAAAATTCAATTAAAGTTTATGAGTTATCATCAGAAATACCACCATCTGTTTCAAGAAATTCAATAGCTATTCGATTAGACTCTTTGATTCCCATTTATGACGAGTCTTTGTTGCAAAACTTGGATCCAATAGCCTTTAAATCCTATCATACTACTGAATGGTTGTGCTTGGCCTTTTTTGACTTGCTTAAAAAGAATAAATTGCACTCGGATGCAATTAATGAGGTCTTGGAAATTTTGCTTAAAATAATTAAAATTTGTGATGAAAGAAGTTTGGATTTGGTTGAAAATATACTAAACGAAGTGAAAAATTATGAATTAGTCGCTAAATATGAAACTGTGCGCCAAGTAATGATGAGCGATCCAAACCGAAAGCGGAGAATGCTGAACATTTTTATCAGAGATTTGGAACATTTAGTGCTAAGCATCCCTGCACATGAATTAGATCAAACTTTTCAGCGAAATAATCCTGAACTTTATCAAAAGATAAAAATAATCTTAGAAATGTCAAATAATTCATTTTTGGATATGGTTGATATTGATACAATTAATACACTTAAAAGAAGATGGTGTGTTTCAAGTTTTAAGACAAAGTTTTTCTATGTCCCAATAAATGTGAGATATTTTTTGTTTAGATTAGAAAAGCTAATTACAGATTTTTCAAATGATTTTCTATAATTCTAGTATTTTTTGCTAATTAACTAAATCAGAAATTCGCATTTTATCAATTTTACTTTTAATTTATAAAAATTTTTTTTATTGTTTTATTAAATTCTTAAATATTGCAAAGATTATGATTAATTATTTAAAATACCCGGATAAAAGCTTTTCTGTGTTAAATGCATGACCTTACCTGATTTAATTGCAATAAAATAATTTATATTTGCACTGACTAAATTATTGTTTGGCTAAACATTTTTGTATTTGAGATGTTAAAATTTTGGTTTATGTTTTATTCATAGCCTTTTTTTTTATTTGAAAAAATATAAAATTGTAAAAAATAACCTTAATATGCTTATTTATTAATAGATAATTATTTATATATTAAAACTTAAAGGTATTTTCATAAAAAACGAATTTCCTTAATTTAATCTTTATACAAATGGAATAAAAGTCATAGGCCCAAAAGAATTTTGTTTTCCTAGAAAAAAAAAACAAAATGGCTTTTTTAAACAACAATCATCAGTCGACTAGAAGTTGATTTTCTGAATTTTTGAATTGAAAAGTCGGCTAGTCGACTCACAACACTAAAAGAAGTTCAAATATCATCGATCTTGTATTTGTCTGAGCCAATATAATAAGGGAATATTATAGAATAGTTAATTTTTTGTTTTGATGTAAAAATAAGCAATTATGAAAAAGACTTGGGCTTTTATTTTTAAGAATTGGACTTTAATTTTGGACTTTTAAACAACTTTGAAAAAATCTAATTACTTTCCTAATTAATGCAAGCCGTTAAAGAAACATTCAAGTCACATTAGAAAACTCAAAAAAACTACTGAGGGAACCTTGATCAAAAGAATATTTTAACTAAGCAAAAAATCGAGAACATCGAAATTAATGGCGCCTCAAAAGATGACAAAATACCACGAAAAAGAAAATTGAACTCAAACTCTTATACGAAAATACTAATAAATGGATTAATTGAAGAATCAAATGGAAACGGAGAAAAAAATAAGCAAAAATTCGATCAAAAGTGAGCTTCAAGGAATTTTTACATATGAAATTGAAAAAAAGTTAAGGAGTAAATTAAATTAAAAGAAATCTTTAGAGATGGAAAGGAATTTATTGGTGTCTATATTTTATCACCAAAGGGGTGTTCTGTGATATGAAATAAATACTAAAATTAAATAATATTTCAATTCTACAGAATGTAACATTTTTAGGGTAAATAAAATGTCAATAATTTAAAATCTTTTAACTAAATCTTGGCAATCAAAATCAATTACAAATTAAATCAAAAAATAATTTATTTCAAAGGATTCATATCAAAGAATTCTGCTTATTTAAGTTTTTTTACTTTCGAAAATCGTTTAAGGTGCTAGAAAGTTACCTTACTTTTTCACTCTGGAATTTAAATAATAAGGAACTATATTCCCTTTTTAGATATTGCAACCTCATACACAGAAACATAACTGTTGTATATCCAGTAAAGACAATTTCGCCTATGCTCAAACACTCTTAGCTTACATCACATACTCTAAAAATTATTTTTAAGCCTTGAGTCCGCATTAAAATCAATTTTTTAAGTTTAATGTGGGATTAAAGCTTGAGATATTTTCCAAAAAATAAAACTTAAATTAATAATTTCAATTTAATTTTAATTTTTAAAATTAAATTTTTACAAAACGGTGTAGAGTTTTTTTTAAAAATCACCAAATAGACTTTACATTAAGCACTAAGTATTTATTAAAGGCATAATGCATTTCGGTTTTAAATTGCTCCTAAAAAAAACGTCAATAAATAAGTAGTTAAAAAACAAAAATGAGGTAATTTTTATTTTATAAATATGAATAAGTTTTATGGGTAAATAAATAGGGGTTTTATTGCTGAGCCTTGTAGAACACCTGACATATTGGGAAAGGATTTGATTTTAAGTCATCAAATGGTCATTTTGTCATTTGTCACTTATTATCCATGTTTGGCAACTTGAAGTTCATAATCATGATCGCTTTATCAAAACTTAATTGATTAAGATTTCAATAAAAATGAAAAAATAGGCTTTTTTTATTCATTTTTATAATTAATGATTAAATGTTTAATATTTTAAATTAAAAAAAATGATAATTTTGAAAAATTAGAAAATTTTACGCATAAAAATCAAAATAAAGTTCTATTAATTAAAAAAAAGTTAAAAAACTTAGCATTTAGTACTGTTTCTATCAAAATTCCATATAATCTTATAAATATAAAGATTTTTTTAAGTTTTTTACTTTTGTCTATGTTGTACAAATTATGTTTAAAAACATTTATTTATAAATTAAATGCTTATAATTAAAAACATACCGGTGTTCAATTAAATAAAACATATGTTGAAACTGTTTTTGCCTCAAAATTCACCGCCGCAAATTATGGCTCAAAGAAAAATTTTAAATTATAATTAATTTTATTTAAAAAACAGCGAAACAAAGATAAATTATTATTAAATTTTAAATTGCAAAATTTCAAATTATTGATTAATATTTAATTTTTCCTTCAGAAAAAAATTCATATAATTTCAAGTCTAGATAAAGATTAATGTGTAAAAAAGTTTAGTCGTTTGATGTTAAAAAAGACCTTTTTTTTTAAATTTGAATTTGGTATCTATAAATTTTTCATGCCACCTATTGCTAACGTAAAATGTAGCTGCCATAGAGGTCTTCCTTTGCAAGACATCTACTACAAGTGTTGCTTGTAGGAGCTTTCTTATTATTATTATAATTATAATTAAATTAAATTTGAATATTTGAAGAATTATTAAGCAAAAAAATAGGATAAATAAGAAATGAAATAGAGGATTTTGAGAAAAGCTGAGAAAAAAGCAATATTCAAAAACAATGTAAAGAAAAAGATGTGAAAAAAGAAGAACAAAATGAAAATGAAAATGCTATGCAAAAGGATACAGAATTACTAAGTGAAAATTTAGAATAAGAAGGTAAAGAACAAAATAAAATTCATAAAGAATGTAAAGAAAAAGAGTTGACTTTTATGCGGACGGTGAGAAGGCGGTTTGCTTGGCGGTCAAAATTGTGCACCGTCAAAAAATCCGGCCAATAAAATAAGGGCGGTCAGAAATACGGTCAGATAGGCGTTCAAAACTTTGGACCGTATAAAAATCCAAGCTAATAGGCCGAATGACCGCAAAAAAACGTTCGAAAAATTTACCGGTTTGCTCTCACCGCATCCAACATTAGTAAAAAGTAAAAAGAACATTGATTGCTGGTTGAGCAGCAATCAATCTCATCAACTGTCAGCCTTAGTGTTCCTTGTCAGTAAACTCGCTTGCAAACCTGCTACAGTCAAAACTACTACTTCAACTACTAAAGAAAATTATTTTTTTTTTTAATTATCAAATAAAAGAAAAAGAAATCGTAAATTTATTAAAAACCAAATTTATTAAATGCTAATTGTCTGGTTAGGTTTTTGGTTTAAGATTCAAGAATTTTAAAATTTATTGCACTGAAAATTATTAGAATTTTTTTCTAATCTAAGAGACAATGCGATCAATTTTAGAAAAAATTTGATTTTTATTGGGACATAAAAAAACTTTGTCTTAATTCTGGTGTCGGATTTGAAACACACCATCTTCTTTTAAGTGTTTTAATTGTATCAATATCAACCATATCCAAAACTGAATAATTTGACATTTCTAAGATTATTTTTATCTTTTGATAAAGTTCAGGATTATTTTGCTGAAAAGTTTGATCTAATTTTTTTGAAGGAGTGCTTTGGACTAAACTATCCAAATCTCTGATAAAAATGTTCAGCATTCTCCGCTTTCGATTTGGATCACTCATCATTACTTGGCGCACAGTTTCATATTTAGCCACTAAATCATAATTTTCCAATTCGTTTAGTATATTTTCAACCAAATCCAAACTTCTTTCATCACAAATTTTAATTATTTTAAATAAAATTTCCAAGACCTCATTAATTGCATCCGAGTGGAATTTATTCTTTTTAAGCAAGTCAAAAAAGGCCAAGCACAACCATTCAGTAGTATGATAGGATTTAAATGCTACTGGATCCAAGTTTTGCAACAAAGACTTGTCATAAATGGGAATCAAAGAGTCTAATCGAAGAGCTATTGAATTTCTTGAAACAGATGGTGGTATTTCTGATGATAATTCATAAACTTTAATTGAATTTTTAAGATTATTAATTTCCTTTAAAATAGTTTGAAACATTGTTTCTCTATTACATTTATCGTTTTGACTCATAAAATCATCGAGCAGTGATTTTTCTTCTTGCTTTATATTCAATTTTGAAAAGCACTCAGCAAGAGAATTTTTCAATTCTTTTAGTTCACCACAGATTTCTTTTTGAATATTGTTTTTTTCAACTCCTTCTTTTTCTAAAATTTCATTAAGCCTTTCTGTCTCCTTTTGCATATCATTCAATTTTTCAATTAATTTTTCTATTTTATTATCTTTTTCATTCCATGCTTTTAGAATGTTGTTTTTTTCTATAACTTCTTTTAATAGGATTTCACTAATTTCTTCTGTATCCTTTTGTAAAGCATTTTCATTTTCATTTTGTTCTTCCCTTTTGATCTCTTTTTCTTTACTTTTTTCTTGAATATTGTTTTTATCTGTTCCTTCTTTTTCTTTATTTTCACTTGGTCCTACAATAATCTTTTGTGAGCCATTTTCATTTTCATTTTTTTCTTCCATTTTAATCTCTTTTTCTTTACTTTTTTCTTGAATATTGTTTTTATCTGTTCCTTCTTTTTCTTTATTTTCACTTGGTCCTACTATAATCCTTTGTGAGCCATTTTCTTTTTCATTTTGTTCTTCCATTTTGATCTCTTTTTCTTTACTTTTTTCTTGAATATTGTTTTTATCTGATCCTTCTTTTTCTTTATTTACACTTGGTCCTACTATAATCCTTTGTGAGCCATTTTCTTTTTCATTTTGTTCTTCCATTTTGATCTCTTTTTCTTTACTTTTTTCTTGAATATTGTTTTTATCTGATCCTTCTTTTTCTTTATTTTCACTTGGTCCTACTATAATCCTTTGTGAGCCATTTTCTTTTTCATTTTGTTCTTCCATTTTGATCTCTTTTTCTTTACTTTTTTCTTGAATATTGTTTTTATCTGTTCCTTCTTTTTCTTTATTTTCACTTGGTCCTACTATAATCCTTTGTGAGCCATTTTCTTTTTCATTTTTTTCTTCCATTTTGATCTCTTTTTCTTTACTTTTTTCTTGAATATTGTTTTTATCTGATCCTTCTTTTTCTTTATTTTCACTTGGTCCTACTATAATCCTTTGTGAGCCATTTTCTTTTTCATTTTTTTCTTCCATTTTGATCTCTTTTTCTTTACTTTTTTCTTGAATATTGTTTTTATCTGTTCCTTCTTTTTCTTTATTTACACTTGGTCCTACTATAATCCTTTGTGAGCCATTTTCTTTTTCATTTTGTTCTTCCATTTTGATCTCTTTTTCTTTACTTTTTTCTTGAATATTGTTTTTATCTGTTCCTTCTTTTTCTTTATTTTCACTTGGTCCTACTATAATCCTTTGTGAGCCATTTTCTTTTTCATTTTGTTCTTCCATTTTGATCTCTTTTTCTTTACTTTTTTCTTGAATATTGTTTTTATCTGTTCCTTCTTTTTCTTTATTTTCACTTGGTCCTACTATAATCCTTTGTGAGCCATTTTCTTTTTCATTTTGTTCTTCCATTTTGATCTCTTTTTCTTTACTTTTTTCTTGAATATTGTTTTTATCTGTTCCTTCTTTTTCTTTATTTTCACTTGGTCCTACTATAATCCTTTGTGAGCCATTTTCTTTTTCATTTTGTTCTTCCATTTTGATCTCTTTTTCTTTACTTTTTTCTTGAATATTGTTTTTATCTGTTCCTTCTTTTTCTTTATTTTCACTTGGTCCTACTATAATCCTTTGTGAGCCATTTTCTTTTACATTTTGTTCTTCCATTTTGATCTCTTTTTCTTTACTTTTTTCTTGAATATTGTTCTTATCTGTTCCTTCTTTTTCTTTATTTTCACTTGGTCCTACTATAATCTTTTGTGAGCCATTTTCATTTTCATTTTGTTCTTCCATTTTAATCTCTTTTTCTTTACTTTTTTCTTGAATATTGTTTTTATCTGTTCCTTCTTTTTCTTTATTTTCACTTGGTCCTACTATAATCCTTTGTGAGCCATTTTCTTTTTCATTTTGTTCTTCCATTTTGATCTCTTTTTCTTTACTTTTTTCTTGAATATTGTTCTTATCTGTTCCTTCTTTTTCTTTATTTTCAGTTGGTCCTACTATAATCTTTTGTGAGCCATTTTCATTTTCATTTTGTTCTTCCATTTTAATCTCTTTTTCTTTACTTTTTTCTTGAATATTGTTTTTATCTGTTCCTTCTTTTTCTTTATTTTCACTTGGTCCTACTATAATCCTTTGTGAGCCATTTTCTTTTTCATTTTGTTCTTCCATTTTGATCTCTTTTTCTTTACTTTTTTCTTGAATATTGTTCATATCTGTTCCTTCTTTTTCTTTATTTTCACTTGGTCCTACAATAATCTTTTGTGAGCCATTTTCATTTTCATTTTTTTCTTCCATTTTAATCTCTTTTTCTTTACTTTTTTCTTGAATATTGTTTTTATCTGTTCCTTCTTTTTCTTTATTTTCACTTGGTCCTACTATAATCCTTTGTGAGCCATTTTCATTTTCATTTTTTTCTTCCATTTTGATCTCTTTTTCTTTACTTTTTTCTTGAATATTGTTTTTATCTGTTCCTTCTTTTTCTTTATTTTCACTTGGTCCTACTATAATCCTTTGTGAGCCATTTTCTTTTTCATTTTTTTCTTCCATTTTGATCTCTTTTTCTTTACTTTTTTCTTGAATATTGTTTTTATCTGTTCCTTCTTTTTCTTTATTTACACTTGGTCCTACTATAATCCTTTGTGAGCCATTTTCTTTTTCATTTTGTTCTTCCATTTTGATCTCTTTTTCTTTACTTTTTTCTTGAATATTGTTTTTATCTGTTCCTTCTTTTTCTTTATTTACACTTGGTCCTACTATAATCCTTTGTGAGCCATTTTCTTTTTCATTTTGTTCTTCCATTTTGATCTCTTTTTCTTTACTTTTTTCTTGAATATTGTTTTTATCTGTTCCTTCTTTTTCTTTTTTTTCACTTGGTCCTACTATAATCCTTTGTGAGCCATTTTCTTTTTCATTTTGTTCTTCCATTTTGATCTCTTTTTCTTTACTTTTTTCTTGAATATTGTTTTTATCTGTTCCTTCTTTTTCTTTATTTTCACTTGGTCCTACTATAATCCTTTGTGAGCCATTTTCTTTTACATTTTGTTCTTCCATTTTGATCTCTTTTTCTTTACTTTTTTCTTGAATATTGTTCTTATCTGTTCCTTCTTTTTCTTTATTTTCACTTGGTCCTACTATAATCTTTTGTGAGCCATTTTCATTTTCATTTTGTTCTTCCATTTTAATCTCTTTTTCTTTACTTTTTTCTTGAATATTGTTTTTATCTGTTCCTTCTTTTTCTTTATTTTCACTTGGTCCTACTATGATCCTTTGTGAGCCATTTTCTTTTTCATTTTGTCCTTCCATTTTGATCTCTTTTTCTTTACTTTTTTCTTGAATATTGTTTTTATCTGTTCCTTCTTTTTCTTTATTTTCACTTGGTCCTACTATAATCCTTTGTGAGCCATTTTCTTTTTCATTTTGTTCTTCCATTTTGATCTCTTTTTCTTTACTTTTTTCTTGAATATTGTTTTTATCTGTTCCTTCTTTTTCTTTATTTACACTTGGTCCTACTATAATCCTTTGTGAGCCATTTTCTTTTTCATTTTGTTCTTCCATTTTGATCTCTTTTTCTTTACTTTTTTCTTGAATATTGTTTTTATCTGTTCCTTCTTTTTCTTTTTTTTCACTTGGTCCTACTATAATCCTTTGTGAGCCATTTTCTTTTACATTTTGTTCTTCCATTTTGATCTCTTTTTCTTTACTTTTTTCTTGAATATTGTTTTTATCTGTTCCTTCTTTTTCTTTATTTTCACTTGGTCCTACTATAATCCTTTGTGAGCCATTTTCTTTTTCATTTTGTTCTTCCATTTTGATCTCTTTTTCTTTACTTTTTTCTTGAATATTGTTCTTATCTGTTCCTTCTTTTTCTTTATTTTCACTTGGTCCTACTATAATCCTTTGTGAGCCATTTTCTTTTTCATTTTGTTCTTCCATTTTGATCTCTTTTTCTTTACTTTTTTCTTGAATATTGTTTTTATCTGTTCCTTCTTTTTCTTTATTTTCACTTGGTCCTACTATAATCCTTTGTGAGCCATTTTCTTTTTCATTTTGTTCTTCCATTTTGATCTCTTTTTCTTTACTTTTTTCTTGAATATTGTTTTTATCTGTTCCTTCTTTTTCTTTATTTTCACTTGGTCCTACTATAATCCTTTGTGAGCCATTTTCTTTTACATTTTGTTCTTCCATTTTGATCTCTTTTTCTTTACTTTTTTCTTGAATATTGTTCTTATCTGTTCCTTCTTTTTCTTTATTTTCACTTGGTCCTACTATAATCTTTTGTGAGCCATTTTCATTTTCATTTTGTTCTTCCATTTTAATCTCTTTTTCTTTACTTTTTTCTTGAATATTGTTTTTATCTGTTCCTTCTTTTTCTTTATTTTCACTTGGTCCTACTATAATCCTTTGTGAGCCATTTTCTTTTTCATTTTGTTCTTCCATTTTGATCTCTTTTTCTTTACTTTTTTCTTGAATATTGTTTTTATCTGTTCCTTCTTTTTCTTTATTTTCACTTGGTCCTACTATAATCCTTTGTGAGCCATTTTCTTTTTCATTTTGTTCTTCCATTTTGATCTCTTTTTCTTTACTTTTTTCTTGAATATTGTTTTTATCTGTTCCTTCTTTTTCTTTATTTTCACTTGGTCCTACTATAATCCTTTGTGAGCCATTTTCTTTTTCATTTTGTTCTTCCATTTTGATCTCTTTTTCTTTACTTTTTTCTTGAATATTGTTTTTATCTGTTCCTTCTTTTTCTTTATTTTCACTTGGTCCTACTATAATCCTTTGTGAGCCATTTTCTTTTTCATTTTGTTCTTCCATTTTGATCTCTTTTTCTTTACTTTTTTCTTGAATATTGTTTTTATCTGTTCCTTCTTTTTCTTTATTTTCACTTGGTCCTACTATAATCCTTTGTGAGCCATTTTCTTTTTCATTTTGTTCTTCCATTTTGATCTCTTTTTTCTTTACTTTTTTCTTGAATATTGTTTTTATCTGTTCCTTCTTTTTCTTTATTTTCACTTGGTCCTACTATAATCCTTTGTGAGCCATTTTCTTTTTCATTTTGTTCTTCCATTTTGATCTCTTTTTCTTTACTTTTTTCTTGAATATTGTTTTTATCTGTTCCTTCTTTTTCTTTATTTTCACTTGGTCCTACTATAATCCTTTGTGAGCCATTTTCTTTTTCATTTTGTTCTTCCATTTTGATCTCTTTTTCTTTACTTTTTTCTTGAATATTGTTTTTATCTGTTCCTTCTTTTTCTTTATTTTCACTTGGTCCTACTATAATCCTTTGTGAGCCATTTTCTTTTTCATTTTGTTCTTCCATTTTGATCTCTTTTTCTTTACTTTTTTCTTGAATATTGTTTTTATCTGATCCTTCTTTTTCTTTATTTTCACTTGGTCCTACTATAATCCTTTGTGAGCCATTTTCTTTTTCATTTTGTTCTTCCATTTTGAACTCTTTTTCTTTACTTTTTTCTTGAATATTGTTTTTATCTGATCCTTCTTTTTCTTTATTTACACTTGGTCCTACTATAATCCTTTGTGAGCCATTTTCTTTTTCATTTTGTTCTTCCATTTTGATCTCTTTTTCTTTACTTTTTTCTTGAATATTGTTTTTATATCTGTTCCTTCTTTTTCTTTATTTTCACTTGGTCCTACTATAATCCTTTGTGAGCCATTTTCTTTTTCATTTTGTTCTTCCATTTTGATCTCTTTTTCTTTACTTTTTTCTTGAATATTGTTTTTATCTGTTCCTTCTTTTTCTTTATTTTCACTTGGTCCTACTATAATCCTTTGTGAGCCATTTTCTTTTTCATTTTGTTCTTCCATTTTGATCTCTTTTTCTTTACTTTTTTCTTGAATATTGTTTTTATCTGTTCCTTCTTTTTCTTTATTTTCACTTGGTCCTACTATAATCCTTTGTGAGCCATTTTCTTTTTCATTTTGTTCTTCCATTTTGAACTCTTTTTCTTTACTTTTTTCTTGAATATTGTTTTTATCTGATCCTTCTTTTTCTTTATTTTCACTTGGTCCTACTATAATCCTTTGTGAGCCATTTTCTTTTTCATTTTGTTCTTCCATTTTGATCTCTTTTTCTTTACTTTTTTCTTGAATATTGTTTTTATCTGTTCCTTCTTTTTCTTTATTTTCACTTGGTCCTACTATAATCCTTTGTGAGCCATTTTCTTTTTCATTTTGTTCTTCCATTTTGATCTCTTTTTCTTTACTTTTTTCTTGAATATTGTTTTTATCTGTTCCTTCTTTTTCTTTATTTTCACTTGGTCCTACTATAATCCTTTGTGAGCCATTTTCTTTTACATTTTGTTCTTCCATTTTGATCTCTTTTTCTTTACTTTTTTCTTGAATATTGTTTTTATCTGTTCCTTCTTTTTCTTTATTTTCACTTGGTCCTACTATAATCCTTTGTGAGCCATTTTCTTTTTCATTTTGTTCTTCCATTTTGATCTCTTTTTCTTTACTTTTTTCTTGAATATTGTTTTTATCTGTTCCTTCTTTTTCTTTATTTTCACTTGGTCCTACTATAATCCTTTGTGAGCCATTTTCTTTTTCATTTTGTTCTTCCATTTTGAACTCTTTTTCTTTACTTTTTTCTTGAATATTGTTTTTATCTGATCCTTCTTTTTCTTTATTTACACTTGGTCCTACTATAATCCTTTGTGAGCCATTTTCTTTTTCATTTTGTTCTTCCATTTTGATCTCTTTTTCTTTACTTTTTTCTTGAATATTGTTTTTATCTGTTCCTTCTTTTTCTTTATTTTCACTTGGTCCTACTATAATCCTTTGTGAGCCATTTTCTTTTTCATTTTGTTCTTCCATTTTGATCTCTTTTTCTTTACTTTTTTCTTGAATATTGTTTTTATCTGTTCCTTCTTTTTCTTTATTTTCACTTGGTCCTACTATAATCCTTTGTGAGCCATTTTCTTTTTCATTTTGTTCTTCCATTTTGATCTCTTTTTCTTTACTTTTTTCTTGAATATTGTTTTTATCTGTTCCTTCTTTTCTTTATTTTCACTTGGTCCTACTATAATCCTTTGTGAGCCATTTTCTTTTTCATTTTGTTCTTCCATTTTGAACTCTTTTTCTTTACTTTTTTCTTGAATATTGTTTTTATCTGTTCCTTCTTTTTCTTTATTTTCACTTGGTCCTACTATAATCCTTTGTGAGCCATTTTCTTTTTCATTTTGTTCTTCCATTTTGATCTCTTTTTCTTTACTTTTTTCTTGAATATTGTTTTTATCTGTTCCTTCTTTTTCTTTATTTTCACTTGGTCCTACTATAATCCTTTGTGAGCCATTTTCTTTTTCATTTTGTTCTTCCATTTTGATCTCTTTTTCTTTACTTTTTTCTTGAATATTGTTTTTATCTGATCCTTCTTTTTCTTTATTTTCACTTGGTCCTACTATAATCCTTTGTGAGCCATTTTCTTTTTCATTTTGTTCTTCCATTTTGATCTCTTTTTCTTTACTTTTTTCTTGAATATTGTTTTTATCTGTTCCTTCTTTTTCTTTATTTTCACTTGGTCCTACTATAATCCTTTGTGAGCCATTTTCTTTTTCATTTTGTTCTTCCATTTTGATCTCTTTTTCTTTACTTTTTTCTTGAATATTGTTTTTATCTGTTCCTTCTTTTTCTTTATTTTCACTTGGTCCTACTATAATCCTTTGTGAGCCATTTTCTTTTACATTTTGTTCTTCCATTTTGATCTCTTTTTCTTTACTTTTTTCTTGAATATTGTTTTTATCTGTTCCTTCTTTTTCTTTATTTTCACTTGGTCCTACTATAATCCTTTGTGAGCCATTTTCTTTTTCATTTTGTTCTTCCATTTTGAACTCTTTTTCTTTACTTTTTTCTTGAATATTGTTTTTATCTGATCCTTCTTTTTCTTTATTTACACTTGGTCCTACTATAATCCTTTGTGAGCCATTTTCTTTTTCATTTTGTTCTTCCATTTTGATCTCTTTTTCTTTACTTTTTTCTTGAATATTGTTTTTTATCTGTTCCTTCTTTTTCTTTATTTTCACTTGGTCCTACTATAATCCTTTGTGAGCCATTTTCTTTTTCATTTTGTTCTTCCATTTTGATCTCTTTTTCTTTACTTTTTTCTTGAATATTGTTTTTATCTGTTCCTTCTTTTTCTTTATTTTCACTTGGTCCTACTATAATCCTTTGTGAGCCATTTTCTTTTTCATTTTGTTCTTCCATTTTGATCTCTTTTTCTTTACTTTTTTCTTGAATATTGTTTTTATCTGTTCCTTCTTTTTCTTTATTTTCACTTGGTCCTACTATAATCCTTTGTGAGCCATTTTCTTTTTCATTTTGTTCTTCCATTTTGATCTCTTTTTCTTTACTTTTTTCTTGAATATTGTTTTTATCTGTTCCTTCTTTTTCTTTATTTTCACTTGGTCCTACTATAATCCTTTGTGAGCCATTTTCTTTTTCATTTTGTTCTTCCATTTTGATCTCTTTTTCTTTACTTTTTTCTTGAATATTGTTTTTATCTGTTCCTTCTTTTTCTTTATTTTCACTTGGTCCTACTATAATCCTTTGTGAGCCATTTTCTTTTTCATTTTGTTCTTCCATTTTGATCTCTTTTTCTTTACTTTTTTCTTGAATATTGTTTTTATCTGTTCCTTCTTTTTCTTTATTTTCACTTGGTCCTACTATAATCCTTTGTGAGCCATTTTCTTTTTCATTTTGTTCTTCCATTTTGATCTCTTTTTCTTTACTTTTTTCTTGAATATTGTTTTTATCTGTTCCTTCTTTTTCTTTATTTTCACTTGGTCCTACTATAATCCTTTGTGAGCCATTTTCTTTTTCATTTTGTTCTTCCATTTTGATCTCTTTTTCTTTACTTTTTTCTTGAATATTGTTTTTATCTGTTCCTTCTTTTTCTTTATTTTCACTTGGTCCTACTATAATCCTTTGTGAGCCATTTTCTTTTTCATTTTGTTCTTCCATTTTGATCTCTTTTTCTTTACTTTTTTCTTGAATATTGTTTTTATCTGTTCCTTCTTTTTCTTTATTTTCACTTGGTCCTACTATAATCCTTTGTGAGCCATTTTCTTTTTCATTTTGTTCTTCCATTTTGATCTCTTTTTCTTTACTTTTTTCTTGAATATTGTTTTTATCTGATCCTTCTTTTTCTTTATTTTCACTTGGTCCTACTATAATCCTTTGTGAGCCATTTTCTTTTTCATTTTGTTCTTCCATTTTGAACTCTTTTTCTTTACTTTTTTCTTGAATATTGTTTTTATCTGATCCTTCTTTTTCTTTATTTACACTTGGTCCTACTATAATCCTTTGTGAGCCATTTTCTTTTTCATTTTGTTCTTCCATTTTGATCTCTTTTTCTTTACTTTTTTCTTGAATATTGTTTTTATCTGTTCCTTCTTTTTCTTTATTTTCACTTGGTCCTACTATAATCCTTTGTGAGCCATTTTCTTTTTCATTTTGTTCTTCCATTTTGATCTCTTTTTCTTTACTTTTTTCTTGAATATTGTTTTTATCTGTTCCTTCTTTTTCTTTATTTTCACTTGGTCCTACTATAATCCTTTGTGAGCCATTTTCTTTTTCATTTTGTTCTTCCATTTTGATCTCTTTTTCTTTACTTTTTTCTTGAATATTGTTTTTATCTGTTCCTTCTTTTTCTTTATTTTCACTTGGTCCTACTATAATCCTTTGTGAGCCATTTTCTTTTACATTTTGTTCTTCCATTTTGATCTCTTTTTCTTTACTTTTTTCTTGAATATTGTTTTTATCTGTTCCTTCTTTTTCTTTATTTTCACTTGGTCCTACTATAATCCTTTGTGAGCCATTTTCTTTTTCATTTTGTTCTTCCATTTTGATCTCTTTTTCTTTACTTTTTTCTTGAATATTGTTTTTATCTGTTCCTTCTTTTTCTTTATTTTCACTTGGTCCTACTATAATCCTTTGTGAGCCATTTTCTTTTTCATTTTGTTCTTCCATTTTGATCTCTTTTTCTTTACTTTTTTCTTGAATATTGTTTTTATCTGTTCCTTCTTTTTCTTTATTTTCACTTGGTCCTACTATAATCCTTTGTGAGCCATTTTCTTTTACATTTTGTTCTTCCATTTTGATCTCTTTTTCTTTACTTTTTTCTTGAATATTGTTCTTATCTGTTCCTTCTTTTTCTTTATTTTCACTTGGTCCTACTATAATCTTTTGTGAGCCATTTTCTTTTTCATTTTGTTCTTCCATTTTGATCTCTTTTTCTTTACTTTTTTCTTGAATATTGTTTTTATCTGTTCCTTCTTTTTCTTTATTTTCACTTGGTCCTACTATAATCCTTTGTGAGCCATTTTCTTTTTCATTTTGTTCTTCCATTTTGATCTCTTTTTCTTTACTTTTTTCTTGAATATTGTTTTTATCTGTTCCTTCTTTTTCTTTATTTTCACTTGGTCCTACTATAATCCTTTGTGAGCCATTTTCTTTTTCATTTTGTTCTTCCATTTTGATCTCTTTTTCTTTACTTTTTTCTTGAATATTGTTTTTATCTGATCCTTCTTTTTCTTTATTTTCACTTGGTCCTACTATAATCTTTTGTGAGCCATTTTCTTTTTCATTTTGTTCTTCCATTTTGATCTCTTTTTCTTTACTTTTTTCTTGAATATTGTTTTTATCTGTTCCTTCTTTTTCTTTATTTTCACTTGGTCCTACTATAATCTTTTGTGAGCCATTTTCATTTTCATTTTGTTCTTCCATTTTAATCTCTTTTTCTTTACTTTTTTCTTGAATATTGTTTTTATCTGTTCCTTCTTTTTCTTTATTTTCACTTGGTCCTACTATAATCTTTTGTGAGCCATTTTCTTTTTCATTTTTTTCTTCCATTTTGATCTCTTTTTCTTTACTTTTTTCTTGAATATTGTTTTTATCTGTTCCTTCTTTTTCTTTATTTTCACTTGGTCCTACTATAATCCTTTGTGAGCCATTTTCATTTTCATTTTTTTCTTCCCTTTTGATCTCTTTTTCTTTACTTTTTTCTTGAATATTGTTCTTATCTGTTCCTTCTTTTTCTTTATTTTCACTTAGTCCTACTATAATCCTTTGTGAGCCATTTTCTTTTTCATTTTGTTCTTCCATTTTGATCTCTTTTTCTTTACTTTTTTCTTGAATATTGTTTTTATCTGTTCCTTCTTTTTCTTTATTTTCACTTGGGCCTACTATAATCTTTTGTGAGCCATTTTCTTTTTCATTTTGTTCTTCCATTTTGATCTCTTTTTCTTTACTTTTTTCTTGAATATTGTTTTTATCTGTTCCTTCTTTTTCTTTATTTTCACTTGGTCCTACTATAATCCTTTGTGAGCCATTTTCATTTTCATTTTTTTCTTCCCTTTTGATCTCTTTTTCTTTACTTTTTTCTTGAATATTGTTTTTATCTGTTCCTTCTTTTTCTTTATTTTCACTTGGTCCTCCTATAATCTTTTGTGAGCCATTTTCTTTTTCATTTTGTTCTTCCATTTTGATCTCTTTTTCTTTACTTTTTTCTTGAATATTGTTTTTATCTGTTCCTTCTTTTTCTTTATTTTCACTTGGTCCTACTATAATCCTTTGTGAGCCATTTTCTTTTTCATTTTGTTCTTCCATTTTGATCTCTTTTTCTTTACTTTTTTCTTGAATATTGTTTTTATCTGTTCCTTCTTTTTCTTTATTTTCACTTGGTCCTACTATAATCTTTTGTGAGCCATTTTCATTTTCATTTTTTTCTTCCCTTTTGATCTCTTTTTCTTTACTTTTTTCTTGAATATTGTTTTTATCTGTTCCTTCTTTTTCTTTATTTTCACTTGGTCCTACTATAATCCTTTGTGAGCCATTTTCATTTTCATTTTTATCTTCCCTTTTGATCTCTTTTTCTTTACTTTTTTCTTGAATATTGTTTTTATCTGTTCCTTCTTTTTCTTTATTTTCACTTGGTCCTACTATAATCCTTTGTGAGCCATTTTCTTTTTCATTTTGTTCTTCCATTTTGATCTCTTTTTCTTTACTTTTTTCTTGAATATTGTTTTTATCTGTTCCTTCTTTTTCTTTATTTTCACTTAGTCCTACTATAATCCTTTGTGAGCCATTTTCATTTTCAATTTTTTCTTCCCTTTTGATCTCTTTTTCTTTACTTTTTTCTTGAATATTGTTCTTATCTGTTCCTTCTTTTTCTTTATTTTCACTTGGTCCTACTATAATCTTTTGTAGGCCATTTTCTTTTTCATTTTGTTCTTCCATTTTGATCTCTTTTTCTTTACTTTTTTCTTGAATATTGTTTTTATCTGTTCCTTCTTTTTCTTTATTTTCACTTAGTCCTACTATAATCCTTTGTGAGCCATTTTCTTTTTCATTTTGTTCTTCCATTTTGATCTCTTTTTCTTTACTTTTTTCTTGAATATTGTTTTTATCTGTTCCTTCTTTTTCTTTATTTTCACTTGGTCCTACTATAATCCTTTGTGAGCCATTTTCATTTTCATTTTTATCTTCCCTTTTGATCTCTTTTTCTTTACTTTTTTCTTGAATATTGTTTTTATCTGTTCCTTCTTTTTCTTTATTTTCACATGGTCCTACTATAATCCTTTGTGAGCCATTTTCTTTTTCATTTTTTTCTTCCATTTTGATCTCTTTTTCTTTACTTTTTTCTTGAATATTGTTTTTATCTGTTCCTTCTTTTTCTTTATTTTCACTTGGTCCTACTATAGTCCTTTGTGAGCCATTTTCTTTTTCATTTTGTTCTTCCATTTTGATCTCTTTTTCTTTACTTTTTTCTTGAATATTGTTTTTATCTGTTCCTTCTTTTTCTTTATTTTCACTTGGTCCTACTATAGTCCTTTGTGAGCCATTTTCTTTTTCATTTTGTTCTTCCATTTTGATCTCTTTTTCTTTACTTTTTTCTTGAATATTGTTTTTATCTGTTCCTTCTTTTTCTTTATTTTCACTTGGTCCTACTATAATCCTTTGTGAGCCATTTTCTTTTTCATTTTTTTCTTCCATTTTGATCTCTTTTTCTTTACTTTTTTCTTGAATATTGTTTTTATCTGTTCCTTCTTTTTCTTTATTTTCACTTGGTCCTACTATAATCTTTTGTGAGCCATTTTCATTTTCATTTTTTTCTTCCCTTTTGATCTCTTTTTCTTTACTTTTTTCTTGAATATTGTTTTTATCTGTTCCTTCTTTTTCTTTATTTTCACTTGGTCCTACTATAATCTTTTGTAGGCCATTTTCTTTTTCATTTTGTTCTTCCATTTTGATCTCTTTTTCTTTACTTTTTTCTTGAATATTGTTTTTATCTGTTCCTTCTTTTTCTTTATTTTCACTTAGTCCTACTATAATCCTTTGTGAGCCATTTTCTTTTTCATTTTGTTCTTCCATTTTGATCTCTTTTTCTTTACTTTTTTCTTGAATATTGTTTTTATCTGTTCCTTCTTTTTCTTTATTTTCACTTGGTCCTACTATAATCCTTTGTGAGCCATTTTCATTTTCATTTTTATCTTCCCTTTTGATCTCTTTTTCTTTACTTTTTTCTTGAATATTGTTTTTATCTGTTCCTTCTTTTTCTTTATTTTCACATGGTCCTACTATAATCCTTTGTGAGCCATTTTCTTTTTCATTTTGTTCTTCCATTTTGATCTCTTTTTCTTTACTTTTTTCTTGAATATTGTTTTTATCTGTTCCTTCTTTTTCTTTATTTTCACTTGGTCCTACTATAGTCCTTTGTGAGCCATTTTCATTTTCATTTTGTTCTTCCATTTCGATCTCTTTTTCTTTACTTTTTTCTTGAATATTGTTCTTATCTGTTCCTTCTTTTTCTTTATTTTCACTTGGTCCTACTATAATCTTTTGTGAGCCATTTTCATTTTCATTTTGTTCTTCCATTTTGATCTCTTTTTCTTTACTTTTTTCTTGAATATTGTTCTTATCTGTTCCTTCTTTTTCTTTATTTTCACTTGGTCCTACTATAATCTTTTGTGAGCCATTTTCATTTTCATTTTTTTCTTCCCTTTTGATCTCTTTTTCTTTACTTTTTTCTTGAATATTGTTTTTATCTGTTCCTTCTTTTTCTTTATTTTCACTTGGTCCTACTATAATCCTTTGTGAGCCATTTTCTTTTTCATTTTTTTCTTCCATTTTTATCTCTTTTTCTTTACTTTTTTCTTGAATATTGTTTTTATCTGTTCCTTCTTTTTCTTTATTTTCACTTGGTCCTACTATAATCCTTTGTGAGCCATTTTCATTTTCATTTTTTTCTTCCATTTTGATCTCTTTTTCTTTACTTTTTTCTTGAATATTGTTTTTATCTGTTCCTTCTTTTTCTTTATTTTCACTTGGTCCTACTATAATCCTTTGTGAGCCATTTTCATTTTCATTTTGATCTTCCATTTTGATCTCTTTTTCTCTACTTTTTTCTTGAATATTGTTTTTCTTTGTTCCTTCTTTTTCTTTTTTTTCACTTGTTCCTTCGATAACCTTTTGTAAGGCATTTTCATTTTCATTTTGTACTTCCATTTTGATCTCTTTTTCTTTCCATTCCTTTCGAATATTTGTTTTTTCACAGCTTATTTTTAAAACCCTTATTTCATTTTTTATTATCGAAATTATTTTGCTTAATAATTCTTTTATTTCATCCTCTTGTGGTTTTTTAATTGCCTCCTCCGTATTATTTTGTTTTTCAGTTGTTTCTTTTTTTAACTCCGAATATTGATTTTCTTTTAAATTTTTGATTTTGTCTGTCATTTTCTGTCTTCGTTTTATTAAATCTTAAGAAAAAAAACTATTTAAAAGAATATTTCATTGCATGGCAATTTATTCAAAATTATTGTTTTATTCAGAATTTAATTATCTGATTTTTGGAAAGAAGTGTTGATATACCAATAATCTTTTAGAAAAGAATTTATCTTAAAAATTCTCTTCCTAATTTAAAATATGAAAATAATTGAAAAAATCTAAATAAAACTTATTATTATAATTAGTATGTTGCCTTGGCAACTTAATAAGGGAATTATTGATTTCATTTTAAAAATCTACATTTTTCCGTTTTAGTATTTTTTTCAATTTTCTTATCTTTTTGAATATTGTTTATTTCTGTTCTTACTTTTTCTAAATTTTCACTTAATCTTTCTGAATTCTTTTGCAAATCATTTTAATTTTTATCTTAAAAGAAATTTATCTTAAAAATTCTCTTCCTAATCTAAAATATGAAAATAATTGAAAAAATCGTAAAAAATTTATTATTATACTTAGTATGTTGCCTTGGCAACTAAAAAAGGGAATTATTGATTTCATTTAAAAAATCTACATTTTTTCATTTCAATATTTTTTTTCAATTTTCTTATCTTTTTCTTTAAGATAAAAATTTTATTTCGACATTCTATTAAAATAATATATTAATTTTTAAATAAAAACCATATTAAAATTTACAATTATTCAAATTAAAGAAAAAAACAGTTTATATTTAATTAATATGCATAATATCATAATTTTTGTCATTGGTAAATTTTAATTCAATTTGATGATACTTTTTGACAGTATCACGATGTGCTATACTCATAAAACTACATTCTATTTTGAACAAATATTCATACATCAGAACTTCTGTCTGTTGATCCACCGAAGATGTAAACTCATCAAGCAAAGCAAATTTTGGCTTGTGATAAAGCACTCTTAAAAATGACAATCTTTGCTTTTCACCTTCGGACAAAATTAAAGACCAGTTGAATTCTGGCATCCAAGTTAGGTCTGAATTAACTTGTTCCAATAAATGGCTCAGGCCAAACTCTGCTAGCCATTCTATAATTTTTTGGGAGCTCTCATTGCCTAAGTTTTGTCTATGTGATGGATAGGAAATTTGGTCGAACAATGATCCTGAAGTAAAATATGAATTTTGAGGCAGAAAAAATATTTCATTGGGATCAAGAAAATATCTTATTTGTCCTGAGTATGAATTCCACAAGCCACTGATGGCACGAAACAAGGATGTTTTTCCGAAACCAGATCGGCCGCTAATCAAAACATTTTCTCCTTTTTTAAATTTGAAATTTAAATTTTTTACAAGCACTTTTCGTTTGACATCCGGAATTTGTAGAGTAAAATTCTCCAACTGTAAACAAAAGTCATCTTGATGATCAATTAATTTTTTGTGGTCATAACGCGAGCTTTGGTTAATGTTATTTGTCATCTTTTCCATTAGTTCACCAACACGTTTAGTGTTTCCAACAATACTTGATATTTCATTGAGAATGTCGTAAAGTCGAGTGAAAAGATAAATTAAATATTGGCATTTGAATGAATAGTTGCTGATTAATTGGGCTAGATCTGTCGGCGAATAGTCATCATATACATGGGTGAAAATTGGAATTGCCAATACAAAATATGCCAAAATTCCACCAAAATATTGACTCAAATTTATAAACAACTTCAGCATCAGCTCTTTCCAGTTTCTTCGATATGATATATCTTAATAAACAAGATTTTTTAATAATTATTATAAGAAGCTCCAGGAAATAACAAGAAATTTAGAAAAAGATTAACTTGAAATTTTTATTCATTTTTTTTATTCCTTTTAAAAATTGCTTTAATATTTTTGTTAATTAAATTGAAAAATGAAAAATCAAATAATTAATAAAAATACTTTTTTATAATTCGCAAATCAAAACTTTAGCTTTAAATTTTTCAATTGAGTTAAGTCAGTTTTAATAAAAATGACCATCTGAAGCAGAAACGTTTATAGTCACATGAGTTTTTTACCGTTCTATGAATTAAAGCAATATATTTTTATTCAAGTCTTCAAATTTTTTACTCTGAAACTTGATCAATCTTATTAATAAAAACATCCTAATGTGAAAAAAGTAAGCTGACTTTGTTAGACGTAAGCATTTTTCGTAAGTATTTGATTATCGTAGAATTTTTAGCATTTGACTGAGTCAATTAAAGAAAATCTAATTATATTTTTATATAACAATAAATCAATTCTATCGAAATTGACATTCTTAGGAGAAATAACATGCCAAGAAAATTCAGGCATTTTTTAAATCAAATTTTATAATTAAGCTTTAATGATAATTTTGAATTCAAGTTTAAAATTCGAAAATTTCTAGATAATTTAAAATTTTTTAACTTAATTTTGGCGATCAAAAAAAATTTCAAATTTAGTTATTAAATCAAAAAATAATTTTTTCAAAAAGAGTCTAAATCAAAGAATTCTGCAAAGTTAAGTTTTTTACTTTCGAAAACCGCTTAACTTTGTTTATTCATTCTGGAATTTTTTTAAATAATAAGGTAATTGTAGAAAAAAGCCGTCGAACCTTGTCATAAAAAAAGAACTAGGCAATTAAATTATTTTTATTATTATTAAAATAAATCTAAAATAAAATTTTGCAAACTAAATAGCAAGGAAATAAATTCCAAACAAGTAAGGCATCGCTTAGAATGAAATGGGAACTCTAGTTCTACTATAAACAATTTCAATTAATTTTTCATTTTTTTAAATTAAATTTTTAAAAACTTTTCTTGCCCCTTAATTCAAATTTAATCTTCAGAATATTCGACATTGAAAAGAATTTTTCTTTTAAATTAAAATGATTTAACTGGGATAACAATTTTCTAATCATTAAAAAGCTCTTGATCATGAATAACATCATCTTAAATAGCCTTATTTTTAGCATTGACACTTTTTTCTTTAAAAAAGCTATTAACTCATTTGAAAATTGAATATTTTGTGATTGTATTTTGTAATCGAAATCAATTTTTAAGCTGGTTAAAACAAAGTTTCTTAGAAATTATTGAATCTTGTTCAAAAATTCTAAGGATGATCTTTTAATAATAAGTGCTGTTGGTCTAACAAAATTAATTTTGTATCCAAATATTTACAAATTAATATTGTAAAAAAAATAATTTAAAAAGAGAGAAAAATTTCAAATTAAAAATAATAATTTACTGGGAAATTAAAATTTTTACTT
The DNA here is from genome assembly GCA_016802215.1 of Brachionus paranguensis. NCBI lineage: Eukaryota > Metazoa > Rotifera > Eurotatoria > Ploima > Brachionidae > Brachionus > Brachionus paranguensis. Next base: position 2,257,553 of record JAESIX010000008.1, on the reverse strand, counting down.
ACTTAATAATTCATTAAAAGTTTGGTTCATTTTATTGAGTTCACTCTGACTTGAATCATAGAACGCAATTGATTCCGCGTTTATTCTCAAGTTCATATGCTTAAACCTTTATTGATAAAATTTAGATGCGTTTGGTAACAGTAACTGAAAACCCAAGTAGGTACAAAATCAGGTTCATCAGCTACCCAAATAGCAGAGTTAAATTTAAATGACATCAAATGAGCCTCAATTTGAAAAATATACCTGAAATCACCTTCTTTTACGTAAGCATTTTTCGTAAGTATTTGATTATCGTAGAATTTTAAGCATTTGACTGAGTCAATTAAAGAAAATCTAATTATATTTTTATATAACAATTAATCAATTCTGTAGAATGTCCTTTTTTAAAATTTTTATATATTTTTTTTATCTTATTTAACTTAATTTTAATTTTAATTTATTTTATATATATATTTTTATTCTGAAGGAGCATTAGCTCGGTACAGATAAACAAATAAATAAAAATAAATAAACAATAGAAATTGACATTCTTAGGAGAAATAAAAGGTCAAGAAAATTCAAGCATTTTTTTTTAATTATATTTTATAATTAAGCTTTAATGATAATTTTGAATTCAAGTTTTAAATTCAAATTAGAAAATTTTCTATTTTAAAATTTTAAATACTCCTCTTTTATTAGATCAGCTTGTGTTACATTATATTCTAGCTCAAATTCTGGGGACGTTCTGTTTCGATCTTTTTGGCTTATTCGATAGTTGTTTCATTTTTTTTTCAATAATAAAAAAACAAAGAAAGACGCTGATTTAGACAAAAATTATGCTAGTATACCTACAAAAGAAAACTTAGAGACAAAAATTCAAATTCGAATAAAAAAATATTTTTATTACTGAATACATAGACAATAAACCCGAAGTTTTTTGTTCGGATGTCAAATTAAACCGAACAAAAAATTCAGTTTAACAATTGAATTTTACATGTAAAGGTATGGTAAATAGCTCCGAGTCCGATAAATTTTGTTCGGTTATCGAATTATTCGGACTAAAGTGTATTCGAATTATCGAGAATTGACTGTACTACTAAAGAAAATCCTTATTTATTAAATTATCAAATAAAAGAAAAAGAAATCATAAATTTATAAAAATATTTAAAAAAATGAACTGGCCAGAACTGAATTTGAGAAAAAAATGATTGATGGAGGTAAATCTGTTAAAGTCGAACTCAGTCAAGTCGACATTTCGTTTAAGTCGAAAATATTTAACAAGTAAATTGGTTTTCATTGAGATCAATTATAAAATTTCATGGTTAACTCGAAAGAAAAATATGTTAAAATTTGCTTTTTTTTTACAATTAAACAATTATTTCTCAGTTCACCTTTTTCGTGAGCTAATTTTTGTTAAAATGAAAATACAAAATCATCAAATAAAAGAAAAAGAAATCGTAAATTTATTAAAAACAAAATTTATTAAATGCCTATTGTCTAATTAAATTCCACCTTCTTTTAAGTGTATTAATTGTATCAATATCAACCATATCCAAAAATGAATTATTTGACATTTCTAAGATTATTTTTATCTTTTGATAAAGTTCAGGATTATTTTGCTGAAAGTTTGATCTAATTCATCTGCAGGGGTGCTAAGCACTAAATGTTCCAAATCTCTGATAAAAATGTTCAGCATTCTTCGCATTCCGGGTATTTTAAATAATAAATCATCATCTTTGCTATAATTAATAATTTAATTAAACAATATAAATTTATTTTAAATATTAAAAGTAAAATTGATAAAATACGAATTTCTGATTTAGTTAATTAGCTAAAAATACTAGAATTATAGGAAATCATTTGAAAAATCTGTAATTAGCTTTTCTAATCAAAACAAAAAATGCAATTAATTCTAACAAAAAATATCTCACATTTATTGGAACATAAAAATACTTTGTCTTAATACTGGTGTCGGATTTGAAACACACCATCTTCTTTTAAGTGTATTAATTGTATCAATATCAACCATATCCAAAACTGAATAATTTGACAATTCTAAGATTATTTTTATCTTTTGATAAAGTTCAGGATTATTTTTCTGAAAAGTTTGATTTAATTCATCTGCAGGAGTGCTTAGCACTAAATGTTCCAAATCTCTGATAAAAATGTTCAGCATTCTCCGCTTTCGATTTGGATCGCTCATCATTACTTGGCGCACAGTTTCATATTTAGCCACTAAATCATAATTTTCCACTTCGTTTAGTATTTTTTCAACCAAATCCAAACTTCTTTCATCACAAATTTTAATTATTTTAAACAAAATTTCCAAGACCTCATTAATTGCATCCGAGTGCAATTTATTCTTTTTAAGCAAGTCAAAAAAGGCCAAGCACAACCATTCAGTAGTATGATAGGATTTAAATGCTACTGGATCCAAGTTTTGCAACAAAGACTTGTCATAAATGGGAATCAAAGAGTCTAATCGAATAGCTATTGAATTTCTTGAAACAGATGGTGGTATTTCTGATGATAATTCATAAACTTTAATTGAATTTTTAAGATTATTTACTTCCTTTAAAATAAATTGAAACATTGTTTCTCTATCACATTTATCGTTTTGGCTCATCAAATCATCGAGCAGTGATTTTTCATCTTGCTTTTTATTCAATTTTGAAAAGCACTCAGCAAGAGAATTTTTCAATTCTTTTAGTTCATCACAGATTTCTTTTTGAATATTGTTTTTTTCAACTCCTTCTTTTTCTAAAATTTCATTAAGCCTTTCTGTCTCCTTTTGCATATCATTCAATTTTTCAATTAATTTTTCTATTTTATTATCTTTTTCATTCCATTCTTTTAGAATGTTGTTTTTTTCTATAACTTCTTTTAATAGGATTTCACTAATTTCTTCTGTATCCTTTTGTAAAGCATTTTCATTTTCATTTTGTTCTTCCATTTTGATCTCTTTTTCTTTTCTTTTTTCTTGAATATTGTTTTTATCTGTTCCTTCTTTTTCTTTATTTTCACTTGGTCCTACTATAATCTTTTGTGAGCCATTTTCTTTTTCATTTTGTTCTTCCATTTTGATCTCTTTTTCTTTACTTTTTTCTTGAATATTGTTTTTATCTGTTCCTTCTTTTTCTTTATTTTCACTTGGTCCTACTATAATCCTTTGTGAGCCATTTTCATTTTCATTTTGTTCTTCCATTTTGATCTCTTTTTCTTTAATTTTTTCTTGAATATTGTTTTTTTTAGTTCTTTCTTTTTCTTTATTTTCACTTGGTCCTTGTGTTTCTTCTTTTTCTAAATTTTCTTTTAGTTTTTCTGTCTCCTCTTGCATTGCATTCAATTTTTCATTTAGTTCTTCTATTTTCATATGTTTATCTTTACAATCTTTCTGAATATTGTTTTTTTCTGTTCCTTCTTTTTCTAAATTTTCATTTAGTTTTTCTGTCTCCTCTTGCATTGCATTCATCTTTTTATTTAGTCTTTCCGTCTCCTTTTGCATAGCATTCAATTTTTCATTTAATTCTTCTAATTTCATATTTTTTTTCATACATTCTTTTTGTATGTTGTATTTTTCTGTTACTTCTTTTTCTAAATTTTCATTTAGTATAACTGTCCTTTTTTGCATAGCATTCAATTTTTCATTTAGTTCTTCTATTTTCATATGTTTATCTTTACAATCTTTCTGAATATTGTTTTTTTCTGTTCCTTCTTTGTCTAGATTTTCTTTTAGTTTTTCTGTCTCCTCAAACATTGCATTCATCTTTTTATTTAGTCTTTCCGTCTCCTTTTGCAAAGCATTCAATTTTTCATTTAATTCTTCTAATTTCATATTTTTTTTCATACATTCTTTTTGTATGTTGTGTTTTTCTGTTACTTCTTTGTCTAAATTTTCTTTTAGTTTTTCTGTCTCCTCAAACATTGCATTCATCTTTTTATTTAGTCTTTCCGTCTCCTTTTGCATAGCATTCAATTTTTCATTTAATTCTTCTAATTTCATATTTTTTTTCATACATTCTTTTTGTATGTTGTATTTTTCTGTTACTTCTTTTTCTAAATTTTCATTTAGTATAACTGTCCTTTTTTGCATAGCATTCAATTTTTCATTTAGTTCTTCTATTTTCATATGTTTATCTTTACAATCTTTCTGAATATTGTTTTTTTCTGTTCTTTCTTTATCTAAATTTTCTTTTAGTGTTTTTGTCTCCTCTTGCATTGCATTCATCTTTTTATTTAGTCTTTCAGTCTCCTTTTGCATAGCATTCAATTTTTCATTTAGTTCTTCTATTTTCATATGTTTATCTTTACAATCTTTCTGAATATTGTTTTTTTCTGTTCTTTCTTTATCTAAATTTTCTTTTAGTTTTTTTGTCTCCTCTTGCATTGCATTCATCTTTTTATTTAGTCTTTCAGTCTCCTTTTGCATAGCATTCAATTTTTCATTTAGTTCTTCTAATTTCATATTTTTTTTCATGCATTCTTTTAGAATGTTGTATTTTTCTGTTACTTCTTTTTCTAAATTTTCATTTAGTATAACTGTCTTTTTTTGCATAGCATTCATTTTTTCATTTAGTTCTTCTATTCTCTTATCTTTTACTTTACATTCTTTCTGAATATTATTTTTTTCTGTACTTTCTTTTACTAAAATTTCAATTAGTCCTTCTTTCATTTTATGCAGAGCATTCATCTTTTCATTTTGTTCTTCTATTTTTATATCTTTTTCTTTACATTCTTTTTGAATGTTGTTTTTTTCTGTTCCTTCTTTTTCTAAATTTCCATTTAGCCTTTCCGTCTCCTTTTGCATAGCATTCAATTTTTCATTTTGTTCTTCTATTCTCTTATCTTTTTCTTTACATTCTTTCAGAATATTATTTTTTTCTGTACCTTCTTTTATTAAAATTTCAATTAGTCCTTCTTTCATTTTTTGCAGAGCATTCATTTTTTCATTTTGTTCTTCTATTTTTACATCTTTTTCTTTACATTCTTTTTGAATATTGCTTTTTTCGCAGCTTTTCTCAATATCCTCTATTTTATTATCCATTAACCAAATTATTTTGCTAAATAATTCTTTTATTTCTTCTACTTGTTGTTTTTTATTGGCTATTGTATTTGCCTCCTTTTCATTTTCTCTTTCAGTTGTTTCTTTTTTTTCCTCCGAAGATAGAATTTTTCTTAAATTTTCGATTTCATCCGACATTTATCTTAGTTTTATTAAATCTAAAGATAAAAAACTATTTAAAAGAAATGTTCATTGCATGGCATTTTGGATTTGATGATACATGTTAAACCTTACTAATCAATCTTCTGTCCATTTACAAAAATCTAATAAAAGCTAAAGAATGAGAGAAATAAAACAATAATTATTTTTGGACAATTTTTAATATAAACAAAAATTTGTAATAAATTTGTTTTACTATTAATAACCTTTTGGACTTTTTTTTAATTCTATGAAAAATACGCAAAAAAATATTATGAACTTTAATAAACAAGTTAGATTGAAATCTTCAATTGAAGCGTTATAATTCATCGAAATTATTTTATATAAAAATTTTTGAAAATTATGTAAGTTAATTTTTATTAACAAATATATTTATATGAGCATTATTATCTACTTTGTTTAAGATAATTCTTTTTTTAAAAGTTAAAAATTTTGTGAGATAAAAAATTAAACAGATAAAATAAAATCAAAGCAAATAATTCAAATTAATAATTTACAAAATTTATCTTTCATGTGACAACGGTTACTATTAGTTTAATTTACTAATAATGAAAAAATGCATATTATTATTTTTATATTAAAGATTTTTAATTTATATCTTGATTTTTTCTTTGATCAAAACATTATGTTTTATTAAAATTCAAAAACGAAAGATAAATTTTTATTTAACTTCAAATAAAAGAATTAGTTGATGAAAAATTTCAAAGACAAAAATGAAAAAAGATACTTCTCTTAATTAGTTACCAACATAACATAATAAATTTAAATGAAAATTCTTTTGAGATTCATTCAAATTAGAAAAATAATTAAATTATATTTTTTTAATAAAAATGTTCATGAGATGATATTTCAATAAATTATTATCAGTTTTTTGAAGAATAATTTTAATTTACAAAAATTCTAGCTCTAGAGTTTAATTAAATTTTTTTATTTTAGAAAATTTTTGATACAACTGATTTAAAATAGCGTTTTGTTTTTGAATATAAAATAAGCACAGAAAAATGATAGTCAAAAGTACAAATTCGAATGAAAATCAACAACCCGAAAATGCTTCAGAGGAAAGTGAAAAAACAATCACGGAAGAAAATTTAAATGAGGTTGAAATACAAAGAAATTTAAGTAAATTAATTGATTTAATGGAAAGTAAATTCAGATATAAGCAATCAATCACAAATGAGTGAAGAATCAAATGAGAAATTGAATATTAAAATAAAACAGATGAACGATCATCGTGAAAATTGTTGTGAGAAAATTTTTATGGAATTGAATGAACTGAAAGTTTCACTAACTGAGGGCTTGTCTAGATTGCACAAAAAACAAGATGAAAAATCACTGCTCGATGATTTATTTATTTGTTTATCTGTACCGAGCTAGTGCTCCTTCAGAATAAAAAATGTATATAAAAAAAAAAAAAGAGAAAAATAAATAAATTTTATTCAATATTAAATGACAAGGAATTCAAAACTAATGAAGAAAAGGGAACATGCTTCGGAGAACTCTTATCTTCAATTTTTAGTCCAAATTCTGATTTAATAGATCTTGAAAAAGATTTCGAAATACTCAATTCTAACTCTGAATTCTTTAGAAATTATGATCAGTGTAACTTTAATGAGCCAATTTGCTTAAATGAATTAATTATAGCTTTAAAAAGATTGAAAAATGAAGCGGCATCAGGACCTGACCAAATCCATTATTTAATGTTAAAAAACTTACCTAGAAACTCATTAATAGAAATCGTAGAACTTTTTAATTTATCTCTTAGAGAAGGTAAAGTCCCGAAAGCATGGAAAATTTCGAACATTACTATGATTCAAAAAAAGGCCTCTACTTTACAAGATCCTTTAAATTATAGACCAATTAGTATAACGAGTTGTTTAGGAAAGTTACTGGAACGAATAGTATATTCAAGATTATACAATTTTTTGGAACAAAATTCACTCCTTATCCAGGAGCAGTCTGGATTTAGGAAACACCGGCGAACATCAGATAATCTTTTCTTTTTAATTCAAAAAATTGTAGAATCATTTAATAGAAAAAAAAGAGTTTGCGGCCTGTTTTTTGATATATCTAAAGCCTTTGATAAAGTTTGGCATGAAGGTTTACTTTTTAAATTGATTAAAATGAATCCACCTCATTACTTGACTAACTGGATTTGATCTTTTTTAGACTCTAGGACATTTAAGGTAAATGTGAATGATCACCTGAGCGAAGAATATCAAATAACTGCAGGTGTTCCTCAAGGCTCAGTAATTAGTCCTCTTTTATTTAGTATATATATTAATGACATCCCCAAAAGAAACAAAACAAATAATGAATACTCTCTGCTTTTCGCAGATGATCTAGTTACATTCTTCATTTATAACAAAAAGGGGAACCTTGAAAATAAGATAAATAAATACACTAACGAACTAGAACAATGGCTAATTAAATGGAAAATGAAGATATCAGTAGAAAAGTCGTGTTCTGTAATCTTTTCCAGGTACAAAAAAGAGAGTGAAAATCTAAACTTAAAAATTTATGGAAACAGAATAGTGAGCCAAAAAGAAATCAAGTTTCTTGGCATTAAATTTGATTCTAAGTTAAACTTTAATAAACTGGTAGACGAAATTAAAGAACGCTGCAATAAAAGGTTAAATATTATTATGATTTTGTCAAATAAAAAATGGGATCTTACTCAAAACACACTAGGAAATTTATATAAAACTTTAGTCGGATCAATTTTAGACTATTCTTTTCCTTGCTTAAATTCATTTTCTGAAAATAATATCAAAAAACTACAAGCAATTCAGAATACAGCAGTCAGATCTATCCTTAAGTTAAAATATGATACTCCCTCCAACATGTTGCATCATGAGGCTTTTAATAAACTTAAATTACTAACAGTCTCGAATCGGCTTTTTGAGTTGAGTGAGAGATATGTTGGGACAGGACTGAGTCATTCTACTCCATTGGTGGTCAGACTAGTGGATGAATACAAACAAGGCTTCGAATCAAGATATATTGAATACCCTACTCCATTGTGTAATTGCTACCTTACTATTTCCTCTTTTTTTCATGAAGCTTCAGCTATGTAAACTTCTGTCACATGTAACAATTTATTTCAATATATGTCTTTTAAACTTTCTTTAAATCTTTTTTTTTTTTTTTTTTTTTAAACTTTATTCTGAAGGAGCTCTAGCTCGGTACAGAAAACAAATAAATAAATAAATAGAAAAATAAATAAAAAATGAATAAAAATATTAAAAAAGGATAAATAAGTCTAAGTAAAAAAAAAAAAAAAAAATTAAAAACGATATGTTGAAATATCTAGAGGTTAGACATGTTTAAATATTTGGAAGTTCAGGAAAAAAAGAAGAAATTATTAGGTAGCAATTACACAATGGAGTAGGATATTCGAGGAATCTTGATTCGAAACCTTCTCTATATTCTTCCACCAGTCTGAGGTCCAGTGGAACAGAATGACTTAATCCTGTTCTGACATATCTCTCACTCAACTCAAAGAGTCGATTTGAAACTGTTAATGTTTAAGTTTATTGAAGGCCTCTTGGTGCATAATATTGGAGGGGGTATCATATTTGAGCTTCAAAATAAATCGAACTGCTGAATTTTGAATAACTTGTATTTTATTAAAGTTAGTTTCTGAGAATGAATTTAAACAAGGAAAAGAATAGTCCAAGATTGATCCTATCAAAGATTTGTAAAGATTACCTAATGTTTTTGGTTTTAGACCCCATTTCCTATTTGAGAGGTATTTAATTATATTAAGCCTTGAATTACAACGTTCTTTTAATTCATCTATCATTGGACTAAATGTAAGTTTTGAGTCTAGTGTGATGCCTAAGAATTTGACTTTTTCCTCTTTATTTAAATTGTTACCATTGATTTTAAGGTCAAGATTGATTTTAACTTTTGTTTTTTTTTCAAAGATCATGTAATATGACATTTCAATAGAAATTTTCATTTCTCATTTAAAAAACCATTTTTCAACTTCGTTAAAGTACTATTTGATCGTGTTTTCAAGATTTCCTAACTTTTTGAAAGTTAAAAAGTAGCCAAATCATCTGCAAAAAGAAGAAATTATTGACGGTTTGTTTTGTTTCATTTTTGAATGTCATTTATAAAAACACTGAAAAGAAGTGGACTAATTACTGACCCTTGAAGAACTCCTGCTTTTATAGAGTATTGATCACTTAAATGACCATTTACATTTACTCTAAAAGATCTTAAATATAGAAACGATCTTATCCAATAAATAAGATAAGGAGGTAGATTAGTTCTTATTAGCTTGTGAATTAGTCCTTCGTGCCAAACTTTATCAAAAGCTTTAGAAATGTCAAAATATAGACAACAGACTTTTTTCTTTCTATTAAAAGACTCTACCACTTTTTGAATAAGAAAATAAAGATTATCTGCAGTGCGCCTATGTTTTCTAAATCATGATAGCTCATTTTTAAGTAATTTGTTGTTCTCAAGAAAATTATATATTCTAGTGTAAATAATTCGTTCAAGTAACTTTCCAAGACAACTTGTCATACTAATAGGACGTTAATTATTAGGGTCTTCACTATGAGAAGATTTCTTGGGGATCATGGTTATACTTGCTATTTTCCAGAAAACTTATCAAAAGGAAAATCTTGTTTAAATTCAATTCCTTCTTTTACTAAAATAGCTATTCCCCCGCCATGCTTATTACGAGCCTTAACTAATGTTATATAATTTTTGAAATTAAAGTAAAAATTTATGTCACTGTGATTTATCTTTATTTCATAGGAGCACAATATCAGGACATTTTTGAGCTAAAAAATCTTCTAATAAATATATCCTACTAGGTAAATGAAAAAAATTCCAATGTGTAATTACTAACCTGCTCAAAAATAAGGAGTTATTTGGAAGTTTCGTATTTAGATGTCTAGACATGGTTTTTGGACGTCACTTTGTTTGATTGCGTCATTGTCTTGTTGATTAGTGTCGAAGCCGACTGTCGTTTTTGTTTGCTCGGATGTTTTGGGTTATTGTGGCTTTTAGTTGCATTTTCTTTGCCAATGTTGCTAGATTTGATACTTTGATTGCTTGTCGCTAGGTTGCTAATTTTGTTTGGCGTTTAAAGAACCGAGCTTTCGGTATCCATATTTGTGTTGTTTTGGTTCGGGCTGGTGTGGTCGCTAATAGAGATTGGAGATGGTGAGCGACTTTTTCTCTTTGTTTGTTGTAAATTCGCCAGAGTTGAATGTTGGTTTTGATGGTTTTGTGTGATTGTATGATCGGCTTGAATGGCTTCGAAGATGAAACTTCGGACTGAATGTAGGACATTTTCTTGATTGATATTACAGTTTGTTGAATTGTTGATGTGTTGCGCCGCAGTGTTGAGTTTGGCAACATTTGAGTGTGAGTAGACTTCTCAATGCGACAAAAGAAGGGTCAATTCAGTTGTGAGTTTAATGAGGGTTTCAAGGATCGGCTTGATCTTTGTTTCGATGGCACCGTCAACAAGTTGCTTAACTGTTGCTGCAGCCAGTGTTGTTGGTAGACTGTTTGTGTTGGCTACTTTTGAACTCCAACTTTTGTCTTGGGTTATGCAGCTTGGTTGAATGGTTTGCTTCGTTGATTGTTCAGGTTTTTGTGCAGGTTTAAGCGACGGACATTTTCGGACCTTTGCAGTTGACACATTTGAGTTCTGCTATGCAGTTTTTGTGACTATTATCACATCTGAGGCAGGTGATTTGATTTGTGTATTTTGTTGCTGTGTGGCCAATCTTCTGGCACATGAAGCATTGGATAATTTTCTCGTCTACGGTGACTCGAAACCTGCAAAGAGCAAGCTTTAGTTTTTCTTGTAATAACGTGTCCATGGCTTGCTTTGACTTGATGAAGATTGTGAAATATTCAGTCGGCATGCCTGTGGCTTTAATCGATCTTCTATAGGCTTTGGTCTTTATTATTCAAGGTTAATCAACAGGCTAGTGCCCATGTCATTAATGACCGATTAACACTTCATTTATTTAATTTTATAAAAGTAATCATTACAATTTAAAAAAATAGAAAAAAAAATTTTTGAAAAAAGTAAAACATTGAAACATTTAAATTGAATTTTTTGAATTTTTTTTCAAAATCTGTAAAAATCAAATTGATAAATGTAAGTTTTGAGTCTAGTGTGATGCCTAAGAATTTGACTTTTTCCTCTTTATTTAAATTGTTACCATTGATTTTAAGGTCAAGATTGATTTTAACTTTTGTTTTTTTTTCAAAGATCATGTAATATGACATTTCAATAGAAATTTTCATTTCTCATTTAAAAAACCATTTTTCAACTTCGTTAAAGTACTATTTGATCGTGTTTTCAAGATTTCCTAACTTTTTGAAAGTTAAAAAGTAGCCAAATCATCTGCAAAAAGAAGAAATTATTGACGGTTTGTTTTGTTTCATTTTTGAATGTCATTTATAAAAACACTGAAAAGAAGTGGACTAATTACTGACCCTTGAAGAACTCCTGCTTTTATAGAGTATTGATCACTTAAATGACCATTTACATTTACTCTAAAAGATCTTAAATATAGAAACGATCTTATCCAATAAATAAGATAAGGAGGTAGATTAGTTCTTATTAGCTTGTGAATTAGTCCTTCGTGCCAAACTTTATCAAAAGCTTTAGAAATGTCAAAATATAGACAACAGACTTTTTTCTTTCTATTAAAAGACTCTACCACTTTTTGAATAAGAAAATAAAGATTATCTGCAGTGCGCCTATGTTTTCTAAATCATGATAGCTCATTTTTAAGTAATTTGTTGTTCTCAAGAAAATTATATATTCTAGTGTAAATAATTCGTTCAAGTAACTTTCCAAGACAACTTGTCATACTAATAGGACGTTAATTATTAGGGTCTTCACTATGAGAAGATTTCTTGGGGATCATGGTTATACTTGCTATTTTCCAGAAAACTTATCAAAAGGAAAATCTTGTTTAAATTCAATTCCTTCTTTTACTAAAATAGCTATTCCCCCGCCATGCTTATTACGAGCCTTAACTAATGTTATATAATTTTTGAAATTAAAGTAAAAATTTATGTCACTGTGATTTATCTTTATTTCATAGGAGCACAATATCAGGACATTTTTGAGCTAAAAAATCTTCTAATAAATATATCCTACTAGGTAAATGAAAAAAATTCCAATGTGTAATTACTAACCTGCTCAAAAATAAGGAGTTATTTGGAAGTTTCGTATTTAGATGTCTAGACATGGTTTTTGGACGTCACTTTGTTTGATTGCGTCATTGTCTTGTTGATTAGTGTCGAAGCCGACTGTCGTTTTTGTTTGCTCGGATGTTTTGGGTTATTGTGGCTTTTAGTTGCATTTTCTTTGCCAATGTTGCTAGATTTGATACTTTGATTGCTTGTCGCTAGGTTGCTAATTTTGTTTGGCGTTTAAAGAACCGAGCTTTCGGTATCCATATTTGTGTTGTTTTGGTTCGGGCTGGTGTGGTCGCTAATAGAGATTGGAGATGGTGAGCGACTTTTTCTCTTTGTTTGTTGTAAATTCGCCAGAGTTGAATGTTGGTTTTGATGGTTTTGTGTGATTGTATGATCGGCTTGAATGGCTTCGAAGATGAAACTTCGGACTGAATGTAGGACATTTTCTTGATTGATATTACAGTTTGTTGAATTGTTGATGTGTTGCGCCGCAGTGTTGAGTTTGGCAACATTTGAGTGTGAGTAGACTTCTCAATGCGACAAAAGAAGGGTCAATTCAGTTGTGAGTTTAATGAGGGTTTCAAGGATCGGCTTGATCTTTGTTTCGATGGCACCGTCAACAAGTTGCTTAACTGTTGCTGCAGCCAGTGTTGTTGGTAGACTGTTTGTGTTGGCTACTTTTGAACTCCAACTTTTGTCTTGGGTTATGCAGCTTGGTTGAATGGTTTGCTTCGTTGATTGTTCAGGTTTTTGTGCAGGTTTAAGCGACGGACATTTTCGGACCTTTGCAGTTGACACATTTGAGTTCTGCTATGCAGTTTTTGTGACTATTATCACATCTGAGGCAGGTGATTTGATTTGTGTATTTTGTTGCTGTGTGGCCAATCTTCTGGCACATGAAGCATTGGATAATTTTCTCGTCTACGGTGACTCGAAACCTGCAAAGAGCAAGCTTTAGTTTTTCTTGTAATAACGTGTCCATGGCTTGCTTTGACTTGATGAAGATTGTGAAATATTCAGTCGGCATGCCTGTGGCTTTAATCGATCTTCTATAGGCTTTGTTCTCCTGTCGTTCGAGCTCTTCCGTCACTTCTGGCTCGGTCAGTGAAACCGTGACACCTGCTGTGAAGGCATCTAATGGCCATGGTTTGCTGAGTTCCGTGTGAGTTTGTTGGTCATCCGTGGCAATTATGAGGAGATTTGCGTCTGCTTTGATCCTAGCAAATTTGATTTTTGCAAGATCTAGCTTTTTACACCTTGACAGTTCCTTTTGAAGAGCGTAAGGGTTCTGATATTGGTTGATGACATTAGGTTTTAAATGTATCCTAAAGGCCGGAAGTTTAAGTGAATTAATTGATTTAATGGAAAGTCAATTAAGAAAAGTAAATTCAGATATAAGCAATCAATCACAAATGAGTGAAGAATCAAATGAGAAATTGAATATTAAAATAAAACAGATGAACGATCATCGTGAAAATTGTTGTGAGAAAATTTTTATGGAATTGAATGAACTGAAAGTTTCACTAACTGAGGGCTTGTCTAGATTGCACAAAAAACAAGATGAAAAATCACTGCTCGATGATTTATTTATTTGTTTATCTGTACCGAGCTAGTGCTCCTTCAGAATAAAAAATGTATATAAAAAAAAAAAAAGAGAAAAATAAATAAATTTTATTCAATATTAAATGACAAGGAATTCAAAACTAATGAAGAAAAGGGAACATGCTTCGGAGAACTCTTATCTTCAATTTTTAGTCCAAATTCTGATTTAATAGATCTTGAAAAAGATTTCGAAATACTCAATTCTAACTCTGAATTCTTTAGAAATTATGATCAGTGTAACTGAGGGCTTGTCTAGATTGCACAAAAAACAAGATGAAAAATCACTGCTCGATGATTTTACGAGTCAAAACGATAGATTTGAAAGACAATTCATGTTTGAAACTATTTTAAAGGAAATTAATAATCTTAAAAATTCAATTAAAGTTTATGAATTATCATCAGAAATACCACCATCTGTTTCAAGAAATTCAATAGCTCTTCGATTAGACTCTTTGATTCCCATTTATGACAAGTCTTTGTTGCAAAACTTGGATCCAGTAGCATTTAAATCCTATCATACTACTGAATGGTTGTGCTTGGCCTTTTTTGACTTGCTTAAAAAGAATAAATTGCACTCGGATGCAATTAATGAGGTCTTGGAAATTTTGTTTAAAATAATTAAAATTTGTGATGAAAGAAGTTTGGATATGGTTGAAAAAATACTAAACGAAGTGGAAAATTATGAATTAGTCGGTAAATATGAAACTGTGTGTCATGTAATGATTAGTGATCCAAACCCAAAGCGGAGAATGCTGAACATTTTTATCAGAGATTTGGAACATTTAGTGCTTAGCACCCCTGCAGATGAATTAGATCAAACTTTTCAGCAAAATAATCCTGAACTTTATCAAAAGATAAAAATAATCTTAGAATTGTCAAATTATTCAGTTTTGGATATGGTTGATATTGATACAATTAATACACTTAAAAGAAGATGGTTTTTTTCAAAGCCGACACCAGTATTAAGACAAAGTTTTTTTATTTCCCAATAAATGTGAGATATTTTTTGTTAGAATTAATTGCATTTTTTGTTTTGATTAGAAAAGCTAATTACAGATTTTTCAAATGATTTTCTATAATTCTAGTATTTTTAGCTAATTAACTAAATCAGAAATTCGTATTTTATCAATTTTACTTTTAATTTATAAAAAAAATTTTAATTGTTTTATTAAATTATTAAGTATTGCAAAGTTTATGATTAATTATTTAAAATACCCGGATAAAAGATTTTCTGTGGTAAATGCATGACCTTACCTGATTTAATTGCAATAAAATATTTTATATTTGCACTGACTAAATTATTGTTTTGCTAAACATTTTTGTATTTGAGATGTAAAAATTTTGGTTTATGTTTTATTCAAAGCCTTTTTTTTTGATTTGAAAAAAATTTAAAATTATAATTGTACATCCGTACTTATAATTGAACTCTCAACTACTAAATCACGTAGAACTTCTTCTTTATATCTTGGATTTGTTGGTATGTCCATAGGTTCTGGTTCATAAATTTAATCTAATTTAGCACTTTGTGTTGCCACTTTTAATTTAACTAAATTTTTAGTAATATAGGCATGGCCTTAAGATTATTTCTCTAATTCAAAACACTTTTCCACTCTTTTCGAGAAGATCGATTAAGTTAATTATTAAAGTGGTTATGTTAAGTTTTATTAGGTAAATAAGATTAATTTTTTGTTAAAAAGATTCGATAATTTATAAGCATTCAATGTACTTTTACATACAATAAAGAGATTATTAGTAAATGTTATATAGGGACAGCTATAAATTGTAAGAACTATAGCAGTTTAAATTTTCAGTAGAATATAGGTTTATTTTTTTTATTAAAAATGTTTAAATAATATTGCGTTATTTTGTCAACGGAATTTTTGTCTTTTAGACACACAAAATTTTTCTGATTCCGTTTTTTTTAAATTCCTTTTATTTTATTCCGTTCCATTTACTTTAGGTAAATTTTAAGCAACTTATTCCGTGAAAAAATCAACGCAACTCATTCCGTTCCGCATAACGTGTTCTGTCAAATTTTTGCGTCTTTTATTAACAAGCCTTTAAGCCAAATTAATAAAATCTTTAAAAAAGCTAAAATTTGAATTTTGATTAATGAATCAATAAAGTAAACAATTTTCTATACTTAAAAAGGTTTTGTCACAAATTCTAAAAAAACTTCGCGCAATTAAATAATGAAGATCAATTTTTTCAATTAAATGACTGAAATTTTTTTCAATTAGCATGGCACAAACTCTTGAAATTTAAGAATGTAAAATATTTGACTCAAAATAAAGAAATTAGAAAAAAATGTTCGAAGTTACTTAAAAAAGCTATATGGAAGTATGAACAAGAATTAGCTTTCAAAGCAAAAAGGAGTCCAAAGATGGTTTTCAATTATTTGAACGAAAAGGGAATTCGCAGAGATGGAATTTCTTCCTTAGAAATTTTAGGTCAAATACAGAATGACAAAGATAAAATTGTCAATCACCTAAATGATTATTTTAGATCTGTTTTTAATACTTCGAATCCTACTGATAAAGAATCGTTTGAACTTGAACAACAAACAAACAAAATTTTCCAGTTAAATCTTTACTTAAGATTAAGATTTTGATTTATTTAATCTAAACAAACTTTTGCTGTTTTTCAGGCCTTAATTTAGCTTAGTTAATTAACTTTTTAAATTGGTTTATTTTATACTCTGCAGTTTTATCATGGAGCCATACATTAAACCTTTCAAATAACTCCCAAGTCAATACATCTTTTTCTCCATCTTACCACTCTCCAATCTTATTTGATCTAAACAAATAAAAAAAAATAAACTGACCAGAATTAAAGAAAAAAATCATTGTTATAGGTAAATCAGTTAAAGTCGAACCCAGTCAAGTCGAAATTTCGTTTAATTCTAAAAATATTGAACAAGTAAGTTGGTTTTCATTGACATCAATTATAAAATTTCATGGTTAACTCGAAAGAAAAGTGTGTAAAAACTTGCTTTTTTAACAATTAAGTCCTAAAAAAGTCTTAAAAATAGAAATTTTATTTTTATAAATAATTTTAGATTTCCTATGTAAGCATTTTTGGTCCTTAAATGACTAAAAATGACAAAAAATGGGAAAAAATTCAAATTAAAAAAAAAAACTAATTAACATAAAATATAATATTTCCGTACGCATTTTCTCGCCTAATTAGTTGCTTCCTCCCTCTGGAAATGAGTGCAACTGCACCCTCTTATGATTCGAACTACCCTATTCAAGGACCCGCGATCTCAAAATATTCTAAATAATGACCCTTTACTCATCGACCAATCAGTGCTTCTCCAACTAATGAAGCAATTCACCCAATCTCAAAACATACTCACAAATTGTCACGAACCAACCATCAAACCCGACCATTCATCCAAAACAAAACCAAACTTATAACTCAAAGACTCCGCAACTTGACCAAAATCAAGCTCCACCAGTTGAATCGTCAAAATCTTTTATATCAAAATTAATTAGCAATTCATTATTTCCTATCGAAAAAAAAGGCTACCTAAAACTTCATCGAGAAATCAAACGCTCCAAACCAAACACAAACATTCTCAATTCGTATATAAACAAAAAAAAACGAATTAATAATTAGAACCCCAACAATCGAAGACAATAATTAAATCAATGAACCATGGTCAACCGACGCTTTTGAACACGGAATAAAAGCTATCGAATCATCACCAAAGTTGTATCTTGCTCTTCACGATGTTCCAGCCTCGCTGTTCGACGGTGACGACGAAGAAAATAAAATGTTTTTGCTCGAACACTACAACATTGTCAAAATGTTAAGAATTATAAAAAAGAGCTCTAATGAAACAACAAATTTAATCAAGGCTATTGTAAATGATAAAGAAAAATTCGAAAAAATTATCAAGGAAAAAAGAATAAAAATTGGAAACTCCTACGTAAAAATTTCTCGCTAGAAATTAAATCAACAGCTTACAATAAAAACTCATGTCCAAACATTAATAACAAGCCAACATGTCTCAGATGTAACGGTGAACATGAACATAAAAACTGCAAAGTTAGTGATCCGGCCCTCTTCAATGTGCCAATTGCGGTGGCAACCACCCAGCTGACAGCAAAAAATGTCCATCAATTGAGAATTTCCTTAAAAAAAAAGAAGAAGCAAAAAAAAAAAATTAATAAATATAATAAACATCACCAGAGTATAATCCGCAATGTCTGTTCCAAATCCACCTCAAGCTACACCAACTGAATCGTTCCAACCTATCCCACATACCCCAGCACTTAACATTATTCTTTTCGCAATAATGAAAAATCTTGACACTATCCATGAATCAATCTATGAAAATAACTCTGGAATAATAAAAATGTTGAACCAATATTTCGGTCCAATCTTTGGAAATTACATCAAAAGCTACTTAAACCATTCAACTCTAATTGTAGCAAATCAAAACATTATTGATGTCAGTAGCGAATCATCTCAATGCAATAATGAATAAAAGCCTTCGAATTCAACACCTCAACATCAGTTTAGTCGAATCTGAATCTAAAATTTTAGAACTCACTCGTATCACTAAAATTAGTAAAATAGATATTATCAGTCTTAATGAAACTAACCTTAAACCCGATAAAACTTTCGAATTACGGGGATTCAAAATATTAAGAGGCGATAGACCTGACAGACGAGGAGGCGGTGCGGCAATTTGCACAAAAGACAATTTAATCTCATCTGAAATTTTTCTCGCTCACATTTCCAAACTTGACAATGCCACTGGTTGTGAACTAATAATAGACCATAACCTTAAATTAGCCATTTTCTCAATTTACTCCAGCCCTTCAAGAAAATTATTAACGAAAATCTATTACATCATATCGCCGAAAACTACAAGAATTTTATCATAATCGGAGACTTTAACGCAAAAAATAAAATTTGGTTTTGTAATAAAGAAAATCGCAGCGGTAGCTTAGTTAAAGAATTCGTAAACCAAAAAAATTGCCACATTCTCAATTGCAACAAACCAACCTACCCAAGTAGTAAAAGCATTCTAGACCTCTCAATTTGTTCCGATTCAATTCTAAAATTCTTTAAATCGCACCGAGTCATTAACTGTTTCATTAGTGATCACAAGTCAACAACTAGTGACGAAAATGAAATAGCTAAATTGTTTTGTAACAACCAAGCCGAGATATTCAAGCCGGAAACCCACACTTTCGTCTATGAAGTTAATCTGGAACTGCCGCTTCAAATTACCAACCCAGATCTAATTTCGTCTGATGAATTTTTCAGCTTATTATAATCACTCAACACCAAAGCTGCTCGTGGAATCGATAAAATAAGCAATAAAGTTTTCAAAACTGTCCTGACACGTTTTTAGTTCGTATTTTTAATCTTTTCAACGCCTCATTTAAATTTGGATATATACCTAGTAAATGGAAAATTTCTAAGATCAAATGATCCATAAAAAAAAACATACCGCCTGAAAATGTCAACTCATATCGACCTATCTCACTTATCTCATGTAATGCCAAATGGCTCGAAAAAATCGTTAACATGAAGCTAACATTATGGTTAGAATCTAAAAATTACTTATCCCTTGCAAGTCTGGTTTCAGAAAAAAAATGAGCACACATGACCAGTTCCTTAGACTCTATCACTCAATAATCAATGGCTTTAGCAATCAGGAAAAAACAGCTGCAGTATTTTTCGACCTAAAGAAAGCGTTCGATAAAGTTAACCACTTAGCTATCTTAACTAAACTTAAAAAATTAAATACGCCACCGACACTGTACAACTGGATAATCAATTTTCTTAGCAACCGAAAATTTTTCGTGTCATATGGTAAATCAAATTCAGGAGAACAAGTAATCAAAGCAGGTGTCCCTCAAGGAAGCTCGCTCTCTCCTACTCTATTTTCGGTTTTTTTCAGCGACATAGTGGCCATATCCCAATAAATGTACACAAAACCTTATTAGCTGACGACCTTACAAAATGGTTTACAAATAAAAACCTTAAAACTATTCAAAGTATACTCCAAACCGCAATATTAGCAATAGAAAAATACTGCCTTATCTGGGGTCTAAAATTAAATGTTTCGAAGACAATTTAAACAGTCTTCACTACAGCTGGCTATAGAAAAAACTACGAAAAAAATTATCAAATCACCTTAAAAATGAACGAGTCTATCATCGCGATTGATCCATCGCCTCGCTATTTAGGTCATAATCTTGACCCGAAACTAAGCTTTAAAAACCATTTCGAATCAATCTCCGCCAAAATTATTGGTAAAACAAACCTGATTAGAAAAATCCGAAGTTTAAAAATTAAAAATAAAACCTCCCTTTCTTTACTAGTGTACAAAAGTTTTATCCGACCACAATTAGACTTCATGTTTATCAGCTCAAAAACTGCTACCCGATTGTCAAAAACTCCAAAATCGTATTCTACGCTCAATAAAATTTTTCCTTTTCAAAACCAGAATAGCCGACACAAAAATATGAAAATTGAATTGCTAGAAAATAGATACAATAAATTATTTAAAAAATTTCGTTCTAAGTCTTCTTACCCACAGTCAAATCCATGAAGATATGCGTAATTACAGTGTAAATAACCAAAAAAAATTCAAATCTCCCTTCGATTTTTTCCTTAAAATAGCACCAACTTCATAATTTCACTCTCATTCTACATTATTGAATTTTATTTCAAATTTTATTTTTTTTTTTTTTTACTTTAAGTTTACATTAGTTATGAGTTTTTAATTTTTTAGGTCAATAAATACAAATTGTGTATTTCTTTTCTAACATTTAAAAATTTAAACGCTAAACTAAATCTAAATTAACTTTTTTGTTATTTTGCAAAAAAGTGCGACATCAAAAAATCAATCATGTGGCTGAAAGGAAGGACTAAGTCTCCATTCCAACCGGACAAGGCTTCGCCTAAATTATTTTTTAAATAAATAAATAAATTTTTGGTCCTTCTTTGATATGTGATCTTTACTAGTTTTTCCTAATTGGTGAGCTGAGCTTTCCAAATCAGCGCATACAGAATTTTCTACATCCTAACTCAGCTCACCAATTAAAAAATTATTTCTTAGTTCACCTATTTCGTGAGCTAATTTTTGTAAAAATAAAAAATACAATGGTTCAATGTATTTTTAAATATAAATGCTTATATTTAAAACTACACTGGTGTTCAATTTAATAAAACATATGTTGCAACTGTTTTTGCCTCAAAATTCACCGGCGCAAATTATTGCTCAAAGAAAAATTTTAAATTTTATGTTTAATTTTATTTAAAAAATAGCTAAACAAAGTTAAATTATTATAAAATTTTGAATATCAAAATTTCAAATTATTGATTAATATTTAATTTTTACTTCAGAAAAAAATTCATATAATTTCAAGTCTAGATAAAGATTAATGTGTAAAAAAGTTTAGTCATTTGATGTTAAAAAATTGATAAAAAAGACCTTTTTTTTAAATATGAATTTATAATCTTTAAATTTTTCATGCCACCTATTGCTAACGTGAAATGCAGCTACCATAGAGGTCTTCCTTTGCAAGACATCTCCACAAACTTTACTCTTATTATTTTTATTATAATTAAATTAAATTTGAATATTTGAAGAATTATAAAGCAAAAAATAGGATTAATAAAAAATGAAAGAGAGGATTTTGAGAAAAGCTGTGAAAAAAGCAAAATTCAAAAAGAATGTAAGGAAAAATATATGAAAATAGAAGAACTAAATGAAAAGTTGAATTCTATGCAAAAGGAGACAAAAAGACTAAATGAAAATTTAGAAAAAGAAGGAACAGAAAAAAAATATTCATAAAGAATGTAAAAATTTAGAAAACGAAAGAAAAATGACTATTGAAGAGATAATTCACTTAAACGAAAAAAACAACAGATCAAATGAAGAATTTAAAAAATTAAATTTAGAAAAAACAATTATAAAAGTGATAAAAAACGAATTACTTCCAATTTGCTGGGCATTAAATCAAATCTTAACAATGATATTCAAAATTTACAATCAAATGTTGAAGCTGTCAGCTGTCTGTCTTAGTGTGCCTTGTCAGCACACTCGCTTGCTATCCAGCTACAGTCGAAGCTATTACTACTACTACTAAAGAAAATCTTTTAGTTATTTAAATATCAAATAAAAGTAAAAGAAATCGTAAATTTATTAAAAACAAAATTTATTAAATGCCTATTGTCTGATTAAGTTTTTTAGTCTAAAATACAAGAATTTTAAAATGTATTGCACTGAAAATTTTTAAAAAGCTTTTCTAATCTAAGAAACAATGCGATCAATTTTAGAAAATATATTATTTTGATTGGGAAACTAAAACACTTTGTCTTAATATTGTTCTCGGAAAATTCCACCTTCTTTTAAGTGTATTAATTGTATCAATATCAACCATATCCAAAACTGAATTATTTGACATTTCTAAGATTATTTTTATCTTTTGATAAAGTTCAGGATTATTTTGCTGAAAAGTTTGATCTAATTCATCTGCAGGAGTGCTTAGCACTAAATGTTCCAAATCTCTGATAAAAATGTTCAGCATTCTCCGCTTTCGGTTTGGATCGCTCATCATTACTTGGCGCACAGTTTCATATTTAGCCACCAATTCATAATTTTCCACTTCGTTTAGTATTTTTTCAACCAAATCCAAACTTCTTTCATCACAAATTTTAATTATTTTAAACAAAATTTCCAAGACCTCATTAATTGCATCCGAGTGCAATTTATTCTTTTTAAGCAAGTCAAAAAAGGCCAAGCACAACCATTCAGTAGTATGATAGGATTTAAATGCTACTGGATCCAAGTTTTGCAACAAAGACTTGTCATAAATGGGAATCAAAGAGTCTAATCGAAGAGCTATTGAATTTCTTGAAACAGATGGTGGTATTTCTGATGATAATTCATAAACTTTAATTGAATTTTTTAGATTATTAATTTCATTAAAAATAGTTTCAAACATTGTTTTTCTGTCACATCTATCGTTTTGGCTCATCAAATTATCTAGAAGTGATTTCTCATCTTGTTTTTTGTTCAATTTTGAAAAGCACTCAGCAAGCGAATTTTTCAATTCATTTAATTCACCACAAATTTCTTTTTGAATATTGTTTTTTTCTGTTCCTTCTTTTTCTAAATTTTCATTTAGTCTTTCTATCTCCATTTGCAAAGAATTCAACTTTTCATTTAGTTCATCTATTTTTATATCTTTTTCTTTACAATCTTTCTGAATATTGTTTTTTTCTGTTCCATCTTTTTTTAAATTTTCATTTAGTCTTTCAATCTCCATTTGCAAAGAATTCAACTTTTCATTAAGTCTTTCTGTCTCTTTTTGCACAGCATTCAATTTTTCATCTTTACATTCTTTTTGAATATTGCTTTTTTCATTTTCATCCTCTATTTCATTATTTATTAACCAAATTATTTTGCTTAATAATTCTTTTAATTCTTCTTCTTGTGGTTTTTTATTGGCCTTTGTTTTTGCCTCCTCCGTTTCATTTTCTTTTTCAGTTGTTTCTTTTTTTACCTTCGAAGATTGATTTTTTTTTAAATTTTCGATTTCGTCTGACATTTATCTTAGTTTTATTAAATCTAAAGATAAAAAACTATTTAAAAGAAAATTTTATTGCATGGCAATATATTCAAAATTATTTGCTCATCCTGAATGTAATCATATAATTTTTACAATGAAGTGCAGAAATACCAATAATCTATTAGAAAAGAATTTGTTTTAAAAATTGGTTTTCTAATCTAAAATATATAAATAATTGAAAAAATCGTAATAAAATTTATAATTATATTTAGTTGTTGCCTTGGCAACTAAAAAAGGAAATTATTGATTTCACTTATAAAATCTTTTTAAATAACTGAAAAAATCGTAAAGAATTTATAATTATATTTAGTATGTTGCCTTGGCAAATAAAAAAGGAAATTATTGATTTCATTTAAAAAATCTACATTTTTTCATTTTAATATTTTTTTTCAATTTTCTTATCTTTTTCTTTAAGATAAAAATTTTATTTCGACATTTTATTAAAATAATATATTAATTTTTAAATAAAAACCATATTAAAATTTAAAATTATTCAAATTAAAGAAAAAAACAGTTTATATTTAATTAATATGCATAATATCATAATTTTTGTCATTGGTAAATTTTAATTCAATTTGATGATACTTTTTGACAGTATCACGATGTGCTATACTCATAAAACTACATTCTATTTTGAACAAATATTCATACATCAGAACTTCTGTCTGTTGATCCACCGAAGATGTAAACTCATCAAGCAAAGCAAATTTTGGCTTGTGATAAAGCACTCTTAAAAATGACAATCTTTGCTTTTCACCTTCGGACAAAATTAAAGACCAGTTGAATTCCGGCACCCAAGTTAGGTCTGAATTAACTCGTTCCAATAAATGGCTCAGGCCAAACTCTGCTAGCCATTCTATAATTTTTTGGGAGCTCTCATTGCCTAACTTTTGTCTATGTGATGGATAGGAAATTTGGTCGAACAATGATCCTGAAGTAAAATATGAATTTTGAGGCAGAAAAAATATTTCATTGGGATCAAGAAAATATCTTATTTGTCCTGAGTATGAATTCCACAAGCCACTGATGGCACGAAACAAGGATGTTTTTCCGCAACCAGATCGGCCGCTAATCAAAACATTTTCTCCTTTTTTAAATTTGAAATTTAAATTTTTAACAAGCACTTTTCGTTTGACATCCGGAATTTGTAGAGTAAAATTCTCCAACTGTAAACAAAAGTCATCTTGATGATCAATTAATTTTTTGTGGTCATAACGCGAGCTTTGGTTAATGTTATTTGTCATCTTTTCCATTAGTTCACCAACACGTTTAGTGTTTCCAACAATACTTGATATTTCATTGAGAATGTCGTAAAGTCGAGTGAAAAGATAAATTAAATATTGGCATTTGAATGAATAGTTGCTGATTAATTGGGCTAGATCTGTCGGCGAATAGTCATCATATACATGGGTGAAAATTGGAATTGCCAATACAAAATATGCCAAAATTCCACCAAAATATTGACTCAAATTTATAAACAACTTCAGCATCAGCTCTTTCCAGTTTCTTCGATATGATATATCTTAATAAACAAGATTTTTTAATATTTATTATAAGAAGCTCCAGGAAATAACAAG
Organism: Brachionus paranguensis; assembly: GCA_016802215.1. NCBI lineage: Eukaryota > Metazoa > Rotifera > Eurotatoria > Ploima > Brachionidae > Brachionus > Brachionus paranguensis. Next base: position 2,232,381 of record JAESIX010000008.1, on the reverse strand, counting down.
AAATTTAGAAAAAGATTAACTTGAAATTTTTATTTATTTTTTTTATTCCTTTTAAAAATTGCTTTAATATTTTTGTTAATTAAATTGAATAATGAAAAATCAAATCATTAATAAAAAGACTTTTTTATAATTCGCAAATCAAAACTTTAACTTTAAATTTTTTAATTGAGTTAAGTCAGTTTTAAATTAATAAAAATGATCATCTGAAGCAGAAACGTTTATAGTCACATGAGTTTTTTACCGTTCTATGAATTAAAGCAATATATTTTTATTCAAGTCTTCAAATTTTTTACTCTGAAACTTGATCAATCTTATTAATAAAAACATCCCAGTGTGAAAAAAGTAAGCTAACTTTGTTAGACGTAAGCATTTTTCGTAAGTTTGGTTATCGTAGAATTTTTAGCATTTGACTGAGTTAAAGAAAATCTAATTATATTATATAACAATAAATCAATTCTATAGAATGTCCTTTTTTAAAATTTTTATTTATTTTTTTTATCTTATTTAACTTTATTTTAATTTTAATTTATTTTAAATATATATTTTTATTCTGAAGGAGCATTAGCTCGGTATAGATAAACAAATAAATAATAAATAAATAAATAATAGAAATTGACATTCTTAGGAAAAATAACATGTCAAGAAAATTCAAGCATTATTTTTAAATTATATTTTATAATTAAACTTTAATGATTATTTTGAATTCAAGTTTTAAATTCAAATTCGAAAATTTTCCATATTAAAAATTTTACAATTTTTTAACTTAATTTTGGCGATCAAAAACAATGACAAATTTTGTAATTAAATCAAAAAATAATTTTTTAAAAAGAGTCTAAATCAAAGAATTCTGCAAAGTTAAGTTTATTACTTTCGAAAACCTCTTAAGGTTTGTTTGTTCATTCTGGAATTTTTTTAAATAATAAGTTAATTATAGAAAAAAGCCGTCGAACACTGTCATAAAAAAAGAACAATTCTAAAATAAAATTTTGCATACTAAATAGCAAGAAAATAAATTCCAAACAAGTAAGGCATCGCTTAGAATGAAATGGGAACTTTAGTTCTACTATAAACAATTTCAATCAATTTTTCATTTTTTTTAATTTAATTTTTCAAAACTTTTCTTGCCCCTTAATTCAAATTTAATCTTCAGAATATTCGACATTGAAAAGAATGTTTGTTTTAAATTAAAATTATTTAACTGGGATAACAATTTTCTAATCATTAAAAAGCTCCTGATCATGAATAACATGATCTTCAATAGCCTTATTTTTAGCTTTGACACTTTTTTCTTTAAAAAAGCTATTAACTCATTTTAAAATTGAATATTTTGTGATTGTATTTTGTAATCGAAATCAATTTTTAAGCTGGTTAAAACAAAGTTTCTTAGAAATTATTGAATCTTGTTCAAAAATTCTAAGTAGATCTTTTAATAATAAGTGCTGTTGGTCTAACAAAATTAATTTTGTATTTAAATATTTACAAATTAATATTGTAAAAAAAATAATTTAAAAAGAGAGAAAAATTTCAAATTAAAAATAATAATTTACTGGGAAATTAAAATTTTTACTTACTTAATAATTCATTAAAAGTTTGGTTCATTTTATTGAGTTCACTCTGACTTGAATCATAGAACGCAATTGATTCCGCGTTTATTCTCAAGTTCATATGCTTAAACCTTTATTGATAAAATTTAGATGCGTTTGGTAACGGTAACTGAAAACCCAAGTAGGTACAAAATCAGGTTCATCAGCTACTCAAATAGCAGAGTTAAATTTAAATGACATCAAATAAGCCTCAATTTGAAAAATCTACCTGAAATCACCTTCTTTTTTGTCTTGTTTATAAATCACTCTTGCAATTGGTGCAGTAAGGGGACCATTTATCATCGCCCAGATTAAAAAATAAACAACTACAGCTAATGGACCTGAGTATCCAACAGTTTTATAAGTCTAAAAACATTTTATGAAAGTTTAAAAAAAAGGTAAACAAATCTTTAAATACCTGATATCCATACCAACCGATTACGAAAGGTGAAATTAGAATCAATGGCACAATATTGGCAATACTAGAGCAAAGAGTTTTAACATCTTGAGTTATGCGCTGGTCTGGATTGTCCAAAACAACATTTTGCTCACTCAGGTCATTCCCATTTTGTTCCATACAATTTAGATCACCAAGAATTGGTTCAACTGAATTTTGAATTCCCAATGGTCGACGATTTGTTGTTTGCATCTTTGAATTACTTGATGAATTTTGACCATCCATGAATAAATTTATGCTGTCATCATTTGCGTCGAATTGGTGCTGTAGATAAAAAAAATTTTTTGACTGAAAATATTTTTCATGCAGACCCAGGGTAATATATTTTCGCCAAACTATACTCAGTAGGTTAGTAATAAAGTCTTTAATACTCTTCATCAGAGAGTTTATGATGATGTAAGCAATGGATGTAGCGGCCAAGGGCCAGAAAGCCACCAAATCCCGGTCGGACAAAACTTTATAAAATCGACCACTGAACAGACCAACTCTGTACACGACAAACTCAAGCAGAACTACATCTATTAGAAGGATGATAAATAAAATGGAAGATGCTGATACAAACGAGGGAAATAGATGCTTCAGAACTTTGGCTAAGTATTTGCAGAATAATTTTAAAGATTCAAATAAATGAGACAGTTTATATCTGTTAGATGGAGTTCTAGTCTGATTCGGATACTCGTCTCCACGTATATAGTTAAATATACTATTCATTTTGATAAAAAAGTAACTTTTTTTAAAATAAATTATCTATTTTGTATTTAAACAAAAATTCTTGAATATTATTTCAAGATGCAAATATTTGCCTTTGATTTAGCTTTTCTTTTTTATGATCAGATGATTACTTTTAATTAAAAAAATGTTATCTTATGAATATATTTTATTTCAGATCAAATTTAAGAAAAATTAAAAGTCAGCCTAAAATTTTGTTTTATTAGAGATCCTCGTGTAAAATAGCTGATTCATCTTCATCGTAAAGCGATAATTCTTCGTCAAAACCACTTTCGTAATCGTCCTCTAAATTCTCATAATCTTTTATCTCGTCACCATTTTCTTCGTTTGTATAAAATATCTCAATTGCTTTTTCCATTGAGTGTACAACTTTAATTAAATAAGTTTTTTTTTTATCATATGTGAATTTAATCTTAATAAACAAGTGCTATTAAATGCTCATTTTTTCCCCATAATGAAAACCGTTTCTTAAAATCAACAATAAAAATGTGGACAATATGAAATTTGATTTCGAGCTAATATTTTAAAATCAAATCTTTGAATAAATTTTTTTGTTGACTAATAAATTAAAAAGTCAATAATTTTAAAATTTCAAAATGATATGAATTACCAATTTGTTAAATTTTATTTACTATTTTAATTTTTTTAAAGACAAAAGCTTTGAATTTTAAAAATTATGCTATTTTAGATCAATATTAAAAGGTTTACCTAACTAGATACCTCAAAAATCGTTTTAGCCCATAAACTAACTTACTAGCAAATTAGGCTTATAAAAATTAAACATTTTTCAACAAATTTAAGTATGTTTCTCAGATTTTGAAAAAAAAATTAATCATGAACATTTTTAATTTAAACAAAAAATTGAAATAATTTTTAAAAATTAATGATCGCCTAATTTTTACTGAGAATGATAAGCCATTGATTTTGATTCAGATTTTAAAATAAAAAGATTCTGTGAATGATTTTTGCTATGCGGAAGAGATTTCTAATTTTTAATATTTAATGCTTAGACTTCTAAAATTTAAAGACTGTTTTAAAAGAATGGTAGAAGGCATTTATCAGTCCAATAATTTAAAATTTCTTTACTGATACTGTCATTAATTCCAAAAAAGTTCAAGCAAAAAATTTTTAAACTCAATCATTTTTTTAATTAGAAAAAAATAAAACTTTGGATAAATAAATTATTTTATAAAAATCTGAGAAACAAAATTTTAAAATATTTTGTAAAGGTAAATGTACTGAATAATATTTATTGAATTTTCAAACATTTTTATCAATTTTAATTCTTTTCTAATAATTATTATATCAGAATATTTAAAGTGTATTTTTAAAAAAAACTATTTACAAAATAATTTGTTAAGTTGGACATTTTTTTATTTTAAGAACATACTTTTTTGGTTTATCATAAAAATTTAAAGTAGCAAATTAAAGGAAAACTTGATTTGACATAAATTTTTAAGAATCATAAAATCATAAAAATTTGAGAACATATTTTAGTATCATTAAAAAATATTAATTATTAAATTGTGCAAAAATAAAGATTATAAATCAAAATATTATATTTAATATTCATATTTTTAAACTCATTTTGATGAATTGGAGATAATTTAAACTTGTAAAGAAGAACTATAAAAAATTAAATTCAAGTATTTTGTTTAACTTGAATATTATTTTAGTAATTTATATATTGAAATTTAATACTCCAATGTATTTTTGTTAATTTTTTAATTTTATTTTGTTTTAGCTTTTTCTTCTAATTTATCTCTACATTTAACCTGATTTTTTTTTAAACAAATTTCAAAATTTTAAAGATTTTGAAATTTAGAATATAATTATTCCCATCAAATCTTTAATTTTTAAATAATTATGATTATTTGTAAACTTTTAGCTTTTAAGATGTTTTGCAACAAGTCCTTATCATCAAATTTAAAATCAAAATTCTCTTTAACTTGATAAAAATATGCATATACGACACTTTAAATACTAGACTTAAAGCTCAGTTTTAAATTATTTTGTTAAATGTTATTTACCTTGATCGGCATTTGAATAAAAGTATTTATAATCTGGATTTCCATTTTCATTGTAAATATCGTGTCTTGGACCGCCTGCAGAATTCAAAAAGAAAATGCGAGGTATATAGTTTCCATCTGGGGTGTAAGATTTTTCTTTTGTCTCTTCTTCATCCTAAACCAAGTTTAAATAATATTTAAATTAAATTTTGTTTTAAAATTTTACTTCATATCTAATCATATAAAATAGTTCGCTTAATTCTTTAAATTTAAGAGATTCGGCTAGACTGTCTTTTAAGTCTAAACAATAAAAAAATAGAGAAAATTCCTAAACTTGTTTTCTCAATTAACTTTGACATGCTTTGCACCATAATTTTTGAATAAGAACAAAAATTGGCTTTACCAATTCGCCATTCAAAGCCTGTTCCATATTTGTCCATTCTACCCCAGAAGCACCTTAATATTAAGTTAAATAAGCATCTTGTCAATAATATTTTCCAACCATTAAATTTTTGTTCCGTTTCGGTAGCTTTCAGTTCATTTAAAAAACTCAATATCAAGGTAAATATCAAGCATCTATAACTAAACATATCTTAAAAAAAATCAACTCTGAATTAAATAAATGGCATGAAAATAAAAATAGACGAGAAAAAACGATTCTTAAAAAATACCTTCATAAATTACCTTCAAAAATTAAACAAGTGAAAATATAATTATTCAAATGATAAAAAAAAATGACTAATTTAACCACTACACCAGCTACATTGGACCCTGATGCATCAAAATGGGTGCAATTTTGGATGGAACAAAACATGAGAAAAGATAAATCGTTTGTAGTGATCATTTTTTTGTCTTCGGCACCTTTTCTGTGCGTAATTATCCTAATTTTAGCTGTATTTGCCATTCTGTCCTGTGTGTTCAAGATTCGTACCAAAGATAAACGGCGTCGCATTGTCAAGAATGTAGAGATGTTGGAAAATTTATTGTCTCTTTACAATAAAACAAAGCAAGAACGAGTTCAGCGGGAAGAATATTTTCAGGAAAAGTGGAAAAATAAAAGACTCAGTGAGCATAGTATGAATACTAACCAGATGCAAAAAGATTTCCAGCTACCAGATGAGAACAAAGTGCCATATAGCTTATTTAAAGAGGCTTTGGAAAACCCAAATGCTCAAGTAGACCAAGAAGTTGTCAAGATAATAGATAATCTTATTAATCCGCCAGTGGCAAGAAAAAATCAAGAATCCAATTCGCCAATTTTGGAGTTAATCAATAGGCTCCACAATTTAGATGACTATAAAATTGAAGGAAAAAAAAATGCCAACTCAAGTGAAAAATCCGGCCAGTTTGAAAACAACGGATACGAAGACAACGATGTAGAAAATTCTAAATGGACAGAGCACGGAATTAGGATTGTTGTGGAAGATTATGATGGTCAAAGTGAAAATAATTACCAAGAATGTTCCAAGAATACCGATAAAATTTAAATTAAATTTTTTTATTTTAAATAAATTATTTATCTTTTCTCAATATGTTGGAAAGATCAGAAATTCATAAAATTATAATAAGATTTTAATTTGTTTAGTTTTGTTTATTAGTTGAAAAAGAGACTCTCGAATGCCTCAGAGTTACCAAAAAAAATTAAATAAATTTAAAAAATTTTATTAGAATCAAAATCTTTAATATTTTAGTATATTTATGAAACTTGTTTGTAAACAGCAGCTGTAATTGTTCCTTCTCGTTTAATTAATAAATTGCTAAAAATTATTTTAAAAAAAAAATTTAATTTTTTTTTAATTTAAATCACCAGCTATCAGTTTCTAAAACAATTGCCGGGTTTTCATTATTGCAAAGTTTAGATGCCAAATTAGTCAATTCGGATATAGGTCCACCTAGTAAAGTATTTGTTTTTCCTCTAGCTTTTAAATTTAAATTATAAAGAAAAAAAGGTAATTCAAAATAAAAACATTCAAAAATTTTATTCCTAAAAACTCAAGGCAGTCACAATAGAATTAAACTGTTGATGGATCAAATCAATATGAGTTTCTTCACTGATTGTTGTGTCTCTATTTCTAAGCTTACAAATGCCGTCCTTGGTTATTTCATCTGGCAAATAAACACTATAAGGTATTCCCATCAAATCAATGTGATTGTATTTAGATTCCAAGTCAGCCTGGTCATTTTCTAGCTCAAATAAGAGAATGTTATGTTTAGTTTTGAGATAAAAAATATTCTTAAAATCTTCGGCAACAGCTTTGACGTGAGGCGAATAGAGCAAGCAGGCTTTGTACGGAGCCAGTCGAAAATCTAGATTAAAATAAATCTTGTCTCCAACATTGATGCCATATTTACCAAGCTTTTCTTTGAGCTTAAAATCGTCCGAAAATTGGACTGAATCAACTAGAATATTTTCCAATACTGTCTCACAGGTTGTTTCGGAAATACATAGATTTTTAATTTGATTTAAATTTTTAAAATTGGTTAATTTTTCAAAATTTTCTACGCTGATTATTTTTTCTATTTTGTTCTTGATGTCTGTTTGGTCATAATGATAGATTAAATCGGGCTTTTCAATCACAAGATGCTCGGGATAATGAGCTATTTTGGACCACCATTGAAGCCGTTCACGCTGCCACACGGAAAAAAAATCTTCCGAATCAAAGTTCAAATGAATTGTGTTCAATTTTGTCTGAGTTTTATTGCCGCGGAAAAAATTCTCATCTGTTTGGGTTGAGTTGAACGTGTTTATTAAACCTACAAGCTTGGACTGAGTGCCAAAGTTAGAAATTTTATCCAAATAAGCGGCCAAGTCAAAGTTGTCTTTCATTAGGTCTATATTCTCGATCAAGAAGCTGTTGCTAAATTTGTTCAAGTTGAATCTCAGCCATTCATTTTTTATTTGGTTTAATAAAGCGTGGCCGTATGGACCGAATTTGTGACTTTTGAAGCAAAAAATTCCGGTTTTTTCACAAAATTTTTCAAGTTTTAATAATCGGTTCATTTTTTTTAAATAAAAAATTTTCTCTTAAAAATATTTAAATTTTGTATTTTCTCAGTTAGACTTAACTTTCATTACTTTTTGAATGTTTTTTGTTTAAATTTAAATACTTACACGATAGACAAAGACCGTCCGAGTCAATGATCATAGATCCTACGACTCCATTGGTGTCCATACTTGATTATTTCAATTATTAAAATATTAATTTTTTAAAGAGATAAAATTTTTTACGATTGACTGACTATTTCTTCAAGTTTTTCTTCTGACATTGCTGATAAAATTGTCTATTTTTGTTCGGATTTTTTTGATTATTACTTAAAAGTCAAAATATTTATACATTTTAAATTTAATTTATAGATGCAAATTTTAGTTCATTATTTAACTTGGGCTTTTTGAGCTGTCTTAAATTAGCTAGTAGAATATTGTCAATTAAGACTAACGGTATTCATTTTGTATGAATATTAATATTCAAGATGAAATAAAAACATTAAATATTCAATTATTAAATATTTATTTAAAACAATTTTATTTTCTTATTGTTTATTTAAAAAAAGCTTTCAATCTTTTAATTGATGAAAAAATGTTTTATAGTGAGTGAACCTATTCTGAGCTATTTTTTTCGTACATTTTAGACAAATTTAAAATTTTCTAAATAAAAAAAGAGATCAGAACAAAAGTTATTTTTTTCTTGCAAAAACTAGAATTAGATTTGAAATAAAAATTGGCTTTAAAATAGAGTTATAAACCAAATATTGTAAGTTTTTTACAAAATTTGTTCCAAAATTTGGCTGAAGAGTTAAGAGAAAAAATATTCGTTAAACAAAAATACTAAAAAAAATTTAAAAAGCTAATATGGAGTTTCTTTTTCTTGCTTTTATGAATGACTTGTCTTATGTTAAAGAATCCTAGAATAAAAGTTTTTGCTGATGATTCGACAATGAACCATTCAGATAAGGATTTAAAAAAAGTTCTTAAAACCTTTGATAAAAACATTGAAAGCCTAAGTTATTGGCGTTTTTATAAAAAAATTATAAATCCTTCTTTTCAGTCTATATTCTTATCTGAAAAAAAAATAAATCAAAAAGGAGACCAAAAAATTTTTAAAAAGGAAATTTTTTTTACTAAATAAATATTTTATTTAATATATTCTAATAAATAATGGCATTATTATTAGAGGGCGATTTGAGTGAAATAGGAGCTAATTTTTGTAATTAATCCTTAATTTTATTCAAATATTAAATTTACTTATTTTAATATAATTTAAATTATTAGACGTTTAAATTAAATGATAATTTAAAATTTATTTAATTTTTATTGTTGTAGCAAAATTCAATATGTAAAAAAAATTTTTTCCATTTATTCTTTGCTAAAGCCAAGATATTTTTCAAATTTTTTAAAATTTTAACATAATTTTATCACTATTAAAATTTGAGATGAACGATTTAAAAGCGATGATCTTTTCAGAATTATGTAAAAGTGGTTTTTTATTTGGTTATCAATCAAATATTTGGTCATTACCAGCATTCAAAGAACCAAGAGTACAAAAAAAAACAAAAGAATCATTCACAAGCATTTTTTCCGAATCAAATTTAAAAAAATGGACTTGCGATGAATGCTTGGCTGAAAATGATCGATTAAAAGTTATATGTTCTGGCTGTGATCAAGTTCGTTCAGTTGAAAAAAAAGAAAAAAATACAAAAGAACCAATTTTTGCCAAATCTAGTTCAAATAAATTGACTCCTGGCTCATGTTTGACCGAAAATGAGGAAATAAAATTTAAAGGGATTTTTTGTGAGGTTAATCGACCTGATGAGCAAACAGAAAAACAATCAAAAGAGTCCCATTCTCCAAAAGAGCCAATGCAAAGTATTTTTGCCCTATCTAGTTCAAAAATAGGTTTGACTTGTGATTACTGCTTGGCTCAAAATGATCAATTAAAAGCTAAATGTTTTTTCAGTGACCAAGTTGGTTCAGATGCAAAAAAAGTAGAGAAACCAAATGAAACCTTGGAATCAAAGACACAAGCATCTGCAAGTTCAAGTGATTTTAGCTTTGGAATGTCTGCTATTGAAAAAAAATCAACCAGTACTCTTTTGTCCGACTTCCAAACTGCTAAATTACCAAATGCAATAATCAACCACGAAGATAAAATAAATGATACTTCTATTACAGATTTATCGTTTAAACTCAAAAATTTAGATATAAAGTCAAAAAGCTTTAGTAATAGTGAAACAACACTTTTTCCTACATGTGACACTTCAACTCTAAATACTTTGGGTTTTTTTGATTCTGTCAGCAAAGCGCCGAAAGGACAGAGTCTAAATGGCTTGCAAAATTTATCCATGAATAAATCAACAAATTCATTAGTATCTACAGATGGTTTGTTTGGTAACCCCACAATCACTGCAAATTCTTCACTTGGTAAAACATGTCATACCTTAGGATCTTCAAATCAGACCTTTGATTTTGGTCAAATTAAAAGTCCTGAAATTGAAACGATTTATCGTTCTTGGTCTATATTTTGGTTACCATCTAAAGAACTTGACCTAGGCAATAATCAATCATTTAAAGACATTGCGAATTCAATGAAAAATCCACTTAACTTTAATTCACCTCCAATCTTGAATTCAACTATTCCATTAAGTTCAGAAATTTCCAGTAATCTAACTTTTATTACAGGTTTGGAAAAAAGCAATAAAGAAAATATTTTTTTCGAGTCCGATTTTAGTAGCTGGCGAAGATTATTTGGTGACATTATTCCAAATATTTTTTTTGGTGAGACACTATACATCGCAGCAAAAGAACCAGGATTTAATTCAGATTTTTTGACTAAAACAAAAATTCCCTTGAATGGCCAGTCAAACAATCAAAACTTCAAATTTAGTCAAGCGATGGATACCAATTTGAATTTTTCTGAATCAAATTCAAATTAATTAATTCAATTTTTAAGTGAACAGCAAAAAGAAAACGATATCCAAATTTCAGAAGACGTTTTAAATAAATGAATTCTGCTCAATTTACGACTTACCGAAGACCGATTTTATTTTTAGATTTATTTTCATTTGCTTTTAAAAATTTTTTTTGTGCTGCTACTTTACTATGAAATTACCTTTTTCGCTTTAAATATTGCGAATTCACAACATTTTATGAAAAATTAATCTAATTTGTTAAACAAAATTTTTGCATTTTTTAAAAAGATTTTTTTAGTAGAATTGACTGAATTTAATTGACTTAATTGTTTTTGGTAAGAAAAGGTATAAATAGTAAACAGCAATAAAAAAGTAAATACAAAGAAAAAAATTAGTTATTTTAATTATTAAATTTTATTTATAAAATTAGTATAATTTAAAAAAGTGGATAAATAGGAAGACTTTTCATTTGTGGAATTATAGTCGCAATAATTCCTGTTAAAAAACCGAGTGGAGAAATTCCACAACTACTACCAACTACTATTAATTATTAATTAAAATAGTCAATCATTTTTATGAATACTCTATTTTGGTTGATTAGTTTTGATATATTAATATGAATAAAGTTAAAATAAACCTATTTAAAAAAAGATATAACATTTTCTGTTTATAAAAGTTGTTAAAAATTCGGTTGAAGCGTTGGAACCATGGATAGAGAATTAGAATTTTGTTTAGTTAATATTCTTTTAATACTTTTTAAAATTATTATTTAATAAACTTAAATTCTTTTTGTAAAATTTCAAGAAATTACATAAAAGAACGAAAAGTAAAAATTTTCTTTATTTTTTTAAACCATTTTGTTAATTCAAAATTATGAAATAATTAAATATATTTTGTTGATACATTCAACACTTACCTCTACGGTTCCATTTGATTTTACCTAGACCCTCCAATTATTGCTGTTTTTTGAGAAGTAGTTACTTTTGAATAGAAAGAAATCTATTTAGAATAAACAAATGCTTATCAAATTAATCACGAATAAAAAAATTCATTTTTGAGAATTTTTTTTTTTAATTTAAAAATTTATTTGTGGATAGATAAAATGAACATTGAATAAAAAAATTTAGTTTTGAAATTTATCTTTAAAAGATCTATCAAAAAAAAACTTAAATAATTTAAATAAAAAAAATGTTCTTTTTAAAAATGAATAAATTTTTATTATATTTTTTCTTGCACTAAGCAACTTATTTTAAATAATTTTTTTTAAATTTTTCCATTTCTTTATTTTCCTATTTTCTTTTTTGTTGTTTAATGGATAAAATGATGGATGATTTTTCTGAAAGCTCAAGTAAACTTTTCATGAACCTTAGTTCAAAGACTGTTTTTTCTAATTCAATAAAAAAATTCTACGCCAATTTCCAGCTCTTTCATCAAATTTCTCAAGAAATTTTGGAAAGCTATTATGATTTCTTAAGTCAGGAGATAGACAGTCATTTCGAAAGACAAATTGAAAAAATTGAAAAAAGTCTCGCAAAATTTGATTCAAATATTCTCGGTTTTATTGAGCCCATAAAAATCCTAAACACATATGATGATATTGAAGATATGAATTCGAATGAATTAGTTGAAAAATTAAACCTAATCAATTTAGATTTTATTGATTTGGATCAAAAAATTCGATTTCTCACTGAAAAAATAAACACTTGTTTCTCAACTTCATATCAAAGACCTGTATTAAAATTTAGTAACCTTAATTTGGTTAAAAATTACGATACCGAAGAATTACCAAATCCAGATATTGATAAAATCCTTAAAATTGAAGCCAAGAGATCTAGTATTTTGAATTCCAAATCTATAGACTTCTACATAAATAAGATAAAAAATACTTCATTTTCCAATTCTTTTATTGATTTAGAGCCTCTTGGATCTGAGGTTCCGTCGAATTTAATTAAAATTTATGAAAAAGTGAAAACTTAAACTAGAATTTTTAAAAATTTATTTATTTTTTTAAAGATTGTTGACAGGCTTTCAATTGATCTTAGATCAGATTTAGGAATTAATGTTTACATTATTGACGAAAATCTAAAATTGAATTGTTTAATAATTGATCAAGATTCAATTGGAGATGGCATATTTCCCAAAGACGATATACTCAAATTGGAAATTTTCGACTTTAAGGTACTTGATAATGGACATCTGGTCACTGCCGAGACCAACAATACACTCTCTATTTGGGAGATAGACTATTCTAGAGTTAGACGCATCAAAAGAATCATACCAATCTTTTATGAAAATATGATCAGTTGTCAATTAAAACTAAAAAAATTATCTCAAAATAGAATTATTTTTTATTTAAAAGGACAATTGCACCTTTTAGTTTGTGAAAATAATTCTTATAAAATAGCAAAAAAAATTGATCTTTTAATTGATCCTAACTCAAAAATTTCAATTATTAAATATTCGGAAAAACTCGGCATTGCCATTGTGAAAGAAAATTCAGAAAAAGTCGAACTTTGGTGCTTAGAAAGTAGTCTTATGAAAGTTTGTTTGTACGGCCATGCCGGATATGTGCAATCAGCTGCTTTCCTGTCGGACACCCAATTGATAGCTGGCTCAAATTTAGACCAAGTAATTGTATGGAACTTGACCGAGTGGAAAAATCCGATCAAGCAACATGAATACAATGACATTTTCTATTTGGATTCAATAAAAAAAATAAAAATTGTAAAAGATAAAAAAAGAATTGTGACACAAAATGACAAAAATAAAATTAATGTTTTTGATTATGAATTAAAGGTGATTTTTAAAATATGCGATGAATCTCAATCGAATCTTTCCACAATGAAGCCCATGTGTATGACAAACAATGAACTTATTCGAGTCGATGGTACCACTGGATGGATTCAGGTATTTGGAATAGAAAGTGGGCTTGCTTTTGGAGTCTTTCGAGATAGAGATACTGAGTATAGTTTATTTAGGTCAATAAATGATGAATTGATTACTGTTTCAAATGATGGAACATTGAGTAAGTGGACTGTGAATCCTAATAGTAAAGTTAGCTGCTTTCATTTGAGTATTTCGTTGAAAAAACTTAAATTCTATGATCCATCGGGTGGAAAAAATGATAAACCTGTAAAGCTCAGTATCACTCAGATCAAGCTAAATAGATCTAGAACTAGACGACTCTGTGAAAAACATCTTAGAAAAAATCTTCAAAATTTAAAGTAAATTGCTCAAAGGTTTTTATAAAAATTTATTAGAATAAAAGTTTCAAAAAACTAAAAATTATGAGTGATGTAATTATTTGTACGTTTTCTTATTTTTTGAATGTCTTTACACTTTAAAGTGAATTCGGAAGCTTGCTTTATGTAATTTAGAAAATGAGATCAATAAATACTTGACTGAATTAGAACACTGGCTTTGCCAGTGGAAAATGAAGATATCGATGGTCTTTTCAAAATATATTAAGTTAAAATCAGATCTTAAACTAAAAATTTATGAAAATAACTAGACAAAAAGAAACCAAGTTTCTTGGTATAAATTTCGGTTCTAAATTAAATTTTAATTCTATGATTGATGAAATTAAAGAACGTTGTATTTCAATGTTATCTTTAGTTGGATCCATTCTGTATTAGACTTTGACATGTCTTAATTCTTTCTGAGAAACTAATTTTAAAAGAATACAGGTAATCCAAAATTCATCAGTTCGCTCTATTCTAGAACTAAAAATAATACAAATTAATTTGTAAAATTTCTAAATTAATTTATAAATAGAAAAAATTATCTTTTTATAAAAAATATTTAAACGAATTTGCCGAAACGAGAGCGCTCGATCTCTTAGTGGCTTACCCACGAAAGTTGGTTATTTTTAATTTTTAAATAAAATAAATAAAAAACTAAAATACGGCATTTCTTCCAAAATTTTACAATACAAGATCTTAAATTACAAGCAGTCTCGAATCTACTTAATGAGTTAAGTGAAAGATATGTAAAGGCAGTACTGAGTTATTCTATTCCATTGGTTGTCTGACTGGTGGAGTAATACAAAATGGATATCGAATCAAGATATTTCGAAAACCAGACTCCATTGTGTAATTGCTACCTTGCCATTTCTTCTTTCTTTCCTGAAACATTCACTACCTAAACATGCAGCAACAATGATTACTCATTTCAATTTATTTTAATTGATTTTACATTAAATTTTATTTTTTAAATTTTTTAATGATCCGAAAGAGCTTTAGCTCGGTACACATAAACAAATAAATAAAATAAAAAAAAAATTCCAATTGCCAAAAACTAGCATCAAAATTAAATATTTTTGTTGTCATATAATGCCAACAAATATTATTTTTAAATTAGTTGATATGCATTTTCTTCATATTAAAAATAAATAATATATATTTTAAAATGAAAATTAAGTTCGGTGTTAATAAAAAAATAATTATGATTTACTTATAAATAAAATTCTTTTAATCTTTTTGATTTTTCTATGATAATGTTTAAAACAAAAATATGAAAATAAAATTTAATTAAATGTTTTTGATTAAAATTGCACATATAAATTATTAAATTCAAAATTTAATGGAATCATTTTCGCTTAGTTCAATTGATTTTCGTTTAAATTCAACATCAACTTTATTTTGACCAATTTTATTATCATTCCAAACATTTAAACTAAACAAATACTCAGACTTAATTGGTTTTATTTCAATCCAATTCATTTTTTCAACCAGTACACTTATAACAATACCAAAAAGATATGTAATTATACAAGCACACAAAGAATAATAAAGATACGACAACTGTGATAAAAATGAACTTGGATAAATTAAAATTAAAATATAATTTAAAATTAAACCAGATATTTTAAAGTTTACCCATCGTCTTCTTCGATTGGAGAGGTTAAATTTTTTGTAGTGGTTGTGGTCGTTATGTTACATCCGGTTGTCGAGAAAGGTTTAAGACCACTGGGTTTGTTATACAATACTCCAATGAGGCCCAAATAAATACTACCAATAGTGCTTAAAATTAATCCAACTATTGCTCCCTTGAAATAAATAAATAAATAGATAATTCTTCTTTTTTCATATTTAGACTTGGAAAACTTACAACCCAGTTTGCTTTTTTGACAAACATTCCAAGAGAAATGACTCCTAGAAGAGGTCCTCCTAGCAGACCGAATATACTTGAAGTAAGCTGCATCACAGTATTACCAAAAAATTGACAAGAAAACGCCATCCCCATTGCAGCGAGTCCAAAAAAAAGTGCTTTAAATTATTCTAAAATAAAATAAATCTTATCAAAAGAATAAAAAATAAAATCCATACCAATGGCTTTGGTTGTAAAAGTGGCTTTCTTTTCAGTTAACGAAATGCCATACTTTTTTTGATAAAAAGGCTTCACAAAGTCTGTTATGCATACTGCTGCCAGAGAGTTCATACCAGTTGAAATTGTACTTTTTTAAGTGAATTTTTAAAGAATATTTAGAAAGGTTTGCGAACATTACCTTAAAGCAGCACTGTAAATTGTTGCCACAAAAAGTCCTGGAAACCCATGAAATTCACCCAAAATATCCAAAACCAAAAAGGGCAAAATCTACATTTGAAAAAAATTTACAAAAAATATGGTAAATTAATTTTTTACTTGTTCTCCTTTTTTAATAGTACCAGTTGTCAAAATGTCACAATCGTAGTACTTGGCATAGGCGATCAAGCCACATAAACAAATTAATGTATTAAGAAAAAACACACCGACTAGATTAACCAATAATGCTCTTTTTTAATTAAATAGAATTTATATTTAAGTATTTTTTAGATTTTTATTCAGAAATAATCATTTTTAAACATTTTTTAGCTCAAAATTGTTAAATAATTCATAAACAATTAGGATAATATTCTCTGACTTAAAATGAACTTATGTTTCGCAAAATCAAAGCGAATCGTTTGAAATCCTGTACAAAAAAAATTTTAAAAAATTAATAAAAAGGAGTGAATATTAAAATTATTTTATCTTTTAAAAAAAAAAAAAAAACTACAGCTCAACAAATTAAAAATAAAAATAAATGTAAATATTGGTTTTTAACGCCGCATTAAAAGCTCAAGAACTTGATTGTGGTCTCTTAAAAAATTAATGTTTTCGACTTTCTTTAAAAATAAAATTGAAAATTTCGTACATTAGCTAGTTTTCCGAAGCATAATTTTTCTCCGGTATTTTAAGCCTTGAAAATTAAATTTTTTTTATGGCAAGTTCTTGGGCTTTTAGTGCAGTAATTAAAACAAAAATTTACAAATATTTACGGCACAATAAAAATTGATATTATTTTTCTGTAATTCATCTAAAAATAAACGATCTTCAATTTCAGATTTATAACTTAGTTTACCACAAAAAATATTTTGATAAGAATTTAGCATATATTTAATTTTGAATTTGTCATTTTTTAGTTTAATCTTAGACAAACTATAGTTTACTTTTTAATAGCCTTTTCGAAAAATTGTGTAAATATATACATGTAACATGAAAACTTTTAATTTTTCTCAAATTACTTGTTGTACTAAAAGAATTAATTCTAGATTAGATAATTTAAATGAATGTAAAACAATGCTTGATCTATTAAATCATAAATTTTGTATCTTATCTTAATTCTAAATCATTTTTAATTAAAAGAGTTTGAATTTCCCCGATTTTAAACAACCTAAATAATTTTAAAAAATTAAAATATTATTTTATTTATTTATTATATTCATTTCATTTAACGTCAATTATGGCGATGTAATTTAAACTTAAAATAAAATAATAAAAAAATATTTTAATATTGACCCCCAAGAACATAGAACAAATAATTCTATCAATAAACATCATTGAAATACCCGCGATAGCCCTTTTATATGCAAATTTAATTTAAAAAAATCAAATAATTGATTACAATGTAGCATAAATACTGGTTATATCAAAATCAGACTTGTCCAAAAGTTTAATTTAAAGTCTTTAAAAATCAAGACTTAATTTTAAAAATTTCAATTTTGATTTTTTTATCTGTATATTTGAGGATAAGAATAATTTTATTCTTACTATTTAAAAAAATTTGATGATCTACAGCTTTAATACTTAATTTTTTTTTAACTTTTTTTTTAATTTTTTTAATTTTAAAAAATATTGTAGTATAGTTAGCCATTTGACTTGAATTTCAGAAATATAATTTAGTCACGCAAAATGACGTTTTTGTTAAATAAATAATTTGTTTAATATATATTCACCTAGTTCCTTTCTTTCCACTAGCATCAAATATTTTTTTTATTATTGGAAAAACAAATTTACTCTTTGCCATTTATCAGTCAAATAAATTGAATCAAAAAATATTGATTGGTATATCTGTTCTAAAAATTGGAAGTACATGATGAAACAAGACAAACAAGAAGCAAAGCAAACAACTTTATTAAATCAACTGCACAGTCTTCAAGTCATTCAGCTACACAAGAAGTTAAAAGACAGAGAAATAGACCTAAGAAAACTGCTTTATAGTTATTTCATTATCTTCTCAATTTTACTCAAAATTTTTTTTTTACTTTGTTTATAAATTTCTTTATCATTTTACTTTTTTCAAAATATAATTTTTTTTATTTTACTCAAATAATTCTTTATTTACTTAATATATTTAATATATTGAAATTTAATTTTTTTATTTCATTTAAAAATAAATAAATATTAAAATAAAAATTGTTATCGTTTAAGAAATTTCGTAACTCTTATTTAGTAATTTTAGAGGCCAAAAATAATTAATAAATGAGTCCAAAGTAGTAATTATATATCCCATAATTAATTAACTATTGAGTCCAAAATAATTATGAGCCCGTTTCAGTAATAGAATGAGCCCATTTAAATTATTCCCAATAAAATTAAATCGAATGATTAAATATTTACTTTGCAGCATATTGCCATTTTCTGACTGCCATATAGCGCTGAATCGAACCTTGATTAGCTCCATATACTGTTAAGTCCGTAAAAAAAGAACCAAAAAATAAAGCCCATGTAGTATGTCTTACGAAAGGACTTGGGTTAAAGCTAAAAAAAAAATTATTTAAATTTTTATTAAGTTTCACTTATTGCCTTTTAGTAACTCAAAAAATTCTATTCGATCGGATTGTTCAGCCCTCCTCCAAACTTCTGACAGTCCTCCAGGAATTTCAATAATTCCTTTTATTATCAATACAGTTAGCCCTTGAATTTTATTATTTAAATTGTGAACAATCGAAAAATTTAAAAATGAAACCTATGAACATTACTCCTACCTGGAATGTGTCAATCCAAACAGTTCCCTTGAATAGAAATATACAGCTGAAAGATTATTCTCACTGAAATTACTTTTAATCCACCAGCAACTGTATACAAAGCACAAATGCCTCCTGTTCCAACTAAAAATAAAAGTATGTTTACCTAAATTTAAATTTTTAAATGTGTTTAAATACTTATTGAATAAAATAATGGAATTCCAGTGACTAAATAAATAAAATAGTTTTTTTTATTATTGCTGTTAGAGAAAAATACCTTGTTCGA
Source organism: Brachionus paranguensis (assembly GCA_016802215.1). Taxonomy (NCBI): domain Eukaryota; kingdom Metazoa; phylum Rotifera; class Eurotatoria; order Ploima; family Brachionidae; genus Brachionus; species Brachionus paranguensis. Next base: position 2,213,146 of record JAESIX010000008.1, on the reverse strand, counting down.
TTGCAAGTGATGGCGAATATAGTGCTACAGACATGTACAGGAACTGTTTTTTTTTTAATTAGAAATATTTTTTTTGAAATTAAATTAAATTAAAATAACCATTTGAAAACAAAATATGATTGATGCTGCTATTCTAACACATTTATGAAAACGAAATTCCAAATACTAAATTTTGTTTTTTAAGATTAGAAAATAAATTGAACTCTCTTCAAAAGTTTTAAAATTTTTCTAATACTCAACTTAAAAGTATATATTTGTATCCATGCCTCTAATACTATCTCTATAATATTTTGATAAAGAAAAATTTAATATTTGACTTTAATCTTAAACTTTTGAAGATTTTTGAATGATTCTAAATTTACTTCATATGCACTGGTTATTCTAAGACGATGAAACAAAGGAGCAAACACCAGACCAGCCACTGCAAGAGTGATTGGATAAGAAAATATCGCTGTCCAGTATAAAGTTCCATATTGGTACATCTCTGACGATACTCCAAGAATTGCTACTGCAGATATAAAACTGCCCAATAAAGAAATGCCGATTGGAAAAATCTTCAAATCTCCACCACCTAGTAAATAATCTTGGGTCGAGTTCTTCTTACGGTCCATCCATCCAATAGCAAATCCAATTAATGCACTCATCATGAGTAAACCTACAAATACTATGTAATCAGCATAATGAAATTTGCTAATTTGTTCGATCATATCTTAAGAACTAAAGTAGATTTTATTAATTTTAAAATTAAAAAAATTTTGAAGTCCAATCTAGAAATATTAAGCAAATAAAAACATTCTTTTATTTCTGACTATATATACAATTTATTATAAACTCTTAGATAACTCCTATTTTATCTTCTATTTGAATTAATTATTTTCTTATGGAAATTGCCATAAAAATTTTCAGTGATAATTACACTCATATATCAACAATTCTTTGAATTAATCAACGATCAGCATTTTATAAAATGTGATATTTCAATTGTATAATTATATAAGTTTCATAAAAAAGGTTACTTTACTTTAAAATCGTCAAAAAATTAGATAATATCTTTAATTAAACAATACATAATAAAATTAAAACCTTTTTTATTAAATGCAATGTAAATTTAGATGTCTAATTGTAAATATTGACTTGAATTTACGACTCAAATAACCATTGTTTAATTATTCAAACTTAATATAATATTTAATTTTTTTTTCAAAATGATTACAACACAAACGGTCTGACCTAATAAATCTTGTTTTTATTTTTAGTTAAAAATTATAAAATTATTTAATCAAACAGCTTTCTACTAAAAAAAAAATTCTTTAATTTCAGGTATTTCCATATGTTTCTGACTTGCATGAGTCTTTTTCTAGTGATGTAAGAACAAAAAAGTAAAATTATATGGACAAGAATAATATACCATGAAAAGGTGTAGTGGTTTTTAGATTATATTCTATTTATTTAGATTTTATTGATTTGGATCAAAAAATTCGATTTCTCACTGAAAAAATCAACACTTGTTTCTCAACTTCATACCAAAGACTTGTATTAAAATTTAGCAACCTTAATTTGGTTAAAAATTACGATACAGAAGAATTACCAAATCCGGATATTGATAAAATCCTTAAAATTGAAGCCAAAGATTCATCTAGTTTTATTAATTCGAATTATAAAAATTGTAAAAGATAAAATAGCAAATATGACACCAAATGATAAGAATAAAATTTTTTGTTGATTTTGAATTAAATATAAATTTTAATAAATGCGATGACCTTCAATCGAAGCCTTTTCACATGATAAACAATAAACTAGATTAAAAATAAAAAAAATTTCTAAACTAAAAATATTTCTAAATAAAACTGCTTTTTTAAATTTATGGTTCAGTAGAAATTTGTAAATTTTTGTTTATTTTCGTCTTTTTTTGAAGGTGCTGACATTTTTTGTTGATTTTTACTTCCATAATATTTTTGATCAAATTTTTTATATCTAGATAAAAAATACATCTGTGTCTAAGTTTCTAAGTTCTTATTAATGCATTGACATACAAAAAATTGAAAACTATTCATTTTTTTATAATTTTTTTATATCTTAGGTTTTTTTTATGTTTACATTTGTATATAAGATCCTATGCTCCACAAGGAGTGAATAAGAAAAAAAAAATTATATATTGGAGCTATAGTTCGATCCAAACTAATAATGTTTTAACTCTGTTTATTCTTTAAAAGTTTCTGTCAGATACAGTATCAAAAATTAAATTGTCACATCATATCATCTGATATTAGCTGATATCAAATGATATTAATCTTAACTGATAAAAATAATAGTTGTAATCATTTGACATTAGATCATATCATTTGATATCAGCTAATATCAGATGACATGATGTGACAAGTTAATTTTCGGCACTGTATTCGTACCGGCGATTTTGCAATTTTTATTCTTATTTGATAAAAAAATTTTATTTCAATTTTCTAACATTTTTTCAAAATATTAATTTTAATTTTTCAAAATAAAAGCTTGATTTACCGTGCTAAGTTAAAAGACCATTTTTCAACAATTTCTTAAGACTCAATTATTTTATATTTTGAATTGCTATATAATTTTCACATCGAAAAAAAAATATATTTTATTATAAATGAATGTTAAAAAAATTTTAAAAATAAAAAAAAATAAAATTTTTTATTTAAACAATTTTGATATAAGTAAAAGGATCTTTGAGAATGATGGTCCCCTTTTCTTTTAAGCTACTCGAATACCATTTGGTCATTTTAGATTCGTTAGAGAAAGTTAATATTTCTTCATCATTACTTTTTATCAAATTTACCATTGCTTCGTGTTTTGAGAGATTACCAATCAGTTTACCATTTATTAGAGAATAAATCTGAACTGAAAAATCTGAGTTATTTGCCTTCGCCAAACGATTATTTGGAAGAATAAAAAATGATCGCATTAATGGCAGATAACCAAGAGGAGAAAAACTATCTGCAATAGTGTATAAAAGACTCAATCTAAAATCATAAACCTTTGCCTTGTTTCTAGAATTTAAAGTTAATATCCTATTCAGATCTCTTAAAGTTTTTATTTTGTTTACAGTATCCAAATAAAATATATCTCTGGCGTCATATTTTACAATTGGTTGGTCCAAGCGAGACAAATCCCAGATGGCTGTGTGGTCCAAATTCGTACCAGTTATTATTTCTGTGTCCGAAAAAATGCAAACTGAGTGAACAAATCCTATTTGAAGTTCAATATTAGAAATCTTTAATTCAGACTGTAAATCCCATATCTCGACCGAATTCGATCCCTCCATGACCAAAACAATTCCTAAATTTTCAGAGTATTTGATTATCTTGACTTTGGAATAAAAATCATGGCCCAAATTTATTTTTTTGCTGTGCTGATATGAAAATCGTTTTGATGTATTCTTGATCATATTTTTTCTACACATTCTTTTGGTTTTAATAAAAATTGTTTTCTCTTCTAATTCAACCACATACAAGCAGCCTTTGATTACATACACTAATCTATTATTAGAAATTTTTTTAATTTTTAACAAATTATAAGCTTCTTGAGGCATAAAATGTCGAATTGTCTTCATTTGCTTTAATCGAGACTCATTCACATCCCAAATACTTAAAGTATTATCTATATCAGCCGTAACTAAATGTCCATTGTCCATTATTTGAATTTCTTTGACATTCATGGTTGAAAAATTTTCAAATTCTTCAGCCAGGTTATACATTTTATCCGAGTCCATGCTGTATGCATTCAATCTATGGTTCAGATCTATAGCGTAGAGTATTTTGTTTTTTTTTTCATCAAGTTGAATTAAATATTCTAAAGCTTTATCAATTAGCTTTAAAAAATTAATTAATTTTTTTTTTTTATTATTAAGTTTTTTGATACCTCAGAAGAACAGATTGAATCTGGATTGAATAAGTTTCTGACCGGACTCAATTGTTCACTTGTACAATTTCCGGAAGTAAGATTAAAATTGTTTGCTAAATAATCAAATTCCTCGTCTAGAACTAATTTAAATATGCCTAAACTGTTAAGTGATGTCAAAATTTCTTCAATAGATAAATTTTCAAAATTTAAATTAGAAAAATTTTCTTCAAAAATTTGGCTTAAATTTTTTGGCTTGTAAATAGCAACTTTATTTGCCTCAATGGCATCATTAATTTGTTTAAGTCGAATTTCGCCAACTGCATTTATAAATTTATTCACCATGGTATTAGCATGTTGAAAACGTTCTGGTACAATTTCTATTAACTTTTTTCTTAAGCTCTTAAAAGTCTTTAAAGCCCCTTTGAATTGATCTTGGGCCAGTGATTTTAAGATTTTTTTTTTTTGCTTTTTGTCATCAACTTTTTCGAATTTGTGCGAGATTGGTTGGCGTTCGACTTTTTTAATGATCTCTTTGCATTTAGGACACTTGCGTACATAGGTATCATGTTTATCTTTTGTCACTGCATCATTCAAGACTTCATCTAATTCTTTCTTTTTGTTGATTGATTTTTTCTTTGCACAACGCTCGCATACTGGGCATTCGCGTTGAGATTGGTGTCTACTGCAAATAATTGCTCCACATGATAATATAGTTGGCTTTGGATATATCTTCAACTTACATAAATTACAGATTAAATTTACTTTCATGATCAAATAAATAGATAAATATAAAAAAATATATATTTTTTATTTTATACTGCCAACTGTTGCTTGGTTAAATATTAAAATATCTTAGAATATTTTCTTAAAATTTTTTTTCTTATGAATTTAAAGAAAAAATACACTTTGAACATTTTGCAAGCTCTATTCAAAATATTTATTTTGGGAGTTTTTTTTTTTATTATTATTTAATTTTTTAAGTTGAACTTTCTCATTGAAGTTTTAAGTAAATTTTTTTGATTAGAATCTAATATTAAAAAATAAAAAAAATCTCTATGAAAATTTATTAAAATAAATTAAAATTAATCAAAGAATCAAAATTCTTTTTATTCCTTTATGTTTACTTCTGAATAATACTAAAAATCAAACAATAAATATTTTTTTAAATGTTAAACTCTCTTTTTCTTAATGAGGATTTCTTCAAAAGAAGTAATTAAATAAATTGGTAGAGCCGAGTTAATATGAAATTTTATCAAAGGACTCCAATTTGATGATGTCGAGATATAGAACATCTTCTGCCTTTTCTTAAAAGTATAAAATATCTTTTATTTAATAGTTTAATGGAATTAAAAAAAAAAGTATATGACAATTTTTTTGAACGAAAATCAGCTTCATTCCATTTAAAAAAAAGCAAGTTATTTTGTTATAATTTTTTATGGAAATTTCTAATCTCAATAGACTCTATTTGGATTTATCAAATTAACATTTTCCCATTGATAAGTTTCTGAGAAATACAAAAATTTTTAAATAGAGAATATTTTTAAATTTTAATATTTATTCAACAGCCGCTGGAGCAATACGTGAAATTCAGTCAATTTTTTTTCACTTAATTAATAAAAATTTTTAATTTTCAAAACTTGTTTCATAAAATAGATTCATGGTCTTGATATCTAAAGGGGTTTTTCTAAGGGCTTAAGGGATAGATAAGTTTCATCCTATTTTAACTTAAACTCATCCATTTACCCCAAAATTAACTCGTATAATCCTATTAAGCGTTAATCCATTTTACTAAATATAAAATTAATCAATAAAATTTTGCAAAAAATAATTATTATTTTATTTGAAAAAATAAAATTAACTTGCCATTTAAATACGAATTTTCTTAGTTTTATTATTAAAAGAATAAAACCCGGGTTAAAGTTTGAAAATCTAGGATACTAGGGAAATAAATTGGAGTTAAAGGAATAAATTTGGAGAAATCGTGTTAATTTCCTGAGAAAAGCTGACAAAGAATTTGGCAATGAGATTTTACCGACATGTTAAAATTGAATACAAGAATAAAAAAGTTTTATAAATTTTGTTCGTAAATATGATAGCTTAATCGCATTAACTTAATTTCGAATAGATATTTGCGTGTTTTATTATAATTAAAATTCAATTTGGCCCTCAGGATCGATCCAGGATAGATGGAAAAATTTCAGAAAGATTCTAAATATGAACTTAGCTTCTTTGTTAATAATAAAAATGACATCTTGAGCTAATAAGCTAGCTAGTTGTCTTTTTATATGTTCTGGAGATGAGATAAAGCTAAAAAAATGTGGGAGTCTGCAAAATCTTTGCGAATTTTGCAAAATTCCACCTTAATTAAAATTATTAAAAATAAAACACAATTTATTTTCTCTGATTTAGCAGACTTCCGCAGGAGGGAAACAAAAGTTGTTTCACTTTGTTTCATCTAGAGAACAAGTTTTTGTTCATTAAAACAAAAGTTTGAAATAATTTTATTTTTGAACTGGAAGTTATTTATGAAATTTCACAATGCTGGTGTTACCTTAAAAAGTCATTTAAATTTGTGAAGAACAAAAGGGCAAAATGGGTGATAAAATTTGATATTTTGCACCTTACTAAGGTCATCCGGTTAGACAATCTTAGAATATTTAAATTTTATTATTGCTTGAATTTATTTTTCAAAAAAGATTAAAGATTGTTTTGATGCTTAAAAAAAAACCAATTTAGATCTCAAGGTATTTTTTAGATTTTGACAACTCAAATTTTAAAAATAACCTAACTGGATTTAAGAACCGGTTTATTCTAAAAATTACTTTTTTTAAACAAATTATCAAGAATAATTAACAAAAACTTTAATTTTGGACATTAGTATGAGAAATCAGAGAATTTTTGATGAGAAATTTATTACAAAATTAATTCGATGACGATTTAGAGTTCCATTCCTCTTCATCAATGTCAAAATCAACAAAATTTCTGTTCAAAAAAAACCATCGACCACAAAATCCGATATCCACTATGCGGCTAATAAATTTAAGCAAATTGTTGGGCAAATTAAAAATGTTGTACCGGCTTGGATAGTGCAACTGGGTGCACTGTTTTTCATATGTATCATCAAATTCACTAAATTTCCTCGCTAAAATCAAACTAAAAAATACACATGATTTGTATTCGAGCATCTCCGAGTTATCTAATTTGTTCACCTCATTCAAGTAGAATTCAGATCGCCTGCTGTACGTGCTTCCGCACATAATCAACTCGTTCAAAAGCTCGCGGCGTTTATCATCATAGTCAACCCTGGTTGGTGACGTTTTGTAAAATATGACCATTGAGCTCATAAATATTCCATAGCCGAGTGCCTTAAATGGATGTTCTTTCATGGATTTGTATGCATCTTTTCCAACATCCACATAGTCTGTGTAAATTTGTTTTAAATAGTTGTACATTTTTTTCCGGATGGTCTCTTTATTTTCCGAGTTTCTCATTTTTATTGTATTTTGTACATCTTCTATGCTCGTTTTGGCTACATTCGGCGAGTGAGGTAGCTGAGATGGCGACTTTTTGAATGGATTAGACACATATCTTCCTATTCCTTTTGCTTTTCCTTTGAAAATCCAAGACATAATGAAATATTGTATTATTTAAAATTTAAAAAAAAGTTTAAAAAAATTAAGTGTATGTGAAAATGCTTTTACCTATTAGTTGAGATATGTAAAACATTCTCTATTTTGCAGAATTATCATTAATTTAAATCTGAATTTAAAAAAAAATAAAATAATTTTTATATTAAAAAATGAACCAGTTCTTAGGAAAATACAGGATTTTGTGCCAGTATGAAACTAACTAGAACTTTTGTTCTAAGAATAGACTTGAAAACAATTTAATTTTTCTGTCATTTTTGTAAAATTATTTACATTTATTTTTATTTTCTTAAATAAATGCATTTGACATATTTTTGATATCAGTTAAAAATTTTTAAATTATGTTGAATTTATTGTAGAATATCAGTTATCCAACTTTAATTTACCAAGACATGAAATCGTAGTTCCTCGAGAATAATTTTAAATTAGCTTTAATTGTTCACATTTTATAATTAATTGGCTCCAAAAAAATAAAGCAAATTTTCTTAGATTGTCAAAACAATTATTTTTACTATTTTTCAATGTCAAATTAAAATTAAATTTTAATTTTTTTGGATGCTTTAATTGTAATTAAAAAAACTTAATAATTAGCTTTTTTTCTTTAAGAAATTATTAAAAAAGGCTTAAGCTGATGTCTTTAGGAATAAATTAATAAACAAAATTTTTAAAAAAATCACATTTTATAATTAATCTAATCTTTTCCGAAAATAAATCACTAAATATAAACTCTCAGGTCTTTTTTAATAAATGTCAATCAATTTATAATTAAAAATCTGCTAATCAATGATTTAATAATTAAAAATGACAAAGTTAAAATTTTTATAGGCTATAAATTTAAATAAAAATTCTTAAAAAATTTGAAATTGTTTTAGTTTATTTAATTTTTTTAATTGTTCATTATTTGTTAAATCTAAATTTAGCTTCTGCAAAAACTCTGAAAACAAATTGCTGATTTTTTTTAGGCCATTTATTATGAGGTGTATATTATCGAATAAAAAACACAAATTTATGCCAAGACAGAATTTAGATTTAAAGAATTAATATTCACCTTTAACGACGTTTAACTAGCACCGCTTAACAAGTAAAGAATTATCTTTTCAATTCAGCAAAATTAGTAGTAGTAGTAGTAGTAGTAGTAGTAGTAGTAGTATAAACTGCAGCTTAGATGATATCTAAGCATAGCTCTAAAGAGCTGTAGCAGTCGCTTCTTTTTGTTTCGCCAACCAACTATCAAGCTTCGCTTTGAAACTATTCATGCTCTTTGCATTTACTACATCTTCCGGCAGTTTATTCCATCCATTTACAACTCTATTTGTAAAAAAGTTAAATCTTGGAAGACAGTTCTTTATTCTTTCACGGGTAAGACAATAGCTATTTCTCCTCAATTCATATCTTTTGTTACCAGGTTTTGTGTTAAGACTGTAGTTGATTCCTTTATTAAATTTAATTTGTTCGTAATTGTTTACTAATTTGTACATCTGGATTAGATCACCTCTTAATCTTCTTGTTCTCAAGTTAGTTAAATCTAGCCTTAACAAGCGTTCTTGATAATCCAAATTACGAATTTCTGGAATCAACTTGGTTGCTCTTCGTTGAACTCTTTCAAGTTCATTTATGTCCTTTTCTGTATAGGGACACCAAGCACTGACAGCATATTCTAGATGTGGTCTAACCATTGAGCAATACAATAATATGATAGTCTCGCTACAAGGATACTTAAATGCTTTCCTAATTAAGCCCAACATTTTATTTGCTTTTGCTGTAGCATTTTTGACTTGAGTAGTCCATTTTAAATCACTTTGTATGTAAATGCCCAAATCCCTTTCAACATTTGACTTACTCAAGGTTTTTGAATCAATTTTATAATCAAACTCTGGATTTTTGTTGCCAATATGAACAACTTTGCATTTTTCTACATTTAACTGAGTCGACCATTCTTTTGACCATTTGCACACTTTATCTATATCCGATTGTAGGTTATAATTCGAGTTCAAGCTGTCAATTGTTGATAAGATCTTCGTATCATCAGCAAAGGCTTTACAATTGTTTTGGACAATACTCAGCATATCGTTTATATAAATAATAAAGAAGAGAGGACCTAGCACTGAACCTTGTGGAACTCCACTTTTAACTTTTATCCAACTTGAGCTGGTATCTCCTAATACTACCCTTTGTGAACGTCCTAAAAGAAACGCCTTTATCCAATTTATCAGGCCTTCACCAAATCCAAAAAATTTGAGTTTATACATAAGCTTTCTATGAGAAAATTTATCGAAAGCTTTCGCAAAATCTGTGTAGATGATGTCAACCGATAAACCATTTGATATGGCTTCAGAAATAAAATCAATGGTTTCCAATAAATTTGTCAGGCATGACTTTTTTGGTAAGAAACCGTGTTGTGATTTAGATATTAAATTGTTTTTAAGCAAATGCTCTAACATTGGTTCTTTAATAATGGACTCCAAGACTTTGCATACAATGCAAGTTAACGATACAGGACGATAGTTTTTTGGAGACAGTCTAGAGCCCCCCTTATGTAAAGGTGATACATTTGCTTGTTTCCAAACTTCTGGTAGCTCTCCTAAAATTAGCGATTTTCTGAACAGGATTGAAAGAGGAAAAGCAAACGATTTAGCACAATTTTTGAGTACAAATCCATGAATCCTATCGGGTCCGATAGCCTTATTTGGGTCTAAATTTGACAATTTCTCACTTACCTTCTTTACATCTATGAGATGCTCAGCAGGCGGGTCACACAGTTCCATCGTTTTAATCTCAAAAGTAGGGAGAGGCGATGAGTCGTCCCCACAGAAAACTGATTGAAAGTATTCGTTTAAAGTATTGGCAATTTCGAGTATATCTGAGATGCTTTTTCCACTATCATCTATTAGAGCTTTTAAAGATGGCTTAATAACAGTGTTCCGATTTGCATAGTTGAACACAAGCTTAGGGTTCGATTTTGATATCTTAGCTAAATTCATTTCGTAATTTTTTATAGCACTTTTGATTTTTTTATTACAATTGTTTCTGATTTCTATATACTTTTTCTTTTTTGACTCGCACCAACCACTTGCTTCGAGTGATTTCCAAGCAGAGTACTTTTTTTTTATTAATAACTTTGTTTCTTGACAAATCCATGGCTTTTTATTACTTTTTATACTCTTCTTTGGAATATAACGTTCACAAGCTTTTTCATAATACGATATAAACTTGTTGTACATTTGATCAATTGTCGAGCACTCAAATGTATTGAACCAATTTACTTTGTCAATAAAATTAGAAATTGAAACATAATCACCTTTTATGTAGTTAAAGACTGATGACTGAAAACGTTTTGAATTCCTTTTTGCAGTTTTTAAAAAATAATTCCAGGTAAGGACATGGTGGCCTTTATTTGTTGATCCAAGCGGTGGGCCGTGATCAACACTATAAATACGCTCTTTATTTTCACTAATTACTAAATCAAGTAGACTACTGGATCTACCAATTGAGGTTTGGAAGGATGGATGGATAACATGTTGATAGAAAAAACAGTCTTCAATATATTCAATTAAACAATTTTCAAAACAATTTTTATCATTTGGAAATGAACCAAAAAGTCCACCGTGCCAATCAATTTTTGGAGAGTTAAAATCACCACATAGCAACAAACCATCAAATTTGGACTCATACATAATCTCATTGGCTCTTCTTATATTCCTTAAAATCTTTCCATCATTTGAACTATTTGGAGGTCTATAGACACAACCAACAAGAATAAACTCTTCGGAGGTAGTTACAGCACACCATATTTCCTCTAATTCGATATCACATAAATTTTTGTCAACAATTTGATAAGAGTCCAGACGCTTGTTAACATAAATACATACTCCTCCTCCTACTCTGCCCTTTCTATTGCAATTATACATTTCATAACCACTCAAACATGGGGAGAAAGATTCTGAGAACCAAGTCTCAGTAATAAGAATAATATCTAAATTTTGACTTATGGCAATCACTTCTAACTCATTGAACTTATTTCCCAACGAAGTAGCATTTGTATAGAGACATTTTAAAAAGCTTAACTGAGCATTACTTTCTAAAGATTTTATACATTTTATCGATAGATCTGTATTATCTACAAAACTTATATTTACATCTTTCGTTTTAAATTTTTTAGATTTTATTGGGGCTTTATTTACATTATGAATCTTCTCGTTACGATTAGTTCTGCATCTGAGTCGGTTCCGGCTCAGTGCCTGGCTTGAGAGTAAATCTCCGAAACCTGTCTCCTCTTATACTAAAATGGACATCGGTTGAGTTTTTACGTTCATTTTGGTTCAAGTTGAAACGGTCCTCTCTACGTTTTTTATCCAAAAGCCTCTCCGCTTCAGTCATGTCAGGATTTATGTATACTTCACTGTATTCTTTCAGTTTTCGTAACTCTCTTGCTGACTTAAGGATATTCATACGTTCGTTATCACCATGTAGCTGGATTAAAATTGGTGGAGGACGATTTGAATTTGAATTTGGCTTAAATCGACGAATTGACTTGATTTTTTTGACATCTGCATTTATTGATCTGAAAGTTTTCTCAATAAAACCACGATCGTCTTCTTCTTGGCTCTCTTTTGTCACTCCGGAACTAACTGGTACACCAAAAACTATTACATTTTTCTTTCTTCTCTCTCTCTCTTTTTGCTCACTAACAACGGAGTTTAACACCTCAATCTGTTGAGTTGGACGCTCTAACTTTTTACCTTCGACTTGAGCGACTGCTCGACTAGCAACTGTAACCCAGCCGGAAATTTGCGATTCTTTATTTTGTGACTGTTCTGATTCAGCAGCAATCTTTTTGGAATTTTCTCTTTCTATTTTCAATTCTTTTTCCAGTTCATTTACTTTGAAAGTAAGTTCAGTTATTTTGGACGAAAAGTTGACAATAGTCGAGTCATTACATTTACAACTACATTTATTTCCTTCATTAGATGGGTTTTGTTGATTCGATAGTTCTTCCACTTTACTAGTTAATGTTCGAATTATTTGGTCTTGTTGTTCGAATCTCAGTTGAAGAGATAATATTTTTGACGACGTGTTTCTTATGAGTTCGATTTCTTTTGATTCAATTTCAAACTCTTCAGGTGACTTATCAACCTGGTCGATATTTCTACCCTTTTTCGGTCTCGATTTGTCCTGCGTAAGCGGAATCAGTTGAGAAACAACTGGAGTTGAAATCTCTTCAGTATTCATAATTTATGCTTTTTTTAAATTTTTTCCGCAATTAAAAATTGCTCCTAGATCCTTTTAATTAACTTCACTATTCATTTTAATAACGATTAATAATTTAATCGTTATTAAAATGAATAATGAATTTATTTAAAATAATAATTTTAAATACTTTTAAGCAAAGTAAATTCGTAAATAATTTATAAAAAAATTTTTTTGCAAGATTAAGTAAAAAAATAAAAACAAATAAATAACTTTATTCAATTTAAATTTTTTGAATGATTTACCTTAATAATAAAGATTAAAAATGAAAAAATAATCAGATATTTTTTTATAAATTATTTTATAAAAAGTGAATTTATGATTTAATAATAACTCATATAATCATAGACTAGGTGCTTATATATCTAATCAGATCCGACAGAAATCTTGCCCCAATTTATTTTTAAATTTAGAAATGAGCTGAAAATTAAGATCCATTTTAAAACAGGAAATAATCGAAAATAAGGTAATAAAATTTCAAAATTATTTGAAGTCTGAGAATATTAAGAAAAAAATTGAAAAAATTTACAAATTTTATTTGTCTAATGAAAAATAGCTACTACAATAAGTATTAAAAAAAATACTCAAATACAATAAATAAATAATCAAGTTCACCTATCTAATTGATTTTTTTGGTGAAGCTTGTTTCAAACATATATCAAATTCATCTCCATCTTTTAGCTTAAGAGATAATAAACTTGATTTTGCCAGCTTCAATTCATCATGACCATAAGCTGCTTCAGCTTCTTTGTCAATGTAAAATATTCTAAATTTGGTCGATGGTTCGCCGACAAAACTTTCCAAGCTTTTTTTCAATTCACCAACAGTTTGTCGAATTTTAATATTTTGAAATATATATTTGTCATCGTATTTTATTTTCATATAAACAGTTTTTCCCACATCAAGATTTACATCAACCAGACGGTTTAATTTACCATGTTTTGCCTCTAGTTCAAAGTACCTCTCTGGCTTATTCTCTTGATCCATGAAAAAACGCATAAATTTACGCTCACACGACTCTTTAAACTGTGATGGAATGTTACTTCCATTCAGATAAGAAATATTCTTTTCCAAATAGCCTACAAGTAGATTGTGCTTTTCTTCTTCGGTTCTGATAGTTTCCAGTAATGGAATCTCATGAATTCGTATATGCTTCAAATTAGGAAAATATTTTAGGGCGTCTAGACTTGACCATTGGTCAATTTTTATTTTATTAATATTCAAAATGCTTAAATTTTTAAATAAATCTGAATTTTTGGCTTGAGCTAAAAACTCCGAGTCATTGTTGGGCTCAATTTGGAAGTTTTTCAAAGGATTACTGCTAAGAACCAACTGTTCCAAATTTGGAAAGCAAACGCCCAGCTTTGAAACTTGGTTCCAATTGTCCAGCAAATTGTTGCTCATATAGAGAACCTTTATTGACTGCTTGCGTAGATCAGGTGAGAAATTGATCTGCTTGTAATTGTTGCGCGACAAATGTAGCTCGTTTAGACCACTTAAACGGTGCAGCAAGCATTCAATTATGCGCAAATCAACAAAGCATTCATTTAAAACCAAAGTTTTTAAATTGTTATAAAAAATTTTTTTTTCATCTAGCGGCCATTGGGTGTTGAAGTATTCAATAGTTTTTGGAATTTTTTTTTCCTCTTCCAACTCAGACTCTGGGCTGAAATCGGCCAATTTATTCGATGATAGATTTAAATGTCTCAATTTTTTTAAAGAATTTAACAATTTTCGTATCTAATAAAAATAAAATATTTATTCAATTTATTAATTTAATTCGTTTTAATTCTACCTCATTCCAGTCATTAAATAAATTGTTTGAAATGTCCAATTCCATTAGGTTTTGGCATTTATTTTCCAAATCAGCACAGTCGCCACATCTGTTTAAGCGCTTGCCACTAAGCACAGCGCTAATTGATGCAAAAACTAATTTAAAATAGATTAAATTTTGAATTAAAATTATTTGTTATTTTATTACCAGACTTCCTGGGAGAAGTGCTGATGCTAATTTGAATGTCGTCTTGGTTAATGGGTGGAGGGTAGTTTTCATCTTGAGGTTGTCTTTGGCTTAGGCCAGTTCTGGTCAAGGAACCACCTTTGTAATGAAGGGAATATGAGTGCTGTCCATTAAGGTCGATCAAGTCAATGTAGCGCTCGTAAATGGCCTCCAAAAGACTATTTTCCTCAATTTTCATTTCGGTAAGAATCTCAGCGCTCTGGTCCATTTTTCGCAGTTTTTAATTTTTTTTTCTAACCATTAATTGTGTTCTGTTTAACCGTTGGAATGGCTTTTATACGCTACACTATGATTGAGTACCTGTATACAAATATATCTAACAAAATATGATAGATTAGTCATTTTTATTTTTAGCTGAAAATTATTTCTGCATAAATATTTTTTCCTTAGAAATTAAACCATAGTTAAAAAGTGCAAAAACGCAGAAATGTAAAATTATTTGAAAGATATATGTTAATTAAATGATTACATGTTTAAACTTGAATTTGAACTTGAATTAATTATTTAAAAGCTCGAATTTTATTTTTAAAGATGACTAAAGTTAAAAATTTTAGGTCTTAATCATTTAGTTTAAACAAAGAAACTAGGAAAAAAGTTCTAATCGATGACTAAAATTAAATTAATAATTTGTCTCTGATCATAATTTTTTTTTTTTTACTTAAATTGTGTGAAGTAATTTAAATGAGTTTTTCCAAATTTTATTTAGAATTAAAAAGGCTTTAATAGAACTTTTGTAGAAAGAATATATTAAAAAACACAAAATTCGATTAAATTAAATTTTATAAAAGTTTTTTTTTGGCCAAATTTTAAATTTAATTACGTTTTATTAACTCATAAAAATATTTTTTTTTAAATTACAATTTTTTTTTTTATGAATTATTTTTTCTATATTTTATTCCTTAAAAATTTTTCTATTTTAAATTAAAAAGTTTAATGCTGATTATAAATTTTTTAAATTTATTCACAGATATATTTACATTGATAAAATGCATTTTCAAAAATTTCGAAATTGAATAATCAATATTTTTTTGAATTTTTTTTATCTGTTTAATTAGCTACAAATAAAATTCATTATATTGTATTATTCGAATTAATCTAAAAAAAAACCCATTATTTTTAAGACAAGTTAGTTTTGGCACAGAAAGACTGGCATTAAATTTTCAAAATTTTCAAAATTTTCAAAATTAAAAAACTTTAGATTTTAACCGAGTTAAAAATTATCTAATGGGTGTTTTAGGCCTCTGGCAAATATTACGGCCTACGGGGAGACCGACAAAACTTCAAGGTTTAGAGGGAAAAAAACTTGCTATTGATATCCTTTTTTTTAAATAAATTTAAATTAAAAAGTGTTAAAAAATTTAAAATTTCTTAACTTTATATTTAAACATTAGTATTTGGCTGCATCAGGCAAATAAAGGG
The DNA here is from genome assembly GCA_016802215.1 of Brachionus paranguensis. Taxonomy (NCBI): domain Eukaryota; kingdom Metazoa; phylum Rotifera; class Eurotatoria; order Ploima; family Brachionidae; genus Brachionus; species Brachionus paranguensis. Next base: position 2,196,937 of record JAESIX010000008.1, on the reverse strand, counting down.
GTCCGGGGTTCAGCCAATGGTCACATTCTGGTCCTGTACAATCGCATATGCAAACTTTTGTACTTCAAGATCAAGCCAATATTTGTTTTTGATGGTCCCAATGTTCCAAAACTTAAGCAACGAGTACTCAAAGAGCGACAACGACGCCGCAATGCTGCAGCAGACAAGGCTAAAAGCATCCAAGATCAAATTGAAAAAAAAATTCTTGAAAGTCACATTTTAAAAAAGGTGGCTGCTTCCGCAACTGAAAGTTCTGTTGCAACAACATCCAAGTCGACTCAGAGCCAGACCTCAGACATGGATGATTTGTTCATGCTAAAAGATAATCCCAAGTAGAAAAAAAAAAATATTTGAAAAAAAAATTATTGAAAATTCTAAGCTATCTTCAGCTGAAAAGTGAATCTGATGATGAGAATGAGGAGATGGAGACTGGTGCCGGTCACTATGAACACATTGATTTGGAAGACATGGACCCGAGTGTGTTCGAAAGTTTGCCTGATGATGTAAAATTTGATATTCTACTTGATCAAAAACAGAGGTTGAGAGAGAAAAAAAGTCTTAATTTTGACGAATTTCCCCAGGTTTTAATTTTTTTAATTAAATTTTAAGTGTCTTTTAATTTAAAAGAATTTAAAAGAAATATGACGAATTTTCAGATTATCAAGTGGGTCTATTGCTAAAAAAGAGTAGCGTTTCGGAAAAAATAAATGAGCTTAAGAAAAACATTAAATCCCAATTTTCAACTGGTACCAATTTCGATGACTTGTATCATCAAAAAGTGGCTTCTGAAGCTGATAGCGAAGTTATCCTATTCACTAAAAAATTTATCAACAAATTTACGGCAAAAAATATCCTCGACGAAATCCATAGTCAAAAAAAAGAGGATCTAGAAGAAGAAAAAAATTTCTTTGAAACTAAAAATGAGCCATCTGTTAGGATCGAATTTAATGCCAATAATAAAATTGAGCTTATTTCGAATCCAGAAAATGTAAAAAATGACAAGGCTGATAATGACAAGATAGAAGAAAAGTACATAAAAATTGATGACAATTCATTAGTTGAAGAAAAATTGGTTGAGCCGGATTTAGACCAGAGTGGAATGGTAGCGCAACCTGAAAATAATGAGACTAATGAAATAACTCATGACAAAATTAATAAAATTATATCCATACAAGAATACAATTTAATTAATGAGCATTCAGGACTTTTCAAAGACAATTTAGTCAACGATGCTGACCAGAGAAAGATTGAAGCTTCAAAAGATAAAGAAATGGTCAAAATTGATGAAAATATTTACATTAATCTCATCGTACCAGAAGATAACTTAATTGATGAACATTCAAGACTTTTCAAAGAAGACAATTTAGTCAAAGATGTTGACCAGAAAAAGATTGAAGCTTCAAAAGATGAAGAAATGGTCAAAATTCATGAAATAAATGACGAAACAGATGATGACGATGACGACGATGGTAAAAATATTATTGATAAAAAAATTTTTGTTTTTAAATTAATATTTATTAATCAGATTTTGTAGAGGTAAAAGAAAACGAAACTGAATTAATTAAAGAAATGGTTGAATTTGAAAAAATTCAAATTCTATCACAGAATCAGACCCAAGAGTTAAACGCCTCTCAATCGGATATACCTATCGAGGTCTTGAATGAAATTCAAGAAAATTTGGAACCTGAAAAAAGTCTTGATATGGAACAAATAGAAATAATGAATTCAAATTTAGTCCGTGATACAAATAGATTAATTAAAGAGAAGGAATTAAATGATAGATTGTCTGGTGCAGTTGAGCGACACATTGTCGACGATGCCAAAGTAATTAATCATTTACTTTTGATTTTATTAAAAAAGTTTTATTTAAAAAAATATAGTTACACTTTTTCCCATATTAATAAAAAAAAGTTTTATTAATTTATTTATTTTTAAAAATAAAAGCTTTTACTCCAACTTTTTGGATTACCGTACATACAAAGTCCCGGTGAAGCGGAAGCCCAGTGTGCATTTGTAATTTTTATAATTAAAAGAAAAATTAAATTAAAAGATTTTCTTTTTCAAGCTTGATTATACAAGTCAAACAGATGGTTCAATAACTGAAGACTCGGACGTCTGGTTGTTTGGAGGCAAGAAAGTTTACAAGAACTTTTTCGGAACAGATCAATTCATTGATTTTTACTCGGATTCTGTGATCAAATCCCAAATAGGTAGTTAAAAATAAAAAAATTTTGAAAAAAGTTATTTAATAAAAATAAGGTCTTGATAGAGAAGCTCTGATTGACATTGCTTTGCTTGTCGGAAGTGATTACACTGAAGGAGTAGAAAATGTTGGAATTGTAAAAGCAGTTGAAATTTTGAATGAATTTGAAGGAAATGGTCTGGAAAAATTAAAAAATTTTAAGTTTGTTTAAAAATTTTTTTTAAATTATGAACAAAAATTTTATTTTTGTTTAGAGAATGGCAAAAAACTGCGAAAAATTCAAGCTCAAAATCAATTCCTAAAATTCGACAAGCATTTCTGAAACTCAACTTGTCCGAAAGCTTTCCTTCCGAAGTCGTCTATGATGCCTACATTAATCCGGACATAGATAAAAGCACAGATGAGTTTAGCTGGTCAATGCCTGATTTGGATTCGATTCGAAAGTTTCTGATTAAAAAAATGAATTGGTCAATGAAAAAAATTGATGATGATCTGCTGCCGATAATGAGGAGACTTAATGAAACAAAAGTTCAAAAAACATTGGACACTTTTTTTGTTTTTGATAGAAAATCGTCGTTTTCTAAACAAAGTAAAAGAATGAAAAAAGCAATAAGTATGTACAGAAGCAAAAGTGACGTAAGTGGAACAAAATCGAAAGAATTAAATCTTTCTGAAGATGAGGAAATGAGTCAGTCACAAAATAGCAAAAATTCGCCAGATCCTGACATTGTAGTATTTGAAAATGAGTCAACTTCGAATAAACGCAAGTCCAGTGAGTCTAATCTAAACCCTAAAACCAAAAAAAAATCCAAATCTCCAAATAAGCGTTCTAATACTAAAAAAAAGTAATAATCAATTTTATTTTTCTTAATTTTCGATTTTTGAACAAATTTTAATTTAATTCTATACTTTTAAAATAAAATAATTTAATTGTTTTGGTTTATTTTAAAATTAATTATCTTGTTTTTAGATTAAGTTTTAATATTATTATTTATTTTATGAAAATTAGTAAAGAAAAGACAAGTAAAGTAAAGAAAAATATTCAAGTAAAATATAGTTCTAAAGTAGAAAGTAAAGAAGTTAAAATAAAAAAAAATTAAAAAGTTAGTAATCTATTATACAAAAAAAATTGATAATAAATAAAATATTTTATAAACAGTTTTTGATATTCACATGCTTAAGTCGATTTAGGAAAAACAATATTTCACCGAGTCAAAAAATCCCAAATTGTAGCAATCAAAATCTTGTCATATTTATTTTAGTTATTTCCGATTAAAAGCTTTATTAATTTTTTCAAAAAGAACATTTTTTTTCATAATAATTAAGTTGGTTTGAATTAATTATTTTTTAATAATATTTAGAATTTATCCTATTTTTTCAATTTCAAGTTTAAATCAACAGAGTAGCGTCCTTGTTATGAAAGACTGATTATTTAATAATTAGAAAATTTTTTTCACAATTCATCGTTTTTAAAATCAGTTTAATTAGGTTCCTCACTCAAATTAAAAATTAAAAATTATTTAAAATCGATGAATACTGAAAGAAAGGTGTACTTTAAAAACAAAAAGCATTCTCTGCAGTGTTATATGCTCATAAGCATATAAACCGTACTTTTCTGAAAAAGTTGTTGATGTCATTAAGGTTAAGTTCGAATCGAATCAAAAAAATTTTAAATTTTAAATAATAATATTATAATAATATAAATTTTTGGCTATAATCTTTGGTTTAATCCAAAGATGGAACGCAGTTATCTGCATTATAATAGCCGTTTACAAAATCGTTTAATTTAAAACATTTGTCTATTCCATTCTTGAATTGGTTGATTGTAGGAGATTCGATTACATTTTGACTTAGCTGGTTCCAATTGTTGACCACTGGATTTGTAAAAAAATTTGACCGAACTGCACAGTTTTTGACCAATTGTTTTGTCATTGAGTAAGGATGGCTCCTTGCATCGTAGAATTTATGGCAAGGTATAGAAAAATTTTGTTTGTACCAGTTAACCTTATCGGCATTAGTATTAATCTTGTATTGTTGGATCAAATCACCGCGTATTCTTCTTTCTTCTAATGTTGTCAACTCAAGTTTTTTTAGTCTTGATTGATAATTTATTTTATAATTTTGGTAGCCCTCCTTTGAACACCTTAAAGACGTGAAACATCTTTGCGAAGAAATGGATGCCAAATTTGAGACGCATATTCTAGTATTGGTCTAACTAATGAAGTATAAAGCTTTTTTAGAACAAACTCGTTTCTAAAATTATAAATTTTAGATTACAAAATTGATTGTTCTTATGAGAAATAACACAAAAGAGAGGAAAAATGATAAAAATAAGGCAACATAAATATTTTAAAAAACTGAATTAGAAGTTCAAATATAGAAAAGCAATAAACTATTAAATATAACAAAAAGATAGTTAATTTAAAAAGATACAAACAAAGTTTTGAACATATGTAATAGAAAATGATATCTTTGAAAAAATGGTTTGAAAAAGAAAGCTTGATTTTTTTAATACTTTGTTTTATCTGAAAATTAGAATAAACCAAGTAACTTTTATACAGACAAATTTTTTTAAAAGGCTAAAATTTTAGGCAATTTTTTTATGTTTTTAAGCACTCTAATTTGGACAATAAAATAAATTTGCTAGTTGTAAGCGATCCTGATTGAAAAAAAAAGTTAAATGTCAAAATCAAACGAAACAAAAAATTTTTATTCTTTATTTTCATTTTCATATTTTTCCAATGTAGCTTTAATTAAGACACATTTGATACTTTGACAACTGCAAGGAACCGGATGTTCCTGATCATCTTCCTCACTACTTTCATCGACATCGTCATTTTTTCCTAAATCAACACCAATATCAATTTCATAATTCCTCGGATTATCATCAGATTGATTCAAGATAACAAACGACTTGAACAAGTCATTTTCCTTGATTACTAGCTCATTTTCATGTTGGTTGTTATTTTCCGCAAATGAATGTATAGCTTCAGGCAGAAGAGCGATTGTTTGTTTCCAATGTGTTGGTTCACTATTGGGCCCTGTGTGTAAAACCACTGTTTCCTCATCAGTATCGAATACAACATCAAACCAAAAGGCAAAAGCATGCAGAGTGCAATCTTTTCTTGCTGAAAATTTCAGGTTATACTCTTGTATACTTTCCAAATCTTTTACATTAACATTTTTCAAATCAAATGATGCGAGTATTTGTTCCTCGTCAATCATTTGATCACTTTTTATAATTTCAACTATCGGTTTGGAAAGAAATACTTCACGGTATACTTTACTCATCGACTGATAGTTAATATTGTAAAAACTAGACCAATAGGACAAATTTTCGTTCAGGTACTGTGTCATTTCAACAGGGCATACATAAAGATAGGCCAATGACGGATACATTAGACCAGTATCTTTTTTGAGCCACCTTTCTCTAGCGAACAAAACTGAACTTAATTTATTAATAAAATTAATTCGAACAAAAAAAAATAATTAAATATACTAAAATTATTTTAATTTACCTTAGCATGCTTTCATGTACAAGATAGAATCCCATCCACTCAGAAACAATAATGTCAACTTCTTTAACCGGAAGGTCCAATTTTTCTACCTCTTCATTCAAAACTGTGATTTTGTCCACCATTCCATTATCTTTAATAATTGATTTTGACAATTCGGCTATTCCGCGACATGCCTCAATTGCATAAACATGTTTGGCTCCTGCCTGGACGGAAAAAATTGACAAAATTCCGGTTCCCGAACCTACATCCAAAACTATCTTTAAAAAAAGTAAAAATTTCAATGTTAGTCCCCTATTTTTTCATTACTTTGTCTTTGAATAGATTTTTACTCTTCATAATAGCATCGCGGTACTTGGTTACTCGAGGTTTGTCTCTCAGCATCAAGTTGTGCACAGTTATGTTATCATAGCTGTCAAAGTAAGAGCCAGGTTTTTCATCAAGTGTGGTCATGATATTTTAAAAAATTTTTAATTTTATTTAAATTTAAAAAAAATAGTTTACAAACAAATGCACTTGTACAGATTATTAAATTGTTTCAAAAATAGTCTTTATTCTAGAAATTTAACGATACTTGTAGGTTCACGAGACGCTCACTTTTTAAAATAAATCTTGAAATGATTTATTTAATTGGCATTAAATAAATCAAAAAAGTCTATTTCAAAACCTAATTTATTCTTTAAATAAAATAATTTGTTTAGCCTGGTCCGAGTTCTATTTCAAACCAGAGATTTCATTTAAGTTTTAAAATTTCCAATTTAATAAATTTTCAACAAAGCAAATTTTTATAATTTTAAAATTAACATAGCTCATATTTAATTTTTTAAATTTAGTATACCCACCCAAAATTTTATCTATTCACCTTTTATTTTAGTTTGAAAACGGCTTATATATGTCCTTAGCTCAACAATCATTTGAGAGTTAAATACTTTAAACGAGTTTATGTTCATTTAACAGTTTAATCGAATCAATCTGCATAAAAGTGCGTAGATTTCTAGCGTTTAAATAAAAGAGTTGCTTTTAACATTTAAAAATATTTAAATAAAATATTTTAATATTATTCAAATATACCAATGACCAAGACTTAGCTTCAAGAAAAAACAAGTAAATTTTAATATTTTAATGATTGCTTTAAAAATTCTATTTTAGGTCAAACATTAATTAATTTAAAATTTTTTAATTTACAATTCAATTTAATTCTAAAAAAGGTATGTACAAAATTTTAATTTAGATAACTAAAATTCTAAAAAGTATTGGTATATCTTTAGTTTAAAATTAAGAAAAAATTTTTCTCGATTTTTTTTTAATTCACAAAATATACTCTTTTTTTAGAGTATTTTAGATAGTTTGTAAAAAAGTGATTTTATGTAAAGCACAAAAAAGCGAAGATAATTTGTCATTATTTTTAAAGAGTTATTAAGATTTCTAAAATTGAAACAAGTTTATTAAAGCTCTATTACAAAAAAAGATAAAATATTTGATTTTATAAATTAAATTTTTTTTTTATTCAATTAATTTAAACAATTAAAGTAAAACCAACATAACTTTTTCATTCGTTTTTTTTTTACTAAAAATTGTTTTATGTTCTTCTTCTTCTAATCTCCAGAGATTTACTAATGCAATTAAAAATTAAAATTTATGAAGCAATTTAGCAAAGAGTATTTCTATATAAAGAAGCAGTTTATCTTTAAATGATGTGAAGGAGCATTAGCTCGGTACAATAAACAAATAAATAAAATAATAAGTTTCTTTTTATAACTTAGACTTATTTATCCTTTTTCTTATATTTTTATTTTTTTATCTTATTTAACTTTATTTTAATTTATTTTTTTTATATATTTTTTTGTGAAGGAGCATTAGCTCGATACAGATAATCAAATAAATAATTAATAAATAATTAAAAAAAAAATTATATTCATTTAGTTTTTTTATGATGTAAATTTATTTTAGTGATTAAATAAGTCAATTAAACAACGAAGACAATTTCAAGCCGAAAGGACGGCATTTTTAAGTTAATGGTCAAATTATCTAAAAAAATTAAAAGGCTTTTGAGCATTTTTAATTATAAAATTAAATGCAGAGTAATATTTTTGTGTAGCAAACCATGTAAAACCATACCCAAGCATTGTTCTTAATTCTGGAAACAAAAAATTTCCAGTCAAGTCAAGTTGCAACTTGTTCATCTTGTATGACTTGATTAATGTTTCTGCATCTGAATAATAACAAATTTTTATTCAAATTCTAAATTTTACCTTTTTAATTTTTTCAATCTTTTTATTGATGCATTAAATTTTGAAATACATTTTTTAATAGATTAAAACATTTGAATTTTTTGTTTTAATGAAATCCTACTAGAGAAGCTATGGGTCAGTTTTTTTTTAACATCGTTATTTTTATTAAATATTTAATAATTCAAAATTTTATTTTCAATCGATTTTTCAGGTAAATAATAATAAATAATTGAGCATATTTACTGTTTGAGCTAAATTTTTTTACTGATTTAAATATGTTTAAAAAAGATAAAATAAAAAAACTTGGATTTTTTTAATTTATTGTGACCTATGATCTTTTTTAAAAGAAAATAAAGAAAAATATGAACAAAAATGAATAAACATTTTCTCAATTTAATTTTTCTAAAAAATAACAAAATAAGGTAACTCATGTGAGCAGAATGAAAAAAATCCAGAAGCAAAAAAATTCAATTTACATTAATCTGGCATTAAGAATAAGAGTACTGAGTAAACAAATAACACAAATATGCCAATGTAGCCCTAATTAAGACATACAACTTTCTACCTGACAAATTTTCAATTCGTAGCTACAACTTACAATTGTAATTTTGGACATAAAATTTTTGGAATGAATGTCATTTTTTCCAAATAACACCAAGGCCTACATTTAAACCATAATGAAGAACGACTAGAAAATTCTTGTTAACCTGGAACCAATTTTAAGAATTTTTCGACTCTTGGTTGCTTGACTCATTTTCAAATAGTTGCATCATCCAATTGTTGGTGTCATCGTTCTGATTTGAATTGGACATTTGTTTTTGTTGATTGAACATTTGATTTTTAAGTTCGTAATCGAGCTCAGAGTTTATAAAATTGTTTGTGAACGAGTTAGAGTTGGTCATTTGGTAAAGGTTCATTTTGGACTCGGAACTAAGCCGATTCATTTGAGTCTGGTTGTAAATCGAATAATTAACTTGAGACTTTTGAGTATGCATTTGATTTTGGTACATGGTTCTGGGCTGCGAAGGACCGAACTGTTGCATGTTCCGGTTGGAATTGTAGGCTGACATGTTGATGTTTTTTTGGGCCATGTTTACCGATTGAATCGGGTAGTTGACTAAATTTTTGCTCGTATTCGGAAAGTCATTCAGGTTCATGATGGAGTTGGGGTCGATGAGCTTTTCTGAATTGTAGTTGGCCTCGTTGTTGAACATGGACTCTTCGGGCGAGGGCGTCATCGGCATCGAAATGTTCTGAGAGTTGATCAACTGGCTGGGCATGTTGCTATGGGCCATGAAGGGCGATTTTTTCTGGTATACTTGCTGATTAGATTGTATTAATGAGTTTTTTTGTACATGGTTTACCGGTGTAGAGCATAGGGTGTTTTGAGCGACGACATATTCTAGTTGACCACTGAACGGATTATGTAATGCGTAAAGTACACTTTGTATTGATAAATAAGAATTGTTTTCCAGTCGAAATCTGTATTCATGGGTTCGAATTTTATTTTTTGAATTATTTAAGCTTATTTCTTGAAATGCTTTTTTTAACAAATTTACATCATCTGTATGTACATGATTGAATAGGGACTCGGACATGAGTTGATGTGACAAATAGCCGATTAAGCTGTGTGCCCTTTTTCAAAATAAAAAATTAGTTTAAAAAAAAATTTATTTATTTTATTTAATTTTATTTAAGAAAAAAAAATTGTAAAAATAAATTGGTAAATTAAAAAATCAATATTTAAATTTTTTTTTAATTTGACCATTAGCCCCTCAATAAATGCTACTACAAGTGTTAAAAAAATAGCAGTCAAAATTGTATTATCTTTTTACAATTAAAACAGCATCTATTAATAATTTATTTCTAAATTGATTAAATTCAAATTTCTTAAATAGGAAAAAGTAAAGATAACTCTCTTGTCCCTGCAATGCAATTCAGGATTTCAGATTTTTTTGACCAAAACAGTGATTATAAAAAAAATGGTTCAGTATACTTTACGGTTCAGTATAATTAAGTCTTTAAAAGTTGAAAAAAAGATGAATTTTTAAAAGTTAATTTTTTTTTCTTTTTTCTCTCCATCTTTTTCACTTTTAATTTTTATTAATTTAATCATTAAAGTTAGAATTTTGAGAAATAAATTCAATTTTAAATAATTTAAATTCGTTTAAAATTATTTATATAAAGTCACAACTTAAATTTTGAACAAATGACCTTTTCTGATTCAATGCTTAAATCCTTTAGAAACCAACAACTTATTATTTTTAGATAATTAATTTTCAAATTTTTAATCTTCGTGAATCTTAAAATAAGTGTATTTTTTTAGTTTATTTTAAATGTTGCCCTCTACTTAATAAATTATATTTGAATCAGAGTTTTTTTTCAAAAAAATTTTGTATTAGAAAAATAATTTTCAAATCGTCTTGAATATCTTTAAAAAAAAATAGAATTAACAAATTCATTTTTAATTTTCTAATTTAATAAAAAGTAATAATTGAAATTTTAAATTAAAAAAAAAAATCTTTTTTTTATTTGAAACATTGATTTACTTACCCAGGCTCAAGATAAATAAATTTTCCATCCGAATCGTGTCTAGACACATATTTACATTTGGATAGATCATCGGTTTTAGGGGTTACTTGGCCATAAACAATCAAATAGTATTCCAGAACATTGGCACTATTGGACTGAGCGTTGATTGATGAATTATTCTGGTTTGGCGAAATTGGATCATTTGTCTGATTGCTTATTTGTGCCTCATTGCTGCTAGATTCATTGAGCAGTGTATTGGAATGAAAATTTTTGAATGAGTTCAACTTGACTGGACTAATCGGAGCTACAAAATTAGTCGTATCGCCTGAATTTGGTACGGATTCCCGATTAGTTTCAGGTCCGAATTTCAGATTTGAACTTAAATCGGATCTTAGATAGCCAACAAATTGAACTGTTTTGTATTCTTTAAATTTTTATTTAACAAAAAAAAATTTATTTTCTTATCTAAAAAAAATTAAATACCTGGTTTTTTGGTGTCTAAATTTGTGTACACATGATCTTGTATTGAAGACTGCCTCTTTTCACTAACCTGTCTGGTTCTGATACGACACACAAATGAACGTCGGTCACCAGTCGTGTAAGTTTTGCTTTTATTTAGCATAAAAGTGTTTATACCACCCATCGCTTTTGGTTAAATTCACATTACGACCTTAAATAAAAGGAAACTAAACTTACCATTATTTTGGTCGTAATAAGTCAGATGATCTTTGACTTGTTTACTGTCGGACGGATGCACAATCTCAAAAAACACTTTGTCAACTAGTTCACTCTAAAAGATAAATTAGTTTAAAATTTAACCTAGCACTGGATGAAGAGCTTTTTTTTCAATTTTTATTAATGTACTTAAAATGTCAGAATTTTCAAAAATTTTCAAAAATAAAACCAATTAATATTTCTCATAATTCCCTTTTCTAAATAAACTTCAATTTAAATTACAGTGTTGATTTAACATGATGGTCGACTGTAATTTTACGTAAATTTACGTAGTTTTACTTCTTTTTTCGTAAATTGTAAAAGGGCCAAAAATAGTCTTTTAAGCGGTTATCTTTGAATTTTGTAGATTTTTTGACCCTTTTACAATTAACGAAAAAAGAAAAATCTTGTATTAATTATGTCAAATTATTAAAAAAAATTAAAAAATGGCTTATTGCTTATTATCAAGCTTTATTCTTATTTTTGAATTAATTTAAAAAAATTAACTATTTTTTAATAAAGTTGAACATTATTAATGAAAGACAAATCAGATTTAAGTTTATTTGTAAGATAAATTTAAAAATTGTTAAATCAGGGTTTGGGTGGCAGGGTAATTTAATTTCTTAAATTTAGATAAAAATCATTTGAAATTAGTTATTCTGGTTTAATCAAAAAAATTTGTTTGTTTGAAAAATTGGATATTTTTAATAATTAACAAAGTTTAAAGTCTCAAATTATTATTTTAAGCCCGATAGGTTAAAAAGAATGAAAAGATTTTTTTTAATTATTTTTTCAAATGGTACAATTTATTGTTAATTACATTCTTGAGAAAGGATTTTTTGTTGTTGTTGATGTTTTTATTTTGAAGTCTTAAAAAAAATCCTCGGGTCTTCCAGAGTTAATTATAGATTTAATTTTATCTTAACATCTAATCATCAATTTTAAAGTATAATATTCTTTTTAATTCTTAATCGATCGGAAAAAAATCAGAAGCAAGCATAAATTTAAATAAAAAAATTATTTTTTCTGCTAAAAAAAATTCTAAAGTTTGGCTAATTTAAAAATTGGAAATAAAGAAGCTTTTAAAAAAATTAAAAATTTGACATTTTTATTCTTAATCTCTTTGTAATTGAAAAAAATGACAACTTGGGATGAAAGTAGCAAAAATTCACTTACAGATTGAAAACCGATGCAGTTTGAGCACGACTCAGATGCGTATAAAATTTTGCTAGAGTCACATTTGATCACCAGGATAAATTCCTCGGTTTCTTTTAGAACCAAGGACTGCAATTCGAACGGGGTAATGTAATTTTGACACAAAAATGAATCACTTAGAATAGAGGACGAAGCCTTTAAATTTTTCATATGCTGCACGGCCATTTTAAGTATGGTTATTTTGTCCGGCTTTTTGCTCTTGGTCATAGTCATGGGCAAGTGATAAACCAGCTCGTTTAAGTGCTTGTTCATTTTTTGACGGCGACGCTTTTCTATTTCACTGTGCGTTGCCCTTGATGAAAAAAATAAATAAAAAGATTAAAACATCTTGATTAAATAATATTTATTCATAAAATAAATACTTTTTCTCGGGATTGTTTGTTAGGTGAAATTGTGAGTTGGAGGAAATCATGGTGTCCTGGTCGTTAGGAACACTGGTGCCCAGAAGTTTATTCAAATCGACTCTTGAGTCATCCAAGTTTAAATTTTGTTTGAAATTTCCTAAATTATTTTCCATATTTTTTTAATATAAATCAACAAAAAAAAACAATTTTTTTTGTAATTTTCCTATTTTAAAGTCGCCGATAAAGTTGATTCTTTGAACTTAACCATTCTGCCCAAACACATCTATTGATTAGTCATTTTTTTGCACAATCTTTGGCAAAAAAACTCCAAAAAATAAAATTGAATGCAAATTCAAGTCGGTGCGTTTTTTTTTTTGTTTTATCTAAAAATATTAAAAGCAAATTTTGAGCAAAAATGGTAAAAAAAATTATGCTCTTGCACTCTAACTTGGCGAAAATGGGTTTAGAATCGAGCCAGAAAATACGATGCATAAATAGATAGAGTTATGTTTTCTGCTGAGAACAAGAGGGTGTTTTCGACTGGAGAAAAAATGTTCTGATTGCTTCAAATAGCGTTTGCACGTAAATTATGATGCAACTCTTGCTCGACTTTGCCAATCGGGTCTCGAACCGATTATAAATTATGAAAATTTCAACAAAGAAACCAAGACAAAATTTTTTTAAAAAATTTTACATAGCGATATGTTTGAAGAAAAAAAGCTTACATCTAAAAATAATAAATTTTCATAATTTAATAAATTTAGACATTAAATGGGTGTTTTTTTTTTAATTTTTTTAAAATGCTGTCAAATTAATATTCGGACTGGTACAGTGTTAATTAAACCCTTAAACCTTTTTTTTTAAAAGCAACCTAGACAATATTGAACATAATTGAGCATAAGATGAAGGTGGGTTTGGATCCGAGGCTAAATTGGCAAATTTATTTCGCATAATTCGCTTGCCTTTTTCCAAAATTTAATAAATTTGAAAAAAAAAATTAATTAAATTTTGAATAATCTCTTATGAAAGTAACTAAAATTTCTGAGAATACTTAGAGACCAAGTTGGTGAGTGATGGCTCTAGGCTAGCCGAATTAAATAAGTCTAAAAAAAGCATCAAATTAATTTCTACAATTGCTTTTAATTTCCTTTAAAAAAGAAACTTAAGATCAAAAGCCGGAATTTATTTTATCAATTAAATTAATATTAGCCTAGTTGACTATTTGGAAAATTAAAAAATATTGTTTAATTTATTTGTCATATAGTAATTTACTGCATTTAAACTAGTATGCTTTGTTTGGATTTAGAAAAAGATTTATAAGCGGCCTTTAGGAAAAATATCGATTTTTATGAAATGTATATATTTTATAAGAATAGAGAAAATCTCTTCGGGATTTCGGTATGACTGTTTAAATTCACAAAAAACCCAAGATAAATGATTTCTTTTCATTTGAATGAATCAGATATTCTAATTCATTTTAATAAAATTCAAATTGAATATTTTCCATAAATCGCTTTCATAATGCAAAAAATAAATTTTTTTTTCAAGGCTCAAAGAGCTTGAAAAAGATACATTGGCAAACAGGTATTAATCGACTATTGATTTTTATCTAAATAAATCATGATTGAATTTAATATTGTTTCCTGTTTTATCTAAGCAAAATACTTTCTGCAATCCTCTAAAATAAAAAATTAATAAAATATTGATATTTTAAATTAAAAAACTCAGCATCTTGAATACACTTAATGTCTCGCAAAAGCATAGACTAATTTTTATATCTTTAAGATCAATGATATAATTTGACATTTTGGTTGAACGGATCAGGTATTTCCTTAAAACGCTTATCGATTTTTGGGAATTAAATTAATATACAATAATAAATAATTAAAAATTATTTTTTAAGTCCCTAGACAGATTGATTTATTTAGTAGAAAAATATCTTTCTATGACGACTCAAATTCTTGTGAGAGAAAATAATTAAACTTTTTGATCAGATTCATCAGACGAGAGTAAATCGAGTAGACTTTAAAAATTGGCTAAGATTTTTTTATTGAAAAATTTATAAAAAAGAATTGAGATCAATTTCAATTTTTAATTTTAATTAAAAAAAAATGAACTCCCTGTTCTAAAGTATTTCGAATACATAAATACAATTAAAAATAAACAATTGATTAAATTTGATTTTAAAAGGCAAAAATTGACAGTTTTGTAAAGTAGAATTGAAAATTTATGATTTACGAGCTTGAATGAAAAAAAATGAATTTTGAAATTAGACAAATATGAAAAAAAGCTTATTAATAAAATTATTTATGCTGAATCAGATCTTAAAGCCAAATTAGTAAAATTTAAAAATAAAATAAATAAATTAAAAATACTACCAAAAAGAAAATTTTTTTATTTGAAAAATTAAAATCTTGAAAATTTTTTATGTTAAATTTAAATGTTCAATGCTTTCGGCTTTTATTATGAATTTGCGTAGCATATTTTACATGATTATAAAATAGATAAGACTTAAATTATTCGAAATTTTCAAGATTACACAATTTAAACTAGATTTTTCAATTAGTACATTTAGTAAACTTTATTTAAAAATTAAAAATAAATCAATTAATTTCTAAGTTTTTTGGGAGTCATTTTCAGTCTATTGTCTATTTCGTTATGTGACCGTTTATCCAAGTTAACTCGTTCTCTCTTGTATTCAGTTGAAATTAAGCCTAAAAGAACAGAAAGTTAAAATCTATTCTAAATAATGCTTACATCATAATTACTTGTCAATATCATTCCGATAAGCTGTAATACACATAAAAAAGAATTTCCATAAAAAACTCCAAAGTTAAGAATTATAAATGCGTACGTATAAGTCATTGCTATTCCAGTTATCTTCAAAAATGTTTAATTAAATAAAATTAATTGTCAAAAAAAAATACTGATGAAATAAAAATCAAAAATCCACACGATGTACTCTCTGACACTGGATAGGTCCTTTCAATTGCGTATTCATAGCTGGCTGGCAGATAGAATCCCGAAAAAAATCTAATTTAAAAAATTGAAAATTAAGATGAAAAATTTGTCCATAATAAAATTTTTAATTCCAAACGCAAAGTGTTAAAAAATTCAAATTGGATTATTATTTTTGTTGTTTTTGTATTAAGATTTTAGATTTTTTCAAAATAACGATTCACATGGGACGTAAATTTGTCAATCCATCTGATGACTTAGCCTTATGTTTTATATATAATGTATTTGAAATGATTAATAATTCATTTTATTTTATAAATAAAACTTAATCAATAAATTATTAAAAATAAATAAAAAAAATATTTTTTATTGATTAAAATAGACATTTTCAATTAAATTAATTTTAATAAAATATTATGCAAAGTGCATTCAGTAAACCTTTATAAATTAAAAAATTTTCGTTTTACATTTCTAAATATTGAAGGTTTTTTTTATTCGATTCCATTAAAATTTTGCATGAAATCAATACTCATTTAAAAATATTACCACAATGTTCTTAAGACAGAGAGAAAAATGTCAAAAAATATTAATGTTTAAATATCAATTTATTTTATTTCTATTAAAAAAGAAAACAATATTTAGAGGAGTTCAGACATTATTGACATTCAAATAATTTCCTTAAATAATTATTGACTCAGCGCAACATCACATCAATTATAATCATACAAACACTAACTAAAAACCAACTTAATATTACACTTTTCAAAAGCTTGAAATAAACATAATTATGAAGAATAAAAAGTAAAATTTTAGACACCGAATATTCCAAATATAGAATTTTAAGCTTTATCTACCCAAAATCGATAAAAAAATAAAATAAAAATGTTATTTTTTTTAAATTTTTATCTAATCTTGGAGTTGGATTGTAAAAGCAGAGTATCAAATATTTTTTTCATTCTTTTTTTTTTTTAAATCTTCAATAGAAATTAACTCACGGTTAATTTTTCAAACAATTTTTATAAATGAAACTAAATTTTACAGCGAAATAGAAAAAATGATTCTTTTTTTTTTTTGTTAAATTATTATATAGATAATTTAACGGTTGCAAATTTTTACAAAATAAATTCTAACTAGAGTAATAATTTTCAAAATCTTTTTTTGTGAGAATTATCACTCTTTTTTTATTTTTGAATTTTTACCAGACTTGTTTATAAGTCACAGTTTTAAGTCTAATTCACAAAAATATAAGTCAAAGTTATGACTTGACTTAAAATTTTTTTTTTTAAGTCTAAGAATAAAAGCCAATTTTTCAGCAAAAAAAGGTAAATTTAATTAAATAATTAAAATTTTGAGGCAAGGTTCGCACTTAGCAGTACTACTGTACTTTTGACCAGAGCCCCCAAAGCCCAAATATCTCTTGTTCAAATCAGACTTGTTTATAAGTCACAGTTTTAAGTCTAATTCACAAAAATATGAGTCAAAGTTATGACTTAAAAAAAAAAAAAATTTTTAAGTCATTGACTTGACTTGACTAAAGACTTGTGACTTATAAACAATTCTGATTTTTACTTTTCAAAAAATCAATCAGTTATTAATTAATCAGTAATTTAATTGGTGAAAAAATAAATTTTTAAGTAAACAAAATTTACCCAAGTAAAAAAATTGTACAAAACGGAAACCATATGTCTAAATTAATTGTTGTTGTAAACGCCACTGTAGAAATAAATGTAATTACATAGCTAATCACTGTCAAAAGTCTGTGAAAAGTAAATTAAATTTTAAGTTTTTAATTTTTTATCTAAATAGTAATTTTGTTACTTGAAAGACTTGGTATAATCGAGCAGCAATCCGGAAGAAATTAAACCCAAAATACTTGAAATTATAAGAAATAATTCTACAATTCCAATTTTGGTGCTACTTTCCTAAAAAAGTATATCAATGAAAATCTTTTTTTATTTTAATGGTTGGCAAAAATACTTGAAAATAATTTGCATACAAAATTTGATTCAGCAAATAAGTTATGGAATACATGGATCCAATGAGAAAAGCATGAGATACAGCCACAAATACATAGCTCTGTTTAGACCATATTTTCGACATAGATACCCATGACTGAACAAATTTTTCTCTATAATTAATAGACAAAAGTGTTTTCTGACTGTTTCTGATCTCAATTTGGGCAAAGCTTGGACATTTTTCCGGGTAGTCTCTAACCACTTTTTAAAAATAATTATTTTGAAAATATTGGACAATTTTAAACTTACATATTAAGCTTAAGATTGAAAGTAGCGATAATAAAGCTGAAATGGTTAAATAGATAATATCAAAATAATAAATATTCATCTCATGTGAATTATATTTTGAAATAAGATAAGGAACCATCACGAAAGACACTAGATGACCAATTTTTGAGCTCAAGACTCCAACCTAAAATAATGTAAAATTAATTGCTTGATTTATTTTATGAAAAAGAATACACTGATTGTCGTAGCCACTTCATTTCTGCCAAACCACACACCGGATAATCGAATTAAACAAATGCTTATAAAAGTTTGTGATACACTACATACTATTTGGCCAAAAAGAAGCACTTCATAAACTACAGGTTTTATGGAAGAGTATTTGATCCAAGACCCGATGGTTCCAAGACTAGCACCCAGCAGACAACAACACCGAAATCCGAGGCAATCATTGAGCAAAATGACCGGAATCACAAAAACTATGTTGCTGACCAAATGGACTATTGAAAGCCAATTTATCATGTTGTATTGAGATGATTTGTCATTTGAGTCGCCAGGATGGTACACACTGACCATAACATTCGGAATTTCAGAATAGAGATTTAAGTGAAGTGAGTTGAGAATGGATATTAAAAAAAATATTGTTAGAATAATCCATCGTCGGGTGTATAAGAATGGTTTGACTGAACTGTCCATGTCATTAATGCTATCTGAATTTTTGACTTTTTCATTCGGGTCAAATTCTGATTTTACGTCCACATCAAAATAACCCGATATTCCATTAGTGGTCATTTTTTTCGGCACACAAAAAAATTTTCGCTCTGTCTTCTTTAATTAATTTTATTTTAAGTCTTATTTTCGGTTGATCAAAATTAAATTAAGTTTATTTTTTATCTAATTAAATTTTTAATTTGATTATTTCAAAAAATACATTATGTTCGATTAAATTTATTATATTTATAAAAAGTAAAAGGCAATTTTTCGCAACAAAAAAAGTTCAACAGTGTTCATGCTCTTCAATTTCTTTCAGTGCCATTTCAATTGCTTCTTGTCTTTTGAAATTTTGTCTCACCAAAGCTTTAAAATTTAATTTAATTTTTTTACTTAAAATTTTTTAAATTTACCAGTTAAAATAGTACCAATCAAAAGCATTGCTATCAAGAACACATTACCATAAAACGAACCGTATGATATAATTATACGACCTTGGGTGTAAGTGAATAGAATACCGAATACCTTGATAATTAATTTATTTCTTTGTTTTTTAATAATAAAATTTAGGTCTTTCTTTTTATGTTATTTTTAAATATCATTAGTCACATTATTATTTTAACTTAAATTACTTATAGGCTCATGAAAATTAAAAAAAATCAACTTTCACAATACTATCTTTATGCTATTTTAAAAAATAAAAATGATGGCAAAATTCAGTCTTGATAATAAATAAAAAGTTATCATTTGTGTCATACTTAAAATCTAATACCGATACTTTTAAATATCGGCATCAGATATTTGGTATTTTAAGATTTTGGAATATAAATGGTATTATTCGAGATAAAATTTATAGGTTATTTATTTTTTCAAAGCTTTTTTTTTCTTAAAGAATAAACTTATTAAATTCGAAAAAAAAATGTATTGAATTTTTTTTTAAAATAATTTTGTTTTGTCATTGCCGAATCTGGCGTAATTTTTGAAATAAATAAAAAAAAAATTAGTATCATAAATTAAAATTTTTTAGGACCATTTAACATTTCATTTAATTATAAAACTTGGTAAAATTATAAAAGTTTTAGATTTAAAATTGATTTTTTAGATTTTTAGGAGTAATTAATTCTTTTGCATTTTATTTTTTGAATAAACTCAAAGATTTTTTGGGACATATTACAAAGGCTCCTAAAAGTAAAATTAATCTTTTAGTACAGCTAAACTTTCATTCAAGTATCGCGATAAATTAACAATTAAATTTTTTTAATAATCCCTGACAAAGTCTCAATTAGAGAATACAGTACATATTTGGATTCTATTTATACTTTATCTCACCACTTGCGATGAGGAGAAAATCTAGACAATTTCCCAAAATCAGTTATTTGGTCATCATGGCACCAGAATTTAAAATATTTAGTTTGATAAAAAATCAGTGAGAAATTGCAGTTTAAGAATCAACATTTTACAAAAGGTTTCAAAATTTTTTTGAAATAATTTACCGTGAGAACTTGTTTAATAGAAAATACTTAATAATATTAAAATAAAGTATGAAAATTTTTGAAAAAAGAATAAACTTTATTGAGAATTTTAGAAGATGGCTTTTATTTATCTTTTTCCTATAGCTATATTTTTTTTAATTTACTCATTCATCATTTATTAGGTAATAATTAATTTATTTAAAAATCTTGATTTATTTTCTACGAGGGATTTATCGTTTTTGTAAAATGTTGAATTTTATTTATTGTTGGTAAGCGTTCTTGTAAAAATCTAAATTTTTGGTCAGAAGAAATATATTTTTTAAATTAAATTATTTAGTGATCTATTGATAACATGATAAAGAAGACTCAAAAATAAACAAATTTTTTACTATAAAGTTAGTATGACTTACTTGAGCTGATGAATTTAGGAGACCACATGATGTACCCTCTGAAACCGGATAAGTAACTTCAGCAGCCAACTCAAAGCCAACTGGAAGATATCCAGTCATAAAAAAACTATTAAAATTTTAGAAAATAAGAATTTATAACAAGTTTTTAAAATAAAAAATTTAATTAATCTTTTTAATTTAATTTCAAAGTTAAATTTTTTATTAAAAAAGATAAAAAGTTAGATCATAAAAACATTTACCCAAGTAAAAATGTGGTCCAAAAAATTAACCATATGTTAATTTGCAGTGTCAAAGAAAATATGATCATTGCCAAAAAAGAGCTCACATATATGACTAGTGTCGTGTGTCTTTAAATAATTTAAAAATAAAAATAATTTTTTAATTTTTTTTTATTAACTTAAATTTTTTAGTTCTGTCAAGTACAAAACCACAGACGATGGCGCCAATTAATCCTGAGGCTACCAAAATCAAACCAATGAGACCAATATTTTCATTTTCATTCTAGATTTTTTCAAGTTATTTTGCAAAAAAATTTAATTTTCCTATAAAATTACCTCATAATAGTTCGATATAATCAAATTTAAAAGAGTGCTTATTGAATAATAGACACCGGTATTAACACCATAGGAAACTAATACCAAAATATAATTGAAATTTTTAAACAAATTTTTTAGCGACTCTTTGAATATATCAAAATCGTTGACATCTTTTCTTAGCGCTGCACTCTTCCGAACTTCTAGTTGAGCTCTACTCGGGGCTTTGACAGGCTGATTTCTAACAACTAAAAAAAATTCCAAAAAACTTGGTTCTAAATCAACATTAGGGAAAAAACATACAGATCAAAGACAGGATAAAAAATATTGCGCATAGAATAGCCACAGTAATGAATATGGAGTATAAATTTTTTTCTATTACATCAACAGGGTCTCTTTTATGAACCAAACGAGGTGGCACAACAAATCCAATAGCTGTGCCCAATTGATTGCCAAAAACTCCAATCTAAATTTGAAATTAATTTGTAATAATTGAAGCTTTTCATTTACCGAAGTGGCAAGGCCGATTTCGTTCGGTCCGAACCACAGGGCTGAGAGTCTGGCCGGAATTCCGAGAGTGAATGCTTGACCAATGGCACAGAATGTCTGTCCAGTCATAGCAAGATAGAATAAATTCGGATCAACTGCAAAACACTTGATAAGCGAGCCCAGAAGGGTCAAAAATGCGCCAATTGAGCACGATAATTTTAAGCCCTTTCGTTCTAATAGAAACATGGCAGGAAACACCAGTGGAATATAGCACAGCATGTACACCATTGAGAACCAGTTGACAGCATCAATTTTTTTTACTTGATCATCTGGCAAACTTTGGTTATAATAAAAAATGACCACATCTTGGACAATGTTGTATTCAATCCAGTTGAATGCGCTCAAAAGTGAAATAGAGCTGAATATGAACAAAATTAGCCATCTTTTGGGATAAAGCTTTATCTCTGTATCAATCGAATTTTCTGGGGTATAAATTATTTGAATTTTAGATACATTATTTGTTTCATGATCGAGTTCTGGTGTTATATGCTGATTAGCTGTGATTTCATGACTGGAATTTACCAATAAGTAAAGTTTGTCATTTAGCTGTTCACTTGACACAGCTCGGACATCTAGTAAAGAATTTCCAGGTTTGAGGGACAACGAACTCACTCCAGGCTGTTAAGAGAATTTATTAAGAAAAATAGACCAAAATTGGCAATTTAAATCAAATTACCCTGAGCATGTTTAAATTTAACCAAAAGTAATTTTTTTTTTCTTGCCGACATTAAGCGTCATTTGACATCTATCATGTAAAAAATGTTATATTTGTTTATATTTTATTTGTTAAAAGCTTTAATTTTAAAAAATTTTATAGACGAAAATAAAATATTATGCTGTTTTATTTTTTTGTTTGCATCATTTTAAATATTCCAGCATCGATTTTCATAATTTTGCATTTTAAATAAAGTTAAAAACTTCAAATAGACCATCTTCCATGGTTTAAACCAATTAATTATGTTGCTTTTGATTGATTTTTGTTGAAAAATAATTTTTTTCTAATTGCTTAATATCGGAAAAATGAAAATTTTAACAAAATTTGATCTTAAGCTAAAAACAAGTGATTAAATTATGTATTTTAGAAAATCTAATTTAAATATCGTTCTAAGTTTGCTCAACTTTTATAGGAAAGAAATCTTTTTTTAGCTTTAAAAAATCTTTAGGCTTAAAGTTTTGAATGATGATAATTTTGTCAAATTTTCGAAAAGTCAATCTTTATATTGCTCAAAATTGATTTTATTCATAATGATGGTGTATCTAAATTTGCTTTAAATACTTCGTAAAATTGAAAAAAAAATATCAATTTAAGGAGCAACAGATTCCAAAAATAACTTTTTATTTTAAACAGATCTTGCTTTACAAAAATAATTTTTTTTGCTTTCAAAATTTAAATTACAGAAAATTGACTTTGATATCACTTTGGAGAAAAATGCTAAAATTTAGCGAAATAAATGAATGGCATTATAAATATCAAGTTTGTTTGATAAAAAAATATCTTCATATTTAGGACCGGGAAGCTTTTTTCAATTAAATTTATTCATATAAAGAAAACTCAGACAACTTTTTTTTAAAAAAAGACATTTCAACTTAAGAAATGTTGAATCAAAAAAATTACTCTGCAAAAATTCTGCAAGATTTTTTTCATTCATTGTTTTCAGATAATGGAAATTCCAGATATTTTGAAGAGCGGAAATTTTGGTTGTGGCAAAACTGCTTCAAAATGAAGTGTTTACCGAGTTGACATTAATTTTGTTTAGATTTAGCGAGATTTTTATCAATTTAATAACAAAAAATAAAAATTCAATTAAAAATTGTACAACCCAGTACTCTGTTCTAAAAAAAATGTAATATTAAAACTACATTTTACTTTAAAAAAACCGGATTTAACTTATAATTGAATTTTTTCATTTTATCAATTAAAAACTGTATTTGCTGTAAACTGATAAACTGAATTATTTTCTTTTTTTAATTATTTTGTGTTTTTTCTATTACGTTTTAGCATTATTTTAGCATTACACTATTTTTCTTTTATTTTATATTCATTTTCTCATTTATTTTTTATTATTAAGTCTTTTTCTTAACATGAGGGCTGAAAAGAGGTCCTACGCTGCTAGGAACCCCCTGGAGTTAACCTCTAGATAATTTTTCAAATAAATAAACTGAATTCTTTAAAATTTATTAATATTTAATTTTTTTTAATTTGATTATTTTTCTCATTACTAAAACCAAATAAACTACATTTAATATGTCATTTTTCAATCTTTTAAATTTTTACATATGATCTTATATTTATTTTAGTTTTAAAATCGAATTCATTTTTGAATGATATATAAATACTCGAATTTTTATTTTATTCAGATACAAGTAATAAATAATTTTAAATTCAAAAAAAATATTTGATCATTTTTACAATCCAAGATTGATATCCAAATTTAATAAAATTTATAAAAAATGAAAATTTTTACTTGAAAAAAAGAAGAAATTAAAATAAAATGTATTATTTTATTCAACAAATTAGTGTTGGTGTCCGTGCAAGCGGACAGTAAACGGGCCAAAATTTTCCAAAACCGTGACCGTGACCGTATTAACCGGACAGTTTTATACGGGCGGGCGATGGCCCGTTTATTTTAGCGGGCTAATTTTTGGCCCGTTTAGTAACCGTTTAAATTTAAACGGGCGGTCTAAGTGACCGTCCAAATTTTGGCGGACGGACTTTGGCCCGTTTATTTTAGCGGGCTAATTTTTGGCCCGTTTAGTAACCGTTTAAATTTAAACGGGCGGTCTAAGTGACCGTCCAAATTTTGGCGGACGGACTTTGGCCCGTTTATTTTAGCGGGCTAATTTTTGGCCCGTTTAGTAACCGTTTAAATTTAAACGGGCGTCTAAGTGACCGTCCAAATTTTGGCGGACGGACTTTGGCCCGTTTATTTTAGCGGGCTAATTTTTGGCCCGTTTAGTAACCGTTTAAATTTAAACGGGCGGTCTAAGTGACCGTCCAAATTTTGGCGGACGGACTTTGGCCCGTTTATTTTAGCGGGCTAATTTTTGGCCCGTTTAGTAACCGTTTAAATTTAAACGGGCGGTCTAAGTGACCGTCCAAATTTTGGCGGACGGACTTTGGCCCGTTTATTTTAGCGGGCTAATTTTTGGCCCGTTTAGTAACCGTTTAAATTTAAACGGGCGGTCTAAGTGACCGTCCAAATTTTGGCGGACGGACTTTGGCCCGTTTATTTTAGCGGGCTAATTTTTGGCCCGTTTATTTTAGCAGGCTAATTTTTGGCCCGTTTAGGAACCGTTTAAATTTATACGGGCGGTCTAAGTGACCGTATAAATTTTGGCGGACGGATTTTGGCCCGTTTAAAAAATCGGTAAAAAAAAAGCGGGCAGTCAAAGACGGTTACGTTAAGGCGGGCGGCCATTTTGCCGGCTAAAAAACCGGGAATAAAATAAAAAATAAATAAAATTTGAAAAATGTTTATTATTTAAAAAAGTTGTTTTTTAATTAAAAAAAATAAATTAAACAATAGAAAAGAAAAAAAAATTTATTTAAAAATTAAAAAGAAAAAAAAAATTTATTTAAAAATTAAAAAGAAAAAAAAATTTATTTAAAAATTAAAAAGAAAAAAAAAATTTATTTAAAATTAAAAAAACAAAAAAAAAATTTATTTAAAAAATTAAAAAAAAACAAAAGAAAAAAACTTTATTTTAAAAATTAAAAAAAAACAAAAGAAAAAAACTTTATTTTAAAAATTAAAAGACAAAAGAAAAAAATTTTATTTTAAAAATTAAAAGCCAAAAGAAAAAAATTTTATTTTGAGAACTAAAAAAAAAGAAAGAAAATATTTTATTTTTAAAATTAAAAAAAATTTTATTTGAAAATTTAAAAATTAAAAAAAAAATAAATAGAAATTAGTTGTTTGTAGCTGGTATTTATAGTCGTTGGTAATTTTTGGCCGTTGGTACTTTTTGAACGTTGGATGTTGTTGGTAGTTGAGGTTGGGGCAGTTGGGAGTTTGTGATTGGACGTCTACGAACAACCAATAACCAACAACTTCAAACGTTCAAAAAGTACCAACGGCCAAAAATTACCAACGACTATAAATACCAGCTACAAACAACTAATTTCTATTTATTTTTTTTTTATTTCTTAAATAAATTTTTTTAAATTTTCAAATAAAAATTTTTTTAATTTTAAAAATAAAATTTTTTCTTTCTTTTTTATTAGCTCTCAAAATAAAATTTTTTTCTTTTGTTTATTTTTAATTTTTTAAATAAAATTTTTTTCTTTTGTCTTTTAATTTTTAAAATAAAGTTTTTTTCTTTTGTTTTTTTTTAATTTTTAAAATAAAGTTTTTTTCTTTTGTTTTTTTTTAATTTTTTAAATAAATTTTTTTTTTGTTTTTTTAATTTTAAATAAATTTTTTTTTTCTTTTTAATTTTTAAATAAATTTTTTTTTCTTTTTAATTTTTAAATAAATTTTTTTTTTCTTTTTAATTTTTAAATAAATTTTTTTTTCTTTTCTATTGTTTAATTTATTTTTTTTAATTAAAAAACAACTTTTTTAAATAATAAACATTTTTCAAATTTTATTTATTTTTTATTTTATTCCCGGTTTTTTAGCCGGCAAAATGGCCGCCCGCCTTAACGTAACCGTCTTTGACTGCCCGCTTTTTTTTTACCGATTTTTTAAACGGGCCAAAGTCCGTCCGCCAAAATTTGGACGGTCACTTAGACCGCCCGTTTAAATTTAAACGGTTACTAAACGGGCCAAAAATTAGCCCGCTAAAATAAACGGGCCAAAGTCCGTCCGCCAAAATTTGGACGGTCACTTAGACCGCCCGTATAAATTTAAACGGTTAATAAACGGGCCAAAAATTAGCCCGCTAAAATAAACGGGCCAAAGTCCGTCCGCCAAAATTTGGACGGTCACTTAGACCGCCCGTTTAAATTTAAACGGTTACTAAACGGGCCAAAAATTAGCCCGCTAAAATAAACGGGCCAAAGTCCGTCCGCCAAAATTTGGACGGTCACTTAGGACCGCCCGTTTAAATTTAAACGGTTTACTAAACGGGCCAAAAATTAGCCCGCTAAAATAAACGGGCCAAAGTCCGTCCGCCAAAATTTGGACGGTCCACTTAGACCGCCCGTTTTTAAATTTAAACGGTTTACTAAACGGGCCAAAAATTAGCCCGCTAAAATAAACGGGCCAAAGTCCGTCCGCCAAAATTTGGACGGTCACTTAGACCGCCCGTTTAAATTTAAACGGTTACTAAACGGGCCAAAAATTAGCCCGCTAAAATAAACGGGCCAAAGTCCGTCCGCCAAAATTTGGACGGTCACTTAGACCGCCCGTTTAAATTTAAACGGTTACTAAACGGGCCAAAAATTAGCCCGCTAAAATAAACGGGCCAAAGTCCGCGTTTAACCGCCCGTCTTTTGGACCGGTTAGCTCTGTCCGCATCCAACACTACAACAAATTATCATGGTAAAGTGTTTTGTCATAATATTTTGAGTTCAAATCGAATTGAATTGATAAATGAAAATTCGAAAATTAAATAAATTCTGACAATTTATCTATTTAAATACAACTTAAATTAAAGTATATTAATTAAATTTCAATCAAACTTTAATGAAAATTATATATGAATCAGAGTTGTTAGAAAGTCCAAATCCGGACATCCACTTAATTTAAGACTTGTGATTTTTAAACAATTATGACATTAATTTTCCAAAAGTTTAATTTTTGAATTTTTTAATTTTAAAATAAACATTCATTTTGAATATCCCGCATTTAATTTTAAACGACGGAAAACTAAACCATAAAAATTGCAATTAGTAAATATTTTTTTTCCAAAAAATTATAAAAAAATTAAAATATTAAAATATTAAACAGTATTTTTTTTTTAAATAAAAGACCTTTCATTTGATTTTTTGATTTATTTGATCTTTTATTAACGAGAAAGAATAATATTAAAAAAGCTCAAATTTTTTATTCTAAGATTTTTTTAAATTTTGATAATTTTTATTTGATTGAGTTAAGGGTTTCATTTATCTTCAATTTCATCTAAAATATTTTATAGTATAAAATTAATAGTAACAAATTCTTTTTTAAAACTCACGTCTTCAATTTTAAATAATATTTATTCTATTTCTGTAAATTTTAAGACAGAAATTTAAAATCAGGCTTTAATTAAATACAAATCACTCTTTTCGCTAATTTCAATAAAATAATATTTTTTCATAAAATTAGTGTTTATTAGTCTTTTTTTTTGATAAAAAATATTTATTTATTTCAATTTTTTTTAAATTATTTTAAAATAAAAACTTATTTAAACTGTGAACAGCTTTTAACATGTAACAAACAAAGTTTTTAATGATCAAATTATTATGTTTCATTTTTTCGCTACCAAAAAAAAGCTAATTATTAATAAAATAGATAACAATTTTTGCTTCTTTATTTGTTAACGAAGTTAATCAACTATTATTAATAATCTTTTTTAATTCTTTTTTATTAATATAATTGAGGATTTAATGATTTTGGAAGTCTCTTTAACCAAAGAACTTGAAATAAATTAAAGAATTACTTTTGTTAAAAACAAATTACTATTAAAAACTTAGAAAAATATAATATTATACAAGGAGTTCTCGGAGCCTAGCAACACGAATAATGTATTGTGTAAAATCAAAAAAAAATATATAACAAAACTTTAAGACGAGAAAATTTTTTTCTACCAATAATCAGTAAATAAAAAAAGCGCATTAATTCATTTTCGATTGTTAAACTCTCTACAGTCACCCAAAATGGCAACAAGTACCGCTTTCTTACCAAAAGAACGTGCCGCTGGTCCACCAACTCCATTTGTAAGAACCAACACAGTAACTGGAACTGACATCGGCCTCTCAGCCGAAAACGAGGCCTACTTTCCAGGATACTATCCAGGATACACTTCTTACCAGGCCCAAGACAATACTAAAATAGAATTCAACCCAAATGTGGCCACAAATGCCGGACCAGATCGTGGTGTTTCCAATGTGGGCTTTAGGGCCAACAAATACAACCCTCAGGAATGGCATCACAATAACTATGCCAAATACTACCAGGCTTTTGCGGACAGAAATGTTTCCGAACAAAATAGATGGGAGTCGAACCGTGTAGAAAACGAGACTCGTGAGACCACCAATCGAACCCAGGCTTTGTCCACAAAGCGCCTACAAGAGCGTTTGCACGATGTGAATTTTTGGAAAAAAGAGCTCTTGAGGGAAATCGAGGACGTTGCGGCCGAGACCGATCTGCTTGTGCAGCAAAAGCGCCGCACTCAGCGAGCTTTGGACGCGACCACAGGACCACTACACATCGCTACAGAGACTTTGAATAACAGAGAATTGCACCGATATGGCGTAGACAGGGTTGTGGATGAAGTGGAAATTCATTTGAGAAAAGAAATCGATTTGATCAACAATGTGCAGCATTTGCTCAGAAAAACCATTCAAGAGGCCGAAAATCAAATAAAGTAGAATAAAAAATTTTATATTAAAAAAATTTATTAAATTTTTAAAAATTATTAAAATTATTTTTCAGAGCTAATCGAAATGCCAAGCACATTTTGGAGCATGATTGGAGCAATAAATTCGAGACTGATAGAGCTGACAGCAAGGCACTATCACGAAAAAATACCGATGTAGACATCATGTACTACCCAGGAGCTGCTCGATACCAAGAATTGTATTTTAATAAAAATTTGAAAAAAAAATTTTTTTTTCTTATTTTTTTACTTTTCAAGTCAATCTACTCCGGAATCGTGGGCGCAGAATTCTCATGATAACATAGTGGCTGCGGAGAACCAGCGCATGGCATCAATTCAAATGAGAGAGCTGATCAATCAGATTATACAAGATGCGGCCAAAGATATGAAAGAAGAAGCGGACAGAGTTGAGAATGCGTTTGCGAGACGCATAGAAGAAATGGCTGCTACCAAAGCCAAACTAGAAAATCAACTAGAGAATACTTTGGACGAAATTTCGCGCCAAGAAAACAACATTGTTGAATTAAAGAAGGCAATCAAGGACAAAGAGGCGCCAATGAAAGTCGCTCAGACAAGACTTCATGATAGATCTGTTCGTCAAGGTATCGAATTATGCCGTGATCCTCCTCATACTCAGTAAAATTTCAACTAAAAATCTTAATTTTTTTAACTTTTGAATTATTTTTCAAGGTTGGTTGGTGAAGTGTTGGAAATTTCACAATCGGTTGACCAATTAATCAGGCAATTGAACCAGGCTGAAGAAAATCTTAATAAACTAAATGATGACAGAATGATTTTGGAAAAAGAAATTGCCATGAAAACAAAGTCATTGTATACTGATAGAGATAAGTGCTTGCCCATCAGAAACAGTTATCCTAATATAAACCGCTTGTTGGGATACAGCGCTTAAAATTTATTTCAAACTTTCATGCTCGAATAATGTTCGATTTTTATACAAAATTAATGTTTATTTACACCATTAAATAAAAATAAAAATGAAAGTTTTTTCCTTTTTAATTTAAAATTTTATGGTCATTTAGTTAAATAATTCAAAAAAGAGAATTTAATTTTTTTACAAAATACAAATTGTAAAAGATAATCTTTGTTGAAAATAGATCAAAATGCTAGGCTTTAAAGTTGGTATGATTAAATTTTATGGAGAATTAGTAATTTTAAATTTGTAAGGTTTTTTTTTACTATCATATGTTCGAACTTTTGTAACCTTTTGTTTAATAATTTAGAAATAAGAAAATTAATTAATTTATTTAAGTCTTAATTCCCTTAGAGTATTAAATAAGAGATTATATTAAACTCCATGAGAAATTATTTCTTATTAATCCCTCAAATTTCTTGAGAATATTTAAGGATCATAATTTTTTGTTCAATAAAACTATTTGATCTTTTCTAAAAAAAAACAAACAACCATACTAGAAAATTTTTAAAAGAAAAACCCAAAACTATAGATTTAACAAAAAACAATAAATCCTGATATTAAAAAATCAAAGGTAAGAGCCTTATTTTTTAATTATCTAATTTTTTTAAATCATTCAGGTAGATGCGTTTTTTTTGTTGACTTTTTACTAAATTATTTTGTAAAAGTATATATATTTTTTTTGTTTTAAAAATATTTAAATTGACAAAATTAACTTTTTTTTCAAAAGAAAATTTGCTTCAAATAATACCATTATTGATGATTCAAAATTATTGTTAATAATTTATTCATTCTGAATTTGCTTAAGGCAGCAGAGAGGATTCTTTTTAATATCCCTCTTTCAAAGAATCTATTTCCTTATTGGAACTGCTTTTGTTATGACTATAAACAATTCTCAAGACCAGTTATTAGAATTGATAAGGACTCATTCAAAATTAGATAGTTTTCACTCACAGTCAATTTCATAACTGTGAGTCTGAAATCTCTGGACTCTCAAACTAAGATAATGAATCAAAAAAATTAAAACAAATTTTGAAAAAAATTAAATCAAGTTTAATATTTTTTTTAATCAGATAAATTGTAGGTCCAAAAATACGATAAATTATAAAAGCCCCAGACATATAATAGAAAAAAATTCAAATCCAAATCCTAATGGTGGTAAAAAAAATGCCTTGATAACATTATTAAAAAATTAGTAAGAATTAAAATTTTAATTTTTTTTTTGCGAAATATTTTAAATTTGTCAAATCTGGACTTAAAGCCTTTAATTTTTTAATTTAGTCGTTATAAAATTTTAAATAAATCGAGTTAAAAATTTTATTTCTTTTTTTTTTTTTGGAAAAAACTATATCATTAAATTTTAAGCATTCAATGGTATAAGTGTTTTGAATGGTTTCAATTTGAATATCAGTTATAAGTATGTTTAAAAGTTAAATTGTACGAAGAACAGATTTAAGTATGTAAAAAGAGTAAAGTATGTTGAGATTAAACTAGTGTATATTACAAAGATTTTAATTGTGTCGATTTTAATTTTTTCGAAAATATAAAAATCAATTATTTTGTTTTTTTTTGCAGTCATCTTATCTTTAAATAAATATAATGATATTAATATGATGAAAGCTCTTTTAAGCTATGCTTTCAGAGATGACTTGCAAAGGAAGATTTCTCAATTAGTTGTTAATTTGATATTTAAAAAATTAAATTAAATTACATTAATAATAAGAAAAAATATAACTTCTGAATATATCTAAGGGAAATAACTCAAAACCCTAAGTTAAAGATAGAAAAAAAATCATTTAAATTTTTATTTAAATTAAATCATAATTTTAGTTTATATCTAAATCTTTTAAACTTTCTAATAACTCTTTTCTAATTTCAATTCTTATGTCTTCTGGTATTACTTTAATTTTCGACTCATCTTTCTTGTAACCATTGTCATCTAATAAGCATAGCAAATTATCGTCTTCAAATGTTGAAAAATAATATTCCGGCTGATCCCAAAGATCCATGTTTGGAAACTCTTTGATATGATCATCAGCTTCCAAATGCTTCAACAATTCTTCGTTTGAATCAAATTTTTGTGAACAAATAAAGCAATTTTTTAAGAAAACCTTTTATAAAATAGAATTTTTTTATATTGAAAATTTTATAATTTTACCTGTCGTCTAATGTAATTAATAAGTTTAATCTGATTATAAAATGATAAAAACTGAGTCGATTTTAGATCAAATTTGTGGCCAATATTCATGTGGTCTACTATTTCATTTTCATCCTCAAAAGATTCATCACAAAAGAGACAACAATAGGTCTGTACTGGATCATTCCAATCTTCAAGCGAAGGATTTCTTCTTTAAAATTAAATATTGATTGATAATTTTCATAAAAAATAATCTTACTCCTGATTGTGTATGCGATTTTCTTCTGTATCTCTTTCATGCTTTATTTCCTGCCAATATTTACTGTATTCCTTTTTTTTAATTGTTAAACTTTAAAATATTTATCTTATTTGACTGATATTCACCAGGTAATTAATTATATAAAATTTATCGAACTCTCGATTATTTGGATTGATTGATTTGTGCTGTTTTTTTCTCATATGTTCCTTCATTATTTGTTTATTGTAGAAAATTTTTTCACAAAATAAACATTTGTTCCTAAAAATAAAATATTAAAATATTTTAATGCTTGTAATTTTATTACATAGCAATTCTTTGATTTAATTTTTGATAAAATTCGTCAAAGTAGACTAAATTGTCCGCATTTCCCACAGTAAAATTATGACTTTCAGACAAGTGCTGTAATAGATTTAACCTAAAAATTAAAAAACTTATATTAAAAATTTTTAGAGCTAATTTAAAATATAGCACCTATTGTTACCGATTTGTTGTCCGCAAAATAAGCAATCTCTATAATAATTTTTGTCATTTCTTTCGCTTTCTTGTTGAGCTAGTGCTTTCTCCTAAAATTTTATCTTTTATGACATTCTCATTTTTTTTTTAAAATTTATTACAAGTTTAAAAATATTGAGCTTTTCTCTCAAAGTTTTATCTTCGGGCAAATCATCACACAACAGAAAAAAACTCTCAACATCACCTTAACAAAAAATTCTATAACAAAAAAATTTATGCCCAAAATAGGAGTTTTTGTTGAATTTATTTAAATTAAAATATATTTAAAGCAAATTCAGGAATTTTTATGACCAGTCCAAATTTACTCTATTTTACATAAAAATATGGTGAATCAAATTATTTTTTTGCGACCAGATTAAAATTATTTATACTGAAAACTTTTATTTTTGGTATTTTTAAGTCTATTTTATAATTTTAAAATAATTTTTAGTTAAAAAAAAGGTAAAAAAAAGTTCAAAATTCATGATTTGATGATTCAGATTATTATGTCGAGTCAAAAGTTTTACTGAATTCAAATTCTGATTTTTTACTTAAAAAAAGAATTTTTTTTTAAATCAATAAACTTAATTAACACATTTTCACTGGATTTATTTAAATTTGAGTTGAAAAAATTAGAATTTTGTTTTTTAAATTTTTTATTGTCTCAAACACTTGAAGACCAAAGAAATTTTTTTAGTAAACTTCTTTTCCCTTTTAGAAGTTAAATAAAGTAAAAAATCTAACCAAATTTTTCTTATTTCTTTTTTCATAAATTTATTACAAAAAAAGTAATTTAAATCAGAAAAAATTTAATATAAATAATAACAGGAAAGCATTAAGTAAATTTCAACATGAATATCCATGAATTTTAGACTTGTCAAAAATTCTTTAACTTATCCCAATAATTTTATTTTTAAGTTAATAATTTAAATTGATTAAGACTTTTTTTTGAATAACTGTTTAAGTCGATATCGAAGCTTAATGAAGCAGAAAGAAACAAAAAGTTTACTTTAAGAGTCCAGTTTTATTACCAAGTTATAAAAAAAGAGCGAAAGTGAATTTTGTTGATCAATTTTTTTTTAATTTTTAGTAACTAGATTAAATATTTAATTTGAAAAAATTAGAATAGTTGATACCAAAATTGATCAGTCACTTTTGTCTTTAATTTTGAAAATTTTATTAAAAGAGGAGAAATTTTTTATTTTATAAAATAGATTCCATTTTTTTAGAATTTTTTTTACCTTTATCATCCTGAGCCGAATTGGTATTAATTTTGAAGCAAAAGTCATCGATTTTTCTTTGACTCAAGCGCTCTTTCCAATATTGATTATATCTTTTCGAAAAGCATTTACACTCTTGTTTAATTAAATTTATTCTAGTCTACTTTTGGAAATGACCAATGTGATCAACATCAGAAATGACCATACGATGTTCTTTGAGTAAATGAGAAAGATAGTTTTTCTGTGAGCAAATGTCTTGTACATTAAATTCTTGGTCACATTGCAAACAAACAACTATAATCTCATGATTTGCAGCCTTCTTTTTAATGCGGTCGATTAGATTCAAAGGCTTTGTGCATACATTTTTAGCCTCTAGGCTCATTTTTTTATCAATTCCAAAATAAAATTTTCATTAATTCTAAAATAAATTATTCAGATAAAGTGGGAATATTTTTTTCAAATAGTTTAAATAAATTAGAATCCAAGTTAACTTTTGGTATACATTTTATTCTATAAAAAATTAAGTAAAATATAGAAATTTTTTTCTCAAAAATTCATTCAGTTCAAAGTTCTTCTTTTACATTTTGTTTACTCGGTGCTTTTCGAATATCTAAACTATAGTTAGTAACTAGGCTATGCAAAAATGATTCACAATTTGTGTCAACTTCCACTTGATTAAATGTGAGATCATCATTTTCATCGCAGCAATTGAGCAGATAATTTCTTTCATCGTTGATTATTTCGGTCAAACTGGGAGCTATTAGTTTGTTCCATTTTTTGAATTCAATTAGATCCAGCCGATTATCTGCATTGGGATCAATTTTCTTGGTAAATTTTTTCCTCTTTTCTTTTACTATGGTTTCATCTACATCTTTACTAAATTCCAAGAACTCGTCCACTGATAGAAATCCATTTTTATCCGTATCATATGCCTCAAAAGTAAGTCTTTCATTCAATGCTTTTATTTCAGGAAACTCGTGTGGATACGTCAATTGATAGAATTTTTCCAAGTCCATTTTTTGGTCGACACCACCAGCCAAGTGTATCCACATATTTTTTTCAATGGTGAACAATATTTTCAGGTCTTTTGTGTCTTCATCAGTTGATGGAGCATCTAGCGAATTTAAATCATCAATTTCCTCAAAAACATTTTTAACATAGGCCTCAAAGCTAATTTTCTTTTCCTGGCCAGGGTCAATTTTTGCCAACTGCTTATCCATTTCTTCCAAATTAAGCTCTCTTAATTTAAAAAATAATTTTAGCCTCAAAATAGAACAAAGATTACTTGGTTCTTTTCCAAAGATAGTCTTCCATCTCTCCTATCGTAATCACTGAGTCATTATTTTTGTCTATTTTATTCCGTAGATACTTCCATAAATGTTCGTCTTGACACAGTTCATTTTCTAAATTAAAATTATTTTTTTTTTATTTATTTATTTTGTTAAAAAAAAAACCTAAATTGGTAAAAGCTTGGTTTGAAAGATCGCCATCTCGACTGTCCTCTACAGCGTACTCAATATCAGCGCAGACAAGTGTAAAGGAATAGACAAAGACGAAAATTTTTTCAATCATTTTTCCAAGAGTGCAAATTTGTGATTCTTCCTGGTTGAGAAAAATTTTCAAATTATGTTAATAAAATTTAAAATAAATTTCAAACGAATCAATTCAATAATCGAGAAAATTTAAGACATTTAATTATCAAGAAAAAAATCAATGGTTTGTTATTTATTAAGAGATTTTTGTTTTTATTTTTTTTTGATCAAATTTAAAAATTGTGAATTTAAAATTTTTTGAAATGAACTTGTCAAAATGTTTGTCATTTTGGACTCAAGTTTTAATCTGGGCCAAAATATTTTGATCAAATATTTGCATGCCAAAAAGTAATTCTTAGACCGAGTCCTCAAATATTTAAATATCTTACAACAAATAATTTCCTACAGATCGAATGGAATAATTTTAGTAAAAATTTTTTTTATCAGCTTCAAATTCACCGAGGTGTAGAAAATATGTTTTGATGGATTAATAATAAAAATTGATGAGTTTTGATTGAGCTTTTTGCAAAGTAGCGTTTTTTATGTTGCTGAATAAATTAATTTTAGCATGAAAAATAAATAAGCTAAAGAGATTAACTGCGGGGTTCACGTTTATCCGCAAAAAGCTTTTGGATTAAAATTTTTCTAGTTCTTTTGGTCAAAAATGAATATCTAGTTGATTGTTAATTTATTAATAAGAGCCGAGCAAATTTCAAGCCATAAAGAGCTTAGAGAATGCTTTTCGCACCAATTTTAGTAATATTTTATAATATTTAATAAATTAGATTTCTACTTGTTAGTAAGAATAAATTTACAAAAAAATATTAACTTTAGCAAAAGTTTCAGCAGAGAAAATCACTATAGAAAAGATCAAAACAAAATTTAAAAACTTAGTTGCATTACTAGAAAATTTTCATCTAATTAAAAAAATTCTAATCTAGTAGAAAAAATTTGTTCATATCCCTTTTTAGAGAGTAATTGGATGACTTAATCCTACTCTATCTAATCTCGATAGACCAAGTGTCCTATATAAAAATCTACTATTTATTTGAAGTTATAAAATTTATATTTTGAAAAATTATTTTTAGAAAAAAATAGAATGGATGTTTTTTTGATGATTAGACGTCACAAGACGACCATATTTGCCGATGCCAAGGAAACAACAACTGTCCATG
The DNA here is from genome assembly GCA_016802215.1 of Brachionus paranguensis. Classification (NCBI taxonomy): domain Eukaryota; kingdom Metazoa; phylum Rotifera; class Eurotatoria; order Ploima; family Brachionidae; genus Brachionus; species Brachionus paranguensis. Next base: position 2,160,040 of record JAESIX010000008.1, on the reverse strand, counting down.
AAGTCAAAAAAATGGTCGAAGGCATCCTGAAGAAGGCGCCCGAAGACCAGCAGCTGTTCAAGCTGACCAAAGATCAGCCAATTTTGATGGATGACTCGAAACAGCTGAGCGATTACGGCTACACGCATTCGACCGCTCGAGCACAACTTCCCGAGGCCATTGGACTTGCCTTCCGTGAGGGCTCAAGTGAAGAGTTCGAACCACTGGAAATAACTCCCGTTTCGACACCGCCTGACCTGCCTGATGTCATGAAGGGCGACTCGACTAATTCTCAATCCAATATGGACTCCAGTGATAAATAAAATATTTTTTTTCTCTCCGATTTTATTTTTATTTTTTGGTTTCTTTGGGAAAATTAGAAATGTCTATTAAACAATAACATTTGCAAAAATACAGCTAATTCTATCTAAAACCGTTTACATATATTTTATTTAATTTGATTTTAAAGTTGAATTTTAGAAAAAATACCTCTCGTCATAAATGCATGCGTCTTCTGAAGACTTCCCAAAAAAAATTTGAGTCAAAAATCAAATGACGAATGGCCGATTTTGTCCAGAGTTTAAGCTGGAATTATTTACTGATCAATACATTTTTATTAAAATTTAACTTTAACTCTTAAATTATTATTTTATCATTCAAAATAAATTGTAAAACATTGATTTATTTATTTTAATTCAAAATAACTAGATAATTTTTCTTGATAAAGATCACTTAACACTTCATTTTTTTCTTTTTTAAATTTACTTCCCTAATAGGATACTGATCCAATCTAATAATTAAATAAAATAAAAAATTTTCATATGCAAAAAATTAAACATTTTTGTAAAAATTTTTCAAACTAGAGAGTTTAAACGAAGGCTATCGCCATTCTGACGACTCCTGGGGTTTTCCACTAAATATTTATTAAATAAAAATCTAGCATCTTTTTTTATTTTCTAAATTTTTTTTATATATTTCTATTTTTTTTCTTTCAAAATTCTCTTTAAATTTACTTCTCTTAATAGGAGGATAATTCAATTAATAAAAAAAATATAGGCCTATACTAAATACTATGTAAGACTAAGTATTAGATTGAATATACCAAAAATTTCATTCATAAAAAGGAACTTGATAAAAAATTCTATTTATTTATCATTTTTTAAAAAAATTTTTAAATTAAATTACAAAAAATTACTAAAATTTTTAATAGAAAAAAATTTGACTTTAACTCTTAAAATATTATTTTATCATTCAAAATAAATTGTAAAACATTAAAATTTAGAAAATTTTTTTTAATAACGGAACTTGATAAAAAAAAACATTAAAAATTTATCAATTGACATTTAATTTTGTTAAACTAAATTAAAAAACTAAAATTTTGAACAAACAATAAAAATTTTTGTTAATAAACTTTATAATAAATAAACTAAATAAATAAATAGAATGTGTTTTTTAAATTTTTTTTAAATTTTAAATAATTTCCAAACACTATTTTGAATTTTATTACATTTTTTTTGTCGCTTTTATCTATTCTATTCATAAGTTATTCGATTTAAAATTAAAAAGTAAACTTAAATAATGAAATTCAATTTTTTTCTCATTTCACATCCATTGCATCTATTTAAATCCAAAATCTTCTTAACAAATGTTCAAATTTTGAAATTTAAATTTGAGTTTATTATTGAATAAATTTCTAATTTTTAACAGAAATGTCTTCTAAACTTTCGACAGTCCTCTCAAATCTTAACCCAAGTAACAGTTTGCATTAAATTTCAAATAAAATCTTTATTAAATCAATTATTAAGATGAAATTAGATTTTTCGAGACATTCAGCTCATACAAAATTTTTACACTCGAATTAATATCTCTTTTTTGTAATTATAAAGTAATTTTTTTTCAAATTTTATCTCCAAAAAAAATTTATCAAAATAAAATTCATAGAAAGAAAAAACAAAATCAGACGGAATAAGATCCGAGACGGCAAATAATGAATCGGAAAATTCCTCATCACTTCTATTCATCTATGCTCAATCAAAAGAAAATTTTCTTAACCCAAAACAAGAACTTAAAATAATCAATTTAATACTCAAATCTATAAAAGTGAATAAAATTTTTTGTAAAAAAAATTAATTAATTTTCACTCTTTAGACATGCGACATTGACATAGTGAGCCAGCTCCAAGCTCTGCTTGACATGCCGGATTTTCAGCCATTTTTAAAACAACTCCAAGAACGATTTGAACGATTGTCCAAAAATTTTATCCTCGAGCTCAAAATGCTCATCAATGCCCTCAAAATTTACTTCATTGGACCAAATCTGAGCGAGTGCCTGATCAAACCGTGGAGTGTAGTGGGAAAATATGTCCGCCGGTGCATCATAATATACGAAAAGACCTCTTTTGATAAACTTGTTTGTCTTTCCAAGCAAGCCTCGTTGGAATTTAAGCACTATCAGGATTTTTTGGTCCAACCAGCAAGCAAGCCCAAAGCAGAACACTTGGACCACCACTACGAAATAGACAACAGCACATCTCCGATGAGAGGCGAGGGCCTCTTTTTGAATGACGAGTCCAACTTGACAATAACAAGCGAATGGTTCAACAGGTCAACAAATGCAGATTACAGCGGCATGGATTTGGAGCCTTTGGATGAAAGTTTGACTCATTCGTCAACAGTGCACAAACCGATGGGTTTGAATAGACTTAACCAAAAAGCATTGACAAGCACTGTCAGTGCACAGAGGACCCAGTCTCTGAGCAATTTTAAGTCTGCAAAAAGTGAGGGAATTTGTGAGCAAAACATTGCTGATGAGAGAACAACAGGAGCCAAAATATCCACAGTCAAATTTCAACTTCCAATGCAAAAAGACACCAGTGCTGCTCTAGAGGGTTCTATTATTTCCGAGATGAATCCGAAAGCAGGTGTTTTTCAACCAAAAAATATATTTGAATTTTCGACCAAAGTTGCTGAATACTTTGTGGCCAGACAGGCCAATTTGATTGAGAACAACGAACATGAGGCACTAGGACCTGTTGAATTACAGCATAAACTGGACGAATTGTTGTCATACTCGAGTTTTGCTGATGCTTATTATCTAAAATATTTGAATTGTTTGCGGCTTAAAGACTATCCGTCGGCTCTTAAGGCCTTGCATGATTATTTTGACAGATTTGTGTATGGAAGTTCAATTTCGCTGGCCTCTCTGAATTTGTGCTCTTTAGAATATCGATTTGGCAACAAGTAATAGATAAAACTTTTGCCTATCTTCATAATGATATTCTTTTCTTTCAAGAGAAAATGCTATGTTTGCGCTAAAGGAAGCGATTACAAGCGCTCATCAGGAAGGAGATGTCAAATGTTTACAGCAATGCCTAGTAAATCAAATAAAAAGTTTTTAAAATATTTATTTTATTTATTTTCAAGAGTTGGTTGTATAAACTTGAGCCTTCAAGCAATGGAAACCGAGATTTTCTGATAAAAAACGCATGTTCTCGCTCCCTAAGCAATGAACTTTATGTAAGAAATAAATTCAAAATTTACTTTTTTTTTAAATTTATATCCAAAGAATCTTGCTGCATATAATCTTCAATACTTTGCACGAAATAATATTGGAAAATTTAAACCAAATGCGTAAGTTTTAAATAACTGAAATTTTTATTCCAAAATTTAAATTCAACAATAACAACAATAATTAACAAATTTTGTTAAAATTTAAAATATTCTAAAATTTCGTTAAGTAATCATATTTTAATCGGAATTTAAACAATTCTAAATAAATTGCTCCCAAAAATAGTCATTTTTTAGCGGTTTTCTTTGAATTTTTTAGATTTTATTATTTTTTAAGCTTTATTTTATAAAAAAAAATAGGTAAATTCACACTTGAATAAACGTTGCAATGTACCAACTCAAAATAAATATATTTTTGTTTTTTTTTTCAATATTTCAGGAAAATTAACAGGCCTTATCATGGAATACCGGTTGGCACTTATAAAATTATATTACAAATAAAAAAAAATTAGTAAAATTTTCGGAGATTTTAAAATTTACTCTTGAATATTTTTTTACCAAGTTAAAAATTTTATTTTTCTTCGTTTTGATTAGCACCTAACCATTTAACTAGATTTTATTTAATTTTATATTAATTATCTTTAATGCAATTTGCTAAGGTTATACTTTTTTTTTTTAAATTAATTTATTTTAGAATTCTCAATTTGTTAAATAAATCAGATTTTGTAAATTTGAAAATAAATTCGAAAATGGAGTTGACCTTGCTTAGTCAATGCAACAAAGCCTCGATTTGGAACTTGTATGGACAAAGGTAAATAAATGGATATTTTTATTTCGAAATCTCTAAAATTAAAATTAAAGAAAAATATCACTTCTTTATTCTCAAATGGTTTTGAATCTTCAGCCAAAATCAAGCTTTAACAAGTTAAATACGGAATCTCAGTGCATAGCAATGTGTTTTCTAGCCTTAGACTATTCTAGAAATGTAAAATTTTGATTTTTTTTAAATCAAAAGTTAATTTTGTCCTCACTGTTAAGGGAATGTTTAATACTAGTACAACTATACTAAATTTATGCAAAGAACTTTATTCTACTAATTCAAAAATTAGCGAACACTGGCTGTTCACAGAAAATTTGATTTTAATTGAAAAAAATTTAAATCTTGGCAAATGGAACTTGGCCAAGACCCATGTCGAACGTTTAGCCACAATAAATTTTCAACAAGCACTTTTACAGTAATTTTTTTGTAATTTAAATTTTAATATAATTAAAAAAAAAATTCAAGTGAAATGACTATTTTTATTTTGGGCTGTAACTTTGACAAAGCCAAAGAGATTGGAAACAGAATCTCAACCAATATAAGATTTACTCAAAATGAACACAATGGCATGCTAGAAAATACAAGTCAATATGATTTTTTTAATGAACAAATAAATGTTAAGTAATTATAACTTCTAATGGAATTTTATAGATAATAAACTATTAATAAAGCCTTAAGCTGAATTACATTCAAATCTATATCGGTCTGAAAGACTATTCGAATGCTCTCATATCGGCAATTAAATTTTATCATGAAGTCAAAGAAATGAACTTTAACTACGAACACATGATTTCGTGTTTATTAATAGCAAAAATTTTGGTAAAAAATAAATAAATATTTAATTTAGTTTTTAAAAGAATTTTAATTTTTTTAGATTCATATGGAACAAGCAGAACAAGCAGTAAAATACCTTAAAAAATGTATTATTTATATTCTCTCAAACGGGTCGCTTCTAGATCAGGCTAAATTGCACTATTTATATGCAAAATGTATCCATATATTGGAAAAGAATAAAAGTAAATATGCTCAATTTTAATTTTTAAATTTATCAGAGCTTTGTCTATTTTTACTTATCTGAATTAGTTTAAATATCAAAAGGATATAAAACATTCTGTTCGGATATGTTGGTTTGTCTGAGTTTCTTTTATGAAGAGATCAAAGGATCTGCTTAAAAATAAAAGTCTTGATAACATATAATTTTTAATTAAGATTATTTTTTTTTAATTTTCAATAAAAGAGTATTAATAATTAACTAGATCATTTGTCCGAAATAGGGTAATTTATTAACTAGCTAAATAATTTTAGATTATTTTTGATAGAACATCTTTTTTATAAATATTTAAAAAAAAAGGTTATTTAATTTTTCAAAACTTCAATTTTTTTAAGAATGTGGGAGAGTAAATTTTGATTAAAATTAATATAATATAAAAAAATTTATAATTTTATAAAATAATTGAGATATTATTGCCTTTATTTATCAAAATTAAATGTTGTGATCATTGATATCTTAGGCAGAGTTGTTTTTAAGTCACAAATTTTAAGTCAAGTCAAGTCAAGTCAATGACTTAAATTTTTTTCTTTTTTTTTAAAGTCATAATAAAAGTAATAGTAATAAGTGCGAACCTTGCCTCAAAATTTTAATTATTTAATTAAATTTACCTTTTTTTTGCTGAAAAATTGGCTTTTATTCTTAGACTTAAAAAGAAAAATTTAAGTCAAGTTATAACTTTGACGAATTTTTCCTATTTTACCATCTTAGTTTAAATTTTTTATACAATAATTCCATTTTTGAAAAAAATATATTTTCAATAATATTTTATTCAGAAAATAAAATTCCAAAAAATGAATTTCCAAAATTAAAAAAATTAAAATTATAAAAATTTGATTTTTTTAAATCTTTAAAAATTATTTATTTCCAAGATTTAAAATCATGTATTGATCACATGAAAAAATGTATCGAAAAGCTAGAAACCATCCAAGGATCCGTATACTTGATATCAGCCTATTCTTACATGGTAATTGGCATCTGAAGTAAATTATTTGCTTAATTTTAATCAATTTTTTAATTAAAGGCTTGTCTCTTAAACGAATTCGGAGACTTAAATGAGCGCAACATAAATGTTCACAAATTCCGCAAACTGCGCCAGCAATTGCCTTTAGTCGGATATCTACTTTAAATAAATTAATGATTCATTTTTTTTATTTAATTGTCAAATATTTTAAATTTTTTTGGTACTCGCATTTGTTTATTAAAAAAACAAATAAATAATTCAAAATTAGATTCTAATCAAATTTTGTAGCACTTTTGAATAAATTAGCTATCTTAATCATTTAATCGAATGAACAAATATCCAAGACAAAAGAATTTCATTTACTTTAAAATTATCATTTGAAATAAATAATTTGAAATCTAACAACGACTAAAACATAATTGCAGTCGATTTCAACTAGGTATTAAAATAATTAATTTTTGAGCTTGGATATTTTATGTTTTGACTTGATTATACCAAGATAGATAAGTCCATATTTTTGCAAAAAATCTATCTAAATCCAAAAATCTAGTTGACATTTGCAAAAAAGACACCAAAAAAATTTTTTTGACACAATTCAAATGCTAGGAAGGTGGTTTCACAGAAATATAAATGGAATAGAAGCAGAAAATTTACTTAGAGAATTTGGTCAGAATGGCAGCTTCTTGATCAGGCCCTCTCAAAGTACAATCAACAGCTACACTCTATCGGTACGCTGTACCGAAAACATATTCAAACACATTAAGATTCAAAATAATGGCGACAGTGGCTACGAAATTGGCGAAGGAAATAGTGACAAATTTGCCACTCTGGCAGAACTTGTAGACCACTTTATAATGAAAGAAACCCTCCGAGACAAGTTAGATGGGAGTATTTTGGTTTTAAAATATCCGCTCAACTGCAAAGAGCCGACTAGTGAGCGATACTTTCACGGCGCGATCAGTGGCCAAGAGGCTACCAAGCTTTTGCAGGATAAAGGCAAGCCAGGAAGCTATTTGGTCAGAGAAAGTCGCAGCGAGCCTCAAAACTATGTTTTATGTGTTCGTTGTGAGAATAATCGCGTGGTCCATTTAATAATAAAATATACCGTAATAAAAAAACTGAATAATTTTAATTAATTAATTTTTTTTTAATTAATTTTTTTAACCTTTTTAAAGGACAAAGGATACACCATGCATAGCTTTGAAAAATTTTTACCAACTCTAGATGAGTTTATAAACGAGTGTATTAAAATGTGTCCAATAGTTGATGTACGAGATAATGTAGTCTACCTTAAACAGGTAATATTTATGGAAAGAAGAAAAAAATTGATTTTAAAAAAATTTTATTTTCAAAGCCACTAAATAGTTCTAGAATAAATGTGTCAAATTTTAATATTCGATTCAATGAGCTGTTCATTGAGTCCAGATACAAGAACAAAAATGGTTTTTCGGAAGAATTTGAAGTATTTTATTTTTATTTTATTATTGAGCACGTATTCTAATTTCAAGATGATCAAACATATTTGCAGACTAAATTTTTTTGCAATATTTAAAAAATTTGATTTTTTAAAAATTTTTAATATTCACAATGAACAAGTCGTAGAGATTTTGAATTTTTTCCTTCTAGCTGAGATCCAGAATATTTAAAGAACACTTCAAGTAGCATTTATTTAAATCTTTAGGTAATAGCCATATTCCCTAGTTGGAAACCCTCCCAAAATTATTTGTGAATTTTTTTGATGTGTTCTTTAATTTTTATTAATTTTTAAGAATTAAGTTTTATTGTATAGAACTGTAATTTAAATTTTTAGATCAAAATATATTCGGAAAGATTAAAAAGTCTTTCAAAAGTAGGGATTTCAAAATTAATTTACTTGGTGGTATCAGGTATCGAAACATTTGAAAAATAATTTTGAAAAAGTACGAAAACTATTTTAAAAAAATGTTTTTTTTGGAAAATAATTATAAGTCTGTTGATAATACTAAAAGTATCGAAGTATTGATTTCAATTAATTTTTATAAGTTTTTTATAGTAAAAAAGTGATCGACTGGTTGAATATTAAGTCTTTTTTCAAATTTAGAAAAAAAGTATCAAGGTATCTAATTTGATATCTCATACTTGTATTGGTCTTTTTCAAACTATAATCCGATACTCGAGTATTGTATCGGTATCAAGATTAATTTAATTACTAAGTTCAAAAGAGTTTAAAAAAATTTTATTGAATTTCTTTAAAAAAAAAACATTAATTATTTTGACATTTTTTCAAACTTTTTTTAACAACTAACTGTTGCGAGTGAGCAAAACATATTAAATTTGAGGTGTCTTGCTCATTAATTATATGACTTTATAAGAAAAAATTTCAAAATCGAAAGACAAATCTGGCTTGGCTTTATTTTGATTTTATGAGATAAACATTTGATTGAGAAGTTTTTAAAAAAATTTTTAATATGTAATTGATAAATTGTTTATTGCTGACTTAAATAAATAAATTGGAAAAATAATAAAAATATTAATAAGAGAAAAACAAAATTTTTAATTCTTTTGTAGTTTTTAATTAAAATCATCCGATACAATACTCGAGTATCGGATGTATATTTTGAAAAAGACCAATGCTAGTACGGATATCAATTTAGATACCTTGATACTTTTTTCTAAATTTGAAAAAAGATTTAATATTCATCTAGTACATTATTTTTTATTATAATAATTTTTTTTAAGAAAAGTATCAAAAGTTTTCAAATCAATACATCGATACTTTTTCAGAATATCAATTGTTTTAATTAATTATTTTAATGAATTTAAAATAAAGTATCAAAAGTATTTGTTTTATTACTTTACCTCGTTACTATCTTGAAAGTAAAGTAATTTTGACACATTCAGTAGCAAAATAAAAAATCAAAGAATAATTGTTTTGCAAAAAATAATTTAGTAATTATTCTAAGTATAAGATAATAAGCAAAAAGCTTTATAAAATAATCTAGATAAAATTTTTTGATTAACAGTCGTTTTTTATCAATTTAATTGCATAATATAGATAAAAATAAAGAAAACTCGAATTCTCAATATCTTTTTCATTATCTGTTACTTCATACTTCATATTTAGATCAACACTTGGTACTGAATCAATAATTTCAAATTCTGGTTCAAAATTTTGAGAGTGTTCCATGCTTAAAAGTTTTTCTGGAGCCATGGATGTTTTTATTTATTTTCTTGACCGTAAAGAAAGCGTTTTTAGTGATCAATATTTTTTGTTTTGAATTTTTTTTGTTAATTTCAAAACTTAAATTTAGATCAATCAATTTGGTCAAACTTTAAATATTTTTTCTACATTTAGTCTATCCTATATTTTTTTTCTAAGCTTTCAAAAAAATTCTGCTTTCTGAATTATCTCCGCCTCCCTTTTTTTATTTAAATTTTTAAAAACTGATTTTAAATTTTTCGAAATGTCTATCGTGTGATGAATAATATTGTCTTTTTGAGCCCACAAAGTATTAAATTAAACTTAAATTTTGAAAAATAAAAATTGTGATAGTTATGGACATTCGACATTAATGATAAATATTAAAATTTCATTTAGTGAAAAATTAATTAATAATAATAATAATTTTAACTGTGGTCTAAACAAAATTTTACTTATTAAACGTTGACCCCTATCAATCAATTTATCTTTTGAAAGTGTTTCAATGAATGCCATTTCCAATTTTTCAATTTTAAATTAGTTTAAGAAATTGATATGATATTAAGAAAAATTTTAATTAATCAGGGCAAAATAAATTATGAATAAATTAACTTAAAGTTTCTGAAAACTTCAATTTTTAAAATTTTAGGAATTTAAGAAAAATTTTTTGTTTAGTGCCATTTTAAAATCTAGAAGCATAACTTAATATAATAGATAATTTTTTAAAGTCTTTGCAACAAATTGATGGAAAATTTCTGTATGAGCGAAATGATGGTTGTAAACCAGAAAATCGAGCCAAAAATCGTTTCAAAACTATTCTTCCATGTAAATTCAATATTATTATTTTTAAGTATTTTTTAAGCTTATTTTTCATTTAATTTAAGTTGATTATAATCGCATTAAGTTGAAAAATCGAACAAATAAGCCAAATGATCCGAGTGAGTCGGATTATATAAATGCGAATCGTATTCAGGTATTTTTTTGTAGAAAATTTCCGCCCAAGTCCAAGTTTCGATTTAAATTTAAGTCAGATGAAAGTTTTGGCAAGACATATTTGGCTACACAAGGTCCATTAGTAAATACGTGCAGCGATTTCTGGTCAATGATTTGGCAAGAAGAAAGTCAAATTATTTTGATGATTACCCATGAGGAAGAAAAAGGGAGAGAAAAATGCTATAGATACTGGCCACCGGCAACCAAAGAAGAAGATCCAAAAAATGAGAACAATTTCTCTGCTTCTTATAAGAATCTTAAAATAACTTTACTTAAATTGACCAAGATATGCGATGATTATATAGTGAGAAATTTTTTGATGACTGATCTGAACACTAATGAGACCAGGAAGGTCTACCAATACCAATATTTAGCTTGGAGTGATCACGGTGTGCCCGAAAACATTCAAAACACACTCGATTTTATCCAAGATTTTAATTGTTTATACAAGGAAATATGCGACACTGTTCCAAAATCAAGAAGTTTTCCATTAACTGTACATTGCAGTGCTGGAATAGGTCGAACTGGAGCAATTATTGCCATTGATATGATTCTGGACAAAATTAAAACATGCGGAATACAATGTGATATTGATATATATAAAACAGTATGTTCTTTAAGAGCTCAACGGTCTGGCATGATACAAACAGAAAAACAGTATCAATTTTTGTATATAGCTATTCGAAATTTTATACAAAGTTTGAATATAGTGAATCAAAACGATTCAAGGGTGATGCAAAATGCAAATTTTATGAGCACATCGACTCCTAGAACTTCGAGTTTACAGTCTATTTCAAACTAGAATTTTCGTTACTTATGGTCAAACCAATTTTTTTAATTAATTTTTTAGATAAAATTCTTTCAATGAATTAACTTTTCAACTGGTATCATTTTAATTATTTTTTTCAAATTTTAATGGCTCTAATGGTATCAGTTAATTGTTCATTTTTTAAGACTTTGTTAATAAATTAAATGATGGAGTTTTATTATTATTTTTTTAATAATTTTATCAATAAAAGAACAAAATTTAGATAACCTCTATTTTATTTTTAGAAAAAAACTTTGAAACAAAAATTGATAAATTAAAAATTTATTTTCAATTAAACAAAAAATAACAAAAATATTTTAATTTTTTTTGAAGTTAATTGGTCTTGCACAATTAATAAACTGTTATCTATAATAAAAATCTTTTCACCAAAAAATCAATTTAACACTAAAGATGCTTAACAAAGTTATTTTGAAGTGTGTATTTTTTTGATTTGTCAGAAAATTTGATTGTAAATTTGTTTTTTTAGCACCACAATATCCAGCGAAAAAATAAAAAAATCTATAGATAAATTTTTAAACCACGAGTGAATTTAACATTTTCTTAGATTTTAATAATTACAAATCAATAATAAACCACACAATGGTGGAGGAGTAGCAATTTTAGTAAAGGAAGAATTAGAGTTTGTCCAAGACTTTTCGTATGATAAATTTTCTTTTGAATTTTAGAAAATTTTTTATTTTTAATGTTAAAAAAGGAAGAAATAATTTAAAAATTTAATTTTTAAATTAAGTTTTCGTCCTGAAAAATCTTTCGTTTTGATAATCTTTAGTTTGAGTTAAAGATTTTTATTTCATCTCTTGAATAATAAGACCCTTTTATTTGTTGCTATTTAGAATTCAAATATTAATTGCTATTCAAATAAAAAAAATAAAAATTTAAGATTTTTTATTGACTTGTTTAACTTTCCTTTAATTACAAATATATAGATTTAGACAAATTAAATTTTTAATTAAAAATTGAGATATCCTCCAAGTTCGAATTGTTCAAAGGTTTAAAATTGAAAAAAAATGATCAAAATAAATCAAAATAATTCATCTATATTTGTTTAATCAGAATCGGAATTATCCTCGACAAACTCGGCCGACTTGTAGGCTTTAGACTCATCTGTAACTTTTGGTTTTTTGGCACTATCTTTACTTGATTCTTTTCCAGACGAACGCTTCGAAGATTTTTTTGACGACTCATCTCTAGATTTATCTTTGCTACTAGACTCTTTTTTCTTTTTCTTCCTTTTTTCATCATCTGAATCCTTGGTCTTTTTGACCCGATCACTTTCGCTGCCACTTTCAGAGCTGTCAATCGAGGCATCACTATCAAAGTCAATATCTTCTTCGGACTCCGAACCGCCCTGAAAATCTTCATCCTCTTCGTCATCATCGCTATCAATCTCATCTTTTTCACGTCCTTCCTGCTTCATCCTTTCAGCGTAAGGATCATGGTCAACCTCCTTATCCATGTCCAATTTAGCCTTTTAAAATTACATTAAAAATAAAAAAAATCCTCCAAGTATTTATTAAAGCAAAATAACTTACAAAAGCTTTGTCTGACTTGGTAATGCTAATTCCTTTGGTTTTAACAAATTCAGCTAGTCTTTCTTGTTCCACTCTTTTGAAAAATTTTTTTTTTGAATTAAAAAAATAACCATTTTATTTAAATCCTTACTTTTCTATGCCACTAAAAACATATTTAGTTCCATTCTTGTGGTCGATTTCAAAGTCAAAGGACTTGGTTCCTTGGGAAGAACGATCAAATTTTACATGTCCTATGTCCGAGAAGAGCACATGGATGGGTGGTTTGTGAACAAAAAGAAAACCCCTCTCTAGCGGATACAAGAAACCACTGCTTGCTTTATACGAACAGGCCAAGCACTTTGCTCCACCAGATCTAAATTAATTTAATAAAATAAAAAAAATTTATTTTTACTTTTTAAATAAAATTACGTGGTAAAATTTCCCGGCACAGTTATTTTTTTATCTAGAACAGTGCGGCATATTCGACTGACCACTTCATGGTAAGGACCTGATATAGACTCGTCCAATTTTTCGATTCTTTCACCGAATTTTTCACGGGTCTTATCCGAAATGGTCAAATCGACAGAAATGATCTCTTCAATATTGAACAGAACAATGAGAAAAGGATATCTGGTGTTTCCTTGCTTCATGGGTGGATCAATGGCCATCACAAAATACATTTGCCTGCCATCTTTGTGCGGCAAAAGAAACAGTCTTAGAATGTGGTCATAGGAAATTTTGTAATCAAAGGTTTTTCCATGCAGGTCAATAAAGTCTGTGAAAAATTTGACATCATAGCGACCACGAGGGGTGACACAGTTGAGCTCGGTGAGGGTGCAAATGGCATCTGCTTCCGAGGCGCTGATAACATCGGCTTTATTGAGGACTCTCTGCACAAACTCTTGCGCTGGATCTGTGTCCTGGTCTGGACCAGAGGATGGCACGTGAAATCTGATTTCCATGAGAGAAACGGCCGCATCCTCGTTCTGGTGAAATTGAAGAATGGCCTCATTTTTTTGCGCGTTTGTATTTGACACATTTTTGAGTGGAATTTCAAAGGCTGTTTTGCCATCTGACTCAAAGTTAAGAGAATCGCCGGTAAAATTCGGTTTTCCCCAGTTCCATCCCTTGACGCACAGTTCTTTCTTTTCAATTGGCTTTTTGAGTACTTTGCGACTGAATTCTTCCAGTTTGGAAAAGTCGTTTTCGCTGAATCCATCAAATCGGTAGGTATTGCCATTTTTTAAGACTAGTTTGAAACAGTTGCCTTTGGCACGCTTCATCCAATATGTATTCTCTATGTCTTCGCTCTGGATGTGCTCAGCCTTAGAAGTTTTTCTATTTTTGAAGGTAATCGCACTTGGCTGAATCTTTAACTGGCCATCATGCTTAAAAAAAGTAAATTTTTGTTTTTTTTTCCAAAAAGATTATTTAGTGTAAAATACTAACGAAAGTGCCGCGGAATTCCTGGACAATTTTGTCAAAGTCCAAATTTTCCCCCATTTTTTATTGATCAGATCAATAATTTATGTTCAAAAAGTAATGTATTTTATGAGATGATTTTTAGACTTCTTTAGCTCTATTAATGTGATTTTATTTTAAATTAATTTCAGTAAAGTTTTGTTGCAGTTTTTTTTGAAATTTTTTTCTTGCACAATTATTTGAAAGCAATTCTTTCTTCGACTTTAAAACATGTTCAAACGAGTGTCTTTAATTTTTAAATCTTTGGCAAATTTAATTTTAATTAATTCTAGGGTACTTTTTTTATTGTTAAATTAAAAATTTTTGAAAAATTTAAATTGAATTACTTTTTATTTTTTTTGTATATATCATAAACAAGAACCAAAATTAATTTAAAAATATATTAATAAACAAAGGGACGGATTTATTTGAGCTCTATAAATAATGACTTGATCTCCAAGAAATAATGATCTCTAATAATATTATAATCGATCTCTTTCTGTAATTAAATAATCTCTAATAAAAATTTTAATTTCTCATAAATTAGAAAATGATCTTCTTATTAAATTTTATCTTAGAACTCTATTATAATTTAAATATTACAAAAAATTGAATTATAAAATAAATTTTTATATATTTTGTGTTAAAAGAACTCTGTTTAAAGCCTAAGTTTTAAAATATTTTCATATTATTTTTATTTTTAGTCAATAGGTCTTCCAAATTTAGCTTTTACTTGAATATTGGAATATTTAAATTAAATTTGTTTTAAATAAAAATAAGCAAGCTAAAATCTGGTGAAATAAAAGATAAATCGTTGTTAAAATCAATCGAATCGTATTTTTAAATTCATATCAATAAATTAACCATTCAATTTAAAAAAAAAAATATAATTTGAATTTTTCAATTGAAATGTTAAATTAACTCTTACAACAACAATGCCATTTCCATAATGAATCCAATTTCCGAACTAAAGAATAAATTTAACAGGTGTTTTATCTAAAATATGTAAAAAATGATACCGAAATACAGAAAAAGTCCGAAATAAAAATCTAAGATTAAAAATGGTTTTAACATGTACTGTATCATTCAAGTAAAAATAATTAGAATTTCGAAAATTCCTGATTATCAAGGGATGACTGTACAAGAAAAATTCAAAAAATTGAGTTTTTTAAAAGCTTCTTAAAATTTTATAGTAATCCGTAAATGTTTTGAGATAATTTTTTTTAGAAGTATGTTCTAGGGCACATTTCTAAAAATATCAATACCACATTTCTCTTAAAAATATTTAAATTCTTTTATTTTTTATTTAAAAAATAATTTAGGAGTTGAACTTCAAGACAGTTTCGAGCAGCTTTATCCCTCTTTTCAGTCCTCTTTTTAGTAAATTTTTGATTAAATAAAGTGTTTTATGTCTAAAAAAAACAACTTATTTTACAGATTTTTAATTACTTAAATGATCTCTTAAAATTGAATTAAAATGTCTCTATATTAGATTTATTTCAAAATCATTTCCTCTTAAGTGCTAATAATTCTTTTGGATTTAATTTTTTTTACAAAATTTCATTTTTTAAAAAAAATTCCTATCAAAAATATCGAAAGGAAAACAATTTTAAGCATTTTAAACCAAAAATTAACTTATTTGAAGATATTTTTTTTATTAAAATTTAATTAAGACTTAGTTTATTGCATATTGCCAACTTAATAAAAAAATATAAATATTATTTAAATCCAAAATGAGTTCTATTAAAATTTTGTAGCAAAATTTTATTAAAAACATTATCTAAAACTTTATCTCACTTATCTAAATATTTAAAAAAATAAATAAAATCAGCAGGGAGCATCTAAAAAACTAACAAGATTTGCTTATGAAAAATTTTATAATCTTTATTTATAGATAAAAGAACTGTGAATTATTTTTCAATTATTTCATTGACTTTATAAAAAATAACAACTTCCTAAATCGAGGCTTAAAATCCGCAACTTTGATCTGTAGTAATCAATTTTGTGGTATCAATTTTATAACTTTGGAGTCGTTCTTCCAAATAATTAACTAATTTCTCATCTAATTTAGGTGTACGTGCCAAAATCCATACAATTTCAAGTTTAACTAAATCATAAACAACTTGGGTGCATGAATAAACCAGCGCATATGTATCATAGTCTGTTTCTAACACGTCATATGGTCCTTCTCCTTGCAAAATTGTAACATTAAACACCTCTACCGGTAAAACCACTGATAGCTTGTTAGGTTCGGCTGCATTTGGTACGTAAGCATAACCGCTACGTCCATCGGTTTTATTGGTTTTCCTTTAGAAAAATTGATTTTATTTTTATTTTTTGAATTAAAAAATAGCTTACACATTGAAGCCAGTGTTGTTGACAGAAATGGCAGTCTGATTTAATGAGCCATAAATAGCTACCAAGCATTGTAAATTTTGTGGTTCAAAAATATAATTGAATCGCTTGATTTCGTACCATTTTCCAAGATATCTTGATGCATTGAAATCTTTAATTACAGGTGACTTCAAACATGCACCCAATGACTGAGATGATACTTGCTGAATGCAAATAATTGAGGCAAAAACCACTACTGCTAAAATAACTTTCATTTTATTGAGTTTATTTTAATTTTAATTGAGAATTTAACAATTTAAATAGATTTTTGAAAAATTTTATCTATAATAATTATTTGGCTAATCAATCCAAAATATCAGGTGATAAATCACATTTTATTTTATCATATTTAGCGTTGACAAAACGTGAATTTGATTTTGTTTGGTAATATTTTAAGGTCTAAATCAAAGAGTTAAATGAAAGTTTATAAATAGAATAGGATAAAATAAACGCGTTAATTTAAAAAAGTTAAAAATAAATATTTTTATCAATGTAAAAAATACTTGATAATTAAATGTTACCAATGGGAGAAGTCTATATTAAAAAAAATGTGTTATTTAATTTTACAAAAAACTGAGATAGACAGAGATCTGATTTTTTTTTAAGAATTATGCTTAAATACTTTTTTTAATTTAAGAAAAATTAAAAATATGACCAAAATTATTTATTCGAAAAAACATATGCTATTGAGTTAACACGTATAATAGAATAAATATTTTAAGATTTTTTGAATTTCAAAAAATTTTTTTCTTAAATTTTTATTTTAATAAAAATTTTGGGTCTAGTCTGTTATGTGACCAAGTGGGTCATGTAATATGTGGCCAGTTTGGTGACCGGAGATTT
Organism: Brachionus paranguensis; assembly: GCA_016802215.1. Taxonomy (NCBI): domain Eukaryota; kingdom Metazoa; phylum Rotifera; class Eurotatoria; order Ploima; family Brachionidae; genus Brachionus; species Brachionus paranguensis. Next base: position 2,142,514 of record JAESIX010000008.1, on the reverse strand, counting down.
TTTTTTCGGGTCACATAAGTTTTGGTCACATATTTGGTGACCAAAACTTTTTTTTATTTTTTTTTTATTTTAAAATTTTTGATTTAAAAATGTTTTTTGACCCATTAAAATGTTTTGGTGACCCTTTTTAAAATCGAAAAAATTACAAAATTAATGTTTATTTAAGTAATCAATTATTTTCAATGTTTATAAAGTTTTAAAAAAAGAGAAGTATTTCTAGATTTTTTTAATCAGTGCATTATGGACTTATGTAAATTTAAATACCCCTAAAATTTTAAAAATTAATCCAGTATTAATTTGAATGGCTTCAGAACAAAAATTTTTATTATTATCTCATATCTTTAACTAATGCAATATCACCACTTAGTTTATCTGAACATATTTCAGATTCAGGTCCATACTGGGAACCATTATTTTAGCATAAGAAGAGAAATTTAAAATGTTTGTCTTTTAAAATTTTGAACTATTTAAATTTTGATGACGCAACAGAATATTTTTGTGACCAATAAAATTATAAATTCCTCGTATCTAAGGTCACCAAATATGGACCCAAACTTATGTGACCAGGAAAAAAATCCCCAGTCATTAGACTGGCATGAGTCATCAGGTCACATAACAGGCTAGACCCAAAATTTTAAATGACCAAGTACTGTAAGATTCTTTTTAGAAAAAAAAGTAATGGTTAAGATCCATTAACTAAAATTAAATGCAGCTTTTCAGTAAAAACCGAGAAAAGCTTTAACATTGAAATTCATCAGAATAAGTTAGGAACAAAAATTTTATTAAAAAAATGTTTAAAATAAATTTTATTTTTTCATTATAATTAAAAATCCTTAATCTTTAGAGCAATAGTAAAATTTTATTTCTATTGTCACAATCGAAAAATATTTTAAATTTAAAAATGTTAAATAAATTTAAAAAAAAAATTTTTTGCATTTTTTTTTGTCGTCTTTGTTTGCGTTTAATAATTTGACGATGACGGTTCACAATACACAGCTGATTTTCTAGATGATTACGCAGATGAGTAGTTGTAATGATGGTGAAGTTTAAGACATTGGTGTTAACAATTATCGAATAATTAAATAAAACTATTATTTGTTAATTTTAAGAGCTTTCTAAATAATTAACTATTAAAAAGATTTTTAATTTGAATTTAAATTTTTACAAATTTTATATAATAGAATTTAAATTTTAATAATAGTTCATTTATTTTTTTCAATTAAAAAAAATAAACTCTTTTGTTTGATTTTTAAAACAATAATTATAATTTATTCTCATATTTTTTAGATAATCGTATTGTTAAAATGATTTAACAATTAATTTAAAATAAATTAATTTATTTAAAAAATATTTTTAGAACTTTTTAGAGAAACTATTTTTTTTTCCGAAAACATTTAAATCTCACTGAAATTAAATTAGCCAGATTTTTAACACCTTATGCGGTTTTTGAGAGTGCTTTTGGTTAATTTTTTAATTTAGACACTTTTTTAAAAAAGTGTCATTCAATATAAAAATATGTCATTTTTTGTTTAAAGTCTTGCTTCATTGTCTTCACTAAATATAATAAGGAAAATATTGACTTAAACTAAAAGATATATTAAAATAAAATTGAGAGTAAAAAGAAAATCAAGTTCTTAGGTATAAAATTTGATTCAAAATTAATCTTTACCCCAATGGTTGATGAAATAAAACAGCGTTATTGCTTAATAAAAATATTGTCAAACAAAAAATGAGGTCTCAACTATTACACACTAGGAAACCTATATAAATCTTTAATCGGATCTATAATTGATTACTCTTTTACGTGTCTGAATTCATTTACAGAGACAAATATTAAAAAAATTCAAGTCTTACAAAACTCAACAGTTCGTTTTATACTTAAACTAAAATATGATACTCCTTCCAATATTGTGCATCATGAGGCCCATAACAAACTTAGACTCTTAACTGTCTTGAATCGACTTTTTGAATTGAGCAAAAGATATGTAGCGAGAGGACTGCGTCATTCCGTTCCATTGATTGACAAGCTGGTTGATGAATATAAAGCGGATTTTGAATCAAGATATGTCGAATACTCGATTCCATTGTGTAATTGCTATCTTAAACATTTTGCACCTGTCATTCCTTACAATTTGTCTATTTTAATTCTCTTTTATTTTATATTTTAACTTGTTTCATGTCTGAAATTTAATATTTTTGTACTGTCAATTTTCAGAGTTTATTCCCTTTAATATATCTTAAAAGATCCTAAAAGATTGTTTTTTTCTTATAAGAAATTCCCCAAATTTGAGTTTTTTACTTTGAAAAACTTTTTAAGGTGTTAGAAAGTTAGCTACCTTTGTTCATACTGGAATTTTTTTAAATAATAAAATATATAAAAAATAATTCTTTTCTTAACATGTTTTGGTATTTGTCTTTTGAACAACATTAAATTTTATCTTGAATTGATTGAATTTAACTTTATTTAAACCAATATTTTACTCACAGCTAAAGCAATACTATGAAAGCAATAATTACTTTTAATAATAAGAAGAAGATACACAACTGACCAGACATATAAAATTTTAAAATTTTTTTGTTTTTTGTTTTTTAAGAAACAAATATATATTAGCACATAGACAACATTAATAATATCAGAATTGTTGAAAATTAAAAATAGTCATTAAACATCAAGTTTTAATAAATTCAATTATTTTATTTTTAAATTCACAGATAAATTTTTTTTTCAATTTTGATTATTTTATTTCTAAATTTTAACCTGTTAATCAAAAATAGAATATTTTTAAAAAATACTTAGAAAATTCATGAAATAATGCTAACACTTAACTATCAAAAAAAAAATAGTAAAAACGATGACAAGCTATTCATCTTGCTCAGTATTCTAGAATAAATAAGAAACATATCTGACTTTTGATTTGCACAAGATTGAACAATTCAAATATCCAGTACAGCTCCGAAAAACTTTTTTACCGCATCTCTTTATAAAAATAAAAATTAAAAATTTTCAAAATAAGAATTTTAGTTTCAGCTACCTAGCAAATGGAATATAGGAAATTGAATACCATAACATTGCAAAAAATTGTATTAAAACACATAGAATACAAAGAAGTGGATTTTTAAGCTAAATAATTTTTTTTAATATTTTTTTTTCTTAATAGTACTTACCAAAAAGGCACATAAAAGAGTACAAACAATACTAATCTAAAAATAAGAAAGCGTGAATTTAAGGAAATAAACATTTATTTTTAAATTCGTACCAAAACTATGATGGTGGCTATAATTCTGGTTGAGGCAAACATTTTTTTCAATTGACTCACAGGTCCCATTAGAAAAAGAGTACTAAAAAAATTTTTACCATTGTTTAAGTGCTAACAAATAAGAATACCTTAGCATGCTACACATATTTCCTATGGTATACAGTACAGCGAACGGAACCAATCCAATTGTGAGCAGTAAAGATGTGGACTTGGAAAAAATAAAATTAAAAAAATTAATTTTTTACTAAAATTTTTTTTAAATTACTATAAATGAAATCAGATAGCCAAAAACAAAAAGAATCACAAAACCTTTTATTCTTGTGGACCAACTTAAGGATGAATTTTTCCAAAGCTAAAAATAAATTTTTTTATTCAAAAAATTTGAATTTTTTTTTCGAATTTGAGAATAACTTCATCCATTATTCCAGTCTCTTCGTCCTGTTCTTGTTCGGCAGAACCGGTACCAAAAACATTTTTAAATGTCTCCATCAGAGGTCTAAAGGCCAAAATTATTTTTTTTCAAACAAAAATAATCAACTTAAATTAGATTTTCTTTCGAAAATTGAATTAAAATAAATTTAATATGATAAGATTTAAGAACGAGTGTATCATAATAAATCTTACAAAACTATCAAAAAAATTATTCAGATCACATGCTCGCTTTCAAATTTAATACTTGCAATTATCTAAATTTCATATTTTGAAAAGCTTGAAATTTTAGTCTGGAAAAAAATTAAAAAATTTCTTCAGTCCTAGTCGCCGTCACCCTTCTGATGTTAAATCAATTTCAAAAAAAAAAATTCATAAATTAAAGGTTTTTTGGCACAAATTATTAAAACTGAAGCTCCCCTCCACCCGATCCGATCTCTCATAAATCAATACATGCTTAATCATGAATTTTCTTGTATAAATTTTTTTCTTTTTCAAATTCTCGCTCCAATTTGAACAAATTTATTTAAGCTAAAATTAAAAAAAAAAATTAAAAAAAAAAAAAACAAGCACGATTTATAATCCCTTTTAGCTTAGGTTATACTCAACAATTTATTTTTTTCAGATACTCACTAAAACTAAGCAAAAATGGTGTCTACTACTGAAGTTGTCGGTGACGTCGATGTAGCTGAGAAAACAGAAATTCAATCAATAAGTGAAGAGGAATTCGAAAAGGCCCAAAAAACATTCCAATCTGGCAAAAAAAACCTTTTCCTAAGCAAATATGACGAAGCGGTAAACAACATTGGTGAAGCATGCAAGGTCTACTCGGACAAATTTGGCGAGTTCGACCCACAGTGTGCGGATGTTTACTTTTACTATGGCAAGTCACTGCTTGAGCTCGCTCGCGTAGAAAACACAGTCTTGGGCAACGCTCTCACCGGGGTCTTGGAAGAAACTGGCCCCATAGATGACAGCCGATACGGCAATCCAGAAGACATTAATGGTAAAGACAAAAATTTTAATAAAATTTCCAAAACATTATTTTTTTTATTTTTTTTTTTTATAAAGACGAAGAAAAAGAGGAAATTGCCGAGAAGGTAATGGATGCCTTGTGCGGCGAAGACGAGGCAAAAAAAGAGCAAAAAGCTGAAGAGAAAGCAGAGGAGAAAACAGATGAGAAGATGGAAGAAAACACGGAAGAAAAAGTGGAAGAAAAAGCTGAAGAAAAAGTGGAAGAAAAAGTGGAGGAAAAAGTGGAAGAAAAAGTGGAAGAAAAAATGGAAGAAATTACTGAAGGTGAAAATGGCAAAAAAAAGGAGGAAAAGTCGGCTGACAAGAAAGAAGAGGCCGAAGAGACCACTGGTGAAAAAGGAGAGGAGACTGAAGAAACCGGCGAGGAAAAAGATGACGAAGAGGACACAGAGGAAACAAATGAAAAGGAAGAAGACGCAGAGGACATTGGTAATTTGCAGCGGTCATGGGAAATGTTTGAATTGGCCAAATTGGTTTATTCCAAAAATTTTAATGATGATTTGACATTTAAAAACAAACGCATTGCTGAATGCTTGTTAAAATTGGGTGAGATCAGCATTGAGCAAGAATCGTATGAGCAGGCTTTGACAGATATTGGTGAATCGATCCGGATCCAAGAAGAGTTGTCAGGAGAGCAGCGCGATGAGCGCATGCTGGCCGAGACCTACTACCAGCTCGGCTTGGCCCAGCAGTTCAACAGCCAGTTGACTGAAGCCAATGAGTCTTATAAAAAGTCAATCAATATTGTGCAATTAAGAATAGAAAAGCTTAATGGTAAAATAAGCCAAATTGGCGAAGGAGTCGATGCCGAATTGGAAAAAAACACAGTAAATGAAGAGATCAAGGAATTGGAGGTCTTGTTGCCTGAAATGAACGCCAAGCTTGAGGAGCTCAATGAGCAAAGCAAAGAGACCGAAAATTTGATTAAAGAGGCCAAGGAGTGCTTTATGAACAGTGTGGAGGAAAAGCTTGGTCAAGCGACTACTGATGGTGAGATCAAGGATATAACAGGACTGGTAAAGAGCAAGCGAAAGATTTCCTCTTCAGAGGACTCGGTCGGGATCAAAAAGACACGGCTGAGTGAGGCCAATGAAGAAAAGACGCCCTGCGAGGAAGAGAATAAGCAAGGCGAAAAAGAAATGGAGACTGAGATCAATAAGGAAAATGTTCCCATGGCAGAGACAACTGAAGCAGTGGTTGAGAAAATTGCTGTGGATGAGCCTGCTGCGGCAGCCGAAGTGCCAGTTGAGGAACAGCCGGTCCCAACTGCTTAGAGAATGTTCTGAATTAGCTCTTTTTTCAGTGGTTCTCTCTTTTATGTTTAGGTTATTTAGTATTTTTTGTAATCAATTTCGTGTGAGTCAAATTGCCTTTTTCTAAACAATTTCATTTATAAAATTAATTTTTTTTTTTGTTTGAAAATTTTCGATTAAGTTGTTCTTTATTTTAAATTTCTGAGAAAAGATAACAAACTACTTGTTTAAAATCAAAGCTATTAAAATTTTAAAATTAAAATTCGGTTTATATACATGTATTCCTAGTATAATATAATTGTAAATAAATCCTAAAATAACATGAAAATATAAAGAAATTTTACAAAAAATTAGTTTTTTTTTTATGTTTTCTAACATCAAGCAATATGGATCTGAATTTTGAATTATTAAGTTTTGATTGAAATAAAAATTTAAAATTAACGCATTTTTTTTCTATTTAATTTAAATAAATTTATGGAAAAATTTCCCAAATCCTTTTTAAAAAATTTAATTCAGCATCAGTCTTTTATTTTTTCATTCCCACTTGAAACACACATTAACGTGGATAGTTTCTTCTAAGAAGCATCTATGCACAAATAGACTGCAAACTCGGCAATTATTCATTCAAACCAGAAATCATAAAACTAAAAGGAATTCTCAATTTAACAGCTTTAAAATGAAGATTGATTTCAAAAAATGAAATTTTAATTTTAAAATTTTTTATTTTGTTAAATTTTTTTGACATGTAAAATATCGTCTTATTTATTAAATTCGACTGACAAAGATAAAATATCTTACAAATTCTAATGACGAAAATAACTTCAATTTATTGACTAATTTAATAAAAATCAAAGACAAAAATACAAATTAATTGATAAATAATTTTCGTCAAAGTAAAAAATAAAATAAAATCTTAATCAATCTAAAAATTAATGCATTGGATTTTGCCATAATTTTGTTCACATTTAGTCGAATTTTTCGATCGATGAGATATTTATTCGTATAAAACTTTTAGTAGATATTGACTCAATCTTAGTTGTAACTTTTCCATGTTTTCTTAAATAATAATAAAATAATTTGTACCATGCTATCCATGTTTTCTCAAATACGAGAAATTAATTGATGGTTTAATAAAAAATTAACTTAAAATATTTTTAAAAAATTTTAAATAACATTTTGGATTAAAAATCTCCAAAATTATAAAATACTCTCTTTAATATATGAGGACTAATATTCACAAATTGAATAATTTTTTTTATCAAAATTTACTAAACTGTGCATTAATTTTTAGAATTATCAAAGTTTACGATCACATATGAAACTCTGATACTGTACTTACGGCAAAGTTATGATGATAATTTTTTTATTTTTATTTTATTTTTAGAATTAAAAATGAATTTATCAATCTATATTTTTTTTAATTTATTTAATAGCTCGAATGTCAATTGAATCAAATAAATAGTTACTTTTTACATCATATCAAAAAAAATTATAAATAAAAACAATTATAAAACTTTCTAATTTATTTTTTTTAAAACATTAAATAATTATAGTATCAAAATATAAAAAAAAATATGAGAAACAAAATTAATAATGTTGATTTTTTTGGCTGTTTTGATATTTTCCGGTAGTTCATTCCAGGCAGGAACCACTCTATTTGTCAAAAAATTGTTTTTTGTGGAACAAAATTTTCCGCTAAGAAAGTCATTGGTGAAGATTATAAACAATAATGGCTTTAAAACAGACCCTGTTTAATTCGAGCTAGTATTGTTCAGGAACTTGGTTGAGTTCTAAATTATGTTCTAAATTGGGCTTTCTAGTGCGGCACTAGAAAGCCCAGCGGGTCATTTAACCCGATTTAAGATTTTAAACCTCAATAAAAATTGAACCAAGCAAGATTTTGGAATATTAAAAAAAGCCCGGATTTGTTTTCAAAAGAAATTTCATTATTATTTAAAAATAATTTTTTAATTTATTATAACTTTTTTAATTATAAAATTATACATAAAGGCCCGGTCGGGTCAATTGACTTTTTTGCAAGCGATTAAATTGAAATAAAAAAATAAACATTTAAAATTACATATTTTTTATCATTTTTATAATTAATTTTCTAATTTTTTTATTTTTTTTGCAATTTTTAATTTAAAATATCGAATTTGACTAAAAAATTAATAGCAATTTTTATAGAAAATTTAAATATTTATTCATTTTTACAATATTTGAAACAATTTGACAAAAAGCAAGAAAAAATAATTAAATCTGATTATTTTTGCCTGAATAATTGATAAAAAACATTGTCGATTCGAGTCGAGCATGGGCTTTAATGGTATGAAAAAAACTGGTTTTTCCAGTGTTAGATACGATACTAAAAGGTAGCATTAAAAAATTTTAAAAAGATTATTTTTTTAATTTCTAAATACCAAAGAATATCAAAAGAAATTTTTATAAATAAACTGAACTTTTCTTAAACACTGAATTTATTTTTTGTTTTCAGTCATTTGCTAGGTTAAATAAACAATAATTACTCTAAATTTTGTTTTTTATTGTTACAATTTAAAAAAAAAATACTATAATTTCTTTATTCAAATTTTTTGGGTATTTTAAAACAAATCAATAAGTTTAATAAATTTAAAAGTTGAATCACTTCTATTTATATTTATTTATATATATATATGTATATAGAGATATATATATATGTGTTTGTGTGTCGAAAAAAAAGAAAATGCCGTAGGCAAACAAGTTAATAATTAAAAAGAATAAAACAAATTTGGCTGTTGATATTGTTTTGAATAACAAAGGTGACCGTCGCTCAAAATTCTCCTTGTGCTTCGGTACGATAATTTTTTTTCCAAAAAAAATAATTTTAAAAATATAAGTAAACATATTTAAAAGCAAATAAATTTTTAAAACTAAAAATTCTATCGGTCCTCGGTAAATTGTACACTTTTCATATTTTTTTCTCACCTAAAACGTTTTCTGTGTTTTCGTCTTTGTGAGGCTTCTTTGGGCTGTTCATTCGAGCCCGAAAATTGAATTAATTCATTTGAATTCGATTTGGAAAAATTGAAATTGATGTCCATATTTTGACCAAAATTGAAGCCCTGATTGTTTGACTGGCCATTTACGGGCGTGTTTGGCTGAGTCAAAAAGCCTGAATTAAAAGTTTGTCTTTCTGCATTGATGGATGGTGTTTGGCCAAAAGAATTGTTGGGACTTGTGTCACCAAACAATGCTCGCTTGCCACTCGACTCAGGCCCGAAAAGAGCATTTTTTTGATTGCTCATTTCGGGAGTCGGATAGAGTGTTGTGTTGGTGGAAATTGCTGAGCCAAATGGTGTCAAATTGGTCGTAGTTGAGGTTGGAGTTGAAGTAAAGTTAAAAGGACTAGCCATTGAAATGACGTTGTTGGACTGGGCCGCAAATGGAGACTCAGCCACGTTTTTGGTGCTGCCATTTTTGGCGCCAAACAAACCAGTGTCGATTTTTTTCTCCCCAAACGGAGAATTGCTCGACTCGAATAGACCAGTTGACTTTGGGGCAGAAAAATTGGCATTTTCTGGCTGAGCTTTTGCCAACAGACCAAAACTGGAGGCTCGATTTGATGAGCCAAATGGAACATTGAGATTATTGTTTGTCGAGTTGGCGAACAAACCACTGGTCGATCCAAATGAGCTTGTCTTGTTATTTTCCAAAATTTGACTTGGCGCATTCGGCTCTTTGCCAAAAAGCATCGAAGAAGGGTTGGTAGTCGAAGTGCCAAATGAAGGAAATATGCTGCTCTCTTTTTTGTCCTTATTTTCCTGGCTAAAAAGGCCACTAGGTGCTTTGGTATTGGAGGTGGCGAGAACTCCGCCAGATAAATGTGAAACAAATGGACTCGAGTCTGTTTTGTCTTGGTTTTTGGTGGCGGAAAAAAAAGGCTCAGTCCTTGTGGAGTTTAATGCTTGAGAAAATGGTCCAGAGTCTGATTTGACAGATGGATCTTTGCTACTTGAGCTAAACATTGGCGTAGTTGGTTTGGCAGTCGAAGCAGCAAAAGAAGTCCAGTCCGCAGCAGGCTTTGGAGCTGAGCTAAAGTTAAAATTTGTGCTAGACAAACTCGGCGTACCAAACAAATTGGTATTCGAGTTTTTACTTTCTGTTTGTTTTTTTTCTGTGCCAAAATATCCGCTGGATGTCTGTGAGCCAAAGGGAGAAAATTGATTTTTTTTCTCTTCAGTGCTCGAAGCGGCACTTTTGGTGTCTGAGTTAGAGCCGAAATTTGTGCTTGACAAACTAGGAAATGGACTAAAAGAATCGCCATTTTTGGCCTCATTTACTTTTTTGTCTGAGCCAAATATTCCGTTTGGTAATTTAGGAGTTTGGCTGTCGAATAGAGGCAATATGGATGGATTTTTATCTTTACTCAAAATGTCGGCTGAATTGGCCTGGAAAATGCTTGGCAAACTAAACTCTTTTGACTGAAAGTCTTTGGGCTTAAAAGACAAGTCTGTTTTTGATGAGGCCTGGGGTGTTGTGGCCAAAGGAGCGAAACTAAAGCCTGTCGATTTACCATTGGTTTTGTTTTCTGAATTTTTTGATTTATCTTGGGAAAAAGGTGCAAATTGGAATGAATTTTGTTCTGATTTGTCGTGTTTGTCAATCTCTTTAGTTTCTGTTGAACTTTTTGCTTCTGTCAAAGGCCTGAAAGAAAACCCACTCGACAAAGTCTCTTTGCCAACACCAAAACTATTCGAAAAGCTAGGCTTTGCCACTGATGAATCGTTCCCTGACAGTCCAAAGCTAAAACCACCTGAACTTGCAGGCACTTGTGTTTTTGATGCCGAGCTTTCTTTGGCTGCCTCTTCCACCTTTGCACCTGCTCGAACATGGTCACAGCAAACACATTTGGCCTTTGATTGGTCATTTTGAGTCAAGCATTCATCACAAGTCCATTTGTTTGAACTAGATTTGGCAAAAATGCTTGCCAAAGATTCTTTTTGAGCTTCTGGCTCTTTTGGTTGTTTTTCTGCTCTACCATCAGGTCGGTCCGCTTCACAACAAACACATTTGACTTTTGAATCTTCATTTTGCGTATAACATGAGCCACAAGTCCATTTGTTTGCACTGGATTTGGCAAAAAGACTTGCCAGTGATTCTTTGGGTGCCTCTTCCACCTTTGCACCTGGTCGAACTTGGTCACAGCAAACACATTTAGCTTTGGATTGGTCATTTTGAGTCAAGCAGTCATCACAAGCCCATTTGTTTGAACTAGATTTGGCAAAAATGCTTGCCAAAGATTCTTTTTGAGACTCGAACTCGTTGCTTATTTGCTGCTTGGACTGTTCAGCCAAATTGTTGGACTCTTCATTGGGCTTGCTTTTTTTGACCGGAATCTCGGATTCAGCAGACTCGGTCAAATGAGATTTAGAGGCAGTTTTCAAGGTTTCATTCAAATTGAGTCCTTGTTTGGACTTGAGTGGCGCTGTCTTGACCCATCGGCAATTGAGACAAACAATTTTGAGGCTATCATTCGAGTAGTTACAATGATGACAGGTCCATTTTTTAATATAGGGATTGGGCTTTGCTGTAAACAAGGATTTTTTGTAATAGAAGTCGTCATCTTGGAGCAGTGACAGGATGTCATCGGATTTATGGGACTTGGGCTCATTTGACTCTCGATCTAAGAGAGAGCATTTTGAGCTTGTTTTAGACACCGGTTTACAAAATGAAATGCTCTGAGACAGCGCTTTGGGCTTGGGTTCCGGACGAGATGAACCACATATTGAGCAAATGTCAACTTTTTCCAAGTGTTTTGACAAACAGACCATGCATGTCCATTTTTCTGCCTGAGTTTGTTGACCTAGGTCCGGTGGTTTACTGGAGCTGGCAGCTTTGGTTAACGAAGATTTTTTACTCAATGAATTGTCTGATAAAAAAATTATTTAATTTCTGAAAATGTTTTGATTTTAAGGAATATTCTATTAAAACTGTTAAGAAAAAATTAAAATTTGAATATCACATTTGACCTATTTGACAATTTTCGAATTTTTTTAAATCCTAAAATCAGACTTATTGATTTTGAACACTTTTCAGAGTCAAATTTAATTTTAATAAAGTGTTAGAAAAAATATTGAACATTTTTTTTTATGTGAACTTATCTGTATTCGCTTTTTAAGATTAAATTTTTTTTTAATTTTAATAAATTTATATTTTTTTAATTTTAATAAATTTCGATTTTTTTAATGTGAGAAAACAAATTTATAAAAAATGTTTAAAAATAATTATTTGATTTTAGGTCTGCGAAAACTCTAAATTTTTATAAATATTTTATTAAAAATCTTTTGAAAAATCCTATTGATTTACAAAATTAAAATTTAATACTATTGCACAGATTTAAAGATATTTTTTATCCTAATCTAGTGGCAAAAAGTTTTTTATTTTAATTTTGTTCACCTATTGAATATTTTTTATTAATTTTATTCGAATGAAATATCAAATTTTAAATCAATTTGTGCTTTTTACAAAACAAATAAATTTTTTTCTTTGTTATGAAAAAAACATATCTCTGAAATTTTTAAACAAAATGTAAATTTTTTATAAATTTTAAGGGTGAAAAGACGGCCGTGAAGTTTTTTTGATCAAAAAAGATAACAAAAAAATTAAAACAAAGCAAAATCTTACGTTTTGCCAAAATATTTTTTGGTTTTTTTTTCAAAAATTCACTTTTAAAAGAATATAATATGGTATATGATGCATTGTTTAAAAAATCATGTTTCAATTTTTACATCAAATAGGAAATTTAGACTAATTATTTTATTTTTTCATGAATAAAAAAATCTATTAAAATTTTTTATATTTTTTAATTCTATTTATAAATTAAGTCAAATCGATTTGAAATTTTTTTATTTTTCAAAAATAAATTTTCGATTCCTAGTCACACTTTGACTTGTTCAGACTTTTTTCCCGACTTTTATACAAGTCTATTTCAATCTAATAAAATATATTTTGGAACAATTTGTGCTCCAAACCTCACCGCCGCATCGAAAAGCATTGTTTTTTAATGAATCCAAAATTGAATATTGTCTTGCACTGTTTAAAAAAAAAGCTGAAAAAAGCTTCAAATTGATTTAAAAGTTATATTTTTTTAATAATTTCAAAAAAATGGCAAATACTGTCAAATAAATTATTTAAATTTTTCAACTAAACAAATCCCTAAATTATCCTAAATTTCTTCTATCAAAAGCATCTTTTTCAAGGAGACAAAATTAAAGTGTAAAAAGGAAAAAACATTTAAATTTAAAAAAGAAAAAATTGACTAAAAGTTAAATTCATTTTTAACTTTTGTAACAATGGCAACCAAACAAGAACTTACTTTCTTGTGAGCTTAGCTTTTGAAGGATTTCGTCAACACTTTGATCAACTTTGAGCTCTTTGGGTGCTGGCAATGATCTGATAAAACTGTCATCAAATGAACTATCCGAACTTTTTGATAAAAAACTTTGTTTCAATAGCTCTTTATAATCAAAATTATTTTGTCTAATATTTGTTTTGTTTGAGGCACCGGTCGATTTATTCAAAATAGAGGAATCTAAATGAAAAATTTAGAAAAAGAAAAAATTTTTTTAAGTCAAAATAAATAAATAAAACTAACCTATATGTTTGGTATTTTTTGGTCGAACAAAAATAGACTTGAATGTAGGACCGAGACTTTTTATTTGAGCGAGTATTGCATTGCTGCTGCTATTGCGGTTTATCCTAGTACCTGCTTGAGGTACACTCGACTCACAGACTCGAATAGATTCGCTTGAATTCGGTCCGATTTCGGATATATCAGTTTCTGTGTTTTGTGTCAACGAAATGGTCGATTGTGCCGGTTTGGACGACTCGGGTACGCTCGCTGCTGTTAATTGGAATGCCGGCAGCCCAGTCCGCAAATCGCTCGGTCGTATCGAGTTGTTGTACGGGTGATTACGGTTTGAATTTATAACAACTATTTTGTTATCAGTCTTAAAATAAACAAATTTACATTTTTCTCATAAACAAATAAAAAAAGTCAATGTAATTTTTCGAAAATTGAACTCGGCACACAGTCAGCTTTCCAATGAGTACCGACAACCCTATGCCGCGTGACATAAAAAATTCTAAAATTTTTCTCAAAAAAAATTGTGGGTACTCATTTTAAAATGAAAAAATTTTTTTTTTATTAAAGACTTTTATTAATTAACAAAAAATTATAAAACAAAAAAAATACTTTTTCTTCCAGTGTGCGTTCTTGTGACTTGACGGATTTGAACACTGAAAAGGCTGCCTGATCTACTAGAACAACATGAGTTCGAGGCGTTGATTGTGCAGCAGTTTGGGCCGATTTGGTCGATTGGGCATTGATTGGTATTTTGATGGGGTGCGAAAATTCGAAGTGAATTTTCTGCTGATTCAGTATTTTTGTGAACGAGGCTTCATTGTATTTGAGATGGATGATTCTGGTAGGAATAGTCAAGTCGAACTTTGTGTTCGTCGTCAAGCTATTGGACTTAAATAGGCCATTAGCTGTCGGTTGAGTCGAATCGTTCAGCATTGCTTAAAACGCATGTTCCAACAACAACAACAACAAAAAAACTAAAAAATTTTTTTTACTAAAATTTTTTTTTAAATATTTTGAACTCTAAATTAGGACAAAAAGTAACATTGGTCAGATGCACGTGCTATTTATATCGGTTTAAAAAAAAAATTTTATTTCTAAATCAAGTTTTATTTTTAATTTGTAGATGAATGAGCAAAAAAAATAATTATTCTAATAAATCGACTAGGAAAAGAGAAGGACGACTGAGCGAAATAAATAAATTTTTTTGCTTAGTTATTTTTTAGGGTTTAGAGTATGCCTTCGTCGAATTCGGAGCCGTGTGCTCGTGTGAGTGAGCGTGAGCTGAGTCACATGAATGCGTAGCATTAAAATTATTGATTTGTTCAGCAAAGCTTCTACGTTCACTTGATGCTTTAAATTTATTTTTAACCCGGGTACATGCATAGTAATTTTTTTATTTGCAAAACAAACTTAACATTTGAACAAAATAAATTCTTTTACAAAATGATAATTTTTTTCTTGAAAATTTTTATTTTTCTTGTTTAATGTAGCCCAAAAAATTAAGATTATCAACTTAAAATAAATTTGAAAAAAAATTACATTCAATTAAATTGACCCTTTTTAGGAGCTATTGTACAGAAAAAATACAAAAAAATGCTTGTCAATATACAAATTAAATGGAGCGTAACTTGAATGAAAATATTGTTCAAAAATTCATAGAAGAGATAATAAATGTGCTTAATTTAGATCTGAGAAAATATTTTTTTAATCTAGTTGTAGCAAGAATCTGTCGGGTTTTATGGCCAAATAATTGAACGAAATTCCAAATAGATTCAGATTGTTAATTTGTAATTTGAAGAGGGCAAGTTTTGAGAAGGATTTTTTGGTTGGGAAAATGATTCAGTTCAAAATGGGAACTCGGCAAAATTTTTTTATCAGGGCTTGAGCAAAATTAATCCCACGTTAAATGTTTACGAAGAGTTAACAAAAAAGGTTTTTTATTTTTTTAATTTTTATTAAAAATTCATTCAATTCAAGTTAAGTTAAATGAATTTAAATTAATTGTTTATCTTTTAATTTTCAATTTAGAATAATAAAATTTATTAAAAAAATCTTATTTTTTTATCTTTATTATTGATCGAAATATCAACTTTTAAAAGACTGTCTTATTAAAAAAAAGCTTATATAAAGTAAAAAAAAAAAACTATAAAAAGAAAAATTTATTTTTAATCATAGCTAATAAATGAACAGAGTATTGCGTTTTTTTACTTAAATTTTTTTGAAAAAAACTTAATTTTTGAGACTTTTAGAAATCTTAATTTTAATGAGAAACATTTTTCTAACTAATTTTCTAAAATTATCTAAGTAAAGAGTTTTTTTGAGCCTTATTTTAAACAATTGCCGGTCTTATAAAATTCAATTTAAAATAATGAAATTTTATTAAAAAATCATAGAAAATTTACAATTATTTATTTTCATTTAATATTGATTATACAAGCAATTTTTAAAAGAATTTCTTATCAAAAAAGCTTTCATGGAAATAAAAAATTAAGTTTTTGACATTTAAAAAAAATTATTTATTATAGAAAAATTCAATTTTAATCAAAGGTAGAAGATGAATAAAAAATTAAGTTGATTATAGAGTTTACTTTAATCCGTTTGATTTTTTTTTTAATCTTCTTGAAAAAAATTAAATATTTGGGGAAAAAAATTTTAATTCGGACAAAAAAGTTAATTAATTATGAAAAAAGTTTATTTTTAATCAAAGCTAATACATGAATAAAATATTAAGTAAAATTATTGAGTTTACTTTAATCCATTTGGCCAAATTTTTTTATAAGAATTCAAAAAAAAACCTCGATTTTAGTCTTAAATAAAAAAAAACGAAGATAAACAAAAATTCTTATCAAAACCAAAGACACCCTGAATATTTTACAATAAAAACTTCATACCTTTTTTGAAAGAGCTAGCAAAAATTTTATTTAAAAAAAATTAAAAATAAAAATCATCATAATTTTTTAAAATGAATGCTTGCAAATCACTGAATAAGCTTTTCAAAAATTTAGGCAAAATTTACACCAACCCTTGCAAGCATTTGGCTTCATCAAACGGACCCCAAAATCCGCCACAAAAGACATGCTTGTACGACTTTCATTTGAGCCGTGGTGGCAAGATAGTTGACTTTGCGGGATGGCTAATGCCCGTCCAATACAAAGACCTCAGCATTCAAGAGTCTCACATCCATACTCGTAACAAATGCAGTCTATTCGACGTAAGCCATATGATGCAAACAAAGATACATGGCAAAGACAGGTTCAAATTTATCGAAAGTTTGATTGTAAGTGACGTTGCTGGCCTAAAACCAGACTCTGGAACTCTCAGTGTGTTTACCAATAATAACGGGGGCATCATCGATGATCTAATTGTGTCAAACACTTCCAAAAGTTACCTTTATGTGGTATCGAACGCTGGCTGTGCAGAAAAAGATTTTGCTCACTTGAAAAATGCTGAACAAGATTTTAAATCAAAAGGTTTCGACTTGACAGTCGAAAAGATCGAGGACCGGGGTTTGCTGGCCCTTCAGGGACCATCAATGCATCAGCTGCTACAGCAATGTGTCAATTTTGATCTGAATAAGTTTGCATTCATGAACACAACTGAGGCAAAGGTATTCGATATCGAAAACTGCAGGATAACCCGTTGTGGCTACACTGGCGAAGATGGTGTCGAAATCTCAGTTCCAATCGAACGAACTGCTGAACTTGCTGATCGTTTGTTAGCACTAGAAAATGGTGAGACCTGCAAACTAGCTGGTTTGGGTGCCCGTGATACGCTCAGACTAGAGGCCGGTCTGTGCTTGTATGGCAATGACATTGATGACACAACTACGCCAGTAGAGGCTGGATTAGCCTGGACAATTCACAAACGAAGAAGAGAAGAGAGAAATTTTCCCGGTGCGGAAATAATTTTGACGCAGCTGAAAGAGAAACCGTCCAAAAAAAGAGTGGGACTAAAGCTGATTACATCTGGTCCATCGGCTCGACAGCACGCCAAGATTTTCGACATTAATCAGAGGCAAGTTGGAGAAGTTACTAGTGGATGCTTGAGTCCTTTGTTGAAAGAAAATATCTCCATGGGCTATCTGAATACAGGCCTTTCTAAGGTTGGAACCAGAATAGCGGTCGAAATTAGAAAAAAAAACTATCAGGCTGAAGTTGTTAAATTACCGTTTGTACCCACACATTATTATCAAATTTAAAATATTAATTTTTTAGTCACTTGAAATTTTAGACTTTAAAATAATTAATTAATAAATTGTTTTCTTTTCTATTTATTTCTAAATGTTCCAATACTTAAACCCTGATTAAATAATTATTTATTTTTATAATTTATTTATTTGTTTATCTGTACCGAGCTAACGCTCCTTCAGAATAAAAATATAAAAAAAATTAATTAAAATAAAGTTTAATAAGATAAAAAATAAATAAAATCACAAATTATCACAAATTATATATTAAATTAACAATAACAAAAGGTCTTTAATTAATCTAGTAGCAAAAATAGTAAATAATAGCAGCAAAAATGACAGTACCAAAAAAAATTGTTTAATTGTAAAATTAAAGTTTAAATTTAATTAATTGCTAGCAAAAAAAATGTATTGAGTAGAAAAATTCTTTAGCACTTAAATGCGAAAAATCTTACAAAGGCGATGAAGAATTGGCAAAATGTAAATTATTTTTAATTATTACATTTTCATATTTTTATATTGGTTAATAGTTTTTGTGGAATATTCCAGATACTTTTTAAAAAACCTACTTATGAAAATCCTAAATAAAAATTTTCTGAAATATTGCACAAAAACTATAAATAAATATGAACATGTAAAAATGTAAAATTATTTACATTTTGCCCAAGAATTTTATAAATGTTCAGAGTGTCATAAAAGAATTTACAATTTCAAGTCAAATACTAATTCATGAGCTTCTCTGTTTGTCAAATGAATCGATCATGGACATCAAAATAGAGAATGGGCTTTACCGGGAAAAGATAACAAACCATTATTAAACAAAACTTTGATTAGAATTATCATTAAACCAAAAGAAAATACGGTCAAAGGATTGATTCTTAAATATTTTATATTTTATCTTTAATATAAAAATTTTTTTTTAAAATTTTATGTTTGCAGAATTATGGACGATGCTTGGTTTGGGTTAGACATGGTTTTCTTAGCAAAAAAATGTAACTCTTAGTTAAATTTTATGATTAAAAATCAATTAAAATATATTTTTTTTAAATAATTTTTGTTTATTTAACTTCACTATCTAAATTTTTTATCAAATAATTGTTTTTTTAATAAAAGTGTTTTTAAAAAACGTTAAGCATAAAAAAAAACTCCAAATTTTAGATACTTTAAAAAAAAATTAATTTTTAAATATAAAATTATTATTATAAATTAAAAATAAGTTGTGTGAAACGTAACGTAAATAAGGGGGTTTAAAAACCTTCTATTGAATTTTTAAAATAAATTTGTGATTTAATTAGCTTAAAATCAAATTAATTTTAACATCTAAAAAAATAAGAATTATCAAAAATAATAGATAATTTATCAAAAAACTATTTTTTGTCATGAAAAACTAAAAAATTTATCTAAATCATATCGCATTAGACTCATGATTTCATCTAGGACATGTGCCAAAGACATGTCCTAGCTTTTGGAGCTGCATTACACTAGCAAAGTCAAATATTATAATTTCTTTCATATTCTTAATTTAAAACAAGTTTAAAATTTTATATAATCAAAACCAAAATTATAATATTTAAACAATTGATAAAAATATTTTACACTTTGTTAAGCATCATTTAAAACATAATTAAAATGAATATTGAGATCGAAAATATCGACCAAGTAGAAGTAAAGGGGACCAAATATGGTATGAAAATTCGAGATGGTATTTGTTTACCTAATGGAGTAAAAAACTTGTCATATTCAAAATGCTTTAAGCTAAGAGATGATGATATCTTAATATCTAGCTTTCCAAAATCAGGTTTAAAATGGTTAACTTATTTTGTTCCCTAAATTCAACATTTTTTAAAAGGAACTACTTGGACTAATGAACTTGTTTGGCTAATAATTCACAATTTAGACTATGAAAGTTCACAAAAAAATGTTGACAAAAAATTCATATGGCTCGATCCAGGAATTCCCACCAAAATTATTGATGATGCCAATTCTCCTAGATTGTTTAAAAATCATTTGCCTCTTCAATTTTTGCCGAATGATATCAAATCTGAAAAAATAAAAAAAATTTATGTTCTTCGAAATCCAAAAGACATGCTGGTGTCAACTTTCCATTTTTATAAGAAACTAGTGAAAGACGAATTTACAGGAGAATTTAAAGACTTAGTTGATCTTTTCGAGGAAGGAAAAAGTAAAATGATCAATTGATATACACTGAAATTAAATCTTTAATGATCTCAAGCATGGTATGGTCCGTGGTGGTCACATGTTGATTCGTTTGTTGATCTTCCAAATACTTTTTTGGTGATTTATGAAGATTTAATTAAGGTAACTTTGGTATTTAAATTAAAAAAAATCACAGTCATTATTTTAGAAGCCAAATGAAACAATAAAAAGCTTAGGTGAATTTTTGGGGAAAAATCTTAGTGATGCTGAAATTGAGTTTTTGATTGAATCGACTTCTTTTAAGAAAATGAAAGACTCGGAAAATACATTGAAAAATGATGCCAAACATTCGAGCATTTTTAGATCAGATTTGGTCTTCTTTCGCAAAGGAGAAATTGGAGATTGGAAAAATTATTTTGATGAAGAAATGTCAAAAAGAATAGAAACTGTGGTCGAAAAAAAATTAAAATTAAAATTTAATTTTAATTATGGGAACTAAAAATAGGAACTATTTTATTTTTAGAAACTAAACAAATCATATAATAAAGAGAAAGAAAATTTTAGATTTGATTCAAATAAAATTTCCTTTATTAATGCCGATCATGAGCTTGCTTTTTTTTTCGTTTTTTTTGCACTTTTTACGCAAGTTTACTTTAAATTACCATTTTGAGATATAAATTTAGGTTAAATTAGGTAAAAAATATATTTTTTTTCATGAATTCAGGCCAAAAAATTAATCCAACATGTTACAAAAGAAACCACTCAATCGAGCCAATGCTTAAAAAAAGATGTCCAAATGCAAATTACAATCGATCAATTATGTGGAAATGTAGTTTTTGTACCA
This sequence comes from Brachionus paranguensis, assembly GCA_016802215.1. Classification (NCBI taxonomy): domain Eukaryota; kingdom Metazoa; phylum Rotifera; class Eurotatoria; order Ploima; family Brachionidae; genus Brachionus; species Brachionus paranguensis. The sequence continues at coordinate 2,121,729 of JAESIX010000008.1, read as the reverse complement.
AGACAAAAACTGTTTTAGATAATCCTTGATATCCTTGTTGTTAAGGAAATTTGTTTATTAGGTTTTATTATTGATCAAAATCTTAATTTTACAAAACTTGCATGTAATTTATCGATCAAAGTTAATAGGAAACTATTTTCTATTAAAAGAATTTTCTATCTTGCAACCTCTGTAAATTTTTTAGACCTTTATTCTCCCTTATTTTGATTATTGCTCTTCTCTTTAATGTTATTTTTCAAAGGGACCAATCTTAAAATTAGCTAAGAGTAATTATTTATTTATTACAAAACTCATAAATTTAAAATTTTAATCAAATAACTTTAATAAAATAAACAATTTTTTAGAAAAATATGGCCTTTTTTCTTCCCAGCATAGAAAATTTGAAAGGATGATTAATTTTTCTTATAAATGTCTTTTTTTATAATAACTCATCCTCTTATTTAAAAGAAAAACTTTAAAAAAATGACTCAAGAAATTTGAAATATAATTTAAGAAACAACAATATCTTGATTGAACCGATGGCTAAATCTAAAAGTGGAGAAAAAACATTCGAATATTTAAGAATAATGAATTGCTTTGTCATTAAAAAATCAATGTTAAAATTTTCGATTTTTTTAGAGTTTGTTTAAAAATTTGAATTATTTAACTTGAATAAATTGTTGTTAAATTTTTTCAAATAACTATGTAATTAAAAAAAATTAAATATTTTAATATTTTAAATTTTTATATATTATCTATATTTTGTAATGAATTTTAATAAATGAAATTTTAATCAGTCTTTTTAGACATGGCACTAGACTGTTGATTAACCTTGAAAATGAAAAAAAAAAATTTTTTTACTTTTCCGAAAGCCGCTTAAAATCTTATTAGCTATTAGTAAATGCTAATAAGAATTGAAAATTTAAAAAATTGATTCGGAATTCGAAATTTGTTAATATTACTAATTCTATTTTGGTTCTTCTACACGTAAACAAAAAAATTAGGTGAACTAATAGTTCACAAAACCCGAGAACAAGAATGTAACTATGGTTCACTTAAACGACTAGACCCTTTTTATTAACACCTAATTCTGAGACTAAAAAATCAATACTAGGCAATTTTTGGTTTTTATTTTATTTTTTATATAATTTGTTTAGTTATATGAAAATAAAATTCCTTCAAATTAAAAATAAAAAAATAAAAATTTGATAAAAGTAAAATAAATTAAAAAAGATATAGATTAATTTTAAAATAGAAAATGAGGAGCTAAATGTTTAAGTTCGACGTATTGTGATTCCTTTATTTGTCAGCTATTTATAATTTTTTGTCAGAAGATTAATTACATGCCTAAAATTAACCTTTATTCTTTGAAAATCATATTAATAATTAAAGAAATTAAAAAAGAAAATTTTTATTTTATTTTATTTTTTTATCAATTATGTTTATGATAGAGCTTATTTAAATGATTCCATTTTATTCGGCAAATAAACTTGAGAGTCTGGAAATGCTTCGTCGCAATAAAAAAACAAGCAAAAAAGATAATTTTCCATTTTTAAAAATAAGACTAAATTTCTTTAAATTAACTCTCATTGATTAATTAAATTATGCTATGGAAAAATAAATTTTTGCCATGATCTTTTGCTTGGTTCGAAGAAAAATTGCCATGAATCAACTCAAGTTTAACAACATCTCTAGACATCAAGAGAATTTGAGCTCAACAAATCCATCGCGTGTTCTAAAGTAGTCTTAAAGGAAATTAAATTAATCAAATTTAGCTAATTTAACTTTTAATTTTTACCTGAGCACTTTTGGTTCTTTGAAAAGTTTTATTTTCAGCTAGTTTTTTACTTGATTGAATATTTGAAGAATTAGGGCTAAAAGTAGCTGATTCAAAATTATTTTCACTCATTTTGGTCTTCAACCAACTCACTGACCATTCCCAACTAGATGTAACATTTAATAAATATTCTTTGAAATTACAGTTTCTTTATTTATTTAAAATAAAATTATTTATTTTAGATCGAGAAATTATTTTCAAACTGAAATTTTTACTTGTTGGCTAAAGTGACAATTAGTTTGATGCAATCATAACTTTTTTTTGGATCTTTACTCAAGTTGTTTCGTATAACAGTCAAAAGACCAACACTGTTATTTTCACCTTGCATACAAGTTTGCAAACGTTTTAAATTTGTATCATCACTAATCAACTAAAAAATAGAATAATTTTAAATTTTTTAAATAATAAACTTGAAAAAAGAGAAAAAAAAAATAAAGTATTCTGCTCTTTATGTCACAATTATATCCCATTTAGTTTTGGTCTCCGAAAATTTACGCAATTTTACGTAAAGCTACATTTCCTTGCCGACTAAAATTAACATAAGATTACGTAAGCTCCAAGTCCAAGTCTTGACTTAAATTTTAGTGACTTTCATTTAAACCTGAGACATAAAAACAAGTCTGATTACATCTTAAATAAATGATATATTTTTAAAATGTAAAAAATAGTTTTTATTCTTAAATTTCTCAATAATTAGAAATAAAATTTCGAAAAATTTTTTAAAAATGAATTTAATTTAAAAAAACTATTTTTTATTTTTAAAAATTAAAAGAAATTTATTAAATTTGTAAATTAGATAAGTTACCAGTAAGAATAGCAAGTGTTTGCTATTCTTATTCTTCTCTATAACGGGTGATGCATAAGTAAATGGACAAAAGTTAAGTTAACTTGCCCGATCATGCAAATGATCAGGGGATCATATATATATTTATTTATAAACTACTAAAAATTAGCTATAATATTGCAAAAAAAAATTTTTAAAATGGGACTTTCTGTGTCTGAACGAGAGGCTTTTCGAAAAACAGTCAAAAATATGATTTCACAAATGGCAAAATCCGACATTGTGGCGCACTTTACTAAGCAAGGAATCGCTCGAAGCACTATATATAATACGATCAACCGTATTCAAATTGGAGATCCGATCAAGGACAATAAGAGAACGGGTCGTCCAACTACCTGGACAGCTGCAAGGAAGACAAAACTGAAGAGATTGACCAATAACCGAACTGGAGTGAGTCAAAAGCGTCTAGCAAGAAAATTTAATGTCCACCAGACAACAGTTGGCCGGCAGTTAACAAAAATGGATATTTCATATCGTAAACGTGAAAAAACACCAAAATATAGACAACCAGAACAACCACAGAAGAACTTAATATCATTTTTATTTTTTGAGGTATTCGCTTTTAATTTTTGTCCATTTACTTATGCATCACCCGTTAGTCTTGTCTAAATCCAATTTTTGCGAGAATAGATAAGATGACAAAAACACAAGAACCTTTAGTAGTTTTTGTTTAAATGAAGGAACATCATTTGATCATTGTCAATTTACTACATAAATTTTAGATTAAAAATTGATTAAAAAAATAAAACTCATATTTACTAAGCAGTTTCAAACTCTTTTTCATTGAATTTTTTTTTAGATTTAAATTTAAATTTAAATTTAAATTTTTTTTTCAGCATTTCCGAGTTTAAAATTACTATTATTGAAATCGCTGGCCTATTAGGTATCAAAACTTTAATTTAGAAAATAATATTTAAGTTGCTTTTCTTTATATTTCCATTCCTTTGTTCTTATTATTTATATTTCTTAATTTTTATATTTCCATAAGCTTGCAGACTTTGTTAATACGACCAAATGCTATGCAGTTCACACTGCTGAATAAATTCCTAATCAAATCTTTATTCAATAAAAATTAAAATCAACTTACGATTATGTCTTCAATTAGTTCAAATATTTGCCTCGAATCAACCTGAAGTAAACAAGATTCATCCAAATAAAGTAAAATTTGTTTAATGAACATTAGACATGATGCTTCTGAGTTACAAAATTTTTTAATTAGCTGTAAAGTATGCTCCAAATGATCCTTATTAATATACTCAAATATTCCAATAAACTTTAATTAAAATAAAATAAAAAATTTAATTTAACTTAAAAAAAAACATTACCTGTTTGACTGTAGCATTGTCATCAAAAATGTTACTCTCAAGGCCAAATTTTTTCAATTCAATCACAGATACAATTTCAAACAAAATGTGAAAATTCTTTAATTGTAAAAGGCTCGATTTACAAATTAAATCAATTAATTTTTGTTCAAATAATTTTTGTTTCTCTAAAAAAGCGTGGACATTTTCATCTTTGGAACAAACATAACTGTAGATGATTTTGAAAACACTGTTTAAATTTGTATTTAACAAAGAATTGGTCACCAGAGAGAAAAGACTTTCCATCAAGCTGTCCAAAATAGCTAGTTGATGTTCGGACTCCATTCTGTTTATAATCAGTATTATTAAACTAGTGATGAATTCGTGAATTTCTTTATCAACACCATTGTCTGCTAAATGACTTTTGAGCAGTTCTAAATTATTCGACTGACCAAAAAATTCCACAATGTGAATGCAAATTTGTCTAGTTGAATTATTGTCGAACAAATCGAACCATTTTTTTAAACTAAAATTATTTCTTAATTTGTTTTTTAGTTTAAAATAAATACAAAACAAAAAGTTAAAAATTAAATCAATTGTTTGGGCTGTGAAAAAATTCAAATTTTGTTCAACAAGAGAAAAAACAAAATCACAATATGTTTCGTTTACAATCAAATTTTGTTTTAATAAATTTAAATTTTCAATTCGAATTTCTTTATCTAATTGATATTCTTTGACTTTATGGTCACATTGCTCAACTAAATCACTCAGCTCACTAATGCTGTCTCTAAATTGAATTTTTTCCTCATTTTTTCTATTCAAGTCATCAACTTTAAACAAACTCTTGGAATCAAACGATTTACGCTTGTAAAAAAGCATGTAAGCGTTCCAATAACGAGTTCTTACTTCGGGAAAATAAGAGTCTTTTTTGTTAAAATTTCCTCCGAAGCATTCTTCGATAAGAAATTTTTCATCTATTTTAATTTCATCAATATAAGTGTCATTGAATTTGAACCATTTAGAAGCATTGGTATCACTTGCTTCTTCATCCATTAGATCATCTGAATTAAATAGTTCTTTAATAAATGAGTAGTAGTGGCCAGCGTTTGCCTGACCACTATGCACTATGATGCCACACAGCTCATAATCACAGTCGATTGAGTGTGAATTTATTTTGTTCAAATAATCGTGGGTGAATGGCTTTACGTTTAGATTAACGGGAAACTCGAAGTAATCATCGAACTTCAAAGCCTGATTTGACTCCCAATCGTAGTCGAATCTTTTCAATTGAATGCACAAATAATTTGGCAGCTGTTTTAGACATGTTCTTTTGATAGCTGATCTCTTAAAAAAATACTGCTGGTTAAACCAATGTTTGCTTGAAAAAATGCTGGTCAGCCAAAATTTGAGCGGCCAGAGTGAAATCCAGAGTTGGTCAAAAGTCAAAAATTAACTTAAAAATATGCTAAAGTCAAAGTCAAAGTTGACTTTTTTAAATTTTTTTTCTAAAGCCTTTTACATTGTGACATTTTTTCATGCTATTTTTAACAATTCTGACTTTGACTTTTAAAAAAATATAAAGTCAAAGTTCGAATTTAAAAAATTTCTTAAGTCCGGACTTGGACTGGCTCTAAAATTATAATATTGACACAATAAATAAAAATTCCTTTTTTCATTTAGATTTTTTTTTCAATTTTTGTCTCATAAAGTCCAAAGATTAGAGGAGCGAAATTTTTGAGATAACAGAAATACTTGACTTTGGCACAAGTGTGACTATCCAAGAAGCATGTGCTGCAAAAATTTATATAATCAAAGATGAAATAAGGTGCGAGAGAGAAGGTGAACAGGTCAAAGAACTGAGAAGAATATTTGACACGAAGGACCGAAGCACAATTCCAAAGAAAATTTTTGAAAAGCTAAAATTTTAAAATTGTGAATTTTCTTTTTTTTTTTTTTTTATGTAAAAACCGCACACTCTATTTTACAGCGTGTTGTCATTGGCCGAGCAACGGCCTTTAACTAAATAAATAATAATAATAATAATATACTTCTAATCTATTTTAAAAAATTTTTAATTAAAAAATAAGATTTTTCTATTTTGGTGCAATAGTCTACGAAAGTTAAAAAAATAACAAGTTTGATTCTTCAAAAATTAATCAGTAATATTAAAAATTTTATTTTCCTAATTATTTTTTAATAGTTTATTTCTTTGCCTTTTAATTAAAACAATCCTAAATTTAAATCTAAAATAAAAAAAAATTGTCATTTATAAAATATACTATGTTTAATTAGCTTTGGATAGTGATTGGGTTTTTTGGCAACAGGCGCCGAATAAAATTAATGTAAATATTAATATTACAGCAATAGGCGTAATATTAATACTGTGTCAATAGTCACTTAGTTAATTTTAGTGACTTTGACTTTTGATCAACTCTGGTCAAATCTAATCATCAATATTAGCTAAAAACCACTGTATCCTCGAGCTCTTGATCAAGACATACTAAGCATAAACAAAAAAGGAAAAAGAAAAACAAATGATTTTTTTCAAAATTTTTCTATTAATTTTTTAAATTCAAAGCAAATATTATTCAAAAATTAAAAAAGAAAATTATCATCATGTGACTAACTTTCTAATCATTTGATCCGAAAGCTATATTATGTTTAATATTTCCTTAACTACACTTTTTTTTTTAATTTTAATTTTTTGAATAAATGAATAAATATCAGCTAAAACAGAATTTTATTGATAACAAAATTTTAGTAAGCCTTGATTTTGGTTTTCAATAATTGGTCTACCAGATCAAGCGGATTAGAATGAAATAAAAAATAAAAGGTGAATTTTGAAATATAGAGAAAATTTGTCAAAGAAAAAAGTTCTCTTTCAAATCAGCAATATTTATTTTTTGTTTTAGTAAAAAATTTTAATTCATTTATAGAAAATCTTCGGACACATAATTTTTTTATTAGGTTCATTTTAGAGTTTCGATTAGAATAAACTAAAAATTAAAAAGCAACAATCTACCACAGTTTATGAGTAACATAGAAATTTAGAAAAAAAGATTCTGGTAGAATAAAATGTCAGCTTCCCAATGGTAACATTAGCAGCAAAACCGATCAAAGATTGAATTCGCTTGGTACTTTAAAAGGGCCCTGTGAAATTCTAAATGTCAGAAACTTTTTCTGCAAATGAAACAATGTGAATCAACTTTTGTTTCACCTAATGCGGAAGTTTTTGACATTTAGAACAAAAGTTATAAAATTATTTTATTTTTGTAGTGGAAGTTTTGTATAAAATTTCATTATGCCTTTTTAAAGATTTAAATTCATTTTAAATATTTTAAATTAGACAAAACTAAAAAGAATTATAACTTTGCCAGAACTTAATATTTATTTAAGTCAGAAAAAATGCGATTTCAAATTATTGTATTAGCACGGTATCATTAAAATATAAAACTATCAAAATAATTTTTAAAAGTGTTTTCTAATTGCTGAGTTGAAAAGAGAGCCACATTGCAGAAAACCTCTCAGTTGAATTTTTCAAAAATTATTTAAAAAGAATACAATAAAAAAACTAACCTTTTTATTACACTTTTCACATAAATAAGAATTATCTCCTGTCAAAAGTTCGTCTTTGACGAATTGAGCCATGGATTGTTCAAGATTTGAAAATGTTTTAACAGATAGATTGAGTGCCAAAAAAGCTTCTTGTCTATCATACGAATGCTCACAATCTTGGCATATGAATTGATTGGAATACTTCCCTTCGAATAATGACTTAAAAACAGGCTCTTTTTTCAACTCTTTTTGAATGTATTCATCAATTTGATCGGTGAGTGAAATAAAAAAATCGAACGCGTCTTGTTGCTCGCGTATATTGATCGAATCACCCGAATTCCACATGCGAAAATTTTGCCAAAATCTTTCCGGTGAATAAAATTCCTGATTCGATTTCTTCAAGTGCACAAACACATTTTCCAATTCAAAAAGCAATTGCTTTTCATGATTTAAATCTCTACTTGCATTGCTGTTATTCATGAACTGAATGTATTCACAAATGCCAGGTATCATAAACAACTGCTGCAAAACAGCATTCATGTAACAGGTGGATCCACCATTTTTTAAGCCCAAATACTTTTGCTTGAACGATTTGACCAAAGGCGTAAAATTGCACTCGGATATTTTGTTCTCTTGGTTAAATTGGCACACATATGCCTTGATGCGAGAAAAATTGTCCTTAATTTTTTTAGTCAGCTCGAGCAATAGGTCGTAGCCAACTTGCTGCGTTTGTTGTTCCAGTATCATGCCACATGAACTAAAAAATGGCTGAAAAAGAAACAATTTAATCAAAATATCTGTCAATTGAGCACCGTAGGAATCTTTTATTTGCGAGCTACAATTTGTCAAAATTGCTTTGGTCAAGCCAAATTGGCCATTGAGCAGTACTTGGTCCAAATTTGATGACAGATTAAACATGCGAAACCAATTTATTTGATTTTTTAGCAAATTTTCAGCATTAAGCTCATTTTCACTGTCCATGGACAGCAACTTAGGGCTCATGTTTTCGATCAGATTGGATAGCAATGTGAAGTATTCACTTGATTGACTTATTAGGTTGCGAGCAGATGAGCGCATGTGCTTGGTGGAATTGGTCCAAATTGGAACCCGAGTATTTTTTAAGATTAAAATTATTAATTTGTATTTTATGGTCTCGTTGAGATTGCTCATGCGAGTAAAGAACTTGGCCAAATTGTGGCGTATCTGGCTGCATTTGGCACCGATTAGAACATTTACAATATTTGTTCGAAATAGAGATGATTCTATTAAGCTATCAATTTGGTTTAGGTTCGAACAGATCAAATTGTACACCAAATTTATGGATTTGACAGAAATTTTTGAGTTAAAATTTAAATTTGTTGATTTTTTAATAAAAGTTTTGAGCAGTAAATCAATTAATTTTGAGTTGATGCATACTAGGCTTTTTTTCACCATTGGTTCACTTTGATCAAGGAGAACATAATCGACTAGATTGATTAACAGTATGAGCAATTGTTCGACCAAATTTTCGTCTGTATCAATGACTGATTCAAAAATGTCTATTAACAAGTTGAGACCAGTTTTATTTATAAATTTTTGTTTAAAATTTTCATCATTTATAATTCGTATTGACAAAACTTCTAGATTGTACAGTATTTTAATCAAACTATTTGATTCCTGACTAAAAAACTGAGCTAGACTGCTCTGATTCGAGTCAAACAGAACTATGGAATCGAATAAGTCAACAAGCTGTGAATTAGTCGGAATCAAATTTAGAATGTTTCGTGTTCTGCTAGCTATTAGGCTATTTTTGTGATTCAGTAATTTATCAAAGATTGCATAAGATTCTTGGTTAGATGACAAAATTACACTTGGAAGATGCTTTTTTATCTCATTTGGACACGATATGCTCAATCTGTTGGAAAAAAGAGATGAGTTTGGTGTTGAAGAATTGGACAAAGTGGTAAAGAATTCGCTTGATTTGACTGGGGTTGATGGAATTAGTTTGCATGTGAGTAAACTGGCATCATTTATTTCCAAGGAACTTAGGGTTTTGTTGTCAAGAGATTGAGCCAAAATTTTGGACTCGTGCAAAAGCTGAAAATTGTTCACTGAATTGTTGACCAATTCGGCTATTTTTTGCCTCAAACTTTCCAACAAATCATTAGAATACAAATTTTTTACTTCTAAACATTCTTTGTTCTCATTAACTTGCACTTTGACACTAATTTTATCTATCTTGATCGAACTTGAGTGACTGGTCAAACAAAAAGCCTCTTCTTTGGAGTCAAAAATTCGAATAAACTCTTCCAAACATTTGAGCAAATTGTTCAATTGTGTTTCTTTGGACTCGTTTTGTTTTATTTTTTCGAAAATAGTCTGGATCAATTTTGTATTAAATGTGTGTACATCACGTTTTAGACTGGGCGCCAAATTTGAACAGCACAATTTGAGCAAAAATTCCACTGACTTGTGCACAATTTGGTCCGAGTCATTGTTCAAAATCAATTTCCACAAATAGTCCAAGTCGAGGTCTGATTCTTCTACTAAGAAATCTGATGAGTCACTTGACGTGATCTGTACTCTAGACTCGGACTGATTGTGATACAAAAAAAACAGTCTGTAGCACTCGTAGCCTTTGAGTGTCAACTTGGTCGGATCAAGTTTTGTCACACGTTGCCTGAACATTTCATTTCGAGTTTGTTCGTTCAGGTCAACAATGCATTCAATGAACCATTCGAAGCACTTTTGCACATTCAATTCATCATTGCTTTCAGTCAACGAGTCCCATATCTCTTCAGCCCTTACCAAGCGAAGATACAAATTTCCTTCTTTTAGCGCAAACTTAAGCAGATTCAGGTGCAGATCAATTATTTGTTCATGTGAAAAAATTGTGTTGGCAAATTGAGCCCGAAATTGGTTGTAGTTAATAAGATTTTGACAAATAGTTTTTATTTCCGGCACAACAATTTCACCAAGAACATCTCGCAGACTTTTGACACTTGGCCATGATTTTGTCTTGTAACTGTTTAAGATATCAAACAGATGTTTGAGTGCATAAAGTGCGCCCAATTTGTTCTCTTGGTCAATTAAACCGAGACACTTTTTGATGTAAACTGATTTGGCTTGATCACGGTACACTCGGTCCGTATTTAGAACACTCAAATGTTCTTTGTAGATGAGTTGAATCAAGAATGGGTGAGTTGATGCGCTCTGGTCTTTAAGTGACCAAAGAGCATCCAGTATTTTTAGGTGGGTCTTGGAATTCTTGGACTCTTGGCCTATTAGCCGAAGTAAATAGACAAGTCTGTCATGCGATTTAAAACTGGGATCATTCCATGTTGACTTTATGAATCCGATCAGGTCATCTAATTGTTCCTGGTTAAATTTAGAAGTGACAATTGAAATTAGGGAATACAAATTGTCCACAATTGAAGAAGGCTTGTTGAACTGCATTTGCCAAAGAGTCTTGATTTCGTCATGGCTTATTCTGTTGCCCAAGAACTCAACTATTGACTTTAATTTGTCACAGTATTGAGCTTGGTCCAAATTGCCCTCAATCGCAAAAGACAAAATTTGCTCGTTGACCAGCCATGTGCCAAGAAAATCTTCGTCTATTGGTGCCGAATTGGTCATAAAAGTCTTTGAGTTGTCAATCAACTTGCAAATTTCTTTAAGTGAATTCATTTTAGAGTTAAAATTTGAATTTTTCAGCATCGATAGAACAATTTTTAGATGAAGTTCATTAAAATTGGACACGTCATCTGGCCACAGTTTTAAGCTCAATTTTTTCATGGTATCTATCAGTTCAAAAATTCGGCCAGAATTCTTTAATTAAAAAATAAAATGTATCTTATTAATAAAAATTTAACTATATATAAATTAAGCATTAATATGCTGGTAAGTAATTTTTATTTATCTCTAAAAAAATGTTATTAAAAAAATAAAAAAATCGTAAATTGTAAATTAAAATAAAACATTAATTTAAGGACGGTTTAATGACAAAAAAGTCAATCACAATGGCATTGAAAAATCCTATTCAAATCAGAGTTGGTCAAAAGTCAAAGTAAAAAAGTCAGTCTGATTTGACTTTGACTTTAAATAAAATATTTTAAAAGTTAAAGTTAAACTTTAACTTCCTTTTTCTTTCAAATTAAAATTTAGACTTTTTTTAATTTGCTTGGTAATTAGAAGTGAATTATTCTATATATGAGAAAAAAACATAATTTCAGTTTTTAGAAATTCGTCTTATTTTTTTTTCTTTAAGTAAAGAATAAGTTTATTAAAAGGCTATTTAGGGATATTAAATAAAAACTAAGAAAAAATCAATTTACTTAATATTCAGTAAACGAGACAGCTAAATTTTACTTCTAATCTTACTTAAAAAATAAAAATAATGCTCAAAAATTTTAACCAAGTACAATCAAGACTTTTTTTGGTCAATTTGCAAATTTTTTCCTATTGTAAAATAATTTGAAAAAATTTTTTGATTTTAGTCGCGAAAATTAATCCCAAACAAAAAATTAATGATTCTTCCTTTTTCAAGAAACCTAATTTTTGATAATTTTAAGCAAGCAATCATAAAACTTTTTAATTTTTTTCTAATTCATTTAGAAAATTAGAATTTCATCAATTTATTTAATCTTCAAACATTTTCGACTCAAAACAAAAAAAAATATTAATAAAAATTTTGAAATCTAAATTATTGATATTTTTATAGACAACTATAGGAAATGTTCTATCTCATATTTTTAAAATAATTAATTAATATTTGATGATTAAATATAGTATTTCTTGGTTAATCAAATTTTTTGATCAAATAAAAATTTTTGCCAAATTAAAAAAAAAGGAACTTTTACTAGTTTTTAGGAAGGGCTTAATTTAATCTTCAAATTATTAATATTCAATTAAAAAATGTTCAAATTGAATTTGAAGTCACAATTTAATGAATATACACTGATTTAGCGTGTTAGTTGAAATAAATAAAAATTCAATTTCTAATTTTATCAATAAATAAATAAATAATAAATAATTTTATCAATATTTTTAGAATGTCTTTTATAAATATTACACAAATTTCGGTAACAATATTGAATATTGTTAGGATTTTAGAATGAAATACAATTGATAAGTTATTTTAAGAATTAACTCAAAATTTATTAAAATAATTGAAGGATATTTTTTTTCATTTTTAAGTCTAAATAAAAGGATTCTAATGATGTTATTTAATAAGGTGGGATTTGATAAATATCAAATTTCAAAATTTAAGATTTACAAAATTTGATTCAATTGCTTTTTATCATCATCATTTTAAAAATAGCTAATCTATTAAAAAAGAGTTTGGTAGATAACCTTAAAATTATTTAAATTTTATTAAAAAACAAGAAAGAATCGGCCCTTTGCTCTTTTCATGGGCCAAATCCCTTTTAAATTTTTAACTATTCAACACTCTTTTTGTCAGTTTTGAGATATAAAATACAAAAAAATCAAAAAATCTTATGCTTTGCCTTTACAGAACGGTGTCATTATATCCCATTAGTAACAATTTTAGACCATATGATCATTCTATTTGCAGACACTTAATCTTTCAAAAATTTTCTTTCTAAAAAATTTAAAACGATGAATCCATTCACCTTGTTTAATACAACGCAAAACATGTGACGAAACTACATGCTAGCTTAGAATATTTATTTTCATTTTAATTTTTTTACCATTTGGCAGACTAGCTTTAGAATTATTGTATATTTTTTTCAGATTAAAGGAAGTAAATGTGAAATCTAGGGAGATATACGGCTAGTCATAATTTTGAAAATTCAAGATTGCTTTGAAAGATTTATATTCAATTTTTTTAAAATAAAATTTCCCTTTTTTTGAAAAAAATTAAAAACTTTATTTAATGAAAATATTTTGTTAACACAAATTTTTCAATTTAATAGTAAAATCAGTACAAAAAATCAAAGCTGATTTTTGATTTTTAATTTTAAATATAACTTTTGCAATTTAAAATAATTAAATCTCAAATTAAACTTGAAAATAATTTTCAAAAACTATGTCTGAATGAAAACGTTCCAAAATTTAAAATTATTCAATAATTCAAATGTTGTTCAGAATAATTTAATACTTAGAAAGCTTAGTTAGAATGACTTAGAAAAAATAAAACAAAATCAATTCACGAACCGGCAAAATTATTCTAAAGTAAAGAGAAAATTCAAAGATTTCTAAAGAATTTAAATTTTTCTTTTTTTTAAATAGAATTTTTCAATTTTTCCTTATTACTTAATTAAAAATAAAAACTCAATTAGATAAAAATAATTTTAACAATTATTTTTTTCAAATTGGACTTGATAGATTATGTCAGGTATTTCTTATTATATACTAATTTATTAAAAAAAAATTAAAAAAAAATTAAATTTACTTTATTTTTAAATTGACCTAAAGACTCAATATTTGACAAAGACTGAATCAATACTTTGAAGGGTTCTTCCAGCTTTAATTTCAATTGCCGCTCGTTTAAATACTCAATGCATAAAGCTATGGGTTTTAGTATTAAATTTGACTCATTTAAATCACTAGTTTCGATTAATTTTATTAAATTATCAAATCCGTTCAAATTAGCAAACTCATTTATGAAATCGATTATCCAGCCATTTGGTTGTTCTATTTGGTATTCACTTTTTTGAACACTTGGCAAACGATATGAGTTCTTTCTATTGAATTCAATTTTAGGGTTGAAAATTGATGCCAATAAATCTAAAAAAATGTCCAAATTGTCTCTGTTAGTCGACTTTAATTTTGTTTGTATTAAATCAAGGCAAAGAAGAATCATGGAGTGAACACCTTGCTGGATTTTGTCGCTCCACTTATTCACTGATGTTGATTCGAGTAACTTTTTGAAATATTCTGGAAGGGATTTGGTTACAAATCGACTGTAATTGTTAGCTTCGTCACTGTCTTGGAACCGATTTATTCCAGTAAAATAGATGCTAGATTTTAACAATCGGTCAAGCCATTCATTTTTGCTGTAGCTTACAGTCCAGTTGTCCGAATAGAGATTTGATTCTAAAGCGACAAGACACTCGAGTGGAAATTTTGTGTGGTCAAAATGCTGGTCACTTAGATCCATTTCTAAATTGGATGTTTTCGAATGGTCAGAATCATCTAGGTAAGGAGCTTTTTCACTAGTTAGAATGGTGAGCGCTTCATTCAAATCATTTTTGGCGATTTCTAGCGCTTGACGAATTTCGTTCTCGTCAAGAAATCCCATACACTTTAAAAGCTGGACATTTTCATCGGACGTGGTTGTGCCAATTGACTGCCTACTATTAAAAGAATCCGAATGATCCATTTAAATAAAAAAAATTTTTCTAATTTTTAAATAAGAAATAATTTATTCTAAATTTAACAAAAAAAAGTTTATTATCTTGTCTTAAAAAATAATTTTTTATAAGTTGTTACTTAACTTTAACATTTAATTGTTTTAAATTTACTTTGCTCTAAGAAAAAAAAATTAACATTAATACTGATAAAATAAATTAAAATAAAATTATTTTAAAAAAATATCTCTATTTAGCCTTTATTAATAATCATTAAAAAAAAATAGAAAAAATATCTAATCTTTTTTTATAGTACCAGATTTGATCAAACTCTCTGCCATATCTATTATTGTGTTTTCATAGTCAGTTTTTGGTACCCCTAACACACTTGTCATTCGAGTGGTATCTGACTTGTTATTTGGATTATCAGCTGGTTCGAATTGGGTGATCAATTTGTATCCTTGATTGGCATATTTTTTCTTAAGTATTTCGAAAGCCTCTCTGTTTGAAGCCCATTTTGTCTCAATGATGTGTCTATGTCCAGCCGCCTCAGCCAAAAATGCAGCCTTAATGTGAGCCAAAGCTACATCTCTAACATCACAATGGCCAATGTAGCGTTCAGTGGTTTTTTCTTGCTTGCCTAGCATAAAATCTGTGATAAATTTCTCAGATGTTCCAAGAGAACTCAGATCTCCAAGGGAAGGACCAAGTACAAAGCATGGATTGATGACAGCCAATTCGAAACATTTTTCACCTTTCTTTTTTTTTTCCTCAACAAAATCCCAAGCAAATTTTTCTGCCAAAATTTTTGATTTAGTATATGGCACTGCATTTTCTGGATCATTCCAATCTTTTTCGCTAAATGTTGTATTTTTAGCTGTAAAATTGTAAACAGCAGCACAACTTGATGTAACTACTACTCGACTCACATTAGCTGCATGAGCCGCGTTCAACACATTCTTGGTTCCTTCAATAGCTGGCTTTAATAAATTATTTTCTGGATCTTGGGGTGTTTCGGACGGAAAGGGACTTGCAACATGCAGAACAATGCTTTAAAAAGGTAACAAAAATCATCTCTTATTTTGAAAATAAAAAATGACAAGCTTACTCAACTCCTTTGCAGGCCTCAGACCAACTATCTGCTTTTAATAAATCAGCAGCGACAATTTCAATTGAATGTTTACTGCCACTTGCAGCATTTTTAACAATGTCAATTTTTTTCTCATCCTTTAGATTTCTCACTGTAGCTCTAATTCGATGTGGCAATTTGGCTAATTGCTGAATCACATTTAGAGCTATATAGCCACTTGCTCCTGTGACCAAAATTAATTTTTCCTGGTTACTCATATTTATATTTTAAGCTTTTTTTTTAAAGTATAAAGTCTGATAATTTATAGTATTTTTTTGTCAACTCATTGTAGAATTTTTATATAACTTAAAATGTTCTAGAAAGTCATGTGATTAAATAATTTCCATAATTTTATAGTTTGCTTCTAGAATTAAATAGATTTCAATGTGGTTGATTAGAATTTTTAAGTATTTTATAAATGCTTTTAATAAATGAGTCTAATAAAGCAATAAATAAAAAATGAAGGTTTCTAAAATAATTTTTTTTGAGAAATATTTAAAAAAGACCAATTTTAATTAATTAAAATAAAATTTTTCAATTACTCAGACACGTTAAAGCAGAACTAAGTCTCTTGACAATTATTAAAGATTCTTTAAAATGAGATGTAAAGTATTTGTTAATAAAATTTTTAAAAGATTCCAGATTAAATCACGATAATTAAGCCAAAATTTGATAAAATAAAAGAATAATAGCATTATTTATTGAAATTTAATAAGGAAATAAAAAAATTGAAATCTAAATAAAACTTAAACATTATTTTTTACTAAATTAATATTCAAAATTAATTGTTCTAAATATTTTTCAAATTTTTATCAATATTCTTTTAACTTATCTTTTAGAAAAGAAATTGAAGATAGACTATTTTCATAAGGATTTTTTTGTAAATTATGCGGATGGAAGAAAAAATTTATTCAAATAGATTTTGATTTCACGAGATTATTAAATCTTTTTTTTTATTTAACGCCTTTAAGGCGATGTCAAAAAGTAAAATTAAAAATTTAGAATAAGTATAAAAAGAAGACAAAAATAAAGGTTTGATTATTACTAAGCCTTATTTATTTAGCTATTTTTTTATTTGGCATAAATTTTAATAATATTAACTCAAATTTAAGCAACGCATTTTATCTTGTTACATTTAAATAATTGAATGTGTTGAATTTTTGGTATAATATTTTTTATCTGCATCGCCTTAATCGCGTTTTTTCTAGCATAAATTAATATTATAAAAAAATATTTTTTAATTTTTAAACCAATCAAGGTCTGAACTCTTAAACTTTATATTGAATACTTTATATTAAACTGAATATTGGTTGAAGTTTGTGGTCTCATAATATGATTTTAGGTATAAAAACTATAACAACAAGGTATTGAATTAAAAGATGATAAACACTGGTTAAATATACTAGCGTGTTAATTTTTAATAACTCTATTTTCCGATTTTATCATTTATTTTACTTAATGATTTTATTTTTACAAATAACATGTTAAAAATTTTTATTATTTTAAATATAATATTTATTAATACCAAAATTTATTTCTTTTTTAAAAATAATCTTTAATAAATAACTAAAAAAGACAACAGTTAATATTTGATTTTTAATGTGGTGCTGGCTTAGGTTTAAAACTTAACTTTTCTCCCACATTAAAATTGCAAAAAAATTAAAATTTTAAATAGGCAATTTATTTGAATTTTTAAATTTGATGCGACACAACAAAAAACAATAAAAAATTTAACTTATTTTTTTTAAATTAAATAAATGCATTTTTGCTAGGCATCTATTGAACTTTGATCTAAAAAAGAAATTTTTTAAACAAATTTTGGTCATACTTTACTGTTCCACTTTGGATAAACTTTCTTAAAGTGGAAAAAAGAACTGAGAATATATCATACAATTAAAAATAAATAAAATGTCTATTATTTTTGACTATTAAAATGACTAATAATCTATGTTTTTAGTGATCCAATCGGAAATTTAGATAAAATGAATAAATCGCCAAAAATATACACCAATGTATCATTTATTTAAATAAATAAAAAAAAAAGATCAAATCTATTTGGGGTTTGAAACCAAATAACATGATTTGAAAAAAATGCCAGTCACATAAAATCATTTATAAAAAGAAAATTAGATTAAATTTATCGAAAAAAGAAGATTTTTGATATTCTTTAATTTTATTTATAAATAATTCTATAACATTTAACAATTATAAAAACAAATTATATTGGAAAATTAATTAATAAAATTCTTCTTTTAAAAGGTTTTAAAAATTCTTAAGCTTTCAAATCAAAAGAACCTCGTTCAAATAATTAAAGTTAATTTGTAAAAATTTAATCTTTATACGTAATTATTTATACAATAGAAATAATTTTTTGGCGATTTATTATTTTCAAAAAATCAACAATATTAATGATAAATTTGAATTCTTTTCATTTTTCTTTCAATTTCCCAAGTTTAGTTTTTTGAATAATAAATTTCTGAATACAGACAGATTTAAATTTCTAAATTTTCATTACTTGTTTTATTTATGACAAAATTAACATGTTTTTTATTTAAATTTTTAAATAGATTTTATTGAATAATACTTTACGATTATATAGAATATTAGAAAATCAACTTTTTTAATTTATTTTATAGGTAAAAAGATTTGTTAAAGGTAGCCTTTGCTATTATATTATTATTAAAGATTACAAAACTGCAGATTGCTACAATATATTTGCAAAATTTTCCAAATAATTTTTCCATAAATATTATATTATATTTAATAAAATAATAAAATAATTAAATATTATATTTTGCTAAATTGCTATTTAGCTTTATTTTGCTTTACCCTCTTTATACATCTATTGAGTTAATTTTAATTGATCAAAATCAAATTTAAAATTCTTTATCACTTTTGAATTCAATCATTATATAGATCATTAGAGCCTAAGTGACTTTTGATATTTAAGAATATTTTTCGAATGTTTAACAATTTTTTATAGATGCAAATATATTTTAGAAACATCAATTTTTTTGGTAAAAAAATATACATTAGTTAAACAAAAAAAAATTATTCCCCAAATTAAATACATAAATGATCAGTCATTTCTATAATGTTTAATTAAATTTGGTGATTTGATTATAGCAAGTCCATTCTTTTCTAATTTACGATTTAAATATAAACATTTTAAAAATTTAATCTTGTAAACTTTGTTAAATTTTAGGAAAAAAAAATTAATCATTTGTTTACTAAATAGATCTTGTGGGCTAGACTTAAATGACTGACATTTAGTGGTATAAATCTTGTAATTTTATTTATCTAACTATTCAAGTATCATGATCTCTTTAGATAAAATTTTAAAGTGCCCACATGAACTCAGTGTCTTATCTCAAGAATAAATACCGATCGTAAACTAAAATTTTTTAATCCATATGTCTTTTTGAAAAATCTGCTTATTGATTTGTCTTAAATATCTTGTTAAATAGCAAAAGAGAATATAATAAATCTAAGGAGAATAATGCTAATTTCTTCAATTTTTCCTTCTAAATTTTTTAAATTAAAAATTTTTTTTTAGCCTTTAAATGATTGTTTAGTCTTTGAATCGGGCATAATTTTATTTAATTCATAAATTTAATGCATTTGTCAAAATTCGTCATTAGATAGCTCAAAATTTAAATCAATAAAAAATTTCATTTGAATATTTTTGTTTCATTTTTATTTTAAGTGAATCAGATGTGGTATTTAAATATTACGTTAATGTTTGAAAAGCATTATTTTGGCAACAAAATTAAACAAACGCCTTGAAATAAATTGTAAATTAAAAAGATAATTCAAAAAATATTACACTTGAAATTTATTTATCATTAGCATTCTTTTCAACTTTTTTTTTTCACTCATTGTATAAATAAAAATTTAAAATTCTAAATTGTTTATTCAATTAATTTTCATTTAAATCAGTTAGTTTATTTATAGCTCTTGTTTGATTATAAAAATCGAATATTTAGCTTTTATTTTATATAAAATTTTTAGAGATGATTCTAAGCCATATTTTTAAGTGGATTATTTGTCTGGTGATTTTATGTTTCCAAGTCCATCAATGTCGAGAGTAATTTTTTTAACAATTTTTTTTTAATAATTAATTTAAAAAATCTAAAGGTCCATTTTGATAATGACTCCTCACGAATGGTTCTGTGATGACACTTCTGAGCAATCAGTATTGATTGACTTTTTGGATCAAAAGCTAAGTGACAATAACCAAATAAAATTGACAATTAGGGATAAAATTAATTCTGAGAATGTGTTGGAGATCTTTGAGCTTATCGATTCAAATTCATTAATGAATATAAATTTTAGAGTAATTTTAAGAAAGAAAATTTTTTTTTATAACTTAATTTTATTCTAAGATTCCAGAAAGATTAAGAAAAGCCAACTTTAACTTAACAATTGAAGTAATCGACAAAAATAGAGATGTTCAATTCATCAAGTCTAATCTGGACATAAGTTGTAAAGAAAAGACAAATGGTGTTTACATAATCACTGATAAATCACTCTATCGTGAATCTGAAAAAGGTTTAGTACAAAATTAAACAGAAAAATAAGTTAATTTTCTTCAATTTAAAAATTATTTTAAGTGAATATTCGAATAGTTTCCATTGACTCACATTTAAAGCCATCTAATGATAAAAACGCTTCAGTGTTTATAATTGTAAATATCTATTTTGTTAAACAATAAAGAATAAAATAAAATTCAAGGACCCTAATGGAAACTTTGTACAGCAAAATTTGAAATTGGAGTTTTCAACAGGTGAAAATCTAAAATCTTTTTAAATCATAAATTTTACTTCGTTTTGACTTGTTTTTTTTAAAAGGATTAATTGATGATTTGTATTTACAACTGACGAATAGACCCATTTACGGAACCTGGACAATTAAACTATTAAAACATGTAAAAATCAGAATTTATTATACAATTATTTAAGGATTATTGATACAAGATAAAAAGATTATTTGAACAGAAAAAAAAGTAAAAAACTTTGAATTCATATAAAAAGATGATTTATAGCCGTAAATTAATTTTAAAGTTCATCTATTTCTTATAAACAGTCATTTTTATTCTTTCAATTTCAAGGCTAATCAACAGGATAGTGCACCTGTCCTATAAAAGACCGATTATCACTCCATTGAAAATAAAATTGAAAATTAATTATTAAAAAATTTAATATTTTAATGTTTAAAATTTTTAAATTTTTTTACAAAATCTATAAAATTAAGTTAATATTATTAAATATTGAATGCTTAATATTTGATAATATTAAATGTAGAAAATTTCAACATTGATCTCTTGATCACAAAGCTGCTAATTAATCTCGAGTAAAAATATCCAAATGTTTTTCTCCTTTAATTGTTTTTGACATTGGTTCGATTAAATTAATTCTTGAGTTATTTTTTGAGCAATTGAGTTTTAAGATTTTTAGATGAAATATTATTATTATTATTATTATTATTAATTTATTATTTAAGCCTCATAGGCAAGTATAAAAAAAAAAATACAAAAAGAAAAAGAGAATTAAAGTAAAAAATAAATTATTTACAATTTCACTTAAAGTTAATTTTTAAAAAATTATTCACTTGTTCATATAAGTAAAAATACTCATTATTTAAAATCATATATTTTTTAATAATTCCAAAAATAAACTTAATCGAGTCAACCAATCCTTCATTTTTACATTTGAATAAATCATCAACCAACAACAGTGATATATTGGCACCATAATATTTTATAAGAAAAAGATAGCATATTATTGATGAAAAGAATATATTTTTTTTTTCTAAAAATGATTATTGCATCTTTTGAAAAATAACTCAAAAGAGATGAGCAATAATCAAAATAAAGCAAAATAAAAGTTTTGAAAAATTGTATTTTTACCAATGTTGATAGATAGAAGAGTCACTTTTAGAAATGTTATATAAAATTCATAAATTCTACTTAAAAATAAATTTATCGTTTAAATTAATTATTTATCCAATATTTTGATTTTTTTATCTTATCAATTATTATTATATCTAGTATTACTAAAATTTTTCTTGGATGAAAATTTTTTTTATTTTACTCAATAATCTCTTAATCTGGCAAATATAAACCACTTATCTTGTTTGAATAATTGTTTTTCCAATATTTAATAGTCTTTTTTTAAGTCGGAAGAATACATCAAAAATTTTGAAGTAAAAGAATATGGTAATCTATAAAATAAATATTTTTAAAGATTTGATTTTATTTTTTTAAAAAGTGTTGCCGAAAATTTCGCTTGAAGTCGACATTAACCGATATTTGATAAGATCTAATCCGATTTTAGAGGGACAAATTGCGGCAAAGTTGGTATTATCCTTTTGAATATATATATAATAGATTTTATTTTTCCAAGATACACCTATGGAAAAGGCGCTGACGGCATTGTCAAAATAAATTTAAAAAAAAATTCATACATTTCGTCAAAAGAAGCTGTTGAAGAAAGAATTTTTTCATTTAAAGTATTATCTTTTTAACATTAAAAATATTTATATTTTAAATCGATAATTGAAAAGATGGTTGATGGAAAATTAAATTTTTCAGAAAAATTAGACTTAAGTGAAATTAGAGGCTATTATGATGCATTGGTTACATTTATTGATCAATATTCGGGTGAAAATGTCACTCAAACTGTAATGCTTTCTATCATTGAGACTGAGTACTACATAAGTAGCGATTTATATGAGTTTGAACTCAATAAAACTAATACTTTGAACGTAAGATTTTGAATCAAATAAAATATTTTTTTTAATTTTGACTAAAGGTGAAAGCTACTTGGGCTTCTAATGGCAAACCATATTCAAACAAAGCTTTTGAAAGCACTCTAAGACAAAAAATAAATTATTCAATAAAACCTGATTCAGAGCAAAAAATTTTCTTTAAAACCGATTTAAATGGTTCGGCTAAGATAGAATTTCAAATATTAGATGAAAAGATTACTTTTATTGAAATTTTGGTAATTTTTTTCCAATTTCTAATTTGTTCATAAATTTTTAAATTTTGCTCAGATTTCTCCAGTCGACGCTGAAAAGCAAGTATCGCGAATCTATTTGTATAAAAAAAGAAATGACATAGTAACTGATAAACCATTTCCCATTGATGAATCAATTTTACCATCAATCGAACCATTGAACATTAATTGGTTGAACCAGGATCAGTCTGTGACAAAACAATCGCTCTTAAAATTCCGAATTTCAAGACTTCAATCTGATCAAGAATGCTACATTGCTCGTTATTTGGTAATCATTTTAATTTAAAAAAATAAATTAAATTTTTTAAAAAATTGAATAAAAATTTTCAAGGTTCTGTCAAAACTCTCGATTATTGAATATGAAATTTTTGAGCTATGTGATGAAAGTGATATTCTAATACAACTTGATGAAAGATTTGGTCCATTTTCCAGTCTTGTCGTTTACTTTCTAGATGAGCACAACAATGTCACCACAGCTACCCATCAATTTGAATTATCACAGCCTACAGAAAATTATGTAATTTAAATAATTTGAAGATAATTTGAATATTAGGTTAATTAATAAAACCTAATAGAAAAAATAAAAAATTTGTTATAATTTTTAATTATGTTTAAATTTAAGCTGAATTTATCATTTGGATCTGAAGTGGTCAGACCCGGAGATTTGGTTAATTTAACTATGAGCACCAAAGACTTCTCGTATATATCTTTGTGTGTAATTGATAAAAGTCTGGAGCTGATTCAAGAGACTAACGAATTGACTGCAAACCAATTTGACCAACAGATAAATCAACTTAAACTAAATCCTTACTACCAATCAAATTATTTTCCAATGGATGATGCTTTTTTTCCGCGACGTTTTCCAGGATTTTGGCAAAAACCTAAAGCCATGCTTGATTTAAATGTAATTTTGATCATAGAAAAAATTGGAAAACTAAAAATTTTCAATGAAAATAGAATGAAGGGCTTGTGGTGCTGACCAATTTGGAAAGTTTAAATTCAACTCTAACAGGTAATTTGCATTTAAGTTATTAACTAAAAACTAATTTTGTTCGATTAGACATTTATCCTGTTTATCAAAATGTTCCAATGGAAAATGCTGTTTTCAAGGAAGATATGAATTATGGTGCTTCGGCGGACAAAAGCGATCAAATTAGGAAAGATTTTAGAGAAATTTGGATTTGGGACACTTTTAAAAATGGGTGATTAGCGAATTGAGTTTTGAATTTAAAATTTTTAATCATTTTTATCAAATAGAGATAAAAAAAACTTCAGTATTTCATCAGTGATACCGGACACGATCACTAGTTGGGTAGTTTCGGGCTTTTCTTTGAATCAACAACATGGATTAGCTATTGCAAACAAAACTCAGGTATGAGTTCGATTTTATTTTATTTACATTACTTTTATTTTACTTGAATCTTACAAAAATTGATGAAATTTTAGGTTATCCAAATTACGCTATATTACACTTCTTTTACTAATAATTTTAAATTAGATATGAAATTCAGGACAAAAAATTTTTTTTAATTATAATATATCTTAAATTTTAAAACAGGTTTAACAAAATGTAAATAAATTTATTAAATCTGATTAATCTTTCAAAAATATAAAAATAAGACAAAAATTACCGGAAATTAAAAATTTAAATATAACAAATTTTTTCTTTTAATGTTACGTCTTTAATAAAATCAAAATATGTTGACTAAAGTCTTAAGTTTAAAAGAATCCTTTACATTATTGTAAAAGATGGTTTTTTGTAGTGAAATCCAAAAGGCTTAGATAAGATATTTTTTGAATGAATGAGTGAGTTCTATTTCGATCTGAGTTGTTTTTAAATCACAAATTGTTAAATCAAATCATTAAATTTGGCAAGATTTAAAAAAAAAAAAACATTTTTTAAAATAATCCAAAATTTTTAATTTTTTTTCTCGGTTCCTTTTTTAGAGAATATTTAATTAAATGAAAAAAAGCTTCAAATTAATATTTATTAAACATTTTATTTAAATCAATTTAATTTAATATGATGAATAAAGTAAAAATTTTTGAAAAAAAAATCTTTCTATTTTATCAGATTTCTAAACTTTGAGTATGAGAATTTTAAATATTTTTATATATACTTTAAAATGATATCTATTTAAAGATTCTTTTTTTTCTGTAAATTTATACAAGAGCTAAAATATGGTCAATTTCCATTTCATTTCGAATAATTTATATTTTTTTCAACCTGTCAATAAAATTGATCTTTTTTTGTAATGTTTTTATTTTGTCCAATCTTTCAATCCTAATTAGAGTCTAAATAATTAAATTATTTTTAAGATAACCACTTTTAAACCATTTTTTGTGTCCATGATTTTGCCAACAAGTTTAACAAGAGGCGAAATTCTGCCACTTAAAGTGGTGGTATTTAACTATTTTGATTTTGATCTGAAAAATGTATCGATCGAATTTCTGAAAACAGATGATTTCGACACAGTCAATGGAAAGCCAATTGACAAGAATATGGTTCATTTGATTGACTCCATCCCAGCTGGTCAGGCACAAACAGTCCAATATGTAATCTCGCCCAAAAAAATTGGCCTTCTTAAATTGAGCTCGAGAGCTAAATGTGATTTTGCTGGAGACACCGAGCAAAAATTTATCAAGGTTAAAGCCGAAGGTCTAGAGCAGTCTGAAGCAAGTTCTACTCTCATTAATTTAAACAATACCAACCATACCATCACCCAAAAGATAGTGCTGCCAAAAAATGTTGTCAATCAATCCGAGTCTTGCTATGTTCAGTTTATTGGCGATTTTCTTGGCACAGCATTCAACAATTTAAACAAATTAATCAATAGGCCTTATGGCTGCGGCGAGCAAAATATGCTCGATCTAACTCCAAACATTTATGCTCTCAATTATCTCTATTCCTTGGGATCAAGTAAAATTGCCAATATGGATAGATTAATTAGGGAAGCTAAGGAAAACATTGTGTATGGATACCAAAATGAGCTTAAGTATGCTCGTAAAGACGGCTCTTTCAGCGCTTTTGGCGAATCGGACCCTTCAGGAAGTTCATGGCTTACTGCTTTTGTACTCAAGTCATTTTGCCAAGCTAACCAATTTGTGAACATTGATCAAAATGTGATCAGCAAAGCAGCTGAATGGATAATTGCTCAACAGCGCACAGATGGCTCTTTTAATGAACCAGGAAGAGTGATACACAAAGAGATGCAAGGTGGTGTTGACAGCAACCAAACAATTTCAGCATACATTACAATATCATTGCTTGAATCCAATTTGGAAAGTAAACCCATTTTAAAAAGTATCCAAAAATCGGTCAAATATTTGGAAAAAAGTATGAATTTGGTGAAAAAAAATTCTTATTCAATGAGTCTTATTTCGTATGCTTTGAATTTGGCCAAGAGCAAACAAGCCAGTCGATCTGCTAAATTGGTTGGAAAAAAATTGAACAAAAGGCAAAATGGAAATATATTTATTGATGAAGAAAATGAGTCATCGGACATTGAGGCTGCCAGCTATTGGCTTTTGACAAATTTATTAAGAAACAATGTAGATGAGTCTGTTCGCATTGCCCGAGCTCTAGTTTCCAAAAGTAATTCACTCGGATCTTATTCAAGTACCCAGAACACTGTTTTAGCTCTTCAAGCTTTGTCACAATTTGCACTTAAGTATAAATTTTCTGAAAAAAACTCAGTAAAAATTTCTGTCTCATTGGACTCTGAGCATTTACAGGACATCACTATAAATGAGGAGAATATTCTAATTTTACAACAGATCAAATTGCCAACATGTGCTGGCAGTGTTCAAATTGAAGCCAGTGGCTATGGTTCAGTATTGATACAAGTGGTCAAAAACTATAATTTGGTCAAAGTGCCTAAAACAAGAAATAGAATTTTTGAGCTTAAACAAAATTTTATAGATAAAAATGATCGTGTCTTACATGTTGAGACGTGTGCACGAAGTTTTAATGAAACTGGCATGGTTGTCATTGAATCAGGGCTGTTTGCAGGCTTCGAGGTACAAAAAAAAGATCTTGATGGTATATCAGCTCAAAGCTCATTGATTAAATTAGCTGAACAAAGTGCGGACAGAACTAAAGTGGCTTTTTATTTGGATCAATTGGACTTTGATTGGATTTGCGTAAATTGGAAAATGTACAGAACTCATTCTGTAGAAAATTTGCAGCCTGTAATCGTGAAAGTGTATGATTACTACAATATTGATTCTGAAATAGATGTTTTTTTTGAATATTAACTGGATTAAATTCTGTGATCTATCTTACAAATTAATTTTTTTAGTATTTTTTTAGCTTTTTTTATTGACTATTATTGACTAATTAAAAATTGTAATGCTTTGGTCATTCTAAAAAAAATATTTTATACTTATAAATTTTTTTATTTATTTTTGATCCCCACTGACTGATATTTTACATGATTGATTCAAATTAAAAGTTTTTTGGTAATGTGAAATTTTAGTACAAAAATTACAGTACAAAACGTAAAAAGTTTATATTTTTTTTTCTAATTGTGCAAAAATGGTTCTGTAAAGAGTACAATATTGTACAAATTTGTACAAACGAATTCCAAGCTCTGCAAAAACTCTACAATTTATTGCATAATTTAATTTATTGCAAATATTTTTTGATGGTGTGCTTTTTACAGAAAATTGCAGAGTTTTTGCAGAGCTTGGAATTCGTTTGTACAAATTTGTACAATATTGTACTCTTTACCGAACCATTTTTGCACAATTAGAAAAAAAATTATAAACTTTTTACGTTTTGTACTGTAATTTTTGTACTAAAATTTCACATTACCAAAAAACTTTTAATTTGAATCAATTTTTACTCAATCATCAAATATTTAAAAACTATTATGTTATTTATTTATTTGTTAATCTGTATCGAGCTAATGCTCTTCTGAATAAAAATTTATGAAATATTAAGATAAACTAATATAAAATAAAATCATTTTAGTAAAATAAAAAATAGTCTAAATAATAAAAAGAAAAACTAAAAACGATATATTGAAATAGCTAGAGGTGAGACATGTTTAAATATTTGATAGTTCAGGAAAAAAAGAAGAAATTTTTAGGTAGAAATTACACAATGGAGTCGGATATTCGATATATCTTGATTCGAAAATTAACCTTTCGCACTTTATTTATATTTACTTATTTTTAATTTCCTTCATTGCTTAATCTTTTTTGTAAATAGTAAAAGTAGAAAAAATTTTTGCTTCAAAAGGAGTAAATAAGGTAAATAAAAAAACTTATCTTATTTCACCCAAAATTTCCTGTTTGCAACCACTCTGCAATTTTTTTAAAGATTTCATCCTTTCTATTCCAACCATTACAGTCTAAAACTTAAATTTAAACACTTAATTATTTTTCTTAAATAAAATAATCTCTAGTGTTGGTATTTGAACACATGTAGTTGAACATTAATACAATTCTGAACTTTTTTTTGCTCTAAAAAATAAAATCTTTTAAAACTTTAAAATCTTTATTTTTCTATAATTTTAGTTTTTTTAATTTCCTATTTTTTGCAATAAAATAATTTTAGTATTTTGATTAATTGAGTTTTTTCGTTCTAATCGAATAATTTATTTTATATTTAAATTTTTAATTATTATTTTTTCATTCCGTTCCGTTCCAGCTAAAGCTAATTATTTCAAGTATCGTCAATTTTTAAATAATTCTATGAAAAAGTGTGACATTATAAAAAAATTACATAAATGGATTTCTGTTTAATTCTAAAGCAAATTTTAACATATTTTATAAGCTTAGCTTAATTTGCTTCATGGAAATCAATACCAATTTATGCATAAATTGTCTTTAAACTTGTTTTCAATAAGTCTTTTAATTTTATTTAATAAATTTCCAGAAGATTAACAAAAAATAATAAATATTTGATTTTAAAATATTTACCTTCTCTTTAAATAAGATTAAAATTATTTTTAGTTAGTAATTTTTTTTTAATTATTTAATTTATGTAAAAACGATACTTCCAAATTTGGTTGAGGACAGGCAAAATTTACATTGAAATTGAAAATTCATGCAAACCAATTTAATGATTAATATATTTTTTTCACCTGAATAGTGCATAATTCATCAGGTAACGAAGGCAGAGAATTTTGTTAAAAAATAATTTATGAAAAGACAAAATTATATTTTTTTTCTAAATTTATAAATAATAAGCTATCTCTTGGACTTTTTTGAAACTTTAACTAAGGAAAAAATTGAAGCGTGAAACAATCAGCATTAATTTGTATTTTCAAAAAAACTAAAATGCAAGAGCATACTACATAGACTTCAAATAAAATTCTATTAATGTGAAAAATTTCAAAAAAAAAATTCCTAAATTTTTCCACCATTATTTTTCAAATAATTTAAACAAAAATTCAAACTTTGATTGGAAATACATAATTCATTTAAAAATTTTGAAAATGAATCACAGTCTAAAAACAAGAGAAAAAAAGTTTATTTAAAAATAAATTTTATAGCCGAAATTAAATGAGAAAAGATTCTTTTTTAATTTAAAAATTTGGAAATAAGTTTTAAAAAATGCTTTTTGGCACATTGACATTACTCTCTGTCTTACTAAGCCAAGTATATGGCTTTGTACCGAAAGAAATAATGACATTTGTCATTAGAACTGTAGACAGCACATTCAAAAACAGACTTGGATATTACAGTGAGTCTATTGTACATGAGGAGATCATTGAACGTGGTATAGCAAGATCTGTAGCTAGATTCTTTTATGAGCAAGAAAATGGAACAAGCCGCATTGATTTATCCAAACTCGACACAGACTATCGCAATCTAAAAAATATCTACAGAGATTATTATGAAAAAACTTTTTGCAAAATAGACATTGAAGAGTTGATATCAGGTGTGTTTCAGCCTCAAGTAGCCTCTGTAGATTTTGATGATGAAACCAAAGATTTGGCAAGTGCTCATTTTGATGCTGAACAATTCAAACAGTCAAATCAAAGAGTAATAGAATACATCGATATTATACAGAAATTTTTAAATTTAAAAGATTACAGCGCAGCACGCAGATATGCGGCAAGAATTTTGCACACCATTCATGACTTTTATTCACACTCGAACTGGGTTGAAATGGGCAATAGGAAGATCAACAAAGAAATTGGAACCAGAAATTTTAGCAAATATGAGACTGCTGATTTAAAGGACCCTAATACTTGTGTAAGTAATTGTAGTTCTATTGAAATAGAATGCAATAGAATATTAAGAGCATTGGTGAGTCTTATCAAAAGGTTAGGGGTTCGCAGTTCCATAATCAACTGCCCGATAACATATTTCATATGTGAAGGAAATATTATCATTAATGATAAATTAGTGAGTGGTTTTTATGTTGATCAAGGAATCGAGAAGCCTGATAATGCAATGAAATGTAGTCACGGAGGCATTCTTGATGGAAGTTCTTTCAAACCAGCAATTGGTGGAATTAACAAAGACTCTGGTTACTTTGTTTTTTCACCTCATGCCAATTTGCACCTAGAAGCAGCCAATTTAGCCATTGATCATACGGAGTTTTTTTTTGAAGAAATAAGGAAAAAAATTGGAAATGATGAATTTTCAAAATTTTTGAATCTTGAAGTTAGCTCCAGTATTTTGAACTCAATTAATGATTTCTTGCAAATTTGTCACGCAACTTCAATTAAAAAAAAACAATTAAATGGAACATATTATATGTTATTAGCACATTTTATTTTAATAAAATCATTATAAATTTTATATTTTTATAAACTAGAGAATGTGCTGTCTTTTAAATTTTTATATGTAAAAAAATTAGCTCTATTAACAGCAACAGCATCTCTGGATATAAATTTCCAATTTGTATAATACATAATTTTAGGTAATAAAAAATAATAAATTTTTGACAAAATGCTCAAAATTAAATTTAATTAAAATTTGATTTCAATTTGATTTGAACAACTTTTATCAATTTTGACCCATGCATGTTTTTGCATTTAATGCATAAAAAAGTTTTAGTTTAATTTTGCTTGGATCATTTTTGATCCGATTTAAGTCGTGTTTTGGAGTGCTTTATAAATATCTTTATAAGCGTTAGATCTCTCATGATATCTTTATTAATCGAGTATTAAAATAGAAAACGGCCGTTCTTTAGCCGGTGTAAAAAGTGTAAATAAAAATTGAAGTAATGGAAAGATTAGAGTTTTAGTTTAACAAATATATGTAAATAGATTTTTAGAAAAGTTGTAAATAGTTAGTAAATAAAGTTTGAATATTGTTTTATTCTAAGCCAAATTCCAAGTTTGTTAGACTAGTGCTTTTATAGATAGTGTAAATACTGTAGTGCTATGACACATGGTTTTCCCGTAATTTTACGTAAATTAACGTTAAAACACGTTATTTATGGAAAAATTATGTAATTTTACAACGACAATTTTACGTAATCTTTCGAAAAATTACGTGTTTTAACGTTAATTTACGGAAAATTACGGAAAAACCTTGTGTACTAAGAAAAAAAGTAATAATATTTTTTTTTTGTTAATTCAATAAAAATTTGATAAAAAATTTTTTAATTATAAATTTATAGGGCACGAAATTTATAAGAGAAAATGAATTAGAACATAAACCAAGTTTGGACACAACATTGAAGGAAATATCAATTCAATCAAAAAATTTAAGTCAAAAAGCAAATACGTTTAGCAACAAACACAACTTAATTTTTGGTGATAAAAAATCAAATGAAAACAGAACAAATAAAATTTTGTTGACCTCATCTCCATTAAAGCGTAAAGTAGAAAACCAAGAAAAAATAAAGATGCCTGCAGAAGTATCTTTAGAACCTTTTTATGCTAAAATTTTAAATTATAAAAGCATTTTTTTAAAACATTTTTATAAAAGATTTTCAAAGAGACTTTACAAATGAATTGAGAACTAGATTAAAAGAAAAATTTCCTAATAATATAAATCAGCCTTTAAGTTTTTATCAAATAAAAAAAAAACCAAACCTTCCTAGAAATTAAAGGTTCTTTTCTAATATAATTTTTAAATTACAAAATTAAATTTACTGAATTTCAAGCTCATTTAAAGAAATTTTATCCTTTTAGTAGCAATTACTAAATAGCATGGCTCAATTCTGTGAATAGTTAAAAAAATGATCGATCAAAAGCTAAAAATATTTTAAAATTTTTGTTTTTTTTTAAATTAAATAAAAAAGGAATATATAAACTAGATAAATTCAGTTTTTTACCTTTTTTACCAATTAAAAATCGAAAAATTACTTTAAATTACTTAAAAAATGCTAATTTAATTTATAAGCTAAAAATTGAATAAAATTAAAAAATTTTATTTTTTTTAACGAAAATTACCAAAAAATTTCTACTTTTTGGCCCTTTTTGGTTTCAGGACTGACGTTAAAACAAGTAATTTATCGAAAAATTACGTGTTTTAACGTTAATTGACGTAAAATTACTGAAATTCGTTGTTGTCGTGCCATTATCGTTGTTGTTTCGGTTTTTGTTGCGAATCCGACTTTGCCGACTGCTTGGAGAATTTCGTCGACGATACGGGTATTGTTTGCTTCATTTGCTTCTTGATTGTTTCCTTCTTCTTTGATACCGCTGATGATTATGTTTTTTTCTATTTTGGAGGTTTTTTTTTGTTCTTTTCTTACTCTTGAGAGGAGGCAGACGTCGTTGGCCGATGTATTGGTGTTGAAAAGTGAAGCATATGTGCTTTTGTTGGAATTGGTGATTGAGTTGTTAGATGGGTTCTCTTCGAGCTCCTTGACTCGTTTTGATAGAGATTCGTTGTCTTTTTCAAGTTTGTTAATTTTGTTTGAGAGATCTTTGACGGTTTTGTTTAGTGAGAAGAGGATTTTGTAGGTTGCTTTCGATAGATTTGAGAAGTTTCCTTGTCCAAAGGACGGCCAGTTGTCAATGAGGTCCAGTGCGACAATTTGGTCATCGTGGAGATTTGCTAACGTTTCCATTGTGGATTAATTATGGTTATTTTTCAAAATTTAAAATATTTAAAATTTAAAATTTTTAAATTTAGTTAAGAAATTTCATTACGCCATTGGAACCAGCTCCCAGCCAACATCGTAAACTCAAAAACAACCAAAGAATTCAAAAACACACTAGACACATTCACCAAATCCAATCATACCTTCCTCACCTAAGCAGCAACCCCTAACCAACGCATACTTAGAATCTACCATAGCGAGGCCTCGATAGGGGCCTTGCTTCGTTACACCCAAGGAGGTGTAACTGTAGAAACTATTATTATTATTATTATTATTGTTAAATCTTCAATTATTAAGTCAAAGTTAAAAGGTCAAAATAAAATAAAATTACCATTAAGTATTTAAAGAACAAAAAGGGACAAGGCAAAAATAATTAAAATTTTTATTTAGTACAAAAAGGTTTTTTATTTTTTAATATTTTCATTTTCTACCAACGGCTAAATATATTTAATTGAATAAATAATCATTCAAAAGAATGGTAAATTTACCCGAAAAAAGTAAAATTTACCTAAACTTAATTTTTTTCATGGTGAAAAAAAGTAAAAAAGCACTCATTTTAATTAACATAGCTTCTTACGCTTTGTCCCATAATTTCATTGACTCATCGTTCCCAAATGCATTGTACAATTCTTTGAAGCCCATCTTCCCGACACCAAACACTTAATTTGGTCTAGTATTTGGTAAAAAATTAATACTTAAAAACCTTTATCAAATTTTTATTCTACTAAATTATTTGAGTATAACTAGTATAAAAAGATGAACATTTTTTGAAATAAAAAATAGCACTTTAAGTTCTTTTGAAAATAACTTATCGATATTCTCAAAATCATTATATAAATGTTATCTTTATTTATTTAGGATAAAAAAATTCTTTTAAATTCCACAATTAATAAGACATTCAAATGAGAAATAATTAAATTTATTTCTCCTTTTAATACTAAATAAATACTAGTTATTAATAATAACTTTTCACGTGGGTTTGAAAAGAATTCAAGTTGACTATGCTAAAAGAAATTCACAATTCCTTTTTTTTAAGACTAAATCACCTTATTTATTTCTAAATTTGCACTAACATCAATATTTGAAAATGATTTTAATATTTTAAAGTAAATTTTTAGCAAAAAATTTTTCATTTTTACATAGATCCTAATTTATGATTAATCTCAAATATAAAATAAAGTTTTGAGCTTAAAAGGTATTTTTCAAAATCAAATATTTAACATTTTTAAAAACATGATCTAAAATTATTTTTTACTAAATTATTTTCTTGAAAAATTGAAAAAAAAATTTTAAATGTTTTCGGGTTTACTAATATTTTTTCTCAACATCATTTTATTTAACAATGTACATGGCTTTGTACCCAAAGGAATAATGACCTTTGTGATTAAAACTGTAGATGAAACATTTAAGAACAAACTTGGATATTACAGTGAGTCTATTGTACATGAGGAGATCATTGAACGTGGTATAGCAAGATCTGTAGCTAGATTCTTTTATGAGCAAGAAAATGGAACAAGCCGCATTGATTTATCCAAACTCGACACAGACTATCGCAATCTAAAAAATATCTACAGAGATTATTATGAAAAAACTTTTTGCAAAATAGACATTGAAGAGTTGATCTCGGATGTGTTCCAGCCTCAAGTAGCCTCTGTAGATTTTGATGATGAAACCAAAGATTTGGCAAGTGCTCATTTTGATGCTGAACAATTCAATCAGTCAAATCAAAGAGTAATAGAATACATCGATATCATACAGAAATTTTTAAATTTAAAAGATTACAGCGCAGCACGCAAATATGCGGCAAGAATTTTGCACACCATTCATGACTTTTATTCACACTCGAACTGGGTTGAAATGGGCAACAAGAAGATCAACAAAGAAATTGGAACCAGAAATTTTAGCAAATATGAGACTGCTGATTTGGAAGACCCTAATACTTGTATAAGTAATTGTAGCACCATTGAAATAGAATGCAATACCTTAATAAGAGCACTGGTGAAAGTTGTTAAAAAATTAGGTGTTCGAAGTTCGATTATCAATTGTCCGATAAAATATTTCAGGTGTAATGGAAATATTGTCATTAATAGTAAATTGGTGAGTGGCTTCTATGTTGATCAAGGTATAGAAAAACCTGATAATACAATGAAATGTAGCCATGGAGGCATACTTGACTCAAGTTCGTACAAAAAAGCGGTTGGTGGAATTAACAAAGACTCTGGTTACTTTGTTTTTTCACCTCATGCCAATTTGCACCTAGAAGCAGCCAATTTAGCCATTGATCATACGGAGTTTTTTTTTGAAGAAATAAGGAAAAAAATTGGAAATGATGAATTTTCAAAATTTTTGAATCTTGAAGTTAGCAAAAGTTTTTTAAATTCGATCAATGGCTTCATTCAAATTTGTGATTCAAAGTCTATTCAAATAGAGCAAACTTTTAAAAAATGTTTTAATTTTTTAATTTTATTTTTTTTTCTCGAAAAATTTTGTTTTTCGTAAAACTTTAGATTACAGATTGGAAAATAAGTATTAATTTTTTAAAAAAAAATCAATATTTTTGAAACTTTATGTTTTTTTACTTAATATTTACTCAAATCACAAAACCTGTGAAAATAAATATTTAATGAAATAATTAAATTTTAGTTTAAAAACAAAAACCTGAAAACTCGAGGACAAAAATATTATCATTATTAACAATTACTGATGAATATCATGTAAATTTTCACTATCTCTGGTCTGATGTGCCCTCGGTGCCCGCTTCTTGGCGGTCCAACTTGTAGAGAGGAGTGCCATTCGACAGTTTCAAGTCCTTTCTGAATTTTGAACATTTCTATCAAATCACCCCTGGCTCTCCTCTCCTCCAGCGTTATAAACTCCAGTTTAAGACACCTGTCTTCGTATTTCATGTCGTGGAGATGAGTTGGGACTTTGGTGGCACGGCGCTGAACTTTTTCCAGTGTGTTGATCTTGCCGAGAAGGTGTCTCCATGCTTGGATTGCATTCTCGAGATGCGGTCTGACGTATTTGTTGTTTCACACGTGGTGCACATTTTT
This sequence comes from Brachionus paranguensis, assembly GCA_016802215.1. Classification (NCBI taxonomy): domain Eukaryota; kingdom Metazoa; phylum Rotifera; class Eurotatoria; order Ploima; family Brachionidae; genus Brachionus; species Brachionus paranguensis. The sequence continues at coordinate 2,085,702 of JAESIX010000008.1, read as the reverse complement.
TTCCATATATGCGCATCCTTCGAGACCAGCGTCTTGCGAAGCACCCCGAGCATGGAGTTGGCTTTTGCTGCGTATTTATCCACCTGAATCTTTGTGCCCAAAGTGTTATTCACATGGACTCCCACATCTTTCTCCGTCTCAGTAACCTCAAGCTCGTGTGGTATACCGGTCGACCTATCTAGGATGTGGTATTTATTCCCTGGGTTATGCTCGTTTTTAATAAAATTTTCGATAAAAATTGAAAAATAAATAAATTTCACTTTTTAAAACAAAAAAAAAATTTACCAAATTTTACGTAAAATTACGTAAAGTTTTGTTTTTTGAGATAAAAAATCGTAAAAAAAAGTAAAAAATGTAAAAAACAGTAAAATTTTCTTTAATTCTTTTATTTCAATTTTATATTTAATTTTTTTACTATGTATTTGGTTTTAAAAATGATTAGACCATCCTTCGTCTTTTTTTATGACTATTTCGATTACCTAAAACGTTGAAAATCTTAGTTTTTCTTCCTCCTCTAATTGTGTTATTTTAGTTTTACTTTCTTTAAATGATCAATATAATTTTTACATTTTGCGGGCGTCAGAAGTTTTTGGAACTCAAAAATAGCCTTTACATCATCATCCTCGTTTCTCGGTGATTGATAATAATGAGCTGCTGCAAGTTTTAATTTTTTATTATGAGTCAGATGATCACACTTTTTCAGCTATCTTTAAAATAATTTTTCTTAAGTATCCAAAAGATTTTTAAAATTGTTTGTTGTCTTGGCTTTGACCGTTTGACTTGGTAAATTGTTTCAACGGCTCACAACAGGCTAGAAAAGAGAGAGGCGATCTTATCGAATTATTCAAGGTTAGCAAAGATTTTAGTCGTGTAGATTAGCATAACCCGAACAAGTTAATGAATTCGCTGTCCATTGAAGGTCCTGCTGGAAATATACGAGGTCAAAAGCATAGACTTGTAAAGCAGTTTACGAGAATTAAGCAAAGAGAGCACTTTCTTAGCAATCGAGTGGTTGAAAACTGGAACAAGCTACAAAATGATGTAACTGAAGCCGAATCTAAAAATAGTTTCAAAAAAAAGCTAGATCAATTTATTGCCAGCCAAAAACCTAAAACTTAAAAAAAAAAGGAAAAAACTATTTTTACGATATTTAGACTAAATTTAAATTTATTATTATGTATTACTTAAGAAGATTGTGTATTTTTAGTCGTTTTAGCTACCATAGTGAGACCCTTGAGTCTCGCTCTATAGGCGTACCTATTGTAGCTTACATTATTATTATTATTATTGTTATTAATTAGGTACAATACGATTCACAAAGAAGATATGCCTTTGATCACAATAACTTGTAATTGCCTTTCAATTCTTTGATTGTGACCTCTCACATTTGAAGCAGGTCCCGTTAAACTAGAGAAAGAGCCGATTTGAACGGAAGAAACCAGTTGATTTTGTTTATTCCATTATTCTGTTTATAAAATTGAATCAAATCCCCTATTTATCTTCTCTTCTCTAGTGTTGTTAGATCAATCTTCGCTTTTTGTTTCAAAGTCGACTTTTTACAAACTTGATATAAATTTAGTTGCCCTACGTTGTACTTTTTCAAGCAAGTTTATCTCTTTCTTCCTGTTTGGGTTCCAGACCGGTGGTGCATATTCAAGATGGGGTCTTACGTATGCTGTGTAAAGCGTTTTGAAGATAGTGACATTCCAAAAAGTGAATGTTCTTTTAAAAATTTGCTAATTCAAATGAATTTCTATTAAGAAAATATTATTTTCTTTTTTTAATGCAAATTTATCAATTGTTGAATGAATAAATTCTTGAAAATAAATAATTAAATTGATGAAAAAATGATAGCTTTTAATTTCCTAATTTTCGAAATAAATAAATTAATAATTTTTCGAAATAAATTATTATTTTATCTAATTAAATATATTTGTGAACAATTAGATTTGTAAGCCTAAATCTTTATTTTCAAAGTTAAATAAATTGAAAAGAAAAATGCTAATTAATTTTAAAATAAACACATTTTAGTAAAATTTTTAATAAATTCGGAATCGATCTCCGAAAAAAATATATTAATCTAAACCAAAAAATGGCTATTTATTCTTCGTCCTCGGCTTCTTCTTCATGCTCTTGGTCATGATTTTCTTCTTCATTGCGCTCTTCTTCCTCGTTATGTTCCTCATCTTGATGTTCCTCATCTTGATGTTCTTCGTTTTCTTGAGGTTGTTCTTCTTCGTTTGTTTGCTCTTCCACTTCCTCTTCTTCTATTTTTTGTCTTCTATTTCGACTAATAGGCTCGCTATTGATCTTAGCTTTTGGCTTCTCTGGAACAAAGTTCTTGTTCGTCTTTGGATTAGCCCAAAGATCACGTCTATCCTTGAAACTTCTTCGGTCTGTCACTCTCTCATACCGAGAGAACAAAGAAATTTTTCCCTTGTTAAAAATATCATTTAATTTACCATCAATTTATTTAAGGAAAAAAAAATAAAATTTAAAAAAATTTCATTCAAAGTATTGACGAAGTAGTAGGGAACAGGGAAGTGAAATAATACTTTTTGTTCTGGTTGCAGGAACAAAAAATTGGGTTGCTATAAGCATTCGTTCATTAAATGCTATTTATTCATTTATTTTTGTGTTACTTCCCTATTTTACTTACTGGTGAATGCGGAAAAGTTTCTTGTAGATTAAATCTATAAAATTTTTAAATGTTTGTTTTAAAAAAATTATAAACAAAAATTTTTTTTGAAACTACAGAATTTTCTTAATCTTCGTCAATTTAAAACTTTTTTCAATTAGACTACACGCAGAACTTACCGGAGCATGCGGGTGCGTATCAACAATCCATGGAAATCTTGCAATTTTAAAGTTTAATAAAAGTAAAAAGTTTAATACTCATATTATTATTTTTTTTTGTATTTCTGTAGTTTATTATTGATAATTTAATTATCAAAAAAAAAAGTTAACTTACACGCTACCACCAAGACCGGTGTGTACAATGTTTGACTTACGGGTCTTTGATTTACCTTTCTCAATTTGTCTGGCTCTCTCGGCCAATTCCATCATCTTGGAAAAAAATTATTTATAAATTTTTTTTTTTTTTAAATCCAAAATTACGTCATATTTTTGACGGTCATATTTCTCGTTCAAATCGTAAATTTGCGAGTGTAGACTGATCAAAATTTCGTGAAATTCTTGGGCCTGAAAAAAATTGAAAAAAAAATTGAAAAAAATTAATATTAAAAAAAATTAATATTAAAAAAATTAATATTAAAAAAAATAAATATTAAAAAAATTTTTATTTCAATTCACTTGTCTAATCAAGTCATCTTTGTTTTGACCATCGAGTCTAAGGTCTACTAATCTTGACGAAATGACATCGCGTTTTTCTTGCTCCAATTGCTCAGGCGACTTAAGCAGAATTTCTTTGGCCTTGAGGATATTGGACAATTTGGAACCACCAGTATTGGAAACCATTTCTTCTTCGAGTTTTTTTCTCTCTTGTTCGATTTTAGCTAGTTCTAATTTTTGTTTGCGTTGAAGAGCTTCTTCCTTGCGGCGTCTTTGTTCTTCCTTCGAAATCAAAAATAATCAAAAGCTTTATGCCAAGAGAAAAGTTATTCTTAGATAGAATAAATGATTTGAAAGAAATATCCAGATATTTATAAAGAATATATAGAATTATTTTTGAGCATATATGTTTTACAAACACCAATCAGTGTGTATCTCTATCTATTCCAAGTATTCTTCTACTACTCAACTTAACCTATTATTCCTTTTTCTTTTGCATTACTCTTACAAGTTTATCTTCTCGAATTTCTCCAATTCATAATTAAATCGACCTATAAAGCAACTTTAATCTAAATAAATCTGTGAATGCTGATAAATTATTATTAGATATGATAAGATTACCTCTCTTTGGCGCCTCTCTTCTTCCATTTCAGCCAAGCGTTCAGCTTCCAACCTCTCATTTTCCTCTTTACGCCTGCGCCTCTCCTCGGCTTTGGCACGAAGCAACTCAATTTCATCTTCTTCTCGCTGAATTTCGGCCCGGATCGCAGCTTCTACTTCTGCTTCTGATTTTGCAGTGCTTCTCAATGCCCTTGTCTACAAAATTAATTTATTCAATGGAGGTTAATTTATTAGAAAATTTCTGGCGGAATTGTGTATCTATCCAATTTAAGGTGTAAAAAAATATCTCAAACATTCAAAGAGCATTTTTTTTAAATTGGTAATTAGTATTCTTAAATTGTAATTTTTAAAATATTTTCGAAACAATTTTAAAAAATAAAATTTTCTTTAAACAATATTTTAGTGAAGATCTTAATCTTTTTTAGATTTTTTTTTCAAATCTAATTTGTTAATATTTTAAGATTTTTAAAATCATAGTCTTAAAAATAGGAAAAAAATTAAATCTTGAAGTCTAAAAAACTGAACAGATAATTTTTTATTTTAAAATTTATCTCTCAAATTTTTAAAATATTAATAATTAAATTCTAGCCTTAAATAAAGGGAAAAAAAATTGTAAAATATTATCAATTTTTTATTTAAAATTTTTGTAATTGAATGTCTAAGTTTTTGTAAAGAAATAATTTTTTTAAGACATCTCTTCGAAATAAGGCAGCTTCAAGTACATTATTTAAGAAGATTTACCATCCAAACCATGTTACAACAATTTTTTTTATTTAAAAGTTTTATTTTTTTTAAATAATACTTTATTACTTCGAGTTATAAATAATTAAAGCATTGTTCTAATAATTTTAGAATTAAACTTAAATCTTGCCTTTGCCCTAAAGTAAAATTAGACTTGATTCTAAAAAATTAAAATGTTAGCTGTAACTAATTTGTGAAGCGATTCAAAAAATTAATTTTGTTTAGAATTAAGTATAATTTTAATTAAAAATAAAGGCGAATATTAAGTGGATGGTAATAAATCCAAAAGAAACGGTAACTTGTTTATGAAAGAAACGGTAATCCGGTTTATGAGCGCTTAAATATTTAAAATTTCACACTTTCCTAATTAAAATAAATTTTTAATAATTAAAAAAATTAAAATTCAACAATTAAAAAATATCGATTTGAAAAAAAAATCATCAAATTAGTTTTTTTAAAAAAAAAATTTAAATTCATTATTCAAATCGCCTACAAAATATATTTATTAAATAAAATTTACTTTTGCATGGTCTTTGTTTTCGTTCTCAGACATATCCGATTGAATAAATAGAACAATTTAGATCTATGTTTATTAAAATTTGATTAATATTATTAAAATAATTATTTTTTTTGCTGGTCCAATAGTTTAAATATAATTTTTTGTTGTAATTTTTCAAAGCTTTACATTGATCAAGCCAAGAAAAATTAAAAAAAAAAACTAAAGCATTTATTTGTTAGAGAGTTGGCAATATTTATTCGATGTGTTTTAACTTATTTTCGCGCTAGAGTTTTGAGAAAACAAAAGTTTATGTATTGGTTAAATAATTGATATTTTATCATTGGATCCAAACGGTAAATGATAGATTATTATCATTCCAATTCAAAGGCAAATATATATTTTTGCAATTATAATGTACTGTGCCTGTGTTTATTGAATAAGACATTATTTGTAAAAACACAATTTCAAATTAGAACAACAATTCAAAAAAACAACGCAAATAATCCAATTTGGGATGAAAATGGAATGCTCATGCAGTTCAAGTCAACGTTATCTAACTTTTTGTTTATTCATTAAAATTTGGAATAAATTGGTATTTTGGTGTAGAAAAGCGTTATAGCTTTTCAATTTGGAATATATTAATCTTTCAAAATTCTTATTTATCATAAACGAAACTTATTCTTATTCTCTATTAAAAATATATTGGCTTAAATTTTTGTCATTTGTTTATTTAAAAGCAGGCGCATTATTTCTAAAGCGCAAAGCTTTGATCTATTTAAGAAAATCTCATTAACTTTATAAAGAATTTCAAATAACGCTTCAAAAAGCTTTTTTTTTTATTTTTAACTTCCATTTATCTATTAAAATATGACAACATAAACTCAAAAGTTTTGGCTAGGATTCCTTCAGATGTAAGCTCAATGTGGAGTCTTTGAAATTCAGGTCCAAAATTAAATATCATGGCCGAATCAAAAAATACTGAGCTGCCATTAAAATTTTCCAAGGATATTTTTAATTTTTAATTTTAAATTTCGATTTTTATTAATGAGTTCCAAATTAAAATTTTCTTTAAAGAAAAAAATTTTTTTTCTTGACATTTAACCTAGCGGAGTGACACCCCGATTTTTTGAGTTATCTAAATGTTAAAAGTATTTTTTTTAGTTTTAAAATACTTTCAATTTTTTCAATTATTTATTCAATTAAAGTTTAAGTCCTATAATTGAAAACCCAATAAAATAATAAAATTTTTATTTAGTTTATTTTAGTTTTAAAAATAAATATTTAAGAACGATTTTTTAAATTTTTTGTTTTATTTATATTTAATCTGTATTTTAAAATGGATAGTATGAAATTTTAGGTAATTGAAGACACAAAAACCGGCTTTTTTTTTAAATTTCACACTTTCTATTCTGAAATACATTAGTATTGCATAAGTAAAATAAAATTTTTAAATTATAAAAAAATTATAAAATTATAAAACGTGCTCAATTTAATGGTTTTTAAATTGGACATTATAATTGAATAGAAATAATAATTCTTATCCAAACTTTAGACATTTAAGAGATAATATTTGAAATTAAAAAATTACCAACTTTTTTTTATTTTTCAAGACCATAAGAGTTAAGATCTTTAAAATTTTCGAAAAGCATTTGAAAAATTATAACCAAAAAATACTAAGTACTTTTTTAAGGAAGATTTTAAGAGACATCTAAATCAATTGTAATTAAATATCAGAACTCGATCAAATGAGCTGATTGTTATTTTAGATTATGAACCCAAAAATAATTTAAGAAAGTTAATTAATAAATTTTATTTTTATAAATGTAAATTATTATTATTATTTATTTCAAAAATAAGCGCCAATATTGGCGATGAAATTAAAGTAAAAAAAAATGAAATAAAAATCATAATTGAATAAAATTGGAATATTAATTTCTTTATTTCCTCCTTTTTTTATACAAATTTTAATTTTTTTATTTAAGTATTTAGTCCCATAGACAAAGTAGAAAAAGATACAAAAGATTATATAAATTAAATAAAAAAAAAAGAAAATTCTAATTATAAAATTAATTCATTATTAAATGTAAATATCAAGCATTCTTCAAATTTATAAACTCTTTGAGCTCACGATGATGAAAAGAAATTTCCAACCGTTCTTATAAAATGTTTTTTGGGTATTTTACAATTGCTTATTTGAGGTCGAAAATCAAATGCTAAGATGGACATTTTACATTTCCAGAACCTTGCAAAAATGTATTCCTTGACAAATAAAATTTTCATTTGAAATTTTTGAGATAATTCAGATTTGAGATTATTCGTTCAAACAAACTTTTTTGAAGCGGTAACGATATTTTCAGTCAATTTAATTAAATTAAAAACATAATTGATGTTATAAAACAATTATTTAAAAATTAGTTCATATTGGAAAAATTTAATTAATAAAGGCAAATAAAAATTTTCCATGCTCAATTATCATCAATTTAAAAAATTTATGAAAAAAAATTCTATCAAAAGACAAATTTGATTCATGTTTAATTAATTTACTGACAAGGGGAGCAATACTCATTTGCATATCGCCTAATATTCTGTTTTATTAATTAAAAATTCGGTGTTTATTTAGAAATATGGAAAATTATAATTTTAACTGACTGTGATGGCTAAATAGTGCTTTTTATGAAATAAACAAGTAAATTTCTCAGATTTGACTCTTTTGAAGAATAAATATCTCTTATTAATTATTTAATTTAGCATTGAAATATTTAATTAGTTCATTGAAAAAAATAATAGTTGTCAACTAATTAAATGTTCGCCCCAATTGAAGTCAATTAGGTCAATGTCAATAATAAATAAGTGAGGTATTTTAATATTGTTAAATTTTAGAAAATAGCCAATTAATTTAAAACGCCAGTTTTATGACAAAGAAAATTTTTTAAAATATTTATTCACAAAAAATTTACAGAAAATTAAAATTTTAAATTAATTTCGAACACTTTTCTTTTGAATCATTTTGTTCAAAATGACAACAGAAAAATTTTTTAAAATTTTTAACTAGAATATCAATTCGTTTTGAACTCACATCTGACTTGTACTTTTTAAAACTAGCATCATGACCAAAGCCAGTTTTTTTGATGTTAAACTTTCCATTGGACTTAATTTGTAGCAACTTAAGTTCGGCCCTGATGCTTGGTCTCCTCGCGTTCAGCCACACAGTTCCACATGCTTCTGTCAATTGTCTTCTAAATGTCATTTTACGAAAGCTTTTCTTGGCCGAATGCTTAAAACTTCCCTCCCTTTCACCCAAAGGATGACCACTCGATGTCGAACTATTTCCATTACCAGTTACAAAGCTGGTCGCTTCATTCGCTATCTTTTGGCTATTTTTGCCAGGCAAACCTTGGCTATTGATTATAATGGGGTCTGAATTCTGGTAGGTTAATAATCTACTGAATTGAGGTTTTGTCAAATCGAGGTTTAGAGAAACACGTCTGTGCTTTGATGGTATCATTTCTGATGGTAAATTAGCAAGGCTGAACAATTTTTCAAAAGCACTATCGAGTCCCATCAAATTTTTGCAGCTGATTTCAGAATACATACACGATTTGAAGGCCGAGACAAATTGTTGTGTCTCTCCTAAATCAATACATCGGCTGGATAGCTTATTTTCCAGCAAGTAATCAATTTTATTGCCAAGGATTAGAATAGGTACATTGGAGCATCGCTGGTCTTGTTTTGTTTTTTTGAGCTCTACTATCAATTCACATAGTTGTTTAATTTGGAAATACGAATCAATATCATCAATGCCAAAAACCAACACGAACAAATCACCTATGAAAATAAATAATTTTTTTGAATTTTTTTATTGATTTTCTAAATTAAAATATTGTTCTTTTTTTTTAATTATTTGAATCGAATGTCTAATTATCAATATGAATTATGATTTAAAATTAGATCTTTTTAAAGCTATTAAAGATAATGATTTGTTTTCCTTCTTCAACTTTTAGCTCACTTTTCTTTAGTGTAAAAAGGTTTATTATGGATTTGGTATTTGAAAAAAAATTCTGAATTTTTCTTCTATTTAATTAGAAAAGGATTAAGTCACTTAAATAAGCACAACAGAGTGATGGGTATACATAATTTATTAATTTTAAATTAAAAAAAGTTTCAGTTATTTCACTTAAAAAAATAAATGATTAAAAAATACGGAGCAAAATAATAATGATCTAATAACAATCGAAATTCTCAAAATAAAACAATTTTTTTCTTGTAAAATTTAAAAATTTCAAAAATATTCTTCTAAATAAATTTGATTAAGCCATTGATTTTTTGATATTTTATTATTTATCTAATTTTACTTATTTTATCTTGATCAACTGGATTTTTTTAATTTGCAAATATTGTCAAAATTTCCATTAAATAAATAATTTTAATTATTCAAATTTGATTTTTTCTTTGCTTACATGAATCGAAATTTTTTAAAAATTTAAATAACTAAAGTATTTATTAAATTTTCAATTTTTCCAGTAATTCCTGAGATTAAAAACAAAATTATTTACCAGTCATGATGTTGAGCTTTTTCATGGCCGGAAATGGGTCGTTGCCGGATGTGTCCAAAATGTCCAATCGATATATTTCACCTTTTATTTTGTATATTTTTCGATGAAAGTCTTCGATTGTCGGAAGGTAGCCATCTTTGAAGGGTTTTCCCAAAAACCAGTTGATAATGCATGTCTTTCCAACCCTGGGTGCACCAAGAATAACAAGTCTAAATGAATTTTTAAACGATACTTCATTGTTTGAAGCATTTACCAACGGATTTCCATTCACTGCTTGACTGTCTAAAGTCATTTTAAAAATCTAAAACAATTGTTTAAGAAAATTTTATTCAATTTCGTGAATAAAAATAGAAAAAATCTGCTCAAACTATGCCAAAGAGCTGAGTAGGCAACTTATTTAAAAAGATTAGTCTGAATATAATCTCTTTCATGAAATTATTATATTGATTTTTTAAAGTGATATTTTAGGCGTCTCAACAAATTGGTTTTTCCTTTCTTATAAATACCCATCTGAATTCACTAACCAAAGAATAGAAAGCATATGACAGATACCGGAAATCGAGTCTCATCAATTGTTTCATGTTTTTCTAAGGGAAATTAAATTTCAACATTTCATATTTTGATAAAATTAAATCAATTTTTATTTCATGTTTTTTTTTGAATGAATATTTAAAATGACAATAATTAAAAAAAAATTGTAATTTAAAAATTTTAATAAACTTATATGCGCGACTCTGATGTGAGTTTACTTACCGTTTCAAAATGTTCTCTCGGGAAAATTTTAAAATCCGATGACGAAGAGGGAAAATGAATGCATCACGGTGACGGATTAAGTCAGCTTTTTGATTGAGTTTAATATTTTATGATAGATTTAGTAAATAAATAATTAAATCAAAGAAAATTAGTATCAAAAAATGCACCCAGAGCCATACTTAAAAAAAAGATCTTTTAGAATTAAACTCTTTAGCAATGCGGAAAAATTATAAGTGCCAAATTAAAATAATTAAAATTATTGCACAAAATATGAAATTTCCGTAGGATTAGAAGTAGAACAAGCTTTTGAAATAATCTCATTTTTCTTTACTCACATTAAACACATGATATGAAAAATTATTATTAAAAATCAGTTCAATTTAAAATCTGTAAATAAACTTCTAGACAAAAATGCTTGAATCATATTTGAAAATACAAAAGCCCAATTTAATAAAATGAATAAATTTTGATATTTAAAAAAATAATTTTACTTCTCTTTATTCAAAATTATAAAAAGCTCTTTATTTCCAAGATTTGCTTTAATATTTGAGAAAAAAAAATCTCACAAAAAGATTGTCTAATCCAATGGTTAAATATGATTAAATGTTTTGAAAAATAAACTCTCATAGATACAGATAATTTACTGATAAAAGCTTTTGTAGTAGGACAAAAGTTCAATTAGTTAATGAAGTATATTCAAATATTCAAATATTAGAATTATTTTTTTTGTTATTAATTCGTTTCGCCTTGATTAATTTAAATGAAAAAAGACAACATTATTTAAGCCTGACGAGGAAAAAATTAAAATTTCTTCCATTAGGTAAAATAAATTGCTTCAGTTTCATACTTTTATTTAATTTGATAGATATTTCCTTTTTCTTTTCCCATAAAAATAGATTCACCTAATTTGAATTCAATTAAAATCCATAAACGCTTATTAGAAACTGATATTTAAAATTATCAATGACGCCTTTAAAAAATGTGGCGTCTTACGTTCTACGAAAGATATTTGTCACTTTTATGACAAAAAATATTGTTTCCTACTGTGATAAAAATGTAAATTTAGAATGAAAATATGTAACTTTAAATTTATCAAATTAGGAAAATTTTAAATTTTTTGATTTTTTAGGAAAAATGAAAATCTTCGCTTTAATTCTTTTTTTTAACAGCGACATTTTTAAATGTAAAAACAAAAATATCTAAAATTGGTCTATCTTTAAAATATTTAATGGAAGATAAATATAACCCAGCTATTTGGGTGTTATTTTTCTTAAAGAGAAATCTTTAAAGGAAAATAAATTAATGATGAAACCAAGTTTTAATATTTATTTTCTTTTAAAATTTTAATTTTAATTCTCAAAAAAAACTTCCAAATTTTAACACAAATATCATATTCGGCTACAAATTCTAATTTAGAAAATATTGTTTTATTATCATTTGAAATGATTATTTTTCTCTAGAGCCGTATAAAAAAAATCAAAAATTTGACAGAAATAATAAACTTAGATTGTTTCAATTTGATGAAATTAACTTTGCATATTAAAATTAATTTAATAACATTTTTTTAAAGTATTTTTCAATGTAAAATTTCATCTTGGTTAAATAAAATTTTCAAATAAGGCAAACGAAATTTATAACCTTTTAAAAGCATATATTAAGCTAATCTGGAAAATTGATCTTTTTTTTAAAACAAAAAGTCTAAAATAAAAATACATTAAATCATAATATTTTGCTAATTTAATAGTGTTCTTGAAAGATATTTAAAATAGCTATTTATGGTAGATTTAAATTTCAAAATAGTTATTAGAAAATTTAAAACAAACGCTTAAAAGAATTTATACTAAATTTTTTATTTTGATCACATTAAGGATACGATCAACATTCATTTCATTAGAGTGTGAATAAAATTGAAACAAATGAACGAAAACCGTGAGACGAATTGCGTATTTTTTGTCATGGATTTTTGTTTTTTTTTAATTTTTTTTCAGAAATTAATTTTAAATTCATAGAAAAATCAGTACCTGGACCACAATAAATATCCTAGTTAAAAATTGAGAGTTGATTTCCGGATTTTATTCTATGATTTGCCGGATCATGCTAAATTCTATTATATCAATTTAGATTAAAAATTTTAGCTTAAATCAATTGAAAATTTTCTTCTTGATAAAATTAATTGCTCAATTATTAAATTTAAAATTAAAAAAAATTGAAAACAATTTCCGAAAATGAGTCAATAATATGCTTTACCTCTTCAGCAAAATTTCCTAAAATAAATTTTGTACCAAATATTTTCATTTTCTATCATGGAATATTTTGTTTATTTTAATTAAGTGATTTAATACTGATATATAATCTAGTTTTGTAAATTAAGTGTTGTGACTTTCTTTAATCTTTTTATTTGGTTATCAGAAATTTTTAAAAATTCTTATTCATCAAATTAATGCTTATCAAATATATAATTATTTTTACTCCAAGAAAATGTAACAAAATTAATAATTTATTTTAAACAAGACAATTCAGAATTATAAAACAATTTTTCAATGGAGTAGGCTGCAAGAACATTATTGTTCAGGTATAATTACAGCTTAATTATTACACAGTTGGATTTAATTAGTGAAAAGTAAAACGAAACCACAAAGCTTATTCATAGCCTCAAAGATTGATCGCATGATAACATACACCCCGTGTTTATTTCATTTTTATCATGAATTTGTTACGTATTTTCAGGTAATCTTTTTTGGATAAAAATAAAAATATCCGACTCTAACTTTTACACAAATACACGCAAGAACTAGCACTTAAGCTGAACTTCGTAACTATTTTGTGTTCATTGTGTGTTACAGTTTGTTGGTATGAAAATGGAAGCGTGACAATTTTTAGACTCAATGGTCAAATTAAAAATACAATTTATTTTTGACCATTAAAACAAAAAAAATCGAAAAAAAATATTACAAAATTGAGTAATATTTTGCAGGCCTAAAAACTTTCTTGGTTGTAGGCTACCAAATTATTCGGCCATATTCCCTTGAATAAATTTTAGTTATATTTCTAAACTTATCAGTTTGGATTTAAGAATCTCATGTAATTAGAAATTCCGATTGATTAATAAAAAAAATGAATTAAAATTTACTTATTTTTATTTTTAAAAGTATCTTCTTCATTGCAGATCATGTAAAATTAATTGGAATTATTCAATCAACTGAATTTTCAGTTCTAATTCGGAAATTGAAAAAGTCTTATTAAGTCGATATGTTATTGAAAAATAAATCAAGATTTAAAAAATAATAGCAAATGCATCTAGGCATTCAAAATCGGAATTTTCAATATTTAATTGAAGAATTGGGTAGTGGGCAAATATTTTGTCGTAAAATTTAATATTTTTTTAACTTCTTAGTTACTTTTGAATCGCTATTAAATTAAAAAAAAAAGTCTTCCGTTAAATTTTGGAATTTTAGATAATTGATTGAAATTTAAAAAATCTATAAACTTTCAGCAAAATATTATTAAAATTTGCAGAATTTTAAAGATGAAAATAATAAAAATTCTCGCTAATATAAATGTCGCTAAATAAAATAATTTTAAAAAAGTTAATATTTTTTTTTTAATTTTATTTTTTATCAAAATAGTGCCAATTTTGTATATCTGAATCAAAAACAGATATTATAATAAAATTTTAGAGGTGATCTTAAATTGGAAGCAAATAAAATATTTAATAAAACATTGAGTACTTTGATTTAAGTGTACCTCAGCCTTGAAACATAAGGCTCTGTCTAAAACTATCTAAAAAAATTAAATAAACACATCAGACTTGAATTAAAAGAATATCAAACTGCTGATTTTTTGTATGCATAAAATGTCCGGACGCCAATAATGGTAGCCATCACGAAATCAGTTACCATTATTAATAATAATAATTACAAGGCCAAGTCTACTAGTCAAAGGTACTAGTCAAAAATACTCAGAAAACGCAATTTTTAAATTAAATTAAATTGTAGTCAAATCGGTAATCAAAGGCCGAGATCTGGAGCAAGGTTTAGATTATCCGAATAAAAATATCCTTTAAAGTAAATTTTTTCTATTTAAAAAAAAATTTGAAATAAATAAAAACAGTCAAAAATCTTATTAATTCAAATTTTTATTAATAAACAAATCTCTATTTCTTCTAATTGAATTTTTTATTTGACTGTGACATCAACAGATTAATTGAAAATTATCAGTTTATTTATTATATGATATAAAATACGTTAAGATTCGAATACTCTAATTTTCTAAATATTTGATTCAAGTATCTATGTATAGGCAATTGAGACCTAGAAATCTATAATTAATTAATTCTTTGATTCCAGCAAGATATCCTAAAAAACTTTTTATAAATTTTCACTGAAAAAAGCTTTAACGCGTTCACTTTTAATTTAATAACTTTTAAATTTGAAAATAAAATTTAAAGATTATATTTATTTTATTATATTTAATTTTGTTTTTTAAGCATAATAATCGCTTAAGTAATTTTTAAAGAAATTGACAGGGATTAAAGTTAATGCTAGCTTTTTTTTTCAAACAGATTTAACTTAAAAATAATTTAGCTCCTTACATAAATTCCCAGGGTTTTAATTTAAGTCTTAAAAATTTGAAAGAATTATTTTTCCTTTTTATTTTACTCACTTTGTATTAAGTTTTTTTGCTAAAAAAATCTAGAAAGCAAATGGAAATTTATTTTATTTATTTGTTTATTTGAATAAAATAAATTTCCATTTGAAATTTTCCACCAATTTTTATTTAAAAGGAATTTTTATTTTGAATCCAATCTTGCTTCTTTGGGGACAAATTCAAATTCATTATATGGATGATTGTTAACACGAATCTAATTAGTCTGTTTTGTTTGATTTGTTCCAAAGCAGGTGTTATAAGCTCAAAAATATAATAAATTAAACAATTTATTTGGAATGAGGCTTATTTCCCACAATATTCAGTCATATGCACAGTGCTAATCAATAAACAAACAATAGAATAACTAATTATTTTAAAATAAAAATTAATTAATAAAAATAATTTAATTTTTTAATTTCGATATTGATAATGCATTAAAATAACTTATTAAAAAATAATTTCATGTCTCTTATCTCCTTTTTTAAAATAATTGCCTCAATTGTCTAAAAATCTTGGCTTCAAACTGTTTTTAATTTTTTTAAAAAGATTACCTTCGGGCAGTTTGGAATGAATTTCAAGTTCTGCCTTTTGACAACCGAATCAAATAAAAAATAATTTAAGATAGGTAAAAAATTCGATATGAAAAATTTAATTTGAAATAAATTTTGAATAAATTGAATACATTTTTATGATTAAAAAAAATATTTTAGATGTTTATTAAGTATACGGAAATTAGTAATTAATGGATGCCCCACAGCTAATTGAAGCAAAATTATCAATTTAAACAATTAGCTAAATCCATTTTTTACTCGGATTTAGTCAAAATTTTCTTACTAGTATTGTAAAATATTTTTAGCATGAATCAGAATAAAAGCATTTAATCCGAGAGAGAGAGAGAATAATCGATTAAAATGAAAATAAAATAAAACTTACTGAAAATAATTATATTTTTGAATGGAGAAATTTAAAAAATCGATGATGATTTAAATTTTTCAAATAAGTTGTTCGCTGCTTTGAGGACTAAGCATCAAAATTTTGTCACCAAATTTCAGGATTTTGATTTTTAAAATACAAGTCAATTAGCCATTTTAAAAATTGGTAATTCAAAATTAATCGCATAAAAGGCTAAGATATAAAAACCTTTTTAATAGAAAAAAGATTAGTTTTTTATATTTACAGATACTGATTTATTTATTAATCATATTTGTTTTTTAATAGAAAAAGGAATATTTTCTCAAATAGCAAAATAAAATTTCTATAGTAAAATTTGTGACTATTTAGTGTTTTATTTCAAAAACTAGGAAAAATTTTTTGTCAATAATATACAACATAACAATTTTATAAAAGCTTTCAGTAAATAAGGTGTATGTTATTTGATTTTTGAATCATAATTTTTACATAACTGATTTCTGTATAATGCTTATAATCTATTTCTAAACTTAATTTTGAAATTTTTGAACACACCCGATTTATAAGCTAAATAAAATGCAATATTCTAATCGTGAAATAAAAGCGAAAATTTTCACTTTTCATTATCAATAAAAAAAAATTTTTAAGCTAAGCTTTCTTTGATTTTTTAGCTTTTTTTAATCACTTGCTAATTTGTCATAAATTGTTTAAATTTTTATAAAATATTTTTTTTTTGGTTAAAAATTCACATAAAATGTTCTCCGTAGAAGACATGGTGTAGTAAAAAAGTTAATTATATAAAAAAGCTATTTGAAGACAAAAAAAGATGATCCTAGAGGTACTGGGTTAAGTTTTTCTTAATTTTTTTCAAAGCCTTCGAAACCTGGTCTTGCATGATTTGACGTAAAAATTTTCATTGCACAACTTTTAGACTCTGGATTGATTTTGAAACTGTAAGCAAATTTTTTGTTAATTTCAATTTTTTTTATCTTTTAATTAGAAAAAAAAAGAGAAATAATTTTCAAAAGTTTATTTAATTTTTTTTTAAATAAATTAAAAAAAATAAAATAATTACAATATCATAAATGTTATTATTAATTTTGAAACTTTAAGCAAATTCTTTTTTAAATTAAATTTTCAGCTCTTGTTTTATTAGCTAAATTAAAAGCTAAAATAAGGTAAATCTTTTTAATTAGTAAAAAAAAAAAGAGAAATAATTTTCAAAATTTTATTTAATTTTTTTAAAATAAATAAAAAAAAAAAAATTAAAATATCATAAAATTTTTTTATTAATTTGAAACTGTAAGCAAATGTTTTATTTATTTCAATTTACAGCTCATATTTTATTAGCTAAAGTCAAAACTAAAATTAGGAAAATCTTTTAATTAGAAAAAAAAAGAGGAATAATTTTCAAAAGTTTATTTAATTTTTTTAAAATAAATTAAAAAAAATAAAATAATTAAAATATCATAAAATTTCAACAAAAAGGAAAAAATCACTATCTGTATTTACAATACTTTTTTTTCATTTTCACCTAGAATAAATTGTCTAAAAATTTAGAAAAATTGAACTAAACAACAAAAATTTTTGATGATGAACCGGTAGCAAGCTGTTTTCTACTCAGGCCGCAGAATAGGTGGTAGATGTAAAGGACACAATTTGAGGCATGTTATTCAAAGCGCCTAGTATGTAATTATTTTAATTCTTCAAATACCAAAAAAATTTAATTAATTTAATATATTTTATGCCAAATTCTATTGTTTAAGAGAACAGCCCGAATTATTGTTACAATCCAAAGAGGGATTATAGTTTTCCAAAGTTTGTGCCACATCCAACAGTCCGCACTCAACTGCACATTGAACACAGTCTTTGCCATGAAAACCAACTATCTTGGGATTGCCACCATTTCTCAGCATCAACAGGACCAGCTCAATTTGCTGAGATTTGATGGCCAAGTGCATTGGCGTGTCCATGTCATCATTCTGAGCATTTACATTGGCACCATTTTTCAGCAAAATGCACGCTATTTCACTGTGACCATTCTACGTGTTAAGTAAATAAAAGTGTTCCGATAAGACAATTAAATTGCCTTACCTGAGCAGCGCCGTGAAGGGGGGTGAATCCATAAGGACCAGGCTTGTTGACATCGGCACCATTCTTTATCAGTTCGGTGACAGCGTTCACTCGGCCGACTACAGTGGCGTTCAAAAGCGGAGTGTAGCCATAGGCATCTACATCATTGGGGTTGACTCCGTCATTTTTGATCCAGGTACACACTGACACCTCATCTCCGCACTCGGCCTCCTCGGACAGGGTCCGCTTGGTTTTGTTGTGATAGCCGAAGAGCAAACGCTGCAAGGCCTCTCTGGGATTTGTGAATATGCCGTAGCTTCGTTTCTCGGCCTCGTTGTGGCTTGGGCTGTTTTCCTCAATGGAAGATAGCGAGAATGAGTTGTTGTGGGTAATGTCTTGCATTCTAAAATCTAGACAAATTTGCCTGGTTAAGAAAAGTTTTTTTACTTTTTTTTATAAAAAATTGCTTTGAAATAATAGAAAATTTCTAAATATGATACGTTTTATCAGAGTCGAGTATTTTTGTTCAGCAAGTTAAAATCATTTGTTGAATTCGTGCAAATTTTTTATATTTGTTCAAAAAAAATCACTTTTCATAATCTAATTACGTTTTTTTCTTTTTCAAATAAAAAATTAAATAAAAAATCAATTTTTTTCAATTTCATAAATTGAAAAATACGATTAGATAAAGAGTGAGAGAGAAAGAGAGAGAGAGAGAAAAAAAGTTAAATTATTGAATAATAGCAAGTGTCTCGAATCCTAGAGTTTTATGGCAATCGAGCTTGATGTTTATGACCTTAATTACAGAAAATGTCGCCTTTTCTAATTATAATGTCGAAAACTTACAAAATTAATTTAAATTTTCATAAATTATTTTAAAATATTTTAATTTTGAATAAAAAAAAACGCTTTTAAACGAAAGTTTGGCTACATTTATTATTAAAAATGTAAAATTAAATTTATTAGAAAAAAAATATTTTTTTATTAGCTTTTAATTAAAAATCTATGAAAATATGTTCGAGGTCAAAGCTAGTAATAAAATATTTTGATAAACTAAACTTTTATTTCCCATGAATAAAATATCCAACAAAAATAAATTATCTACAAGTAAAATAATAAGCAGCTGACATTTTTTTTTCTAGTTTGTGTGAGCCTGGATAAATATTGGTCTCCAAGCTTTATTAAAATTTATCGAAGTGAAAAATTTTTAATATTAAAATAATTTATTTCGAATGGTCATTTATAAACTCAAAATTTGATCTTAAAAAATGTCACGTTTTTAACTCGTATTAAGTTAATTTAACTTGGATGAGAAAAAAATCTCTAATTTTTATGTACACGATCATGATCTCTCACAGATTAAGAATTTTATTTTTTCTCTAATTCAGTTATGTAAAATCAAGTTTTTTAAAACGTGCTTGGCTCACGACTTAATCACTGGTCACACATAAATCAATGCAAAGTTATTACTAAAAAATTCAAAACATTATTTAAAAGTGGGGTAGATTTTCAAAAATGAAAAAAGTCACTGTAAATCTGAATCTTGGAATTTGTTAACAGGATTAAAAAATAAAAATAATTTTTTTCAACTAATTAAAAAAGTATCTGCTTTAAAAACACTCAAATAAATATTTAACATTAGATTATAGGAAAAAAATAAAAATCACTTGAAACAAAACTCTCTTCAAATTTTGATAAACTTTAAAAAATATGTTTTTTTCAATTCTTTAGATATTGATTTTATCAGATAGATAAAGACACTCTTGATATTAGTCAAAAATAAAAAAACATAATAAATTATAAATAATGAAGATTTTTTTCAATTATTAAAAATTTTATCGTGAATTTAATTAAATAAATTTTATTTAAATTTTAAATTGACTACTTAAACATGTTGGTGAATAAAAAAAAGTTAACTAGAAAGGCTATGATTCAACTTTGACAAAAACTTTTGGTTTGGAAAAAATTTTGATCGCTTCATCGATCTGAATTAGTCTCTTTTCCATTTCACTTTTGGTTGTCTGAATCCTAAAAGTGTCATTTCTGATCGGCAAGCTGTTCAACTCGGACAGCAATTTTTTATGCGCTTAAAAATTAAATTAAAAATTTTAATTAAATTTTAATTAAATTAAAAAATTTGAAAAAAATTGGGCCTACTTTCTTGAAGTAAATTAAGAGTACTTATTCTCTCATCATCGGACAGTTTTCTGTGTCCCGGTGGTTGTTCGGGATCAGGCAAATTTTTAACATACTCATCAGTGGATTTTTTTATGTATTCTTTTCGCTGCTCTAAACTAAAAATAAAATTAAAAAAAAAAAACTTTTTTTACTTAACCAAATTACTAATTTGGAATTTTTCCTTTTATTTTCTCATTATATTTTTCCATGTCTTTATTGAGTTTTTCTTGGACATTTTTGAGCATTTCCATGCTTGGAGCCCTTTTCATTCGCGGCTCTTTGGCCAGTTCACGATTTTGTCTGACAAAATCAATGTCGTCTTTTGAACTTGTTGATCTATTGGTTTTTGTGGAGCCTGCAGTTGACGGTCTGGCCGACTGGGGCCGGCTAATCTGACCTGTTTTTGAATGAGCTCTCAAAAATTCTTTATTGCTATCCCTCGGTGCCAAAGGTTCCTTCTAATTTTGAAAAAATAAATAAGCAAAAACCTTAAAAATTTAATCTACCTGAAGGCTTTCTTTAACTTTAGACTGCACGTCCTTATACTTCTCGGTTACTTTAATGGGAGCATTTTTTTCGGCCAATTTAAATTCCTTTTGCGCCTCTCTTTCCTTCGCCTTCTTCATTAATTCCCTAATTTTGTGTGTATTCGAAGCTATGTAATTTTTGGGTTTGTCCCTAATTTTAAATGTTCTAGGAGATATTGAACGACCCTGAAGCTCGATTAACATGGCGACACCGGTGCTGCTTTTATTTGCCAGAAAGTTATTTTTTCCGACACCCCGAACTCGAGGATTTATGGAATAATCCACAGGTCTTGATCAAAAAAATATTTTTAAAAAATTTTCTTGTTTAAGAATTCGTTGTACCCTCTCTCAGTGACAGAAAAATCAGACACTATCGGACCAGTAACCTTGGATGGTCCGACGCCCAACTCATTGCTCCGTGCAGACATGCCAGAGGCCGCTGTTTCCTTTAAAAACATCGGGTGGGGTGGAATTGGCCCATTAATGCTTGATAAGCCCTCGCACATTTTTCAGGTCTAATAAGTCAATTATAAGCTTGTTTAAATTAAATTGATTTTGAATTTTTTTAAAGTTGGTTGAAATATTTTTTGAATTATGACAGTTACCATGGTAACTATGGAAAACTTTGAATGCTATTTTTGATCAAAGTGTTTTTATTTAGTTAAAAATTTTAATAATTTTCTTAACTTTTTATTAGATGTAAATTTTAGAATCTTTAAAAAGATAAAATTTAATTTTAGATCAATCGATATAATAAAAAATATGATTGTATATTAATTTTTCTTACTAATCACAAGCTGAAAATAATTAAAAAATATGATGAGCTTATTTTTAAATATGTCTATATTTAAAATCGAAGCCTGAAATTTTTTTCCTCGAATAAAAAATACAATTCTCCAATTATTACGATTATACATAAAAATATTTATTGACACTAAATTAAATAATATTTTTAACATACTGGCACCTGTTTTTAAAAATCGACGCTTTTTATTAAAAATGAAAAATAATTTAAGAAAAAATACCCAAATTACTAATTTTAATTTACCTTTTTTAATTTGGTAATTTTATTTTATTTATTTTTTTCAATCGAAGGGACAATTCGGCGAGACAAATAAAAAAAAATAACAAAAAGTTTTTAAATGTCCAAGTCATTAGGTATTTTAAAAAATTAGTGTTTTTAAATTTGTCATTTTAGTTAATTTATTGTCAATAAAGAAATAAAAATATAGGTACTTTGTCTCAAATTTGAAAACATTTTGTAATTAAAAGGGTCAATAATTTTAAAATTTTTGATTCTATATTCAATTTAGGGTTAATTAAGTTTTTTATGAAAAATTTTAAATCTTTGGGGAAAAAATAAAAAATTTGGGGCATTTTATTCAAATTTTGTGGTACTCGAACTAAATTTCTATTTTTTCTAACTAGCAATAAAAAATTTTCTATTGACAAAATTTTTAAATTTTAAAAATAATTTAAATAATAGAAAATGTCTAAATAACATTTAAATCATTATATTCTTTGGTTTATTTTCATCTATCAGGAAGCTATTCAAGCAAGTTTTTTATCTAAGCGTACTCTTTTAATGATGAGTCTAGCCGGTTGAGATCGGTCAAACCATTTATTGCTGTTATCATTATTTCGAGAAAAGATCCATTTCTTATCACAAAAAATGAATTGTCTGAAAAACTCTTCATCAAGAGAATTTTTAAGTAGTTTTCTAAAAATATAATTAATTAATTGTTCTAATGTTGTGATTTCTGGACCACGACCATTATTGCTGAAACGGGTGGCCCAGAGAGTGATCCAATTTCAGAGTTTCAAACTGGCTGTGAAGAATTCATTTTTTTAATTAGTAAATTTTAAATTTTCTGGTAGCCCTAATAGATATTATTCATTGAGAAAAAAACTTTTTTTTTAATTTTAAAAGTTTGAGCTGGATTTTGAAAGCTTTGATAAAAAAGAATAGATAAAATATTTTTTTCGTAAAAGCATGAATCTTTTAAGTGAATATTCAAATAGAAAAACATTTTATTTTGAAAAAATTTAAAATTATCTGTTAAATTTAATTTTGATATTAAAATTTATTTAAGATTATTTTTATTTATTTATTATTGGTATTCAACTGACTCTTTAATTATTAAGATTTGAGTTAAAAAATTTTTGAGGTCATAGAGGATTCAAATTGAGCACTAAATCTCATAAATAATAATAAATATTTGATTCTTCTCTTATTAATAACTTATTTTTGATTCGTTTTAAAAATTATTGAAATGAAATCATAAAATTTTAATATTTATTTGTTTATTCGTAAAATAAGGCCAAATATTTTTCTCAAAAAATCGAAAAAATCATAATGCCATAATTTAAAAATAATTTATTATAAATTATTTGAATTTTGCAATGATCATAACAAAAAAGCAATTTTGGGTCAATGATTTAAAGTGTATTATCATTTTTTGCAATTCATTTATCTTTTTTATTAAAAAATTATATTAAAAATTTATTAAAAAAATTTAAGTTTAATTTTTTGTTCATTTTAACATTGAATGGCTTTTAATTTAAAATTTAATTGCGAAATTAAAAAATATTTATTAGTTAAAATTTATCATAATGCTATTCAGTTCAAAATTTGCTTAGGTAATGATGAAAAGTTTCACCATTTTCATATTTAAATACTCAAATAATATCAATTTTAGTTTTGAAGAAAACTAAAAAATTCAATCATTTCTTAAATCACGTTTAGAGACGCATCATAATCAAGCATTTTTGTTAAAATGCTTTTTCAAATCTACATAACTTGATTTTTGTTATATAAAGCTTTTATTTTTTAAATGCAAAAGCTATTCATTTCGTAATATTCTAAAAAATTCTACAGAATATTACACAACTTTGGCCATAACGCCACACGCTTCTTGCCCCACCATCACTCTATTTAAAGCCGAATTTAATTTAGAATTTTTAAATCAGATCAAATAAAAGAAAAATTTTGACCCGGGAAAAAATGGTAGGGCTAAAATCAATTTTTTTTTAAAAAATTGAAAAATTTAAAATTTTTTCCTCATT
Source organism: Brachionus paranguensis (assembly GCA_016802215.1). Classification (NCBI taxonomy): domain Eukaryota; kingdom Metazoa; phylum Rotifera; class Eurotatoria; order Ploima; family Brachionidae; genus Brachionus; species Brachionus paranguensis. The sequence goes on along the minus strand of JAESIX010000008.1, from coordinate 2,061,844 downwards.
AAAAGACAATGAGCATGAAACTGAAGTCACTTTTGTATTCCTTCTTCCAGCCAAATAACTCTTATTTGATTCAAAAATCGATGCGTCATGCAGATGCCTCGGCCCGAAGCTCCAGTTCGGACGAGCGAGAGGACTATTTGGACAGAAGAAAGCGCAATAATGACTCTGTGCGCCGAAGCCGCGCCAAAAGCCGAGCAATCACCCAAGAATGTGCTACAGTGGTCAAAGAACTAAGGCTCGAACAAATTCAATTGACTAATCAGCTCGAATCACTTCAGTCCGAATTGTCCACTTTGAAATCTCTGTTCCGCATTTCTTACAACTGCGACCATTTGTCATTTAAACCAAGCGATGTACCAACTTCCACTTTGTACAAACTAATAATGAATCAAGGATCTAGTGCGCCAGAAATTCACAATAGCTCTGGATACTCTAGTCCGGCAATGAGTCCCTTGTCGAGCTCAAACATTTCTTCGCCAAAACTCGAACCCGAATTGTACACTAATTCAGATAATTTTTATATAACTCAAATTAAGAATTCTCTGAGCAGTGTCCTAGGTTTAAATTCAAAAAGTGAGATTCAATCCGGACCGAATTTGAGAAAATCAGTGATACTCGAACATGATTATTCAAATGTGTCTTCCTAAAGTGAATTCAGTGCCCGAATTGCTTTCTTTTCTGGGTGAAAAACAGCAATTGTTAAATTAGTGTAACTTTTTTTGACTGTTTTTTATGTTCCGGTGTGACTCTATAGATAAGTGTTTGTCTAGGTCTTTTTGAAATTCTAAAAGCGGCTAAGCTACATGGTTGACGATGATCATTTTGTAAAAATGTGTCTAAATTATGAGAATTGTTTTATTCAATTTTTTTTTCAAATAAAAAGTGAATAAGTTTTAAAAAGAACCAAGTTCTTTGCTAAATTTTAGAATTTCTAAAATTACAAGTTAATCAAATTATAAATTAGGTAAATAAAAATTTTTCAAAAATTTTAATTTTTTAATTTTAATTAATGGAATAGCATAATTTTGGAATTTTAACATTTAAAAAATTTCAAAAAATTAATTTTTAATTTAAAATGTAACCATCTCAAATATGTCAAATATCATATCTAATAATATTAACAAAACTTAAAAATCGAAGATGATTTAATTTTTTTTATAATTTCTAAATTTAAGAAATTTTTTATTTTATTGTTAAAGAATTTTTTGGTTAAAATTGTTTGAAAACTAAAGTAACTTACAAATTTGAAAAAAAACTGACTCAAAAATTTAGTTTCGTTTAAGAAAAATTTTTAATTTCATATTGAGCAGTCTTTATTCGCAAATTCTGAAGCAATCTTAAAAATAAAAAAAATTAAAATAGTAAAAAAAAAACTCATAAAATATTTTTTTTTCTTTCAATATATTTATCTAAATTATACTAGTTTAAAATATTTTGAAATGAATTTACCCAATAAATTTTTTGAAATGATGATAATTTTAGAAAGAATAGCAAATTTTTGAGAAAAACCTTTTGACGCTTATAAATAATTTTAAAAAATCAACCTAATTTTTAAATTTTTAGAATAAAATAACTTAATGACTTTACCGTTGTTGAAAAATAAAAGCAATGATGATTATAAAATGAAAATTATAAAACCTATCGTTACTTTAATAATTTTTTTAAAATAATAATAAATTAATGAATGTCTTATATATTTTTTTTGAAAATGAATTTTTAAAATTGAATATTCAAGTTAAAATTTAAAAGCTTTTATTTTAAAAGTTTTTTTTTTTTATTTATAAGAAATTTTGACAGAATTAATATAAAATTTAATGAAAATAATTTAAAAAAAACGTTAAGAATGTATGTAACTTTTTTGCACATTTTGTGAAAAAGACTTTTAAATTGTTGCAAAAAATTCGAATAATGAATATAAAAATACTGGGAAAATTTATTTGTCTTAAAAAAAATTAAAAATTTAAACAAAAAATGATCAGGTAATATTTTCGCTAAAATTTTATTTTATTTTTATTTTTGAATATTTTTCAAATGAATCCTGAAAAAAATAAAAAAGAGATAAAAAAATTTAATTTCAACAAAAAATTAAAAATCAACAGATCGATTTTAATCGATTAAATTTCTCAAGTCATTTGACAAAGACCTATCATTAATTTAACAGGGAATTTTTTGACAGCTTATTGAATCGAGCAAATACTGCTCTTTTTTGACGGAGGTTTGGGCGGCTTTTCCTCTTTAAATTTGACTATCTCAGCCTTTATCACCCTGTGCTCGTCTTCTACCTGTATGCGCGACAGCGGTATATTCAAAATTTGAGCTGCTACCTGAAGAAACATTGTGTTCACGGACTCGCCCGATTTTGCCGAGACCAAAAAACTTTGCATTGACTTTTCTTTTGCATACCTGACATGTTTTTCATGTTTGACAGCTCTCAAATGTTCCAAATCACCTGCAAATATTCAAATAAAAAAAATAAAATTTTTAAAAAACCAAAATTTTTACATTTATTAGCAACTAGCGCATAAAATATATTTTTGCTGGGATTATTACAAAACTTAAGAGCAGTCTGGTACCAGTCGTCCAAATTTTCAAAACTGCTGTAATTGGTTATGTCATAGACAAGCAGTACTGCGTCGGCGCCGTACAGATACTTGTCAAGCATTGGACCGCCCAGGGTTTGACCGCCGATGTCGTGGACTGAAAGAGTGACTTGTGTGTGGTTGGGAAGATTAATGCGCTTCATAAAAAAATCTATGCCAAGTGTCTGGTTGTATTGGCGTTCGAATTGGTCTTGGGAATAGCGCGTCGATAATGAAGTCTTGCCAGAACTTCCGTCACCAATCAACACCAATTTCAGATTTTTGCTTTTTACTTCATCTTCGGAATCTGACATTTTTTTAAAAATTGATCGGCATTTAGTAATTTTGGTATTGTTAGGTGTCTGTGAAATGCTATACGAAATTAATTTCTTAATGAAGAGTACTGAATTTTATCATGATCAAGTTTTGCACACCTTGGCACACTTATTTGGAGTGAAAAATTAAAATTTTTTATAATTAACATCAAAATATGAACTGATGGAAATATTTTCAAATCTTTAGAGGTTGCTATGACAACTGATTTTAAATTAATTAAAAATTTTCTAAGTAGTTTATTTTAAATTAAAAAAAAGATTCAAATCTACTTATGTATTTTAATTTTGATGATTCTAATCTTGAAAGTTCAAAATCATAAAAATAGTTTATAACAAAAATATTTTTTATAAATTTTTAAACTACCATTTTTTTATCCATTCTAATAAGATATACAAAGCATATCCCGTTAGATTGATAAAATGAAAATAAAAAACAAGTATGATAAGTACTAATTTATTTGCTAAAGAATTATTGTTTTTTGATAAAAAAAATTAGGTAATTTTTTTTTATTTTTAAAAAAGAGACATAAAAAATATTTTCTTTAGATATTTCCTCAAATTATTAAGGATTATAATTTGATTAATTTGAACTCTATTAAAACTATTAAACGAAATTCAAACTAATATCTCATTAAGTCAAATAAATGATCATATAAAAAAAGAAGATAAATTAGAAAAAAATTATTTTTCATCATCATATGATTTTATTCAGAAGATTTTTTTCTTTTACCATTATTAACATCCAAACCATGGTAAAACAATTTTTTATTTTTTTTTCAGAAATGTAAATCTTGCTTATCTCCTATTAGTAATACCCAATTTTCGCCTTTTTTCTTTTCCAAAATTGAATAATTTAAATAATTAATTAAAAATCAAAATTATTTAAAATAATTAAAAAAAATTTAATTTTTTAGAATTAATTCAAAATTTGAATAATTTTTAGAATTAATTCAGAATTTGAATAATTTTTTAATTTTTCTAGAATAAATTTTTATTTTTGGCTAGCATAAAAGCGAAGATTGGACTCAATTAATGGAAAAAAAATTAAATTTAAGATTTCTAAGGAGAAATTAAAAACTATTTTAACATGGTTTAAATGGTAAAAACTCCAAAAGAAAAAAGCTTGATCAAAAAAATGCTAAAAAATAAAATTTTTTAAATAAAAAAAAATTGCAATTTATTAAAAAATATCTCAAATAATGAGAATTAAAAAAAATTAAATTTTTACAAAATTTTATACAATATTACATTTACATCAGATAAATTAATAAATTAAAATTAAATTTACATCTTATTAACGTTCATTTACAATAATTAATCAAAAAAATTTAATTTTTGCTCGAAAATAAAAACATGCTTAAACATGCACCTCATAAATAAGAACAAAAAAATTCATAAATAAAATCTACATTGAGTTAAAAAATTCAGTTATAAATAAAAAAGTATATTTTGTTGGAGTCGAATGAAAAAAGAATGAGCGATTTGAATTTTTTGGTTGATTATTCCAAGCGAGTGAGCAAATGCAAGAAATGCAAGCAAGAAATCGAAAAAGGTTCGGTGCGTCTTGGAAAATTGGTGCCAAATGCATTTGGTGACTCAGACACAGAAATGAAACAATACTATCATATAGATTGTCTATTTGATTCGTTTAAACGAGCAAGAGCTACAACCAAGGTAATCGAAAGTGCAGATGACATTCAGGGATTTGATAAAATCGATCAAAAAGATAAGGATTTAATAATTGAAAAGATAGATTCAATGGAAAAAGGTAAAAAATCAGCCACTACTAAAACCCCGACTAAAGCAAGTCTGAAGCAGTCTGACGAAGAAGTTAAAACTGACCTGGAAGAAAGTGATGCTGAAAGTGACAAAAAAAGAAAGTTGATAGACAAAACCGAAATAAAATCCAAAAAGACTAAAATAGATATCAATAGCGATGACAATAGATTTGAAACATTTCAAAAAATTTGCAATAAAGTTGCCAAAGATAGCAGTCATCTAAAAAAAAGTAGTGTTATCAGAGAATTTTTCAAGAATGGCATCAATGAAGGTAATTTAACAAAAATTAATTTTTTTTCAAAATTTCTTTTTCTGATTTAAAAAAATGATTATTAATAAAATTATTATTAATTAATCAAATTAATGGATCTTAAGAAAGTTAAATAAAGAAATTAAGCTTTTTTACAAATGTTCTGTGAATAAAAATATCTAAAATATTTTTTAATTATTTATTTTAATAAAAAAAGATGGTTTTACTGGAGACATGTACACATTTTTGAAGCTAATGTTGCCAAGTGCCAACAATCGAGTCTTTAATCTGAATAGCAAGCAACTAGTTAAATTATATAGCAAAATTTTTGACTGTAATTTTGATGAAATGAGTGCCCATTTGAACCAAGGCGATGTTTCTGAGACTTGTAGTAGTTTCTTCACCAAGTCGGAAAATGTAAAACCGGCAGACAAAAGCACACTAACCATTCATCAAATCGACACTTATCTTGATGAGCTGACCAAAGTAACAAAAGAAAATGATCAGTTGAATCTTTTGGAAAAAATAACCAAAAAATGTACCAAAAATGATTTAAAAACTTTTATTAGATTGATAAAAAAAGATCTTCGAATTGACGCTGGGTCCAAAAATATTCTGGACGCGGTCTCGCCAAATGCCTATGCGGCCTTTCAAGTGAGTCGAGACCTAAAAGATGTAGTCGAAAGGGTCAGTGATTTAGTACAAAACGGAAAGCCTGGTTTAAAAAAAGATCTCAGTATTAGGATAAATTTAATGACGCCAGTAAAACCAATGTTGGCTGAAGCATGCAAATCTGTCGAGTCTGCTTTTGTCAAATGTAAAAATGGAATTTTGGCCGAAATAAAATATGATGGTGAACGACTCCAGCTTCACAAAGATGGGTCCAAATTTGATTTTTTCAGTCGAAATCTTAAGTCTGTTCAGCCGCACAAAGTCTCCTATTTAAAAGAATACATACCCAAGGCTTTTCCTAATGCTGACAAAATAATTCTCGATGGAGAAGTTCTGCTTTATGACACAAAAAATAAAAAACCCCTACCATTTGGGACTCTTGGAGCTCATAAAGTAACCACAATTTGTCCCTTTTATTTTTTGTTTGAAAATTTTTTAAATTTAGAAAAATGAATTCAAAGACGCAACTGTATGCTTTTTTGTATTCGATTGTTTCTATTTAAATGGCGAGGACCTGATGAGCAGGTAAAACACCTGAACAAAATTATTTATTTAGTTAAAATACTAAATAAAAAAAATAAATCAGAAATTTCTATTTTTTTGCTGATTTTTCAGGGCAATGAAAGACAGGAGAAAAATATTAGAAGAGTATTTTAAGGAGATAGCTGGAAGAGTGATGCTATCAGAGCAAACAATTATTAAAGTAAAAATTAGTTGAAAATTTTTGAATTTTTTTCTCAATTTTTTTCATTCAAAGAATCCAGATTGTTTAAGAAAACTAATCATGAGAACAATTAATGAAGGCCTTGAAGGTTTAGTCTTAAAGGATTCAAAAGTATTTTGTTTAATAAGTTTAAATTAAATTTTTTAATATTTAATTCAGAGTATTTATGAGCCTGGTAAGCGGCATTGGCTCAAAGTGAAAAAAGATTATCTAGACGAGGGCAGTATGGCAGATACTGCCGATCTTGTGGTGTTAGGTGCCTACTACGGCACAGGTAACAAAGGAGGAATGAAGAGTATATTTCTGATGGGGTGTTTGAATGAAAAGACTCAAAAATGGCACACTGTTACCAAAGTAGCCAATGGTTTTGATGATAAAACTCTTGAAAAACTACAAAAATCAATTCAAATGACCAAAGCGGACAAAAAAGATTCACCGCCTGATTGGATTGTGGTGAATAAATCACTCATACCCGATTTTTATGTCACAGATCCGAAAAAATCTCCAATCTGGGAACTCACTGGGGCAGAATTTTCCAAATCAGATGTTCACACTGCTGACGGAATATCAATTAGATTTCCAAGGGTAACTCGGTTTAGAGATGATAAGAGTTGGAAAGAGGCGACAAGCTTGCAAAGATTGAGAGTAAGATTTAGGATTTTGTTTGAATTTTTTTCAAAATTTTTAAAGAAATTATTCGATGCTTCAAAACAAAAATCTGACTTGGCTCTTGAGAAAACTCTAGGCTCAGTCAAGCAACCTGTTTTTGATGAAAAAGAAGACGATAGAAGCAAAAAGGCTAAAAAAGAAAGAAAACCAAAAAAAGAGATTGAAAGTGAAAGCGATAGTGAAAGTGACTCGGATATTCCATCTTTGTTTAAAGACAAAAAGTTTTTTATCAATTCTGGTGTTGATAAATCAACTGATTTGAAGAGATATATAAGAGCGTAAATTTAAAAATAAAAAATTTGAATAAAATTTTAATTAAATATATTTTTAGCTGTGATGGGAAAATTGTGGATGAAAATTTTCTTGACGAAGCAACTCATATAATTGTAAATAGATTGGATGAAGACCTCCCAAAAAATACCCCAAAAAATGCGCTGAAAGTATCTCAAGAAAAAATTTGGAAATGTATAAAAAATAAAAAAAAATTAAAATAATTTTTTAAATAGTTTTTTTGTTATTTTTATTTTAGATTTTTATCAATTTTTTTATAAAAAGCTTTTTTAATTTTTTTTGTCATATTCAAATTATAAACTTAAATTTTTTTTCATTAAAGAATAAAATTATTTAAATTTTTTTAATTAAGATCTAGAAAATTTTAGAATTAAGTAAAATTTTAAATTTTCCTAATTTATGGTATAATAAATTTTGATTTAATTTAATTTGTACTTATCTTAATTAGGAACAACTAAACAAAATTAAATACGGAAATTATTTATTTTAATAAATATTAAACGATCAGGTTGCTATAAATAAAAATTAAATCCTTGAACCATTTGAATAGATAAAGATGATTAGTCCGATTCCTCTAAGTTTATTTTATTTCCAAATTTGGCGTACAGTTGAGTTTTAAGGTCAGATAGAACTTTTTTAGTCGATTTTACTTTATCTTCCAAAGAAGTGATCTCATCTTCGATTACTTTCTTGCTTCGTTCCAATTCTTGGTTGGCTTCTTCTACACTCAAATGAGTGAATATTTCTCCATATTGAAAAGGTATCATCTCAGTTTCATCTAAAATTACCAATTCGTCAATAGCTTCATTCAAATTGGTCAATTCTTTATTTTTTTCGACCAAGTCGTCCTGGAAATCGTGCAATTTGGTGTTGTTTATGGCAAACTTATTTATTTTTGATTGATCTTCATAGCATATGTGCACATCTTCGTCAATTGATTGGGTTTTTTTGCTCATTTTACTCGCCTTAATAAAAAAATTTATCGAAAATATTTTTTTTTAATTTTAAATTAATTTTTTTCAAAGAAAGCATGTTGTTGCCATAGAGTCAAAGATATTTTTTTTAGGCCATGATTATAATAATTTTGAAAATATCATAAAATCGCATCGATTTACTATTGAATGGATTTATTAATTTTTTTCAGTTTGTTAAAATTCCATGCTTTAGCAAAAATATTTGATTATAGAAGTATTTTTTTATCATTTAGAAAACAGAATTAACTTAAGAAAAAGTTGAGAAAATTTTAAACAAGCTTTATATTTGTCTTTTATTGAAATAAAAATTATGTTTATACTTTAGAATTATTTAAACAAAGGATACTGGAAAATTGGCTTTTAAATAGGTGATAATTAAAATCTTATTTTTTTTTCAAAATTCTCATGGATATGCTGATTAAGAAAAATAATCATTTTTTCAAAACAGAATTACTTTAATTATTAATTCTTCTTCCAAAAAAATTTGCATATGAATTTTCAGTTATTTGAATCAAAAATTAAATAATACTAAAAAAAAGAGACATTTTGTCTTTGAGCTTATTTGGTAAAAAAATTTTTAAATTATTTAATTTTGTAATTGTAACAAATTTCGATGCTGAATAACATATTGAAAAATCTAATAATGCTGGACATCAATTCCTTGTTGAAGCTAAATTAAAAAATTTGTTTTTATTTTTTAAATGTTTTAAAAGTGCTGTAATCATTTTAAATCAATAATCAAATAATTATTTTACAAAAATTTGCAGTTCAAAAAAAGTAGAAAAGACAATTTTAAATTGTCGTTGTCTAAGAGTCATAAGTCAAAAAATTTTAATTTAATTTTATTTTTTAAGTCATTTAGACTTGTTTTAAAAATTTATTTAAAAAAAAAATTTTAATGAAAATTAGAGATTAAACACAAGTTAAAATTTTTGAATCTAAATCGATTAAATTTTTTTTTAAATCGTAAATGAAAAAATTATCTACATGTTTACTTAACATTTATTTTTATCTTAGATAAATTTATAATTTTTATTCAATATTTTCCAAGAATAATGGTGGTTCTTTCCAGATCGGAATAAACTTGATTTAATTTTTTTATCTTAAGAAAAATCTCAACCAAATTAGAATTAATTTATTAATGTCTATAGTTCTTCAGTCTGTAATTTTCAGTCAACAAAAATTAATAAAGAAAAAGATTAGATTTAAATCTTAAAATTCAAAATGTCCTTTGACGCATAAATTGAGACTTAATCAGGATAAGAATAAATCAGACGTAATATAAATGTTAATCAGAAAATCATAAAAATTTAATTTATAATTAAAAAAGTAAGGATTTTAATAAAAGTATAAAATTAACTTCTATTAAAATCCGCCCGAGGGGTTTTTAGACCCCTTTTTGAAAAATTAAAACTTGAAGATTATCAAATATAAATAAAATTAAAAAAAAAAATTAACTAGTTAATTAAAATTAACTTTTATTAACTAGAAGTCCTAATTGTAATTATTTTTAGAAAATGAATAGATTTTCAGAGAAAATGTTTAATTTATCTTGATAACTTAAATTTTTATGAGAAATCAACCTGGCTTTATATTGCTAAAGCTAATTTAAAGTTTTTAATTAAAATTTTTTAATTGACATAAAATAAAAAATACATATTTTGAATCCAAAAGATTATTGATTCCGTAAATACTTGTTTTGAACCATCTAGCGAGAAATTAGCTCAGAATTTTACCCATTAACTTGCTATAAAATATCAATTATTTATTTAAAGATTTTGAATGATCGATATAGATTTTTTAATGAGCTTTATTTATTATATGCGTCAAACCCTCGCGTATTCAAAAGGCAAAAATACAAATAATGCAGCTAGAAGAATCTCTTCAAATATTATTGATAGATATCAAATCCCGATCAAAAGCAAAAAAAAATTGATTAAAAGTTATTTCAGCTATTTGTATAAATAATAAATTAAATTTTTACCCTTTACTAATTCACTCGTAAAATATCAAAAGAAAAATTAATCACAAAAATTGCTTTTAAAATGTAATCAATTATAAGAAAAAAATTTTGAGAAAAAATTTATTCTATTTCGATGGTATTCAAATAAATTGATTGATATGAGGTAAAAAAAACCCACGGGTATTTGTATAAAATGCCAGTTTATTTCGATTGCTTACATAACTTATAAAAAAATTATAAGCTAGCAATTCTGATATTATTAATCTAGAAAATACAATCGAGTTCAAAAAATTTATTTTTTATAAATTTTATTCGGAAGTTTCAAAATATGTTTTGTTACAAGACACAATTTTTGTCGGTCAAAAATATTCATTTAAAGCTTAATGAGAAATCAATAAAAAAAATATTTTTGGCCAAAACAAAATGCTTCTAGAGATAAGACTCGAGTCAAATTAAGTCTATTTAATAAAATTCTCATCTAAAAAGGAAATTATTTTTTTCTTTATGAGTATTTATAGATATGGAAAAAGTAATTAATAAGCACACACAACAACAAGAAAAAATTTCTAATATTTTATTTAAATAAATTAAATATTTGCTAGAGAAACAAAATTTATCAATATTAAGTTGCAGAGTTTTTTCTTTTTGGTTATCTTAAATCAAGAGAAAATTTTACAAATTTAAATTAGGACCATCAAGTGAATTGGTAAACAAGAGTGGGCTTAGAAATGATTTATTCGATATCAAAATCGATGAATCGAATAAAACGTTTGTTTTAAATGAGAAAACTGATTAAGCAGATTTTGATTAAGTCGGGGTTAAGACTTAGAATCGATGTGTTTGAACACTGATTTCAAGTGTTCGAATAAAAAAATTATTTATTTTTTGCTTCATATTTTTCTGATTTTCAAACATAGCCTAGTTTAAAATAGAACAATTTTTTGTTGATTTATGACTTTGATTTGGTGTCCGTCAGTGGTAATGTAGCGTATCGCTTTAGGCAAAATTAAATTCACCTGAACTTGTTTACTTGAATATTTTTAAATTTTTATTCAATGATCAAAAGAGTTTAATCACTTAAAACCATATCAAAAATTTTAAAAAGGATATAATTAACATTGGACCGGAATGAGAAAAATAGTGATTTTTTTTCGATTTTTAGCAATTCCGAAAGGCATCATTAATTTAATTTTTATAAAATTTGTCGAACAATTCCCTTCATTAAAATAACTATTCAAACAAAAAGGTTTTGGTTTGTTTTTATTTTCACAATTAGGATTCGGTCACGCCACATACTAAATAAAAATATTTTAATAAAAATATCGCTATGAACCTGCTTGGCTGGACTTGTAGAAAGCAGTTTTCATATTTTTTCAATTTAAATCAATAGATGAAAAATAAAATTATTGAATTTTTAATTACGCAAGTACACCGAAATTGAATTGAATTAAATTAAGAAAAATTTCTTTGTGGGTTGTTTTAAGTGAGTCTATGAATTTTTCATTAGCTAGACAATTCTAGAAAACAGATGGACTTGAATTTGCATTTTAGATTTGTATCAAAAATTATTTAGACTATTTTTTATTTATTAAAAAAAATATATTCTTTATTATCTATAAATTAGATAAACAGATAGCCGAGTGAGATATATCGGTATTGTGTTCATCAGTTGCATCAAGTTCAGGGTATATTTGGTCCCATTGAATAAGAATATAAATCATTGCCCAGACCAATTAATCATAATTTGAGCAATAAATTATCCATTGGACTCTTCAAACAAATTAGATTTAGCTCAATTACTTTAAAAATTTTACAATTCAAATAACTATTCGAATTTTTTGTAAAGGTTGAATAACAAATTATTTGCTTATCCGCTTAATACTTGGTAAATTATCTTAAAATCTTTGGTTTAGTTTGTAGAGCATAAAATGTTTATCATTAGAGGCAAAAATTAATCAAAATTAGCTTGATGTTATAATTAAATTTCATGTCAAATAATTTAAAAGTCATTTAACACAGGTATTGTAAAGATTTTTCTTTTTTTTTTTAATTTTAAAATAAATTTTTTGTCTGGGTCAGCTTCTGGACTTCACATATCAAAAAATTAGATTTTAAAATTAGACTTTTCGATAAATAAATAAAAAGCAAAGTATAAATATTTGATCCAAAATAAATCTTAATCGATCAATTTACAATTTATATTTTGTTTTTAAATTAAAAATAATAAAACCTTTTATTACGTAATTTTTTAATAAAAAAAAACAGAAAACGCAACAGGTTAAGCTGTTCAAGATATCTTAAATAAAGGAATTTGCCATTCGGTTTAAGCAGAGTTATTTTTTTATTTTTATTAATTTCCTTTTCGATTATGTAATTTATGAATTTTACATTGGGGATTTAGCGATAGCTTGAAATTTATCGATTGTACAAATATCAGATTCATTATTCGTATTAATAATACGAAAAAGTAAAAATATAGTTTTATAAATATTAAAATTTCTGGAGAAAAAAAAATTTAATTCTAATCTTTTTCTAATAGAATAAAACCAAATGCTTATTTTGAGTCGAAACTTAGTAAATAAAAATAGTTTGAATATTTTCAATTTTTGAAGGACTTAAAATTCATATTTTTAAAAGCCGCTGTCATGGAGTTTTATTGCTTTTGGAGAAAAAGCCTTTGGACATAAATTTCAAATAGTGAAATATTATATTTCAAATTATAAATACAAGAGATTACCGGAAAATTTTAGTTTATTTAGTCTAATCAAAATCATCGTGCGATTAAAAGGCAATTTTTGAAACTTAAGATTTGTTAAAACAATAAAGTCGAGACTTATTCAAAATTAGAATTTCTTTTTCACTTTTTATTTCCAAAAAAAAATTAATTATTGCAGTTAAGAAATTATCAATGTGAATTAATTTTTCAAAAATTTAAAAATTGAATTTAAATTTTTTGAACTATAATTTTTTATTTTATTAGCTATTTTTTAAAAATATTTTCTAGTGACTAAAATTAATTTTTCAGCTGTCCAAGAATCTTTCTCAAATATATTTCTAATAAAATCCAAATCGAAATTTAATGATTTTTTTAAATTTATTCCAATAGTCGCGAAATAATCAGATTTTCAAAAGTCTATAAATCAATAATTAGAAAACAAATTTATGCGAATATTTGTCCTATTTAAAGTTCAGGTTCCACATAATTAATTTAGGTTTTTTTTTAATCAGCCAAAAATGATTATAAAATATTTAGTTACATTAATTTGGAAAAAAAATCGAAATATTTTAAATTGAAATTCAATAAATATTTTTCCTTTTCAAAATTAAATATTTAATTTTTTGAAATAATAGCATATTAAATTTATTGTAAAATAGCTAGTATTCCTATTTGTGTGTGTAATAAAATTAGAAATTAAAATTAAAAGATTAAAACGAAAATTGTAAAGCCTTTAGTCAATATTATTGTAGATTTAAAAAAACTTTTTAATTAAATTTTTTATTTATTTCAATTAGGTTCAGATAAAAATTTTATGTTTACTAAAGAGTGCTAACAACAGTTACAGTTATGAGGGTTTGGAAAAATGAACTTTTTTTTCAAAATTAGTTGAAAATGAACAATTTAAATGGCTATGAGTAATTAAACTTTTTAGGCACTTTTGAAATAAATAGATGAATTAAGCCGTAAAACATAAGGATTAATTAAAGCAAAAACACAAAAATACGCATGAATAATATTTTTTGAAAAAGAAATTTGCTTTTTAAAAAAAATTTACCTTTATATTTTTGGATGTAATTTTAGCGAGCAATATTCTATTTATTTTATTCTTTCGCTTCTACCTTTCCTTATATTTTTTTTGAATGCTTAGTTTTTTAAATAAGATATTCAATCTAATATTTTGGCTTTAAAAAGTTGTTCAGTCTTAAATTAAAAAAACAAATAAATACTCTTTTTGAATTTAATTTGGAAATATTTTTTTTTAAATCTGTTTTTTTATTATCTCATTTTATTTTTTCAATTTAGAAAAAAATTATTTTAGCCCTAAATGGATTGATAATTTCGATTTAAAAATTTTTTATTGAGCCGAAAATGCAAAATTTTGATTGAATAAATTTTAGCATTTATAAATTTAAATTTCGAATTCCTTGAGATTTGTTAATTTTATTTAATAATTAAAATTGAATCATTTATTTATTAATTGAATTAGCCTCTTATTAGGAGAAGTAAATTTAAAAAACAAAATCAAAAGCGAAACTTAAACTGAAAATCTGACCAAAGAATTGGTAAGCTGGTCAGATAACTAAAATTTTGTATGTTTATGCTGTAAACTACTTAAAAATAGCAAGACAATTAAAAAAATGATTAAATCTCTGATTATCTTTAACTATTATCAGAAAACATAAATTTTTAGAGTTTGGCCATTAGTTAAGAAGGTCCCGATTTCGACCATATAATTTTGTCATTATAATTGTTTGGTGCCCTGGGCGCCTGTACGGTAACGATCACAAACCATAATTAAATTTTTTTTAAAATAATCATTTGACCATCATGTAATGTTTACACATCAGTTCTTTCAATATTGATAGAGCAATGACTGGAATCGATCCGATAATCTCCGAATATTTTCTTTAATACTTTTTCTATGAAATTAAATAAAAAATTAAAATAAAGTTTCAAGTTGAAATTGAATTAAATTTAAAAAAAATGATTTAAGAAATGAAATATTTTTGTGAAAATTTACAAAGAATATCACAATTTATGATTTGGATACAACTTTTTTATTTTTGAGACCTTTTTATCAATATTAAAAAAGAAGAGTTTAGTGAATTAAATAAATTAGAATAATAATTATTTAAAATTTTTTTTAATTAGGTGAATAAATTTAAAAATCATGTGTCAAAAGAAATAGCAAAATGAAAAGCATTATATGAAAAGCCATAGTTCATTTAGATAAATAATAAAACAAAAACTAAAATTAAAATTAAAACAGAATAAATCGAAAGATTAAAAAATCTCTTTATTTATTTAATTGTTTATCTGTACCGAGATAATGCTCCTTCAGAATAAAAATATATAAAAATAAAAATATTAAAAAAAAGGATTAATAAGTCTACGTAATAAAAAGAAAATTACGATATGTTGAACTAGCTTTTCTTTGAGACGATTTGAAACTGTCAGTAGTTAAAGTTTATTGAAGGCCTCCTAGTGCATAATATTATATTTCAGGAGGGGGTATCATATTTTAGCTTCAAAATTTGTCATAATGGCTTGTAAAAATGCATGAGACAAGAGGGCTGATTACAAAGTCTTGTGGGACATCTTGAACTATATTTGTGAATTTCACAATATTGATTTAGGTGAAAAACTAGCATGATTTAAATTTATCACTTAAGACTAAAATGGGAAATATTTAATTGATTAGAATAAACTAGATCAATATTCTTAATATTTACATTTAATTGATTAATTGAACGACATTTAATTTCTCAATAAATTTTTGGCGTATTTATCCAGAAAATATTTCCTTGAAATAGTTTTAAGCGAATGTTTATGAGTTGTCACCATTCTAGCATTTCTATTCAAACTGTGACGTAAGTTAGTAAACTTTAGATTTAAAAGAAGCGTCACAGTTAGATTTAAGTGTTGTATTTACTTTCATTTGACATGTTTATCAAAAATTAATATAAATTGTGTGTAGACCTATTCAAATTTATTCTAGAATTCAGCAGAGCGTAAAATTAAATATTTGGATTAAAAAAAGATTAGAGTTAATGTCTGATAAAATCTTGACAACTAATCGAGTTAAATATACACTTCATTTTGTCATTTACGCTTTAGGTACTTAGAATTGAGAATTACTTTAGGTATTAATCAAATAGATTAAGTGCTCTTTGAAACCTTTTGAGACATTTCATCTTGACACTTTGTTTGTAAATTAAATCCCAAAAGAACACTATTATATTTTTTTAATTATTCAAAACTTAAAATTAATTAAAATTTTACTAGTTTAGAAAATTTGTGTTCTCGTTATGTTCACTTAATCTTTCGAAAAATATAATTGTTCTGATTATTCTTGATAACATCTTTTTGCATTTTTCCCGTAAGTACTTTACATTCTTATGAATGTACACAAAACTGATTGGTAAACATTTTCTACCAACTTATAATTTTTTCACCGAAATTCTAAGCAATGTGGTTGTCACCATTTTATAGATCAAAATTTTCTATACTTTGTTTATTATATTTTTTCTGTCATTTGGCATATTTTTTTATGGAACTTTATTTAAAGAATAAAGTTGCAGTTTTTCTTTAATTCTAGAATAATTATTCACTATCGTACTAATCTGGAGCAAGTTAAATCAAAATTTCACAATATTTAAGTTAAAAAGTAATAGTTGCTTTATAAAAAATTGTAAATTTGTTTTAGTAAATTTTGAGTAAACTAAAATTTAGCTATATATTTAATAATTTAGTTATTTTAATTTTATAAATCGCTAAGACGATAAGAAGAACTTTTCCATTCTGAGTGACCTCAAATCTAGCTCATATATTTTAAATAAAAATTTCCAGCATTAGGTAGACCTAACTATATTAGTATTTAGATATTTCTCGGTCTTTTTACATAAATTTTTTTGGAATTTATTTTAAAATTTTTCAGAAAGTTTATAGATTATTTAAATTTCGATTAATTTTATTGTAGTATTCTAAACATTTATTGGAAGAGTATTACTAAAAAATTTAAATTTATTATATTAAACGTCATTATCAGTAAGCTAAGAATTTTTTTTTATTTTTGATTTTAATTGTACATTAACAAGCTCTTAAGGTACTGATTAAAAAATAATTAAAACCATAAATAGAACAGTTTTTTAAATTACATTAAAATATCTCTATTACAGTATATGTTTTATCATCTACAATCTCAGGGATTTAAAATTTTAGTTCTGTCTTTATTTAAATTAATCAATTGTCAATCGATATATTTGTATTTATTGGTACAAGAATTTTTTATTTTTTAATATTTGTTTATACGTTATGTACCATTCAATTTTTTTAGCTTAAATTTTTGCTGAAAGGAGAGTGTGCGATCTTCAAACAGTAGGACATTTGGCCAAAAAGGCTTTTTGTAAATAAAAAAATAAATATTGATAAAAGTCACAAAAATCAATTTTTTTATTTTAAATTTTTTTTTCCAATATTTTCCTAAAATTTTCCTTTTTTTAATAGTTTATTTAATATTTTTAAAATATATAGCTTTGAGTAATAAAACTCCTTTCGCTATTGGTATTTTAAATTTTTAAAAAAAGTGTCCATAGAAAAGTTATATTAAATTAATTAGATTAATTAGAATTTGAAAGAGAAATTAGAAATGTTACAGAAAAACTGTTGTCCATTGGAAGAACTCATTTAAGACTTTTCAAAGTAAGGTTTTAAGTTCAGAACTTCTTGAGCTTTCAACAAAAACATCAATATAATCCTGTATGAGTGAAATAATGAGTGTGTTTTATAAATTAAACTTTTTTTATGTACTTTTCAAGCAGAATTCTGAGTCTTGATTAAATTCTATCTACCTTTTGTTCCTCGAGAATGCCAGAAAGCTGAGTAGACGGTGTGTCATATGGTAAGTGATAGATTGACTTAAAACATGTATTTTGAATTTCTTGCAGTTTTTGAATGTTTGCCTGGGAGACACGGGATAGGATGAAAAAACTATAGTCTATAATGGAACCTATAAGGGCATTATAGATTCCATTTAAGGTTTTTTTACTTAACTTCCACGATCTGTCTGACAAAATTTTGATTAAATTCACGCGATCATGACTAGAACGAATGAATCCAACCTGGGAGTTGAAACAAAGACTTTGGTCAAATTTAATTCCAAGGAAGACTGGGGAGTCAGTGTAGGGTATTTGCTTACCAAATTAAAAGTTTTAGACTAAGCTTATTGTTTTTTGAAGGATTCCCAGAGTATAAAATGTAGCTACATTTTTCTGGAGACATCTTTAACCTCCATTTTTGTAGCCACAGCTGCAATATGTTGCCATATTTTCTGAAGATAAAAAAGATTACCAGATCGTCGGCAAATAACAGGGAATATGACTGTTTTTTTTGGTCCTGCTTGGGGATATCATTAATAAAAATAGTAAAGAGTATAGGACTAATAACTGCACCCTGGGGAACTCCAGTATCATAAAATTTTCTTTCTTTGACTAAACAAATTTATATAAGGACTTGGCTGAAAGTAAATACTAGTTATGATCCCAACCAAAGTTGCTCAAAAGTCATGAAGTCAATTCAACCCTTAACTCTAACTTTGACTTGGGAATTTTTTTTTAAGTTTTTTGATTTCTTTTGAGAAATTGGTTAATATCGATTTAAATTATGTTAATTATGCAATTTAATTTTTTTTAATATTATTTAATATTACCTTTTTTTTAATTCTTGTCTTTAATTAAACGTAAATATATAGAACCAAAGTCAGGCCTTGACTTTTGACCAAATCTGATCCCAACCTACCAGTTCTGATTTTATAAGTCAGAAAAAAAATTTGATC
Source organism: Brachionus paranguensis (assembly GCA_016802215.1). Taxonomy (NCBI): domain Eukaryota; kingdom Metazoa; phylum Rotifera; class Eurotatoria; order Ploima; family Brachionidae; genus Brachionus; species Brachionus paranguensis. The sequence goes on along the minus strand of JAESIX010000008.1, from coordinate 2,043,056 downwards.
AAGTCAAAGAATGATTTGGGTATGAAAATTTTTTTTAAAAAATGACAAGTGTTGGCTTATAAAAATATAAAAATATAAAAATAACAGCTCAGGACTTAAAAAAGTCTTAAATTTTTCTAATTCAGGAATCATTTTTTCTAATTATTTGTCTAATAATAATTTCTTTTTAAATTACGAAGCACGAATTTTTAAACAGGCTATATTATCGTTATACTCTTTTAAGGTGAATTAATGAATAAAAAACAACAAAATATTTAGGCTTAAAACAAGTTTTAGAAATAACTTAATCACAAGCATTCAAGATATAATAAAAATTTATGACTTGTAATTTTTAAATTTTTGAAAAAATAAGTCCTGACTTCCACTTGACTTTTATACAAATCTGTCCAAAATATAACAAACAATTTGGGTAAAATTCGACATTGTAAGTTCTGGAATAAAGAACCAACACAAAAATTTTAAAATGAAATAAATTTTTTACTTTGGGTCTGAAAATTGTTCTGCAAAATTTATCAGCTGATACAAACTTAGTACCACCCAAATTTAGACAGTGCAATAGCTAAGCGTTTTAATATTGATGATTTTCTAATTCATTTAGCGCTTTGTAGATTTGCAGAGTTCTTACAGAGACTTAATTTGGGTGATATCAGCTAATACATTTTGCAGGGACATTTTTAGACTCAGAGTAAAAAATTTATTTTATCTTAAAATTTTTGTTTAAAGTTTTAATCAAAAAAAAAACAAAATTATGGTTTGATCACTGAAAAAATTATAAATTCCAAACATCAAAAATTCAAATTGTATATTTTACCCCAGAGCATTTTGCAAAGATTTTGTACCTGATTGCCTTACCTAAGCATCATAATACAATGTTACATTTACAATACTAATTTTTATTTTGTCTTAAAAAATCTTAATTTTAATTAAAAAAGGGTCTAATAAACAATTACTTTCAGAACACCCATTCCATTAAATCACCAAGCTTCAACCTTTTTTTTTAATCGTTTATTAATTTTTTTTAAATGGCTCTGAGTAATAAAACTCCTTCCGCCATTGGAATTGAAAGTAAATTAAGAGTAGTTTTAAGTAAATTTAATTTGAAACAAATCAATAAGTAAATACTTTCATCATTTATTCATCATTTATACAGAAAAAGAATCAACAAGAATTTAAAAAAAAATAAATAAATTTTTATTTTATTTTTTATTTTATTTTCAAAATTTTGTCATTAATAAAAAAAGGGTCTAATAAACAATTATTTTCAGAAAACCCATTCCATTAAATCACCAAGCTTCCACCAACTTAATAAAGATTATTTATGCCCGTAAATATGAACCCTCTTAAAGTAAAAGTCAAAAAATATTTCACTGTCCGTTCAATTCGAGCAAAAAAAATAAAAAATTTTAATGTACATACACTGACAAAACATTATTCACTTAAAAAAAAATTCTCTAATCCAATTAATCTGCAATTAATAAATTAATTAATTTTCTTTGTTGTTGACTTTTGTTTTAGAAAAAAAATGGGAAATCAAAAGTCGTCAATTGATTGTACAACAAGCGTGACAGCAAGTGACAAGAGCAAAAAAGCCAAAAAATCCCACTCACTAAACACTCTACTCAATGGCAACTTTCTAGTCCGCTCCAACTCGAGCCAAAGGCTCAGACTGCGCTTTGCCAAAAAGTCCAAAAAAGCTAGCACACTCAAAGGCACCGAATACACAAGCCTGAACGACTACAACGCCAAAATGCAAAAATCCAGCTCGTTCCACGACAACTACATATCCATATGCGATGACTACACGGTGGACAAGAAGGCCAAGTGCCACACACTGCAGCACGGCGCCAACGACTCCAACCTCTACTCCAAAATAAATGTGAACAGCGCCAGCCAAAAAAGCGCCTTCCAACTGAGCTACAATCTGCAGCCATTTAGCAAACTAATGTTGAAACTAGGCGCGTTCACGCGCAGGACCAGAAAGTGTCCTCTGAAGCGCTTCGACCCGAACGAAGAGTTCTACTTCAGCCAGCCCATACAACACAAGCTAGGCTCCCACGGGTTCAACGATCAGTCCAATTTGTACACTGACATGTCCGAGAGCATATGCTCCGAGCTGTCTAGGATAAAAATTGAGACCGAGGACAATTACCAGTCGCTGCACGACCAGTACGACTACATTTCGACGCACTCGGGCGCCCCTTCACTGGGGCCGCCGCCGCTGCCCCCTGCGTCCACTCAGCCGTGCCGGGACCAAGCCATCAATCACATTTTCACTAGCATCCATCCCACCGGCCTCAACAACCACCTCTACTTCTCGTGCTCGGGCCAAAGTGAGCCCAGAGCACGCGACATTGACAATTCACTCCAGCTCTCCACCTCTTCTTCGTGTACCTCGATTCGGTCGAGCGTTTCGAACGAGAATTTGATGCACAAAAAATGCGACCAAACCAGTGGTAGTGTGAGGATTTTGGAAATTTGACCATTTTTTTTTGTTGATTATTTTTCCGGTATGAGTCTGAAAGCTTGCGGCTTTTGAGCGTCTAATTTAATGTTTATTTTTTGTACAGATTTTTTCTATCTATCCTTAAATAGAACTTTTTTTTTTTGTCTCTTGTAATTTAAGTAAATTTTATTTAAAAAAATTTTATTTTTGTAATATTGTGTGTTCAATGTAATTGAAAAAGTTTTTTTCTTCTTCTTTTTTATCTGCGTACCAAAAGTGTAAAAAATGTAATAAACAAAAATTAATTTTAATTTTAAATTCTAAAATATTTTTATGCCTTATTAAATTTTAAATGTTGTTTCAAAAAACATTGGTCTACAAAATATGGCTTCGTTGATCCTTTTTCTGTTAAGCCATCCGAGCCATGACAGAAAGTGGAAACTGTGTAACACCGTATAAACCTTATTTTATTAAATTTTAGCAAAACAAGTGCAAAAGAAAATCTAAAAAAATTCAATATTTTTAACTACTTTTTAATTCATTAAAAGATAAGGCAGCTATAGCATATTATATATCAAAATAATGCACTTATTTTGAGCTTTTAAACGAAAGCCTTTTAATCAGTAAATTACCATCATTCTCTCGAAAATTATCAACTAAAGAATAACCAGCACCAAAACTTTAAAAAGGGTAAAAATAAATTTTTTTTAATTAAGATATTTTGTTTAAAGCTCAAAATAAATTTTATTTGTGTTTAAAATTTGAGGATAATACATTTTATATATCAAAAGTTATTCGATAAAAACATAAAACGCCCAAGTTTATCAGTTTTTAAAACAATGGTCATTTTTAGGTGTTTTTTGATTATATCTTCTTGATAACTGAACGGGAAAAAACAATCTATGGCTCATTTTAATCAGAAAAAAATTCTATACAAAATGTTACATTGAAATAGCAACACATTCATGGTGTCATACGAGGACAACTTAGGTCGTAGCAAATGGTCAATTAAAAGCTCAGGGTGATAAATTTTGAAAATAAGTTTTTAAAAAAATATGAATTTTAGAAACTAGAGAAAAAAAACTATAAATTCTCTAAATTTCACTTTTATATCATATTTGGTTCATCATTTTTTTTTCTAAATGAATTTTAGGACAACCATTTTCGGACACCCGTTAGTTAAAATTTTTCTCCGAAACATTTTATAATCTGGCTTTTTTCGTAAGATCTCCTTTTCGTTATGGAAATAATTAAGGAAAACCAAGAGAAGCTATTCCATCAGAATTAAATTCAATGAATGGGTCTTTTGATTTTCAATGCCAATTAAGAATTTTCATTATTCTTCACATTCCAAAGGTTTTTCTTTTTCGCTGTGAAAAACGTGGCTATTATCTGGCATTTGAATGTTTTCGATTATTTCCGGTCCAATGTCTTTGACTATATCATTATTCTTTCGATCTCAATAATGTTGTCAAGAATACCAACAATATGTTAAATTTTTTGAATTTTGATTTTTTTTAAATCGAATTTTCAATTATAATCCACGCATCAAATCCAAAATGCAAATTTATTAAATAAAAATTTCAAATAATTTTTTGTTCAAAAAAAATTAGTTTTGTTCATTTAATGAGTCCCTAAGATTGAAATTTCAGCTTTATCCCGGCCTTAAAACTAATGCAAGGAAAAAAGAATTTTTGTTTTTAAATCTCGATTTTTCTTGGTTTTGTTAAAAATTGAAATTAACACGTGTTTTTTTAATAGTTTATTAAATAAAGAAAATTCATTTATGTTTTACTACTTGTACAGCCAAATTAATTTTAGGTTTTATTGTTGCACTTGAAGTTTAAGCTTTATCGAAGAAGGGACACCAAACTTCATAAATTAAAAATTTAATTTTGAATTAATATTTAGGGAAGAATCGCGCTTATTTAAAGATAATTAAAAATCACACACTCGTTTTAATCTCCTTAACTTTAAAAAGAAAGATATGAGCTAAAGATTTAAATTTCGTATTTAGATTTATAACTCATATCTTTTAACTAGTAGCTATTAGCTATCCAAGTTTAGTCCTCGGTAAGATTGAAAACATTTATTTGGAATTTAAACCATTTTTCCACTAGCTCCACTTCTATTAAATGTTTGAAAAAGTAGATTATAGATACAATTTAATAAAGTTGACTCATTTTTGTAAATTTAAAAATAATCATTTAATCAAAATTTTTTTTGCAATCTGCTAATTTTTTTGACATAAAAAGTAATGGTTTATTTTTAAATTAAAAAAAGAATAAAAAGAAATAATAAAATTATTTATCCTGAAAATAGTGACTAATTTTTTTGCATCGTCAAAGCTTTTATTGAAATAAATAAAAAAAGTTAATTATCAAGATAAATAAAACTTTTAGGGCAAATCTTTTTCCTCTTATTTATCTGAACACAATAATTTATTAGTCCTGAATGTTATAATTCAAGTGTTTTTTCAATATTTTTCGATTTAAGATTTTATTTTTGGTACAGTTTTTTGTTCTAAAATTAACATTGCACTTTAAATAAATTTACCTTTTAAACGTAAGGATGCATTATTTTAAATACATTTCTATAAAGGGTTTTACATTTATGCTCATTTTGGCAAAGTAAAAATTTTGATCAAAAATCATTTTTCAAATATGATCAAATTATTTTAAATGCGCAATTTAATTTCAATGCATTTTTAGAAATTACAATCCTTTTAAAAAAAAAGTTTTGATCATATTTGAGAAATGAAATTTGATCAAAATTTTTACTTTACTCTCATTTTTTAATGCTCAATTTCAATTCATCTCTAATCTAAAGAAAAAAAATTGAAAAAAAATTGAAATAATCAGACTTGTTTATAAGTTACAGTTTTAAGTCTTAGTCATGACTTGACTTAAATTTTATCAATACCTGCTTCATCAGGACCAGTTGAAAGGCTTTTTTCTAAATCTGGTTGCATAAACAGACCACATAAGTCAAGATTAAAAGCCAAAAATTTAGAAGCAACAACTTTATTGGTATCAAATATAAATTTGTTAAATGAACAAAGAATAAAATACTTTAATTTTTCAATTTCTTTATTTTTTTAATATACAATTTAATTTAATAAAAAATATGAAAAAACTATGTATTGAAATTTACTTCATTTAAGAAAAAATTGACTTGTTTTTAGAATAAAAAAAAATTTTAAGTCATTGACTTGACTTGAATTAAGACTTGTGACTTATAAACAACTCTCGAAATAACTTATTTTTTATTATTTATTTTCTTTAATTTTTTAACTATACTTAAATAATGTTTATTTAGGTTATGTTATCATTCTTTCAAAAATTCTATGGTGAAAAGCAAAAGAAAACATACTTTCCTAAAAGGTTTCTTTGAAGTTATTTTATTCGAGCTTAATATTAAAAAGTTGTATTATAGAAATTAAGTAATTTTGCCTAATTTATTATTTTTTTTCTTTGATAGATAACATAAGAGAAAATAACAATAATCAAAATATGAAGAATTAAAGACCTGAAGTTTTTTTCCAAAGTGTAATATAAAACTTCCGCCATCAGACATTTTTTTTTGAGCTCAAACAAAGAGAAATAATGGAGAGATTAAAAAGAAAACTCTTTTCGCTCAAAAAATCAAGTCTCAAAGAACTTTAATTTTAAATCTTTTCTGGGAAAAATTTTAGATTTTTTTCCAAAAATTCTAGATCATTTGTACCTTATTAAAATTAAAATTATACCAAATTTTTAAACTTTAAAGTGAATTATTTTGACTCATAATATATTAATATTTAGACGAATTTTTTGAGTGCTATTTGCAGTCCTATTTAGATAAAAAATAAATCGTTATTAAAATATAAAGATTCATTTTTAAAATAAACTGTTCTCTAGTTTTCAAATATTTCTTGATTTTTGTTCTGCAATTATTAAAATTGCTATTGATTTTATCAAGTTTTAATCATTAATATTTTATTTATATTCAAATTTGCTTGGTTCAAGAAATTACTTAAAAAATTTTTTAGATTATTTTTATAAAATCAATAATTGAAAATTAGATAAAAATAAATGATTGCTGTAATTTAGATTTTAAATTAAAAAAAATAAAATTTTAAAAATTTAAATTTTTTTTACTTTCCTTAAAATTCAAATACTACAAATACATTAAAATATGCAAATGGTTATTTATGGTTATTGTCTTAAAAGCTTGTTTTGTTTGATGAAATACTTAAGTTATGCATATGGTGTATGAAATATGTAAAATAGTGCTGTTTAGTCAATAAAAAAGATGATAAAATTGAATTTAGATTCTCATTAAAAAAAATTGGCCTTGAAAATCAAAAATAATCGTAAAATAAGATAATTTTTTGTTTTTTTTTTATTTATATTTAACTTTTTGATGATATTATACTGATTCTCTAATTTAAATTAATTAAGCAAAAGTAGATTTATTTGTTATTTTTAAAAATTCAAAAAGTTTATTTTATCATATTTTATAATTAAATTTAAGAAAAAAATTTTTTCGTTAGTGATTTTTATGCATTAATTTTTAATTATAATGTAACATAAAGTTCCTTTTTCCTGAGAAAATAAAAGAGCAATAAAATTAATTATTCATTTTAACAGCAATCTAATAGAAGCCAAATTCTAAATTCAGCTCTTTCTTAAAAAAAAGAATAATTAGATATTTGAAGATGTTCCTCAATCAAAACACCTATTTATTTTTTCAATTCAAGTTTTAAGGGTCTATGTGGATAATTAAAAAAAATCTTAAATTGACTAAATTATTAGTTGATTTTTATGATAAAAAATTCTGCTTTGGGTTTTTGAAATTCTATTTCAAAATAAAAGGAATGCTAAGTTTCAATAATTTTGATATTTGGAATGAAAATACCAAAGATCCAAATATCAAGTTATAAGTACAAAAAGTAAAAAATATAAATTTATGTTATAATTTTAACCTATTGACACAAATAAGATTTAGTAACCTAGCTAAGTTTTAGACAAAATTAATAAAAGCTATCTTAAAATTTTTGGGTATACAATAATTAACCTTTTGGTTTGTAAATTTTAGAGCCCATATAAGCTTTTTTCAATTATCTATGATCAAATTGTGCTTTTTTTTAATCTTCGAAATTGTTATATATAAAAAAAAATCTATGTTAAGTTTTTTTAATCAAAAACCATCGTGAACTAGTATCTTGAATAAAATATCTTAACAGATAAAAAAAGGGAAGATTTTATTTCAAAGAAAAAAAAATTTTTGGTTTAAAATAAATTATTTGAATAAATATATTTTGGCTTAATCTTAAGTGTACAGATTAGGTTTCGTCATGACCTGAATATTGTAAATATAATAACCCAAAACCAAGCTTTGTTACCAATACTTTTCCACTTTAAAAATTTGTGAATTGTATTTAATCCTTTCGGGTCAGGTCGAACGTAGGCAACCAGGAATTCTTTGATTTTAGTGGACACGAACGTTTTTGGTTCAAAATTTGACATTTTGTCTTCCCGTGAAATATTAAAAAGTCCATATTATTTTTAATATAAAATTATTTTATTAAATTTTAGTTTAAAAAAAATCTCTTCGATTTAGTTAATTTTCAGTCAACTTAAAATGATTTAAATTTCGCCTAAATCTAGTAAAAAAATTAGGTAAGATTTTTTTTGATCAGATAAACAAACCAAACAAGAGAAGAAAACTCGCAATAGATAAAAGATCTAAGTAGTTCTTTGGGTAGAAAGCATTTTATCAATTTATATTTACCAAATCGATTTATACAAAATAATAAGATAATTCAGCTGGTTTTCAAATTAAAAATGTTATATATTAACTTGGAGATTGGAAAAACTAGAAAAACAAACACCAATTTATTATTAAAAAAATAAAGTTTGGAATGTTAAAAAAATTTTTCAAAATTTTTAAAATAAATAGAATTAAAAAAAAGTCTATTTTTTTATTATTAGCTTTAGAAAACGTGATTTTTTCATACTGTTAAAAGGCCCGGCAGGGGTTTTCAAAAAAACCATTTCCAAGAATTTTAGCTCAGAAATATTTAATAGAAAAATTAAAAAAATTTCAAATTATTATGAATGTTTATTCAATCTTTGGCTCATTGTTGTAAATCAACTCCATTTGCACACATCAAAAGAAACAAGTATTCTTTAAGGTAAAAAAGAGTCTTGAAACGCGATCGAGCATTTATTTTTAATTTTTCAAAATTTAAATCAACGAAATTAATTTTTTTCAAATTCAATTCTGTTAAATAAATTAATTTTATTTTAATTTTTTCTTTCCAATGTTAAATGCTCTGCTCGAAAATTGGCAGATTTTTTAAATATAAATTAGCCACTGACCTGGAAATATTTTCAGAAAATCTCACAAAAACAAAAAAATTCTAATTTGTATTATTTAATTTTAGAAATAATGAGTTTTAAACAGCCAACTCAATCGGATATAAATTAAGTATACTTTTGCATTCTAAAATATTTATTGATCAATTTACCTAAATTGAATCGGCAGTCTGATCTGCACGAATTTAGCAGATTTGGCAAAAATAATTATAAATTTTCAAGTTTTTTTATTGATTTTAATTGAAAGAAATCCAATAAGTTTGCTTTAATGGAACTTAAAAATGTACTAGGTAAGATGGCTTGCTTTTTTTGGAAAAAAAGCAAAAAACTTTTGATTATGTTGTTATAGTTTCGTTGTAAAAAGCGTGCAAAAAATTCAAGAGCAAAAATTAAAAATGTAAAAATAATTTTAAAATAACATTAGGCAAAATTATTCGAAATTATTTTTATTATTTCTAGTAATTTATTTTACATTTTCTATACTAAACAAGAACTTTCTTGCAATGCATTTTTCAACACTATAGCAAGCTTGATAGAGAGTTTTTTTATTTTTTCCAAAATTTGGCGTTACCTTACATCTAGTATCCGTTTTTTTAGGAAAAAAAAGGCAAACCATTCTCGATCAGGTGATAACATTTGTGCATTTTTAGATCTTTTACACTCGAGTCTTATCTCTAAAAAGCCTAAACACTTGCTTAGAACTAGCATAATTTTGTGAGTAGGACAAGAAAAATTTTCAAAAAAAAAATTTAAAATGATAAGTGAAAATGATTCAAGACAAGGTAAATTATCAAAAAATATTTTTCTTAAAAATTTAATTTTCTTAAACAAAGTTTTGAATATACAGCTTATGACCTAAATAACGCGGCGGCCGTGCCCCAGCAAAGCTCCCAGCAAAGCCAGAAACCAGCGCAAAATCCACAAACGGCATCATCCCAGGCCAGCTCATCGCAAACCAATCCAGCCGCTTCCATCTCGAGTCAATTTTTTAACTTGCAAAACTTTGCCAGCCAACAAATGGACATCAACCAGTATTTGGAGAACCAAATGTCCCAGCTCACCCAGATCATCTACATTCTGAAGCAGATGCAAGTGAATCAGATCGAGCCGCTCAAGACCTCGAACAGCCAGCACCAGGCCATTATAGACCAACTGCAGTCGCACCAGAGCCAATTTCAGCAATTTGTCAAGCAGCAGTCCCAAATAAACCAGCAGCACAGCTTAAAGCTTCAGCAGCAAGAGCAGCAATTGAGCCAATTGCAAAGCTTGGTGCAGCAGCTTCAAAGCCAGGCGAGCATTCAGCAGCAAAGTATTAGCGCGCCTCAAGCCCAACCCCAGTACATCCCTCAGGCCCAAGCGCAGCCTCAAGTCGCCCAAATTCAGCAGCAGCCTACACCTCAAGCCATTCAAAATCCGCCCCAGCAGGTCCAGCAGCAGCAGCAGCAACAGCCTCCAGCTCCGATTTCTGCCCCTCCGACTCAGCCAGCGACATCATCTCACCAGAACCTTCAGCCCGCACCAACCCAGTCTCACTACGCTCATCTTGATCCTCATCTTAACTTTTCCATGAGCCAAAACCCGCTCCAGTACCTAAACCAAGCTCAATTAATGTCGCTACTCAGCAATCATGTACAGTTAAATACCAAACATATTCCAGTGCACCCAAGCAATCAGTTGGTAAACAATTTAGTATATTCTGGTCCAGCTCATGACGACGGTGAGGGTTTGCATGTGAATTATGGCAATTTTTCCCAATTGAATGCGCAGTCAATCGAAGCGCTGGGACAGCTGATTCAGCAGAGGTTGAGCCTGGGCCAGAGCCAGAACCAGTCCAGACCTATACCCTCTAGTTCACCAAATCAGCAAGATGGAATGCACAATGGTAATTTAAGTGAACAGACCTTGCAGCAACAAATCGAAAATGTGCTTACGGGTTCTCAACCGGTGCAGCCTAGACCCATTTCACTTGCTTCCAGTGTTTTGACGTCAAGTGGTCAATCGAACGCCAACGGACAAGCTCAGACCGCCAACTCGCAGGCTTGTTCCCAAATAATGACCCATTCTAACAATACACCGAGAATTTTAAATCTGCAGTCCCAGATTGTGTCAGACCAAGTGCTTATGTCGAATGCGAATGCGGCAAATATGGCCAATGGCGCCTCTATGCAAAACCAAAACCAGCAGCAAACTAGCATGGCAACTAACAATCAAAATCAATAGAATATTTAATCAATTATAAAATGATTAGTTGCGAAAAAAAATTTTTCTAATTTTTCATTTGGGAAAAATATTAGGAGATAAAAAAAAATTTTTTTTTTAAATTTTTTTTGTGTGAAATTTTGCGGTTTTCTAACAAGCTTATTAGTATTTTTTTTGGTCTACTAATTCGGTAATTATTTATTTAATTTGATTTATTGAAATTATTGTCAGTGAACAAATTTAATAAAATTAAAATTTTTTTGTTGTTGATTTATTTCCAAAATTTAATGAATTTAAATTTGACTTAAATAGTTTACCATTTTTTTAAAGCCATTTGGCGCAAGAATAGCTTATCTCGATATGAAATAGATATAAGACCTACGCATTCATTGTTATTTGACTCTATTCAAATACTTTTTTCAAAAGATTTTTAAAATTTAATTCAATTTTAAGCCAAAAATTCCAAAAATAAAATAATTTGATAATAGTTTTTTCTTTATTTAGACATGTTTGAATTTAAATTTAATTGTTCTTATCTTTTTGATTATATTTTTCAATGCTGTTTAGTTTTTTTGTTTTTTAATTATATGTTCAAATTGAAAAAATTTGATAAACCAATTTTTAAATATTTAATTTGAGAATTGCTCACATGTTTTAACAAAAAGTGACAGTCAGTAAACCCTATTTTAAGAGTAAGTTATTAATAAACATGCTGACTTGATTTTGCCTGACAATTGAGTAAAATCAATTTAATCATGAATTCCAATAATGCACCTTTTTTTTGAATATGAAAAAAAATTGATAGGTTCATTAAGAGATCCAAAAAAATAGCTTTATAATGGATGATTAGCGAGGTTAAGTCCTTTGGTCAACAATTTTGAGATCTCGAGCAAAAAATAAATAACTAGAACTTTAAATATAGTTATTCCTTTGATTCCCAGTAGCATACTAGCAGAGATCTTGAAAAACTTAATATTGATTTTGTTTATGGGTCATAGCAAGAGTTTCTGTAATCATTTATTGATTTAAAAAATTCTGTTATATTTATGAGAATTCATTATTGGAAATATTTAAAAGTAGACCTCTTTTAATTAATTTTTATTATAATTTTTATAATTGGACTTAGGCGTTTCAGTGATATTTGGACTGAATGCCATATCATTTCATAGAAAAAATTACAATTGAAAAGTTATCATTTTTTATTCGAAATATATTATATTACATAGAAAAATTAAACACTAGTCAAATACTTTATAATAAAAAATAAAAAATTAATTTGATATAATTCCTATTAATTTATTCATCACTCTTATATTGTTTATATAAATTTTTAAATGATTCGTCTAATCATTTTTATTAAAAAGGAATAAATGGCAACACTAATAAACAATAAAAAATTTTGCTATATTAAATATTTTTTGAAAATATTATAAATATTTTAAAGCAAAAAAAATGGAATTTTTTAAGTGAAAATTTTCTATGTTATTTTTTTCAATGTAACGATATGGAGCATTATACCATCAGAATTCGCAATAATAGTTTGTGGTCCATTAACCATAAAATAGATGAATACTTTGAAAAAAGAGCTGAATATAGTCAATAGACTTTTTTAACTTTCTTATCGGATGTTCCAAGTATATTTTTTTATTTCATTGAAACTTGGTATCTGGTAACCAGGACATTTATACATCATTACATGCAAATATAAAGACTCGAATTATTTGCAATCCAAAAAAATATAAAATTATAACAATTCAAAAAGTTTCTGCTTATAAAATTTAAGTGTGATGCTCAAATCTCTAAATAAATAAATAGCTCAATGGAAAAATTATATTTTAAATATTTTACACCTTAGAATTTTACACAGAATGCGTTAGTTTTATTGTAAAGAAATTAATTTTTCTCCAAAACTTACCTGAAAATTTAAAAATTTTACTAACAATAAATGCATGAAAATAAAATAACTTAATATTCAGAAAAAATTTCCAAAATTGTTGAATTTTTTCATTGATGTTTTTTTAATTTCATGATTTTTAATTAGTTGTTAATAAGTGATCTTCTAAATGACTGAAAAGATCGCTTAGCAAAAATTAAAATATTTTTGGGCCTTATTTTTAAATCAAATTAAGATAAAATTTTTTATTGCATCTTATCTTAAAATAGTTATTATTTATTTTACAAATAAAATTTATTTATTTTTAAAGAGCAAGTTAAAACTTTTTTCTAATTTATTTTTTTTTATCAATGGAAACTTTTTTTTTTAATTTGGGATAATTTTGGTAAATAATATTTAGATACAACTATTTTTAATTAAAAAAATGCTAGTTTAATAAAAACTCATTTAAATTGATATCTAATGCAATCTCATCAATTAAAATTCTCAATTAAAATTTTATAAAACAAAAATAGTATTAAAAGTAAAAAAAGGGCTATAGATAAAACAATTCTATTAAAAACTTAAAATAAGTTAGCTAGTTTAGCAAAAAACTGAAAATTCCATTATATTAAAATGGTACTAAATTTAGAAAATAATTTGTACTCGATTTCCATCATGTCAATGGTAAAAGAAGATATTTTTTTGTTCTAGATGCAACTAAAAAAATATATTTAAATATTTTTTATCATTCCATTAGGTAGGATGTATTTTATTTTAAATATTTTTTAATACGAATAAATGTATTTTTATTAAATTAGACTTAACCTTAATAAATTTGATTTTTTTTATTAAAATTAGTGTTGAGGAAAATTATGGGTCTTTAATTGTGACAAACTTTTCGAGCTTTTATGATCCATTCATTTTTTTTAATTATTTTAAATTATTTGATATTTTTCTAATTTTTTTATTTATATATTTGTCTGTAGCGTTCAAATTATTTGAAATAAATGGAGTTTTAATCGATAATTTATTTACAGGGATAATACCCTGTTGATTAGTCTTAAAATCGAATTAATCAGATGCAATCCGGAATAAAAAAAATTAAGAACCAAAACTCGATTGTCAAATTCGGTTGTTTATTGTCAAATTTAATGGGGTTAGTCTTTACCCTAACCCCATTAAATTTTTTACAGTTTATTTTATTTGAATTAGAAATTATTAAAATTTTAAGATTCTGATACCGTTTTGTTATCTTCACCTTAAATTTCCGATCACTGTTTTTGAATTTTAAGTTCTCTTTAATTTTTTTTAAATTAAAAACTATTTATTTTTTGTTAATATATGTATTTAAAAAAAATTATAACAAGCATTATTTTGTTAAATCCAAGTTTAACAGAATTTACATTAATAGTTTTGTAAATTTTTTTGTTTTAATAAAAAAATTATCAGACCAGAAAAATTGATGATCTTAATTTATCATGAAAAAAAATCAGCACAGTTCACATTCATCGTTGGAGAAAATAATGATTCATGAGTAATTGAAAAAAAATACTAATAAAAATAATTTTTATTAATAAAATTGATTAAGAAATTGATATGAAACTAGTTAAATAAATAGAATAAAGTAAATTATTTTTTTTTTGATTTGGTATTTGTTTTAGGCTTGGTCTTTGTAGAATTCTTGCTTTTCGAATTTATATTTAAAAAATTTTTTTTATAACTTTCGGGTGAATTGCTAGAATTAGTCTTTTTTGAATCGAATTCATAAAAATTGTCCAAATCTTCAAAGTCTACTTCATCATTTATTAAACTCAGAGCTTCATCTTTTTTACATGTATTCAAAAATTCATAAACTAATTTAGCACTTTTAGAATTTTCGAGAACATCACTCAGCTCTTGCTCGGACATTTGGCACAATGAAAATAAATCCTTTACTTTAGTGATAACTCTATGTACATTTTTGGAGTCAATGCCTGGAATTTTGAGCAAAAGATCTCTTAAAACCGGATTAAACTTCAAATCCTCATCTTCAATAACCTGATCGGTCTTGATCGACATGGCGGTCTCAGCATCTGGTTGAGGACAGTTGGACTTAAGCTCTTCAAATATTTCAGCTGTCTCACTAGGACTTGAACACCAAAGAATTCTTAATTTTGGAAAGTGTATTGTCAAAAGACTGAGCTTTGAGCTGGTATGCTGCGGACTGATTTCATTACTAGCTAATGCTTGATAACTCTAAAAAAAATTTAAATCTTTCACCGTAAATTTCAAAGTACCATGCCATCATAACTTTTTGATTTTAATTTTGCATTCAGAAAAGCAACCAAAATAAATAATAAAAAAACAACAACATACCATTTTCGGCGGGGTTGTGAAGTTCATTTCAATTCGATCTTTTCAATTCAGAAAAACTTGAACATCTTTTTTACTATAAGAAATAACAGTAAAAAGTAAAAAAATAAAAAAAGTTATTCAAGTTTTTCTGAATTGAAAAGATCGAATTGAAACGAACTTCATAACCCCATTTTCCGCAGATTTAATTTAAAAAAATTTTGAAAAAAACCATCAAAACAATTTTCAGATTTTTTTTTTAATTCAGAATCTAGCTCAATAATTAACCAAAGTCTCTTTGAAAAAATTTTTCGTTTAATTTTTTTATTTAAAAGACATATCTAAAAAATTTTTTCGGCAATTACCTAAAATTTGTATATATCCAGCGTGTGACTATTTAAGTCAAAAATTTCGAAATAGCCAAGTCTGGATTTTAATAATAAAACTAAATACATAGCGAATTTTGGAACAAAGAACACAAATTAAAATTTTAAATTGGAATAGCTTTTTTTTTTATACTTTGTTTATCAACAATAAATTTAGATAACAATGTATTTATTTGAATATTATAAAAAAGCAATAAAATAAAAAAAATATTTTTTTTAACAAAAAAGTGTAATAAAGTACTTTGTGAATTTTTGGAGCATAGGAAAAAGCAAAAATTTGATAACTTTTTTTGTTTAGGTCTAAAACTTAAGCTGATACAAACTTTGTATCACCTAGTTAGTTTGTGCAATAACTCTGCATTTTTCAGCTATTACGTTTTGCGAAATAATTATTAGACCTGAACAAAAAAATTTATTAAAATTTTTGCTTTTTTCTTTTGTTACAAAAATTCACAAAGTAATTTATTATACTTTTTTGGCAAAAAAATATATTTAATTATTTTATTGCTTTATAAATAAATAAAAATTCAAATAGATAAAAAGTTATCAAATTTATCGTTGATTAAAAAAAATAAATTAATCCGACATTTGTAAAAGTCAAAATATTTAACAATTTTTAAGTCAAGTCTTTACTAAATTTTTTATCAAATTTAAATATAAGACTTTTTTTTAGTTTTTTTAAATTAAACAAAACACCAAAATACCAAAAGTTTTCTCAAAAAATAAAGTAAAAAAAAAACTTTTCACTTCACTCAGATTTCAGCAAAATTTAAGTAAAAATTCTTTTTTCATTTACTTAAAATAGAATTTTTGTTGTTTGTTTAGAAGTAGAATTCGAGTATTGAGTATAAATTAGATAGCTTAGTAAAATTAAAATTTAAAATTTCAACATAACAAAAATTGTTTATAAATACATTTAATTGAAATGGTTTTTTAGGATCAAACTCAATGAGAAGTACCGGGATTTTGTAAGAACGAGACATTGCATTCACTTGGTTGTATAGACGGCCATTGGCAAGGGATTCAATTAAATCATTTATACTCTTTCGTTCAACACTAATGCTAGGCGTTAGGACATAATCTCCAACTTCAAGTGTACATGGCTCAATATGGAAGCCTCTTTTGTGCAAAATAGAAGGAAGCTCGCACCGAAACTCCCTCATGTCAACAATAATCTTAGGTGGCTCAGACTCTTGAGGCACTGGCGGTAGCCCACCTTTTCTGCTATTAAACTGCTCCATTATAGTATCTTTTTCTTTATCAGTTTCTTTGGGCAGTTCAAGTTTTCCATCTTGTTCCTCTGTGACAATCATATTAGCCTTTTCTCTAATCAAAATTTCGAAGGACTCCTTTTCAGTCCGAATCGAAGTCAAGTAGCGTTGCTCTTCGCTTGAATTGGTGTACATCATGAAATAGACCCGCATGGGATTCTTGTACCTGAGACATTGTATCACTTCTATTTGCCGAACGAACCATAGCTGACTGTCATAGAGAATTATATATTTTGGCTTTGTCTCATATAATAATTTTATTAGTGAAATTTTTTGTCTAGTTCCGCCTTCCAAGGCACTAAGGAATAAATTTGTGTTTTTTTTAACCAAGTTCTGTTCAGAACTTTGAGCTGGCTGGTCTTCATCATTGGACGAAGAACCATCGCTCGACTCACTTTCACTTGATGATTTGGATTCTTTTGTTGAAGTCTTTTTGACCATTTGGGTGAGAGTAACAGTTTCTTTTTCCTTGTTTTTTCGGTCCAATTTTTTTACCATTTTTGAAATTTTTGTGTCAACTTGTCTCTCATTGAGATCGGTGCTACCAAATGGTTTAAGTATCATTTTAACTATGAATTCGTCATCTTTTTCGTCTGACTTTTGCTCTTCAGCTATATCAAATTTTTCAAATTGTTTGGTACCTTTTTTGGAACCTGTTTCCACATTTCTGGTCAAACGATTTTTTCTTAAGAACTAAACTTTTTCAAAATTTTATTTAGAAAAAAAAATTTTCTTAATACATGTTTTATTTGTGAACATGTTCGGTCATCGTTGGCCACAATTAGAATGTTTATTTCTTCTTCGCAATTTTCTTCGGTACCTAATTCTTCTAAAATTTCCTTTAGCACTTTTAATTTCGGACTTTCTGCGATGATCCTTGATGCCATATCTTCAAATAAACGAAAATTGAAAATGGCCTAAAAAATAGGCTTTATCGAAACACAAACCTTTGTTTTCTTTTGACCATTTGAATTTTTTTTTGGGGTCAGGCTTTGCATAATTGCGCATCTCACTTCCGTATACTCTGAGCTTGGCTTTGGTAAAAAGCTCATTTGCTGCGTCCAGAAACATCCATCCGCTACTTCGGCCGATATCTTTTTCGTGCGATTTTAAGCAGTTTAACATTTTGAAAAAAGTTATTGAATCGTATTGAGTCAAATAGCTTAATAATATTTTTTAATATAAATAAAAGCATTTTAAAGATAATTGCTCGACAATTGTAGAAAAAAAAACACTACATCTTCCTCTTGGTTTTAAGTGAAAAATCTAAGTCAAATATTTTTGTTCTTTTAAAAAAAAGTTGAGTCATGATTTAATGACGTCATAAAGGAATGCAAAATAATAAATTGTCAATTTATTATGGAAATTATTTGAAGGGTTAAAGAGGTGAAAAATTTTTAAATTTATAATTTTTTCCCTTAAAAATCAAAAGAATGTCATGATTAAAAAAAAAATTAAAATTTTTTAAGAAATATTTTTTAGAGTTGTATCAATAATTTATCTTTAACTTTACTTTAAATTTTAAAAACATATTTTTAATATCAATTTTTTTTTATTTTGTATTTTTTGCAGTGAATTTTTTTTAATGTGTTGATAGCCAGTGCTATAATTAAAATTTTTAAAATTTAACAATTTTTAAATTAAAAAAAATATTCTTGCTTCAGATTTAATCTTTTTAAATTAAACCTTATTATATTGACAAAAAAATTTATTTTTAAAGTGACTTTATTTTACATTATACTGATTATGATAATTAAATTAAACGTTATTACAAAAACAGTGAGCAAAATAAATATTTTAAATTCTACAAAATAATGGCTAATTTTAATATTAAAATTAAATAGAAATTTGAATATATTTATTTGATTAAATAAAAAATTATTATTAGACTTAAACAACCATTATTTCTTTTGATAACCATTATTGAATCAATAAATGTAATTATGAGTAAAATCAAAACGCAGATTACTTGATTATAGCATTTAAAAATGTAAGTTCTAAGAAATTCTTAAAAAAAAATCATTCTATCAGATTGAATTATCAATTAACAAAAACTTCAAAAGTAAGATTATTTTTACCAATTTTTAATTTAGTTTAAAAAAAAATTTTAATTATTTTTTCGTTGGCAACGAATGTAGTTTCGAAGCGATGCTAGATAAATGAATGAATGAAAGCTTTTAAAGTTCATTTATGGACTAAGTACTTTTGAAATGCATCACTCAATGCTACAACTACTATATTGGCATTCGAATATTAGAAAAAAATAATTATCTGATTAATTTTATATTTCACTATATTTGTAGATTATTCATTAATATATATTCCACTATATCCAAGCAGTATTTGCATAAGTTTATCTTCTACAAATACTGCTTTATTTAGCTTACTCCTTCATTTAAGAATTTTTATCAATTTTTACAAAAACTGGAACATGGATTTGCATCTAGTTAGTTAATCTATTAAATTGATGAGACATTTAATAATTTTCGATTAAAAAAAAGGAATAAAATAATCAAAAAAATTACTATAAAAGAAGTCTAAGAGTCCTGATATCTGAAATCAATTGTTTAGGTTTCGAACCGAGCTGGTTCCATACTGGTTCAAGCTGCGCTTTTACAATTTGATCAAATGGACGAGAAACAACCATTTCCATTGTCAAAAAATCGTGATCTATCTAAAATTTATTTTAAGATTAATTTAACTAATTAATTAAGTTTTAATACTAAATTTGAAAAAAAAATAAAATTACATAAGAGCAGCATCCTTTAAATTCTTGTAAAAGAACATTAAGAATATCCATTAGAGCCATCTGAATCCGGCACGAATTTTCACTAAGGCCTACATGTATTTCAATTACTTCGGGCTATAAATACCATTTAATGGTGAATTAGTTTTTTTTTAATTTTAATTACTTTGTACTTGGTGAGCTCTGCCTCTATATCCACATGAAATCTTGGATATATGAACAACTTTTTGACAAACAAGTTTTTCATGACACGTTCTACCTTGCTAAAACCCTTGGTAAAAAAGATCGGATTATCCGAAAATGCTTTGATGAAGCCTTTCTGGAATTAAAAAATTAATAAACTTTAAAAAAAAAGATAAACAAATACTTTATTTTTTTGACGGAACATCCTCAAGATAAATGTCTCTTGACATGAGTCAATTATCTTGTGGGCATTGTACACCAAAATTCCTGTTATGTATTCAATTGGTATTCGATCAGTGAGCATGTCGACTACCAATATTCGACTTGTTACAAAAAAGCAGCCTCCCTTCAGATATGCTTGGGCTCTCTCGTTTTGGCTATGAGTTTCTGTGGTTATTTTGGTCACATACTCAAAAGATTGGGGATCACTCTCTTTGATTTTACTAGTAAAAAATTGCTCCTCGGCCTCATGTGCATTGACCACAATCACCAAATTTGTGGCATCACAGTAAAGTTTAATGAAGTTCAAGAATATTCGTTCAATTCCTAGACCTTCGGCCATCACTAAAATACCATCGTTGTGAAACATGTCCAAGTAAACATTATTCTCATACTCTAGCAAGGCATCCATTTTGTTACAAAAAATTTAATTTATTGAAAATATTTTAATTGTAATTTTTGAAATAAAATTTTAAGTCATGTGATAAAAAAAAATTAATTAAGCATATACTTTGGTAAAAATGTTCTCGCTCTTATATGCTGTTTTAAATAATCACTGATGGAAATAAAGATTCTTGATAATTAAACTTAATATCAGGTTCAACATTAACTTCCATCTGTTCATTAGTCACCATCTCGATAATATTTTTTCTGGCAAAATATCCCAAGGTTGGTAGTGAAAGAATGGATAAATTTAGATTTTGGTGTCATAATAATAATTTTTAGTGAGTTTGAGTCTAAATTTTAGTTAAAATATTAAGGTAAGTATAGTCTTTTTTTTAATATTAAAAAATTTACGTTATTTCAGAATTTACATAATTTTATCATTGAATACCTGAGTCTGAAAGAACTACAACTTTTTAAAGGGTAAGTTATTTTTAGACCCCTAGGCATAAAAAATTTTTTTTTGAGCCTCCAAAAAAAATAAAATATAGGGTTCAAAGGGCATAGTTTACGAATTTCAAGTCAAAATTTAGAAATTCAGATGGCACTTAAGTTTTGAATTTCTGGAACATAAAATAAAATCATTTAATACAAGAATTAAATATTTTGTCATTAAATTATAAGTAGATTAATGTTCTACAAAAAAGATAGAAAAAAATAAAATAAAATTATAAAGTGTTTTTCATTATTGTACTTGCTATACTTTTTTAAAAGAATTATTTTGTAAACATATTATTTTTATGCAATCCATTCTAATTTATGGAATGTACTAATTCAAGTTAAAAGTATTCGTTTAAATTTCAAAAAAAAAAGAGATCACATTTAAAAAGCAAAGAAATTTTGGTGCAACAATTTTAATTTTTTTAATTTTTTTAATATATATTTTTTTCTGTTTAAAAAATTAATTTCTTTGTTTTCTTCGTAAGAACAGTTAGCTTTTTTGATATTCAATTAATCCTTGCCTTTATTTAATTTTACAATATAATTCCAAGTTTAGTTTTGGATGTCCATGATATATTAGAAATTATTTAAATAAAAACATTTAATTTACTTTTTTTTTTAGTTTAATAGACAAATAAATAAATATCTCAAATTTTAAATTCCTGCACTGTGTCAAACGTAATTAATGATTAATCAATTAAAAAATTATTTTTTTGTTTTAAATTTTTTATTAGAACATGTATTAAAAAAAATTAAAACAAGGAAATTTTGAAACACTGATCACAGCAGTCAAGAAAATCATTAACCTCATTTGTTTCTGAATAGTTTAAAATCCACATAAATGGTACAATTTTTGAAAGACTAATTATTTAATAAAAAACTAAACAACTCGGAAAAATAGTACTAAAGAAGAAAATTTTTCAAATATAAAAAAAATCAAAAAAAATCATGAATTTGTCATTTTTAGAATGCTTAGTAGAACACATATCTTTTTTTCTCTAATTTACCATAAAATCTATCTTAGAATAAAAATTTATTTAAAAAAAAAATAAAAATATTTTTGAAAAATTTAAATTACCATTTTTCTCGAGCCTGCATTGATCACAATACTGGCAATAGCTGGCGGCACACGAATACTTATCACAAGCATCACAAATTAGCATGGACATAATTTCGTCTTCGGCCATCAGCTTTTCTACGTCCTGTAGCCTGCGCTTGGTCCTTATGGGCTTTTTGGCTGCTCTCTTGATCAAAGCTGATACAAGTGAATCACGCTCCGTTGATGAACTGAGATCAAATTTATTTAGTTTATCAGAATTCTCGGACTCGCAAGCTACCAGAACTAGTGCCACCATTGCTACTAAAATAAATGTCAGATAGCTTCTCATTTTGTGATTACTGCTGGTTGCTCTCTAAAATATTCGATTCAAATATTTTGAATATCTACAATCAGATCTTCTATTTAAATTCAAAAATTAATTGCTCTGGGACATAAAAAATTATGTAAGATATGATTTGAGATGGCCGATGGAATGCCAAAAATGAAAGATTAATTGCTTTTCCCAGTCGGATTATGAACAATATTTTAATTATAGTTGTTTGAAGAAAAAAAAATATTTTTTAAAATTCAATTCAATTTATACCGCGTACCTATCAAATAAATGAGACACAAAAAACGGAATTTGTGATTATCATCAAATTAGAAATGCAAATATTTGCTTAGGAGCCAATCTATCCTCAACTCAATCACAGCTTAGTTCTAAATCCCAGCTACAACAAAATTAAAAACCAATTTTAATCAAATTAAAATTTCTAAATAAAGCCCACAAATTCAAATCAAAGTCACATTTTAACAATATTAATTTTACTCAGTATTTGCTTAAGCCTCTTTGTTTTTGATTCGAGTTTCCTCTTTATCGAATCTTTGTTTTAAACAATTTCTTTTTCTAATCTGCTTCCTCTTCTTATTTAAATGATATAATGTCCGCTTAGACTCGTTGCATAATATTTTTACTTAAATAAAGTCAATTTAAAACACTAATACAGATTTTTATTTCATTAAGACTAAAGGTTCTTTCTGATTATGCGACACAAGTTTCTTCCTTTTTGGACCTGTGATCATCTTTGGTCATCATAACAAAATTCCTCACTTGAACAAAAATTTAAATTTTTTGAATATCATAAATTCCTAAATTCACTTATTCTGCATTAAATAACTAAATTTTTATTCTAAAATTTTTAAACAAAATTGGGCTCAAGATGCCTAAAAAAAATTGAAATTTTACAAAAAACTTAAGCAATCTTGTATCAGCAGTCATTAAATCTATATGTCGAAGAAAACATCCATTTGAGATTGTGATTTTTCACAATTTTTAAAAGGTACAAAGATCAAAATGTCAAAACACTTTTTTCATTATTTCACAAAAATTCATTCAATTATAGACTTTATATATATTTATAATATTAAATTTTTTAAAATGGTAAACTTCAAAGACGGATTGATTGGAAGGGTCATAAGAGTTGTTTTAGGTAATAACGCGTCCAATTGGGAGGTATTTACAAGCGGAGTACCCCATGGATCCGTTCTTGATCCAAGACGACATGAAAAAGACCGGTCCGAGAAATAAATCTCAGAGGCTCATTGGGATATAATTTCTTGACAAACCTCTATGTAAAATCATGGAACAAATTATCAGAGAATGCTGAGAATAATGCGCAAACAATTAATAGTGTTAAAGGTCATTGACAGAGAAGTCTTTTGTGGTTGGAATGCTCAGAAGCAAAGACATAGCTTTCCTTTTAAAAGGCAAAACGCTTTGAGCGTTAGTACCAGAATGGACCTAAAATGAATATTAAACATATTAAAAATATGAATATTAAAAAATAATTAAAAATATATTATTTTTAAAAGAATTTTAAATTTAATTAAAAATTAATTTAATATTTTTTATCTGTTCTGTTTTTTATCTTATTTTTGGATACAAAATTTTACAAAAAAAATTTTTTTTTTTACTATTCATACAACGAGATTTGATTTATTTGAAAATTTTGAAGGCAAATTTTTTAAAAACTTTGTTACTATGCCACTATAAAATTTAATTTTTTTTTAAATCTTCGACTAATCTCAATATCGTTTTGTTTGTTTTATATTAAATTGATTTTTGACCAGAAATTTATGATGAATTGAAAAAGGACTTAAAATTTCATTAGCTAAACATTAACATTTGAATTTTGTTTTACAAATCATAGATAAAATGTTTTTTTTTTGGAAAATTTCGTTGATCTTAATTATTTTAAGAAATGTTAAAAAATTTAGATGAGAAAAAAATGATAAAGCGAAATCTAATAATTTTAAATGTAAAAAAGACAATATTAATAATTTAAACTAAATAATTGTTTTTAGATCATTTTAAAACTTAATTTATTTTGTTTTTTTTTTATTTTAAACTAATATTTTTCCTCAATTTATCTTAAAATTTTATATAGAAAAATTAATCATTCATTCTGGGATTTTAGACTACTTACGCCTTTTTGAATCTTTAAAAAATAGATGCATCGTAAGGCTTAGTTGATTTTGTTTAATCTTCAATTTAAATTGTTACATTTCCTTCCTCGAAAGCAAAGGTTTCATTTGAGGCATTATTAAGACTTCAAGTCTGTATCCAAGCCAGCAATACTCCAAGAAATTGTTTTGCGTCAGCCTACAGCAAGAAGTTTCGATATTTATGAGATGCTTTTTTTAATAAATTAATTTTAACCTGTCGTAAAATTAGAAATTTAAGTGGAATTATTACGTAATGTAATAACAATCATTTACTCGTACCTTTACAAGTTTTGTTTAGAAATTGTTAGATTTCATCTACTATCTTTGCAGAAAAATTATAACCCAATATCCATATATTAAAATAAATGATTACTCGTTTTCTTTAATAATTTGTTAATTAATAATTTCTATTTAATAATATTTTATTTTACCCGATTTTTTTAAATTGAAAATATGAATTAATTAAGTAATTTATTTATAAAATTGACATGCAATACAAGACATAAATTAAGCAACATTAAATTTTCAAAACTTCCGTCTCATGGTGCAAATTATTCATCTAAAAATTTATAAAATTAAATTTAAAAAGAAATTATAACTACAAACAATTTCAATCTTATTTATATTGTTTTTTCTTTAGTTTAAAATAAGCAATAACAAAAGTTTTTTTTAAAAGTAATTCTATTAAATTTTTCAACTATGTCTTTTTTGGCCTTGACAAACTTATAAATCAGTATTCAGTTAACTTTTGACTTGAATAATCAGCCGTAGACAAAATGATTACTTTATTATGAAATATTATGCAATTGGGTATCAAATTCTTGAATTAAAAATATAAATTTAAGCATTTTTCGGTATTATCAATTTCTTTTATTTAGAACTAAAACAGTTTTTAATTAAAATATTTTGAAAAAATTACAACGCATAAGGTTCAAATTTAATCTTTTAAATAATTGAATAAATAACTGTACTTTTTTCTTTTAAAATAATACTAAAAATATGAAAACTTTCTGAAATTCTATCTCAAAAATTTTTTTTTTAATATTGCACATTTTGAAATTAAATCAAAAAATATATTCAAAAAATTATATGATTATTTTAATTCAATTTTATCTTCATAAAACTTTTAAATAGCACAAAAAACTAAGTCAAAATAAACAAATGTTTGACTCAGATTATTGAAATTCTTTAAATTTTATTACATTTTTTATACTCTTATATTTTCTAAAAATGAATTTTTTTTAAATTATTTGTCTGGTAAAAAGCTTTATAACTCTAACATGAATGATTAAAGCTTCATCTATTAATAATCATTAATTTTTAATAAAAATTCTATTTAAAAAAAGCTAAAATATCAGTTCAATTAAAGATACAATTGACTAATTTGGTACTTCTAAATTATTAAAAAAATGCAAAAAAAAAATTAAATGGATTTTTTCTAAAATTCAGAGCTTCAATGTAGAAGATTTTAATATTGATCTTTTTTTCAAAAAGCGATTATTTAATTTTGAATTAAAAAATTTGAGTGTTTGACTCAGTGTTTTTGCAATTTTTAGATTATTTTTAATTTCTTGAGTATTTTTTTTAATTAATTTATCTTTTAAATTTAGTTTAAGAGCTTGAACATAGACACAAAAATACTCATCGTTAATTTATAAATTGCTTATCTTGAAAAATAAAAACGAAATAGAGAAGCGCAAACATCAAAATCATGTGTGGAAGTGCTTTGATAGCGAGATTATTACCCCATTTCTGTTTTTTTAACCAAAGGGATCTAAATATTAAATCAAAATTAACAAGCAGGTCTTTCTTTTAATTTCTTTTGATACAAAGATTGATTTAAAAAAAAATATTCAAATAAAATATTTAAAAATTTCAAATTTTTAATTTATTTAAAAAAATTTTAATCTCAATTTACATTTGAGGCTAATTCAAAATTGATTTTTGATGATATTTGTATTCGCCTGAGCTATGAGTTTGCCTTAATAAATTTATAAAATATTTTTGAAACTAAAGATAATACAATTTACTTGAAGCACCGTTTACAGTAAAGATCATCATCACAGTCAGAGCATCTAATAGTAGCATCCTCATTGCAAAGACAACACCATTCATCCTCGTCAATTTCATCTTTTGTCAAAGAAAATTCAGCTTCTTCAAGCATATTGTTTACTAATTTATCACTCGGGTTCGTATTTATGTTGGATGATGAGCGAACAGTTTGCTCTGTGGGCTTTTCGTTGTTTAAATTTAGGCCATTTTTGAGATTTTTCAATCGTTCTTCTAATTTTTCCAATTCTCTCTTCTCAAATTCTTCATAATTTTTCTCAATTTTAGTCTTTTTTAATAAAATAAAATAAATTTAAATATTTTTTAAAATAAACCTCTTCAGTCAATTTTGCAATAAGATCTTCTGGTGTATTCACAACTTGTTTGCTTGGCAAATTAGAAAATTTTTTGTAAGTTTCATCTCTACCTTGAAGTCGATTGAGTCTGGTCTCTAGTTCATCACACTCAGGAAGAGATCCTTTAAAATCTTCAATAATTTAATTTGATTAAAGGAAACGAAATTTACGTTTTGGGTCAGATTTGATTTTGTTCAAGCGGGATTCTATATCTTTGTCCGGATTTTGGTGCACAACTTTTGTTTTATTTTGTTCGACCATTTTGATGAAATTCTTAGGAGGCGAATAGTCTTTAACTTTTGAATTTTGTTCACCTTTCAATGAATCATGGCATTTCTGACACACGTTCAAAACCTTGTCTCCTTTATTTGGAACTTTTATCCTAAAGTCCAAACATTTTGAGCAAAAGCTAAACCCACAATTGGGACAACCTAGCTTAATAAAAATTTCTTTATTTTTTTCAAAACTTAAATTAATAATTATTTACTTCTTTTTTGAAAAATCGAAATTTTTCAGCGCATCGATAACATGACATTTTTTCTAAATTAATAATTTAAAAAAAATTAATAAAACTTTTAAATACCAGCCTTTAGCATAATTTATTATTAATCACGTGATCTAATAAATTATTCACCACTGCGTCAAGTACCTGGCTTATAGAAAGACAAAAAGAAAAAAAATTAAAAAAAAAATTCCTCAATTTCCAAAAAAAATTTTACATAGATGAATCCCGAAGTGGAAAATCAGATCAGAAACAATGTAAATTGGACCAATTTGCCAAACAACATTAGACAAGTAAACAAGAAAAAAAAATAATTAATTTATTAATAAAAATTGGTATAGCTGATTGGAAATTCCCAAAAAGAATACGAAAAGTGCATAGTGAGTTATTGCATCAAAAATCAGGTCCGGTTCAAGCAAAGCCTTGGTAAAAAAAAATAAAAAAAATAAAATTTTTCCATCTTTATAATTTACTAGCTAAACAAATTCGTAGAGATGAAAAAAAATACTATGAAGACTTATTGAATTACAGCAAAGAGAACTTGATGTTGTATCCTTACCATTTGAGTGACATTTATGTGAGAGGCCTCCGGATTACACCCTTTAATTACTATTTGGACATGATGGCACAACTGATGGCATCAGAGAAAAGCTATGACACACTTCCGAATTTTACTGCATTTGACTGTGTGCGTCTGCTGGGAATCGGCAGAAACCAATACATAGATATAATGAACAAGTACAGGTCATCTAGTCGTTTGCGGACCATTGGGTTCACCAGACGAAAGCCCATAAAATCTCTACTGCCTTCTCAGCCTTGTGATATTCTTATCGAACCATGGTGGAGGCTCAACCCTGGCTGCATTACTGACGATGATGTCAAGCTGCTAAGCTTAGATGAAAAAACATGCTTGGACACAATCATTGATTATGGAAAGCCGATAGAGGCCGGAAAACTAAACCATGAGAGTGTGCACTTGTTGTACCGCAAGGGTCTTGTCTATTTGGACGTGTGTTTGGAGAGCAGTGAGTGTGTAGAGGTTCCACCATTGGAAAGCTTTGTGATGAACAGAATTACTGGCGACTACTTTGAGACTCTTTTGTACAAGCTGTTTGTTTCAATTGATGATCGAACTTGTCTTGGTGAATTGGCCACTCTTTTGGAAATCGACCTGGACTTGGTGCTCAATGCGGTTTCGCTCTATTGCCGCCTCTCAATTGCCAAGAAAAAGAAACAAATGGATGAGTCAACTTTTGATCCAAGCTGGAAAGATTACAGATCAAAGATTAGGAAAGAAGTGAAGTCCGAGGAAAGTCTGCTGCAATGGAACTCGAAAAAGGGTGAAAATTTTTTCGATGATGAGGAATTCAAATCAACCACTCTTAGCATCAACTTGTCCGAGAGTCTTTCCCTAAAAACTCCAAGTCCAAGAGCAGAGAGCTCATTTTTGATGCCATCTCCTTCTGCGGACAAGACTGAATGTGGCAAAAAAATTGGCTTTCTGTTCGATTCAACGCTGACAGCATTTTTGATGATGGGCAATTTATCATCGGGCCTAAAAAATCATGCAGTCACAATGTTCGAGGTGGGAAAGCTGACCGATCAATCGTTAGACAATTTTATATCCGAGCTGGAAAAAATCTCCAGCGAAATTAGTGAGGGCGAAGCGCAGCGCTATTTTGACCATGCTCTGATTTTTAAGTCAACCATTCAATTTTTGCGCCACAATGCTGATTTGAGACTTTTTTCAGATTTTAAAGAATGTGAAAATGGGAAAAAAATTGCCGTCGAAGATGAGCCCTTGGGACTAGATTTGCTAAGATGTGAAAGTCTGGCCAGTCTTGATGAAGATTCAAGACAAAGAATTTTGGCTAAAAATTATTCCATTCTTTTCTCGATGGCTCCGTACAGCAGTTCAGGCGAGGCACATAGCTCTCCGCCGCTCTGTGCCGACAGTCCATTCCATTTCGGACCAGCAGTGCCCGAAATGAACAGTTTTTGGTTTAAACTTTATTTATATAAATTAATTGGAGATGGCCCAGTGAGTTTGTTTTTGCCAAAGGGCTACCGGCTTAAAAATGTGCCGCAAATGTTTAAAAATTTTGAAAAATTTCTCATTTACACTTGGGGCCATGATTCCATTGTGGCAAGCTATTCCAATCTGTTGCTTGTCTTGAACGATCTTCTGCTCCATGGTCCTATTTTGGTCCAGTGCTACTCGGAATTCGACGAAGGTGCTCAAACACTGCACATTGCTTTCAATGACACTACGCATCCATTGTTCGAGCATCCATCTGTCAAAAAATTGCATGAAATTTTAGGCTTAAAACATTTTTGTGGCTACATAACCATGATAAACCCCAATGGCTACGATGATAAAAAGTTCCAAGAATGGCTGTTTTTGGATCTGAGATACGGCATTCCATTGTTTGATAACAAGCTAAACTTGAACATATTGAGTCTATTCAAAGAAAATAATCTCGGAAGCTTGACCAATTTGAATTCAATGCTGGACATAAGTCGGAGAGTGTCGGCAGAACTAGTTGATTTCGTTCAAAATTATCAAACAATTGTAATCAAGCAAGATAAAGATGTGATCGACAAGTCAAATGATTATGTTATTAATAGTTTGAGTGGCAAAGCGCTTAAAAGCAAAAAGTTAAACCAGTCTGTTGTTTTGTTTCCAACACAGTGTATTTTATTTGACCAAGATATTAAGATTTTATAATTTTGATTTTAATTAAATTTTTTTTATCATTAAATAAATATTTGCTTTGTTTGGATTGTTTACTTAAAGTCTTTGATAAACAATGATGTTCCACAAGGATCAGTCTTAGGTACAATTCTTTTTTCAAAAAGCTTGGCAATTTTTTTTTTCATTTCTTCTTATCTGGACAAGAGAATACCAATGCGGAATGGAAAAAAACAAAAAAGGAAAAGAAACAGAAAAAGAAAGACAAAATAATTAACAAGTAATTTTTATTTTGTATTTTAGATTATGATACAAATTAAATAAATTTTATCAATTATTCAAGACTGTGGTAATAGTTATATTAGAGCAATTGCATTTGACTTTTTTTTAGTTATTTTTTTTAAATTATTAAATTGAATTTAAAATATTTATTCTTTTCTTGTCTTACTATAAATTTATAAATTAAAAACAAAATAAAAATATTAAATTAACTTAAATTTACTTTCAAATTTGTCTTCAATGAAATTTTTCCGTTTTAACAATAAAATTCAAAGTAAGAAAAAAATTGAAAAAAGTTAAATAAGATCAATTGCTTTATTTCATTGTAAACCTTGTCAAAATTTTTAGTTAATACCGTACTAAAAATCAAATGTCTTGCACTTGTGCTGCATTAAAGAAATTAAAATTTGAATTTAAAAATTACATTTTTTTAAAATCGGTTTTCCATTTATTAGTGCAGGATTAAAATTCAAAAATAATTTTTAAACAATTTAAAATAATTTTTATCTTAAAAATTAAAAATCTTATTTTTTTATGCGGACTGAATAGATAAGTTTTTAACAAAATAAAAGACTCAGTTTTCTTTTTTTTTAACTTAACGATTTAAAATTTCTTTAACTTCTTACTAAAACCACATGAGGTTCTGGTGTAAAATTTCAATTGTTTTCAATTTTTTTTAGTTAAAAAAAAATTTTAGAAACACGAGGTAATATCAAAATTATTTATTTTATTTAGTGGGCTTATAGTTTTTAATTTTTGAAATTATACAAAAAATGGGATGGAGTAGAAAAAAACATAAAAAACGAGAAACACTAAAAATAGCACATATATTTTTTTTTTCAAAAATTATTTTCTTAAAAGAGAAAAAAAACATAAAGTTTTGCATCTAAATTTCAAAAGGTAGAAAAAAAAACATAAAACTTTAACTTTCGTTTCATTTTCAGAGAAAAAAACATATATATTTTTTTTCACTGCAAAAAAAGAATAAATATAAAATATTTTTTTAAAATAAATTAAAAATATAAAAAAACATAAAATGCGACGTAAAATCGAGTGGACTTTTCAATTTCCATTTTTCAATTTTTTTAATTTTTTTTTCTCTTTTTATGCAATTAAAATGACAAATTTTTTGGACATTTTTTTATGTGTTTTTCTCTTTTTATAATTGAATAAAAAATTTTTGATAAAAAGTTTTATGTTTTATTCTCAGTTTGAAAAAAAATTTAATGTGTTGATTCACATTTAAATTAAAAAATATAGTATTTATGTTTTGTTCTTTTTTTTATGTTTTTTTACCTTTTAAATGTGTTTTTCTACTCCATCCCAAAAAATGTATAAAAATTCTGAATTTATAACAAAAAATGAAAAACTAAATAGCAATTTTTGTTATGGACTAAAAAGTTTACATATTATTATCTCATGAGTTATGAGTGTACATTATTCAATAATTGCGAAAAAAAAAATTAATTGAATAAAATGGCTTAAAAAATTAGAAAAATTTTAAACGAAATTTTGGAAAATAGAGTTCTTTATATTTGACTATTTCTTATTAGATTTTATAATTATTCAGACAATTTTTTTTGATCCATTTTTGATTTTTTTAACACTCAAAGGACCGGCGGTGTCATTTTGACACTTTTTCAAAGATTCAAATTTAATTTTTTAATTAACTATCAATCATATATACATGTTTTAATATTTATTTTAAAGCTTTGAAAATGGTCTTTTAAATTTAGTCTTTTTCATGTTACAGACTTTTATGGAACTAATGTAACATTTAAACAAATTTTTTGACAAAAATAGCCGGTCCTTTTAGTGTTAACAGTGTAAAAAGATGAATATTTATTGTTAGGTAAAAAAATTATTTTAACATAACTTTGACAATCCAGGTCAGAAAGTAAAATCGTAAAATAAAATAAATTAAAAAGTTAAATAAATTTCAGAAAAATTCATTTAAATCTTTTTGTATTAGATAAATTAATTATAAATAATATTTTTGGTTCAACATTTAGCGTCTCTACATAAAATTATAATAAAATTTTAGGAAACAAACAATGTTGGTTCATTTCGAAACATTCGGTTTTTTTTTTAATTTTGTAGATTAATTTTTGAAAACACCCTTAATTGAAAATTTTTAATACTAGTTTAAAAACTAGGTGTGTCGTTCGCATTTTTTTTAGAAAATTAATTTAGCCAACTTCTAAAATTTAAATTTGATCAAAAAGCTAAAACTTGTTGAAATTCCATGAACAAAAAAATCAAAAAACTGCTTCATCATTTCATCACAAAAATGAATTCAAAATTATTTTTAAAATTTTAATTTTTTTTCTTGATTAGAAAATTTTAAGCTTAAATTATAAAATTTGTTGACGCGTTTGTATAATAAGTGAACTTAAATAGTATGACTTGGTTGGACTAGAATAGCTTTTTCCAGCACTCTCCACGGTAATAAATCAGGATTAAGCTTGAGAAAAATATTTTTATCAATTTTTATTTTATTTTTGGAATTTTGGGAAAAAAATTATAATATTTTCAAAATTTAAATTAACCAAAGCAAATTTTTCATAGCATAAAAATCAGTTATTTTCCATAGATATGGCATCCGATAATTATGTTCACCATTTTTGAAAATATTAAAAAAAGCTCATTCTAGAACTGCCTCACAATGACTCACCAGTTCTCAAGAACTATGAATTCATGGAGTTAATGCGCGTTTTCTTCTGGCTCAAATTTTGAAAATAGACTCCAAGACAACCAAGCTTGCGGGCTGCTAATTGAGCGCCATTTAAACAAAAACAATTCTCAGAAATAATTTATTTTATTTTTAACAGATTTTTAATGGTCAGCTATCTTAACAAGATAAGTTGAAATAAATAATTATGATTGTAAAATAAAAGAGTATTTAAACAAAAATATTTATTAAATTTCTATACTATTTAATCAAGTATAAATATAGATTTAGAAAACATTACCAAGCATTTTTTTTCTCCGCGCAAAAGTATTACAAAATTATCTTGTTTATGTTCTAGGCCTGGAAGTAGAATCTTTTTTGCGCTGCACCAAAGTATTATTTGAGTATTTTTCGCACAGCACACTTCAAATTCATGATAAAATATTAAAATTTAAATATTTCTAACCAATAGTTCTCATAGAATCGATTTTTGTATAATTATTATAATCATAGAATATTAAAAAGCGTCTTTTGAGATTTTTTTATAAAAACGGAACACTTAATAAAAATTTTCCAAATTTTCACTTTTAGAAAACAAACTCAAAATGGTCAAAATAGTGTTCTTTGATGTGAAGCCTTATGACAAGCAATATTTGGAGCCTCTAGTAGCTGAATTGAAGGAGCCAGTGGAGGCCACCTTCCTGGAGTCCAAGCTGAACAAGGACACAGTTGCTTTGGCAAAGGACGCCGACATCATCTCCCTATTTGTTCATGATAAGGTCGACAAGGAAATGTTCGATCACCTCAAATGCACAATGATCGCTTGCCGCTCAGCTGGCTTTGACTATGTGGATCTGGCTGAATGTGCTGCACGCAATATCAAAGTAGCCACTGTGCCCTCGTATTCGCCCAGCTCAATTGCTGAATTTGCTGTCGGCCTGTCCATAAACTTGGCCAGAAATTTGAGAATGGCCTTTGAGCGGTCCAAAAACGCTGACTTGTCTCTTACCAGCAAACTGCTCGGCTTTGAAATGAAAGGAAAGACAGTTGGTGTTTTTGGCACTGGCCGTATTGGAAAATTGGTGTGCGAAATTTTCCGCGGATTCAAAATGAATGTAATTGCCTTTGATGTCTACGAAGACAAAGAGTGGGCTGCCCAAAACCAAGTCGAGTATGTCAAGACCAAGGATGAGGTGTACTCGAGATCGGACATCATCAGCTTGCACGCGCCACTGACCAAAGAAAACGTGCACATGATTGATTCGGACGCCATTGGCAAAATGAAAGAGGGAGTGTTGATAGTGAACACTGGACGAGGCGGACTCATAGACACCAAGGCTTTGATCGCTGGAATAAAGTCGAGAAAAATTGGCGGAGCTGCTCTGGATGTCTACGAAAAAGAAAACTTGTCGTTTGACCATGACTGGTTCTCCATTGAGGAAGGAATCATGCCCGATGAAGACTTGAGTGTTCTTCTTGGCTACCCAAATGTGCTCGTCACTGCCCATCAGGCCTATTTCACCAGAGAAGCTCTCAAAGAAATCGCCAATGTGTCCATTAGTAATATTAGTGAGTATTTGCAGAAAGCCAAAGAACAACCCGATCACAGTTTCACTCTCAAGAACGCTCCAAGGGTCTAGATTTCCTTCAGCTAATTTTTTATTTTTTGGTTTTTTTCTGCTCAAATTGCTACAAATTCTAAAAAAGTTTTAAAAACTTTTAGATTCAATTAGATTATTATTTAATTAGTGTAATTCTTTAATTATTAGTATTTCATGTGAAAATAAAATATTCAAAAAATCGCTTTTTTTTTTTTAATTTGAGAAAAAAACTTGACTTCATAAATTTTTTTCTTAAATATTTTTTTTTATTTGAAAAATTAATTAATATAAATTAATTAATAAATTTGAATAAGAAATAACCGAAAGTGATTCAAACAGTATTGGGCACTAGATTTGGGATTTTCTTAAGAATTAATCCACAATTTTCCAAAAAAAATCAATTTTCTTTGGCCATTTATTTTTTTTGTGTCTTTTTGTTGCATCATTAAAAATACAGAACCAAAAAATTATTTTTCGTAATATAGTTCAAAATGAATGCTCTAGGAAATTTTTTAATTTTAAATTGGCAAAATGGGATCAATTTTCTGAATACTTGGAAAGCGTCCCATCTTGCTTAAATACTAATAACGTTGATGACCTATGCACAACCATCACAAATAACATAATGATGTCCACTGAAAAGTTTGTTCCTACCTATGGGTCAAAATTATATAAGTGTCATGCGCATTAAGTAAAGCTATTTATTTAAGCTAAATTATTAAAAAAATATTACTTTATCTAAAATAAAAAAATAAAATTTACGGGTATTTATTTAACTTAAATGTGCTACCATTTTTAGCTAAATATGCAAACTTAGCATAAATTAAAAAAAAATGGATAAATTTAGCAAAATATTATTAAGAAATTATTTAATAATTTTTGACAATGGAATCCCAAAAAGAAGAGATTCGCTTAGAAATTGAAGAGCACAAGGTTAATTTTTATGCCCAATTAGAAAAAATTATCAACAAATGTAGAAAAGTTTATACTCTAGTTCAAATCGATGCAAAAATCGAAACAATTTTAGCTGCCAAAATTAACCCCAATACTAAATCAATGAAAGAATATTATCAACTTAGAGAATTTCAGTTATTTGAAGAAGCTGGTGTTACTAAACTGAAGGCGTATGACCGAAAATGACAACACAGTTTATTTAATTGTGCCCTACTAGGAATTATTTGATGTTATACGCACAATTCATTTGGAAACTGGACATGGAGGGGTTAAAAAAATGGTAGAAAAAGCAAATAGCAAGTTCGACAACGTTCATAGGCAATTTTTAAATATTTTCAATACATTGTGTAGATTTTGCCTTTTAAAACGCTCCAAAAATGGTAGTAAAAAGGTCGTCGTAAAACCAATCATATCGAAATTTTTTATGCACCGAGGACAACTTGATTTAATTGATTTTCAATCAATTCCTGATGGTATCTACAAATGGATACTACATTATCAGGATCATCATAACAAGTTGTCACAACTCGCAGCTTTAACATCAAAAACCGCGAGAGAGGTTGCACTAAAATTAATCGAGATTTTAACAATTTTTGGAGCTCCGTTTATTTTGCAAATGGACAATGGTCGAGAATTCGTAGCTGAAGTAATTCAAGAATTAAAGAAGCTTTGGCCTGGTATGACCATTGTGCATGGTAAACCACGACATCCACAATCTCAAGGATCGGTTGAGCGAGCTAATGCAGACGTAAAAACAATGCTTGGGATTTGGATGAAAGAAAACGGGAGTAAAAATTGGTGTTTGGGTTTAAAATTTGTTCAATTGCAAAAAAACAATTCTCATCACTCAACAATTAATTGCACACCTTATTACGCCACATTTGGACGTGAGGTTAAAGTTGGTTTAGAGTCAAGTCTTATACCAAAAGAAATTTTGGTTAAATTAAGCTCTGAAGAAGAACTTCAACAAGTAAAACCAAAATTTAAAAAATCATAATTTATTTCCTTAAATTTTGTTTAATTAGGCTCTTTTAGTTAGTCAAGCAAAAATTCAACAGGAAAATAACGTAATAAGTTAATCAATAATTTACAATCAATAATCAAGTTAAGGAAGTTAGGAGAAAAGGACCAAAAAGAAAAGCAAGAATTGAAATAATAGAAGATGATACAGAGAATGAGGAACCTCTAAATAAGAAAGGTAGATTTGAAGCTAACGCAATTAAAATTTCTGACATAGAAGCTACTTGCTCAGAAAATATGGAGATTTTTGCAGATAAAATGCTTAATCAACATATTCACAAATTAGGAGAGGCTAAAATCGGAAACACGGTTCAAGTACCTGTCCCTGATGTTGATAGGGGTCCGGCAGATTTAGTTAATGTTTTAGC
Organism: Brachionus paranguensis; assembly: GCA_016802215.1. Taxonomy (NCBI): domain Eukaryota; kingdom Metazoa; phylum Rotifera; class Eurotatoria; order Ploima; family Brachionidae; genus Brachionus; species Brachionus paranguensis. The sequence goes on along the minus strand of JAESIX010000008.1, from coordinate 2,006,119 downwards.
ATATATTACAAAAATAAATACCGCACATATGACATATCAATTAGCTACCAAATATGGTATTATTTCCGGTTGGCATACAAGAAATAAATTTCAAATTTGTAAACAAAAATTATTAAAATTTGAAACTTTAGATTTAAGTAAGGAATTATCATTAAGAGAAATTAATAGGCTACATTCGATTAGTGGAGGACAAGGGTTCTTAAAATGTAACTGTTTAGGTAAATGCGAAAGAAATTGTTCTTGTAAAAAAAATAATGTTTTATGCAATTCTAAGTGTCATAGGGGACAGCAAAATTCAAGTTGTAAACGAAAATATTTTATAATAAATAATTTATGATTTTTATTAAAAAAATTTTTATTAAATATTTGACTAAATTTGACTTAATGTAAAATCAATTTATGTTAAATTGTTTTTTTTTATATTTTTATGTAAAATTGTTAATTTTATTGATCAATATTTTTTAATTTACGATAAATAAAAAGTTTGTATATAATTTAGCTTAAAATGATTTCATTTAGCTTAAATAAATAGCTTTGCTTAATGCGCATGACATAAGCATTCTTTTCTACTAGAGATTGTCTCTTTAATTAAAGATAGGAGAAAGGGCAGGCGCGTGAAAAAAATAAATAATGACCCAAATGCCAAAATTCTATATAACAAGTTTACTGCAACATTAAAGCTAAGAATAAAAGAATTCCGAAACAAAAATTGGTTCGACTTCATTAATAAACTTGGCCCTTCACCCCTGTCAAGTAGACCGTTTTGGCAAAGAATTAACAAAATGCGCACAGCAAAATCGTCCAAAAGAATCCCCACATTAACCTATAATAATCAAAAAATTGAATCAGATGAGGAGAAGAGAAGAGAAAAATATTCGGATCAATCTTGAAAGAAACTTTTAGCCTAAACAAAATGAGCAAAAACAATGACCACCAAAAGCCTGATATAAATTGACTTAGCTGTTGATGAATTCTTAGCGCACAAAGAACCTAACAAAACCTTTGTCCCAGTAAGCATCACTGAGCTCAAAGAAGCTATTAAAAATAATAAAGATTCTTCAGCCCGGATATGATTCATAACCTTTCCCTGAAAAATATCCCGAACAAAACCTTACCCGAAATCCTTAACTTCTTTAATCTAAGTCTCAGGAAAGGGGTCGTCCCTAAAACGTGGAAAGTCGCCCATGTTTCTATGATCCCCAAAAAACAAGACTCGGAAAGGGACCCTTATAATTATCGCCTAATTAGCATTACTAGCTGTCTAGTTAAAGTTTTAGAACGCATTATCTTTTCTAGGCTATACAAGTTAGTTGAAAGTAAGATGATTATATGCGAGGAGCAATCGGGGTTTCGTAAACACAGAAGAACGGCTGATAACTTAATGTTTCTAACACTAAAAGTTATCGAATCGTTCAACAGGAAAAAAAACACATGTGGTATTTTCCTTGATATTTCCAAAGCATTTGATCGGGTTTGGCATAATGGCCTCATATATAAACTTATTAAGCTAAAGATGCCAGATTACATCATCTTTTGGATAATATCCTTCCTCAGTTCTAGACACTTCAAAGTAAACACAAATAACTCATTAAGTGGTCCATTCCAAATAAAAGCTGGTGTCCCACAAGGGTCAGTAATAAGCCCTCTCCTCTTCAACATCTTCATTAATGATATCCCGAAAATATGCAAAACTAACTCAAGCTATTCGCTCCTGTTTGCAGACGATTTAGTTAAATTTTTTATTTTAAAAAAAAAGGGCAACATTGAATCTCAAATTAATAAATACCTTGGCGAACTAGAACCTTGGCTTTGTAAATGGAAGATGAAAATTTCAATAGAAAAATCCTCTTCCACAATATTTTCTAAAAGTAATAGTATTCCTAAATTAAAGCTCTCTTTTTTTAGTAAGCTCCTGCCTTATTCAAAATCCATTACATTCCTGGGAATCACGTTTGACAATCGGCTAAACTTTAATAATCAAGTTGATGTAATTAAGCAGAAATGAAGGCTAAATATCATTAAAATTCTGTGCAATAAAAAATGGGGCCTCAGTAAAACTACACTTGGTACAATCTATAAATCTCTTATTGGTTCCATTATTGACTACTCATTTCCTTGTCTAAATGCCTTTGGCGACAAAAATATAAAAAAACTTCAAGTCATACAAAACTCAGCGACACGTAATATTCTTAGACTCAAATATGACACCAAATCAGAAACTCTTTTTCACCATGAACCAAGAACTCAAGTTGTTTAAGGTCGATAATCGAATGTTTCATTTAGGTTAGATCTATATCAGGAGATGTTTACAAAATCAGGTGGCTCCTACGTGTCGACTCATAAGTGAATACAAATATAATTTTGAGTCAAGGGATATCAACTACCCTACGCCTTTGTGTAGTTTTTATCTTACTATTGACGAACTCTTTCAACTAATTCAAAACACATACAGTTGTTAAACCTTTATCTTATATAAAACTATCTTTATAATCTATCTTATACTTTTTCTACATGTTTAAAAACCAGTATTATTTGCTTTTATTGGTACTTTAACCTTTTTTTTTTCTTTTTTTTTTTTGCTGAAGGAGCTAAGCTCAACCAGCTTAACAATAAATAATAATAGTTAATCTACCAATTAAACAACCTAACAACTACATAAAAAGAAGTGAAAAATTGATAATTATCGTAACTAAAATAAATATGTTTTAAATTAAACTTTTTCTTGCATAGAAACTTTTTTGTCTTTTTATTTCAACTAACTGTTTTTTTAATTTTATCCTATTTTGAATTTCTTTTATTTTTATATCTTTTTTTTATTTTTTTTAATCTGAAGGAGCATTAGCTCGATACAGATAATCTACTTAATTATACAAAAATTTTCTGACTGTTAAGATCATTTCCATTTTTTTTATGTTTATCAAATCATTTTATTCATTTATTTTCCCAACTCCTTTTATTGCCTAACTAAACAATTCTTTAATTTTTATTTTTGTTTCTCATTTTAATAAATATTTCTCATTTTATAAATGAACAAAACGTAATTCAAATTTAAAATTTAAAATTTAAAATTTTTTATCTGACGGACCTTATACTCGAACTGAAAAACAAATAAATAATTATAATAAAATTTTTAAATTAGTAATAATGTCACAGATACGATTAGAAGAAAAATTTTCAACATTTGAAGAATTTCAAGAGATACTTGAACATTATTGTAAAACCAATTATCACATCTACCCCAAAGCAAGTCGATTTTTATTTTAAATAAAATTTTCACTCTTAATTACAGATATTATATCTACCGATATTTTATTTTTAATATTATATTTACAGATATTTTATCTACCCGTAAATTTTTTTTTTTCAGATAATTATCTGTCGCAAGACAATGCTACGGAAAGATATTTTACTTGTATGTAGCATCTTCCTTTTTTTTAAGTCCTCAAAATAACTACCTAGAACGGCAAAAAATTAAAAAAATTTTAAGTCTTGACTTTAATTTGAGACTTTTAAACAACTTTGCTTTGTTTTAAAACAAATGTTTTAAAAAATTCTTAAAAACTTTTTGACTAATGTTATTTAATCGATTTTATAAAAAATTCTGGTACATTCTTTTCTTCACTAGGGTCTACCAACTTCTCATTAAATTTCACATTTGACTTGGCATAATCATCAAAACTAATCAAAATTCACTTTTCTCCTTATCAAAAAATAATGACAGCATTTCAACCTTAACACTTCCATCCTGATTTTGGTCATACAAAAGCAATATCTAATTCTGAGACAATGCAAAAATAACAAATGCTATGAATTAAGATGTCATTTTCGTCAGATCAAATGACTGCTAAAAATAAATAAGGTAAACCAAAGCTAATAAAAGAAGAAAAAATTTAATGTGAATAAAATAAAAAAAGAAACTTTAAAGTTTCACTTAATCTTTAGATAATTTTAATTATCTAAACGGCACTGGCCGTATTGGAAGAGTAGTACACATATTCAAATATTCAAGAGTAAAATTGACTTTTATAAAATCTTTTATCAAGTTTTAGATATTAAGCTAGCATAAATCAATAGGATCGAATTTTTTTTATTTAAAAAACAATTTTTGATAATATTTTTCAAACCTTAGAGTTTTTTTAATTTTATGATTTTTTTTTAATTTAAATTGGTCTATTGTGGTAGAAATGTACATTTCAGTGATGGCACATACAAATTATAATTTTTTTTATGTAAAGGGAACAGCGTTAAGATGACGCTTCAGAAAGCAAAAGCGATTTTTAAAAAATTTTCTAGCAAATTCATGTATCATAAATCACTAAAGCTTAAATCGTTTACTTATTTAATATCTTCAGGTAACTGAGCAATCTTTACTTTCGCTTTTAGCATCGGAATTATTTCGTAAACATCTCTTATATTTTAGAAGCATTCATTTAATTTTATTTAAACAAATAAATAAACTAAAACTACAACATTAATTATGAAGATTGTTATTTGGCCCTTAAAACTATAATGTCTTAACAAATACACAATTTACTTGATTCTTTGAAATTTTGAAAACAACATATGGTTTATTTTTGAATTTTAAAATTATAATTAAATAAATTAAAAAAAATTTGAATTGTCTTTAGCAATAGAAAATTTTTTTAAATACTTTTTTGGCTTTAAAATTAAGAGTCAATAATTTAAAAATTCAAAATATCAAAAATTCAAAATTTTATTTTTAAGATCAAAATAAAAGCTATTATTGATATTATTGATTCAATTTTTTTTAAATAGGTGTTCAAATTTTTAAAACTGATAAAAATTAGTCAATTGGTCTTAATAGTATTAATTAGTTATTGCATAAGAGAAGCTATCGCAAAATTAACTAAAAAAAAATTCTTTTTTAAATTTTTAAATTAAATCTACCTTTTTCAATCAGTAATTTCATTAATAAAAACTGTTCTTTTCTTTTAATTTTGTTGTTTTCCAAAATCTAGATTCATTTTTGCCGAAATTGCCGCAAAATGAGTTTTTATTTATTTATAATTATGAAAAATCATCAAAATTAATAGATATTGACAATTTAGAGGTCAACTCAAATAGAATAGAAAACTTGATTTAGTTTTCCATATCTACTTATTAGTCTTGAAATAATAAATCAAATTAAAATATTAGATTACTTTAATGCTTAATTTGCTTAATATTTTAATTCAAAATTTTAAATTTGCCATTCCATGTACCTGTTTAAAGCGGATTGAGCTTATCTAGTTAAATTTTTTAAAGAATTTAATCTACTAAATGTCACAATTTAAAAAAGCAAAGTTTTCAACTAAAATTTTTATCATGTTTGATTATTCAAATATTCAAGATCAAATATTCAAGATCAAATATTAATCTAAGAATTAAATTGTCATCTCGTTAAAAATGGTACATTTCATTCAAAATCTAATAAAATCGGCACACACACAGCTCATTTAAAATAATATTTAATTTAATTTTTAATTTTAAACCAAATGATAATGCGAGATTGAATGCCAAGCAAAATAGCTTTGAGTTAAACCTATCTTGATAGTTTGTTTATTTTAGACTTTTTTAGGCGCTGCTTTCATTTAAGCAAAATAAAAACACTTTTGTTCGGAATAAAAGATCAAATTTTTTTTCAATTCAAATAATCAAATTTAATTTCTGAGTATATTCGGTTGATGGAAAATTTTCAAAATTTTATTATTTTTTTAAATATATTAATTTAGTTGTTAAGTGCAGGATTCTTAGAGCAAAAAAAAACAAAACATATTTCTATATCTAGTATTTTTAGAGTAGTATCTATCTGAAAAAATAAATATTAATTTAGATAAATATCAGCAACTGCTGTCTGTGTCAATATTCCAGATATGCATTCACCTTAGAACAAAAATCCTCAAAAGCCTAAAAATTCCAAAAGATGTATCTTATGAAAATTGATATTTATCTAGCATTAAAATATTCCAAATATTCGCCGACTTAATTATTTCGAAACTTGCTGCTGCTTTCAGCAGAAACCAATTTTTTTAAATCGATCATTTCGAGCATGTGTGGATCTCTTTATTACTCAAAAACCAATTAGAAAAAAACTCTTTTGACGCTATTCTTTTTTTAAATAAAAATAATTCACCAAGGCCCATAAAATAATTTTTTTTTCTTAAATTTGGTTTATTTTTGACCAAGCTGGTTTACTATAAAACGTTTCTATATTACGTAACTTTGCCTTCAAGAAAATCGAAAACTTTCTAAAATTAAATTTTGGAATTAAAAATAAAATTTTAATTTATTTTCTTTAAGACGAATGTTTGAGTCAAAACTTCAAGAATTCATTCAGTACTCGAGCAAACCATACTTTACACTATTAGCAGTTCCATTTTTGTTCTATGCTGCCAAAAAATACTACCAAAAATGGTCAAACACCAAGTCAAATTTTTATCTGATCAATGACTTATGTCTGATCAAGTCAATAGTCTGCATCTATCAGACTAGGAGATCATGCCTTGAGTCCGAGCTAAAACAACCATATTTGCTTATAGACACTAATCTGAAGTATAAATTGAGCGAAAGTGAGTATGAAAACAGCATAATCGAGCACTTTTTGTCCCGGTATGCCCAGAGTAGCCGCGGTTTTCTGATCGATGTTATTATTCGCAAAAAATTCAAAGAGTTGATCCACAAAAAGAAAAAAATGTCTCTTAATGTAATAACTTTGGAGCCTAGGGACATAAATTTGCTGGTGTTCAAAATCCTGACCGCATTTTTGCTTCATCTGTTTGGCCGCAGTAGCAAAAAGTCCAGACTAAAATTTAAAAATTTTAAACCAATTTTCAAACATTTGATGTCAATAAACAAACTCTACTCGCTGGACTTGTTTGCGGAGCAAAATGAAATGTCAACTGAGTACAAGAGAAATTTTGTTCGATTTGTGAAAGCTTTGAAAAGTCAATTTGAACTCAAGATTGACGCTTTTGATCAAGATCCGATTAAAAATTTTAATTTTGATTATGTCAAATTTTTACTTATTAAAAAACTCTATTTAGATTTGACTCACATTTCGTCTGCTTTGATGACTTTTCTAAACGATTTGACTCTAAGCGATAAAAGTGAACTGATAAATGAAATAAGAGAGAGCAATGGAAAATTGGCTTGGAATGGCGAGCTGTGGAAGTATCCAATTTTGGACAAAAGCGCCAAAAATTATCTAATTTCGTGTCTGAACATGGACTTGTTTTTGGTTAAAAAAAATTTTGCACTCAGCTCAGGCAAAGAGTTTAATTTTATGGAACATTCTTTTATCGGCATAAACATTGGTTCAGTAAAAAAACAGCATGGTTTTATAGATAGGTCTATTTATGACTTTTATTATAATAGATTTAATCTTAACAATCCGAATAACATTTCGCTTCTTATAACCAAGTCGCTCATCTTTAATTTGGTCAAAAATTTAAAATTTTTTCAAAATGGAGACCAAATTTTTGACCAAAAAATTTATTTCTTTAATTTTTATCACTGATCTCATCATGGCCGAGTTGAAAAAAAAATCCTTCAAAAATTTAAAATAAATTTTTAGTATTTTATTTTTATAGTAGAAAATTATGATTTTTTCATCAACTTGTCAAAAGAAGAATTCCAATTTTTTTAAAATAAATTCATTCAACCTCAAATTCTGCCGGGCTAAAGTTTTGGATCATGACTGAATGAAATATAAAAAATTATAAACTTTTTTTATTTATTGACAATTAATAAACAGCTAATAAATAATTATAATAAAATAAATCTAGTGTCTATTTTGGAATTAAATCGGTGGAATCGTGCGACAAAATTCTGATCGCATTGGATATTAAAATAAGAAAACAAGACTTAATCGAATGAATCAGTTGATTTATACAAATTATTCCATACAAAAAAATGTTCTCAATTTTTTAAAGAAAAGAGGCTTCTTCTTTTCAAATGGTTAAGTAAATTTTAATACTTTGGTATTTATTAAATATTTTTTTATTTTTTGTTCTTTATTAATGAATAATTTATCACAAGCTAAAAAATAGCTATTAAATTATTTACCAAGATTGTCGAAAACAAATATTAGCAGTCTTTTGAATTTGATTTAGGATTAAAGATAGTTTATATTTTAATCATCCTTCTATTTTATTTTTTATTTTTCAATCAATTTTTTTAGCAGGGTGCTTTTTTAATTTTTTTAAGATTCAACAATGTAAGATGCAATTAATTTTGCCGAAATAATTATAAAACTTCCTTACAAGCGACGATCAAATTAATTTTTTTGTTTAAGATCATAATAATTTTCGTATAAATTAACCTTTTAGACAAAATTTATAATGCTAATTTTTTTGCTAGATTAAAATAGATTTTTTTTATAAATTTTAGTTTGAAAAAAAAAAATTGGAAAAAAACTTGATGATGCAAATACTTGAACAATTTTAATTGAAATTCTATATCTGTTTAAAATAAAATTATGTACGAATATCACAATGGAAATTTTTCAATTTTTTAAATTTGCATTTTGTTTTAAAATTTTAAAATTATCCGAGTTACCTAGCTACATTATTAATTATTTAAAAGGTAAATGAAATAAATGATTTTTGTTAGATATAAATGACAAAAGAGCTTCAATGAATAATTGTTTATGAATATTCTAGGATTTTAATGTAACTACAATTTTCCCGTAAATGGAAAAAGCGCTGAGGACATCTGAGTTAAATTTTATGAACCAAAACACTCAGTTTAACTCCCGAACTATTCTGGAATATTACAGAAAATTTTTGTGCCGATATAACAATGGTTTAGTGAATCGTGAACAATTTAGATTAATATGTGAAAATTTAATAATCGGAAAAGAGGATGCTGAAGAAAAAATCTCGATGATAAATTTGTTGTTCGATTTGTGCGACAAAGACGAGAGTGGGTACATTGATTTCAAAGAGTATTTGGTACTTTTTTGGAGCAGAATAATCGGACCAGAGGACCAAAAACTCGGTCTCATCTTCGAGCTATACGACCTGAACAATTCAGGCTACATAGATTTCCACGAAATGCATTCAATAGTCAAAGTTTTGTTTAAACTAAAGTATTCAAGCTATGGACCCTCGGATTACTCGCTTTTTACCAGCCAGGAATTTATTAGTTCAAATCTACCAATTTCGTATTACATAGCCATGGACATAATGAAGACGTTTGACTTGGACAGAAATGGTAAACTGACAAAACAGGAATTTATAGAGGGATGTTTGAATCATCAAAATTTTAGAACTTTTTTATCTCCACTAAAATTAAACTCATAGCTTTTTTATTAATAAAATTTTCTAAATAAATCCGCACAGACATTATTTTAAACAAACTTGTTTTTTATTATTTTTAACTCATCTGCAATAATAATTAAAATTGATTAGGTTCTCAAATTAAATTTTATTTAAAATAAATATACTATTACGTAAGCAAAAGTATTTAGTATTTGTAATTAAGCATCTTAATCTTGTTATCAACTTCCTCGTCGAATTATTAAAATCAGCGCGCTAGAAAAATTTGTATTTTATTAAAACTCATTAAAATAATCTCTTTTAGAGGCTTTATTTTTGTTTATAAGCTTTTAAATCCATTTTGTAATGTTAAATCAAAATTATTTATTGTCTACTATAAAAATAAATCAAATAATTTTTTTAATTTTTATCTACAAAATTATGTTGATTTTAATTAGAGACTTTGATTATTGAGATTGGGATTTAGTTAATTAAAAACATGGGTGATAATAACAAATGCAAAGACAACAAAATTTCTAAAAATGATAAATGAACATTTTTAAGTAAACTGAAGTTACAAAATTTAGATCAATAAATTTAGCATTCGAAGTTAGAAAATCTTTTTTACTTATGATGTTAATCATCTTTTTAAATGTGAGATAATTTAATAGTTTCCAAGTGCACAATGCATTTCATATAGTTTTTGATATAATTTTTGTTATTATACTTAATTATTTTATTATGGATTTACATCTAATGTCGAAAAAATTTATTTTTTATGTTTGGAATAAAATAATTAAATTCTCAAAAATAATTAAAATAAAATCTTGAAATCTTTTTAAGATCAATCAAATCAAAAATTAAATTCTAATTGATGCTATGTTTTTTCTCTTTTTGGTCCATGAAAAAAATTATTTTTAGATAAAAAAAGTGCAAAAAGGATGTTGCAAAATCTTTTTTTTTAATTTTAATTATTCAAGAAAAAAAGAAAATACTTTTGTTCAATTTACACTGAATTAAACAACGCCAATTTATTTAATTTAGAAAAATTTTCAAGATTTTAATTTCAAGATTTTCTTACAATTATCATTCTAATAGTCAATTTTGCTCTCAAAATTTTCAAGTTAAATTAAAAGATGTCTAATAATTTATTCTATTTGTTTATGAACACATTTTTTGATTAAATTATTTGTTCAAGAAACTAATAAAAACTTCTTTAAAAACAATATTTCTGATTTAATTTTTTGATACAACGCACAATATAAAATAAAAGCTTGAAAAAAACTTTTCTCTAATATCCTTGAGAAAGTTTTCATGTCGGTGTAATTATAATTTTTGTCCCGAAAACATTATTAAATGGAGCGTTATGCTGCATATTTATGCTTTAATCGACATTTGGTGTTATAGGGTTTATGATGAGCTAAGTCTATAATTTTTTTTAAAGTTTTCTTTAAAATAATTTTACTTTTTTATCTTTTTATTTTTTGATTTAATGATTTATTAATTTGACTTATTTTGTTTTGTTTTTAATGATGCATGAGTAATTATTAATTCCAACTTTTAAGGTTGTAATTTTTCGATCAATTTCTCCTCTTTTAAATAATCCATTAATTTCATTTAATATACAGATAAAGATTATGACATCACATCTGTTTATTTTACAAGCAAGAAATTTATCTCGGCTAATATTTTACTTTAAAAATTATGTAATGTAAAATACTGCGGACTAATTGTTGGTGTATCTACCGATTGATGTAAACTGATTGTCAGATTTTAGGGAAAAATTAAAAAAAATTACATTTTTTATGATCGATATTAGTTAAATACTCATTTATTTCTCTAAAAACACATTACCAATATTAAATTAAAAGAAATATAAATTAGAAGATTGTATAAATGGTTTTCTTTTTATTTTAATTGATTATTTAGTGAAATAAAACAGTCAATGGATGGAAAAAAATGGATAACTTTTTTTTAAAATTAGTTTCATTAGAATTAAAAAGAAGGGCTTTTGTGTAGCCTGAGGCTTACCCTCATATTTATAAACAGGAGAGAGTTTTACTTGAATTTTTTTAAATTTGAGACTAAATTTTCTATCCAAGGATTTGTTTAATTTAATGTATTTAAAAATGTAATAGCAATGTTTATCAAATAAATAATTAAGAAAAATCGATAAGTTGTTTAGAAAATCTTAGTTTATTTGAACACGAAAAGTTCTAAGAGATTTTAAGTGAACTCTCAATCAGCCTCTATTAAAAAAACACCAATTTAGGTTAAATAAAATCAAGTTCTTTCTGAATCGATTGATAAACCAAATTTTATTTTCAGCTTTCAAAATTTTAAAAGCTTTTATGAGCTAATTTATTTAAATTTAAATTTAAATTTAAATCAATTATCTTGAATAAAATAGAATTAAATTAATGGATTTTTTGAGAAAATCACAATTGCCAAATTAATAAGCACTGGAATAAATGCTTAGACTATTTTGAGCGTAGGTTAATCTTCCAAAAGATTGTTTTAATAATAAACATTTCGACATATCTTTTGTTCTTTAAAACTATTTTGGCATTTATTATTAATTTCTAGAGTTGGAAAAATCAAATTTATTTTCTTGAAATTTAAATTTTGTAACTAATAAATAAGGGAATATAAAGTCAAATTTTTAGTTGAAAATTAAAATATTCACATGCAAATATCGGCAATTATGTCAGACTTATATTTAAATTTGCAGCAGAAAAAAATCGAAATTTCATTAGTAAGATGGAGTATTTTTTTTGGGAAATAATCAAGACATGACTCAGTTTTTTTAATGGAAGTTAAAAACAGATCCAAAATCAATAAATTTTATAGATAATTTTTTTTCAAATTTTTTGTCAATTCCGACTAATTATACCAAATAAATATTCACTTCTTCTCTAGCTCATCAGCGCTTACATAATTCAATATCTTGTTTGCAATGCTCTTATTGTATGAATTTGCTGAATAAGAACAAATGGATCAAATACTTGGTTTAAATTGCTATTGATACAAAATCTTTACTTAGAAAAATTGAATATAAAATCAATCTGTTTCAATAATTTTTTTGTTAAGTTTCTCTATTTTTTTTCTCACGTATTTATATTATTCAGATTGTTAATGATTAATTCATTGAAATTTAAATATCATATTATTATGGGGAATTAAGTAAAGACAATATTAAAAGATTTATTTCTAATTCAATCTAAAGAATCTTTTTCAATTATTTTAGAATTTTTTATTCATTTTAATTTTAAAACAATTTCGGGTGCAATTTTAAATAAGAAAAAAAAATCATGACGCTTTTAGAAATTACACTCAAATAAATTTTTTTTTGTCATTTTCAATTTAATTAATAAGAAAAAATATGCCTCCTAATAATTAGACTTAATTTTGGGCTTAAATGATATATTTTTTGGAAATTTCAGCATTTAAAGAAATTTTGACAATTCAAATATTTATTTTAAAAAAATTCTAGAAAAATAAGTTTAATTGTAATTAAGAATCCAATTTTATCAGCAATTAGTCAAATCCTTTTTTAAATTTTTTTTAAAGTTAAAATTAAAAGCATGTTTAATTAAAAAAAATGAATGTACGAACAAGGCCTAGTGGCTTGTATTTTCTAAATTAACTAAGTATATTTTTTGGGCTATTATTAAACCAAAAAGATTTATTGAAAAAAATAAAATTTTAAAGAAAATTTAATTTTAAGAAGAATTTAAAAATTTTATTCCTATTTTTTTAACCTTTTTAGCCATCTTGTTTTCTTTCTATTCTTGGTCGATAATTCCCAAATTTAGTATTTAACTGAGTCTCTTTAAGTTGTCTTTGGGGTACAATTTATATTTTCTGGGATGACCGGCAGCTATTTTTTTAGTAAATGACTCCATGACAAATAAAATTATTTAAATAGAACTCATGATTTTAAAAATGTATGATTGACGTAATTTTATAAGCTTCTTTTTATTTATTTTCTTTTTTATAGAAATTAAATTTTTTTTTAAATATTTCTTCTAATTATAACTATATTAGTAAGAATTAAAAAGGCACCAAGAAAATAATCTTTCTCTTATTAATTTTTTTTATAAATTTAAAATAAATAAAAATCACAATGGAAGCAAAGGTGCTTGTCAATTTTTAGTTCAAAAATTAAAGATGTTCAATAAAATTTTAAAAAATTTCAATATTTAATTCATCAAAATTTTCAAAACATCTTCTGAAATTGATTATTTTTTTATTAATTTAATTTACTTTTCATTAAATAAATTAGAACACATTTTATTTATCAAAAACATTAGTGAAAAATTAACTCTAAACGCCATTTAAATTTAGATAATTTAGATAATCGCAATTATTCCGCACAATTTGCTGTCCGAACTCTTTATCAGAGAGAAAATAGGAACTTTTTGGTTGAGTAGGAATTCACCACCAGGCTCTCAGATTCAGTTGAAATGTGAACCACTTGCAATTTGCCTCTATTTGTTCTAAATAAGCAAGCCAAAATTCATAAGATAATTAATAGCAAAAAATTGGGTTTATCGACTTGTTTTAATATCAAATTATGATTAACCAAGTGAAAATTATCTTACAAATTTTGTTGAAGCTTGCAATTAGCGTCTAGTCCGTTTAGATCGAACCATAAAAAATCAATTAAATTTGATCTAGATTGGTAAACTAATTTGTGCAGATGATTATTCCATAAAAACTTTAGGGCCGCACTTACTATTCAGAAGAAGTTCGACAAAAATCGATAGTTTGTATTATTATGTTGAATTTTTAATAAAAAAAATCGATTTATTTAAATTTTATGGTAACATGATCAGAACTTAAGGTAAATGCCAAGACAAATTAGCACTGGATGTTGTGTGATGGAATTTTTAGTTAAATAAGCAGACCTTGGTTTTAAAATTTTAATAAGTTCAAAAGCAATGATCAAAGCATGTACTGAAAACGATTTTAATTTTTTTCCTGTATGTTTTTGATGATAATGAGCAAAATATTTTTCTTTTTGGCAAACACGGCTTTTTACCAAAGTTTCGATTTCTATCAATTTGACCAAATTCAAAATTGACTAAAACAATTAAAAACTAGAATCTTTTTCCTTTCTTCCAGTATTAAATAAAGCATTTCCAATCACCTCAAACACTTCTTTGGCTTACTACTAAACTCGACTACTCAATAAACTTGATACCAGATTTTAGTTTTTTTTTTAGAAATCAATCTAATTGCTTTGCCGCTGCCACCAATTTAATACAGACTAAGTGCTTGAGTAATAAGCTTAATTTTAAAATAATTTATGATTTAACAATATTTACTGAATTCTGTTCGAAAACAACTTATATTTGTAGTCTGATCATGTCACCATACCACAACATGCTAAATTTTTTTTGTAATAAAAAATCGATTTATTTAAATAATGTGGTGAATGAACATGTGAACTTAAGGTAAATGACAAGATAAATTAGCAGACTTTGATTTTAAAATTTTAAAAAAGTTCGAAGATGGAATTTCAAATTTTTTTCTGTGTGTTTAACGATATTGTCCTTAAATGTATTTCTTGTTGGTAACATATACGGCTTTTTACCAAAGTCTCAATTTCCATTAATTTGATCAAGCTGTGATGGAATTTTTTGTTTATTCAAATTTTTAAACTTGTTTATTTGTCAAGGCTTAAAAATTTGATATTTTCCAAGCTCAAGATTAATATTTTCAATGTTTGCCGCAAATTCGATAAATGCTTTCTACTCACGAACTCAAATTTTTGCTCAAATTGTTGTTAATTTAGGTTGAATTTAGCATTAATTTAATTTAGAAATTTTTTTGTTAAATAAAATTTTATTTGAAAAGAAAAAAGTTTTTTTTTCAAATTTTAATTAGCGAATGATTTGAGGGTCGCTTTGAATTCATTTTCTAGCTGATTCTAAAGTAAGATTTTTTCTTCAAAGAGAAAAACATTTACGCGGTATAAATATAAATTATATTTATGAAAAAAAAAAGAAAATTTTTTATGCGTGAAAAGATGCCCTCTTTTTTGAACATAATTTTAATTTGCCAAAATAAATTTTGTTCACCTATCGTTGTTAAAAATCTTGTAAGATGACAAATTATGCCAAACTCAAACCATACTCTCTTTCCAAGTAAATATTTTAATAAATATTTTTTTTTAAGATAATGTTTAGAATAGTGCAAAATTCAATATTTTTTATTCCCTCTCGTAAAATTTTATTCTAAGTTTAAAAAGAGACAAGAAAAAACTTGAGTATTTTGTTATTGATAGTAATATTTTTAAATAAACAATTTTTACAAAGATAATTAGATAAATGTATTTTTTGAACGTATCCAGCAAAATCGGAGACACACTCAAACTCTATTAGATTTTATCAATATTTATTAAAAGGCCAAATGTCAAAAAGTAATTGAGTATTCCAGGATAAACAAATTTTCATTTTTAAAAGCTTTAGGTTGATTTAAAATCAAAAAAATAACAAAATGAATTGTCATTAATTTTATTTAGAAAAAAAATTAAATTTTGTGGCCCTTCTTTTAAAAAAATTTATTTTAGATAAGAAAAAATGACTGATCCCCAACTATTTATTAAAAAAAAATAAAAGCCACTGATTCAAGTCACACATTGTTGAGTCTGGGTCACTTTGTGATTCTTGTCAAGATAAATATCTCTCTCACAAATTTAGAATATTTTCTAAATCTGGTTTTTAAAAAAGAGCAAAATATTTTTCAAGTTGAGATTATGATTTGAAAAATATCACCAGCTTAAACGGTGTTAATAAACAAGTGCTATCGATAGTTGATTAAAGTGAAGAGCGGGTGAGAATAAGAGAGAGAGAGAGAGTGAGAGTAAGAGAGAAGAGTGAGCGCTTTTGAAAGCAATAGTTTTAATATAATTTTTCCATTTTATTCTTCTATATTTGTCATAATTATCATGAAAATTTCAAATTTTTTTCTTTTATATTAAAATTCAGCATATATAGTAGCATAAATACAAGAATCAAGCTATGAATGATATATCGTCTAAACTGATTAGCGGTAACCTATCATCGACCATTTCAACAGCGAGATCAACATTAAGCAAAAATATTTTCCTCATTAATCAAATGCAAAACACATCTAATAACTGGAATTTTCATACGAATCTAGAAATGGATTCTATTTTAGATAATAGACTAACGCAGCATTCGATAAGTCGCTCTTGTTCCAATGCTGCACACACTCAAGCCAGCAAAAACAAGATACCCAAGTCCAAATCATCCTTTACCATAAAGACAAGTAAGCAACCATTTTATCTTTTAAGCTTTTTTTTCTCAAACATTAAAGCATCGCTAGAGTAAGCATTGGCACTGACAACAATGCATCTTATTTACCTTTTCTTTTTGATAAAATTACTCATTAGCTAAATGATTAAAATATAATTTTTAGCTGATAACATTTTTAAATGCTCATTTCTTTATCAAAGCTCTAAAGGAGACGCCGTGACTCAGTTATTGTCTCTTTTTTTTGGAGTGGTTGCACCAAATGATTCATCAATTTTCATATTTTTCAATAAAATTTCGATTTAAACAAAATAAAATAGCCTCACTGATCATCTTTTAAATAAAGCCTTTTTTTCTAGCCCTTTATTTAAATTGAAATCGTCAAGAGAAATTTAAGATGATAATTAAAAAATTTTGAACTGATATCATTTTTAATATTGACTTTAAATCAAAACTCTAAATGAAGGACCCTTTTTCATTTTTTCAATATTTTTTCTATTTAAGTGGTTTCAATTGATGATTTAAAAATTTATAAAAGATATAAAATTTATTAAAATTAAATAATTAAGTTAAAAATTTTTTTTCAAGCCTAAAAAAACAAAAAGCATCAGTGTTTTAATCATTTAATTTTTTTAAAATTTTACTTGTTTTCTAATCCTTTCATTTAATTCAAATCATCCATTGAAATTTAATATTACATTTAAAAAATCTTAAACCGATGTCTTTATTAAATTCTTCTTTTTAAACAAAACCTTAAACAAGGAAAGAGTTTTTTTTCAATTTTTTTAATTATTTCAAAAACTGATTTATCAATTTTTAAAGATAGAAATTATTTTGAAAAAAATTATTTTAAAATTAAATTTTAAGTCTAAAATATTAAGTTTAACAAAATGAAGTAACAAAAATTGTTCGGGATATTATTAAATCAAACATTTTTTCCCAATTCTTCCTTACAACTTAAATCATCCAAAGATATTTAAGATAATATTTAAAAAATTTTAAACCGATGTCTTTTTTAAATTCTTCTTTTTAAACAAAACCCTAGACAAAGAAACATTTGTTCTTCATTGTTTGTCTTCGTGTTGATTATTTTGTCTATTGAAGTGATTTCAATTGATGCTTTATCAATTTTTAAAGATAGAAATTTTACTGAAATCAAACTATTTAGTTTAAAATTTTTATTTAAAAAATCAGCCAGCATCATTGTTTAAATAATTTAAATTTAAAATTTTTTTTTCTTGTTTTTTTATCCTTCCTTTTAATTGAAATAGAAAAGAGAAATTAAAGCCCAAATTGAAAACAGAAGAAATAATAGGAGTTAAAAAAATGAATTAATTGATTTAAATAATTTAGGAAACACGCAACTTAAAAATATCAAAAAATTTTTATTGCCATTTATTTAAAAAATAAATACTTAATCAATTAAACAAGATTTTTTTGAAGAAATAGCTTCTTCTAAGTGTCGTTTGTTATTTAATAGAATTTCAATTTCATTTAGTCCTTAGATGCGACTCTACCATGCCAATTAAAAGGTTTCCGAGTTCCAAAGTTCTGTTATTGTGGCATTTTGTTTATTTGAAAGCAAAAAAAATTGAATAATTGGGCTCATAATAAAATTTTTTGTGCTAGTAGGAAAACTCTTAAGGGAGCCATAAATTATGAAGAATAGCAAAAAAATTCTAAGGTAAATTTTACAAAGAGTTGTGATGGCAATGTTTTTTGTGTTTTTGGGAAAACTTTGAAACTATGCAAACTTATAATTACCTTAGGCAATCAAGGCCCATGCAACATACTTGCTTCATTTTAAACTTTTTCTAGTCGTTGTTTCCACGCTTGACATTTGGACATCTACTTGGATGAGCTGAATTAAGAGCTTAGAAATTAGCTAAACAAATGGATAAGTTTGCATTTTTCTAGTGGTTTATTTATCTAATTAAATTAAGTCTTGCTCAAACCAAAGTTTTGTCCTCAAACTCGAGCGTGAATTGTAGCTTATGCTGAAACAACGAAAATTTAGAGTTTCCTTTTTTGTTTATTTTTTATTGATACAATTTGAATTTGGGTTAAATTTAAATTATTTTATTGAGGACATAACCCACTTTGAACTATTCTCATAAAACAAAAAGAAATTTTTTTTCCATAAAATAAAACATTTATTCAAATCACATCCGTGAACATTTTTTGCTATTTTTGTGCAAATAAAAGTCCAAAAATTAGTCAAGTTCTACTGCAAAAGTCTAACAATTGAGAATTTCAAGCATTTACACTTGAGGCTAATTTAAATAAGTTGTCATAAGAAAACAAAAAAACAAGTGGATAATTTACTTCAAGATTTCTAGATAGAAATCTAGATGATATTGCTTTTGACAAAAGTTATCTTCATCTCAATTTATTTTGATTAATTTTCATTAAAATTTCCATTTTAGTACATTAGAGAGTTTGATTTTGTTTACTTTGACAAAATTGTTTAACAACTCATGATTATATCACTCTAAATGGAAAATTTAAATTTAAAATTTGAATAAAAATTTTAACTAAAACTTTTGTTTTGATTATTTTTTTAGACGAAATGTCGAACAGTTTTGTAGAAAGCCGAAATACAGCAATCTCAAATACCAAGACAACCCATGAACATTCGAACTCAAATTCGCACAGCTCCAAATTGAGGGTAAGCTATTTTAAAATCACTAATTAGCAAAGATGAGCGTGTTTAACCTTTTTAAAACAAGCACCTAGACACCGCCATTGCTTTGCCAAAATTTGATCAAATTTACTCTCAATTTTTAGAAATAAACATTGAATTACGTCAAGAATTAAATAATTAAAAGCTAAAATACTCAGCTAGTATTTGAATTTAAATTTTAAGCTAGCTCTTTAATAGTTCCGCATTTTAATTTATTTATGGTTTAAAATCATGTTCAAAGCTGGTACTCGAGGCAATTTGAAGTAGAATCAGATAAGATGTTAATTAAAAATTCACAAAAACTCAATGAATAAAATTAAAAATGTTATTTTATATTAGAGAATAAAAATGAAAAAAAAATGATTAAGCGAAATAATTTTCTAGTCTGATATATTAAATGAGAAAATTTGACCACAAGTTAATTTTTTTAAATGAAGTCAAGTTCAAAGAATGCAATTAGTTTTACTCAAATACTTGATTGACTTTGTATGTCTCTTTTTATTTTTTATTAATTAAAATTTTAATTTCAAAAATGTTGACTTTTATTTTCAGTTGCTGAGCTACCTGTTTCTGACCTGAATACAATCTTTTCCACTATTTACAAGGTAAAATTTGAATTAGATTTTAAATATAAATGAACAATGCAATGAAAATCAGAATCTTTTTGATTCTTTTATTTTTAGTTCGACCATAAAGATATATTATTTAATTAAAAAAATTCCGATTCTTTTCTAGGCAAACATTAATTAGACAATGTTTTTAAGTTTCTTATTCCTCAACAGTCCAGCGTTACCAAAGCATCAAGATAGATGATCTGGGAGTTAAAAAATAGCCTAGACTCTATTTCATAATGTGTACTACATTTCTTTAGTTAATTAAAAAAGCAAAATAATAATTTTATATTATGCTTAAGACATCAAAGATAAGAAAATATCTTTGATGTCGAAAAAATGAGCAAAATATGTATATAGACAACTCAAGATAATTTTGATTGCCTTTTTTCTGAATTTTTTAAGTAAATAATATTATCAAAAAAGTATGTTCATTACTTTTATTTTTATTTTATCAGGAATTATGAAAAGATTTAACTTGAAAATAAGTAATGTTTTAAACTTATCTAGAAGCCCTAGCAAATATATCAATGGAATCAATGAAAAAAAATTCATAAAATATTTTTTAATCATTAAAAAACATTATTTAATTGTTTTTAATGATTTAAATTAATTTTAGATTCTAGAGTGGAAATTAGTGAGTTAATTTAAGTAGATCGTATTAAGAAATTTTAGCTATTAAATTTCCTTTTTTTTTATTTTTTAAATATTATTAATATATTATTTAAAAAAATTATGATAGTTTTTGGGGTATTGAATGGTGAAGCAATTTCAACATATAGTACAAAAAAAACTAAAAATAAATCAAATATCAAATTTTAATTTCATCAATATGAAAAATTCGAAAAGAATTGTTTATTAATGTCGAATAATTCAATAGATTGATTGATCTAAATTATTTTTATTTATTTTAATAATTTTTCTTGCTAAAGCTTAAATAATTCAATATAGAGATTATGATCTAAATCAATTTTATTATTCATTCGGCATTGTGATCTTTAGTTTAAAAAAATAGTACAAAAATAAACAATTATAAGTTTTTTTGAAAAATAAATTTAAGTTTTTTTGAAAAATAAATTTAAGTTTTTTTTCGTAGACTCTGAAGCGATATTGTATTCGAAAAAAGGTTTATTTATTCTAAATAATTTTTTTATTAAATTTTAAATCAGAAGCATTTTTAGAGTTTTTGTTAATGCAAAATCATTTTAATTGAAAGTAATTTTGGAATATTTTGATTGTGAGTTTGATTTATCAATAAGAATAATTTTAAACCAGATTTTGTATTCATATTTGAATAAAAATGTTTACATTTTTTATCTCCAAAGCTAATTTAAAAAAAAACTCTCTTTCACTGTCATTTAAGTCACTGATCCTAAAATTACCAGAATTTACGCTATTTTTCGAATTATTTATGAAAATCTAGTTCAAAAAATATCAAATGAATCTTTCTAATTATTTTCGGTCAAAATAATTAAATTAATTTTTAACAAATTTTTCGAAAAATCTTATCAATTAATTTTTTACGGTTTTTATTTAATTATTAAAATCCATTTTTGACAAAAAAAATAAAAATATTTTCGAGGGAAAATTTTGATCAAAGCTAAAATTTTATTAAAAATAAAAAAAATTAAAATTTTTAAGCTTCCTTCATTTAAAAAACTTCGAAATAAACTATCGATTCGCAAAAGCCACAGTACGACCTCGAATTTATCCGAAATAGCATCAAAACCGGCAACAAAAATACCAAATTCGAACAGTTCGAATAGCATAAACCCAGGCGTCCAAAATTCCAAATCGACCAGTCTTAAAAATTTGCTAATAAAATCCAACTATGACCATCAAGCCGAAAAGATACTTAGACTAAACCTGAACAGTCTGACCGACATCCAAAACTCGGTGGTTCACGAAATCGACGTTATCCACGAAGAGCAGTACCCCAATCCGAGCATAGACGAAATAGCAGATACCTTCACTAGTCTGAACACTAATAATCTAGTCGTGCAGCCATCATCCTCCTCTTCCACTTCGTCCCTTGCCAACAAAAACAGTCTCAAGATAAACAGCAACTCAACTGTGAACAGGAATGATTTAACTCCAAAAAGCAGCACTGATTCGTCCTCGCCGTACCAAAACGCCAACTCAAAGACTCATTCAACCTCATCATCTACCAACACCCCGAACAAACAAAACCCGATTGCTGAATTCTGGCATTCGTTGTCCTCTTCGTTCTCGGTGTCGTCATCTTCGTCCTCGTCGAACAACAACCCGAGTGCAGATAAAGTGAAACTTAGGCACAAAAAATCCAAAGGACAGACAGAGTTGACCAACAAGCGAATTTCTTTGCCAGCTAATTACGCATCCAACATACAAATGCTGCAACAAAGCCAAGCTTTAGCGGAAACCGAGCTCAATCAGGACCAAAATGAGAAAATAGTCAACAAAAATTTTTTGAATACAAAAAATATTGGTTTTACCAGCAACTACGCCATTTCGAGTACTCTATCGACCAACATGATCAAGCTGCCCAGTCGAAATATGAGCATGATGAACAAGAACCCGACTCTGAATTACAATCAGCATCATCTGCAATCTTTTCAGTCGCTATCTTCTATGAATCATTCGGACATGGCTAGAAACTTATTTCTCCTCAAGCCGATAAACAGAAATAGCCGGAGAGCTTCGATGTCCGAGCTTGGTTATGGAAAGATCGAATCCTACAATAAACTGGAAAAGCTGGGAGAGGTAAATTATTTTTTTTTTTTGAAAATTATATTTTAAAATCCGCTCATTTTGAAATTTTAAATTAAAATTTTTTAATTTTACAACATTTATTTTTCTTCCAATTTATTTGTTTTTAATATTATCTTATTATAATTTTTTTTTTCATTTATTTTGGTGAAAGATTAATTCGTAGATTTTTTTTCATGGTCTACCCAGTTTGGTGACTAGGTGGTCACGAATCACGTGATCAATAATCCGGCAATACCAGTTTTGTAGACAGAAAAAAGTCCATAATTAGAAAAGAAATGTGTGATCCTGGAAAAATTAAATTTGTTATATAACTGGAAAGTATCGTTCAAATCAAAAAAACGATGTCAAAGTCCAAAAGCTCAGAGATATATATAAGACAGGGAGTAAAGATAACATATCGGGCCTAATATTCCAGATTTGTAGATTTGATGTAGCTTAGTTTTCATACCCGACAGTCTCTTATCAATTAAAAGTCAAACATTTTTTTAGGAATGATTTTTTTTTTTTTTTTTTTTACGTAGATTAATTTTATTTTATCATTGAATACCTAAAATTGTAAATAGAAACTATGGCACTTTTTTACTTTTTTTGGTACCTTTTATACTCAATTTTGTAATTTTTATATTTTTTATACTAAACAAAGTGCCCCTTATTTGACGGGTCACTGAGCAAGTGGTCGGCGATCGGCCTTAGCTTAGAATTAATAACTGGAAAATACAAAAATCTTTTCTAAAAAAAAACAACTTTTATTTATGGTAATGTAGCCTAACTGGGTGCACAATTTTTTTTTTTGCTTATTTCGCATCCGTTTTGTTCAAAAAGTTCAAAAAGTTTCAAAAATTAGGCCTAAGATTTTGACCCACCCAATTACTTCCTCCGGTTAATAGTGTGGTGTCTAAATGGATTAAAAAAAGTTTACCCGATTATGCAGAAAACTGTAAACAATTAGC
The DNA here is from genome assembly GCA_016802215.1 of Brachionus paranguensis. Classification (NCBI taxonomy): domain Eukaryota; kingdom Metazoa; phylum Rotifera; class Eurotatoria; order Ploima; family Brachionidae; genus Brachionus; species Brachionus paranguensis. The sequence goes on along the minus strand of JAESIX010000008.1, from coordinate 1,982,584 downwards.
CCGAAATATAACCTATTTTTCATAAGTTTAACCCAATTAACCATTTTTTCATAAAATATCCCAAAAAAAATTATTTTTTTTTGTTTTAAAAAGTTTTTATTTTTTATTCTTATATTAAATAAAAAGAGTAAAATTTTATCTAAAGTGAATTGAATTCTAAATTTAATTAAAAAATAACTATTCTTCAAGACAGTCATCACAATTAAACTCCAATTTCAGATTTTTTCTATTCTTAGTTGGCAAGCAATTAAAGCAGACCCAGCTTGAGCAAGTTTCACAAGTGAGCCAGTTCCTCATATTTTCTTTGTCCGAACTAGAGGTGGCTTCGCAAAAATTACACGATATTTCGGAATTATTTTTCTTTGATTTATCATTTTCTTGAGGAGTCAATTTACTATCGGGAAGTTTTCTAGGTCTTACTCTGGTTTTTTTTTCTATTGCTGGTTTTGATACCTTACTATTTTCTTGATCTTTTAATCGCTTCAAACAGTCTCCTTCGGTTAAAAACTCCGCGAATTTTCCACTATTTATCCTTTTTTTCTTGGTCATTCTTTTTTGTGTCTTTACGCTTAAATATTATTTATTTATTATTTATTTGTATTATCTGTGCCGAGCTAAAGCTCCTTCAGATTAAAAAAAAAATAATAAAAAATAAAATAAATCAATAAAAATAAAATAAAAATGTAAAGAAAATATAAGATTAAAGAAAAGCAAGTTAAAATATAAAATAAAAGACAGTTAAAATAGACAAATTGTAAGTAATGACATGTGTAAAATTTTTAATTATTCAACAATTCAGGAAAGAAAGAAGAAATAGTTAGATAGCAATTACACAATGGAGTCGGGTATTGGAGTTGGTAAATAGAATTCTTTTTGGACTAAATTGGTGAAAATCCGGACTAATTAGATGAAACCTATTTAACCTATTAACACCGAAAAATTAACCTCATTAAATATTTCAATCAAATTTTTACACAAAATTTTAAAAAAATATATTTTAATCTTCTAAGAGTAGCCTTTACGCAAGTTTAACTTATATATATATTTTTATTACAATTTTTGATATGAATATTTTTTCAACTCTTTTTAATCTTGTCAATGGGACTTTAAATTAATAAATAATAATAATAATAATATTTTAACACAAGAGGACCTTCTCTATCCAAAGGTCTAATTAGGTCAGAATTCACATGATTGGGTTGAGAATTAAATTTATGCAAACTAAATTAATAATTTGACGAATTCTCATCCATTTAGACAAAAAAAAACTTTAAGCTAAAAAAAAAGTATCATGAAAAGGTGGTAAAAATTTTTTCTGGTAAAATGGTAAAATTCTCACATATTTACAAGAATATATGAAAAGTATTTTGTTGAGAAACAAATAAATAAATGAGTTAAAAATTACGCAATATATTTGAACATTTCAAAAGTGCTCACCGAATTAACTCATAACCCCTTTAGGCTAGATTACCCTATTTATTTTAATAAAATTTTATGCTTAAAGTTCATCTTTATAAATAAAATAATTCTAAATAATTATTTTATCTGAATAAAAAAATTCTATTTGTGTGTTTCTATGAATTTTGTTTTAGATTGTAATTAATTGCTATTTTTAATTACTTAATTACTATTATTTATTACTGTATGATATTTAAATAATTTTGTATGTTGTAAGCACACATATTGTTACCAAAAATTTAATTAAACGACATTAAAAATTAATTATAGTTTATTTTTATATTACTACTAATTTCATCTGTAAAAAAAATTTATTTCTATATTAATATTATTTAAATTTTAATGACAGTCGACCAAACTTATTTTTTATTAAAATTTATATTGAGATGAGTTAAATATTTTTGCAGAAGATCTATTAGATAAAATTTTTTTTAATTTGTGAAAAGTACTATTATAATTCAAAACAATGATAAAGATATTTAATGCTAATTAAATTAAAAAATATTTGACAAAAACTTAAATGTTTATGACATTATAAACTAATTTTGACAGCACTTTTAACTAAAATTAGCTGTGATTAAATAAAAAGCGTCTTCTTACCTATCTTTTTCTTAACAAATAACTTTTTTTTTCAAGAAAGCAAAAAAGTTAATTTTTTGAAATAAAAAAAAAATTTTTCAGATGTCTAATCTCTACTTAAGAATTGTTGTTTTAAATTATTGAATAGTTTTTAATAAAAGGTTTCAAAAAAATTTAAGATTTTTTTGCTAAATAAAATTTTTTTAAATTTTTTCAAAGTCAATAAATTTAACCAGTAAATTTTTAACTTAATGTTGAATGTTTTTTATTGTTCAAAGGGTACATACGCAACAGTGTATAGAGGCCAAAGTACGATAAATGGTTCATTTGTAGCTTTGAAAGAGATTCGTTTGGAGCACGAAGAAGGAGCACCATGTACAGCAATCCGAGAAGTATCGTTACTTCGTCAATTGAAACATGCCAATATAGTTACCTTACATGACATAATCTATACCGAAAAATCACTTACACTAGTCTTTGAGTACCTAGAAAAGGATCTTAAACAGTACATGGATGATTGTAATAATATAATGAGCATAAAAAATATAAAGTTATTTTTGTTCCAATTGTTACGTGGTCTTTCGTATTGTCACGCCAGACAAATACTTCACCGTGATTTGAAGCCTCAAAATTTGCTAATAAACCAGCGCGGCGAGTTAAAATTGGCCGACTTTGGCCTCGCCAGGGCCAAGTCAATTCCCACCAAAACATATTCGAATGAAGTTGTTACCTTGTGGTATCGACCGCCCGATGTCCTCCTAGGATCGACTGATTACTCAACACACATTGACATGTGGGGTGTAGGATGCATTTTTTATGAAATGGTATGTGGTAAGCCGCTCTTTCCAGGAACCAAAGTTGAGGACGAGCTTTATCTCATATTTAAAATACTGGGTACTCCAAATGAAGAGAATTTCCCTGGAGTCACCAGTAATCCAGACTTTTTGGCATACAATATTCCCAAATTTTCTCCGGTTAGCTTTTCCAATCTAGTGCCAAGACTCGAAAGCGACGGCATTTCTATACTTGCTTCATTTTTAAAAGTAATAAAAGATTTTTTTTAATTTTTTTATTTTAAATTTAAAATTTTTTTTGTTTTAGTTCGATCCGAAAAAAAGAGCTTCAGCTGCAGAATCAATGCACCATAGTTTTTTTTCATTCATACCTAATGAAGTTCACAAATTAGAACATTGTAAATATTTTTTTAATTATTTTAATTTTAATCATTTTAAATTTTCGTTCAAAGGCAAATCAATTTTTGATGTGCCCGAGCTCACTTTGTGTAAAGATCCTGGATCTAAATTGAACAATACTGGTAAGGCATTTATCTACTAGAATTTTTGTACCAAACTAATTTAAAGGTTTTAAGCATTATCAAAAATTAGATATTTTGCATAAATTCTTGCTAGTATAAAATGCTTAATTTTTTAATTAATTAATAAAAATATATAATGATTTTAATTAGTAGTATTTGGTTAAAAAAGTCTTTGTTTTAGTCGAGCAAAAAATATGTTTGTCTGAACTTGACAAAAAGCTTGAGTTTATCTAATTATTTTTTATTGTCTTTAATCTTAAAATATTTAAAAGAAAATAAAATTAAAAAAATATAAATTTTTTATCATTTTGTCTATATGAATTTAAGTCATCCATGTGAGTTTAATCTCGATTAGCACTACTTTTCTGCTTTAGGTAATATCAGTCTATCAATATCTCTAAAGGAGTCCAAAAAAAAACTAATCACTGAATTTCCTCAAAAAATCTTCAAGCCACAAGTCTTCTTCTGAAGATTTGAGTTTTTGTTCTAGTGGGCACTTTTTAGTTTAGCAACTGGTAATGTGGCTCTTTATACATCATAAATGACAACATCATTCGTAAAATTATCACAACCCAAGTATCGTCTCATTGTGAAATTATCAAATTGCGTAGTAAAAAACTGAACAAAATGCTAAAAAAATAAATAATTTTTTACCAGAAGTAAAAATTAATCCAACAAGATGCAAAATTAAAAAAATTAAAATTTATTTTAAGATTTTTAGCATTTATTCTGTTCTTCTTGTACCAAATTTTACAAAACCTTTTATATTTTTATCAATTATTAGCTCCTTCAGATTTGAAAGCCAAAAAATATAGAATAGAAAAAATAACATATTATTGTTCTATTCTTCATTTTAATTTTTTTAATTTTTTTTTTTAAATTTGCTCTATCAAGTAAAGGGTTGAAAAGAAGGACTTAGATCTAAGCTTGCGCAAAAATTGAAGAAAAAAATAATTTTAAGGTCTTTTCAAAATTAATCAAGTCAAAATTTTTTTAAGTAAATTCGACGTAACTTAGATTTGAAATTGAAAATGATTTTTCTCTCAGCTATAAAGCCTTAATAACGAAATTTTCAAATAGATAAAATCAATTATTTAATATTTATTAATAATTCAAAATGATTAATCTTGGCTTTTTTTGACATTTCCGCTTCATTTTTTTATTTTTGTTTAAAAAGCCCTTTGATTAAAAAAAAATATAAGGTCCTTTATTGACTACCAACAGGTATATGCATTCAGAAATATTTTTTCCACTTTGCTGAAGGATGTGGCATGATTTGTTTTACTAAAATAGCTAATAAATTTTGACTAGAATTGTGCAAAAGTAAAAAAAAAATCAGTTTAAAGTATTTTCAAAGTTAATTGCTCTACGATAGAAAGCTTTTTTAATAAATTTTTCAAATAATTTAAATTTTATTTTGAGTTTACAACAAACTTTTAAGCTTGATTATTTTTGCTCTTTTTTTAAATCCTTTTAATTTCAAAAAAGTCAGGTCAAATGACGTGACTTTAGTTGATAAAATTTGGCTTTTTGATTTTTGAACAACTATGTTTTTGAAAAATTCAAATTTATGCAATAAAAATGAAAATATTGTTTGATAATGCTTTGACTGATTAATTTCTGTTTAATTAAAATTTTATTTTAGTTTTTTATGAAAGTTGCATTTAAATTGTCACTTTAAAGTAATCAGATATACACTTAATGGTTGAAAATTTGTGAATGATTTTTATTCTTTTAACTTAATATTAAAAATGGGAAAAAATTTATTTAATAAATCATGTTTTGATAAAATTCTTTTAGAATCTTGAAGGCTAAAATTTCTAATGCTTTTATAGTTTTTTGTTGAAGATCAAGAGTGAACTTTAAACTAAACTAAATAGGAACAATATTTACATAGTCCTAATAATTAATGTATTTAGTTTGATTAATAAATAAAAATTAAATTTTATATTTTTAAAGGCGTGCGCGGATCGAACTCAAATTTTTGCAAATTTTAGTCCAAATGAACAGACCATTAGCCAAGCTAGCCGTCCTGCGATTCAAAAACAATTTGAGTTGTTCCCAATTGTTTTTTGTACACAAATGTTTTGCTTCAAAATCATTCTAATTATAAGAATTTTTATCGAAATTAGGGTGAATGAGCCCTTCTAATTTGACTCTGTAAATAGTCAATTTAGTGGATACCTAAGTCATAATATATTCAGTTTTTTGGTTATTCTTCTTTCGGATGTTTATGTTTATATTTCCTTTTTAGTTTATAAGTTTTCTTTTAATTAAGGTGCTGGAAGAATGTTTTACTATTTTTAGACCTTTTCTCTGAATGAGAGAGCCGAGCAGTCGGCGTGTGAAGTGTTCGTTGAGTCAAAAATAAAAACGAACAGATGACAATTTCAAATGATTTTATTTAAATTAAAATTCATAAAATCGTGTTTTTTTATTTTAAATTTCTGATTCTATTTTAAAATAATTTGTAAAACAACTGATTAAAGACATAAATGTTTTCTTTAGAGAGTTTCATATTATTTTTTTGTTTATAAAAAATATTTATTTTTACTGTTTACCTATGTGTCTATTAGTGTTTTGTTTACTTCTCATTTAGGTCGCAATTATTGCATGCGTTGATGTTATTTCAGCAATTAATATTAACTTAGAGAGCCAAAGCATTTTTAAATTTGGAATTATCTTAGGATCCTTAATTTTTTTTTTCATTTTCTTTTCTCATTTCTTACTTCTTCAATATTATTGTTAATTATAAATAATGATAATAGTTTAACTTAAAAAAAAACAAAACTTTAGCAATATTAATCAATTATAAGTATTTTTTTAATAAATTTTATTAAAAATTTATTACATTTTAATCAGAAAATATAAATACCCTCGAGAACTAATATTATTAAAATTGATTAAGATTTGAAAAGCCTAGTTATGACTTCCAAACAAAAATCAAGATACATTTATTTGTTTATCTTTACCTAGCTATACCTTCTTCCGATTAAAAAATTTAAAAAAAAAATATTTAATAAAATGATAAAAAAAATAAAATTTAAAAGAGATTGAAGATAGATAAATTGAAATACCGTAAATCTTTGCAAACTACCCCTCGGGGTTCTGGTGTAAAATTAGTGAGGTTATAATTAAAAAATATTTTTTTTAATTTTTTTAAATTAAAAAAATTTATTAGAAATTTGGTTTAATAACAAAATTATTTATTTTATTAAGTAGGCCTATATTAAAATTCATTTATTTAAGACTGAACTTATAGTATTTTGATTTCTGGAATTATACAAAAAATTCAAAAAAAATCTGAAATCATAAAAATAAGGAAATAAAATAGCTTTTAAAGCAATTTTTGGCATGAAAAAAAATTATATATAATTATATTATATAAGCTATATATTATTTTCAAATTTTGGATTCTATGAAAATATTAGATACTGGGCTTATGGCTAATAATACACCAGAACCCCAGTTATTTGCAAAGATTTGCGGTAAATACTTTTGACAAGGACTAAATAAAATAAATTTAGCCACATTAACAGGAACTGTCAATTTTTATACAAATATTTATAAATTATAAAATAAAATTATGGATTTTGAATTTTTTTAAAATTCTAATTGGTAAAAAAACAGATTCATTCAACTTTCCAGTTTAGAATATAAAGATAAATTACAATAAATCAGAGTTTGTCAAAAGTCTAAGTCAGAAAAGACTTTTGACTTTTATTCCATCAGTATGAGATTTATATTTAAATTAGGTTTGTAATTAGTATTAGATAAAATGTCCTTTTTTGTGTTTGAAAAAAATAAAATAAAAATTAAATTAAATTAGAATAAAAATAAATAATGATATCAATGTAGAAATGAAATTAAAAAAATCAAAGTTAACTTTGACTTTTGACCAACTCTGCAATAATGCAATATTTAGATTTATATTTAAAAGTTTTTCAATTTTTAATTTACAACTTAATTTATAAATAAATCAACCTTAATTTTTAAGATGCATTTTTTTGCAATTAAAACTACCAAATATATTTACTTTGATCCACCAACAACTGATTACTTAAACATGTAAAATCAATTAAAATTACAAATTACAAAAAATTACAAAAACAATTTTTAATTAGAATAGATCATAGATACAAAAAATACATCCCAAAATATCTGATCTCATTTGGTAAAAAGGAATAAATAATCTCTAAATATGATATTTCATCTGGTCAATAATATTTCCTTAAAAAAAAATTTTTACTTGATTTCGAGAGGAACTTATCTAAAAGATCTAACTGGGTATCAAAAAAAAAGTTTTAATTGGATTTAATTGATATAAAATTTAAAAAAAATTAATTTTATTAATGTTGAAAAATATCGGATATGAAATTAGTTAATTAAAAAAAAATTATCTAAGACGCTTAGAATTCAGGCCCTTAACGTGACAAACTTCACATTCTATCGAATTTTTAACCATGAAATCGAGCCAAATCATTTGCTTATAAGATAAATGATCACCAGGTCCTTTGACTTCAACAAACTTAACCATATTTGTTTCATCGGACCAAATGACAAGGTCGGGCCCTCCGCTACGGCAATTTCTATAATTTTTGCTAATATACTCACATAAATTGACCAACTGCTCTGGTCTAAAACACTTTAATAGACTCAAAAATTCTTCCAGGCTTTCAAAAAGCTCAAAATTTACACCATAACACTGATAGCCATAGTTCAAATTCCAGCAGTCAGATGCCATCCTGCATATATCCTCAATGGAAGAAGAACTAAATAATTTCAATCGATTTTCTATAATCTCCTTGCGATTTCTGTAAAAATCCTTAGTCTGTAAATCCAAAGGTCCGTGCTGAAATGTGTCCACAAAGACATTATAAACAGAATTGGTCCAAATAATTTCCCAAAATAGAATGGCGTACAAAGTAGTCAAAGTTGTAGTTTCGGCATGTTTTCCATGCGTATAGCCAAGAACATTGATGTAATGGTTTAGAGCCACTTGTTCGACAGAGATTGTCATGCCATTTTTAGAAGGCGAATCAATGAACACATTCTTTCGGCCTGGTATAAACTCGGATGTGTGCAGCAGAGTTCCTTGGATGTCCACAGTTGGGGCTTCAGTAAAGTTGTATTTTTCTCTGGCGCACAAAGGCCCTATTTCATCTTTAATCTCTTTTATTTTTAGATATTTTTTAGTTTGGGACATTTTTTCCAGCCTTGAATAAAGATTAAGTCGTCCCGAAAAAATTATATTTTCGGTGTCCTCAAGCGCAATTTTAATTGAATTGAAGCTTTTGACAGGATCTTTTAGATGAGTTTCATAATTTATGGCCAAGCGCTCGAACCATTTGGATCGAGAGCTCAGACGATAGACGTTCTGTTTGTACAATAGAAATTCAAATGTGTCATTGGCTTCTTGGTATTTTTTAAGACGCTGCAACACTTCAAAAGCAAAAATCGACAAAATTTTGGTATAAATTGAGCCATGGGTAAAACTGCGCAAATAGACAGGTAATTGTTGGTCTCGATTTAGAGTCTCTGGGTTCACTATTAAAATTTTGTATGATTCCATTTTGTCTTTGAATAAGTCGTAAGCTTGGTCATAATCTTTGCTTTCTAAAATATTGAGTAACTCAAACTCGTCATCCAAAGCTTGTTCATAACTAGTTAAAAGAATAATTTTTTAAAAATAATACACAATTGTATAAAATTACTTTATTAAGCTTTTTTTGTCCTCAAATATTCTTATGTTTAGCTTAATGTCATAGTTCACGTATTTTATATTATTCAAATTAACCATTAATATTTGAAGTCTAAACAAAATTTTGAATGAAAAGTAAAAATTTAATTATTTTTAATTTTGAATGGGAATTAATTCTTTAAATTAAGCCCACGTCATTACTATTTTGAAAAAGATAAGTCACAGATTTTTCTGATTTTATTATTAAATATTTTAGAATGAGTTAAGCAATTAAAAAAAATCTTTAAACTGATTATCTGTCAGTTCCGAATTTATTAAAAATACAGTTTAAATACAAAAATTTTTTTCATTTGGATAAAAAATTTATTTTCTGAAAAAAATATATTAAAAATTTTAAAGTTTAGGTCTTTTAAAAAAACAGATGGGGAAACTTTAAAATTTCTTAAATTAATGCTTTAAATGGCTTGTTAAAATCAATTAATCAAAATTTTTGAAGAATCACCAATTTTACATGAAAATCATATAAATGACAAATCGTTTATAAATTTTAATTTTAATGACAAAAATTAAAGTTACCCTTGAAAATTCTTTTAATATATAAAAGTACTTAAAAAAATTTACCAGTCTTTTTATTTCAAAATAAAAATTGAATAGAATTGAGTTTCGAATGAATGCAGTATCGAATTTGTATGGTAAGCACTTATGGTAAGCTTTCTATTCATTTGACAAAGTTTTTTCTAAATTTTCAATTATTTTCCTTTTCTTCAACGTCTTTAGGGCATAATTTTTAAAGTAAATGCTCAATTTTTGTCTGTCTTATAGTGGAACAATTTAAAAATCGATCATTTTGAAATTAAGAAAAAAAAATTAAAATAAATAAGAAATTTTATTTTGATTATAAAATTTATCCTAAATTATACAAATTATGAAAATTCAGTAATTTAAATTTTATTAAGTGATTTTGGTGATTTTTTCAGAAATATTGGTTAAAAATAATAAATCACCATTTAAAATGTGATATAACCCATGTTATATAAATTTCAAACTCTTTTTTATCTAAAACTCAATTTGAAAATTAAAACCTTAAAGAAAAGAAATACATCAATTTACATCAATTTTAGTCTGCAAGGATATGTAATTTTACAATGAAATTAAGTTACTTAGTAAAATAGTTCCAAAATGTTAACGGTAAAATTTTTTAATTAAGTATTTGATCTTTATAAAATTAATTAATAAATTTAATTTTCATTTAGATATTTTATTGACTTTATTGAGTGATTTATATTTGATTCTATTTTAAGTCATTTAAAAAATCTAAAAGTTAACATTCTATTTTTTTCTAATTTACCAAAAAATGTGCAATTTAGCGTAAAATTACGTTACAAGATAAGAAATGCTAATCAAGGAAATTTATTCACAATTTTAAATAATAATAGTCTTTTAATTTTTAATAAAAATCAATTTTTTCCGTAAGCATTTGGAACGATTTTACTAAAATTATTTTCTTCATTTAAAAATACATATTTTCTTACAAAAATTGAAGTATTCTGTAAGCTCACTAAAATTTACGTAAAATTACTTAAAATAACCAGAGTTGTTTAAAAGTCCCAAATTAAAGTCCAAGTCCAGACTTGAATTTTAAACAACTCTTAAAATAACGTAAAATAGCGTAATTTTACCAATTCTGGACTTTTTGTAGAAGCACTGTAAATAACTAAAAATTAAAAAATTTTTTTAATGGATAAAATTAATTTGTTTTTTCCTTTTCAGAAGAGTTGAAAAAAAAAAAATAAAAAAATAAAATAATACAGTTGTTGCTGTCCAGCATTGTTTGGATCCGATTGATAAGACGATGACAATGAATACAAAATCAAAGCTCTCACAAAAATACCTCGCACATTTTTGTCCAATTTAAAACATTTGCCAAGAATACTTTTACACTGAAGCATATAATTTGGAGTCGAGCTTGATTTGGCTTGATCGCCAAGTGATTTTTTGAAAAAATGTGATTTAACACTTTTTTGAGTTCTAAAATGTTGTAGAATTGTGCGTATCATTTCAGTTTTATTAGATTGAGACACCGCTGATATGTGACAAATTCGAATTAGTTCCTTTAGCTGAGGTATTTTGAATAAGTATATTACTTCTTCATAAGTTTGGATTGATGTCTCGTCAATGATGAACTCGTTTCTTTTTAGTTCGTCCAAATATGGACTTGGGTCTTTGGATATTCGTTCATAGTTTATGTTCTCAATTGAGTGCCATTTAAATTTCCGCTGAAACAAGCGTACATACAGCATCTTTGCCGAATTACCTAAAGAATTGAATTTTTCAATTATTTTTAAATCTTGATCATCAAACAAATAATTGAATTGTTCTTCTTTTAAGACTGAGTCAATAGCATTGGTAAAATTTTTCAAATAGAAATCAAATGGTTCATTATTCTGTAAATCTTCAGATAAATTTTTGTCTTCGTTGGTATCACTGTTTTTTTCAGAAAAGACAAAATCTTGTTCAAGTTTTATTCTTTTTGGGGACGAATTGATTTCGGACATGTCCTGGTGGTCTATTTTTTCACATTTGGCTGGCTTGTTTGTAGGCTCATCATCATCTATTATTATTATTTCCTCATTATTTAGAGACTCAGTTTTAATATTATAAGTGCATTCAAACTTCTGGTGCTTATTGAGCATTGATGGTTTTAATTTTTTGTGACAAAGATCGCATTCTTTTAAAATTGAGTCAGATTCAATTTTTTTGAACATGTTCAAAAGGCTATTTTTTTCAGTCTCTGATACTTCTAAATTATTAGACGAAGATTTTCGACTTAGCTTCCCCGAGCTCGATCTTTTAATAGGCATTTTATTAAAGTTTTATTTTAGCCTTTTTTTCATAATCTAATAACACAATAAATTAATTACAAGTTTTAATAATTGAAGAAATTATTTTTGTATCTTTTCAAATTTGAATTAAGAAAAAAATCAATGTAAATGTTTAAAAGCAATTTTAACTTGTTTTTTGTTTAAGATTCTTTTTGGATTCTAAATATCTAAGTAATAGAAATAAAGTGGAAAATTTTTTTTTATTTTGATAGAATTTTCCAAACTAGCTTTTATTTTCTAGTTTATATTTGGTGATAAAATTTTAAAAAACTTTGCCTTTTTACCGCTTGGTTCAAATTGATCACAATTTTTACAGAAGAATCATTTGAAAATTAAGAAAAAATTGAATCGTTTATTAAAGTTGATTAAAGTTGATTAAATTTCGATTAAAGTTGTTAATTATTTAAATTTCTAAAAAATTTGATAAATTTTTTTATCTGCAAGCAAATTCAAAAAAAATGAAAATTTGTTCAAGATTAAAGAATAAATTTTTTCAAATTTTTTCAAATTCATGTTCAAGTTCAATTAAAAGTCAACGAATGACTTTTTAAAAAGTTATCTTAGAATTTTTTTTGGGTTTTATTAACAAAAATTTTCAATGGATAAAGATTTCCAAGCTAAATTATTTTCATAATGAGAAGGTAGCTTGTTCCACATAAAAATGATTAAATCATAACGATACGTAACCTACCACGTTGTATAGAACTAATATTTGAATAAAAAATAGTGTTTGATTTAAATATCTTGCTATTCGTTCTAATTTATTAAAGACTTAATGAATAAGCTTTTAATTGGTATCCAGCACTTTTTTGTGAATATTCAATTCATAAAATATTTTTTATATGAATTGTTTCATAAACAATTCTTAAAGTAATAAAATAAAATGTAGAAAAAATAATTCTTAAAAAATTTATCATTACAGTGAAACCTCTCAATAAGTCCACCCTCTGATCTGTCCACCTCTCAAGTTATGTCCACACAAACAAGAAATTAAGGATTTTTTCAATGTAAAATACACTCTCTAACATGTCCATTCATTATAAACTTAATAAAAATCATGGCTAAAGCTTCGCTTGAAACCCTTAGAACTTATTTTATGATAAATTCCCCTCAAATTTTTTCCAAACATTTTAAAGCGTTGGAGAGTGCTTATATTGAACAAGAGCTAAATACAAAGAAGCAAACAAAAGGACCTGACCTGGACCTAAACTGACTTTTGTATATTAGGTTATTAAATTTTTAATAAAAATTGTATAAAATAAATTTTTTATTTAATTTTTCAGTAAAAACAGTGAAACCTCTCTAATGTGTCCACCTCTATATATGTCCACTTTTTTGTTTCCCCCGTCGGTGGACACATTAGAAAGGTTTCACTGTGTTATGATTTTTTATTTAGATGTATTCGATTATTCTAATTATAAATTGAAAACACAACAGCCTATCTAATGACAAGCTTAGATGTTTGTGCCAGACTTATCTCCTAAAATAAAGAATTAATAATATTCACTCTTAGTTTCTTGAAAAAAACAATTTAAAAGTTGTGCTGATGTTAAACAAAAATTGCTTTACTCGTAGTTCTCCAATTTTGCTCATATCTTTACCATGAAAAATTAGAAGAGTTCTCCAGATCCTAAAATTTCAATAAAATGATACTCAATGCATTGAATAATTTTCTTTGATTAAATTTTTATTTAAATAGCTTTTATAAAAACTAATAAAATGAACTTATTTTTATTTAAAAAAGTTAAAAAAATGTATTATTCTCTTAATTAATTATTGATTTAAATTTATAATATTCATCGATTCCTAGAGTAAGCAAACCTTTTGAAGCATAAAAAATGAAATGGAAAAAATTTGTTAAAAAAACGCGTAGACCAACGCGTTTCAACACGGAGGTATGACGCGTTTTTTTTCTCGGGCTGATTCCGAGTCTCACCCTTAAATAACCAAAATAATTAATGATAAAGAAAAATTTTTTCATTTTCTTCATTTCTATGTATTAATTGAGTTTTGATTCAGAAGTCAAATTTTTAAATCATTCAAAAATCACTCTAGATATTTTAATTATTCAGTTTTATTCAAATAAATTAAATTTTTTTTCATTAAAAAAATAAAGAGGATTAATTTAAAATGGAGCTTGAACATAAGTAAAACTTATAATGCATTTAAACAAATACCTGTCAATGAATTTTCATGCAAATTTAATAAAAAAATATCTAAATACATTATTTTAAATGCATTAAATAGCTATATTGGACTTTGAAATAGTTTAAAATCATTCATTTTTAAAAAAGCAAAAAAAACCAAATTCGTAAATTATTTCCAAACTAAAAGATAAACAAGACAAAATGCCATCTAAAGTATATGTGATTGGTGTCGGAATGACAAAAGTAATTAATCTTTAATCATAAAAATTCCTTACTTGGCAATAAAAATTTTGGTTAGTTTGAGAAACCTGGCTCTAGGGAAAATTTCGACTATCCGGACATGGCCAAAGAGTCAGGACAAAAAGCTTTACAAGATGCTGGCATCGGATTCGACAAAATTCAGCAAGCATTTGTCGGCTATGTTTACGGTACTTGAACATCTTTTCTAAAGAAGTAGCCTTAATTTTTTGATCTAGGCGACAGCACTTGTGGACAAAGGGCAGTGTATGAACTAGGCATCACCGGTATTCCCATTGTGAATGTGAATAATAACTGTTCCACTGGTTCTAGCGCTTTGCTATTGGCAAAAAACGCCATTGAAGGGGGCCTGGCTAGTTGTGTTCTTGCACTTGGCTTTGAAAAAATGCAGAGAGGCTCATTGAGCAGTCAATACTCGGATAGATGCAATCCGATGGAAAAACATGTTGAACTAATGAGCAATCTTTATGAGCTGACCGGGTCGCCAATGACAGCTCAGATGTTCGGCAATGCCGGACGTGATTACATCAAAAAGCATAATCTAGACCCAAATGATGACGTGTTTGCCAGAATAGCGCACAAGAACCACAAGCACTCGGTAAATAATCCGTATGCTCAGTTTCAAAAAGAATACACTTTGGACGAAATAAAAAATGCGCCCATGATCTACGAGCCCTTGACCAAACTGCAGTGCAGTCCTACTTCTGACGGCTCGGCCGCCGCTGTTTTAGCCAGTGAGGATTTTGTGCGCAAAAATGGACTTGAGAGCAGAGCGGTGGAAATTGTGGCTTTGGAAATGGCAACCGATCTACCATCTTCATTCACCAATCCTGATTGCATGAAAATTGTAGGTTTTGACATGAGTCAGTTGGCTGCTCGAAAAGCATTCCAAAAGGCTGCCATCAGTCCAAAAGATGTGCAAGTAGTGGAGCTGCATGACTGCTTCAGCTGCAATGAATTGATTACCTATGAAGCATTGGGGCTGTGTGATCCTGGAAAGGCTGTCGAATTGGTCAAACAAAACCAGAATACCTATGGAGGAAGATATGTGGTCAATCCAAGTGGAGGCTTGATATCAAAAGGACATCCGCTGGGAGCTACTGGTATAGCTCAGTGTGCTGAATTGAGTTGGCAATTGAGGGGTGAAGCTGCCAAGAGACAAGTGCCAAATGTTAAATATGCTCTGCAACACAATATTGGTCTAGGTGGCGCTGCTGTTGTTGGTATTTACAAGCTGGGCTTTCCACAATCTGTACCAGTCCCTAAGAGCACTGCTCCAGCTAGCAGTCTCAAATCGGTGGCTTTTTTTGAACAAATCGAAGCAAAAATTAGCCAAGAAGGAAAAGCTATGGTCACTAAAATTGGCAGCATCATTGGATTTAATGTCGCTTGTTCCGACAAAACAGTTTCCTATGTGATTGATCTTAAAAATGGCACTGGTTCGGTCAAAATTAATGATGGAAGTATCAAACCTGATTGCACCATATCGATTGCCGATGATGACTTGGCTAAAATTCTTGAAGGAAAACTCAATATGATGAGTGTAGGGATTTTATTTTTTTGGATTGAAAAAAATATTTTTAAATAAAATTTGTTAGGCTTTTACGCAGAAAAAACTGAAAATTTCGGGAAATATGTCGGTTGCCATGAAATTGAACCAACTTTTTGCAAGTGTTGCCAAAAAAGTTGAAGCTAAACCACTAGTACCCAAAGAAACTAGCGCTGCAAAACCTGTTTCACAGCCATTGTCGTCTGAGCTTGCCAAAACTACAATTAAACACAAGTCTGGACAATTTTTTGATGAGGTTGAGGCTAAAATGAAGCAAGAAGGTCCTGGATATGTGTCTAGAGTAAACGCTGTGATTGGATTCACCATTACAGAGTGTCCAAATAATGAAACCTTCTCTTACATATTGAATTTGAAAAAAGCTCCTGGTTCAATAAGTGTGAACGATGGAAGTAATTTAAATAAATGTCAAAATATTTTTTTCTTATTTTTGTTCCAAAGGCACAAAAGCGGATGTAACTATTACACTCAAAGATAATGATATGTTGGAAATTTTAGGTGGAAAATTGAACATGATGAGTGCTTTTACCAAGAAAAAACTTAAAATCAGCGGAAACATGTCTGTTGCAATGAAACTTAATCAAATTTTTTCTGCAGTTCTTAAGACTAGATCGAAACTTTAAGTTTCATCTAAAATTAAGAAAAAACATAAAAATTTTAGAATATTTTTTAAATTATTTAGTTAATTGACCAAATAAAATTATTTTTGAAAACAACTTTTCTTTCTCTTCTTTTAAATTAGATATTTTAAAATATAATCATACAATAATTGCCCTGTCTATGCATTTAAGACAATCAAGAGGTTGCTTATCTCATTTTCACTTCCTTTTAGGCTACGGATCCGATCTTTTATAGGGATTACTGCATTGAGTTGATCTTCAAAACCACTACTATTACCCAGTCGAATCCGTTTTCTTTCTTTATCTATTACGCATTCCTTTGATTAAAATTTGTTTTTAACGAGGAACAGAAGGGAAAGGAAAGTAAAAGAAGAAGGACAGATAGAGGAAGAGAAAGAAAAACAATCGTTCAAATTAATTCTAGTTTCTACTTTACTAGAAGCAGCATAAATCTTTTTTTAAAGCAGTTTATTTCAACAAATAGTTTGAAAATTTCCTCTACTCTTTTTGTTTAAAGATGAAAAAGATTTTTTAAATTCTTAATACTTTTTTTTTAATTAAAAATATCGAATCTTTTGACAAGGTTTTTTTTACCATCAGAAGAACAAAAAATGGTAAAATTTAAATAAATGAGATAGTGAAAAGCGTTGTGAACTTCCCTAAAAATTGAAAAAAAATATTTCTTTTTTGAAAGAATTATAATTAAAGATAAAAAAAACTCAAAAAAAAAACACCAAAAAGATTCAATTATAGGTAAAAAAGGTGCAACAAAGCATGCTGGACTTAATTGAAATTTTTTTATTGCTTTTTATTTATAGTAAAAATAAAAAATAAATTTAAATCAAAACTTTATTGAAAATTTTTTTAATAATACTTCTTCATAGAATAATATTTTGATATTTTTTTCTTTAGAATAATATATTTATATATTTTTTATCAATATAATTTTTAAACTTGAATAAAAAAAAGTTTTCAATGTCAATATACTAAATGAATTTTAATCAAAAGATTTAAATCATTATTAATTACTGTAACATAGCCTTAAACCAATATTCCAGAAGTAAATACTGTAAAATCTACTATTAAATTATAAAAATATAAAAATACTACCAAAATATATTATTTTTTGTTGATAATTTTCTTTTCTTTTAAATGATCGATAAAATGTTTTTTGAAAAATATAGAGTTGACAAATTAAAGAGAGATTTAAAGTACCACAAAAAAAGAAAAATTAGAAAAACACACCTTTATAAAAATTACCAAAGGAGTCTCTTTTTTAAATCTAAGTCATAGTCTCAAATTTATTTTTCTCAATTCCCAAAAAAATTAAAATACTTCTTAAAATCATGATTTCATTTATGATATAAATAGAATTTCAAATTCAAATAGAACAATTCAATCAAAAAAATTTAAAAATACACCTTAGTTTGAAAAAAATTTAAAAAAAGTCTTCTTGACAGTCAATTTTTTTATCAGCTATCGTTCAAAATTTATTTTCAAAAAAAGTTTAAAAATATTAAATTAAAAAAATTCCATCAGAAACGATGCCTAATTGAACATAGCGCAAAAATTAAAGGAAGTTTATAAATTAAGTTGATCGAAATTTTTAAAAGAAAATTAAATGTTGTAATTTGAACAAATACCATGTATGATAGTTATTCAACTTTTGTTGAATCAATAAATAAATCTATTAAAAAAAGTGCTTGAATGATGATGAATTGAATACTTTTATTCTTTAAATCAATAAAATAAAGGCTTTTTCAAATAGACAAAAAACAAAAAATTTTATATGATTTTGTTTAAATTGAAGTTTTATCCGTTTGTTATTATAATATTTACAAAGTTAAAAAATTTTAACAATTTTATTTGAACTTTTTTTAATTTTTTTCATCTTCGGATTATCGGTATTGTGAATTTCAAATTCAAATAGAACACAAACTTTTCATTTTTTGATAAAATAAAAACTTTAATTTAAAATTAAAGTTAATTAGAAAAATACTTCAACTTCTTTGTTGCATCTTTTTGCCTAAAATAAAATTTTTATTTTCCTTTTTTTTAGTAAATTAAATCAATAATCTATTTAACTCTTATTGATGCTTTATTTTTTGTCTTTTTTTACGTGAGAAAAATTATTTTGATTTACTTAAAAAAAAAAGAAAATAAAAATTTTATTTTAGGCAAAAAAGATGCAACAAAGTAGTTGTAATATTTTATCGTTTATCTATTGTGTACTAACCACAATAGATAAAACTTATAAAATAAAATTTATAAAATTTGGTTAAAAAAATGGAATGTTAATAAACAAGATTTATTTAACAGAATTTTTTCTAGAAAAAAATAAAATTAGAACTTTGTTTCCATAGTGGTCAGTTCGTATATATGTTTTGATTTTGTTATTTTAGCTGTTCTATAAAATTTAACAGTTGGATAGATCATAAAAATGCTTGAGAGAATTCGACACCCGAATCCAATAGCTGCCAGTGCTAATGACATCAAAAAGTTGTCATAAAGTTTACAGAATTTTTGACCATAACAGTTGTATTTCCAGTACTTACAAGTTAAATCAACAGATTTACCGACTAGAAGAGTTCCACCAAAATTTCCAAGAATAACCGCTATTGAATTTTTTATTCCTAATGCCACCGATTGATCATTCTGATCAACACAACCAAGCAGAGCTTTAAGATGAGGAATTATTGACATGGCTGTGAAAAAAACAATTAAAAAAGCTGCGATTCCATTTATAACAAGGCTTTTCCAGCATTTCAAGCCTTTAAGACAATTTAAAGATGAAACTGTTTCGTTTAGTCTCAAATTATTCATTAAACATTCACAATTTTGAAATTGGTTGTCTACACTTGGTGTTGCACATCCAGCATGGCAAGCAGACTGAAAAACATTGGTGGAATGATTAAATGTTGTTTGGATACAGACAGGCTCGAACTGATTGGCACAATCGCACTGATCACATTCAAATTGCTCCAACTCGTTTATGAATTTAACTTCTGGACAGTGGTTAAATAGAATTAGGAAGCAAAATGAGGTAATAAAAAATATGATCAAAGACATAGAAGCACATTCTTTGGCTTCAAATTTGAATTTTTCAATAATCTTGGCGCTCAGAAGGGTGCCTGCTATAACTGAAATCAAAGCAACTAGACCAAGAGCAAGAGTGGCATCGCTGGCTTTCATTTCAAATTGATACTCTATGTATTTGGGCATAAAACCTAGAAATCCTTTCAGTATAACTCCTTCTGTAACCATTGAAAATATGATCAGCAGAAGTTGAATGTTTTTTAATGTTTCGATAAAATTTTTAAGAAAATTTTTAAAAAAATTTTTTAAAGATACAATAAAACTTTGTTCTACGTGCTCAGTTTTATCCTGAACTGTTTTGTTTATATTAAATGAATAGAAACCAAACAGGAAAACCAAAACAGCCAATATTCCACATTGAGTTCCATAGACCAGATAAGGTAACCACCTTAAAAATTGAAATTAAATTGAATATTTTAGAATTTAATTATTTAGAAAAATTAGATTATTTCTAACTAACGGGTGAAGCATAAGTAAATGGCCAAAAATTAAAAGCGAATATCTCAAAAAATAAAAATGATATTAAGTTCTGGTTTTTTTTCTGATGTAAAGAATTTATTTTTCAATAGAATTATGATTTTTAAATAATGAAAAAACTCCATCGTGACCGATTTTTCTGAGCTGTGCTTTGGCCCCCGTCATAAGGGATTTCACAAAATTTAAGTCAAATTCCTTCAACTTTAATTTAATCCGGTTAATCAGCTGTTGAATTGATGGCAACCGACTTTGATAATCGAAAAAGAGGCTTAGACATACCTCGATCAGATATGGCTATCCAAACAAGCACCTTCTTTGGAAACTTCTCTTTTCCAGCAAACCGAACACTGTCCGGACTAGTAGCCTTGTCATTTGTGTAATATCCAGCATTTCCCGGCATGTTGTCGCCCGCCAAAGTAAAGTACTTTTCGTCGTCCAAAATAAGCGAACATGGTGAACGATATAGCATATTTGAAATTTTTTTACTCAATTTCTTGGCTTTCTCATGTTGTACGGCGCTATATTTTGGTGTTTTTTCACGTTTACGATATGAAATATCCATTTTTGTTAACTGCCGGCCAACTGTTATCTGGTGGACATTAAATTTTCTTGCTAGACGCCTTTGACTCACTCCAGTTCGGTTATAGGTCAATCTCTTCAGTTTTGTCTTCCTTGCAGCTGTCCAGGTAGTTGGACGACCCGTTCTCTTATTGTCCTTGATCGGATCTCCAATTTGAATACGGTTGATCGTATTATATATAGTGCTTCGAGCGTTTCCTTGTTTAGTAAAGTGCGCCACAATGTCGGATTTTGCCATTTGTGAAATCATATTTTTGACTGTTTATCGAAAAGCCTCTCGTTCAGACACAGAAAGTCCCATTTTAAAAATTTTTTTTTGCAATATTATAGCTAATTTTTAGTAGTTTATAAATAAATATATATATGATCCCCTGATCATTTGCATAATCGGGCAAGTTAACTTAACTTTTGTCCATTTACTTATGCATCACCCGTTAACTCTTCGATTAAATTGAAACAATTTGAAAAGAAAAATACTAAAATAAATTCTGTTGATCATTTTTATATTTATTTTTATTTTCTTGTGCTATTTTAATCCTCATCCAAGAAGACATGGTGAATTGTGGAAGAAAAACGAATACTAATTTAGATAGTACAATCAAAGATAAAAGTGAAGTAAGTTAAAATATAAAATAAAAGAGGGTACAGTCAAAATAGCTAAGTTCAATACAACATGTGTCAATTTACCTGAAAAATAACAGCTAAAAAAATAATTGATTATTTAAGCTTAAATAGCTATTTTCCAATTAAAAATAGTTATAAAATAAAAATAACCTCTAGATATTTCAACATAAAGTTCGCGCGATGCAAAACTTCTACACTATCTTCAGATATGGATTTCGATCTCATTTTTAGATTCTACATATATGAAAACCCAGGGTTAGCCAAAATTTTAGGGGTGGTCAAAAATTTATTTTTTTTGGCTAGGGGCGTCTGAAACTTTACAGCCTTATATAAAGTATATCTTATCTTATATCTTATCTTATCTCAGAATTTTATCAAACGAATCTACTCGATCGACACATTTTCTGAAAGAGAATTAAATGCTCTATATTCTGAGCTGCTTATCTTGAAAAAAAAAAATTGAGGATTTTTCCGGAAAAAAATCGGAAAATTTTGACATTTTTTTTACTTTTTAGGGATCTTCTTTTTTCCAAACCCCTTAACCTATATATTTTTATACAAATTCTCAAACTAGACAAAATTTTAAACAAAACTATGGTTTTACTTTTTTTATTTATTTAGTTTAAAATTTTTTATAATCGCTCAAAAAGTGTCCATTTTTAAAAAAAAAAATTTTTTTTGAAATATTTTCAAATTTAATAAATTAAATGTTAATTTTTAACATCTTTTTACATAATTATAAAATTTTGAATTCATTTTGAAATTTTTAGTAGTTTTACCGACTTTTGGTAACTTAAAAATGCCACTTAAGTCAGCCTTTCACCAAAGCAGAATCTCAAATTTTAACTCTGAGGGTGAAGATTTTTTTTTCTTACTGAGTTAAATTTAATTTAAGAAAACTTAATTATTTTTTAATTAAATGATAAGTAAAATCTTAAAAATGCTTTATTTTTCGGGACTGTGAAGTTTTTTCAATGAGAACGTTTCAATTTCAAAGCAGGCAGACACTATCATAAAAATTTTGTGACAAACATCTAATAGTTAAAACTCTATTTTGATGTCTTACCAGGATTATTTTCATAAAAATTTTTTTTTTATTTACCATGCTCCGATCCAATTGATACTATTCTCTTGGATATGATATGAGGTGGAAAAAAATCTCGAGTTGACTGTCAAAAATTGTCCGCTGATTAAAAAGCCTATTCCACCGCCGATACTTCCTGTGAAAATGGAAAAAGAAAAAAAATTTCCAAAGATCTAATCTAATTACCAGTTCCATATAAAATTCCTTGCCAAAGAGGTGACTTATTTTCCAAAGCAATTTCTTCAACATACGCTATTCCAACTGTATAAATTGCAACTGACCCAAGGCCTATTAGAAAATGTCCAATATACAAGATTAGCTTATAATTAATGTTATTCTTAGATTTTTCTCTTGCTAAATTTGTATTTAAGCAATCCGAAAAACCAAGCTGTCCTTCTATCCCAGCGCTGAAGACGGAATCATTGACGTATTCTGGCAGTGAACATAAATTAGTTGAGCCGTATGTGGTGTTGAAAAAATTGTTTAGAGCTGGCTGTTTAAAGAAAATCAAAAATCCTATTAAATAAGAACCAATAAGTAGAAAAAATAGACTCAAGCTTATCAGATGTAGCTTTTTGAATTTATTTACACTACCAAAAAAGCCGAAAAAAGGAGATGATACAAAGCCTCCGAGCTCAAAAAGTGCCAGAAAAAAACCACTCTCAAAACTTGTTAGAAAAAATTCCTTTTCCAAGGTACTTAGAACAACAGTCGATGTGCCAGTAATGATTAAATTGGTGAAAAAAGAGCAAATGCATAAAGTTAAGAATGTAAATGTACGATTTAACTTCGAATCAAAAATAGAAAATTTACTCAAAGAAAATTTTTCGAATGATCTTTGAGAGTTTGGTGAATTTCCAAGGTTTGATTCAATCTTGTTTAAATAAAAATAAATATTAAAAATGAAATTTTTTTTCAATTACTTGTTCAACAAAATATGATGGCATTAACAAAATAAAATTGATAAAAATCGCACTGAATAAAGTAAAGAATTAATTTAAAAAAATCAAACTGCAAAAGAGAAAGTCTTGAAAAGATTGAAAATAAATTTTTGTGAATGTATCCACTGATAAGATAGTGTCTTAATTATGAATTTTTTAGAAGCAATTGCGTAAAACCACTTTGAGAAAAGTTTTTAGTTAAAATTTTTAATATTTTTCTAATCATTTAAAAAAGAGTTATCTTTGGTGATTCAAACAATTTGACTTTAAAAATGGTTTTCCAAAAAAATAAAGAAAGAAATCTTATCTTTGATTATTGTATACATAAATGTGATGTTTGATTCCCTAAAAATTTTA
Organism: Brachionus paranguensis; assembly: GCA_016802215.1. Lineage (NCBI taxonomy): Eukaryota > Metazoa > Rotifera > Eurotatoria > Ploima > Brachionidae > Brachionus > Brachionus paranguensis. The sequence goes on along the minus strand of JAESIX010000008.1, from coordinate 1,958,899 downwards.
AGCTCAAAATTATTATTTTTCTGTATAGTGAGATTTTAATTTTGTATGTAAATTTAAAAAGACATTGAAAAAAATTTAAATTTTAATATTCTGGAATTGCTTCTCGATAAAAATATCTTAAGCCAAATGACTGAATTAAACAACGTTTAAAGTCAATTACCTTAAAAAATTAAATTTGAATTTGAATTTGAATTGAACGTCTTTTTATCTGGTCTCTGTTTCCTGAATCGTTTTTTTTAAAGATTATGTCATTACTTATGATAACAAAAAGTTTAAAAAAAGTGAATGACACAAAAGTATTATTTTAATTTAAAATTATAATTTTACTATTTTATTTTAAGATTTTTGATTCAATATTTTGAAGATTTTAACCTGTCGAAATGATGTCACATTTCCGGAAACAATTAAATTGGTATTGTGAATTTTCATACAAAAATTCTTTAAAAAAAAATTTAGATTACTTTTTCAATAATGTTGAAAATTTTTTTTCTTTTTAAAAAAGACATAAAATTTTCAATAAATATCAATAATATGCTAAAATAAACTAGTCTTTTGTTTGAAAAAATCATTTTTAAATAAAAAATTTAAGTTCTTAATAAAAATATGTATTTGATTATTTTTAATCAAATTGTATGTTAATTTAGAATTAAAAATTACATTTTTTGCTATTCTTGATTTTCAATTACTTTAAAAATAAACCAGCCAAAATATGTTAGTTGTATTCCTTTAAAATTTTAACCAAGAACTTTCTTATATTAAAACTATTTTACAGTACAAGAAACCATTTCCCCAATAGAGATACCTAGAAAAAGGAATTTCCACCTTGTAATTTTGATTCTTTTCGGAAATTTAAAAAATACGCTCAAAAAATTCGACAGAATATTTTGATAGAATATTCACAATTAATAAACTAATGAAAAAAACACAAAATAACTACTTATATTTTGTGTATTTATTGTGTGTAAATATGTTTTTATGCATGTTTTCGATTTTTTTTATATCAAAGATATTTTATTAACAATTTTTTATGAATTTTAAAACTAATTAACTTGTAAAATATTTAATTTTCTACATAACTAAAAATATTGTTTTGTTAAAAGTTAAAAAAAGACCATAAATTTTAATCAACTTCACTTATTTTTACAAGAATTTATTTAATAAATATTGAAATTATTACATTTATTTTAAAAATATGCTTCAGATTATGACTAGAACATAGAAAGAACAAACTAAAAAGTCTTTTGAAATAATGATTATTATATAGTGTTTGGCATTTTATTTTGACAGCTTCCATGGAAAGATAAAAGGCACAAGGCTGCTGATTTGAATCTTGAATCTACCTAATGAAGATGATATGGCAGTAAATTGGAAAGAAAGTAAATAAACCTGTCCAACATTTTTAAGCGGTACATGTGCAAACATTTAGTCGGTTTTGCAATCAGATTAAAATATGTCAAACCATCACCACCAACAAAAGATGTACCGATTGGCGAAAAATGCAAAAGAGGAAGATCAAAAAACGCAAAAAAAGCTTTATTGGAAAATTAAATTTTGTAATTTAAAATACATTAATATTAAATTAACATTAAAATTAATAGATTTTACTGATCATTATAAATTAAACACTGATCGAAATACTAAAAAATACTTATCAATTAATATATACCCCAAGTTTATTATTTGAATATTCGAATACATTTTCAATTTTATTTTTAAACATAATAAAAATTCTGCTAAAAAATCTCTTTTCAAATTATAAAAATAAAATAAGAAGAATTTATGGATTATTAAAATAAAAAAAGTGAAAAAAATCGTCGACCTGAGCAATATCCGGTATCCACATTATTTTATTTAAACATTATTAAATTTACATTTAAATTTTAATAAATAAAAGCTTTTTAATTTTTCTTTAGACTAAATAATAAAATAAGAACATGGCAACTCATTTTGAGTTAAATCAGGAATACTTTTACAACTATTAAGAGTATTACGTTTTTTCTTAATTCAGGTTTTTAAAATAATTCAACATAGCGATTTTTCTCTAAAATTATAAAACTTTAAAAAAAGGTAAATTAATTTCTAATGCTAAATTATATTTTTCATAGCGTTGCTTTACTTCGAATTTCAAATTTTTTTTCTTCAAAGTTTAAGGTAAGAAATAAACTAAAAAAATCGATTTTATAATTTGTTATTAAAACTTTGTTAAAAAAATCAACATTTTAAGAAATTTTTTTAAATGAAATTTTTTTAAATGAAATTTTTAAAGCATAATTTTTGATATAAATATCGCAAACTTGACTTTGACCATGGCTGTGCTTATCCAAAAATCAAGTCTAATTTTAAAGCTTCTTCAAGGTATTTTGGTAAGTCGTTCCATAAATTTGCTCTTCTTTTATAGTAGAAGTTGTAGTAGTATTTGACTGTAGGTGGCTGACCAGCGAGTGTGCTGACTAGGCACACTAAGATAGATGATGTGATTGATTGCTGCTCATCCAGCTATCAATGCATGTTTTAAATGCATGCTTCAACTAATTGATTTGGCAGCGAGTTCCATATGCTAGCCGTTCTGTTGAAAAAAAAAGTTATCTCTATGTTGGAACCTCGAAATTTCTTTGTGATATTTGAAACACTGATCTCTTCCTTGGTTTTTATACCAAAAGTTACAATGTTTTCAAACTAATTATTGATTTTAGTATATTATTGATTTTTTATTGAAAATTTTATGACTTTTTTAAAAAGAAAAAAAAATTTTCGCCAATTTTGAAAAGGTAATTTAATAAATTTTTTTTAGTACTTTTGAATCCTTGGAAACGTTTGGAATCCTTGGAACATTTGCGAGTTTTTAAGTTTATATTTTCACTTTTTTTTTTGCAACTTTATTTCGAACATTTTTGAATTGCAAATATTAACCCCAAGTGTAAGTTTATTAAAAAAATTTTTTTGATCATTTCGTTTTCCATTTTTTTGAAATAAATTAATAATAAAAATTATAGATTACATCAGAAAACTTCTAGTGATGTTGGTTAGCCAATTTTTGGTTCTTAATTTGGTCTCCCAACAAAAAAATAAATTACAATCTTTATTAAAGATTAATGAAAGAATAAATTTTATTTTGTTCAAAAATTAAAGTCTTAGAATTCTATTTTAAATTTTGATCCCAAAAGGAAAGCAAATATCTAAAGCACTAACATAAAATTCTAATGTTAGGAATAATTTTTCCAAAATTCTTGTATTATATCATTCACGAATATTTTAATCTATAAATAAATGATTCTTTTTTTTTTAGAATTTAAAAATTACTTTATTTTAAAACAAGCTTTTGACTTCTTTTTTTTGATTTTCAAAATATAAAAAAACATAATTTTCATATTAATTACTGAAACAATTATTAGACTGTTTTTGGACAACTTAGTCATTTATTTTTTTAAATTTCATATATCAAATCGTTTTTACATACAAAATAATGAAAATTATTCCATCAATTATTTTTTTCAAAAAAATTTCTTTATTGCATTCAAGGTGAAGTAATTATAATAGGGTTTTTATATTTCTATGAAATGGTCTCTTAAATTTCACATGATTTATTTTTTTTTCAAGTCAAGCCATGACTTAAACTTTAACTATTTTTAAAAATCTTGAAATTTTTATCTTATTTTTTTAAATTTTTTTAGAAGCTTTTCGTTTTTCAAATCAAAAATTTAAAAAAGAGTTTTTTTTTCAAAATTTCATTAAGAAATAAGCTTTCAGTTCTTTTCGTAAATGCAAAAATTGAAATTTTTGTTTAAGTTTTGGCATCGATTTGAGTAAAAATAATACTTGAAGCCCAAAATAAGTTTAATACTTTAAATATTTTATTCTGAACAATTAATTTATTTATTTAATTTTAATGAATTATTTGGTTATAAACTTGGCAACTGATTTTAAATCAGAAATATTGTCAAAATTAGGATTTACCTTTTTTCTATGCCTTAAGAAAAAAAATCATTTAAGGTGAAGAGATTTTTCTCTAAAATTATAATATTCGCAATAATGGTAAATTCAATTTATTAAATATTTCAAAGCTTGAATTTGATAAAATAACTCGAAACCAGAAACTTAATGCATCGTTTTACGATTCTCAAAAATTCATTTTTATTTCTTTAAAAAATTAAATTTTAATTTATCTTTTCTTTTAAGGTGAAAAAATAAAAAACAAAAAATCAATTTAAGAGATAGTTTAGTCTTGAAGACTTTTAATTTTAATTTTAGATCTCAACCGTAACCAAACAAAGATTTTTTAGCTTGATTTTTTCTAAGAAACACGCAATAAAAGTTTTATTTTGAAAATATTAATTCGTTAAAAATTTAACTTTGTCTGTATTCTAAAAAGTTAAATGAGAATTAATTTATATAAAAAAATTTAAAATTCAAATTGAGGTTTTCAAAAGTTATAAAAAATTTTCAATTTAGTAATTTTAAAACATAATATAATCTTTTTCAGCAAACAAATATATTATTTTAAAAAAATTGTTTAGAATTGTTTTTGCTAGTTAATTTTAAAATGCTAATTAATGACCGTATCTCAGTTATTTTAAGAATAAAATCAATTTTAATTTTTTTTATTTAAATTTCCAAAAAAAATTTAAAATTAAGATTATCAAATTTTACCAAAATTTATTTGGTTTTGTTAAGCTCATTACAAAAAACAACCCTAAATAATTAAAAGTCTATGCTATGATACATTGAATTGCCTAAAAGAAATAACTGTTTATATTGAACCATCTATAAATCAGTATTTATATTTTTCGTCTACCAAACTAAATCTAAGAAGTATAAGTACTCTTATTGCTATATCTGTAATTACCACGCTACAGCTTGTAAATAAGATCCACGCAGTCATACTTCTACTAATACTAGTTATTTTTACGTATCCAAAAAAACTGTATTTAAAGGTGAAATATCAATATTTATTATAAATTCTAAATATTTTTTGATAGATTTTTTTAAAAAAATATTTACAATTTTTGGAGAAAAAAATAATTTTTTTAAATCTAAGAAAAAAATAGCAATAAGAAATTTATTTATTTTTGACCGAAATTTACGTAAATTTTAGTTATTTTTTAATTTTATTAAATTTTTTTTAAATTTTATTTCCAGAAATGAAATGAATTTTAACAAAATATTATAATCAAATTTAAGCGTTTTTTATTTTAATTTTAAAAATTTTTAAATAATTTAGATTTTCTTTATTTCGAAAAATAATTATATTAGTAAATTTGTTTGAAAAAAGAGTTGAAAAAATTGTTTTGGTTTCATCTTTTAGAAATAATATTCGGTATTTAAAAATTTTGTAATTTTACGTTACATTACGTTGAATTAAAGTTTGGACTTGGACTTAATTTTAGTGATTGAGACTTGAACTAGGCCGCCACAATAACTAACTGGAACGGCAAGGAACGGCAATCCATCTGTCAGGACCACAGGCACATGATTTTTTGCCGTTCCAGCTGTCTATTGTGGCGGCCTCCTTAATAGGAACCCAAAATTCGGACTTTATAAAAAAAATTAAAGCCCAAGTTTTACTTGACTTTGATTTCATGACTTAGACTTTTGACCAACTCTGCGTAGAATAAAATCTCAGAATCAGTAATAAAAGTTTTTTTTATATGGGATTCATATAGAAAGTCAATACTTAAGCTGTATCATAGCATTGCTCCATTGTGTATTGTTGTAGAAAAGCCAAATATACAAATTGTTTTAAAAATACAATTCTTTTGTACTAGTAGTTTCATCACCCACCATCTAGTGTTGGAAACCGTAAAAGCGGCCAAAATTTTTTTAACCGCTAGCAAGAGCGCCTTAACAGACGGCTAAAATGACAGGCGGCCAAACTAACGGTCAGACCAGCGGCCAAAATTTTGAACCGCGTTGTTTATTCACGCCAAATAGATAAAATCAAAATAATTTTAAATGAAATTTTAAAAAACAGAATTGGTAAAAAATGATGTATTTAATGATGAATAAATGTAGAAAAAGAATTCCGATGGATAAATCAAAAATAATAATATATTTAAATCAAAATACCACATGATACTAGAAAGAATTATTTTAGAATTATTCATATTAGAGTAATTATTTCAAATAATTTGAAAATGGTTTTTTAAAAAATTTTTGATTGTTTTTTAAGGTCTGATAAACCAATTTAAATTTATTTAAAATAGATGCGTAAAAAGCAAAAGATTTACAAAATTATTATTTCTATAATAATTTTTGTCTTTATTTTTCAAAATTTTAATTTTTCTGTGATCACCACTTATAATAAACAAACTGAGGTTCAGAATCAAAAAATTTGCCACAAATACAACAGAAATAATTCAAACGATTATTATGGCAATATGGAAAATTTTTTTGACCACGATCCTGATTCAAATCAATTTAATATTTATTTAAAATTTAAAAGAAATCCTCAGACAAAAATAAGGCTTGGACCCATAGGCGCCAAGAGTCCCAAGCCTTACTATTTAATTGTGGAATATACAAGAATATTTGGTTCGAAAAAATTTTGTGAACAAAAAATCTCAGACGAACAAATTTCAATGATCAAAGACCAAGAAGTTAAATCAAAACTTATTGCTGAAAAATCATCCGACATTCAATATGATTTACTTGATAAATGTAAATTTAAAAATTGTTTCTTCTCATGCGATAAAGATTTAGCTCAACAATCTGATATACTTTTGTTTCATGATGGAGATTTGCGCAGGCAAGTAGATTCGATCCCAGAAAATCACATTTACCAAAAGGTTCATTCAGAATTGTTTAATTTCAACAGGGATCCATCACAAATCTGGCTTCTTTGGAACGATGAAGCAAATAATCTAAACAATAAACTTGACAATTTTCACTTTAACTGGACACTTTCATACAATTCAATGGCAGACATTTCATTTTGTACATATGGTTGCTTAACCAAAACAGATGCCCCATTGAGCGAAATATCTTTTGGCAATTTGGTCAAAATGGAATTTGAAAAGCGTGCAAGTACAACTCTTTGGTTTGTGAGCAACTGTGGTGCTAAAGCACGAATGGATTTTGTTGAAAAATTGTCCCTTTATCATCACATAGAAATTCATGGAAAATGTGTTGGCTTCATTCAAAAAACTTTTAAAAATACCTCCTTAATTGAATTCAAAAATGAAAAGTGTCCGAGAGACTCGGACTGTGAAAAAGAAGCTTTCGCAAGAAACAAGTTCTACTTGGCTTTTGAGAATCAAAATTGTTCAGATTATGTTACTGAAAAATTCTGGAGATCACTTGATTTTAATTTGATACCAATTGTTTTACATCCTAATAAAGAGTATTATGAGAGGATCGCACCAAAAAATTCTTTTATTCATTTAAGTGATTTTGGGTTCGATGAAGAAAAGCTCAGCACTTATTTGAACATGATCTCAAATGATCTTGGTCTTTATAGTAGGTTTTTTGAATGGAAAAAAATATTCAAAGTAGAATACAAAGCGAAAAATGTGGATCAATTAAGACTATGTGAGCTTTGTGAAAGAATTAACAATTTGCAAAATAACTTTTATTCGTATTATGATAAAGTTTCAAATTTTTTTAATAATCAGTGTACCCGAAAGTAAATAATATTCGATTTGTTTCCATTTAGTTTTCACACTAGAAGACACGAAAAATTTTTAGTTTTTTTTTTACATTATTAAAAGTAAAAGTAGAAAAAAATCCAACACAATAATCGAATTTTATTTTTCTAATTTAATATCATAAAAGGATAATAAACTTTTTAAAATATTTTATAATTTTAATAATTAAACATCATTAAAAAGAATTAAGTTTTTTAAACCTGCCAAAAATTTTGTAATGTTTTTCACTAATTTTGTCCTTATATTCACTAATTATTAAAACATTTGAATTTAAATTAATTTGATTTATTTAAATTAATTATATATTTTTTTACTTATAATAACGTAGATTTGTCTTAATGAAGATAAGTGCAAACACACTTACACACTGGAAACAATAATCCTTCTAACGAATACTTCATTGATAATAAGCAAATTTCAAAAACATACCAAGAGAAAGGCTTAGATATCACAATATCTGAGGACTTAAAGTGGACTACTCACAAATTCTTCAATCAAAAAAGCAAATAATGTTCTTGGAATGATTAACAGAACATTTAAATTTCACATTAAAATTAACGATTCAGTATCAAGACTCTACAAAGCTTTTGTCATACCTCATCTTGAGTATGGAGTTACAATTTGTAGACCGTACTTGAAGAAAGACATAAACGACATTGAAGCCATTTAAAGATGAGCAACAAGATTTCAAAAAAATATCCTTTGTAATAAGACTTTAAGAACTAAATATGCCCAAACTTGAAATAAGAAGACTAAGAGGTGATTTAATACAAATGTTTAAAATAGTTAAAGGCTTTGTTGAAATTAACTGGTTTAATAAAATTTTGTTTAAAAATGAACCGACAAATCAATTAAGATCATACGAATTCCAAATAGAAAGACAACTAGTCAAAAACTGTGACCAACGTCACAATTTTTTTACAAACAGAGTATCAAGCGTTTTGAACAATCTACCAAAAGAGATAGTCCTTTCAAATGATATAAACGAATTCATAAATAAACTTGACAGACTAAATTTAGAAAACTATTACAGTGGAGCGTAAAATAAACGCAAAAGGATATAAACGCGCTCGAACGAGTCCAACACAGGGTAACGAAAAAATACACGAGCTAAGAGGATTAAATTACGAAGAGAGATGCAGTAAACTAGGGCTCACCTCACTCTCAATCAGAAGAACCTGAGGAGATATAATACAAAAATTCAGATTCGAAACAAAAAAAGATTATATTCAATGACACGCACCGCCAGTATGTTCAGAAGCTCGCACAGGTCACAGACGCCAATTTAGACGCGAAATAGTAAGATGTTGCAATCCAAGACACAAATTTTTCAACAACAGAATAGCGAACATCTGGAATGGACTACCAAATGAAATAATTGACTCGCCTACAGTTGATTCTCTCAAGAAAAAATTAGACAAGCATTTCGAAACCGCCACAGGGCGTCATCTACTGTTGACGCGCTCCGCATGATTTATTTTCATGCTGCGGTTAATGAGCACTGCAGCCTTTTCAAATAAACTTTCAGAATCGGAATTTTAAAAATTGGCCTTATTAAGCAAACACTAAATAAAAATTTAAATTCTTTCTTTTAAATCTTTAAGATTATTATCAATAATAATTTATTTTATTAAATTAAAAGGCATAAATTGATCTTTGGAAAAAATAGAGGGGAGGGGGGTGATGTAAACTAAATCTAAAACAAAATAATAAAATGATATTAAGAAATTTTATTCAACGCTTAGCAAGAGTGTTCTAGGTATTTTTAGAATTCAGACTTTATTTTTAAACTCTAACGAAGTTATGAATGTACAAAGCAAAAACATTCATTAAGACGCTATGCAAATCGAATACGAAATTTAGCTAAAGCTTTTTTAGTATACCATTTTGCATTGTTTCCTAGAGGGCGTGAAAAACGCATTAATATATAAAAAAAAATAATTTTTATCACATTTTATTTAGATTTTTGTTCAAATTATCGAAAAAATGTCTTTTTCTATATCAACCCGCAAAACAAGTCCGTACAAAGACCAAAAAGCCGGCACTAGCGGCTTGCGCAAAAATACCAAAGTTTTTCAGCAAGAAAATTATGTTGAAAATTTTATTCAGTCATTTTTCAATGCTCTAAATGAAGACATCGAAAAAGAGCTGGGTGCATCAGGACGTGTTTCTCTGATGGTAGGTGGCGATGGACGCTTTTTTGGTCTAGAATGTGTAGCTGGCATCTTAAAGCTAGCAGCGGCCAATCCCAGAATAAACAAAGTAATAGTTGCCCAAAATGGTCTCATGAGCACTCCGGCAGTTTCATGCTGCATCCGTAAATACAAAACTTTTGCTGGAATTATTCTCACCGCCAGCCATAACCCAGGCGGTCCAAATGCTGATTTTGGAATCAAATTCAACTGCTCAAATGGAGGACCAGCTCTACAGCACTTTACTGATAAAATATTCACCCTAAGCAGCCAAATAACTGAGTATCATGTGGTGGAAAATTTTGAATGTGACGTGTCTCAAGTTGGAGAGAAAAAATTTGAGATTCAAGGCAGGGAATTTGTGGTCCAAGTAATTGACTCTGTGCAGGACTATCTTGAGCTGATGCAGCAAATATTCGATTTTAATGCACTGAAGGAATATTTTAAATCAGGTGTACGAATAACTGTTGATGCACTGAATGGAGTTATTGGTCCCTATGCCAAGAGAATTCTGTGCCAAGAGCTTGGCATGTCCGAGTCCGAGGCTCGCAATTGCATCCCATTGCCTGACTTCGGTGGCTTTCATCCGGATCCGAATTTGACTTATGCCAAGAGTTTGGTTGATTTGATGAAAAAAGGCGAGCATGATTTTGGTGCTGCGTTCGATGGTGATGGAGACCGCAACATGATTTTGGGCAAAGATGCATTTTTTATAACTCCATGTGATTCAGTGGCCGTTCTGGCGGCTAATTTGAATTTGATCCCTTACTTTCAGCGAGAGGGCATCAAGGGCTTTGCTAGGAGCATGCCAACTTCGGGCGCTTTGGATCTAGTCGCCAATGAAATGGGAATGAAGTGTTTTGAAGTGAATAAATTTTATTTTTTTTTTAAATAAATTTTTTTTTTTTTGCTAATTTTAAAAGACTCCAACAGGATGGAAATTTTTTGGTAATTTGATGGACTCGAATCAATTGTCACTTTGTGGAGAGGAAAGCTTTGGCACAGGATCTGACCATATTAGAGAAAAAGACGGCCTTTGGGCAGTTCTTGCATGGTTGTCCATTTTGGCTGCAAAAAAAAGCAGCATCAAAGACATATTGGTAGCCCATTGGAGCAAATATGGAAGAAATTTTTTTTCCAGATACGACTATGAGGAGTGCGAGTCCGACTCGGCTAATAAAATGATGCAGCAATTGAAGGATCAATTTGAAAAAGCTGAATTTGTAGGCAAAGAATTTTCATTTGGTGAAAAAAAGTACACAGTCAAATTGGCCGATGACTTCCAATATACTGATCCTGTTGATCATTCAGTGACAACAAAACAAGGCTTGAGGATAGTGTTTACAGATGGGTCTCGAGTGATTTTCAGACTCAGTGGCACGGGAAGCAGTGGTGCCACTGTTAGACTGTACATCGATAGCTACGAAAATGATCCGGCAAATTATGAACTAGATGCTCAAATTGTACTCAATCCATTGATTCAAGTAGCTTTGCAAATATCGAAACTAAAAGAATTCACTGGTCGCAATGAACCAACTGTCATTACATAATTGAGACAATTCGACAATTTAAATTTTATCTCGTTTTTAGTTATTAGAGCTGGTTTTATTTTAAAAATAAAATTTTAATTTATTGTTGTTTAAGCAGATTTTATTTTGGAGAAAAACACTTTTTTTATTCAAAATTGACTTTTCTGTTAATCATAAAAGTGATTTATTTTGGCATTGTGAATTTCCGTACAAAAATTCTAAAAAATTCTAAATATGGATTTAATACAGATTTTTCTGTAAGCTTTAAAATCTTTAAATAAATAAATTAAATAAATAAAAGGTGAAACAAACTATGTTTCATTTAACAGTCCAATTTAAAAGAAAAATATTGTATTAGAAATATTTGCCAAAAAATTGATTATTTTTAATCAAATTGTATGTTAATTTAGAATTGAAAAATAAAATTTTTACAATTAAAACCACTTAATTCAAAATTATTCAAGAAGCGATGACTTAATTTTAACTTTTAAATAAAATGAATTTACAAATTGCAAAAAATAAATATATTTAGAATAGATCGTAGAGACAACAAAAAAATAAATTTCAAATTGATCATTTATATTTCATATAAATTCATATTAATTAAACTCATTAAAAATTGACAATGGATTTGATTTTTTTTTGTAAAAACTACACAAAAACTTATAAATAAACTAAATGTATCTTACATGTTTCATATTTTAAATAAATTACCCATTTTTGACTATATTTGACTTTTTATGACTTTTTTAACCAGAAATAACATTTCATTACGTTAATTTTGGTCAAAAAATAATACAATCATTTTTGAGAGTTTCAATAGATAAAACTAAAAAAATTATTTTTTTTCGAAATTTTTGATTTTTTTCCAAAAATTTTGGACATTTTGTGTTTTACCAAATTTTACCACATTTAACGTAAAATTACGTTAATTTGCTTTATTTTACGTTAAATGACGTTTTCAAGAAACTGGTATTTCACGTAATTTATCGTCAAATTTCATGAATTAACGTAATTTTACTTAAAATGTAGTGAATTCATCGGATTGTAGCAGCACTGTTTTCTATGTTTTATGTAATCTATTTAATTTCAATGTACTAAGATTGCACAAGTAAATTTCATTTATTTTTTTCAAATAAATTTAAAACATCGCACTTTTTTCATGCTCTTTAAAAATTGTATGAACATTTTAATTATTAAAAGACGCATATATAATAGATCAAAAATTTAATGCACCCAAAATATAGGAAAATTGTTTTAACATTTGGTTTCAGACAACTTATACAATATATACTGTTTAAAAAATAATAAATAATTTCTAAATTTAATTTAAAAAAGAAAGCGCAGCAGCAAAACAGGAGAAGGATAGTTTTTTCAAAAGATTGGTTTAGACAAATAAATAAAGGAAATGATTTTTATACGATTTGAGACTTTTTAATAATCATAAAACATTGGGAATAAATATTTTCATCATCAAATAAATCAGAATCACGCATACAATTGCTACTCAAATTTATCATCAAAATAAAATTTTTCGACCAAAATTAAATTTTTGCAATGAAAAATATTTTTTTACAGCAAATAAAAATTACTTAACTAAATATTTTTTTTACATCAATTTTATTTTCTCTCAATCAAATTAAAAAAATTACGCAACAAAAAAAAATATTAAACATTTAATTAAAATTTTACTTCAAAATTACTTTGAAATGAATCAACAATACATTAAATAAAATATTTTTAGATTATTTTAAAATTTTTTGTAAAAATTATAGAATTTTACATATGATTTATTAATACTTATACCAGTAGTTTTGCAAGCAAATAATTGTATATTTTATTTTCAATCAACATTTTTCGATTCACAATTCAAATTTAACCAAGAGTTAGTTCAAAAAAGCCCAAGATTCGAATTTGAAAAAAAATTAAAAAAATTTCGATAATTTTGAAAGAATCATCAATGAATCAATAATGAAAGTGTACCTTACAGATATCAGCTAATATAAATGAAAATAATTGTTTATAAAATAGGAGAATTTGTGATTGTTCAAGATATTCAAAAAGTTATGCATACAAACATTGCATGAATATTTCTGTTCAGAATAATTTACTAAAATTCCTGATAATGCTAGGACACTTGATGTTGGTGAAAAAAACTTAATTGAAGTAGTTTTTATATTATATATTTTAATTGATTTTGGTTATAACAATTTTTTTATTTAATGATAAAAAAATTTTTGATGGATATTTTATACTTAATTAATCTAAATTTTCGTGTATTTTGATGATGAATTTTTTTTAATTGATATAATTATTTTTTTTATGAAATTTTAATAAATTTGGTGATAAAAATAAAAATATTTTGGTGATAAATTTCATTCTTGGTTTTGTGAAATTTGGTACAAAATAAAAAAAAAGAACAAAAATTGTTACTAAAAAAGCTAATAACTTTTTTTCTGAAGGCTTTTAATAAATACTGTAGGCGCAATAAAGTGCAACATACTTAGTTGCACCAAAAGTCAAAGTCTGCTAATGATTTGCAAAGTCTCTGCAAAATGCACTATAGCCAAATTTGACTTAATTTGCAGAGCTTTACCATATTGTTGATAATAGTGCAACTTTGAATGTTGCACCATGTTGCATTTACAGAGCTTGCCTTTGACTTAGAAAAACTTAAAAGAAAAGTTATAAGATTTTTTAACTTTTTGTTCTGCTCTATTGTACTAAATTTCACAAAACATCATTCTTTAGGTGTTAAAGTTTTGGTTTAAATTTTATCTCGTTTTTATTTATAAAGGCTAGTTTTATTTTAAAAATAAAATTTTAATTTATTGTTGTTTAAGCAGATTTTATTTTGGAGAAAAACATTTTTTTATTCAAAATTGACTTTTCTGTTAATCATAAAAGTGATTTATTTTGGCATTGTGAATTTCCGTACAAAATTTCTAATACAAAATTTAAATTATTAAGAATTATTTATAATTCTTAACTTTGGTTAGCCATGATCTTTCTAAATATATGTGTCTGTATAAAATATTATAAAAAAAAATTTTATCTATAACAATAATTTTTGAACATGACCAGTTAATTAAAATCTTAAACTTCAATCTTTGATTTCTTTAGTTCAAAGAGGTTATCAGAAAAGGAACTTATGCGGAAACGTTTGGTAAAAAAATAATTTTATCTAAAAATGAAATAATGGAGCAAAAGAAACTAAAACAATATTCAGTGGTCAAATGAACTATGAGGAAGAATAGAGAGAACATGAAAATTTATTTTAAATTATTTAAAAGAAGTAATTAAGTAACAAGACAATCTAAAAATTGTTGCATATTTTTAAATAAAAGAAGTTATTAATAATTACAGTTTATGAAATTATTTTAATTTAATTTTGATAATTCAAAAATTTTAATTATATAAGCTGAAAAAGGCATTTTATTCCAAGTATCGGTATAAGCAACAAAAATCGGATAAAAAAATTTAAAAGCAAACTTTTTTATTTTTCCTTTATAGAAAAATCAACAATCAAATAAGTTAATATTGATTTTTATTTGAAAAGTTTTTTTAAATGTTAATGAAAAAATTTTGTAACAAAGAAAATGACATACTCAACGAAATGATTTTTAGACTTTTTTGCTATTAAAAAATTAAATTAATTTTTCGTTTTGAGATATTGATTTTTCAATTATTTTTCTCGTTAATTTAGAAAATTTAAACTTAATTTTCATTTTAGTTTTTTTAAATTCAGTTTACTATGATGAATATTTCTTAAAAAAAGTTAAATATTTTGATGAAATAGTTAATAAATTCATAATCTTTGCTTTATCGATTTTGGCATAAAAACTGACATCAAATTAAAATATAAGGTATAATTCATCAGATCTCAAATTAAAAATTAAGCCTAACAAATAAATTAAAACAAAAGTAATTGAATTTTTTAAACAAAATTGTATGATTATTACTATTTATTTTATTTTATTTTATTTTATTTTATTATTTACGATACTTAGCTTTTATTAAGATGATATAGAATTTTAATTTGTTTTAAATTATTTTATTTTGTTCTATCTTGCTGAAAAAAATTGTTTCTGTAAAAATCTAAAAAAAAAAGACTAGAAATTAGTTAAATCAGCACTTTTTTTTCCAAGAATTATTAGTAACTCATTTGTAAAGAGAACTTTTTGCATTTTAATCGTCTAGTTTTTAGTATATTAGTTTAAGCTTTAAAGACAATTTAATTTTCAAGGATATTTTAATTTTAAAAATTCACTAAAGGACAAAGACACTCAAGTCATTTTCAATAGAGATTTACTTGAATACTTGAATTATCAATATTTTTATTCAAAAAATTAAATGATGAGTTCAATAATTAAAGTTTAATTTAGAAGTTTGCTTTTAAGAATTATCAAAAATTAAGATTTTATTAATGAAAAATAATTAAATAAAACAATTTTCATTTAAATTAATTAAATTTAAATTTATTTAATATTATAAAACATTTTTAATTAAAAATAAAAATATCTAAGTTATAGATCAGTTTTGATTAGTCAATTTTTGAAAGTTTTTGTAAAGATTTTACTAATTTTTCTTTTTTTAATTTAATTCAAAATAATTTTTTTAAGGAAAACAAGCTTAATTACAACCAAGTTTAATGTATTAAATGCGCATTTCTAAAATTTTTTGCCGACCTTTGCTGAATAGAAAATTAAGCTAACTACTGGAATATTACTCGAATAATTATGAGATTGTTTTTAAATATAATAGTCTTTAATTTTTTATTTATAATTCCAAGAAATGAATAAATATTTTAAAATCGATCAAAAAAAGTAAAACTTAATTTTCTAGTAAAAAAAATCAAACAGCTTTTTAAACTAAATTTTTAAACTTTTATGTCTATTTTTTTGGACAATTGGTTTATTTTTAATGAAATTTCTTTTTTTAAGTTTAACATAAAGTGCAGGAAATTCAAAACTTCCGTGCTAGCTAAATTTCTAATTTTTGACTTCATATTCGTAATCTACGACCTTTAAAACCCTAAATTTGATTTTTTTTTTGGGGGGGTCTAAAAAAAAAATTTGTACCCAGGGGTCTAAAAACAGTCGACCGAATATCGAGTTGTTGGTCTTTGAGACCCTAAATCTATATGATAGAACATATATATATAGACAAGTTATATCATTTCTGAAAGAGCATAAAATTTTCTAAAAACTCGATTGTTTTAAATGGTTTAACCACTTTTTTTTTTACATAATATAAAACTAGACAAAATTTGGAACAAATCTATGGTTTTACTTTTTTCATTTATTTCTTTATTTTTTGGGTTAAATTAAAAAAAAAAACACATCTTTTTTGAAATTTAAATTTGGAATTATTGTTACTTATAATAATTATTGCCGTAAATATTTGTTTTTTTAACGCCGCACGGAAAAAGGCCAGGAATTTGGTTTTGGTGCCTCAAAAAAAATATTTTTTTCGACTTGTTAATCAAATATGAAAATTTCGGCATTTGATTGCTATCGTGATATTAGATTTTTATATTTACTATCATAATCCTTGCAAATTCATTTTTTTTTGAGGCACCAAAACCAAGTTCCTTGGCTTTTAGTGCTGCGTTAGAAAAAACAAATATTTACGGTTTATTAAATTATAATTACCAAGAATTGGAATTTAAAATTTTGACAAAAATTTAAAAAATATTGATTATGAGAATATTTGCATTATTTTATTTTGCGAATATTTTTTGGTAAATCAATTAAAATTTTAGATCTTAACCAAATGATTGCATCAAATTAAATTTAAGTTTTATTTTTTGTTAGAAACACATAAAAAAACTTAATTTTGAAATTCTTTATTCAATTAAATTGAACTTAATTTTTTTAAAAGCTGTATGAGAATCAGTTTATCGAAAAAAATTAATAGAAAATTTGTAAAAACTTAATTGAAGGTTGGAGTCGTTTTCAAAAATTTTCGATTTAATGATGCAAATTAATTGTAATACACAATTTCAGCTTTTCAGTAAACAAAACTTTCAAATTCCTTTCAATTGAAAATTTGATTAAATAATTATAAATTTATTTTTTTTTTATTTTTTTTTTAAGGCTACCATAGCGAGACTAAAGCTAGTTCCGCTCCGCAGGTTTCCTGCTGTAGCTTATCATTATTATTATTATTATTATTAATTTTTTATTGAAAATTTTATTAAATAATTTTTTATTTTAATTAAAGAAAAAACTAAAATTAAAAACCTTAAAGTCTTTTCAAGGTGTTTGATAGTTTGAATGACAAATTGTTAAATTTTATATTAAAAATATTTGGTCATTTTTTAATTATTCTGAATGAACATGATATATTAAAATAATTTGTTCTAAAAATATGACCAAGAATGTGTTCTTTAAGAGGATAAATATTTTTATACCTCTAATTCTGTAAAAATCGCCACAAATTTAGGAAAAAAATAACTAATTATAAAAACAAAGATATTTTTCAGTTGTTATTATTTATTTCAGGAAAAAATACCATAATAAAAAAAAATCACAAATTAATCAAAAAAATAACTAATATAAAAAAAATGTAATTAATTTTTATAATTAGTAACTAATTTAGAAAAATAAAAACAAAAAATATGAAAATTTTCTCAATCAACTCAATTTTTTATTTTTTTCGGGCAATTTGGGCAATAATAGCCTCTTTTTTAACATTTTAGTGTTACATTTTTCACAAAATTTATGATTTGAATCTTCATTCGAACTTGTTGGCATATCTAGTACGTTAATCAGCGGTCTTTTGTTTTGGCTGTTTTCCGAAATGTCTTTTTCTTGCACATCTGTTTCGATTCCTTCGTGCCTAATTCTAACTAGCTCTGAAGGTTGAAAAGAAGTTTTAGAAACTGATAAAATTAGTGTCCAGATAAATAAATGGTCAGTTTCAGTTCGCTAATTATATTGTTATCATAATTTACTTGACTGAAATTTGATGAATAAATTTCTTTTAAAATAAAATAGATGCGAAAAAGACAACAGATTTACAAAATTCTAATTTTTATAATAATTTTTGTCTTTATTTTTCAAAATTTTAATTTCTCTAAAAAAACCTCTTATGTTAAAAAAATCGAATTACAGAATCAAAAAATTTACCACAAATACAACAGAAATAATTCAAACGATTATTATGGCAATATGGAAAATTTTTTTGACCACGATCCTGATTCAAATCAATTTAATATTTATTTAAAATTTAAAAGAAATCTTCAGACAAAAATAAGGCTTGGACCCATAGGCGCCAAGAGTGCCAAGCCTTACTATTTAATTGTGGAATATACCAGAATATTTGGTTCGAAAAAATTTTGTGAACAAAAAATCTCAGACGAACAAATTTCATTGATCAAAGACCAAGAAGTTAAATCAAAACTTATTGCTGAAAAATCATCCGACATTCAATACGATTTACTTGATAAATGTAAATTTAAAAATTGTTTTTTCTCATGTGATAAAGATTTAGCTCAGCAATCTGATGTACTTTTGTTTCATGATGGAGATTTGCGCAGGCAAGTGGATTCGATCCCAGAAAATCACATTTACCAAAAGGTTCATTCAAAATTGTTTAATTTCAACAGGGATCCATCACAAATCTGGCTACTTTGGAACGATGAAGCAAATAATCTAAACAATAAACTTGACAATTTTCACTTTAACTGGACACTTTCATACAATTCAATGGCAGACATTTCATTTTGTACATATGGTTGCTTAACCAAAACAGATGCCCCATTGAGCGAAATATCTTTTGGCAATTTGGTACAAATGGAATTTGAAAAGCGTGCAAGTACAACTCTTTGGTTTGTGAGCAACTGTGGTGCTAAAGCACGAATGAATTTTGTTGAAAAATTGTCCCTTTATCATCACATAGAAATTCATGGAAAATGTGTTGGCTTCATTCAAAAAACTTTTAAAAATACCTCCTTAATTGAATTCAAAAATGAAAAGTGTCCGAGAGACTCGGACTGTGAAAAAGAAACTTTTGCAAGAAACAAGTTCTACTTGGCTTTTGAGAATCAAAATTGTTCAGATTATGTTACTGAAAAATTCTGGCGATCACTTGATTTTAATTTGATACCAATTGTTTTACATCCTAATAAAGAGTATTATGAGAGGATCGCACCAAAAAATTCTTTTATTCATTTAAGTGATTTTGGGTACGATGCAGAAAAGCTCAGCACTTATTTGAACATGCTCTCAAATGATCTTGGTCTTTATAGTAGGTTTTTTGAATGGAAAAAAATATTCAAAGTAGAATACAAAGCGAAAAATGTGGAGCAATTAAGACTATGTGAGCTTTGTGAAAAAATTAACAATTTGCAAAATAACTTTTATTCGTATTATGATAGAATTTCAAATTTTTTCAATCATCAGTGTACCAGGCACTGAAAACAAATTATATCTTTTTTAAATTTTTAAATTAATTTTTCTAATAAAACAGTTTGTTTCTTCAGATTTTTATTAAATTTAAAATTTTCATTTTTTTATTATTAATACCCGAGACTTGTGCGAAATACCTTTTTAGTGTTTTTGTTTGTGAAAAAATTTTCTTGTCTTCTAATTATTATTCTTTTCAATTTAGATTTTTTTAACCATATTTATTCTTAGATGTGCTACAGTATGAACAGCAGTAATTTTACGTAAAATACTGTAAAATTACGTAATTTTACGTAAAAAGGACAAAAAATGTCCAATTTTTTGCTAAAATTTTTAAAATAATTTTATTTTTGATTTTTTGGATGAAAATTTAACTTTTTTTTACGTAATTTTACGTAAAATTTAATTTTTTTTACCGTAAAAAACGATAAAAAAAGGAGATTAAAGCGTAAGGCTGATACAAAGCCTTTGAATGATTCAGATAAATATGTTTCAATTATTTGTAATTTTTGTTTTTTCTTTAATTTTCAATGCTTTTTAGTGATTTTATATATTTAAAGACACCCAAAAAGATTTTACAAACAAACTACGTAAAAAAATTGCCCAAAATTTACCAGAAGTAATAACTTGAATCTATTTATGGAAATTAAAGGTTTTTTTAACCAAATTAATTTAATTTTTAAAAAATAATTCGTAATTTACTTAAGCTCACCTAAAAAAATTCCTTCCGTATAAAACTGTATTTTCAAATGCTTGGACAAATGCAACAAATACAGTTCTTCTCATAAGCTTAAGACACATGTTCTTTTTTACGACTAATTTAATATGAATAAAAAAATTAGATAAATAAAAAAAGTTTGCTTATTTATAATATTTTATTTACAAAATTAGACTTTTGGCTATTAATTAAAAAAATAAAGTAGAAAAAAATATTATCTATAACAGGAAATATTTACAATTAAACTTTGCGGTGTAAAAAAACTTTCTTCTTAAAATGTCCAATAAATATAAGACAGTCTAAAACTTAATACTTAAAACAACCCCCACCTGCTTTTAGACATGCTTTAATCCTATTTGGCATCGACTCGACTAATTTTGCGCACAATTCAATCCCTACTTCGTTCCAATATTTATTTACTAAGCGTTCTAACTCGGCTAAATTAGGTATAGTATGATTAGACAGTTTTTGATCAATTATGGCCCAAATATTCTCTATTGGATTCAAGTCCGGACTTCTAGCTGGCCATAAGATGACAGAGATTGAATTTTCACTAAACCATTTAGTGATTGAACCGGCCTTATGACATGGCGCGTTGTCTTGCTGGTAATACCAATCATCATGGTCTTTGATCAATAAATCTCTCGAGGGAATAAGTCGGTTTTCAAGTACATCGAGATAAGAATATTGATTCATTCTGTTACTGTACATTTTATTTAGTCCAATACCACTCGCAGAAAAGCACCCCCATATTCCTACTGAGCCACCACCAGCTTGAACTCTAGGTTGAATGAATCGAGTTGAGTACTTTTCAGAGTTTAGCCGTCTTACTTTGACTTTGGTTTTTCTATTAATCAATTGAAAGTTAGACTCGTCACTGAAAATTACTTTTGACCACTCATCATAAGACCAGTTCACAAATTTTTTGCACCATTTCACTCTAGCTCGCCTATCTCGATCAGAAAGAAGAGGCTTCTTAGTAGCATCATAAGAGTTTAATGAATGTCTTAAACTTTTGAGAAGAACTGTAGTTTAAAAACTGACAGAGCAGATGCTAACAAAATTAAAGAAAATAGTTAGTTTGAAAGTATATTATTTTTTCGCTTCTTTATTAAAAAAAAAAAGAAATTTTAAAATTTAGAATTAATAAATAAAATTAAAGAAATTACTTTTTTTATACTTTTTTACCATTTTTTTATCGTTTTTACGTAAAAAATTTTACGAAAAATTACTGTTGTTCCTCGTGTCAAAGCAATATTGTACATTGAATAACTAAATTTTAAACTTTAGAATCATCTAAATATTGTGAATAAAGAATTTTTAAATTTTATTTAGTATTTTTTTTTCAAAATCAAAAAAGATAGATTTACCAGAACTATTTTTGGTCTGCCCTAAATAAAAAACCATGTTCAAAAATCTATCGAGAGTTATTATTTACAAAATATTCGAATTAATTCAAGTCTCTTATTATTTTTTGTTGCCTCAAACTTTTTATGATTGCTACAAGACTAGACTGAGCCCAATAATCAATATTAATTAAATTTTTTAAACTTAACAATTATCACAAAAACTCGTGGTTGAGAAAATTAAAATAAATTCATGTTTATTATGACCGTAAACAAATTGTGACACGAAATTTTGCACTTAAAAATAAATAATTGATCAATCAAAGTAAATAAATTTTTGAAAGTTAGATTAAAAAAAGATAATATCTATTTTGCCTGAAATATTCTGGAATGAATTCATACTTGCAAGAGAATTGCAAATGAGCATTTATTTCGAGCATAATTTCGAGCAATTATTTTGAAATTATTCAAAATAAAACATTTCATTATTTCATTATTCTTTTTTTGCTTTTCGTTTGTTTCAATTGCGAATTTTTTTAATTCAAATTATTATTTTTTTTACTATTTATAATTTATCTAAAATATAATTCAATCCCATTCTAAGAGACATCAAAAATTATAATTTTATTTAAAAAATTACTAAATAAAAAAATAAAAATTTCTAAAAAAGATATTAAAATTTTTTGTTTGTAATTTGAGTTATTTTTGTCCAGAGTTTAGAACTCAATAGACTCATTTACATTTTGCCAAAAAACCACGCACGAGTCTAGCGGCTTTTGAGAAAAAATTTTTTTTTAAATTCTAAACATGATTTATGTTTGCCGTATCGATACGGGCAATCGGCACATTTTTGATTTTGCCGATGGAATCGAAAAGTAAGTTTATGTTTTAATTTTAGAATAAAAATTAAAAGAAGTCGACTAATTTCAGTGTTGGTTCGTTGTCATCAGTGATTGAAAAACAGTTCAAAATAGAAAAATCCAAACAGATAATGTTGATCAGTGGTGGTGAGGTATTAGATGATTGTCAACGTAAATTTTACGGCTTTGGTTTTGGATGTGTAGGCAAAAATTAAAAAAAAATTATTTAAAACTAACTTTATTTTGATAATTAGGAAGAAAGTCCAATTTATTTAATTGATAAAACAAATGTGGAAAGACGAGAACCACCTTTGGTACAAACTCCATTGGATTCATTGAACTTTGACGAATTGAAGCAGGAAATAAACGCCGCGCTTTTACTTAAACCCAGCTTTCAGACTTTGCATAATAGATATCAACTAGCAACTGTTGGTCAAAATTAAAAATGATAATTAAATTTTATTTTTTCTAATTTTTTTTTATCATTAGAAAGTGAACGATTTTGATAAATATCTGCATAAGTTGTGTCAATCATTATACGATGAACAATATTGGCAATATCAGGGCTATTTGGCTCTAATTGCCAATCTCGATGATTTTATAAGGTTACTTTTAAAATTAAAAAATTTATATTTTGATTCAATAGTTGATTTTTTTAAGTTCCTTTCGTAAAAAAGAACAAGCAGTGCGAGAAAAATTCGATTTTTATTCTAATAATGTAAATAATTATAAAAATTTAATGAAAAAGTAAGTTAATCGTGCTTTTTTTCTTTTTAGTTTTTTCCATTTTATTAAATAAAAAACTCACATTATTTTATTAAGAAAATTGAAATGACAAGCTAAAAAATAAAAATTACGACTGTCAAGCTCACAAAAATGTAGGAAAGAAGGTTTTATCACTGGTCTTTAGATTTTAGAAAAAGTCTTTATAAAGTTCAACAAATTCAAAAATTAAATGCTATCTGAATTTCTAATATTTGACTTAAAATTCGTAAACTACGTCGTTTGAAACTTTAAATTAAATTTTTTTGAGATGCTCAAAGAAAAAAATTTTATATCTAGGGATCTATAAATTACTAACTCTTTAGAAAGTTGGGGTTCTTTCAGATTCAAGTATTCAATGATAAAATTAAAATATTTTTTAAAATTATATATATTCTGAGAGGGCATAAAATTTTTTAAACTAAGGTTCAATTTAGATTTTATTGAAAAAAAAACAAAAAAATGTATTTTTTACTTGAATTGTATACAGTTCCAGGGATCATTTAGGACAGACACTTTTTTCTAATAAATATACCAGACAACATTCTGAAGAAATCAATGTTTTTATTTTTTTGAATTTTAACTCTATTTCATATGAATAAAGTCTCAAAAACATACACAGTTGTTATTTCATAAGGATCCATGGATCCAAATTTACGCAAATTTAAGTAAAATTGCGTAAATTAACATAAAAAATGTAAATTATACTATCTTTTACGTAAAACAAGAATTGCAAAAAATGGCAAATTCACTAAATTTTATGTAAATTTGCGTTAAAAGAAGTAAAATTAACAATTTTTACGTTAATCTACGTAATTTTACGTAAATTAACCATGGATCCTTATGTCAAATCACCACTGCAATCTCATTTAAATTTTGAAAATAATAATTATATTGGTAATTTTTTTAATATATTAACTAAATTTTAAATTCAATCTCATTAAAATCAAATTCATCAAAGTTTTGAATTTCTTTAACTTTACTCCATTAAAAAAATGAGTTATTAAAATTAAAATTTTTATTTTTTTGTTTTTAAAAAATATGGAAAATTTAGAATTTGACAAAAAATTACAGTAATTCTAGTGGTTTTCTTTACTTTTTGAAATTTTATCTTAAAAATTTTTTTATGAAAAAATCTTAAATTAATCTTAAGTTACACATAATCATAAAGCCAAATCATGAAAAGTCAAATGGCCAATAACGTCTTTTTTTTTACCTTTTTTAAAATATTAAAATGAAAATGTTTAAATTTAGTAAAATAAAATAATTATTTTAAGTATGAATAAGTATCTTGATGTTTTATCTAAAACCCGTCTCCTCTCGACCCTTTTGTCTAACAAACCGTCCACTACCGATTCAACGAAAACAATCGAGCCAAATAGTTCAATACACAAAATGAAAAATATGTCGAACAATACTCCGACCAAGGTTCAGTTGACAAGAAACAAATCCGAAGATATATTTAACAGTACATCTACTCAATCGATCAATATTTTGGCCAATTTGAACGAAAATTTAAATTCAAAAAACACTGCCAGTTATTTAGCAAAAGAAATGAGTTTATTAGATTGGATTAAATCAACCGATGTCAAAAACAGACTGGAAATAGTAGTTGACGAGACCAGAGAAATCTTGGACAATTTTGAAAAAAGTCAAAGATGGAACGAGCTAAATCACGAAATCAATGAAATGATGTCTCAAGTGGAAGAAAATTCACAGCTAAGAGAGATCGAAGGTCTGACCAAAAGATTGGAAGACCTGAAAAATCTGCTGGATGAATCAAATCGTTTGCTCTTTGGTCAAAATGAAATAGCCGAAGTAAATCAGATTTTTTTGTTTAAATAAAAAATTTATCTTTTTTTAATTTAAAGACTTTTAGATCAAATTATGAAAGAGCCACTAGTCTTAGAGATGAATCGGTGCTCAAAGACTTGTGCAAAGCTCATGTAGCTCAGCTTGAAATTTTAAAAAGCACTCACTCTAAAATGGTCGAAATAGCCACCAAAATAAACAAAGCCAAACTTGAATTAATCAAAGTTGTCCATTCTAGACTCCAGTATTTAAAAATTAAAAAATAAATTTTTTTTTAAATTAAACAAAATTTATCTAGATGGATTATGCAAATACAAAAAAGAGTAGCTGACTACGACTTTCGGATACAAATTTTTTTCAAACAACTAAAACGTTTGAGTATTCGACTAAAACTAATGGAACAATTGCAAAAAGCGCCTTATGTCTATGTCTATTCAATGAAAGAGACTATGCGAAGAATTGAATTTGCCAAAAGCTACAATCAATTTGCTAAATTGGTCCACGAGCTTATTAGCAAACTATACGACAATGAGCTCAATCAAAGAAAATTGTTTCACCTGAAAACTAAGTCGCTCAATCAACATTTTATTTTGAACATTTTATTTCCGTCATTGAATGAACAATTTGAGCCATTAATGGTAGGAAATTTAAAATTTTATCTTTAAAATCATTTTTATTTAAATTTTCAAAGTTTAGTAGAAAAAGTTCTAAATAATTTTCATCTGAGATTTAGGGACATTTTTAATTAATTTATTATTAGTTAACGGTAAAATTATTAAAAATAGAAATTTTCTCAATCTTTAAAAAAAATATTTCAATTATTTTAATAATTTTAGTTTTCTTGTAAAATTAAATAAAAACAAAAAAAATTTACAGGTTTAATTTATTAAAGTATTCTATGTTTAAAACAGTCGCATCTTTTTCTTATCAAAAAAATTTGTTTTAATAATTTTAAATTTTTATAAAAATAAATTTTAAATTTTATGAACATGGAAGAAAACTTGGAATTCTAAATTAGTATAAACTAGGCTTAAAACTGTTTTTGTTCTATCTTCAAATAATAAATTAATAGTTTAATTAAAGAAAGCAAGCTAAATTTTAATTTTTAATTGAAAACTTAATTCAACTTATTAAGTTATCAAAATGTTTATTTGAAAAGCTACATAACTTATTTTGAAGATCTTATTTTTTTCGGATCTGGTTTACAAGTTGAAAAAATTCAAAAATTTTTTTCCGATCCGAAAATATTTTAAAATTGTTGTTTATATCGATTAAATTTTTGACTTTAAAATTCGATCTAAAAATTTAAATAATGATAGTTTTAAACACTTTTAGTCAATTGAAAGTTTTGTATTTTTAAAAGTTATAGAAAATGAACAATAATTATGTAAAAATATTGATTAAAACCCCATTGCAACCAAATAAAGACATAAGCGGCGAAAAAAAATATGAACTTTTATTTAATAAGTTATTTTTCACATCACATAAATCAGTGTATAAATTAAAATCTTTGCAAATAAAACTTGTTAGAATATACCATTTAAATAACATTGTGAATTTTATTAGGAGAAATGTTCAAATTATCGCCTAAGCCTAGCTTCTAAATTAAATAGTCTAAAATTGGAAAATTTGGCTATTAACTTCCGTAACTTTTCTATACCTAGTTAATAAATTAAATCCAATTCTAAATGATATAATAATTTTTAATTTTAATTTTTAAATAAAAATTAAATAAGAAATTTGATTTTTTTTCAAAAATTATAATTCAATTTTGATTCTCAAATTTGCAATTAATTGTTCAAATCTAAAATTCATTTATTTTTAGAAGCGAACATTTTTACCATAAAAATATGAGAATCTTAAAAAATATTTATTTATGATAATATTGTGTCACCAAACGCTCCAGTCTGACCAAAACACACTCAATTTCTGATGACCATGTAACTCGAATGACACACAAGTGAAGTGTGTGTTAATGAATTCATAATTGATTATTAGAAATTAAATTTTTTATTGAAGCAAAAATATTGTTATTAGAAATTTATAAAAAAAAAATCTTTAAAGAAAATTTTAATATTAGAAGTCTCCTAATGTTTTTATTTATTTAATGTTTTGCGCGCAATTGGGATACGTCCACTTTTAGCTTTAAAAAGTTTACTTCTCTTGTGTCACACACAATTCCATTCATTATTTATATTTAATTAAAGAGTGAATTAATAAAATTAAAATAAATTTTTATTTGATTAGAATACTTGTTGAGTCATCAAACAAGTGGGACTATATTAAAAAATCTGAAAAAGAATTGAGTGTGTGGTGGTCAGGGGGACCCTTTATTTATATTTATTATATTAATTAATAAATATTTTACAAGAAATTGTTTAGCGTTTTAAGAATTTTCTAAGTTCAAATGAAAAAGGCAAGCAACTAAATTAAGATTTAAATATTATTCAAATTTAAATAAATTGATAAAATTTCAATCAAATTTGAACATCATACTTAAATTTTCTATTGTTAGAAAAGACTTTTTTAAATTCTGTTTGAATATTCCACATTTGATTTCTACTCTATCTGCACTGTAATGATCATTTTTTAGATTCCATTGCAAAAGCTGAATTAAGATATAGACAAATGTCTCAACAAATAAAATACACTGAATTTATTTTAGCCTTTAATTAAAAATTCTTTTTTTATTTTTATTCTAAATAAATAAAAAATATTTTGCTTATTTATTTTTATTAAAGAGTGAATTAAGACTAAGCGTTGATGAAAACCTTGCGCCAATAGACGAAATCGAAGTTGGTCAAATAGAGGCCGAAATAATGAATGTTCTTAGGACAAATGAGTCCTATTCGGCTGGATCACCTTCGCTATCATCTTGCGAGTCCTTTTCTCCTCAAACATCGCCATCATCATCCGCCACTGGATCCAGTGCATCCACAATTCAGGTCAACTCTTCAATCAATTTCCAAAATGAAACCTACTTTCTCAAGGAGCTCAATATAGAATTAAATACTGCACAATCAAAGTACAAGGTTACCAATGAATCTGGCAATGAGCTTAAACAGATCAATAGCTTGACAAATTTTATCCTAAACCCAAGCTTAAACCAAGACGAGCATTTTTCCAATTTGAGCCAAAAAAATTCAGAATTAAAGGAAACAATTGGAAATTTGCGCAAAAATTTTAACGAGACTAAGACTATGGTCCATGACTATCAGAAAAATATGAATGACTATATGACCAAGTTGGCTGAATGCAACAAAATGATTGCCGAAGTCGATGAGATGAGCAAAAAACAATTCTATGAAAAAGTTGTTGAGCAAGTTGGACACTTTTTGAACGAAAATGGCACTGAGCAAATTGTGCCTGATTTGGATCAAAATTTTGTCAATCAACTAAAGAATAAAATCGACAAGTTCAGACAGAATCAAGATGCCAAATTGGCAAAAATAAAGCAAAACAATAACGCTGAAAATCAAGTTAAGTTTAACGAAGCGATAAATCGCGTTGTTTTGGCAAAAGATAAAAAAATTGAGGAATTACACAAAAAGCAAACAAATTACATTGACAAAATAACTTGCCTGGAACTAGAGATTAAAAAGTTGAAAATAAAATTATCGTGTCACACTAATCCGACACTAGATGCCGAAATAGACACTAATAAAATAACTCATGAATTGTTGAATTGTGACCAAACAGAGACCAATTCAAAGCTAAAAGAGCTCATGTTGCAGGAAAAAATAAACGAGCTGAAAAAACAACTGGACATGTTTCACACTTTGCCAGTGACCAACAATTTTTATGAAACAATTCAAATTAACTCGTGCAATTTGGAAGATTTGGTTTTGGCTGTTTATTCCGAAGAGCATGGTTCTTACCGGGTTGTGCACAAAACTTCCAATTATATCCACTTTGTGTACTCGGCAGTGTTCAAAAATTTTGAGCACAAACTTTGTATCAAAGCAAACAATTCAGGGAGCAAATTGAACACGATTGGCACCAGTCAGTATTCGTCGTCGCCTCAAAACGATCAGTCTGATATTGTGCATTTGAATGAGATCGCACCTAGCCAAGACGAAAGTCAACCGACTCAGTCCATTCTAAATTCGGTTCAAGTTGACAACATGGGCGCTGACTGCACGGAGCTCAATATGTTTAATGCAGAAAAACAGCCTCAATGGTTTGTAGGAAAAGTTTTAGTCAAAGAGTTTTGTGTTGCTAGAAAAGTGATTTAAATTTTTTATTTATTTGATTTTTTTTTAATTTTTTTTTATTTTAGGAAAACAATCGGTTCAAAGTGCCGGGTGGAACCCGATTTTATCGAGTAAAGCTCAAGCCTTACAATCTTTTTTAAAAGCAGCACCTTTTTTTATGAAAAATGTGTTTTATACTGGTGATTAGCCTAAAGCCGAAATAAAACGATTTTAAAGGAATAAAATCTATTTTAACTTTTTTTTCTTACATCAACCAACTAATTTATTTATATTGTAATTTAGACTATTAAATTTTGAAGATAAATTGAATATTTTGAAGATATTTTTTTTCTTAAGTTAACATCAATTTTCTAATATTTAAACTTTAAAAAATAAAAAATAGAAAAAATAAATCAATTTTATTGTTGATTTTTATGAATAAAATAGGTCTGACAAATTTTAAGTGCATATATTTACTTAATTAGGTTTAATTCCCATGGAAAAATCGCAATATTTGTTTTAAAAAAAAATTGAAAAAAGTTTATTATACACACAGAGGCAAATCAAAATTTATGATTAAACTTTCATGCTCAAAAACAATCTTAAAAAAGATTTATTAACATTTTTATTTAAAAATTAGATGCATAGGCATATTTTCATCTCTAGCAAACCATTTAAACCATACCCATGAATTGTACATAATTTTGAATGAATAAAATTTTTCAGAGATTTTCAGATACAAAAAGTTTAGTTTAACATCAAGTGTTTACTCTTAAAATTATCTTCTATAATAATAATTAAAATCAAAAATTACTTGTCATTAATAAAGGATCCATTTTATCTATCAAATATTTTCTATTTTTATTTAAATTAAAAAAAAACTTTTTCATAAAATAATAATAAAAAAGTTGATTTTATGTTACCGTTTTTGCATCCAAATTTGACCATAGGACGAAGATTAGTTGAAAGCAGACGGTAGGATCACAATAGGGATATTGCAAGATCTCTTCAGCAATATATGGCGGCAAGAAATAATATCAGAGGAATGGTCAAAAAGCTAATAGTCAAGTTCCCTAAGAAAGGTAACAAAATGATCTGTGACAATTGGCGAGGAATAACACTGCTACCAATAGAAAGCAAGGCGTTCTGCAGCATAGTTATTCTTAGAGAAGAACAAGCAGGAATTAGACGAGGTAGAGGATGCATAGACCAGATATTTGAACTTGGAAAAATCATAGACCAAAGTCTGGAATGGAATAGCCCCCTGTATCTTAACTTCATTGACTTCAAGAAAGCCTTTGATAGCATACACAGAGAAACCTTGTGGGCCATATTCACATCTTATGGCTTGCCACAGAAGATAGTTAACTTGATAAAACTCTTCTACAAGAAATTCGAGTATAGCGCGCTTCTGGAAAAAGGAAAATCTGAGAGCTTCTAAGTGTGTAGAGGAATCAGACAAGGGTGCGTTCTCTCTCTGACACTTTCTGATTAGCTTAACTGGCTCATTTAGCTCGACAGATGGTAAAAGATTGTTTTCCAAACTAATTACAAATGTTGAATTATTCGGTGCCTTTATACGAAACACATGCTCAAATGTCTTCCTCTTTTTGTAAAATTAATCAACTATCATGCAATTTTGTACTGAAAATTTTCGGTTAAAGTGGAAAATTTTACTGAACTTTAGTAAAATTTTTAAGATATGATATCTTAAATTTTTGTCCTCATTAATCGGTAAATAAATCCTTCGAAGTTTTAAAGAACTTCAAATCATTAAGTCGACATTTTGATTTTGGGATCTCACCTAAAATGTGGGCAAATTGAAAATTCAGATAAAATTTTAAGGATAAAACGATCATTTACAAATTTTAAAACTTAATTAATCTAATTATTTTGATAATTTAAAAAAATAAATGCTAATCATTACTAGACATTTGAGTCTAACAATAGTTTATTATCAAGTTAACATCAAAATTATCCACCTCTAATTTATTTAACAAAAAAATCAATAATTTTAATAATTCAGATTAAGTTAATTCAGAAATTCAATTAGAAGATATTTTGCACATCATTACCGGACTTCACACAGTTGATGCAACTTTGAATGTTGCACCATGTTGCATTCACGGGACTAATTTTTTACTTTAAGAAAAAATTCTTATCATTTTGTTCTGTTCGTTTCTACTCAATTTCACAAAAACCATTAAAATTCCAATTCTTAAAGATTCAATTTTACAACAGTTTTTTATAAAATTTTAAAATAAGATTTAGATGAATCCAATCATTAACACTTGATAGAATTAAAGTTAGTACAAATTTTAAATTTTATTACAAAATTCACAATTATTTGTAATTTTAATTAATTTACAGAATTTTTTGGCGAAGCTCTATTTTAAGACATATCTGATACAACCAAAATAACCAATTTTGGATTTAAGAGAACTTGAAAAAGTTTTTAATTTTTTTTTCAAAATTCACTTTCAATTTCCTTTTAGGGTTTTAAAAGTAAATAAAAAATTTTTTTTTATTAATTTTATTATCTTACACATTTTAACAAATCACCTGGATTAAGAGAATTTAGATTTTTTAGTTTAATAACTTGGCATTATGAATCCTTGGTTAGTTTTAGGCGGTTCCCATTTGGCATTTCTAACGCTTTGTGAGAAATCCTCATAATTGAGATTGTCAGACTTGGAACCGGATAAACTTTTGGCTTCGTAATAAAGCTCAATTGGATCTCTAGGTGTAAATGAAATACTTCTATTCCAAAAGGGATCATTCATATTCAGTAGTTCGCGCACTTTTTTGCTAATCAACTGAACAAAGAAAAAATTAATTATTTTTTTTTTAATTATTTTTTTTTTTAAATACAAACCATCATGTGTTGAAAATCATTAATTCCAATTTTAGGCAAATGAGAGGCATCCAAATAAATTAGCCTCTTTCCATCTATGCCATTCGATCTCAAAGTCTCCTAAAAAACAATTTTTTTATTATTTTAGGCGTCTATAAATAATATTTATTATTTTTTATTAAGGATCATTAACCTTTTTTTAGGACTAAATTTGTTTACTAGAACTGGCACTTACTTTATATTCGGGTAGATTTAAAGTGTTTTCAAAAAAATCACAAACTTCATCACAAGTCCAGTACAAGCAAGATGGCACTAGTCCGCTTTTTAGATCCAGTATTCTTATATCATTGTTATCGGGACTATTAGCTTGCATTTTTCTAATTAAAAAAAAAGCTAATTTAAGATCTTAATAAACTTTTCTTAAGCTAATTATAACAAAAAAAAGAATTTCTATGACAACTTGAAAAATAAACTCAAAATTGCCTTTCTAATCAAAGACTAAAATGTGCGAATTCACTTTTATGTCTTTTTCTAGTCACTTAATCCGCACTATTTAACAAGATATTTTTTGGAAATAAAATTTTGTTAGCACAAATGCTCAATGCATAAACCACTTGAGAAAAAAAACGAAAAAAAAGGTGAGAAAACATAGACTTTATTTAAAATATTTTTAAAATTGAATTAAAATGCCAAAACACGGAAGAACTTCAGTAATTAATTTAACTAGCCAATTTGTTAACTGAAGCTAAAGTTACTTAGCCAAGAGTGAACGATAACTACAATGCACTGTACAGTCCATATGGAACCGAGTTTACACCAGTTTTAGACACAAGAATAGTCGGAGGCCGGCTTGTTCATATTCGTGCAAGACAGTAATTACTTAATAATTTTTCTTTTTTTCTTTTCGAAGAGCTTCAAGACCTTGTTGCGCAATTTTTCATGATTTTAAAGTATTTTTTATTTAAGATAATTGATGGGGAAGTTGTAAAAATGAAAGCATTTCAAGTTAAATTTAAAAAATTCTAATCTAAACTATGCAATTGAGTTTCCACTAGAACAAAAAGAAAATAAATAAATCGTCTAAATATTTATTCTTTTAAAAATAATTGCAAATTATTAAATTTAGTTACGTAGCAGCACCGCATCGGTAACTAAGGTAATTTAAGGTAGTCGGTTCTATTTCTGTCTCTTATTTCACTTATTTTTTTTTCTATTTATTACTGTTTCTTTTTGTTCGAAATAACAAATAAACTCGACTTGGGTTATTTTTATGAGTTTTTTTTTTAACTTTAAATTTTTACTTTGCGAAAATATTTTTTAAAATAGTTGGAAAATTGATTTCTAGAAAATCAAACGAGACTATTTTTTTGAACAAATTAATGTAAAATGTCATTTTCAAGATGGTATCCAGTAAGCTCTTATTATTAGTAAGTATTTAAATTCAATTCTTAACAACAATTAATTGTTTCAAGTGTTCATTTTAATTGCCACACTGAGCCTTACATTAATATTCCTTTTTTTAATAATTCAATAGATCAAAAAACTTTTATTTATTTAAAATTAATAAAAATCTGTAATTTTTTTTTATTCAGCGATCCAGTTATACAACCAAGCAAGCCGATAGCAAATCTTCAGGCCCAGGATGAAGCCAAGTACCGCAAAATTCCCAGAGGCCGCTATGACACTACATACAGACGTGAATATCTTAATTTTGGAAACGTAATAATTCTTTTTTAAGAATACTTTTCATATAATTTTGATTTTTAATTGCTATTTTTTGTAAAAAAAGTTCAAGGTAAAAAAATGTATTTTTTGAAGAAATTACTCTTACTACTGAGCTATTATCTAGTTTTTAATTTTTTTCATAAAATTTTTTATTTTTTCAAGGCATTTCCAAATGAACAAGGCACTGATCCTCTAGAAAAATACGCAATAAACAATCCGAATGCTGCTAATGCGCCGACACAACAAGTAATTCTTTTCTGATTTCAAAAAATGCCAACTAAGTAGCTCCGAAAAACAACCATTTTTAATTCTAAAGGTTTATCAAAGTTTCATGATAAATTATTTTAACTAAATTTTAAAAATTTATTCATAATTACCCATTATTGATTAGAATTTTTTTGTTCAAATTCTCATTTCTAAAGTGTTTATTTAAGCATTTGAAAAAAAACAAAACATTGACTTAAATCTAAATTTTGCATTAATTGCATTTAAATTAGCTCCAATTATTTGGGCAATTAGATACCAAAAAAATCCTATTACTAATTAAGCAAATTTTGAAAGTAAATAAAGTTTTTAAAAATAATATTTGTTTTTTAAAACATCAAAAAGCTTTTATTAATTAAAAAAAAAACTAATTTAATTTACATTTAAAGCTCAGCCAACTACCGCAAAGTTTTGACTGGTTCTATCACTATAACGATACAGTGATTAAGTTAAGCTAAATTAATAAAAATATAATTTATTAAAAATAAACTTACTAAACAAGCTTTAGATAACTTAATTTTTCAAATGTAAATCGCTAACAGTTATGAAAACTCTTTGCTGATCGGTATGAAAAAAGCCTGCCATATAAAAATTAATTGCTTTAAAAAATTATTATTTATTTTTAAATTAATTGAAAATTTTAATTTTAGGCTTTAAATCCTTATCCACTTCTTCCGCCAATCAATTCCCCACAAAACCAGGCTTACCAGTCTCATTCAATTGACCATATAGTCAATGACGATGCCTACAACTATAACAAACAGTTAAATAACTTACCACCTACAAACCAAGAACCATTGTCATCAGACAAAAACAATGACAACTATTTGCCAGTTGATCCAATCTATTTAAGTCCGCAAGAGGAGGCAAATTTGATTAGTGATGTCACCCGAGAACTTGAGGGCTACCCTTCGGATAATTTAAAAAATTTCTATGCGGAAATGCTCAGTTATGATCCGACAGCGACCGGATTTGCCCATCATATGTACATAACTCTGGTCGCTATGAGAAATCAGCTTCCTTTGAGCGAATCTCTGATGAGGTTTTTAATGTCACGCTTTGTTTCCCCAAATCAGCAGCGTGGCTATGTCAACTATGAAGAGTTGGTCAAGTTTTTTGCCAAATGTCTTGGTGAAGTTAACAAAAAAATGTACTCTCCTCGACCACAAAATCAAATTTATGAACATCCCAATGCCAATCAGAGTAATTTGAGTCCGAGAATGGTTGAAAAGTACGATCCGGATGAACAAGCTATTCTAAGACTTATGCACGAAAATATGAGAGACTGGGACCAAGTAAATCTAATTGACACTGATAATTTAAGAAAAAAATTCTATGAAATCGATCCGTACAATCGATATATTCTAACACAAAGAGAAGTAAATTCAAAAAAATTTATTTAAAAAAAATCTATTTAAAAATAATTTTCTTTTTTAGATTGAAGATGTTGTATATAAAAATAGGATTCCGATACAAAGATCATTGATTTTTCAAATATTAGAGCGATACTGCAAAGTGGCCGTGTCGCAGTACAAATGGCCGGCATTTGTTGACTTTTTGGAGAAGACAAAAATTTTAAAATTGCCAAATAAGAAAAAAACTCACTACACTCTGAGAGAAGATGAAAAAGGAGGCAATATATCGCAGTTTACTTATAGACAAAATCAATTGGAATCTCTGAAAAACATGGCCAGTGAAGAAGAACGTCTTGGTGAAATAAGCAAACAAATTTACAATTTACAAAATTTAAAAAATGAAACTAAACAGAAGTTGGAGAGTAGGCTGGAAAATGTGGTCAAAGGTGAAACTTGGTTCACTAGGTTTATGAGACTGGCCAACGCTATCTACAATCATAGAATAAATGCCGGAAGTACAATTGAGTTTTTTTATTTTAAATATTTTATATTAAACTATTTTCTCCTAAGTCGAGTTCGCCTTACCCAAGGACGAAGCAAGACGCCTGATTACAGCTTACAATACAGTATATGATTTGAATATACCAGAGGCATTAATAGAAGATGGCCTTGCGATCAACACTGTTAAAGGAAATGTAGTCATTGACAATTTGATTAAATTTTTGGCCAAAGTTAATTGAAAAAAACTTAAACAGAATTTATATATTTTTTAATTTTATTTAAATATAAAGAGCTTTTTTTAAACAAAAAAAGCTAAATAAATATATTTAAAAATGATTTTTTTGGTAAACTATCAATAAAGTATTTTACTGATACAGTAGATTTCAATTTTTTCTAAGCAACTGTTAAATTGAATCAAATATTATTACATAAAAAAAATAATTGATAAATTTGATGTAGAGAGAAATTTTCACATGCTAGACAAACCATGTTTTGCTGTAAGCAAGTATTATGAATTATTCTGCAAACAAGAAGATTTTCACAAAGTTTTCCTGAAAAAAAATAATTTAAACATTAACTTAGTACAATAAAAATGTATTTTTATATTAAGTTTTAAAATTAAAGGTTAATTAAAATCTTTTTTTTAAATAATTTGTGATCATTGAATTCTTTTTGCTTAGTTTCTTAGTTGACTTTTACCTTTTAGTCATGAAACTGAAAAATGCAACATTGTATTTAAAAAAATTTTTTAGGCTTAGAAAAAAAGTTGTAAGAAATCTAAAGATTTTAATCTGTTCTAATGTACCAAATTTCACAAAACCGACATTCATGTCCGAAAGATTGCTAATTTTCTAACTTTTAGTTAGTTTTAATAGTAAAAAATTGAGGTTTGTTAACTGTTAGAAACTCTCTTAAAGATTAAAATGATTTTATTTTTATAAAAAAAAGTTACTTTTTTTAAACAAATTTAGATAATGCCAAACGAAAACTTTAAAAAACCTTTTTCGAAAACACTCCATAAATAGTCAAAATTTGTTTTTTTTTGGTTTTTTCCAGACATTGTGAAATTTCATAAAGAATTTACAAGACAAAATAGAAAAAATGCTAAAACTTTTTTTCTTGAATTCTAAAAAGTGACCCCAAAAAATTGTCTTAAGAAGAATTTTTTACTTTTATATTTAATTTTTTTATGGCCGAATCTTGCGCAATTTTTGAAATAAAAAATAATAAAAATAATTAATTTCAATATATTTAAATGGCGTGCAATTTTTACTAAATTTGCAGATTTTTTGCAGACTTTTGCAGTAAGTAAGTGTTAAAATTTTAGTTTACGTAAAATTGCAATATATTCCGCTCTCAGATCATGATTAGATATTTATTAAACATGTTTAATAAGCATGGTTTTCTACTTAATCGTAATTATATTTTATTTTTAAGTCATTAAAAAATGAAGTAATTGAAAATTCAGGTAATTAACAACCATTTTTTGCTAGTAAAAATATTTATTTTAATTTTTTTAAATTTTACAACAATTTATCAAAAATTTTTTTATAATCAAATTGTAAAATCTAATTTTCAAGAATCTTTAAAGTGCTTACATTAAAATCTTAAAAAATAATCTGTTCAAGCTCTAACACCACTTTAAAAAAAATTCTTTTAAATTTTTTCTTGAAAAAATAAATAGAAAAATAATTAAATTAAATTAATGAAATTTATTTATAATTAAATTTTTAAAAAGCATAAAAAACAATTTAAAAAATTCGATGTATGGAGAAAATTTTTATTCCACCTGAATTTGCTCGTAGCTTGATGGAATTGAAAAAAAATTTGGATCAAATTTGAAATCTCGTTTAAAATTTTGAAAGCATACTTTGGCACTTACAGTGGCAACAATTGGAATATCTAAAAAATAAACTAATTAGTAAAAAAAAACACTTTTTTGCTTGTTCATTTACCAATTTTGACCGGAAAGCCGGACGGAAGTTTTAAATCAATGAACTCTTTCAGCCTTCTAAACTTTCCAAGAGGAGCTAGTGCTTCCAGCAAATTATTCAACTCTGTCACATTCAACGGAAATTCTTCGGACTAAAAAATTTAGTGAAAATTACTGATTTACTCAAAATAAAAGTAACTAACTAACCATTGCAATTTGGGCCTTGAATTCTTTGCGATTCTCTTTTAATTTTAGTTTTCTTCCAAAAGTTGGAAAATTCTCCACTGAATGATTCATGTATTCGTCCCATGTGATCAATCTTGGCTGATTGGTGCTCTCGGTATTGGACCCAATCGAGACCAGAGAATCAGTTGAGTCCTTTTTTGTATCATTTGAAAGCTCAAATACTTGTTCCTGCGATTTTCCACCCAAGTATTGCAAAAATTTCTTGTGTTCCATTTCCTTTTTTTTCAGCTCCTCGGCCGAAAGATGCTCTAGTCTGACTTTGCTTACCACATATAAATTTTTAATATCATAAAAAGTAGATAAATATCCATTTACAAAGTCTATTTTTGGTTTTTTGCTCAGCCATCCAGTTTCCATAAGTGCAAACTCGGCTCCCGAAGTGTCCAACTTAACATGAGCTATCTCGTTCGAGAGCAAAAAGTCAATTTCTTTGCTCATTGATTCCTCGTCCATTTCTTCATCTTCGTTTTTTCTTGGATCAATTCGGACATAGGTTTTCTTGTTATTGTCCAAAAACACTATGGAACTTTTGTTTTTTTCTTGCTGAATGTCGACTATAAAAGACAAGTCTCCTCTTTTCCAATTTAATGGAGAAAAGCCCGATTGTTCACCATTTGAATTGTCGGCGTTGTGTGCTGCCCGAGCCACATCTTCAAGGGTCGTGTCGATTCTAATCTTGGTGCCGTATTTGTACACTTTGCACACATCGGACGGCAGGAATCGACTCACAAACGGGATCCAAGTCTCAAAGTCCCATTTTATTTCAACATAAAAATCAAGCATTTCTTTCAGAGAAATTTTTATCAGTGGCACCGAGTTTTCAAACTCGTTTTTAACTTCTTTGATAAATTTTGAGTACAAAATTTTTACCATTTCTTTATTACCAAGCGAAATGGCTTCGTGTAAAGGAGTCCAAAATTGTTCATTTCGAATTTTGACTCTGCTGCCAGCCTCCAACAAAAGCCTAGTGGCTTCCAAATTGCCGGTCATTACTGCCAAGTGTAAAGCAGTGTTTCCGTATTGGTCTCTTTGGGACAATTTCTCTTCCAGTTCTGTTTTTTTGAGACTTTTTTTAAATTTTGAAAGTGCTCTCCTGAATTCGTTTGAATCATCTGAAAGAATTGTGTAATGAAACTCAGTGGGACTAGTTGTTAAAGTGTTGTTGTTAAATTTGTATTTAAGTATCATCTTTTTAGATTCGGTGTTTTGATCCATGCTTACATATACGAAATTCTTCAATCCTTGGTTGATTTTACTTTATTTTCATAATACTTTTATTTCTTTCAAAATAATAAATTTTCATTTTCGCTGATAAACATAAAATAATTTAAATGCTAAAATTTTTCTAAATAAAGGCCTGATAAGTTTTTATTTTGTCTTGAACTTGGAAGCATAAGATGGTTACCAAATATCCTTGTTTAATACTTAGTTAATATAATTAAGATTTATTGTCGGAGATTAAACTTGGCTATTGATTTGGAGTTTATTGCAAAATGTGACCAGTTGGTCACATATTACGTGACCAGTAAATATGTGATCAAAAAAAATAAAGATTAAAAAAAATTAAATTAAAAAATTTATTATGTGACCAAGAAAAATAAAAGTGACCAGTTCTGTAATCAGTGATGAAAAAAAATTTACGTGGCCAAGAAAACATTTTAATTAAAACTTTGAAATTAAAAATTGAGTGTTTTTTTGATTTATATAACTTTAATCTCTTTCCTATTTCATAAAATTTACTAAAATGTGGACATTTGACTGGATTTTTTTATGAAAAAATTGAGAAAAAAATTCTTTATTTGACAAAATTTACTAACTTTAACAGTCATCGAATAAAAGAAAATGCGGTCATCAAAGAGTTTCTTCAATTCGAAAATTTTATACTCCAAAAAAATCACTCAAATAAAATATTTTTCTTTTATGTTTTAATCTTTTTTAATTTTTATTAAACTTTACTTTATATTATATATTTCTTTTTGTTTTTTAGATTCCTTCTTTAAATAAGGATTCCAGGCAGGTGCACAGTATTCTAGATGCGGTCTAACATATGTTTTGTAAAGCTGCAAAAACGATTGAGCATCCCAATACACTAATGTTTTCTTGAGCATACCAAGCATGTTGTGAGCTTTTTTAACGCAGCTATCAATTTAATCATTCCATTTGAGTTTGTTGTTCACCATTACACCAAGATCACGCTCAGTAGTAGTCTCCGCTAATTCAACTCTGATATCTTTCGCATTTAACATTGAGATTTCCTTCCTAGCAATCTTTGAGTTGCCAAAATACATTACTTTACACTTAGATTCATTAAATTCCATACTCCATCGTTTCGACCACTCAATCATCTTGTCAATGTCATCTTGAATTAGCATTTGATCACTTAAATTTCTAATGACACTAATCAATTTGCTGTCATCCGCAAACAGCTTACAAAAGTTACTTACTAGCTCTGGTAAATCATTTATGAAGATCAGGAATAGTAACGGACCAAGAACTGAACCTTGTGGAACCCCACTTAGCACATCAACCTAATCTGATTCATACTGACCTATTACTACTCTCTGTTTCCTATCTTGTAGAAAATTTTTTATCGGTAAGTCCATAACTCTTTAACTTGATCTTAAGTAGTTTATGCGAAACGCGATCAAACGCCTTCGAGAAATCTAAAAATACTACCACAGCACTAAATCCTCTATTCAAGGCCTCAGTGATGATATCTAAAGTTTTAGCAAGTTGGTTACGCATGATTTAGCATGCATAAATCCATGTTGATGAACAGACAGTAATTTGTGTTCCGATAAATGCATTACCATTTCATCTCTTATTAGCTTCTCCATTATTTTTATTAGTATCGATAATAGCGATATTGGACTGTAGTTTTCAGGACTTTCTCACAATATTTTTTAAATCAAATTTAATATTTTTTAATTTTAAAAAATTCTACAAAATAGTATTGTAACTTATTATTTTTATTTGTTTTGAAATTAAAGAGTGAATTTTTTTGTTAAAGGAAAAATTTTTGATTTGTTAAATACTGGTTAATTGGCTTTTTAAAAATAATTAAAAAATCATGCATCAATCTCTTATTTCACAATTCTTTATTATTTGCAATTTAGAATTAATCAAAAGTTAAAATAAAAGTAAAAGCTTAAAGAAAAAAAATTAGATGCGCCAAGTATTGAATGATTCAAAAAATAAAAAAAAATAAAATAAGATATATTTAAATTTTAATTTGAAGCCTGTCAGTCTTTTATTTTAATCCATCTATTTTAATTTTTATTATATTTTTCTTTATTAACTTAATTTATTTAAAACTCGTCTCATATAAACAAATAAATAAGATAAATAAATAAAAAATAGCCTTTTCGATATTCATTCAAGTCTGACAATTAATTGAAAAATCACTCAGTCTTGACTTAAAATGTCTCTTAAGAAAAAACTTTAAAAAAAATAGTAAATTTTTTTTAAATTGGACAAAAATTTTTGGACATTATTCTAAAATATAAGAATTTCGAGATAATTTTCAGCAAGAAATAAGTTAATAATAAGACAATTTTTATTAATTTTTTTATATTATTTGTTTCAATGACAACTATTTGTTGACTTCATTTGACTAGTCATTACTTCCTTACTAATTGAAATAGAAATTGTGATAAGAAAATCTTTTAAAATAATCATAAAAATTATGTGTGATTTCGTAAAAAAAATCTTCATAAAAAGCTTCGTTTTTCTCTTCTTTTATAAATAACCAAACTAATTTTAGAAAAAAAATCTTTTAAAATTGGACACACTAATGTCTTATAAATACCGTTTTGAAAAAGAATTAAACCGAGGTGGATTCGGAGTCGCTTATCTAGTATCAGACTTAAAAGAAAAAAAATCGTAATTAATATTTTCAAATTTTAAATTTATTTTTAATCAGTTAAGAAGTAAGGTGATCAAAAAAATAGCTTTGAGAGACGTTCGACCTGAGGACGCAATCGATGTGAACCGCGAGGCCGATCTTTTGTCAAAAATCGAACATGATCACGTTCTAGTTTTTCATGAGTCTTATTTCGAAGGTCATCATTTTTGTATTGTGACTGAATACTGCGATGGTGGTGATCTGAAAGATTTTCTCAGTTCCAGAAATAAAGAAGGATACATTTTAACAGAGGAACTTGTCATAGAATTAACAATCCAGTTACTTTCGGCTCTGGTTTACATACACTCAAAGGGAATTATACACCGAGATCTCAAAACAAGAAATGTTTTTTTAAAGAAAACAAAACATGAAGAACACAGCATTCATTTGGTTATTGGTGACTTTGGCATCTCAAAAGTCATACCAGAAACTAGCACCTATACACGCACTGGTTCTCATTGTCTTAAAGGAACTACCAGCTATACAAGTCCGGAAAGATTTTCAGGCAAATATGATTTCAAAAGTGACATTTGGTCTCTAGGTTGCATTGTGTTTGAAATGTGCACTTTTAAGTTAGCTTATTCTGGAAAAACTGAACCAGAAATAATCTACAAAATTATCTATCATAATCAACCAGATTTACCGAATTCCTATTCTAAAGAATTAAAAACAATGTTCAAAAAGTATGTAAAAATTTTTTAAAAATCGTTGATTATAGTTTTAAAAAAAATAATTATTTTTATTTAAATTTTTATATTATGCCTAGTTTATGATCAAATTCTGAATTCGCCGAATCTGTGATCAGTTAATGGGTTTAGGACAATTTACAATGAATATATCAAACTACTGTATTGAAAATAAGATAAAATCCTTTTACTGCTATCTGTTTAAATCTACTTCAATTCTATTTTTTTTTTTAATTAGCTTTTCCAAATTTGGATCAACTGTTCTTGTAACACTTTCGCAAACAAATGTAACCATGAAGCTTAAGTTTTGTCGATAAATTAAAAAAATATTTTGTTAGTCAATAGATGCGGGTTAATGAACATTAATTTTTTTGCGATCACACAATTCTTAGTCAGTTTTTTTTTGTCAATTTACAGTATAGTTCCAATTCTGAAAAATTAAATTGTTGAAATTAAATAATACATTAGAATATTTTTAATAAAAAATTTCATGTGACTTAACCAATTATTTCAGGCAAACTATTCTGATGTATTACTTTTAAAATTTAGAGTTGAATAATTTTAAAGATAATGTGATGACACAATATTCCTAACCATATTAAGCTTCGAAAACAGTATTAAGACTCTGAAACTATGAAGCTTGGCTATGAAACTAAGTATAAGGTGACCTAGGCTTTTTAATATTTAATAATTTAAAACCGACAAATTAATTAGACATAAACAAAATTAAATTATTTATTTGTTTATCTGTTTCGAGCTAAAGCTCCTAATTCTGACTGAAAAATGACTTCATAAAAATTATTATTATATTATTTTTATTTCTAAAAAAAAAATTTTTATTTTAATAGTTTTTCATTCAAACTTAAAAAAAATAAATAGATTTTTTACAAACCTTTTTCCGACAAATTAATTATCAAGCATTTTTTAATTAATTATAAAAAAATTAAACATTTTTGTTCGCTTTTAAAGATACAAAAAAAACAAATAAAAGTTGAGTTTTAAATAATTTTTGCACATGATCACAAATAACATGAAATCTATTATATCGAATAAACATCATAGATTTGGTGAACATTTGATCATCAGCAATATTTGGCCCAAAATTTTAAAGACAGCAAATGCTAACAAAATAATGCAGAGATGAAAAAATTTTAAACAATTAATTTAGAATGCTTGAGAAAGACCCTAATCAAAGACCAACAGCTAAAGATATTTTAAAAAATGAATTATTTTTCAACAAAATAAAAAATCTGAAAAGTTTTTATAAAATTCGAAGCAAACAGTAAATAATTAATCAATAAAAAAATCAGTTTAAATATATTTTTTTAGCTTTTTTGGTTCGAATCTTCAGCAAGAAGACGTCATAAAAAAAGATGACACAAATGACGACAATGATGATGTGGTTATTTACATAAAAAAAAATGAAAATGGAGAATTTTTAACAAGCTTTAATTAATCAATTTTAAATTAATTTATTTTTTATAATAAAAAACTGATTTTTAATTGAACTTTTA
Source organism: Brachionus paranguensis (assembly GCA_016802215.1). Taxonomy (NCBI): domain Eukaryota; kingdom Metazoa; phylum Rotifera; class Eurotatoria; order Ploima; family Brachionidae; genus Brachionus; species Brachionus paranguensis. The sequence goes on along the minus strand of JAESIX010000008.1, from coordinate 1,914,454 downwards.
TTTAAATCATATGGCTAATGTTGGCAAACAAAATTTTCATAGAAAAATTAAAATGTGTTTTAAAAAACCATTAATGCTTAATTAGTGCTACGTTTTCGCTTTCCATAAGCTAATTCCCATCCAGGTCGTCTTCGATCATCTTTTCCCAAAGATCTGGCAAAACCTCTCTTAAATACGGGCTTAAAGAGCTCTGGTTTTTGGTTCATTTCATTTAGAATGTATTCCAAAAGTCTCATCTTGTTCATATATTCTTTTTCAGTCATTTCATTCGATTCTAACTCTGAAGAATCCAAGACGTCATAGTCTCTGTTTTTTTCCAAGAATGACACTGGACCAAATTGTTTGAAATTTCTGCCCAAATCTTAATTAAAAATTTAGACTTTTTCATCTAATTAAAAAATAATACTCACAGTCACATTTGACTAAATAAAAATTCAGCGAGCATAAAACAACAATTAAGAATATGAGTTTGGAACTTAAAGTGACACGATCCATCTCTGAGTTATTTCTCAATTCGATTTTTTTTTGCTAGAAAAAAACTTAATACTAAATTAAAATGAAAAAAGCTCTTTTTAAAAGATTTATTTATAGGTAAATTCGGAATGAGTAGAAATTCTATTGTAGAGATAAAATGAAAAAATCCGATTGGAACATATTGGGAAATGATGAAATGAAAGCTTTGAATTCTACTGATATGATTTAAAATTTCCGCTTCCATTAGATCCTATTTTTGTAAATATTGCAAGCTAGTCCTTATCTGAACATGATCTTTATAAAATTTTTGAAATATCTTAATGGAATTTTAAAAAATTTAAATTTCCTTATCAGAATAGCATCGACTCTAAGCTGAAATGAGATTAAGGCTCGCTTTCAAATATCAGTCTTCAATGACATTTGAAAATAATTTAAAAGTTTTTTATTTTTGATTAGATTTTATTCACATTTTTTTAATTTTTTGAATATATTTTTTCGATTTTCTTAAAATAACAAAAAAATTTAATTATTATTAAAAATATAACCATTAAAAACTAATCAAGAAAAAAAATAACCTAAAAAAAAGAAGTATTGAAAATTTAATCTTTGATCAAATATTTTTCAATTTTAATTAAACTTTTATTTAAAAAATCGATATACTTTTGGTTTATTGTTTTAAAATTTAATTAGAGTCCAATTTTTGAAGTTAGTTATATCGATTGCGAAAAATTTTTAATCTCAAATTATAAAATTTTAATTATCAATTTGTTTTTCAGTCATGTCATATTTATCCAAAAACTGTTGCGGAATTCAGTATTCAATAAAGGGAAAAAATTCTTTTGTCAATCTAGAATAACTTATGAAAACGACACTTTTTAAAATACAAAAATTTAAGAATAAAAGATTTAAATCAATTTATTTATGGTTTAATTTCTACATAAATGGTCTAGGAAATAGTTTCTAATTTATTTTAACTGAGCTTTTAGACAACAAGGACCTATTCAATCAAATTTTTTGTTTACTTAAAAAATGAAGTGAAATTTTTTCAGCACAATCTTTGCTAGCGTCATTTAAATTTATTAAATTCTTCCAAATATTTTTTATTACTAGCAATGTTAATTAAACATCATAAACTTGAATATTTGTCACAACAATAAAAATCTTCGTTCAAATTTTTGAAAAATATTTAAAAGTTTTAATTGATTTTTTTTTGATCAGCATTATTTTAGTATTTTTTCAATTTTTAATTAATAACAAGCTTTTGATGATCGCCTCTCTCTCTAGCAGGAAAATACGTAAATACTGATTATTTTAAGCTTTACTCCTGCGATTCCAAATATTTGCTAAATAAACTTAGTGATATCTAAAATTTTTGACGTTTTAATTGATTCTGTAGATTTTGAATGTTTTTTTTGAAAAAGTTAGAGTAAATTCTTGCTACTCATTTTATTAGCTTTCAAAAGAAAAGTATTTTTAATTTGTTGAATTATTAATTTTAAAATTTTAAAATCATTAATTAAAGGCCCATTAAAATCGGTTACACAATTTTTTAATAGAATACCACAATTTTTTAAAATGATACCACAATTATTAAATAAATGTACACAATTTTTAAAATAACTCATTCTTTTTAATTTTTGACACTACTTTCAAATGTTGAAATTACTCAATATAAAAAGTGGAAGTAATTTCATGAAAATTAAAAAAATTAAGCATTTTAGAAAATAACTTTGACGACACGGTCGAAGATGCTGAACCTTTAACAAAAAACAAAAGAAGCACAGGTAGGATTTTTGATTTTTTGCATGATTGCGAATCTTTAGATGAATTCAAGCGGCTAATTAAAGATGCATATTTACAATTGCAAACATCGGCGAAAAGGCTGCAAAAAAGCCATTTTTTTTCAAGTCAAAGCTGGTCAAACCGAATAAATGTGGTAAAAAATAATTTTTTTGTTTTTTTTTTAATTTTTTGTGTGGTAAAAAAAAAATTTTTGTGAAATAAAAAAAAATGATATAGTTTTTATTTAATATTTGTGTTTTTTTTAATAAATATGTGTTGAAATATACAAAAAAAAGGTTTTTCTTAATTTTAATGGATATTTTTAATAATTGTGGTTTTTTTAATAAAATTGTGGTATCAAAAATGATTTCGCGTTAATTAAACTTAATTTTTAAAAAGCTAAAAAAATTAGAAAAGGGCATCAAATTACAATTGGGTAACAACAAAAATGAGTACTCAAACTGCAGTTTTTGCATTATGAATCAAAGATTTGGGTTTACCAAGAGACAATAGGATCCTCAATATTTGATGCATAAATTTTCTAAAAGACATACATAAACAAAATGTTGAAAACTGGTACAGTACTTATTTGTACCAGTGATTTTAGTAAATTTACCGGAATTCCGGTAATTCTACGTAAAATTTCGTAAAAACAAAAAGGGCCAAAACAATCTAAGTTTTGTCAATTTTTTTAGTTTTTTTAGTTTTTTTTCAAAATTAATGAAAAATTTTATATAAAAAAGAATTATATTTTATTCGCAAATATTCGTAAATTTTCATTGATTTTAGTGAAAATAGTAAAAAGAATAGTTTTTTAGATGGCAGTGATTCTTTTGAATAACTAATTTTTAATACATTTTTGCAGATTTAGGCGATATATCAAAAAGATTTAATATATGTTTTTCGAAGATTTGTTTAGAAAATTTATGATTTGTTTTAATTTGTAAATACTATTGAACTCTTTGAAAACATCAAATTATCTTTTAAATAAAAGGAAAAATAAAGTTTTAGAAAAATGAAACAAGAAACATTATAACTAGTGAATATTACTGAAAATTTAATTTAATTTAATCCAAAAAATTACCTTTTTTACAGTTCATAGCATTATTTTATGTAAAATTATGTAATAAAATGTAAAAAAATGTTAAATTTCAAGTTAAAAAGATTTTTTTGATTCCGGCTACTTTGCAATCCAAAAAATTGAAATCATATTATATGAAAAATTAAATAAAAAAATTAAATTCTCTTTATAATGATATGACTGACTTTTTTAATTTTTAAACTATTAAATTATATTTACAAAATTGAAATTAGATTAAATGAAAATAATTTTAAATTCGACAAGATGTAAGAAATAAAGGTTAATTAGCGGCAATGCATATTGTGCATTATTCTAAATGCATGAAATTTTTGCCGAGATTTGCAGCAATAAAAAAAATCAACTTAAACATTGAATGTTTACTTAAAAAATATGCTTCTGCAATTCAATTAAAAGTCAAAAACTACCAAAAAACTTTCTTTTAATTATAAGTTTAGAGCGTGATCATTTAAATTTGACCATAGATTTGGCTTTTTTACTTATAGGCTGTTAGTAGCTTTTTTTAATCTAACAAGTTTATATTTTCTGCAAATAAACTTAAATTTTTAAAATAGACTTTATTATTTTTTCCCATTTTATATCTTTTTTTAGCATAAATAACTAAAATTAACGTATTGAGTTATTAAATAAAGTTTGAGTTTCTAATTTCATTTCCTCAAATATTAGAATTTTTTTTCATTAAATTTATTAAAAATATCCTGAATTTTCTTTAAACATCGATATATTACATTAAATACGTTTTTTTATATTACTGTATATAACGTAAAAAAAAGAAAAAACCATTGTTTCATAGCAAAACTGTAGATGAAACTTTGTATAAAATATCAAGAAAATCATTTTGAAAATTTGAAAAAAAATAAAAACAAAAAAATTGAAACGAGACAAAAGTGTCTTTAAAGACTACTTTATGAAAAATATTTTGTGAGTTGATGGAATTATTTTAAAAAAATTAAAAACATTTAAATTTCAAAGTAGATCCACAGAGATTGTAGATTCTAGCAAAAAAAACATTTGTATAAAAGGAAGTTGAAAAATCTAAATCTCATGAAACTTTAATATCAACATCTGAATGAAGATATAATCAAAGTGAAAAAATGATAACTTGCCTAGAAATGCATGCCCAATAAAATGTTTTAATTTTGCCAAGAATAACACAATAGACCTTAAAAAATTTTATTCAAAAAAAAATTCATTTTTAAAATCATTTGAAAATTAAGAGAAAATACTTTAACCAAAATTTTCCAGTCCCATGATTTTATTTTTCATTATTAAACCTTTTGTCAATGAGCCCAGTAAATACCACAATGGGCAATAATTTAAAAGTTTTTAACGCAAAAAAAATTAGACTTTGAAAAAAATTTTATTCTTTATGTAAGCCTTTGATTTTTATTTCTATTCACTGCATTCTCTTAGATTTTAGGAAACAGATGTATTTCAATGTATTTGTGTTCTTAATTAGTTTTCTTTTATGGAACTTTTAATTGAACTTGACCATTCACCCTGACTTTTATATACTCGATGAACTTAATGGCTAGTAATCTCTTCTATTTTCGTTCCTATTATCCTATTTTTTTATAGATTTTTTAATTAAATGATTTTAGACAAATCTTTATATTTAAACATCCCTTAGCCCTAAAACATGAGTCGATAATATTTTTACTCATAATAGAATAATTCTTTACAAAAAATTTTGGGTGGTGTAATTTTTAAGATTAATAGATTTTAAATCTAAGTTTGTCAAGATCAAAATTGGATCTAGATAATATTTGTTTTGAAATTGAATTGCAAAAAATATTTAATTAAATCTTTAAAAAAATAAAAACAAATTGTTTTAAAGTTTTCTTCATTAATTTTGAATTTAAAATGACTTGTCTTGAATTTTTATAAATATTTGTTTAGAATTAATATTAATTTTTGCCAAGTTTTATTCAAAAATTAAAAAAAAAATTTTTTTTTCTTAAAACCTAATCAAATATTTAAAATTAAATTAGAAAAAAAAATTTGTTCATCAAAAATTGAGTCAAAAATAACTTAACTTTGAATCCGACCCTACTAAAATTTCGGTTTTTAAATTATAAAATTAAAATTAAATTATTTTGCATAATTAGGAATTTGACTACCGTTTTGTAAAATCAAATGACCGAAAAAATTATTTTTATTAATTAAACAAATTATTTCTATCTTTTTAAAGAGCAAATTTTTATATACAAAGATCCAAACTAATTATAAATTAAAAATATCTGTTCATTGATGATAATAAAATAATTTAAAGATAATTTGAATTAAAAATATCCAAAAAAAATTGTTGAAGATTTTTTTATTTTTAATAGATGCGAACAAAATGAGCTTTTTAGTAGATCCAAAGCAGGAACCAAGACTCCTAGATCAAATACCCGGATATGACCAAATAATGAATGATTTGGGTAAATTAAATTTATCTTACTTAGATTTTGGTAAATTTTTCCCTAGGTAAAGGAGCTATTAATGGAAGTTTTGACTTGAATGAGCGAAAATCAAAGCTAGCTCATTCTCTAAAAGATATTTTATTCGACCAGAAAAACGATGAACTTTCTTATTTTATTTTGTTTATGGACTCAATAAACGGATGCAATTCGGTTAAATTTTTATTAGATGTGAACAATTTTAAACAAACTAGAAGCAACCTGGGATCTGGCTCAAAATGTACATCAAGTGGTAATAATCATGAATGCAACTGTCTTACCATGAATTTAAATTTTTTTTAAAGATATTGCCAATGATGCCATTTCAATTTTTGAAAAGTATGTTTCTAAAGATTCAAAGTATTTAGTTGAACTTAAAGACGAAATGATTACTCAGATTATAAGTAAAGCTTTTATTTTTTATTTAAATTTTCTTTTTTTAATTTTTTTTTAAAAGATGGAATTTGTCCCGAAAACAGTCAGATGATTGATCCAAAGTGTTTTGATCAAGCCATAGACCATGTCTATCTAACACTTGAAAAGTATTTTTTTATTATTTTAAAATTTCATGATATTTAAATATTAATAGTTAAAAAAATCCCCCTGTATAATTGATTGAAATTTAAATTTTTTTGAATATCATTATTTTCGTACTTTTAATATTTCAATTAATAATTTTATAAAAAATAATTTTTTTTCATTTATTTTATTACTCATTTCCATTGCTTATATTCTAGTGACCAAAATAAAACCATAATATTCTTTTGTAAAACAATTAATCTAAATACATTGTTTTCTTTAAAAATCTTTAAAAACTTTTTATAAGAATTCCAAGCATTCTTTAAAAGAATCATTTCATATCAGTGACAAATGCATGTCAGGCAAATTGGAATTTTAGTCTAAAAATTTAAAATAAGACACTAAGGTGCATTCAAATGATAAAAATTAACAGTACAGTTTGTCATTAATTAATCGTCAATAAATTCTTTTTAATTAATAACGCTTGTAAAACTAAGATGCCTCTATGCCCTAAAGTACCGACTTCTTTAAAATAAATCTATCAAACAATTGAATAAGAAATATGGTGTAGTCAGCATTTAATAATAATGCCAGTTTTTTTGTATTAACTTCATTAGCTGATTGCTGGATGATCATAGTGATACCCTATGCATGCTTAGTTAGTTTCTTTAACTTATATTTAAAATTATAATTGATAAATTTGATCATTTCCAATATCTTCTAATATTCTTTTCAAAAATGTTTTTTAATCACGTTTCAAGTTTTTTTTTAATTACTTGCACTTTTTACGTTAGAAGTTTCTAAATTCGTTTTGGTTTGCTGATTTATTAATATTAATTTTTTTGAATTTAAATTCATAAAAAGTAGGTTTTTTATTGGAAAGTATTAGATTATAAAGATATTTTTTCGAATCTCCTCTTATTTTTGAAGGACTATAGCTTTTTAATAGACATGGTATTTTTTTAGAGAATTTTAAAAATTGAATGCCGTTTTTTTGAATTATTTTGTACCTAATTTTTGAAAGATTCTAATGGATTTTTTTTAATTTTAGTTGAAATTTTTTTAAATTTTAAGCATCTTTTTTTTAAACCATTGCTCGTTTTGACAACTGATGACAAAGAACAGGTCTGGGATCATTAGAATCGATATTTTTCTCTTTATCGTATTCCAAAAAAAATATCATTTTTTAAAGAGGTTTTAATTTGAAAAATTTTAAACAGTTTAGCAATTTCTGATGGACCAGTGGTTTCTAAAATTAATTATTTAATTTTTGAATACTAAAAAACGTCAATACTTATATTGAAAGCTTATTCAAAAATTTAGCCTTGAAGTTTTCTTAGATAATTGAGAAAACATATTTTGCTCTAAAGAAAGTTTAAATTTTTTATACAGAACCTAAATTTTGATTATTTCCCAAAAATAAAAAAAAGAAAATATTCATTTAATAAGGATATTTGAAAAATTTTTTAAATTGTTTTTTTATTAAAAGATCTTATGAAAAATATCTAGTCAGCGAATATCACTGTAAATATCTCAAAACCGTACTGGACTCAAAAACTTTGAATTTATCCGATTTTCTTTACGATGATTTTGCAGTTGTTTTTTTCCTTGAGGTAATTTTTGACAATTTCTGAAAATTAAAAATAAAATTTAATAAAATTTAATTTTCTACAAAGTATCTCGAACAAGAAAAAGTGAGCTGTTTGCTTAAATTTTGGATCCAAGCGGACAATTTTACCAAAAATCTGCAATTGCTGCAAGCTTTCGATCCTCGTCCTGATAATATACAGCTTGAACAATTGTACAAGCAATCGCAAAACGATGCAATGATTATATATGATAAGTAATAAATTTATAAAAAAATTTAATAAAAAATTTTAATTTTAATTTATTTAGTTTTATTAGTTTGCAGGCCAAGTGCCCACTTGGCTTTGACGACCTTGTGCGGCGACAAGTCGAAGTGAACATTTGTCAACTGGAAGAAAGCAAAGCCGTAGACTTGGAATATGTTCTGAACACTTACTCGAATTGCTTTTACATTCCGCTTTTGATCATTTTTAACATACTGGATAAGTGGTACTTTAAAAAATTCCTTAGCAGTGAATTGTACCAAAAATACAAAAGCGAAATACTCAGCAATACAAAATTTGAGCAAAATTTATTTTTAAAAGAAAACTCACCTTGTACAGAAAAAAAGTGCGAAAGTGGCGAATTGTGGTCGAATCCTTTGAGTGTGAACATGCAAATAGGCAAAATCGATAAATTTGGTAGATTTATTAGATTTTTGGATAGAGAACCAGGCTCGAAGAAAAGTCAAGAAACTCAACTCAATTTTCGAGATGATATTTGGGACTTGTACGACGATTCAGAGCAATTTATTCAGCTGAGTAAAAAAAGCCCTAATTTTACTTTAAAAGAAAAGCTTGGAAAATTGAAAAGCTTGATGCCCATGCGGTCAGCGTCCAAATTTACTCAGGACGATTATGAAACTGCTGAGCGCATTGCCGCCAATCTGGTCAATGAAGTTATAAAATTAAATCAATCTAGTTAGAAATATTTTTTATTAAATAAATTTTATTTACACAACAAAAAAAAATAAAAAGCTTAATTAAACTCATCGATTTTAGAAAAAAGGACTTTTATGTGATCAGGTAGTTTTTTGTTTGGACTCAATTCTGCGAGTTGATCTTTGAGAGAATTTAATTCAGTTATTAAGCTGTCTATGTTGTCTTTGAGATGATTGTTTTCTTTAATCAATGTCTGTACTTTCTCATCAGGATCTGTGGTATTTTTTTTGGAATCGTGTTCCGGTCTAATGTTCATCTTATTTTCTATTAGAAATAGTTAATTTTCTTGCTACTTTGGGTTTTTATCAATGCTTTTAAATAAGTTTTCCATGAGTAATGTTGTTTATTTGTAGAGTAGCATGAATAAACGATTATGCAATTGAAAAACTGAGAATTTTTTATTTTTATTAGTAAAAAATTTCAAATAAAAAGGTTTTTTTAAAACAAATCTTTATTCCTGACTCATTAAGGTAAAGATGACGTAGTATTTAGCCTGTTTATTAATTTTTAAAAGTAAAATAAAATGATTCTATATAATCATAAATATAAAATCTTTAACATAAAAATTTACCCTAAATAAAAATCCCACATTGAAAATAGCTAAAAACTTTTTAAATATATAGAACATTTGTTTTAAGAGATATTTTTTAATTAAATCGATGCAGAATGTAAATTTAAATGTCTAAATAAAATCATTTCATAAATTTTTTTGCCAATAAAATTTTGATTTGATTTTGTTCAAGTTTTGATATTTTTTAATCAAATAAAAAAATTTAAATTTTACGATTTTATCTTACTATTTAAAATCTATACAAGAGAAAAAATTAAAAACCCCCACATTTCTTTACAACTATTTGCGGCTAACATTTTTCATGTGCAAAAAAAATTCTTAATTAATTCATTTGTCAAACATTTTTAAGCAATAAATTTATTAATTATCTAATTTATTTATTTTTTATTTATTAAATGTGAACAAAAGAATCTAATAAAAAAAAATTGAAAAATTTCTAGCTAAGATTGGCAATGTGAAATTTTAGTACAAAAATTACACTACAAAAAGTAAAAACGTTATAAGTTTTTTTCTAATTGTGAAAAAATGGTTCTGCAAAAAGTACAATATTGTACAAAATTGTACAAACGAATTATAAGCTCTGCAAAAACTCTGCAATTTTCTGTAAAATGCACACCATCAAAAAACATTTGATTAAAACATGCAATAAATTTCAGAGTTTTTGCAGAGCTTATAATTCGTTTGTACAATTTTGTACAATATTGTACTTTTTGCAGAACCATTTTTTCACAATTAGAAAAAAAACTTATAACGTTTTTACTTTTTGTAGTGTAATTTTTGTACTTAAATTTCACATTGCTCTAAGACTCGATAAAAAAAACTTTAATTCTCTTAATTAAATCCTCCAAAAAATGAAATTTACAGAATTTAAAAAAGCTTTAAATTATAGAATACAAAAATTTTCTATCTTCAAAAATCACATGATACTAAAAAAAATAATTTTCAATATTTCAAGCATTCAAAAATAATAGCTTTGACCAAAGTTAAAATACTTAAATTAAAAAAATTGAGTTCAAATTTTTATTGTCAATGATTTTTGGTTTTTTGATTTTTTAAATTTTAGGTAGAACTGAAGAGTGCAGAGAGTACATTTTTTCATAACAAAAATTTTTCGTTCCCAATTATGTATTGAGACTTTTTTTTTGGTCACATGAAGCGAAGAGACTGGAATACAGCCTTGCTAAAGATTCTAACGATTCATGATTTACTAAATCGTCTACAAAAAATTTTTTTAACTCCTACATAACTTGTGTAAAAAAAATTGTTTTACCTGAATTAATTATTTACGTCATATTTTTTTTAAACAATAGAATAAAAATTTTAGCTAAATTACGTCAAATCAAATCAAGCACCTTTAAATTTAATTAATTGCCTCAATCTGTTAAGAGAAAAAAATCGAAAGATCTAGATTCTTGGGTTCAGTTATAAAAAAGCTTACCCAAAAGCTTAATTTTACTAGCTAGACAAATGCGCTGCTTTTATCATTTACTTTAAATCAACTTTTTTTTTTAAAGTCGTAATTAAAATCAAGATTCTATTCAAGGTTAAATTTTCAAAACATTATAATAAATTATCAAAAATTATTTAACAGACTGATTGAATATTTGCTACCAATGTTTTATTTTAATGGTTTCTCAAATAAAATTTACCAAAATTATGTCTAAAATTAAACTTTTAATTAAAATATTTAAATGTTAATCTAGACATAATCAAAAAAATAACAAGAAACATTATTACCCCGGTAACACGAAACAAAAAAATTTAATTCCAAATTTTATTATTAAATTATTTTAAAAAAATTTACTAAAATCAATTTTAGCATCTAAAAAAACAACTGTTTTCAAAAAATATGATTAAAAAATTTTTTTAATTTTTTCTTTTAAATACCATCAAAGGTAAACAACTAAAAAATGTACACAAATTTGATTGCCAAATCTAAAAAATTTAACTTTCAACCTCCTTGTACATCAAAGCTATGTTAGCCGGCAGCTTTTTATCAGGACTCATTTGAATAATTATATTCTTGAGTACATCCAGCTCTTGGCACAATTTTTTCACTGTTTCGTTTAGTCTTTGATTTTCTTCGCTCAAATTTCTCATTCGGTCTTCGCGTTCTTTTTGCTTTTCCAGCGACTTTTGACGACACTTTTTCACCGCTGCATTATTAGCGTCTCTTCTTTTTGCATATTCATCAGTATTTTTTTCCACAACTTTATTGCCAAAACACACCACCGGTTTCTCAGCATTTTTCATCATCAGCTGCTTTTTGGTCAATTTAACATTTGGATCCGCGTTAAGCGGAGTGGGCTTCCTTCCCCGTTTGGGCTTTTCCACAACTCCAGATTGTAGCGGCATTGGTTTAACTGTATTCAGTCTCTTGATCACATTTCTGTCCTTAAAACCGGTATTTTCAATTGTACTTAATGCGCTGCTAGTAGCATATGAGCTCTCACTGCTCATCGAACTTTCATCACCGAAAATATATTGATTGTTGATGTTTGAATTGGTTAGAATGTGACCAACTTGGACCGGGTATTTTATGTTGTCATGGTCTTGTTTCATCTGTTCCTGGATGACAAGATCAGACAAATCTGTGTAGGTTTTCTCTTGACTAACATGGTCTTCGAGGCCTCTGTTTTGGTTTTCTTTTTTGACCTCGCTGAATGAGGGCAGTCTGTCAAGGGAAGGAAGTTCAAAAGTAGACAGACCCCGGAACAAATTCGTGTAGTCTGTTTCTGAGCTGGCAGTTTTTGGACAGTAAGTATCCAAATCGTTGTTCATCATATTTTGCTTTTGGTCTAATGTCAAAAAATCGTTCACCTCATAAAAAGCTTGACATGACAATACCGTGTCTTCGGTCAATTCAGAATCAAGAAAAAAGTCTGCTGCTTTTGTTATGGGCTGAATGGCTTTAAAACTTATCTTTGAAACACAATTAGAGGAAGTCTTGAATTAAGGTGATTTTGCGATTTTGAAATTCTTTGTTTTTTTTTTGAAAAAAAATGTAATTGTGAAATCTTATTTATAGTCGATTTTAGATGTAAAAAAATATTTTTCAAAGTTTATGTTTATGATATTAGTTTGGATCCTATTGGATCTTTCCTTAAACATAATTTGAATCACTTCAACATTTTATTAATTTTTATTTTAATTGCGAAATTACATTACTCATGTGCTTTGGGTACCTGAATGCTTTGAATAACTAGAAACAAAATTGTCTAATTAGCAAAAAAGAATTCGAATGGAGTTTTTTTCTTAATTTTTTCTATCTACTTGTTTGACTCGGGCAAAATATTAATAATTAGAAAAAATTAAAATTATTAATTGAATGAATTTTCAATGCCGATTTTCAAGAATTCTAACACTATTTGGATATTCTCTTGATTAAAACATTATTTTCAAATATCTTTGTTTAAATTTTAGATCAGTTTTTGAATTTTTTTCTTCATCTTGAAGATTTTATTAAAAAATATGTTAAAAATTCTAATCAGTGATGATTGAGAAAAATAAGTTTTAATAAGGTGCAGTTAAGTGTTGTGATAGAAACAAACATATTCGTTGAATAAAATTTGTTATAGCTTGCACAAATTTAAAATAAAATTTAATTTAAAATAATAATACATTTAAGAAAAAGAATCTTGTACTGTTAATTAAAAACAAATAAATATCACTTTTAAATTTTAATTAATAATTTTATTTCTTGTCCAAATTTAATCTTAAAATACTGGAAATTACATAAATTTTGGGGAAAATTCAAAAAATAATAAGGATTATTATTAAATGGGTATTTATATTAATTATTTGGGTGTCAAAAAAATAATGTTTTGGTATTTGTTTTTGACAAAATTTTTATAAACGAAATCAAAATTGAGAACATAAAAATTATTATGGCAATTTGAAGTTTATGATCAATTTTTTATGCTCAAAACAATCAAATCAACTATTAAATAAATAATTAAAACTATTAAATAAATTGTTATTTCTTAATAGAAATAATGCAGAGATACGTATTGGATTAAACATACTATGTTAATTAAAAGATAAACTCTGCAATATCGAAATGCACACTGCAGAGTGCACACCATCGAAATGATGCTATTTTAATAATTAATAATTTAATAATATAAAGGATAATTTTTTGCAGACTTTTGCAGATTTTACCTTTGGATCTAACAAAGTATGTTAATACCAAAAATTTACCTTCTATTAAAAAATAAAAATTTATTTAATAGTTTGGTATTTAATTTTCTGTTAACCAAATAGATATAATTTTTTTGTCCTGAATTAAAAAAATTATGAAGTTAAATTTGCTTCTTTTTAAAATATTTTAGCAAATACTAAATAAAATTTAATTTAATTTAATTTTCAAAATTATTAAGCAATAAATTTTAAAAAAATCTATTTCCCTAATCTTGTGTATAAGAAGAAAAATGGTAAATAAAACATAAATATTTTGCCAAATTTACTTTTATTTTGCAAAATAAAAGCTTCCATTGTCATTGCTCAAAACAGCTATTAACCATCCTATGGTAAGATCTGTTGTTCAAATAAAGAAACATTTTAAAATTTTTTTAAAATTTGAAGTTAGTCGAGCTCAAAAATGGGGAGACTTACAATGGACACTTGGCTAGCTGTGATGCTTGGATGAATGTTTACTTAACTCAAGTGATATGTACCTCAAGAGTAATTATTAACTAAGAAAAATTATTCATGATTACAAAACATTAAAGCATTTTAGGACGGAGACCGTTTTTGGAAAATACCAGAGTGTTATATTAGAGGCAGCACAATTAAGTATTTGCGAATACCGGATGAAGTAGTTGAAAATTATAAAGATGAACCAAGTAGGGGTCAACAGGTTAGAAAGGATCAAATGAGAAGAGGAGCCGGTTCTGGGCAAAGAGGCGGAAGAGGAGGACAATCAAACCGCGGAGGAAGACAGCCCTCTAACTTATCAAGCAATGTAGGAGGTTCCACTAACAGTATTGGAGGCGCCAGACCTGCAAAACAACAGCGAAGATAAATCTTTTTTCTAAAAACCGTTCAGTTCACAGACAATCGAAAGTAAATTCTTTTTGTTAATAAAATCTTTTTGTTCAAAAAATTCAATAAAATAAATTTTTTATTCAGCTTTATTTTTATTTTATTTTTGCGAAATCTAGACAAGATGGAAATAATTTTACATTTTAAAAATTTTCATATTTTTATATTTTTTGTGCAAAAAGAAAATTTTTATTTTTCGTTTTGAAAACTAAATTGGTAAATTTTTTTTTAATTTTCTGAAATATTACAAAAAAAAAAACACAAAAAATATGAAAATGTAAAAATATAAAATTATTAGCATTTTGCCGAGTTCTATTAAAAGTCACAATTCATTGAATGATCATTTAAATTTTTTCAATTTAATCGAAATCTAAAGTATCTTTGTAAAAAATTAAATAATTAAGAGTCTAAATTTTCAAAATACTTTATCTTATTGTAAATATTTTTTGCGTTTGAATTAGAAAAAATCTACAATAATTACCTCGTCAGGATTTCAAAAATTCCAATTAATATCAAGTTTTTTTTAATAATTTTTATTATTTTCGGGAGCGAAATATAAATTTTTGAAACAAATTTTTAATAAGCCAAAGAGGTTAAAATTTTTTTGAATTAATTAATAAATTGCTCAACAAAATAATGAAGTCATAAAGTAATGTGAAATCATAAGTAAAAATTGGTCATATTAAATGACCAATTATTTATATTTTACTAGCGGGTCTAGAATAAATAATAGCACAAAAATCAAGTTTTATCTGCCTAAAAGAGGAAAAAGTCTTTCCATTTGTTTTTTTATTTTAAAACCAAGCTGATCCTAGCTTTAAAATAAAAAATTATTTTCAGATAATTAAATTATTATCTGAAATTAAATCATCTGATTCAGGGATGCGGTCAGATATTTTCAAATGGGGGAGCTTGATGTGGAAAAAAATATTTTTTAAATTTAATTTAAAAAAAAATATTAAATTTATGAGATATAAAATATAAAAACGAATAAATAAAAAAATCTTAATTTTCTATTTTTTTATTTACAATTTGGCTGAAAAATTATGACTAATTTTAATAAATAGAGCTTTTTAAAGGGGGGCTCAGCCCTTTTAAATTTTTGATTAGGGAATTTGAGCACCCTTCAGTCCTCTTTGGCTGATCTCATTTTGCGAATATCATAAAAAATTATCTGCTGGAAATAAAGGTGTGTTACCAAAAAAGTGAATCTAGCTGATGTACCAAAAAGAAAATAATTTTATTTTATTTTTATTCTTCACCCGTTATGAAGAATTTTACAGTAAAAATAATGCTCTAACCTTAAATATGAACACCAAATAATTTCAATAATGTCATTTCGTGAAAAAAAAGCAAAAAAATTTTTTAAATAAAAAATATGCGAATGAAAATATATTAATTTAATTTATTTTAGAATAGTCCAAGTCTTAACTTTTTTGAGCTGAGAGAATTTAAAGAGTGAGTAAAGAATTCGGTATTTGATTTAATTTAATCTTTATCTATTTTTTTTTATTTTTTTTTCAATTTCATTTGCCAATAGTAAGGAGATGCAAATACAAAAAAAAGCAAAAATTTTCTAAATTTTCTAAATTTTTCATTTAATAAAAGAATAGTATTGAAGTAGCATAACTCAATAATATAATTTTTTGCAATAAATAAATACAATATAAAAAATGTAATAAAAATATTTTTTAATTATCAAGATTAAAATTTTTGTGATCGGTTATTAATTTTTGTTGACATGATTTAACTCTCTTAATCAATTTTGATAACGAAATAAAATTACTGAAATTATGTGAACGAGTCTTTCACAAAACAGGCAAGGGAAAAATTATCCACAACTTTTGTGAACGTATGTTCACATTTTAGGTGAGACCTAAAAAGATATAATCATCTAATTAAATTGATCAGAATGATCATGATTTGATCAAAAAAGCAAACATTCATTTTTTATTTTTCTTAGAATAAAAAAATTTATGATTTTATGAAACTCTGCCAATTAATCAAAAACTAGTTTAGGTTCTTTTATTTGCAGAATTAATATTTGACTGCTAGAAAAATAATTCTTAGATTTCTAATTTTTTGTTTTGTAATTAAATTTAATTTAGAAAAGAGTCCTAAAGCAATTAATAGATCGAACATTTTTGAGAAGTCTAAACTTGAATATTTTTTTTCATTTAAAATTAAAATTGAGAATAATAATGGTATTGATATATATCTTATCCTTTATCTAGTTAAATAAACTTCATAACTAGATTTCCTTGACTTTCTATATTAAAAAAGCCAATTTGAAAATTCAAAGCGAAAAAGTAATCAAAAAAATATAATTCAAATTTAAACACCTAGAATTTTATGCTACAATTGGAGCATTAAAAAAATCTCGTTTATTTGTTCAGTTTAATTTTCCTAGTTAAATAATAAAAAAAAAACTTATATACTTTTTACCAATATGTTTAAAGATTCAGAGATTCGCTTCAACAAGCATTTACTTTCTACTAATTGTTACATTATGATAAAATAAAAATTATCAATCAATTCTATAATAGCTAAATTTCTAAAGTTTAACTCAAAATCTAAGTGGAATAAAAATCTTAGATTAAATTTCCACAAATCGATCCTAGCAAAATAAAAATGCAGGACATTCATTTTTTAAGTTAATAAAATTTTTTTTAAATTTGGCTTTTAAAAAGCTTTTTAAATTTTTTCTAATTTATTACGATCTTTAAAATTAATTATAATGTTAAAACTTTGATTTAAAATTTATACAACTATTTTTTTAAAATAACTTTTATCAAAAAAACTGAATTCTATTTTCAAGAGGTATCCGTAAAAATTCACTTTTTAGTTAAGACTGATCGATTTGAGTGTCAGACTTCTTATTTGTAAAAATATGCTTGAGAATCTCAAATCCATACATTAGCCTGATGGTGTCAAGTTTTTTTAGTTTTTCGCTTAGCTGTTGGTTTTGGGTCTCCAAATAAAGCATCTTTTTTTCAAAATCAAGATTTTGTTGGCGCTTACGTTCCCGGTATTTTTTGGATATGATACAAGCTTTACGTTTTTGCTCCAATTCAAAAACTTTTTCATCACTAATAGTCTCGCTACTATCTATTTGTGCTCTCATTTTAAAAAAATCTTAAAATATAAAATCTATCAAGCTAATATTTATTCTAAAATTGAACAAAAAACTTACTCATCAAAGTGATGATAAAATTTTATGATTTTAAAATTCAAGAATTCAAAAAAAACATGAATATTTAATTTCATTCCATTTTAAATCGCAACGCCCCAATAGTTCGGCATCAAAATGAAATTTGTATTCCATCTAAAAAGCTCTATAATGATGAAACTAATCAAAATTTGGTGGTTGTTTATTACATTATACGCATCAATAATTGCATAAATAAATTTCATTATTCTAATTATATAAAGTTTTATTAAATAAAATTTAAATTTAATAATATCTAAAGATAAAATTGAAGGCTCTAAAAGTATTCTCTTTTGAGACATAGTTCCTAAACTGTTTTCTGAATTCAATTATTTAAAATCAGCACTGGTCATCATTAATTTTTTGGTAATTTTTTCTTTTATGAATGCAAATTAGAAACTAAAAGATTCAAAAGTTTTTTTAATTTATAATCAAAAATTGTTTATTTTTGTTTTTAATTCTATTTATTTAATGGGATTTAAACGAAGGATTCAGCCATTCGGACGATCCTTCACGGGCCGATCAGTTTTATTTATTTATTTTTGTATTTAAATAAATATTTTTTAATTTTGTGTTCCAATTTTTGCCAGAATAAATTTTGATTAGAATATTGAGAAGAATTTAGATGTTAATGATGCATTCAAAAATTATGCAATTTTTTTTTCATAATCACAAAGCCAAAAGAATGGTTTAAAATTTTTGAAATTTTTCCCTTTTAATTTCATGATACATCATCTATTGAAAATGCTTTATTTAAATTTGTGTTCATCAAAGAAAAATGAAAATGTGATATTTTTATAGAATTATTCGCTTAAATAAAGACAATTTTTTCTTGATGCTTGATGGTGAAAAAACATGAAACAAAACATGTTTTACTAAATTAAAAAAAATGGATTTTTTTAAGGAAACATTGGAGCTCACTGTAAGAACAACCAACTAATCTTGAAAATGAACCAAAATCCGTTTGATGTAAAATATGATCTAAAAGCGAAGCTCAGCCTTACTTTCATTTTAATTATAATTGTTCAAAAAACTTGTCAGATATAGCTCATAATTTTTCCAAAAGTTTCAAAACTATTCTCCCCAAATTTGTGGTCCTTATTAAAATCTCCGATAATTGAAGTATTATTTTTCAAATTATTGGAAATTAAAAATTGCTCTAAATTATTAAATGAGAATGATTTAAAGCCAAAAAACAAAACTAATTTTTTGTTTGATTGAATAGATTTAAATTAAAATTACATGAAAGAAGAATTTAAATTACAACTAAGAATACTGGTATAAAAACAGAAAATTAATTTTAAAAATTTTACTGATATAATATGAGAAAAAAAAATATTATTTTAAAATGGCTCCTATTTTTCAAGGTATCAAATATATTTTATAGGGGTCAAATTGTTTATGTATTAAAAGAATTAAAGTTTTATCTAAAATGGATTATACTAAATATTATTTTTTAATTAAAATAATATTTGAAACCCAAATAAAAATATTTGATACCTTTTGATTTAATACATAAACAATTTGACACCAATTGATGCTCAGGATACTAAAATGTCTGCGTGAAATCAGCCTAACAGCAATATAGACCCTAATGGAAGGTGTCAAAAGTCGGATTGACAAAATTCGAAGAAATGATATAAAAGAAAAATTTTATAAATAAACTTTGTAAAGCTTTAAATTTCTTTCTAAATCACTTGGTCTTAGTCTTCATTCTTTAAAAATGAAGGAGTTATGATCTTTTGAAAAAATTCAAGAAACTTTGTCTTCACCCGTTATTGATAATAAAACTCAAAATTAAATTAAAAAAATTAATTGTGTTATTTCATTTAGCTAAAATTGTCGGATATGACGGAAGTGACTTTGTCGGAGGGATCTGCCAACCGAAAAAAGTTTTTTTGATTCATAATTCAAAATTAATTTAAGTCTTCTATTTTTTACTTCTTTTATCTAAACTTATTGGTTTTAGTATTAATACTATTTTTATTTATAATTTAAAGTAAGCATTCCAAAATTATCTGCTTGTTAAAAAAAAAGAACTTCAAATAAAAAAAAATTTCCTTTATCATGTATTCGGATGAGTGCTTACTTGATAAATAATTTTTAATAATAAACCCCCTAAAATTTATTTCCAATTATATACAGTCGGCTCTCAAAAATGTTCTCATTTTTTTCAAATAAATATTTTAGCATTTAAAGCATTAACCAAGAGATAAAATGAAATTCAACAATTAACATTCTCTATGGTAGATAGATCGAAAATCAAAATAACTATTTAAAAAGAATCGTAAAAATTGAAAGAGCTTAAAAAAGACAAAACGAAGTTAATATTCAAAAATTGAAGATAATATTCAAAATTTGTAATTAAAAAAGTTTTAAGTATTTTTCTAATGTAAAATAAAACGCAGAGGTATATTTTTATAACTAGCATTAAATCTTTTTTAAATCAATTATATTTATTTGCAAAAATTTCGTTCTCGCAGAATTATTAAAAACACTTAGCTTTATCTATACATGATTTCTTAACGTGAAAATGTATTTAACTTATTTAAAATTGATTATTTAATCATTTTTAAAGCCAATTAAAATCATGTACACAATTTTTTAATAGAATACTACAATTATTATATTAATTTATTTGTTCCAATGCTCCTTCAGAATAAAAATATATAAAAAAAATTAATTAAAATAAAATTAAATAAGATAAAAAAAATAAAAAAAAAGGTACACAATTTTAAACTAATCTATAAAAATAAAGTTTAAAAATTAATTAAATAAAAATCACTTATTATATAAAAATGACACTTATTTGATTAAGAGGGCCACCTAATTAATGAAAAACCTATTCTTTTTAATTTTAGACACTTTTTACTAGTGTTAAAATAACTATTTATAAAAGTAAAAAAGAATAATATTATAGACTTTTTGAGTTGAGTTAGAGAAATATTGGGACAGGACAGAGTTATTCCATTCGATTGGTTATCAGACTGGTTGAGGAATACAAAGCGGGTTTCGAATCAAGATTTATCGAAAACCCGACTCCATTGTGTAATTGCTACCTTACTATTTCTTCTTTTTTCGTGAAGCCCAACTATGTAAACACGTGTAGAACGCTACATTAAATTTCAGTATCTCTTTTTAATTTCAGTTTATTTTACCCTATTTTGCTTAATTTTTTTTATCATTTTTATTTTTTGATTTTATTTCATTTAATTTAATTTTTATTTTTATTTTTATTTTATTTTATTCTTAAGTAGCTTAAGTTCGGTACACTTAACAAACAAATAAAAAATAATTTCTTTTTTCAAAATTAAGTTTCTGAGAGTTCAGGAAAAAAAAAAGAAATTGGTACTAACAATTTGCTAGGTAGCAATTAAAAAAAACATCTGATTTTAAACTGAAGGTAGTCTCCATCGCTGACGGCTTGTTCATCTAGACTCCTAGCTCGATTTGAGCTGATCGAAAGCGAAAAAAAAATATAGAAAAAAATTTATTTTACATAATAATAAACAAAAATTACTAAAAATGAACAATAATTACTAAAATTAAATAAAAAAAATCAAGAAATTTAAATTAGACTTCTTTTCTTCATAATAAATTTTTTGTCTCTCTATTTCAACATATCGTTTTTAACTTTCTATTAATTAAAAAAATTAAAATCGTTTTTTTAATAGTTGTGTTTTTTTATTAAAACTTGTGTTGAAATATAAAAAAATAAGTTTTTCTTAATTTTAATGGATATTTCTATTATCTGTGTTTTTTAATTAAATTGTGGTAGTTTGTTAAAAAAATGTGATATCAAAAATGAATTCGCAATTTTTTAATAATATAAATTTAATAATATTGATCATGATAATTAAAATTCGAGGTTAAACTTCAATTTGCCAAAAAAAATTAAAAATTAATTGTTTATCAAAATCCCTACGATTTTTTAATTTTCAGATTATCATGTTTTTTTTTAAAACAACACAACAAGTTTTTTTTAGCTTTAAAATTTAAAATTTTAATTTTTCAATTTCAATTTTTAATTTGTCAATTTCGAGCCTTTTTCCAGATTGTAAAGTATTGTAAAGTTAAGTAAAGGATATTTTAAACATTTTCAATAAAATGTTTTTTTTCAAAAATAAAAAAATCATATATTTAAATGCAATTTTAGCTCCAAATTGCTATAAAATTAGAAAAAAAATTAAAAAAAGTCTACGATAGAATTTTTTAAATGAATTCAGTTAGTTGTTAGCTTATTATTTTTTCTTGTGTTTTCTCTAAAACAGCTCAAGATTGATCTGAAAAAATATCGGATATTGAAATTCCTTATGAATCATAATTACTTTTAAATTTTTCAAATATTTTGAACATAGCTTTGACTCAACAAAGCATTAAATTTTTTGATTATGTTTTAATAGCAAGCTAAGTTTAGGTTTTGATTATTTTGGAGCTAATTTTATCAAAGTCCGAGTGGATTTTTTTTCTTAGTTATTTTAATTAACTTCATTAGACAGCCAAACACCAATCTTTTTCCTATGGCCACTGTAAAGCAGCTACCATAGACGGCTTCCTTAGTAAGCCGTCTCCGCAAGCCTTCTTGTTATAGCTTATTACTATTATTATTATTAATTATATGAATTATACAAAAATTTTTATATAATTTGTTTTTTTTATCTTTTATTTTTACATAAAAAAACGATTGACATTTTCCATATGATCTATATGTAAATTTATAAATGTTAAAAAACTGAATCATTTTATAAATACCCGGAAAAAAAACGCTGAAAAGAACGCCGTTTTAACGCTGGCAAAACGGCATTAAAACGGCTTCTTTTCAGCCTTTCAATTGGAACCATATGGTTTATTGAATTTCTTAATTAGTTATAAAATTGATTCAAACAGCTGCTGAAAACCCTAATGTAAGTCCTATCATTGAGGAAAAATAATTTACGATAGTCTTTTATTATATTTTATTATTAAATAAAAATTAATATATTTTTTCCATTAAACTTAAATTTTCATTTTAGATATTTTAAAGTTAAAGCTTTGATTAAAATTAAATTAGTTGTGATAAAATTATTAATTTTTTTAAATTAATTTGTTATTCTTTTTGAAGTTTTTAACTTTTAGATTGAAAAAGCATTTTAGATCATTTACTTTGAACGCTTAAACTCCTGCCAGTTCCGCTCCAGTCGATTTTCAGTGAGGCGGTAGCCATTCAAAAATTCATAGAAAGTTAAAAACTGCGTCTTTAAAAATTCTTTTAATCTAAAACACTTAAAAAAATAAATAAATTATACCTATAAATTTCTCAGCTTTCTTAAGTAGAAATTTTTTGAAATCTTTTTGAAGGAACAATAACAAAGTTATTGCTCCTTCAAATTTAAAAAAAAATAAAAATAAAATATAAAAGAAAATAAGAAAATTTAAAATTTAATTACCTCAATATTTTTTCTTTCTATCCTAAATTGTTCAATATTTAAACATATAGCTAACGATATGTTAAATTTAATATTTTGATGTAAATATAAATAAGTCTAAGGTTTTTTTTTTATTTTTTTTTATTTTTTTGAATTAAGTTACTCATGTGATAGGCATGGGAAAATCATTCCTTTCAAAAAATTAAAAAAATTTAATTTTTTTATTTAAATAATAATTTAAGAGCCGTTACCCTTGGGAAGTTTAAAATTGTTTAAAAACTTTTTTTTCATTTCTAATGCGATTTAAATTTGTTTAATACTGTTAAAAAAATTGACAATTTCCTACTGAACAACAGATGTAGCCCCAATAGTGAACACATTTCTCAAAATGACTCCAATAACCCGCAGGGAGTACTGGTGGTACATGAGTATCATCATTAAGGTAGATAGTTTTAAGTTCAAGAACTTTAGGAATAGAGCCCAGCTTACTTTCTTTACCGACGCAAGTGAGGACGGGCTAGGGGTCGTGGACGGGCAATCGGGTGAAGAGTACTCACTGCCCGCTCCGACGGATAAAATTCTTTTTAATGAGGCAGCAGCTTCCTTGCTGCCCTTATTGTATTTAGATGACCAGGCACAGCTCAAGAACGCCATTATCACCATGCACATCGACAATCAAGCTGTCATTGGCCTGTGGAAGCGGGTGAGAGCCAAGTGGGCCCGTTTTTATACATCGGACAGGGACTCTATGCACAAGTTCCTGTCTTTGATCCTGATCATCAACTGGTGTCGCGTCAACTACCAACTACACGTCCGCTACATACCATCCGCTGACAATCCAGCGGACGCACCATCTCGGTGCATATCACCGTAAAACGTGATTACGCATCGGCATGCACGCGGACACTATAAATACAAGTGCATTTTTCATTTGTAGTTAGCTTTTGGACTTTTTCTTTTAAAAATAAAACTTCTGACTTGAGTGGACACTAGCCACCGGTCAGTAACATTTTGATGTGCATGGTGATAATGTGACAGATGCTTAGCCTATATAAAGAATTTATATTATTATATTATTAAATAATTTATATTATTTTTTTACAATAAATTTTTATTCAGCTTATAAAAATTTATTATAAAAAATTAACTAATTTGCGAAGTCAAAAAAGTTCTATTAATTCATGTTGATCAAAAAAATTGTCAAATATTTTTTTAAATAATTTTAACAAAAGAAATTTAACTACAAAGCTCTGTTTTAGAAAAAAATTATTTAAAAAAAAACGCTGATAAAACTCTGCGACGTGAAAAACGCCGACGAAGAATGGCGTTCTTTAAGCATTTTTTGAGCGTTCTTTTTTTTCCGGGATAGTTAACTCTTTTAGGACTTTATTTTAGGAATTAAATAGTATCTGAAGAAGACATATCAAAAATACACCAAAATAGTTTTTAGCAATTTAGCTTTCAGGAACTAAATTTAAAAAGAAAAATTTTCTTTCGCTATCATTTATAGAAAAATTTAAGTTCAGTAAAAAAGTTTAAATATTTGTTACCCAGACTTTAAGCACTCACTTACTTGATGATCAACTCGTGTTTAAAACATATATATAGAATACGTGACTATGTTATTAATTAGCACACCTTGCAATTCT
This sequence comes from Brachionus paranguensis, assembly GCA_016802215.1. Taxonomy (NCBI): domain Eukaryota; kingdom Metazoa; phylum Rotifera; class Eurotatoria; order Ploima; family Brachionidae; genus Brachionus; species Brachionus paranguensis. The sequence goes on along the minus strand of JAESIX010000008.1, from coordinate 1,889,696 downwards.
TCTAGAATCAGAATGGAATTCAATTCTAGAAGACCCATCATCTCTAATAAGATACAGATGTCAATGCTATATAAAATAAGCGAACACAATCCTTTATTTTATATTATATTATTTATTTATTTATTCATTCAATAAACGCCTTAAAGGCGATGTTAAAAACAAAAAAAAAAGAAAAAAATTAGTCAAATTGATAAAAATAAATATTATATTATATTATTTCAATAAACTATTAAACAACTCTCCTTGTTATTCTTCCAGTAACATATTGCCTTGAAAAATATTTCTCTTTAATTATAGTTCCTGAGCCCAAAAAATATTTTTGGCATGTCTTTTTCAGTAACTAGTAACTTTCTAAAAAATAGCCCAAAAGAATTATCTAGAGAATTAGGAATTTCAATTACCTATCTTTTTTCCGATCAATCTTGAGCTGTTTTTGAGAAAATACTAGATAGATTAATTATCCACTAACTAACTGGAAATATTGAAAAAAATTATTTTGTTAAAATATTGAATCAAAAAAGGTGATTGTTACTAGCTTCTTTCTAAAATAAATATAACCTTTAATTTTTAAACAGTATTCCATTAAATTAAAGAGTTAAAAATGGTTGAAATCAATAGCAAGACTCTTACTTTTAAAAGGGACGATAATTACCACTATCTAAAAAATAATAACTCACATGTTAATTTTAATAAGTATACTTTAAAAAAAAAGAGCATGATAAATTATGTATTTTATTTATTTATTATTATATTTTTTTTTTTGCAAAAAAAAATTATTACTATTATTAATAAAAAATAATCAGTTTGATGTAAAAAATAATAAGTTTGATGTAAAAAATAATAAGTTTGATGTAAAAAATAATAAATTAGTTTAAAAAATGTTTAAATATGACTATTCATGGAAAAGTGTTGCTTTAATAGCGGAATGTCAAAAATTTAAATTGTCCTACGCTGGCCGTAAAAACGAATTAATCAAGCGTTTAAACAAGTTTAAATTACGAGAAAAAAATTTTGAAACTATTCTGCTTACTCAACATGTGGTCCAAGAAGAGCAAGCAGAATTAGAGGTTTTGTCGAAATTGGTTGCTAGATACTATAAAAGAAAAGATTTTTTGTACAGAATATGATTTAAATGACCAAGGCTGGTCATTTGCATGGTCTTTTTTAACAAAAAAAGAGAGACTAATAAAAAAAGTCCCAAATACCAACATTTATCTTTTAGCTAAATGTGAAGTAAAGTATAAGCTTAATATGGATTATGCTAAGGGATTTTATAATAAATTAAATTTTGAATTTGATGAATTGTCAGATCTAATTAAGGATGTGAGAATAGTAAAATTCAATAGGGATGATTGGACGGCATCATCTTGTACATGCAGTTATTATTTAAAAAATTATTTCTGCTATCATTTACTTGTTTTAGGTGTTATTGAAAAATTTATAGAGGTACCTAATAAGTTTAAACATACTAATATTGAACCAAAAGCTAAACGTGGTCGTAAAGCAAAGGCTACAAAAGCCTTAAAAAGACAATAATATTATAAATTTAATTTTTTGTATTTTTATTTTTTTAATTACTTTTTTACAATAAAGGAAATATATTTTTCAATAAAATGATTATTTTTTACAGTTAAGTAATTATAATATACATGCTTTTCGGACACTAATTATTTTTTACAATCAAGTTATTATTTTGTGTGAGAAAATAATATTTTTTAGGTTTTTTTTTTATCAGGTGAGTAATTATTTTTTAGATACGACTGATTTTACCCCTTTTAAAAAAACCAATTAAAAAAAAATTAAACTTTGGTTAAAATTAGAATCAAGTAAAATTGTTAATTTAAATACTAAAGTTTTATTGTTAATACTATCAAAATAATTTTTGAAATTTTTAATATAATTCAAGAATTCGCAAGGAATTTTCAAATTTATTTTCATCGAAAAATAATTTTTAAAAAAATTAATTTTTTATAAATGATGCAAAATAATAAATCTGATGAATCATTAAAATCAATTCAAAAAGCCAAATATAAACGAAATGTATTGCCTAAAAGCGAAATAATACAGCTCTATCTGAATTCATCAGTAAGTTTAAATGCAAACGGCAAAACAGTTCTACCAAAATTTTCCAATAATGACATTAGCACCCACCTGAATAATATCCAAGCAACTCAAAATGTTGTTGAGCCAGAAAATAGCAGTTTGATAGACTCAAAAATATCCAATGGTTCAAAAAAAATTTCCAAAGAAACCAAAAAATTGAACTCTGTTTTATATGAGCAAGAAAACAGCGGTTATGTAGAAAGTATGAAAAAAATACTGTCAAATTTGGCTCTTGAATTTATTCTGGATTGCAAACAGCGCCTTGATTCAGAAAATTTTTTCACATTGTTATCTCTTTTAAGTAAAGACTCTATCGGCTTAAGAGCTGATTTAAATTCAAAGGATTTGAAATTTTTTTTATACCAAATATTCGATTTGATTAAAACAGACAGCATTTTGTGCCAAAAATTCAGTTCATTTTTGACCAATGAATATGCCATGGAATTTAATTTGGTTCTTGAAGCAAATCAGTATGAAAAAACATTGGACTTTCTACAAAAATTGGAGCTCCTCATTCCAAATCGATCAACCTTCCGGAAACTTTTACAATCAATAATATCCTTAGGGAATTTTTCGTCCAGTATGGATACCTCGATTAGCAAGATGGAGTATATTAAGTCAAAAATTCGTTCACTTACAAAAAATAATGCTTTGGTCAACATTGATCTGGATCATTTGTTCGATCAACGATTTGCAAATGTCGAGCCAATCTACGAAAAAATTTCCTTAGCTGAAACAAATCGAGAGAATTTCTCAACTTCAACTTTAGTTGAACAAGAGTTTATAGACTTGACATTTAAGACATCTGATTCAAATAAAAAACATGTCAAACATTTTAGAAATAAACATGGTAAAAATTTAAAAAAAATAAATTAAATTTATTTGTTATTTGTGAATAAATAATTTTTTTTTAGTAAATTAAAAAAAAAATCATATTCAAATTTTCTAAATTTATTAATTTATTGTGGAGTTGTTTTAAAGTCACAAGTCTAGAGTCAATTCTCAATTAAAAAATTGACTCAAGAAATAAATAAGCAGTTTAATTTTAGTCATTTAAAAAAGTCTTATACTATTAGCATTTTAGTTAATAATTAGTCAAATAAGCATTCATCCGTGTATTCGGAATAAAGCATTTTTTTGACTTTTTAAAATTATTTTCTTTAAGTAAGAATTAAAAGACTTTTTGATTTAATTATGAATGGCTCTTGAGATAAAAAATCTAAAAATCACATTTATTTAGATGTACCGCTATTAGTCTTATTTTCCCGCTCTTTTCAAATTTTTAACTTTAATCTTATTCTTGATATAAGAGTTTATACTCATGAATATTAACTAGATTAGAGTCAAAAAATTAAGATTTAGTACAAAATTTTAGTGATAAATATATATTTATTACTGAAATTGCTATACTTTGAAATATAGCAGCTTAAAATAGAATCTAGGAAATAAAATAGAACATATGTAAATCATTTAAATTTATCGCTTTCATTAAATCTTTAAAAAAATTAACTGAGAAAATAATTTAATAAAAAAATAATACAACAACTTAAACAAAATTAAAAAATAAAGAAAAAGTGACATTTTAAAAAATTATCTCTTCTCTTAAATATCTCAACATTTTTTTTAAACTAAGTAATTATCTAAAAATTTTTTCAAGAATCTGTAAAGAAACTACAAAAAAACTCTAAAAGTTCTCCACTGAATAAAAAATTAAGAATTTCACATAAAATTTAGAGGAAAAGTAAAAAATTTTTGGATTTGAATTTTTTTATCTCTAGAAAATCTCTATTTATTCTTCAAAATTTGTCAAATTAAAGAGATTTTCAAAAGAATCTTTAAAGAAACTATAAAAAATCTTCAAAAAATTTTTGACTAAGAAAGATTTTCTTGGATTTTCAAAATTTTGTTAAGAGTATATGTGGAATAAGCATAAATGTTGGAGAGAATGCGTTGACTGTTCTTTAAGGGACAGATTTTTAGATTTAATTAATTGGAAGTTATTTAATTTAAAATAAATTTTACATAAAAAAAATATAAAAATGTAGACCAAAATAAAAATTTTTTAATATATTTTCCTTTATTAAATTTATTAAACAAAATATTAAAAACATTATTCAAAAATCAGTAAATTCAGTAAAAATTTTGAGAATGATAATCATTTGAATTAGAAATCTAAATTTTTTTAAGAACAAATATCAAATGAATTCCACTTGAATCTCTTTTTTTTTCCAAAAGTTCCCATCCTTTAAACAAGAGATTTAACCTAGCAGTTCCATATATTCGATGGGCATTGTATTCTATTCGACTAGATCCATCGTGTGAAGCTGGCAAAGAAAGAAAAAATAGACCTCCTGGCTTAAGCATGCAGTGAACTTGTTTTACAGCATCAACATCTCCATATGGTGACAATGGATCACCATAGCGGCCTAAACCACTATGCTCGATTGAGGAAAAACTTGCTGCTACATCAAATTGCTCAGTTCTTTTATTTTCTATCTGTTCATCAAGAAAATCATTCACATGAACCCACTTTATATTTGACAAAATGTATCTCTTTCGATTGTAGTCCAATGTTGTAATAAACGAAGCACCAATATCATAAGCAATAGCTTCAATCCACGGCTTTTGAGTTCCAATCACAACTACAAATTTATTCTTTATCTTTTCAGCATAAGAATGCATCATTTGATTAAGGACCTTATCGCCGTAGTTCAGACCTTGATTGTCCCTGACCTTCTTTAACTGACCATAAAATTTATCCGAAATTATTTCACTGATTACAGATTTGTTATCAGAATTTGAATCTGAATAGGCCTCGTTAATGTACCAATACTTGGTAATAGGCATTTTTCCATTCATTGTAAAATCGTCCATCATATCTGCAGGTGGTTTGCGAGGAGGTGGTCTGATTATTAAGCTGGTGTTTGGATATCTTAACTTTTTGAACAAGTCAACACATTTGGATAAATATTTGTCATCTGAATTGAAATGCGATTCATCAGCTAAATTGTCCTTATCTCTGGTAACAACCTTGTCTATGACATCTTCTTTGTCATTGTTTTCTTGGAATATTTTTCTAGATTTATTCAATTGATGGATGAGAAAAACTAAAGATAGAATTGATATAAAAAATATAATAACATGCTTTTTTGTTGTCGTGTTCAACATTTAAGATTGCTTTAAATCTAAAAGAATTTTTTTTAAAGTTTTTCTCTGAGCTTTTTAATAAAAATAATAGTCATTCATAAAATTATACTAAAGTAAAACTTGAAGGTCATTTTTATTCTTTTGGTTATTCATAATATTAAATATGAAAGAATAAAGCAAATTACATTTTTTCAAATAAAAAAGAAATTAATTATTTTAGTTTCGATCTAGATTAATAATTTTACTATCAAGTATTTTAAAATAATTTTTTTTCCATAGCAACCATATTCCAGATTCCATAGAATTTTTTTCACTTAAACCGAATTTTAGAATTAAAACTATTTTTCTATTTATATTAAAAAAAATATTTTATCTAAATGATTATGTTATTATTATTATTTATTTTAATGAACGCCTTAATAAGTTAAAAGGCGATGTATATTAGGGTTTGAGTAATATCTGAAAAAATTCAAATATGATATGTTAAATTTTTTTTCAATAATTTTGGGGAAAATCCTGGAATCGATTGTATATGCAATCTCTGAAAAAAATTTTACACGTGAATTTGTCCCCATTTACTTAACATGCTTTTTTGTCATTGTTTAGACATTTTATTTAAATTTAAATTAATGTATTAAAAAAATTAATTAAGTTATTTACCAACCAAGATCTCATATTTTTTTTTAAATACATGCTTTATTGATTTTATTGTTTTATTTTTCAATAAAATTTTCACAATTCTTTATTTTTAATTTAAATTTTTTTTTTTTATATAATAATTAAGATAAATTATAATACTTAAGTAGTCTTTTGTATTCTCTTTTTGTTCTTACTAAAAATTTATATTTACTAATTTTTAATTAAAAATGAAACCAAAATCTTTCTAATGCATTAATTAAGAGACATCGAATTTACCTTTAATTCTGCTGTTGAAAAGCTTTTTTACAAACATTCTAATCTTAAATAGTTCTTTGAATTAGTGTACACTCTGTTCAAGTTTCTTAAAAAATCCTATTCTAATACGATCTTTTAATTTTTAATTGAATAGGATAAATAAGTTCTGAAAAATGAAAATTAATTCTCACTAGATGATTAATATTTGATTTAAATCTGAAAAATGTTGACAAATTTGCATCTGATCCATCTTTAGAAATAATCTAAAGAAATTTAAAAAAAATTTGGTCGATTTTTTTCAGACTTTAATCAAACATTATTCATCTAATGAAATTCTTGTACATTTTTCACAACTAATTTATCTTTTTAAATTAAATAATTGAATAAAAAAATTTAATTGGAATAGGAATTGATAACTTCAACTTGTCTAATCAATAAAATAAGAATTAAAACTTAGTTAAACAACCAAGATGGAATAAATATTTCAATAGAGTTTTACTTTTAATAAAATTAAAATCCATTAAACTACAGACTTGTTCCCTTTTTTACAAAATCATATTTAATTCTTATTCAGTCATATTGCAAATATAAAGATGATAAAATAAAAATCATCTAAGGAGAAACAGCAGAAGTTAAACAATTGAACAGCAGAAAATTTTCTTCCGAGTAATAATTTTTTCACTTTAAGTAAATGACGAGAATAAATTATTTAAAGTGAAATTTAGTAAAAATAATCAACATGAGTTCCAGAAGAAATTTTATAAAAAATTATATTATAAATGGATGATGAAGCATTTAAAAACGACTGTCAAAGTAAATTAAATAAAGAATTGCATGGATTGTTTATTTTAAATTTTTTTTGAAATTTGAGGCAAATTGGTTGACCATCATGCTCAAATCAGTAATTTAAATAAAGCCAAGAGACCATATAACCTATTTTTACTATTGAAAATTAAAAATCAATCATTTATTTGTTTTATCTTTTCCAAATGCTTAGTGTTTTATGTATGTCGACAAGCTATTACATTTTTATTATTTTTAATCTAAGTTTTCATTTTTGGTTGAACAATTTTTGAACTATGATATTGTTCTTTATTTTAAAATTAAAAATCACAATTTGATGATTTAAAAAATTTAAAAATGAATTAAATTTTGTGATTACTTAAATGTGATTACTTACTTAAATACTCCTAATTCATATAATGAAAAAAGAATTAAATTTTTGATTTCAAAAAATTGAAACCATTTGCAATTCTCACTAAAAACAGGTGTTAATAGTTATTTATTATTATTATTATTTTTAATATTATTTATGTAATTTTTCTAAATAAAAATAGAAAATATTTCTACGAATACAGTACATAAAGGAAAGTCGCAGAATCGGTAAAATTACATTATTTTACGTAATTTTACATTAAACTATGTAAGATTACATAATCTTACATCATATGTAGTAGGTAAGAAAATGTAAGTTTACATTAGATTCTGTAATAATGCTGTAAAACGCTTACGGCCAAAAAAGGCCATTTTTAAGAAAAAAACAGAAATTTTAAATTTTTTTCAAAAAACAACATTAATTTTTTGAAAATAAAAATCTTACAAAATATTACCTTTTCTTACATTTTCTTTTGTAATTTTACACAATATAATGTTATATTCTATTATTTATTTTGTTATTAAATGTAAGTTAATAAAAAAAGTTCCATTTTTTCATAGTAACAAGGCATTATATTAACTTTGGATATTAAAATTTGTAAAAATAAAAAAAAAATATATTCTTTTCTTAATTTTTTTACAAAATTTAATTCCACAATTAATAAAAAGACCCGGATTTCATGTGGCTTATGAATTAGTTGTCATAATTTTTTATGGAAGTAAGAAAGCAAATTATTTAAACATTATGGAAAACCATTATGTTAACAAATTTTTTTGAAGAAATGTAGTCAAAGATTTTCTATTTACGCTTTTAACAATGAAAAAATGGAACTTTTTTTATTAACTTACATTTAATAACAAAATATTACCAAAAATGTTATATTCTTACATTATATTGTGTAAAATTACAAAAGAAAATGTAAGAAAAGGTAATATTTTGTAAGATTTTTATTTTCAAAAAATTAATGTTGTTTTTTGAAAAAAATTTAAAATTTCTGTTTTTTTCTCAAAAATGGCCTTTTTTTGGCCGTAAGCGTTTTACAGCATTATTACAGAATCTAATGTAATTTTACGTAATTTTACATCATTTTATGTAAACTTACATTTTCTTAGCTACTACATATGATGTAAGATTATGTAATCTTACATAGTTTAATGTAAAATTACGTAAAATAATGTAATTTTACCGATTCTGCGACTTTCTTTTATGTACTGTAGTATTTAAACAGATTTTCATTCGAGGTTTGTTCTCCTCCTTTTATTATTTTTAAATAAATAACAATAAAAAATCTTTTATAATTTTCATGAGTTTTTATTAGAAATTATTAATTATAATGGGTTATTAATGACAATAGAAACTTTAAATATTCCTTTTTAAATATAAAACTTTAGGTGAAAATAATTTAAAAAAAAATTCAATTTGTTATTGAAAGTTAAAAATGGTTTTTAGATCGGAGAATTTTAGAAATTAAAAAAAGGTCATTGTGAGTTGGAAAAAAGATAGAAAAAAATGATAAAATAACAAAGTTTTTTATTTTTATAAAACACTTTTCTAAAGTAATTAAATAAAAGTCATTAAAATTCAATTGTAAAATTTTATTAACGAAAAAACTGAAATATTATATAAAAAAAGTAGGTAAAAATTTTGGATGGAACAACAGCTATCTGAAATTCGAGCAGGCTGGTCAGACGAGACAAAATAGCAAACTGATCCAGAGAACACGGCGATCAATGTAGTATTGGTATCACATGAACGTAAGCAGCAAGCCTGGATTAAGGGCCTCGTGGACGCAATGATGCTGATGCAAGAATGATAAGTTAAAAAGAGAAGCGGAGATTTTAAAAAAGAAGACTAACAAACAACTAACAAAGTTTTTAAATTTAATAAAACCATTTTCTATATTTCGTGTTAATTTTTAAAAACATTAGTATTTGTTTCGTCTAGATTAATTTAAAGCAAGAGATCACGTTTGAAATTTTCTACCATTAAGCTTTCAATATTTAATGGTATCAACATAATTTTTGTAAAAAAGATTTAAAAAATTTAATCAAATAATTACATTTTTTAATTTTTTAATAACCAAATTAGCTTTTTGAAAGTCAATAATATTCGGTCCAGTCAAATTCTTTTTTATTAAAATTGATTACAGCTTTAAGAATATTCGGGGCGAAGATTTGGGTTAGGTAAACATAAAAAAAGTGAATAGCAAAAAAAAACACTTAAAAAAGTCCTAAAATTTACTTCCTAAAAAAAGGAAAAAAAACATAAATACTAAAATAAAATTTCAAAAAAGATAATTGACCATAAATTATTTCATTTTTTGATTAAAAATTTCTTGATGAGTAAAAATCACATAAGTTCATGAAAGTATATTTATAAAAGAAAAAAACACATAAATGTTTTTGTATTTAGATTAAATAAACATAAAATAGTGCGTCGAAAAATTTGATGGATATCTATGAGATAAATATTCCATAATTATAAATAAGAACTGTTTTTGTGGAGAGTGTACAAATATTTCAAATAATTTTTATGTGTTTTTTAATATTCATGACTTCATTTAGGGTTTCATAAAAAAAATTTAAATTTATGTGCAATTTACAGATTAGGAAATATTTTTTATGTGTATTTTCTCTTTTTGAAAAAAATAATTTTTTTATGTGCTACTAGCATTATTTATGTTTTTTAACATCTTTTTATGCTTATCTAATTTCCATCCGAACATCCGAATGAAATAGAAACATGATGGAAATAACTAAATAACTAAAAATTGGTTAGCTAATTAGAAAAGAATAGAAGTGGAATTTTTTTGAAATTTTTGACTAGTTTGTCATTTAATCCATATTTAAAGTCTTAAAGTTTTTTTTGAAAATGTTGTGCAAGAGTTTCGTTAGCTACATTCAAATTTCGGAATCTACAAAAAGGCATAGATTTTGGTTTTGAATTGGCCTGACTTCTGAAGGATCTGATGAAATATCATTTCTAAGAAAGAAATTAAATAAACAAAATATTAAATATTTAATATTTGTTAAAAATATTATTATTTAAAGAATACAAGTTACGAAAATCTAATTTAGTTTTTTAAATTTTTAATTGCTATTATTTTAGCAAAATATTTATTTTCATTTAAAAAATAAATTAAATTAGTCTAGATTATTAAGAAAAATTAAATTTTCCTTGATATTCAACAGTAGGCATAAATAAAATTCTAAGTCATATAAAAAATTTAATCCTTTTTTAATAACATGCCTTTTTTAACATACTTTATTAGACACCTAATTTTAGACAGTTGAAAAAAAGAAAAATTTTATTAAATTTAAAAACTAAGTTTTAAATTAAATGATTTTAAAAATTTAAAGTAGAATTCAACTCGTTTAATAAATTTGTAATTAAATCTTTTAATTTTTGAAAAATTATATTAAAACTCCATATAAAATCATAAAAAGCATTTTCTTCTAACTAAAAAAAAGGATTGAATTATAAATTTTATTAAACAAACGATATAATAAGATGATTTAAATTAAATTTTTAACAGGTATACAAACTTTTTCAATAAATTTGGACTTTAATTCCAATTGAATATATTTTTTAAGCCTAAGTGCGTTAGATGCAAAAAGAACATTGTCAGATATATAATTGTAATTAAAAGTTAATTTGTTTTGTTTATTTTTTACTTAAATATTTTAAGAAATAAAATGATTTTTAGCTCAATGGTTTTAATTTTTTTAAGTGCTCAAGTTTAAGTGTATAATTTTTACCACAACACCAACACTACCCAGGAACCAAATCCTTTTTAGGATCCTATAAGAGTCTTTAGTATTAATTAAGATTTAGGATCATAAAAAGTTCTTGATTGAATCGTGTTTAAAATCTTGCCCATCAAGATTTTTTACTGATATTCCTACTAAGATTCTTAACGAATCTTGAAAATCAAACGATTAGCCAAGATAGTATCAAGACCTGACTTAAGTGCTCTTATAAGATCTTTAATCAAAACCTTGTTTTTAGGATTTTTCTATAAATTGAAAAGATATTTTTGAAGTTTTTTTTCTTTCAAGTATATTTTAGGTAACCTGATAGGATTCTTACCTGTACAATCTTAAGTTTTCTTGAACCAGGATTCTTATATTTGTCTTTAGGAATCTAAGAGAATTTATCTTAAGATTTCTTTAAGTTTAGGATTCTTAGGGAATCAATCGGATTTTCCAAGACTATTTCTTTTAATCGGGATTAATAAAGAAAATTTATGGATTTTTTTAAAGACTTATCATTCAATATAGCAATTAAAATTTAATTAAAGTAAAGTAAATAAAGTTTACTTTTCTATATTTTTAATCATGCTGGTTTTCAAATTTATATTCGCTAATGAGATCCATTTTCGACTTAAAAAATTATGGACTTTTCTAAAATATCAAAGCAATTTATAAGAATTAAATTATTTGTTTTCTTACAGCAAAAAAAAACATCATTAAAATAATCTAATTATTTTAAAATAGTAAGTCTTTACGTACTATTACTTTTGACAAGTTCATAAAATTATTTGTGATAATATCATAAGGAATAACAACTGAATAAAAAAAATTTTCAATTTCCGAAAAAAATTTAATTTGTCCGAAATAAAATTCATTCTTAATCTTATACTTAATAATAATACTGGTTAATTAAAAAACAATTTTGGTATTGAATCGAATTAAAAACTTTGTTTTTATTCTCGATTTGTCGCGAATAGATACATCTTTAGAAAAATTATCTATTTCAAACATTTCTTGTTCAAATAAGTTTAATTTTCTATGTTTAAAAAGTTCTAATAGTCCGGTTTCACAGGGCATTGTGAAATTTCATACAAAACTTCCAATACAAAAATAAAAAAAATTTTATAACTTTTGTTCTAAATTTCAAAAACTTGTTCTGTAAATGAAACAAAGTTAAACAACTGTTGTTTAACCTTCTGTGAAAGTCTGCAAAATCTGCGCAAATTAATTGCGTTTTATTTTTAATGTTTTTAAATAGGGTGCAATTTTGCAGAATTCACACAGATTCATTTTAAATCAAAATAGATTTTTTTAAGTTTTCAAGAACTTAATAATCCTATAGGACTCTTAAGGACTCGTCTGACTTAGGATCCTATACGAACAGGATATTAGTCCGGAAAATTCCTAATTGGGATCCTATCAAGAATGGGTTCCTAGGTAATGCAAGCCTGATAAAGACCACAATTTCAACACAATAAATGAAAACGTCAAGTAGTAAGGCATCAAGAAGTCAAAGCAGTCATAAAAGATAGAAATAAAAGCTTGTCGTTTGATATTATTAAAAAATTATGTAATAAAAATCTTATTAAAAATAAAAATTTAAGTGATCATTTCAAATTATGACTGGGAAAGATTTTCTTGGATTTTCAAAATGTTGTTAAGAATATATGTGGAATAAGCATAAATGTTGGAGAGAATGCGTTGACTGTGCTTTGTAAGACTGATTTTTAGATTTATTTAATTGAAAGTGATTAAATTTAAATTAAATTTAACATAAAAAAATATAAAAATGTAGACCAAAATAAAAATTATTTAATATATTTTCCTTTATTAAATTTATTAAACAAAATATCAAAAACATCATTCAAAAATCAGTAGATAAAAATTTCTCTCTGGCGGTTTTTAACCTGAAATTTATTCGAAAATTTTGAAAAAAAAGCGTTTATTTTAAAAATTTTGTGAATGATAATCATTTGAATTTCAAATCTAAATTTTTTTAAGAACAAATATCAAATGAATTCCACTTGAATCTCTTTTTTTTTCCAAAAGTTCCCATCCTTTAAACAAGAGATTTAACCTAGCAGTTCCATATATTCGATGAGCATTGTATTCTATTCTACTAGATCCATCGTGTGAAGCTGGCAAAGAAAGAAAAAATAGACCTCCTGGCTTAAGCATGCAGTGAACTTGTTTTACAGCATCAACATCTCCATATGGTGACAATGGATCACCATAGCGGCCTAAACCACTATGCTCGATTGAGGAAAAACTTGCTGCTACATCAAATTGCTCAGTTCTTTTATTTTCTATCTGTTCATCAAGAAAATCATTCACATGAGCCCACTTTATATTTGACAAAATGTATCTCTTTCGATTGTAGTCCAATGTTGTAATAAACGAAGCGCCAATATCATAAGCAATAGCTTCAATCCATGGCACTTGAGTTCCAATCACAACTACAAATTTATTCTTTATCTTTTCAGCATAAGAATGCATTATTTGATTTAGGACCTTATCGCCGTAGTTCAGACCTTGATTGTTTCTGACCTTCTTTAACTGACCATAAAATTTTTCCGAAATTATTTCACTGATTACAGATTTGTTATCAGAATTTGAATCTGAATAGGCCTCGTTAATGTACCAATACTTGGTAATAGGCATTTTTCCATTCATTGTAAAATCGTTCATCATATCTGCAGGTGGTTTGCGAGGAGGTGGTCTGATTATTAAGCTGGTGTTTGGATATCTTAACTTTTTGAACAAGTCAACACATTTGGATAAATATTTGTCATCTGAATTGAAATGCGATTCATCAGCTAAATTGTCCTTATCTCTGGTAACAACCTTGTCTTTGACATCTTCTTTGTCATTGGTTTCTTGGAATATGTTTCTAGATTTATTCAATTGATGGATGAGAAAAACTAAACATAGAATTGATATAAAAAATATAATAACATGCTTTTTTGTCATTGTATTAAACATTTTATTTAAATTTAAATTAATGTCTAAAAAATAATTAATTAAGATATTAAATCTGAGAAACATTCATTTAGTCATTCATAAAATTATACTAAAGTAAAACTTGAAGGTCATTTTTATTCTTTTGGTTATTCATAATATTAAATATGAAAGAATAAAGCAAATTACATTTTTTTCAAATAAGAAAGAAATTAATTATTTTAGTTTCGATCTAGATTAATAATTTTACTATCAAGTATTTTAAAATAATTTTTTTTCCATAGCAACCATATTCCAGATTCCAAAGAATTTTTTTGACTTAAACCGAATTTTAGAATTAAAACTATTTTTCTATTTATATTAAAAAAAATATTTTATCTAAAAGATTATATTATTATTAGTATTATTATTATTTATTTCAATGATCGCCTTAATAAGTTAAAAGGCGATGTAAAAAAATTAATAAGTAAAAATAAATATATAAAATGAGACAAAAATTAGGGTTTGAGTAATATCTGAAAAAATTCAAAAATGATATGTTAAATTTTTAAATTCGATAATTTCTGTTAAAATATAATAAAAAATGCCAATAAAAAAAATCTTAAAATATCAAGATAATAAAAAAATATCGAGTTTGCCACTAATTGTCTCAAAAAAAAATTAGACCTGAAAAAACAAACATTATGCACCTTGCTTTTCTAAACAGTTTTCAATAGAGATTTTCATTTTCCATTTGAAAAGCCATTTTTCAACTTCGTTTAGGTACTTATTGATCGTGTTTTCAAGATTTCCTATCTTTTAAAAAATATTAAAAAAAATAGTCAAATCTGCAAAAATAAAAGAATATTGACAGTTTGTTTTATTTCTTTTTGGAATGTCATTTATAAAAATACTGAAAAGAAGTGGACTAATTACTGACCCTTGTGGAACTCCTGCTGTTATAGAGTATTGATCACTTAAATGACCATTTACATTTACTCTAAAAGATCTTAAATGTAGAAACGATCTTATCCAATAAATAAGATAAGGGGGTAGATTAGTTATAATTAGCTTGTAAATTAGTCCATCGTGCCAAACTTTATCAAAGGTTTTAGAAATGTCAAAATATAGACAACAGACTTTTTTCTTTCTATTAAAAGACTCTACTACTTTTTGAACAAGAAAATATTTATAAGTCTGTTTCAAGTTTCATACAAGTTCCAGCTGTTAATTCTAGCTAATTTTAAGATGGACAATTTTCTAATAAAAATTTATCCTTTTCTTAGAATTATGTCTTACCATACCGTTCCATTTTTCGAAGTTTTGTCAATCATAGTTGGTTCAAACGTTTCTTTAATTTCTTCATTATCTAAGTCTTCATATTCAGTATTAGGTTGATCTGATGTATCCATTTCTATGATTATGAGATTAATTAATGATTTCAGATTTTGTATTAACTGCCTTTCTAAGAAGTTCAAGATGTTGTAAGGCAGCTTTTTTTCGAGACAAGGTTCCCAATTTTTCATTAATTATAGGAATAATTTAAGTTAGGAAAATTTCTACATTAAAAGCAATATTAGCTTTGTATTCACTATATTTGACCAAAAAAGACAATATTTTTGGGGGGTTCAAAAGGCTCCTACTAAAACACTGACCCCCAAATTTTGAAAATTTCCTCACTCCCACTTATCTTACAAAGCACAAATATCTTTAAATGTTTTAACATGTCATTTAGTTTGGAAATTGCAGTTTTTTTTGAAAAAAAAAATTTTTTCCAAGATTTTTATTTCTTTGATAATTGAATTTTTTTATCTTTTTAAAAGCCTGACCTTTAATGTCCCCAAATTTTATCCTAGTGACCACCATTATCATTTTTGAGAATTTCAAAAGCTTTCCAAATATGTGTCTTGTTATAGTTTTTAAGGTCTTTAGATTTAAATGAAAGACTTCAGTTATTTCAATTTTTAATAAAAATATTGGAAAGAGACTAATTTAATTTTCAAAAAGTACTGAAAATTACAAAACTAAATGAAATGTTAAAACATTTAAAACTGCTTTTTGAAATAAGTGGAAGTGAGGAAATTTTCAAGATTTGGGGTCTGTGTTTTAGTAGGACCCTCAAAAAAACTTTTCTTCGGTTTTAATGTATAAAATCTTATTTTTGCACGATAATAAAAATGTGGTTGTCCCTAAACTGGGGAAGCGGGTGCGGAACGAAAAATGACAACCTAAAATGCGGAAATGCGGAAGCGGAAATTTAACATTTTTCTAAAATGCGGAATAACTTCTTAATTGCTGCAATGTAAATAATCTATTTTTAGTAAGATTATATTTAATGTGTGAATGGGGTGAATTTTTTTTGATTGAATTTTACGGCAAAATAAAAATAAAAATTTTGTCTAAAAAGCAGCATTATGGGTAGAAAAAATATTCAGGATTCTGAAAATACCATTACTTTTTTCATAGGAACTCATCAATGTGGTCAAAATTTATGTTTTTGTAAAAGCTCGGTAAAATTACCAAATTACCTATTTGCCTAAATGGGTTAATGCACTAAATTAAATTTTCACAAGAAACCAAGAAACCCAATAGCTCATATAAGCATGATATTGAAAGCCCTCTGCCTAAGCTATCAAAATAATACAAAAATTAAATATAAGTATTTTTTAATTAAGTCCATTCTGAGTTAACCCTAACTTCATTAACCTTTTTTGTTAAGGGGGTGAGTGGGAAAATTTCGGTCAAATTCGGTTAATGTATTCTGAGTTTTCAAAAAAAACTGAGTCGATAGACAAAAATATAAAAAATAGATTACCCGGTTAGGCCATCTTACTATATAACAAATAGCAAAATTTTGCTATTTTACATTTTTTGAAATTTCAATTTATAATCTTGAGAAATAATAAATGAATAAGAATGAAATTTTCTGGAAAAAATTAATTTTATTTTGAAATAACTTAAGATAAAAATTAAGTCTAAGCATACACCTAAAATTTAATTTGAACAATTTTTAAAAACTTGATGCTTTGACTTAAACTTCAATTTTTGTTTTAATTTGTTGCTTTTAATTTTGAATATTAAATAAAGAAAATTAAATAAGTGGATTTCTCATGTTGCTTTTTAATTTTTTTTATCTCATCTTTCTAAAATTTAAATCAAAAACTTTTTGATAAAAATGAATGAGCAGATTGACACCGATGAAGCAAGCCAAATCCTTTATCTTAATCAAAAAATATGGGAAAAATATGGAATTTTATACGTCATCTTTAAAAACTTTATTAAAAACAATATATTTCAATATTTTCGCTCTATAAATTATCTATTTAACGGGTGATGCATAAGTAAATGGACAAAAGTTGAGTTAACTTGCCCGATCATGCAAATGATCAGGGGATCATATATATATTTATTTATAAACTACTAAAAATTAGCTATAATATTGCAAAAAAAAATTTTTAAAATGGGACTTTCTGTGTCTGAACGAGAGGCTTTTCGAAAAACAGTCAAAAATATGATTTCACAAATGGCAAAATCCGACATTGTGGCGCACTTTACTAAACAAGGAATCGCTCGAAGCACTATATATAATACGATCAACCGTATTCAAATTGGAGATCCGATCAAGGACAATAAGAGAACGGGTCGTCCAACTACCTGGACAGCTGCAAGGAAGACAAAATTGAAGAGATTGACCAATAACCGAACTGGAGTGAGTCAAAGGCGTCTAGCAAGAAAATTTAATGTCCACCAGACAACAGTTGGCCGGCAGTTAACAAAAATGGATATTTCATATCGTAAACGTGAAAAAACACCAAAATATAGCGCCGTACAGCATTTGGCATATTGGAGTTTTTTCATTATTTAAAAATCATAATTCTATTGAAAAATAAATTCTTTACATCAGAAAAAAAACCAGAACTTAATATCATTTTTATTTTTTGAGATATTCGCTTTTAATTTTTGTCCATTTACTTATGCACCACCCGTTATTACGATAATGAAATCAAGAGAGGTTTTTGTAAGCGCGGTAATTATCATTTAAAAATCGAACATTCTCGTTTACAATTAGATTATGATAGCTTAGATTTAAGACCAAATGTAACCGTGGAATATATTATCCAGTCTGTAAATTCAGCGAAACTTACTTTCGACCCACTCAGATCAGAAAATTTGTCGAATTGCGACAATTAAGAAGTTATTAATATTCTAAGCCAACTAGAAAGTGAAAAAAATGAATTTCCGTCCAAAATACTGAGGGCGAAATACCTCGTTGAAAATGGTATGGCTTATTTATCAAAACACGGATGTTTTACAGTAAAAGAAGCCAACGACAGCACATATTTAGTGAATTTGTTTCCAAAAACCAAATGTACAAGTTTACTTAAAGACGATTGTTGTCATATAATGGCTTCACAATTAAATATAGGATATCCCTTACAAAAATCCGAAAAAAAAACTATTATTTTGAGCAAATTGAGGGCAAAAACTAAACAAAACAAAAAATCAGGGAGAAAATATAGAGAAAATTATAATTTAGATTTAAATATTAACAATAACACTAAAGAAAACGAATTGGTCTCTAATAAATCGCTATCACAAAATCAAATTGGTAAATTTTATTTTATTAAATTAAGCTTTTTTGAGTGTTTATTTTTAAAAGATTTAATTAATGTATTGGTTTTACCAGAGTATCTCGCTTTCAAGATTTATTAATTGACGAAACGATGGTTATAACTCAACTCGAAAAACTTGGTGGGAATTTCGATAAAAGCTCTGATTTAAATACACTGGAAGAGTTATGTGAAAAATCAGGTTTTGAAGCAATAACTTCAATTAAAAATATTATAAACTCATCTTCAATTACCTTTTCGGACTGTTCCGCATCCGCTTCCGCTTTTTAGGGACAACCTAAAAATGTTTCAATTAAGAAGCGCTGTGGGGATCTTTTGTTTGTCTATTGTCAAAGTTTATGCGGAAAATTGATTTTAATCTAAAATAGTTATAATTTTAATTTTACTCTTAGAAATTTTGTATAAAATAGAATAAAAATATTAGTAATGTAAATTTGAATATATTTATTGTTAAAAAACTTTATGAAAAATAATTGATTTTATTTTTTAATAATTTTGCTATTATTTATTCTCAGAAATTAAATGATATTAGCTTCTATATAAGTCTAGCTTGAAAATGATCAATGTGAATTCTGTTTCGTTAGCAACTGAACTTGGAAACCATGGAATTTTTTGACTCAAACTGAATTTGAAAATAAAAGGCAATGTGTTTTTAGATCAAAAAAAATTATATTTTTTGTCTTAGAGGATAAAATTGATTTTGTATTAGCTGATTAATTAAATTTTACACTATTTTACTGAACAAAAAATCTTAATTTTTTGGTATGAAATAACCAATCTTGGACGCTAATATTTCGAACGAAGAAACGCTAAAAGAATCCGAAGCAGTGTGAATATTAGAACCAAAAAAAACACTTCTAAAATGAAAGACTTTTTTTTTCTAAAAGCCCAAATTTGGTTCTGTTAATAGAAAAAAATACCATTACATTTTAATTATTAAAATTAAACTGTAAAGTATGCGCAAATACTAGATTAAAGGAATAAATTGAAATATTTAGTTGATCTAATTAACTGAGTAAATTTTTATTATTATTTTGATGAGTTTAAAAATTCTATTATTTTTATTCTTTTTTTTTATTTTAACCATTATTTACTGTAAAAAAGTGTGAATTTATGAAAATTTCCGTAGTTTTTTTTTAATTTTTGGCCCTTAATTTACCGTCGACCATCATGTCAAATTAATACTGTACTTGATCAAAAAATTAAAAAAATATATTCTTTGTTTATTTAATGTTAATTTATGGTGTAATAGTTAAGTCAGGTAAGGATTTTAAAGGCTGTTAATTACCTGTACTTCGAAAATAATCACTTTCTGTTGAGATTAATTTCTTTTTGTTGAAAAAATAAAAATTCTATTTTAGACAAAAAAAATTTACTTAATAAGTTGAAATTAATTAGTTTTTGTTCATTTTAATCTATTTTTATTGAAAATAATTACTTGCTGTTGAATTAGATAAAAATTTAATTTTGATAAATTGATTTCATTTTAATCAGCTTTAAAAAAATTAAAATTTGATAGTAATGATCAGTCAAGTAATAGATGCCTTTGAAGTATTTATTTCAAGAATTATTATTTCTTTAGCAGTATACCAAAAGCTTTTAGCAATGCCACTGAAATATATTCAGAAAGCTGTTGCTCCAAAAGCAAAAGCATGTCTAGTTAGGTAATAGTCAAATAAATTTTTTGTTTTTGTTTTTTATTTGAATTTTTTTATATTTTTATTAATAATTTTCAACTTAAACTAAATAATTTGTAAATAAACTAATTAAATTAAACAAAAAGTAATTCTTTTCAACAATTTATTTACAACTAATTAATTTCGACAGTAAAATAATTATTTTCAACAAACAGTAATTATATACAACAAAAAAATAAACGTTAACTAATTAATTTCAACATGTAGGTAATATTTTCTCGATTTTAAATCTTAAAAAAAGTTCAAAAAATAAATTTAATAAATTTATAAAAAATATGTTTATTTAAAATGATCAAGTTTTTAAAATCTAATTAAAATGGTTTATGAACAAAAATAAATTAAGAATTTAAACAAATCATTCAATTATTTTCTACAGTTGAATAAGTTCTTGCTTTACCAAGTGAGTCCTTTAAAAATTTATTTTTAAGAAAGCATTGGTGAAGATTCAAATTTTATACTGTTATAGGTATTTGCAAATTATTTTCAGCATCATCATCATTTTGAACATTCATTTCCGCATCTAGTTCATTTTGATTATAAACAGGATTTTGAATGCCCTCTAATTCAGTTTCTCGTTCATCTATTTGTCTTTTGTAAAAAAAGTCCCTAAATAATTTAATTGTCTAAAATAAAAATATTCTCTTAATAATAAACTTATACTTCAATTTATCTTTCTTGTAAAAATAAAGAACACCTAAAGCAGCTGCTATTAAAACAAATATTGGAACCAAAATGCCAGCAATTAAACCTCCATCTATACAAAAAATGAATTTACTTGTAGCTTTAAATAAAGAGTAAATTACTGGAAGATTTTTTTTTGGTGTCCTCGAGCTCTGATTCACAAAGATTTCCACTAAATCCAGGTTTACAAATGCATGCAAAATTTTCATTTATTAAATAACACTCAGCTTCATTTTGGCAATAATTAATAGGACATTTGGTGCCGGCGCTTGTGGTAGAGTCTGTATATATCGAAGATCCTGGAACTGTTACTTTACTAGTTGTGTCAGGTTGACTTGATTGAGTTGGGTTAGAGCCAGACGTGGTTAGTTTACTAGATTGCGACTGGGTTGATTTTGTGCTTCTTGAAGTTGATGACGATGTTGAAATCGTCGATGGCAGCGTAGGTAATATCACTGTATCATCAACTTTACAACCAGGCAAAAAGGATACATCATCAATAGCCATGAAGCCATCTATATCAAAGTCAATTGATCCTACAATCAACAACTCAAAAGGATTATTATTCTGAGGAATGTTGGCATCGCTTCGGAGCCAATTTGTGCTGTTTTTATTTATTGTTTTTAAAAGTGACCACTGCGCACCAACTGCAGAACGAGTATAAAATGAAATGCTTCCTGTGTATTGACTAGAGATCACGGACCATACTCGAACACCACAACCTGAATTGCTCGATTTTAATTTAATTCCTAAAATTCCTTTTGAACCCAAATCAGGAATATTTTGACGTTTCAAAACTAAATAATGACCCTTTGGAAAAGAATTTATTTAAAAAATCAAAATAAAAGGTTAACTCATTATCACTTGAGATGTTTGAATTGAATGGTCTAATAATGGACGGTCCAAATTGTTCTGATCAAAGCTATTTGACTTAACTCGCTTCCAGAATATATCACTTTCATTCAAAATTTTAAACGCACATAAATCAGCTTCAAAATTACACCTTTTAAAAAAAATAATTTTTATTTTTAGAATAAGTCAATAAAATAAAAAATATTTTTTTTGATTTTTCAAAATTTAATTGATAAGTGAAAAATACCTATAAAAATCAGCACATGTGCTAATAGATTCATCACTAGAGTCACAACAATCATTGTTCAAATCACAAATCAACGATGAATCGATGCAGTGGTCACTGTTGCACTTAAATTTATTATAAGATGGAATGCATTGTTGTGGTTCTGTCTGAGGCTTTTGGTATTCACAATTGACAAACTTAAGATCATCAACAACAACTGCAGTGTCACTAGTTCCGCCACGCACACCTTCGATAACTATTTGAAATTGTTTGAGACAAGTTGGTAATGGTAGAGTAAATTGGATCCATTGAGTCGGCGGGACTACATTTGACGTGGATCGTCCAACAGTGGCTAGCAAGCTTTCAGTTAATCCGCTTCGAGTATAAACGTTGATAAGACCAGTGTAATTTCCAAATATTTGATACCAAAACTCTAGCTGACAAGTTTGACCAGCTTGGAAATAAATAGGACTTATAAGTCTGGCCAAATCACCGGGATTTTTGTTTTTTGGACTTGAAAATTTTTATTAATTTTGAAATTAAATAAAAAGTTTAAACAAATTTTTTACTCTAGGTACAAAAAGCGGCCCTGATCTGAACCAGTAGTGTGATCAGATGCCGGACCGGTTAAGGTTGACACTGCATTTTCACCTGATTCTATTTGCCATGCTATTTTTGGCTGCTGATTAGGACCCTTTATCTCATTGATCCATCCGCAAAACTGGTTCTCGAAGTCACATGACCATGGACAAGAGTCTTCATCGGATTTGTCCGCACAATCGTATCTAAAATTGCACAAATCGCTCATATCTATACACTGTTGACTTGTTCTACATTTGAATTGATTCGGACCTTGGCACTCAGTACTTGGTGTTGGTGTAGTAAATGTGTAAATTGGCAATTGTTCAAATTGATTTATTTTGCAATAAGGGGTAAATGAAAAATCGTCAATGGCAAATTCGGCATTGGCCGCATTGGTGCCTTCTACTACTATTTGGAAATTTTTGTCTGAGTCCAGTTTTATGTCAGCCAAAATCCATTCATTTACTTTTAAGTAAAAAATATCTCATTATTTTTGTTTAATTAAAATTTTTGATTCTGTATTTCCTAGTTTTTACTGAAATTACTTTATAAAGCAAAAATTAAGTTATTGAAAAAATAAGTTAGAAGTTTGAAGTTTTTATTGATTATTATTTTTTTAAGTTAAAATCGGAAATTTTTTTTGTCACAAGTTTTTAGTCTAGTGAAGTCATTTAACTTTAATTTTTTTTTAAGTCAATTCACAATTTTATTTTCAATTTAATTAAATCTTGATTGACTTTAACTTGAGGCTTAATAACAAATCGGGTTAAAATCATCTTATTAATTTTTTTTTTCGATCAATTATAGTTTTATTTTCAAAATTTACTTAATCTCTAAATGAACAATATAATAAAATTCAAACATTGACTCATTAAAAAAAAACTAGTCAAAATATTTTTTTGAAACTTATTTCTTATTGACTCAATTTAATTATATATTTTTTTAATTTTTTTAAGAAATAATTAAATGTTTATTTTTGAAAATTTTTAATTCTTACAATTAAGATTGTTTTTATCCCATATAAGAGTCATTGGTCCACCGAGAATTGTTCGTTTGTAGACCTTTAATACAGGCTGATTTCCAGCATAACCTTCTAGATAATACCACATTCGGAATGAGCAATTATTTCCCAATAGAACCGGGTAAAATACTGGACTGCTGAGTCTCGCTGATCGATTGACTTTTCCGCTAAAATCATTGTAATAGAATTTTCCTGTTGACAATTGTGTTGAATGATCTAAAAAATTTAAAAATTTAAAAAAAATAAAATTTAAAAATTTGTATAAAATTAAATTAAATGTTTTTTTTCATTAAATTACCAAATGCCGGGTAATTGTTTGCCAAAGTTTCAAATTGAAGACCAGTGCCTCTTTGCCAGTAGAGTTCGGCATCATCATCACTATTCCAATTGCACAAGGGGTTCAAATCATCTTCAAAATCACATCTATTATAGTTGGCACAATTGATCTCATCGCTTGAATCACCACAGTCATTCTCAAAGTCACACACTAGATTGCTCGGAATGCATGCCCCATTGCTACATTTAAACACATTAATGTCAGGCCCACTAGGACATGTTATATTCGATGAAAATTGACAATTTACAAAGCTTGTTTCATCTATTGCCAATTTAGGTTTGTTGGATCCGACCTCACTTAGCTGGGTAGCTTCAAAATAAAGCTTGAAATTTGCGCTACGAGAATGTAGACCTATTCTTTTTTGCATCCATCCCATGGTGTTATCACCAGTAGTCCATAAACGTTGTGTAGAACCTGACCCTAGGTCATTTAAGTAGAGCGAGAAAATAACAGAATTAGCTACATTGTCTATTTTGTAGTAAAAAAATTCAAATTCACAATTGGCGCCAGTTTGTCCCAAATTGGGCGAGAATAGCCGTGTTAGTCCACTAAATGCTCCTTCTACAGTCGCATAGGATACCACAGAACCTTGATTTGTGCCAAGAGTAACATCACTTGGCAAAGCAGCGTCAAAAGCCTGGCTTCTATTCCACACATGACTACCAAAGCTGTTGTCATACCAGCCACAATAATCACTTTCAAAATTACATGTACCACAATTGGTCTCATCTTCACCGCTGCTACAATCTCGAATAAAGTCACATATTTGACTTTGGTTGATGCACTTTGAGTCCGAACATCTAAAGCCAGTGAATCCGCACGGTGGTGGCGTTGTGGTCGTGGATATCACTGGCAAGAGGTCATTGGAAGGATAGCAATTGGGAGTAAAAGAAACATCATCAATGGCTATAAAACCATTTTCTTGTGTTGAATTAGCAGCGCTTGATTGAATCAATACCTGGAATGTATTTGTGCTGGCAAAGTATGGACGCATGTAGATGTCTGCACGCTGCCAGCCTTGATCCAAAGAGCCAATCTTGCTCCATACTTGTTTGTACTCAGCTCCAATGGCATTTCGAGCATAAACCGCTAGTTTTCCCACTGAATTTCCATACATGTAGTAAAAGAGTCTTAGTCGGCATGACACGGATTTAGAGTAGTCGAATGAAGGACCGATTAAGGTGGATGTGGAAGCAGGAGCTCGATTTTTTGTCTCTATGTAGATGTAACTACCAGATTGGGTGTTTGTGGTGTGATCTCGCTGGGGCAAAAAGTCCGATGATGTCTCGTAGCCGGATGTTTTTTGCCACTTGTAAGAATCAGACTCATCTTGTGTCCAGTCGCACAAAGAGCTCTCAAAGTCACATCTATTGGGATAAGCGAGACATGTGGCGTTTTTTTCATCACTCAAATCACCGCAATCATCGCTAAAATCACACAAAACCAAATTGGACACACATCGATTATTGCCACATTTCACCTCAGAGTATGTACAATTTTTGACCATTGGAAAATTGCAGCTCTTAAATTCAATGTCATCAATAGCCAAATAGCCATTGGTGGCGGCCGATTTAGAGCCATCAATGTCAATTGTAAAATCAGACCGGTACCTTCCGATATAAACACGCGCCAATTTCCACAAATTAAATGTTTCCTGTTCTAGTCTCAAAAATTTAGATCGTTGAGATCCAATGTTAGAGAACACTTCAATTTCACCTGCATCTTGTCCACCAATTTGATACCAAAAATTCATTTCACACAAAGAATTCGAGTCTTTTAAAACAGGGCTTTTTAGTTGAGCGTTTAGGTTCCTGAGTGCAGTGTCCGGCTCCAGGAATAAAAAGTAACCACTTGTTGACTGATTAGTGTGGTCTATTGATGGTCCAATGCCACTCAAAAGTCCCGAGTTGATTCTGGTCCATTTGAATAAGCCATTGTTTGATTGAGTCCATTTTCCCAAGTCACTTTCAAAATCAATTTTGTCATACCCGCACCACAGTTCTTCTTCGCCATTCGGACAGTCCTTTACAAAATTACAAACTTTACTTGCTGGTAAACACTGACCATTGGTGCAGTTGAAAGCACACACAGAGTCAATTGATGGACACAAGCCCTCAGATATTTTCAAATCGTCTAAACCAATATCGCCCAGGGCACTTACGCCTGATATAGCTTCTAATAAAATGGTATAACTGTGGCTAAAGTTTGAAGGCAGTGAGACAGAAGCATAGACCCACTTGTCACCATAGTTGTTTTTGTCTGTCCATACTATCACTGATTTATTTAAGGGATCAAGTGAATTTTTTTGTCTGATATTAAGGGTGGCATCGCCACTTCCGTACATGTGGTAATAGAACTCAAAGCAACGCGAAACATTTCCTTTGAAAACAGGCGAAACCATGATGGCATTGTCATTTTTTAAGACAGGTGACGAAGTTTCAAAATAGAGAAAGGTTCCAAATGGAGTTCCCAGTGTGTGATCTAAAGACGGGCCTGTGTTGAGTGTTAAAGTGTTTCCACGATGTCTGGTCCATTCGAAATCAGCACCAGATTCGATATTCTTCCAGGCGCAAGTGTCTTCTTCAAAGTCACACCAGCCTAGAGGTTGACATTCTTTTTCTTTAAATTCGTAGTCATCAATTGATATATCTCCAGCGAATCCTGAGCCTACAACACCTTCGATTAATATGTTAAACTCGCGGTTTGCCACTACATAAAAATCAGTCTGCAATATATGCCACTCATTGCCTTGATTATCTGATGTTGAATATATCAACTGAGTGTTTCCGCTAAGACCACCTTTTTCAAGTTTGTAAATGTTCAATGATCCAATATTATTTCCATATGCATGGTACCATAATTCAATGCATTTTGCTCCTGATGATGTGTATTTGTAGGTTGGTGACATCAATACAGCATTATCATCTTTTTTCTGCGGATAACTTGTTTCTATAAACATGTAGTGTCCATTAGGTGTTAATGTAGTCTAGAATATATAAATTTACTATTTTTAAAAATTATTTAATTTAATAAAAGTTTCATATGGGATCTCATTTGGCACTTTTAAAATGTAATTGCAGTTTTTGAATTATTTTAATTTACATAGCCTGTTTAAATAGTTGACAAACATTGTATTGAGTTTTATCTGGGATAAATAATTCAAAATAAATTTTTGATTAAATCAATTAAGTAACATTTTAAACTTTTTTTGAAAGTTTGATAGCTTTTACATAATTTTTGGAGATTTGATTTAATATTTTTTTTAGTGTTTAATTTTAACTTATTTTATTTTAAATTTTTTTCCTTTAAATATAAAGGACCTAATTATAGATAGCGATTTTTGATTTTTCTAAGAACAAAGTTTTAGTTGATTTTATTTGAAAATTAAAGAGAATTTTTCAAAATAATTTTTTAAAGTTTTTTTAGAGGTTCATTAAATTTTAAATAAGTATATTCAATTTAATTTAAAAAAATAGAAATAAAATAAAATTGATTCTATTTAGTTAGTCGGGAACAAAAATCTACAAAAACACCTC
This sequence comes from Brachionus paranguensis, assembly GCA_016802215.1. NCBI lineage: Eukaryota > Metazoa > Rotifera > Eurotatoria > Ploima > Brachionidae > Brachionus > Brachionus paranguensis. The sequence goes on along the minus strand of JAESIX010000008.1, from coordinate 1,862,144 downwards.
AATTTTTATTTATTGATATTGTGAAATTCAAATACAAATTTAACAAAATTTCTTCATAATCTGATAAATTAAAATTTAAGTTTATAAATAGTTTTAAAAAAATACTGCAACATAGTGCAACATACTTTGTTTTACCTTTTTTTACCTCAAATAATATTTCTCATGTAAAAACATCAATAAGATTTAAATTGATTATTGATTTGATTAACTAAAAAAAGGAAAATAAAAATTTTATTTTAAGTAAAAAAGGTGCAACAAAGTATATTGCACTTTGTGGTTGTATTTTTCTAAATATTTTTTATTTACTTTAATTTTAATTTATCCAAAAATGAAGAATTTTTGTTCAATTTGTATTTGAAATTCACAATACCTTATTTTTTTTAAATTGATCAATCTTTTAAAATTATTAATTTTAGTAAAATTGAAATATTCTTCCATGAATGATAAGTTAAGCTTTACAAAAAATGAATTTATTTTAAAAAGTACTTTCTAGAATATAAATTCGTCTAAGTTTTACCTTAAATTAATCATATGGGCAAAATTTTAGAATTTTCGAAACTAAAACTTTTTTTTGTGAATGAATTTTTGTTAGCGATTACCTTATCCTTTAAGTGTAAATAAATCAAGAAGATTGTCGGCATCTTTTATTCTGTGTAGAAACTTTTATTTTAATTCAAACTTTTTTTAAAGTATTTTCCGAAGTATTCTTTTGTGTTTTTTAGTTTAAAAACATGAAGTATTCTGTTTGTTCTTAGATTAACTAAAGCACAAGTTATAAAAAACACTAAATTTTGTCATCAATAAACTTTAAACAAAATTTAATTGTTTTTATTTATTACTTGGCTTAAATCTCTCAAGTACAAAACCTGAGACTTTACATATTTTTAATTTGAAAAAAAATCTAGGAAAATTTTATACGTGATCGTAAGAAGGTCCAGTTGATGCAGAGCTAGTAGATCCTTTGTGCCAAGTCCACTCGAATTTTGCCAGTGGATAATTTGTAAAGCCGCACAAATCTTCGGTTTCAAAGTCGCAAGATTTTGCTATAGGACACGATCCAAAATTAGATAAAATATCATCAATAGCTATATCACCAGTTTGTCCGTTACCAGTCTTAAAATAATAAAATAAAGTTTAATTTTTTACTTTCAAAATAACAGCATACAATTGCTTCAATCTTAATTCTATAATTTCCTGTATCTTTAACAAATATTTGAGCATATTTCCATCTATTTCCTTGATTAAGTTGTCTACTCCAAACTATAGTCTGATTGCTGTACACTTAAATTAAAATAATTATTTAACTATTTAAAATATTTTTCTCAGCTTACATTCATTTTCAAGAATAACATTTAGAGTATTGATTGTAGATCCGTACATGTGATACCAGAATTTAAAACAAAAACCAGTTGAGCGAACTGTAAAAGGTATACTTATCATTCTGGCTGTTTGATTAGCAGCTCTAGGATAGGACGTTTCAATATAGGCGTAATAGCCATTTAAACTCTGAAGAGTATGGTCTGTAAGAGGCCCAGTCAATGATGTCAAAGTGCCACTCTTTCCTCTCAACCATGTAAAATCAATTTCTGTGTCATTGGTCCAGGAGCAAAAATCTTTTTCAAAGTCACAGTCTAAAGGTAGCCGCGGATAGGTCATAGTCTCGAAACCAGGTGGTCGAGTGGTCAAGTCTTTAGCGCACAAGCCAGTCTCAATACCAATATCATCAATGGCCTTTAATAAAAAAAATAAATTTAATTTTTTTCCTTAAATTTTGAATATTTTTTACAATGTCCCCACTAAATGAACCTCCATGGACCCCTTCGAAAATGACCACAAACTCTCCTTGTTCAGCAAAACTAAAACTGCCTGAAAGCCAGAAATCTCCTTTTTGACTACTGGTTCGCCATCTTTGCGTCAGTGCATTCAATCCAACCCGAGTGTAGACATTCAGTGCACCAATGTTGGCTCCAAACATGTGATAATAGAAGCTGACACAATAAAATCCGTTTGGAGAATCCGCTGGTAAATAATGCTCAGAAACGAGCCAAGCTTTTTGGTCCCTCGAATTACTACTAGTTTCTATGTACATGTACCAGCCTAGTTTAGTTCCTGTAGTTGCATCCACACTTGGTCCAGTGTTGTAGCTGCTTGTTGATCCAGAATTTCTGAGCCATTCAAAGTCGTCATCGAAGCCATCTACGGCATTTGTCCACGAACACAAATCTTCTTCAAAATCACAGAAATTAGTCGGTCCACATGACTCTTCTAAAAAGGATATGTCATCTAAAGCAATGTCTCCTCTTTCTGTGGAACCTTTGACGCCTTCAAAATATAAAATAAAATCATCTCTGGAACTTGTTCCGTCCAAATTAGCTCTTCCCATTCTCCAAATATTATCTTGATTTCCAGCTCTTGTCCACAAGGTTTCGGTTAAAAATGAGCTGTTCAATTTTCTGTAAACATTTAAGCTGCCAATTCCATCACCATACATATGATACCAAAATTTGAGGCATCGGTCTCTATCTGACTTAAGAACAGCTGATTCAAACAAATACTTATCGCCTTGTAATCTAGGCGGCGATGTGTCTATGTATAAATAGTGACCTCCGCCCAAATCCAAAGTCTATTTAGAAAATAAAAAAAATAAGAAAATTTTATTTTTATAATTTAGAAAATTTTGTTCTACATGATCGAATGATGGTCCAGTGCCTGAAGTGGCTGTTTTATTGCTACCTCTTGTCCATGTGTAATAGCCCGGCAAACTGGTATTCCTGAAATTACACCAGTCTTGCTCAAAGTCACAAACTGATGTGTCCTTGCAACCTTGATGAGTTATTTCGGTGTCGTCGATGGCTCTTGAAAATAGGAATAAAAATTAATTTTTAAAATAAAATTTCTGCTTACATATCTCCATAATATCCCTTTCCTACAACACCTTCAAATGATATCTTAAAATTAGATTGACTTGTGACTGTAACTTGAGCCCTGCGCCAAATGTTCGATTGTGCTCCTTTTCTGGTCCACAAGACTTCGCTCTTTTCAGTTGAATTAATCCAAACATTTAGCTCTCCAACATCGCTTCCAAATTGATGGAACCAAAATATCAAGCAATTTCCATACGGTGGTGTAGGCAATAAAAGTGGTGTGCTCAGTATAGCTTCAGAAAAGAGTTTAATTTAATTTTAAAATTAAAATTTAATTATTCAGTACCATTATCGCCTTTTTTCTGAGGAAATGAAGTCTCAATGTAAACATAAAAACCTGAGCCGGTTGTACTTAAAAGGAAAAAAATAAATTTTTTATTTTCTAATCTAAATAAATGATTACTGATCGCCTGGAGGTCCTGTTTCAATAGAGCTAGTTGATCCTTTATTCCGTGTCCAGTTGAATTTTGAGTTGGCAACATCATTGGTCCATCCACAAAAACCATCATCAAAGCTACATTTTAATGGTGCCAAATAATCATTTGGATTACAATTACTGAACGAAATATCATCCAAACCAATGCGACTGGATCTAGCAGTGTCATTAAGATAAGCTACAAACCTTAACTTCCATCCTTTGGACAAATCCGTGGTGTAATTTCCCAATTTAATTGTAGAATATGTCCATGTGGAATTAATTGATGTAAATTTTGTCCAAATTGGAGATGATAATGTTGCATTAGTAAATTGGATGAATGCTGATAAATATCCGGTCTGGTTTCCTTCCAAAAAGTAATTGAAATTGAGCTCACAGCTTCGACTTGGTTCAGGCAATTGTGGACTGGTCAAAAGAATCTTATCTAAAAAGTTTCCAACACCGTAATCAATGTACATAAAAAAGCCTTTATTTTTTCCCATAAGCTTAAAAATTATTCTTTAAAATTTATTTTCATGAATATAAACAAAAATACTGGTGGATCAATTGCACTGTTGAACTGTTTTCGTTTCCATTCGTAAAGTCCTACGCTAGAATCTTGCCATTTGCAAGTATCTGTCTCAAAATCACATGGTCCACAATTAAATTCATCAGATCCGTCATTACAATTTAATGTAAAATCACAAACTTGACTTGGTTTGATGCAGTAATATGGTGTTGATTCACATTTGAAGTCAGATCCGCACGGATTTGGTGTAGTCATTGGAGGTTGAGTGAAACCAGAGGTAGGCAATGGTCCATTAAATGGAATGCAGTTGGGCGTGAATGCGATATCCTTCAAAAAAAAATTAAATTTCTAAAAAAATTTATTAAAAATGGCTTTACGTCAAGAGCAATATCCGATTCAGTTCCATTTCCTAAAATTCCTTCGAATATTACCTAAAAAATTTGATAAAAATTCGCCCTTTATTTTGTTTTAAGTTGAATTTTACTTGAAAAGGTAGGCCATTCGGGATATCAATTAAATTTCTTAGCCAAAAATCTCCCTGATTGCCATTTACAGACCTTTTAAGAAATCAATGAAGATGAAAATCAGATCGATAGTGCAAGAATATTTACCAGAATTTTTGCTGCACACCGTCTTCAGCATAGTTTTTGACATATAAATTTAAAGTGCCCATTGTACTCTGAATAATTAAGAATTTAAAAAATTTTTTAAATTATAAAAACAAAATTACTCCAAACATGTGGTAGTAGAACAAAAGTTTGCATCCAGGATCAGAAGTGAATGTTCGACTGGAAATTCTAGATGTTTTTAGACTATTTCCTGCTGACTCAAGGTATAAATAATAGCCTTGGTTTGTTCCAGTTGTATGATCTTAAATAAAATAAACAAGTTTATTTATTTTTTTTTTAATATTTTTCAGTTTTTTCAAATATAAACCTCTGTTCGGTCCAGTGTTAGCTAGAGCAGTTGGTCCGCTAAAACGCTTCCATTTGACCAAAGTATTTGATTCAACAGTCCAATCACATAATGAATGATCAAAGGTGCATCTAAATAAATAGTTAATGTTCATTAATTTTATAATTTTATTTTTTAAAAGTTTTAAATTTTGAATAAAAACAATTTTTTTTTAAATACTTGTGATAAGAAGCGCACAAAGGTCCAATTTCATCTGAATAATCACCACAATCATCTACAAAATCACAATATCGGTCCATGGGCACACAATTGCCTCTTTTACACTTAAGATCATCTTGTGCACAAGAGTTGTTCAAGTAAGGCAAAGCACAATTTTCAAAAGAGACATCATCAATCACAATAAAACCAAAAGAATTCTGATTTCTCATCCCTTCGAAAATAATTTCAAATTGATTCGAAACAGAGCCCAAGTCAATGACAGCATGACTCCAGTCCAAAGTAGATCTGTCTCTTCTGTAAATGACCACTTTATCTGTTCCCAAAGACAACGAAACATTTAAAGTTTCAGAATTGCCACCTTCCATTCTAAACCAAAATTTTATCTGACATGTCGAACTGGCGAAAGGCAAAGCTGGAGAATAGAGACTGGCCGGTTGGTTTAGAATTCCATTGTTGGTAGTCACAGCCATGTAGTATCCAGATTGGTTGTTAAATGTATGGTCTACATCTGGTCCGATATTAGATCCACTCATAGATTTTCTAGCCCGTGCCCATTTATAACTACCTGAACTTTTGTCAACCCATCCACATAAATCATTGTCTTCAAAAGTGCAGCTACCACAATTTTTCTCATCTTGACCATTTGAACAATCAATTTTGAAATCACAAACTAAATTTGAATCTACAAATTGTCCATTAGTACAATCAAATTGTCCTTGAGGATTTGGTGGACCCTGGCATGCTCCATTGTAGAAATAAACATCATCAATGGCTAATTGTCCTTTTAAATTATTCGGATTTGGTCCAGTTATTCCTTCAACAACAATGCTGAACGGGTAGTTTATATTCGGTAGTTGAACTTCTTTAAAGAACCAATTGTCTCCATTGTATTCATTTGTAGAACTATAGTGTTCCACTACAGAGCCTATGTAGCCTTTGTTTTTGCTCTTTATTTTGAGTGTAGCTAAATTTTGTGAATTTGTTAACAAATAAAATTGTAAACATTGTCCTCCCTGATTTTGGCTTACTATTTCCGATTCTATTTGAGCTTTTAGATTGTCTTGTTTGTTGCTGGTGTCCAAGTACAAAAACGAGCCGTATGCTGTTCCAAGAGTATGATCAAATGATGGAATATCCCAGTTGGTCAAAGCTGAACCAAGTTCTCCATTCAAAAGTACCCAATCAAAATCACTTCCAGCTACATTGGTATATCCACACAAATTCTCATTTTCAAATGTACACGAAGCAATTGGATCACATGATCTAAAGTCAATGTTTATGTCATCAAGCCACACTTGTCCATCATTGACACCTTGGTCGACTAGTTCAAAAACAATTTGATACGGAGCCGAGTAGGACAAAGTTGCTCGGCCCAAAGACCACTCTTTGCCTCGGTCTCCTTTGGCACTGAACATAGCCTTGTTGTTGTAATTGCCAAATGAATAAGTTCTTATATTGAATTGAATATCGCCTTGGGTTTTGTACCAGAAGTTAACACAAAGAGTGGTAGCTGGATAAACTGGAGATAAAAATCTTGCCATTCGATTCATTAGATGAGGACTGATTGACTTGGCAAGCATGTAGTGACCAATTTCAGAGCCATAACTGTGATCTAAATCTTCATTTCTTCCTTGTACACGATTCCATTGAATAGCAGCATTCAAATCATTCTTAAAGCCACACAAATCAACAGATTCAAAGTCACACGTATTTGTTATTGGACAATTTCCGTCGTTGTAGGCAACATCATCAATTGCTATGTCACCAAGAGCACCTGTACCCACTAAGCCTTCGATAACAAATCTTGTCTTTGTAAAAGAGCTCTTTCGTTCTAGATAAACTTGTCCCAAAAACCATTTATCTCCTTGATTGCCTTGTTTTTGCCACACAGCTTTGCCAAAGTTAACATCACTGGCTAATTGGGAATAAACATTCAATTTGTTTATGTCTCTGCCGAACATGTGGTAGAAAAATTTGAGACAACCACCTGTGCTGCTCATTGTAAAATAGGGACCTAGCAGGCGAGCTGTGTTGTTAGCTTGTGCCGGCGGCGATGTCTCCAAATAAAGATAGTATCCAAATTCTGTGTCTGTGGTGTGGTCAGCCGATGGTCCAGTCAAAAACGTTTGAGTTCTTCCTTTGTTTGTTTGCCATTTGAAATCAGCCTGGGAATCATGGGTCCAGTAGCACGTGTTGTTTTGATCAAAGTTACAATCGACCGGATTGGCCGGGTAGATTATTGTGGTCGACCTGGTCGAAACACTGACCGATGTGGCTGCTCCACATGGACTTGTCGAATAGGACAAATCATCTAAAGCTATGTCACCTCGATAGCCATCTCCAATAATTCCCTCTAAATAAATTCTAAACTCGTTTCTATTTGTTACATTCAACAAAAGATGCTGCCACGCAAAGCCTTGCTCTCCAGTAAAGTTCCTTAACAATTGCTTTCCACTAACCTCATCTTCCATGTAAACATTAAACTTATAAACATCCAATCCATGCATAAAATACCATAGACCAAAACAACCATTATCAACTGCATCTACATAATCACTGATCAAAATAGCTTTGTCATTTAACTTGGCTGGATAGCTAGATTCCAAAAACAAATAGACACCTTCATCAGTGCCTAGTGTTACGTCCACATTGGGACCTGTGTCATACGAATCAGTTTCACCTTGATTCAAAAGCCAGTCAAAATCATCATCAGCCGAATGCTGCCAGGCACATATTGAAAATTCTTCAAAATTACAATTCAAACTTGACTCACATCTACCAGTCTTGATATTTACATCATCAATGCCAATAATGGCATCGCTCAATTGACTAGCAGACGCTATTTTCGCCTCAAATTTGACTGAATAGTCAAAATTAGTGCTAAATGTGTGATCGATTTGAGCTTGACCAAAGCGCCATGTGCTTTGCAAAGTAGACGACTTTGACCATTTGAGAGTGGAAGTGGTACCTTGAGTCTCATAAACACTTAGAATGGTGGTGTTCACAAATGCCGAATTGCTCAAAACATACCAAAATTCGACACATTCCAAATTGTTTGTCCTAAAGAGTGGACTTGTGAGAACAGCTTTGCTATTTTGTTTTATATTAGTTGACAAAAAAACATAGGCTATGGATCCTTCATTGGACAAGAGTGTGTGATCAATTAGCTGATTGTTTGGTATTCCTCTAAGCCAGACCAAATCGACGCTTGAGTCATTTAAGTTTTGAAATTGGCACAAGTCAGCCTCGAAGTCACACGAGCGCTGAACAGGACACGCTCCGTCATAGCTTAGTATGTCATCTATAGCAATGTCTCCTTTGGAATAGTAATCAGCAACGCCTTCGAATACCACTCGCCATGGACCGATGGGTCGCACTGTTTTTTCACTCTGGTACCATCTTCTTGCCAATGAGCCATACTTACTCCACACCAACTGTCTGTTAAAATTAACTGCACCAATGGACGGATACACGTCCATGTACACATTCAGCTTGTACACATCTATGCCAAACATGTGATACCAAAAACTGAGACAAATAGTTTGATTTATTGACGAGGTCTGAATTGATGAAAGGAGACGGCCAGAAGAGCCTCGGGTGCTTGAATAGCCGGGCTTGAAAAGGGCGTAGTAGCCGAGTCCAGTGGTGTGATCACCAATTGGTCCTGTGTTCGAGTAGGAGTCCGATTTGTTGGCTTTGCGCTGCCAATTCAACTTATTGCTCGGATCGTTTGAATATCCGCAAAATGTTTGCTCAAAATTGCACTTTAGATCAACATCGACCAAAGTTGAATTTGGCGAACAATTGATGAATTCAACATCGTCAATGGCAATGTCTGTGTAGTTAAAATTGGACTGGTACTTTGGATAGGCAAATATTTCCAGTTGGTAGTTGGCAGCAAATTGGCCAATATCAAATGTTTTTTTGAACCAATTTTTGTTGTCAGTGCCATAAACACTTCCAAGAAGTTTGAAGTCGTAGGCGTACGACACATTGGTGAAGAAAAAAGTGGCTCTTGAACCACTGTTGTCCATGAACAGCCACAGAGAGACTTGGCATGATTTTCCGGTTTGTTGGAAACGAGGTCCGAACAGAACGGCTTTGTTGATGAATACTCCGGCACTGGTGTCCAGTTCGGTGATTAGAAACGAGCCTTTTTGAGAGCTTGACAACAGAGTGTGGTCAACTTGGGGCCCCTGAGGGTTTTGTGACGGTGCCTGTCGTCTTTTCCACACAATTTCGTCATCACTTCCGTCATAGAATCCGCACCATGATGCCTCAAAATCGCATGTTCCGCACTCAGCCTCGTCCGATTTGTCGTCACAATCGGCCTCAAAATTGCACACTTTGCTCACTGGTATGCATTTTATGCTCTGTGTTGATTTACATTGGAAAAATAGTTGCGGATCGCCGCACACATTTGGACTTTGAGTCTGGGCAGCAGATGTGGAACCAACTGTTGGCAATGTAAGTGTGTTATCTATTTGGCAATCAGGTGTAAATGACACGTCATCGATTCCAATGTCACCATATGGCCCATTTCCCACTATTCCTTCAATTATGACTTCGAATGGTGAAGAGGACGTAATTTTTATGTCAGCTCGTTCCCAATAATTTCCACTCTCTCTGTCCCTGGTGAACAAAATTTTCTCACTGCCAATCGATGTCCTCAAGTAAATGTTCAAACTTCCCATGGTACCTCCGAACATGTGGTAGAAAATTCTCACCTCACATTTGCCAGAGCTAGTGGACAAAAAAGTGGATGAGACAAGACGAGCTTTTTGTCCTTGCTGAGCTGCGCTTGATTTCATGTAGGCATATTGTCCTCGCGAAGTACCAGTGGTGTGATCCCGACGCGGACCAGTTCTAAAAGTTGTTGTTGGACCTTTTTTCAAAATCCATTTAAAATCTCCTGCTAAATCGTGCTTCCAATCACACAAACTGGTCTCAAAGTCACACTGGTTGTATGCATTGCAGTTTAGTTCATCTGAGTTGTCACCACAATCGTCAATCAAATCACATACTTGGTTTTGGGATACACAGGCTTTTCGTTGACATGTAAAATAGTCACTGGGACAGGTTGGTCTTGGAACAGGAAATTCACAATTAACCAATTTAAAGTCATCTATGGCCAAGTCGTGGTCTCTGTTTGTGTTGAATCTGAATCCATCTATTTCGAATTGGAATGAGTTGGTAATCCGTCCAATTGGTATTCTCACATAGGTCCATCTGTCTCCATAATCTCCCATAAACTCCGCAAGAAGAGAGTACTTTTTGCTCTCTAGCAAATAAATGTCCAAGTCATCCGAGTCGCCAAACATGTGAAAATAGAATTCGAGCTCGCAAGTCGAGCTGCATGGTTTGAGTTCTTGTTTTAGTCTGAGTGATGCCAAGTCGTAGTAAAACGAGTCGCCACTGTTTATGAAGTCCAGTTGCATGTAGTGACCAAATGGGTTCTTGAGTGTGTTGTCAATGCTGGGTCCGTTGTTTGACTGCTTGGCCTGGGTTCGGTTCCAAAGCAGCGAGCCGTCGCTGACGTCCTCATACTGACAAGTTGAATTTTCAAAATTGCAATCGGCACACACTTTTTCGTCCAGTCCATCCGGACAATCATTTATAAAATCACATTTTTTTTCCACTGGTATAAAAGTGCCATCGCCGCATCCAAATTGAGTGCCAGGCTCGGGCGGCAAAGTCACCTCAGAACAGTTCACATTGAATAAATAGAGATCGTCTATGGATAAGTCTAAGATTTGATCCTTGAGTTCGGCCTCTAGGTAAATTTCAAAATTTGTGCCTGTTCCGGCAAAAGAAATAACTGCCTGCTTCCATTTGGGATCTGAATCTGGTTTTAGGGAAGACTCGAGGGACAGTGCAGAGTTTGGATATATTTTGCGGTAGATGTTTAAGCTGCCGGTGTCAGCTTGACCATTCAGGGTGTAAAAAAAGGTCAGACAAGAACCGTTCAGGTAATTTTGAGCAATTATTGTTTGGGAAAAAATACGCGAGGATTTGTTTGCTACTTTCATGTCATAGCCTGGATTCATCCATAGAAAATGACCATATTTGTTGTTTAAAGTAGTGTCTACTTGTACACTTGTTTGAGGATATATCTGGGCTAGCTGCTGGCCAGTTATTCGCAATAGATTGAATTTGTTTGATGGTTCTTCTTGCCAGTTACACAGCGAATCTTCAAAAGAACATTGAGCTGGTTTGCTACATGGTCCGCGCGTGTCTATGAATATGTCATCTATGGCTATGTCTCCTGTAAATGAAGAACCCACTATGCCTTCAAAAACAACCTTTAAAAAAAAACATTTTTAAGAAATTATTTATTTAAAGCAAATGTTTTTAGTATAAAAATAGTTAATATTTTTATTAATTAAAATTTTTTGAAATTATTCTCATTTTAATTTTTTTTTTAAAGAACAAAAATAAAAACGGAGTGTTTATAAATATTTAATAAATAATTCTTTAAAATAAATAACTGATCTGTTGATTAACCTTGAACATTATAAGGAATTTTTTTTTTAATTTTAAAAGAGTAAAATTTATAGATTGATTAATCAGTTCAGATTGAATTTCTTTATGACTATTTTTATACAACGTTTTAAGGTATTTCGAGTCTTCATTTTTTCAATAAATAAAAACCCTTTCTAATTTTTTAAGCCAAATAAATTTGAAAATTTTTTTGCTCGACTTTTTTTAAACAAAATAAAAACAGAATTTGACCACCTAAAAGTATTCCTCCTATTTTATGATCTTTCTAAATTTGAATAAAATGTTTTCAAAATATATTTATTTTTTGAGTTAAATAAATTTTTTGGCCTAATAACTGTTTAGAAGTTAAATTATAAAACTTCATCATATGAAAAAAACAAATATAAGTTATTTGAGAAATATTATATGATTAAAATTATAAGAATCAAGTTAAAATTTTTCTGATAATATTGAAATTCTAATTGAAGGAAATAGCTAAACTTATAAAAATATTGTCATGTATTGATAAAATTTTTATTTTTAATTTTAGGTATAATATAACTATTTATATGTATCAAGAAGATAATATTTTTTTTGTATATTTAACTTAATTAAATTTATTTAAAACTAACCTCAAAGTCTTCATTTTCACTGATAGTAACACTTGTTGTTCTCCATTGATTACCTTGATTTTTGCTTATTGACCATATTGGCTGGCTTGACAATTGATCACGTTTTCTTGTATACACATTTAATGTTCCTATTGTTGCTCCATATGCATGGTACCAAAAATTCAAACAAACTCCATTCGGTGTTTTGGTAACTTTTGGTGAAATGAGTCTTGCTTTTTCGCCTTGCTTTTGTGGCAATGAAGTCTCTATGTACATATAGTGACCAACCGGAGTTAAATATGTGTGGTCAAATGATGGACCTGTTGAAGCGCTTGCAGTGTTTACTTTATTTCTAGACCATTTAAAATCAGCGTTAACATCTTGTTGATAACCACAAATATCTTCGGTTTCAAAGTCACAGAACTGAGTTGCAGGACAATCACCAATTATCAATTTAACTTCATCAATAGCCACATAACCATCGTAAATATTTGCCATGTCTCCTTCAAATTCAATCCATTTGTTCACAGTTAAATTGCTTGGTACTCTAACATAAGCATGGCTCCATGTATCAGCTATATTTCCAAGTCTTTTCCATAACTCTAGTTTTGTACTTGAACTTCTCAATGCTACAGTGAGGCCTGAATTTATCGGACCATTTAGTTGGTACCAGAATTCCAAGCATGTATCTTGAGCATAATTTAAATCAGGTGATCTTAAAACAGCTGTAGATACACGACCATTATAATTGGAATCAATGTAAGCATAGTATCCATAAGAATTTTGTAAGGTTACATCATTTAAAGGAGCTTGTCCAAAAATTGAATTCTGACCATTTTTTCTCAACCATTTAGCATCTGAACTAGTATTTGGTATCCAGTCACAAAAATTTGTCTCAAAACCACAATAGAAGCTGAACGGTTTGGCTATCGTAGTAGTCGGTTTTGCAGTAGTTGTGGAATTAAAGTATTCACATGTGCCGCCATTCACAAATTCAATATCATCAAGACCAATATTTCCAAAAATTCCGTTTTCTTTAGTTGCCTCGAATATCAAATCAAAATAAAAATTTGAATTTGGAACTGTCACTTGTCCCAGTGTCCAAAAATTTCCTCTTTCACCCTTAAAAAAATTTAATCTTTATTTTAATTGATCAAAAATTGATAAAAATTACCGAAGTTGACCATAACAAAGTGGCATTTTTGTTCTGAACACGCTGATATACTCTTAAATAACCAATATCTCTTCCATATAAATGCATGTACCAGGACACACATCCGGAGCTTGGTGATAGTATGGTTTCTGATACCAGCCAAGCCTTTTCGCCCTTTTTCATGCTCGATTCCGTATTTATATAAGCGTAATAGCCTTCTACAGTATTCGTGGTGTGGTCTACAGATGGTCCTGTTGAGTAATAAATTCTGCCTTTTGCTCTATACCAGTCAAAATCATCGCCTTCTTTGGTGTTATGGTAGCCACAAAACTCGTCTTCAAAATCACATGATGCCTCATTGAAGCATGCATCATTAGCTATTTCTATATCATCAACAGCAACGTCACTTTTAGAATTAAAATTTTAGCTAAATTTTGAAATTTTAAATAGAATTTTTACCCTGCAAATGATCGGCCAACAACACCTTCCAAAACTATTTGAAAATCTGTATCACTCACCACTGTCACATGGCCAAAACGCCACTTGTTACCAAAATCAGAAGATCGTGACCATAAATTTTTGCTCAAAATATTGTTTTGTCTCAGCCATATATTCAACGAACCGATTGATGAACCATAAAGGTGGTACCAAAATTTGAAACAATCACCATTTTGATTTGTTCTTGGATAAGTTGGACTAATAAGTCGTGCTTTTTGGCCAGTTAATTGAGGATATGAAGTTTCTATGAAAACATAATGACCATTTTGAGATAAAGTAGTACTTAAAAAAATAATTAGAAAAATGTATCTTTATGTATTAACTTGATAAATATACTGATCAAAACTTGGTCCTGTTCCGATAGAGGATGTTGCACCTCTGCCTCTTTCCCAGTTAAAATCTCCAGTTGTATCATTTACCCAATCTTATTTGAGTCAGTTTAATTATTAGAACAAAAAGACTTTAATAGAAATTAATTACTGCAATATCCTTCTTCAAAGTCACAAATTTTTGACGGCGGACAATGTCCGATACTCAGAGAGACTAGATTTATTTTTCATTAAAAAAATTTTCATATTTTAATCTTTAGAATTACTTTCATCAATTCCAATGTCACCTTGATAACTTCTGCCTGAAATTCCATCAATTGCTAATCTAAAATCGTAATTTACTTCATCTGGATCGAATTTTATATTCTTCAATAGCCATTTATTTAATTGAGGACCTTTTTGCTCGAAAATAGTTGTCTCAGTTTTATTCTGATTATTACGGACCAAGCTAATAATCAATTTTCCAATGTCAACACCTTAATAAAAAAAATAAATTTTAACTTATATTCTATTTCAGAAATTTTTAATTATTTTTTACCCCACATATGATAATAAAATGATAAGCAGTATCCTTCAGAAGTTGGCCGAGTGATAACTGGAGAAATCAATCTGGCACGGTCATCTATAATTTAAATATAAGATAAGTAAATAAAGATAAATATAAAAAATTTATTTACTTAAAATGGTAAAGGATGTTTCAATATAGATATATCCTTTTGTTGAGAGAGCACCATCATCTGGTCCTGTACCGGACGAAGAGGTTGATCCTTTGTGCAAAGTCCAATTAAATTTTGTTCCAATTACTTCATTTTGCCAAAGGCATAGATCGTCTTCAAAATCACAGGTAGCAAAAGTCAAAGACTGGAGTTGAGGCTGTGCTGTTGCTGGTTGAACTTGACAGGTCTCTCGTCTAATCTCTAAATCATCCAAAGCCTAAAGAATTTTAATTTACTTTAAAAATTTAAAGAATCATTAATTAAATTACAATATCGCCGGTAAAACTTGAGCCCACAATGCCTTCGAACATAATTTGGTATTTTACATTTGATTTAAATGGTGCTAAACCATGATTCCATGATTGACCTGAAAATAAGAATTTTTCAATACAAATAAATTAATTTTTTTATTTTTACCTATTTCGCCAGATAGAGTCCATAATAAATCTTTGTTTGTCTCACTTATCAAATAAACATTCAATGTTCCTATAGTCTTAAAACAAATAATTTTTAAAAATTTTATTGATTTTAAATCTAAAAAATTAAAAAAGAAGATACATACTTTTCCATACATATGATACCAAAATAGTACACAGCCGTCACCATTTATCATCATTGGTTCACTTAACAAGTTTGCTTTCCAACCTTCTTTAGCAGGAGAAGAACTCTCAATGTAAATGTAGTAGCCTAATAATATAAAATGAGTTTAAAAATTAGCAAAAACATTTTAAAAATATAAACCTTTTATGTTGGATAGAGTGTGGTCGAAGGAAGGTCCCGTACTAGAAGATGAAGTCGCTCCATTTTGAAGCCTCCAGTCAAATTCATCTGTACCATTTACATTTATCCAATTGCACAAATCCTTATCATCAAAATCACAAATATTTCCACTATGAGAACAAGATCGATTTCTTAAAATGATATCATCCAAGGCAACAAGACCATTTGATGGATTGTAGCCTACAACCGCTTCAAAAACAATACTGTAGTCGACCAATTTTTTAACATTTACTTCACCTTTCCACCAAAAATTTGAATGGTCATAATTGCGTGACCAAATTATGCTAGTAGTGCTCACTGTGCTCGTTTGAGCCTTTACATTAAGAGTGATCGAGTCTGTGTCTTGTAAAAAGAAGTAAAACTCCAAACAACGAGCCGACTCGTTCTGAAACGAACTACTCAATGCTGGATACACTCTACTTGCCATTGTGGCTGTATTGTTCAATTTAAAACCAGTCGATTTGGCAAACACATAGCCACTGCCGACTCCGTCAGATGTGTGGTCATTTATTGGTAATGGACCGGCTCTGGGCTCATTTCTCTGCGGTAAATACAATTCCCATTTAAAATTTGAAGAGGCATTGAAGGAATAGCCACATGCATCAGCTGAAAATGTGCACAATTGATCCAAATCAGAGCCGTCTTGACACTCACCATCTGTAAAAAATACATCATCAATTGCAAAAATGTCCGCATCTGCAGCAAATTCAACAGATGTCAGTTCCATGAGCACTTTATAAGATGAACCTGATTTTACTGTTACTCTGCCCAATCTCCATAAATTACCATTCGAATTTGATCGTGACCAAATCGGATATCCAATTTGATCATTTACCTTAACATACAAATTAAATTTGTAGCCTACATTTGATGCAAAATAGTAATAAAATTCCATGCATTGAGCTTTATTGAACAAATTGTTTGTCTCTATTCGAGCTAGGTCTGTTTTTCGTTTTCCAGCAGCATTGGCAAATAGATACCATCCATTAGCTGAAGATAGTGTGTGATCAGCTTCGATTGGTCCAGCTAGTTGATCGCCCAGAATACCCTGCGTTCTTGTCCAGTTGTAATTGCTCTCTTTGCTTGGTGTCCAAATACACAAGTTGTACTCAAAGTTACAATCATTTGGATTAGACGGTTTTGTTGTTGTTGTTGTTGTAGTGGTGGTTTTAGTAGTCAAAATATAAGCAGGATCAGCATTGAATGGAATCGTGCTACATGGTCTTTCTATAAAGTCTAAATCATCCAAAGCCATATCTGAAGTTATTCCATTTCCTCTAATTGCCTCTATCTTAATTCTAAACGAACTTGCTGAATTAATATTAACTTGACCATTTAGCCACACATTTCCTTTATTTCCACTTTGGCTCCATATTAAGGTAGAAACATTGGACGAATTAGTGTAGATGTTCATTGTGCCCATACCACTTCCATACATATGATACCAAAAATCCATGCATAAACCATAAGTTGGAGTGGGCAAGAATAGAGTACTTTCCAAAATAGCCCGATTTCCTGTGGCTATTGGTGAACTAGCTTCAATAAACAAATATGATCCACTCGGATTTCCTAAAGTATGATCATAGCTTTGAAAAAATTTTTAATAAAATCCTGAATTATCTTTTTATTTTTTATTTACTTTGGCCCGGTTAAAGACGACCCAGTTTTGTAAGTTCCAAACTCCCAGTCAAATTCATCTCTACCATCTTCAACATTTGTGTAAAAACAATAATCTTCACCTTCAAAAGTACAAGAGCCAAATGATGGACAGACACCTACTTGTAGAGAGATATCATCTAGAGCCATTAGAGTTCTTGCTCCCTGAATTCTTTCACCCTCAAAAATGATTGTAAAATTTTTATAATCTAAAATTTTATTTATTGACAATTGTCCCTTGTTCCATATTTTTCCAACATTTTCTCCAAATCTCCACAATAATCCTTTTTTATCTCCAGCTTGTAAATAAATATTTAATTTTCCCATTTCAGGTCCAAACATATGATAGTGCCAACTAAGACAATAGCTTTCTGGTATGAATTGAAATACTGGCGATACTAGTCCAGCCTTGTCTCCATCTAATTTTGAATATGCATCGAAAAGCATATAATGTCCGTTAGCTGATAAAGTCTAAAATTAATTAATTTAAATTTAATTTAAATTAATTTATTCGAAACTAAAAATGTTACAGTATGGTCAACATTCGGTCCAGTGGTTACATAATAATTTCTGGAAGTGCGAGTCCAATTAAATTTGCCAAGTGGATCGTTCTCAAAACCGCACAAATCTTTTTCAAAATCACACATAAATAGACCATTTGTCTCACAATAGCCATCTGTTATAGCAATGTCATCTAGGCATATATCTCCCTTGAATTTAAATAAAATTAATTTCAATTGGAAAAAAGGGCCTGACCGGGGATCGAACCCGGAGCCTCTCGCACCCAAAGCGAGAATCATACCACTAGACCATCAGGCCTTGCTTATTAAATTTTTCAATTCTTCAATATCAAAAAAAATAAATTTGTTTTCTAAAATCACTCATCCATTGATCAAAATTTATTATTTTGCCTAATTTTAGCTATCTTGTTAATGCAAGGCCTGATGGTCTAGTGGTATGATTCTCGCTTTGGGTGCGAGAGGTTCCGGGTTCGATCCCCGGTCAGGCCCTTTTTTTTCTAAAAAAAACTTACATTAAATCCAGTTCCTCGACGAGCCTCAAAAATAACTTTAAACAAGTCCGATGAATCCAAATTAACTCTTCCATTAAACCACTTGTTGCCTTGATTTCCAGTTTTTGACCAAATATTTGACTCATTGCCATTTGATTGTGATTTAATGAACACATTAAGCGTATCAATATGAACTCCTCGCATATGATAGTAAAAAGACAAACAACTTATTTTTGGATTTCCAGCAAGAGCTAATGATTCCAATCTTGCTGTATCATTATTTTTAGCTGGCACTGATGTCTCAATATAAATAAACCAACCTTCACTGGTACCAAGTCTTTTTGAAAAAAAAATTTTATCTAAAAATACATTTTTTTAAAAATTATTTTACGTATGGTCTATTTCAGCTCCAGTTTCAATACTTGAAGTTTGTCCTTTTGTTCGAGTCCAATTCATTGGAAGACTAAAGTCATTTTTCCAGTTGCAAAAATCATTCTCAAAAGTACAATCATAAACAGATGGAATTGGAGTTGTAAGTGGAACTTTTGTTGTAGTTGTAGTGCTTGTTGGAATAGGGAGTCCAGTTCCGGGATCAGCTGAGGCCGGAGATACGGAACAAAATTGTGAATCTTTGATTATTAAATCATCTAGGCCAATTGAGCTTTGTCTTGATCCGCTGGTACCTTCAATTTCAATAACATACTCATTTTGAATATAAAATCCGAATGAGCCATAATTCCAATCAGTTGATGGATTGTCGTAGCCACCCTCTTTCCAAACCAGCGTTCTAATATTTGTTCTTAAATTTTTAACAAAAAACTCAATTGTTCCTGTTGAAACTCCGGAGACATAGAACCAAAATGTCATGCAACGACCCCTTATTGAAGTTGGTCTATCAAAAACTTGACTAGTTAGTACGGCTTTGTTGCCACTCGAACCCGATTCAACATATATATACTTTCCATAGGAACCATAACTTAAATAAAATCATTGAAAAATTTTCTTTTTTTTTTCAAATTATTTTAAATACCTGTGGTCATTTAGAGGCCTAAATGGATCATTTACATCTCCGGTATCTAGTACCCAACTAACTATGGATGAGTTGGTAATCAATGACCAAGAACAAAAGCCGATTTCAAAATCACAGTCACCTGGTGGCAAACAAGATCCATCTCGAATAAAAACATCATCTAAAAATACATTATAATTTTTGCCTGGATTGGTCGATGCCACATATTCCTCAAAAATAACTTGATACGGAATGTTGGTAATTGCATGTCCCAGAGATACTTGAGACAAATGCCAGACATCGCCTGCTGTGTTTACAAATGGTTCTGTCCAAAGTGGAAAACCAATAGAGGATTCTGGTTCAGAGCTAAGTTTAGCATAGATGTTCAATGAACCGATTGACGAAGGACTGTGAAAATAATAGAACTCAACGCATTGTTCAGAATTTGGATTAATTATATTGGATGCCAATAATCCCTAATTAATAAATAAATCAGTTAATTGATATTTTAATGCTAATTAATTTTTTTAATTTTTAATTTTAAAAATTACCCGTTGGATTTGGTTAGATGATGTTCCACTCAGATACATAAAATTTCCAAATGCTGATCCAGTAGAACTTTTTATGGTAAAATAATAAAAAAATAAATAAATTCATTTAATTTACTGATCAATTGAAGGACCTTGGATTCCAGATGGAGTTCCTCTCTGCCATTTTAGATTTCCTGAATTTAAATTTGAGTAACCACATAAATCATCCTGTTCAAAATCACAAAATCTGTTTGATTTGAGTGGACATTCATTTAAGAGACGAATGTCATCAACAGCTATTACTCCCAAAGATACGCCGACTATGCCCTCGATCACTATTTGATAGCTATTTTGAATATTGTTTATCCTCAATTCTCCTCTTTTCCAGCCTTTACCCTGATTACGAACTCGGGTCCACCTCGGTGTACCCAGTTGACCATTTTGTTTCAAATAAACATTCAAGGCGTTTATGTCTGATCCATATGCGTGGTAATAAAACTCTAAAATTAAAAAAAAAATTAATCTAATTTTTAATTAAAACTTAATTTTGAAAATAATTTTTTTAATAAAAAATAAAGTGCAATTTTTTAGTTAAAACTTAAATAAAAAATTTACCTAAGCATCTATCTTTTAGATCATTGACAATTGATGATTGCAAACGGAATCTGGAATTTGCTCTCTTTACTGGCTACAAAAATAAATATTTAACAAAAATTTAAATTAAAAAAATTCACTCACATTTATTCTAATGTAGTAACCACTTTTATTTTGATAGGTATGATCTTCTTTGGGTGCTGAAAAAAAAATTTAATCTGAAAATTTAATTCTGATGATTTTATTTTTTAAAATTTACCAGACGAATATGAAGATGAAGACGCTTGAGCTCTCAACCATTCATAATCACCAGTACTATCATTTGTCCATGAACAAAAATCAACTTCGAAATTACAATCGAATTCACTTTGAGAATTCCATGTATAAGTCGAAGTTGATGTAGTTGGTGGTTGGGTTGTTGTAAATAGAGTTGTAGCTGGAGTTGTAGTTCCACCTGGATTTGCATTTGCCGGATAAACATTACAGTTAGCCGAAGACACAATTTCAATATCGTCCAAAGCAATATCCCCAAGCGAAGTTCCTTTTATACCCTCGTATATAATTGTATGCGCAGCATTTTCTGTATAAGACAAACGTCCCTGATTCCAATTAACGCCTTGAGAATTTTTCAATGTCCACAGCAATTGTTTTTCTCTAGTGTCCAATCGATATTTCCATGCATTTAATGTTACTAAATTGTTGATTACAGAAGCTGTTATGTGATACCAAAATCTGACACACTTTGGAGCATTACTTCCTTGAATAATTTCACTCTCAAGTCGACCAGTCCAATTTGTTTTAGCAGGAAATTGTGTATCTAAAATTAAAATTTAATAAAAAATTCACTTCATTTTTTTTGTTACTTAGAATTGCATAATATCCATCCGAAGTTCCAAAAGTATGGTCATAATTGGGTCCAGTGAACAAATTAGGGCCATAGCCTTTTCGAACTACCCAATTAATTTCTGATCCATTTACATTTCTGTATTCACACAGTGATCCGTCTTCAAAATTACAGTCTCCCGGGTTCGGACAAGCTCCTCTTGTTATTCTTATATCGTCAATTGCGATTATTCCCTTCGGATTTGAACCAGAACCTTTAACTACTTCTATCACTGCTTGCCAAGTATTGCTTGAGCTAAACACACTCGCTTGAGCCACTTGCCAGCTGAAAAGAAAATCATAAAATTTAAAATAATTTTATTTTTTTTTAAAATAAAATTAGAGACTTATAAATTTTAAAATTAAAATTTTATATTTGAATTTTTTAAACATTAATTTAAAAAAAAATAAACAATTTATTAAGAAATAATTTTGACTATAAAATAATAAATAAAATTTCTAAAATCATTACGTGTTTTCAGAGTATCCGGAAATCGACCACAAAGGTGAGCCCAAATTATCCACACTTTTAGCATAAACGTTTATTTTATCATTGTTATTTTCTGATAAAATAATAAATTTAGATTTAAATTTAGATTATTATTTAAATTAATCATTACCATCTGTATAATAATAAAAATGAATACAAGAGCCACTTGTCCTTTCAACTACATGAGATTCTAGTCGACCTTTTTGATTTAGAGTTTTGTCTGAAGTTAAAACATAGACAAATGATCCTTGGTCCGTACCATATGTATGCTTAATAATTTAAAAAAAATTAAAAAAATTAAAGTTAAAATTTAAAAGATATTTTTACATCATTCAATTGAATAGAACTGACCGAGCTAAGAGCCGAGCCGTTTCCTAAGGACCAGATAAAATCTCCAGTGGCATCATTGATAAAATCACACAAATCTCCATTTTCAAAATCGCATAAATCCACAGCTTTGCACGTACCATTAAGAACAATTATGTCATCGATGGCAACAAAGCCCTTTAAAAATTTATTTTAAAACCTAAAAATTTAAATTTAAATTTTCTTTTTTTTTACATCAAAAGGAAAATTTTTAACACCAAAATCAAATCTAAATTGGTATTGACCAAAGAGTGAATTTCTATAATTGACTTGGGCGAATTTCCATTTAGAACTCGATGTTGTCTGAGTTGTCCACAATGTACTCGTGGAACTAGATTTTCTTGACACTGATAAACTTGCAGTCTAAAAAATTTAATTGTCAAATTTTTTTAAAGTTTTAAATTAAAAATGTTTTACTTCCGATCCTCTCATAAAATACCAAAATTGAAGACAAGCTGTAAAATTCAGAATTGGTGATTCGTAATAACCACTAGTGTATGGTGAATAGTTCTTAATTATTGGACTTACAAATGAACCACGATTAGTTCCCAAGGTATGATCAATACTTGGACCATTGTTTGAGGATGATGCATTTATTACAACCCAATTAATGTAATTATTCAATGGATTTGTTTGCTTCCATTTGCAATCACTTTCAAAGTCGCAGTCAAGTTCTTTCAAATGCGGAGGAATATTTGGCGTAATTGTTGTTGTCACAATTCCAGGCGTTGTTAATACCGCAGATGCTTCAATAGGAACAAAATTACAAACCCCACTCGATGGCTTTAGGACAATGTCATCGACACCAACGAAATGGCTTCCATCAGAACCTGCATATCCATCTATATAGACACGGTATGTATCATTAGTTGAAAAATACAGTTGACCAAAATTCCATCTAGATACAACTGCTTGGCTATCTCTTAAAGACCACAAATCAATTACGGGTTTATTATATTCTGCTATGCGAATAGTCATGTTGACTCCAGAGCGTCCATTAAAGTAAAAATAAAATGAGAGACAATCTCCAGTAGAGCTCGTTGGTGGCATATTTTCAGATATAATTCGAGAAAAATGATTTAGAATTTTGCCATTTGAAAGCATAAAGTGTCCAGTTAAATCTCCAAATGTATTATCTGAAACAAGGCCAAAATTTGTCTGGTCATTGGAAGATTTTATTTGCCAGTCAAAATTGTCATATGAACTGTTAACATTTGTCCAAGAGCATAAATCGAATTGGGAATTTTCGAAATCACAATCAAAAGGTTGGCTACATAAAAACTTGGACATAACTACGTCATCGATTGCCTTTTAAGAAAAAGAGTTTTGGTTTTAAATAAAAAAATTCTTAAAATTTATTATTAGGTTTTTTAACAAATGGTAGATCTAAAACTTTTGAAACTGTTGAAATTTTAGATGCTAACGAACTATGTCAACTCTAATAAATGTTCAATTTAATTAAAATTTTTGATTTTTTCATTTAGAAAAAGTTAATACTGTAAGGACTAAAAAGAATGTCAAATGTAAAGTAAGATGTATGAACTCAAAACTGATATCAAGTTCAGTTATTTTCTTTTTGTTTAATTATTAAATAATTTAAAGAAAATTCACAAAAATTTTTCCATTTAAGTTTAAACTATTATTATTTAATTAAAAAAAGACAGTATTATATTTGATATAAAACGTTACTTACAACATCACCTCTGTAAGATTTTCCAACAATTCCTTCAAAAATGATTTTAAAATTATCTGAATAATCAGTTGGAACTCTTGCTATGAACCAATTATCTCCTTGATCTCGATTAATAGACCAAAGCAGATTTTTCGGTTTATTAGTTTGATTCGTTTGAATTTCAGAATAAACATTTAATGTTGCTACATCCTTTCCATAAGCATGGTACCAAAAGTAAAAGCATTTTCCATCATTAAAACTTTGAGTTGGTGAAACAAGTCTTGCTTTTTGATTATATGATTGAGGAGCTGAAGTTTCAATAAACATGTAATAGCCGAATCCAGTGCCGGTTGTGACATCCACTGATGGTCCAGTTTGGTCCGATAGTGTTGAGCCTTTATTTCGTGCCCAGTTAAAATCTGCTTTTGGATCAGCCTGGTATCCGCATACATGGTCTTCTTCAAAATCACAAGTAACTGATGCAAAATCTGCATCCTCACAGCTTCCAAAATTAAAACCAAAATCATCTAAAAAATTTTTAAGTTTAACTTCAATTTTATTATTCTAAACAATAATTACCCAAGGCTATATCTCCACTTGACAATGAATTGGCATATCCTTCTATTATAAAATTAGTAGCAGACTGAATTCCTCCTTCGTATTGAACATGAGCAAGATTCCAATGTTTTCCGTGACTATTTTTCATAGTCCAAATAGCAGGAGACTGCGAAAAACTGCCATTGTTGTTTTTGGTTCGCAAATAAACAGACAATACACCGACACCACTTCCGTACATATAATACCTAAGATATTAGACAAAATAGATAGTTTAAATTTTTTCATTAATTTGTGTCTTTTTACCAGAATTGTAAGCATTGTTTTAAATTTCCATCAATAGTTGGACTGACTAACTTTGATCGGTCTGTGGTTCCTGAGCCCCATCCCCAGCCCCAGTAATCGTAATAATCCTCATCAGACTCAAAAAAGATATAATAGGTATCATTTTTTCCATAGGTACTTAATTAAATAAAATTTATTATTCTTTATTTCACTCTTTATAATTATAAATACTGATCGACTTTTGGACCTCCATATGTCTTTCCAGTTTTTCTGAACCATTTGGTAGTGGAGTCTGCAGTGTGGGTCCAGCCGCATAAATCAGTCTCAAAATTACAAACAAAACCGTCTAAATTAATAAAATAGATTATTTAAATATTTAATGATAAATCTTTTTTCATACTATAAATTTGAGGTGTTGTTGTGGGGTTTGATGTTGAATGAGTTGGAAGAGAGAAATCAGGCTGTTGAACACATGAAGCGTCATATTTATAAAATGATAAATCATCAAGACTTAAAATTAATTAAATTTTTATTTCGTTGAAAGAAAATTAAAATTATTTACGCTATGTCTCCATTGATGGTGGTTCCCGAAGTTCCAACACCTATTGTGCCCTCAATTATAATCTTGTAATCGTGAGCAATATTGTTCAGTGGTAAAACTCCTTGTTTCCAGTCTTTTTTATCCAAGCTTTGCTGACCGGACAATTCCCATGATAAAATTTTACTAGTAAAATTTGCATCAGTGAAATAAATCCTCAAGTATCCGATTGAGTTTCCATAAGCATGGTACCAAAATGAAAAACATATAGATGGATCATTAAATGTTTCGCTAATGAGCAAAGCTTTATCATCTAGAAAAAAAAATATCAAAAATTTTCTAGTTAAAATTATAGATCGTTTTACTTTTAACTTGAGGATAAGATGCTTCTAAGTAAATAAAAGTTCCATTTGAATTATTCAAAGTGCTAAAAAAATAATTAGAAAAATATTTAATTTTCCTTTCTCAAAAACTTACTGATCTACATCAGGACCAGTGCTTACAGAAGGAGTATCCCCTTGATGTAAAAGCCAGTCGAAATCATCGTCTTTTGAATTAGACCAACTACAAAATTCAGTGAATTCAAAATCACAGTCTTAGAAAATCGATTAAAAATCAAATTAATTTTTATCAAAAGAAAATTACCACCGGGATGTTTGCGACATGATCCTCTTCTAATTGAAATATCATCTATTGCCAAATTGGCAGCTCCAATTCCAACTCGTGTTATAGATTCAAAAGTAATGATGTAACCATTTTGATCTTCTGGTACTTCCAATTCAAAATTTACCCAATTGTTCGATTGAGAAGCTATTTAATTATTCATTTAATTTGCTTTTTATTTAAAAGTAGAAAGGTTTGATAATTACGTGATGGAGCGAGCAGCAAAGTTTCAGAACTCGAAACATTTGATTTTGAATAAACTTTTAAATTAGGTGTTACACCTCCATTTCTTTTAAAAAAATAAAATTAATTTTTAATCTAATAAAATCAAATATAAGTTAATAAAAAAAATTTAAGATTCAAAAAAAAACTTACGAAAACATGTAAAAGTTCAAGCATCGTCCGTAAGTTTGCGGATTAAACATCATAGTGGTAAACCTTGATATTTGATTAGAGACATAAGTGAGACCCTTTAAATTATTTAATAATTAAAATTAATTAAATTTAATTAATGAATGTACATTTGATTTGAAAAAGTATCCGTCTTGAGTTTGCAGAGTATTATCAACAGATGGTAGATTACCAGATACCACAGAACTAGGCTTCGATCTTTGCCATTTATTCCCACTAGTTCCAGTGACTGTATATCCACATTCGTCTGTTTCAAAATCACAGTAATGGGTAACTGAATTTCCAAATTCAGATATTGGCGGACACTTTTTATTAGGAAAAAATTCTATTTCATCAATAGCAACATCACCACTATAAGCTAGAATAAAAAAAAATGAATGTTTGATTTTAATTTTTTTTTATTTACATTTTCCGGCTACAGCTTCGAATACAATTCTGTATTCAGGATAATTTTGATCAAGTACATTCAGATGCGCACGCAGCCATACATCACCATGTTGAGTAGTTCTTTGCCAAATTGCTTTAGTTGTTAGTCCAACGGGGGTTAGTAATTTTATATTCAATTCTCCTATCTGTCAAAAATTTAATTTATAACCTTTATTAATTAAAAATAAAATCATTACTGTTTGACCATAAAGATGATAATAAAATGTTAAACAATCTAAAATAAAAATTTTTAGAAGAAAATTAAAAAAAAAATGTATCCGTTTTTAAATTTACGAGTATTTTGCACTAGAGTTGAATTTATAGGCTGAGAAATAATTCTTGCCGAATCTTTTTCGTTAACACCAGATGTCTCCAAATAAATATAGTAACCATTTTTGGAAACATCTGAACTCGGACCGGTATCAATAGAGCTTGTTGAACCTTTGAACAATGTCCATTTTAATTTAGCACTTGGATCATCAGTCCAGCCACATTTATTATTATTATCGAATGAACAAGTGATATCATATGATGGCAAAGGTTTGGTAGTTGTTGGTGCAAACGTGGTTGTCGCAATAGATAATTCATTTATAACTTCAGAAGGTTGTAAAGTGCAGTTTGTGTTAGCTAATGAAATATCATCTATAGCAATATGACCCTGACTATTTTTTCCCACAGTTCCAACAATATAAACTCTTGATTGGAAAAAAAATTAATTTTTTAAATATTCACAATAATTTCTGATAATTACTTGTAGGTCATGTTTTTAGAACCAAAGCCAGCTGTTCCATAGAGCCATTGGTCTCCCTTATCTTTACTTAGCTTCCATATAGTCTCTCTATCATTGTTATCATAAATGATATCAACTTGAATCGAACCAACTGAGTTACCATTAATAGAATACCAAAAGCTTATGCATCTGTTATCGACTGGCTCAAAAATTAGACTTGACAAAATAGCCTATTTTTTCAATTATAAGATTGAATTATTTAAATTTTTTAAAAAATACTTTATCATTTTCTTTCCTTGGCGAAGATAGTTCAATAAAAGCATAGTAGCCTTTAGGGGTTCCCAAAGAATGATCGACTGAAGGTCCAACAGAGCTAGTTGTTTCACCTGTTCCTTCTTCCCAGTCAAAATCGTCATTACTGCCCTCCAAATTTGACCAAGTACAAAATCTTGGACTTGATTCAAACGAACAGAAGCCTATGGAGCCACATTCTCTATTCTCAACTTTGACATCATCGATAGCTATGTCGCCATACCATGAAGTGCCCACTAAACCTTCGAAAACAATTTGAAATTTTTCACTAGTTTTAACACTTGTCTGAGCCAGATTCCACTCATTTCCGTAGTTTTTATTCCTGGTCCAAATTGGTACACTAAAAATTCCGCTTTCAGATTTGGTCAAAACATTTAAGGTGCCAATGGTAGAACCCCACATGTGGTAATAAAAATCTAAGCAGTAAACACCTTTGTCAAAACTTGGGGTCAATAAACGAGCTAAATTGTTTTGATTCTGTGGATAAGAGGACTCAATGTACATGTAATGACCGAGTGAAGAACCGGTCGAGTGGTCAACAGAAGGTCTTTGAAATTTAGAATTAAATTAATTAAATTTTTTTTAATTAAAAGCTTACCCTGTTTGTATAGAAGACGTGGGACCTGAATTTCTGGTCCAATTAAAGTTGCCAGAATTGTCATTTGTGTATCCACAAATCGATGGGTCTTCAAAATCGCATTCTTTTTTTTGACAAGCTCCATCAGATATAAAAATATCATCAACAGCAATTACACCTTTGGCTCCATTTCCGATAACCCCCTCTAGAACAATCTTAAAAAATTAAAATTTCTAAGTAATTTTAAGACAATACAAATAAAATCTTACATCAAAATTAAAATTTATTCCGAAATTAAGACTAAATTTTTCAATGAGCCAGTTTGTTCCTTTGGAGCCTTCAGCGGTAAAAGATGGATTTATCAGAGCTCCTGATCCAGGCGTAATGTACATGTTTAATTTTCCTACATTATCTCCGTGAAGATAATACGCAAATTGCAAGCAGCTTGCAGAATTGGCAATTTTGTTTACCATAACAGATCGGACCCGAGCTTTTTGGTTGGGTTGACTTGGAGCCGAACTATCAATAAACAGATACCAACCTGCTAAAATTTTTGGTTATTAATTTAATTAGTTTTTATAACATGAAAGTACCAGAAGTTCCAGTTGTAAAGTCAATATTAGGTTGCCAAGCATTTGCAGAAGATGAAGCTTGTTTTCGTTGCCAATTGAAATTTCCGCTCAGATCGTTAGTCCATCCACAAATATCTCTCTCAAAATCACAATCAAAGCTAGTCGAATCTTTAAAAAGTTTATTTTAACTTTTATTAATATATTAAAATAAATATTAAATATACTTGATATTATTTGACCATTAGCGTTTAAAAATAACGCTTTAAAACATCAGTAAATAAAGTTTTTTAATTTTTCGTTAATTTATAAATTACCTAATAAAATTGAGTAAAAAAAATTCGAACGAAATTTTTCGTTCATTTTAAAATATTTTTTTCTTCGTAATTAATTTCTTAATATCAGTAATTTTTAATTTAATAGTCTTAAAATAGTTTAAAAAATTTTTAATGTTCAGACTGGTTGCTATTGGAAAAATTAAATTGAAAAAAATTTAACCGACTTGACCATGAATAATATGGGTTTAATATTTTTAAAAACTTTCAATAATAAAAAAATTATGGCCTTTATTATTAAGCCATATTAGTCATGATTAAGTAATTTCTATAAATATTCCAGAGAATAACTATAAGATAATAAAGCCATTAAAAATATTGCCTTTAATCACTAATGGATCAATTGGTTAAAATTTAGAGGATTTTTTAAAATTTTATTTAGGTTTTGAAGGTTAGTATTTATAGCAAATGTAGAGTCAATAGATTTTTTAGCAAATATCTTTAATTTTATTGCAATAAAAATTTTTTAATTAAAAAGATAATTTTTTATTATTTTGTTTACATTTTTAATGCATAATAATTTTACAAAATAGCCAGTCTAAGAGCATAGATACTGCGCTTAACTTTGAAAGTACAGCAAAAAAATTAAATTTTTTAATTTTTTTATCGTTTTAATTATTTGATAATTTCAAAAATAGTCAAAGAAAATCAAAAGATAATTTTTTGTTATTAATTCATTTAAGATAATTATAAAACTTTGAAATAGATAAATGAATCGCGAGGACAACTATTGATAATGATAAAACTTTATTATTTAATAAGCCATTTTCTAGCGATTAGACAATTTTAACCTATCAATGTTTAAAAATGGAAATTCAAATATAATTTATTTAATTATCTCTATATATATTAAACAAAGATAAAATGGTCTCAAGATTAAATTGGTTAAATAACTATTTCAAAATGATTTAAGATCTTTTCAAATAATATATAAGTTCAGAAATTCATAAATTTAAAAAAATATCTAAAAAACATTTAATAAATTTAAATTTTTAGAATTTTGATAAAAATATACAGTTAAGCGAAAATAAAAATTTTAAGCTCAAAGAATGAACGATATTCGTTCGAATCTCAAAACTCTGTTAATTGGTAAGAATAAATTTATGGGTGAAAATAGAAATATTAACTTGGAAATTTTCAAGGGGTTTTGTTTTTACATTTTCAATCTAAAGCCTTTGGTCAAACCTCAGAATTGGATTGTGACTTTGATACTGATTTGTGTAAATGGAAAGATTATTCGTCAAGCGGAATAAGTTGGAAGAGAACAACGACTTCAAATTACAATAAACCAGGCAGTTTTCCAGTTGGTGATCATACACAAGGTCAGAATGGATATTATGCATACGTAGGAAACTCTTCGAGTGTGGGTTTTTATTCAAAAGTAGTCAAAAAAAATTTTCAAGAAATAAAAATTATCAATTTTTTTCAAGTCTCAACTAAGATCGGAATATTTTAGAAGAAAAAATTTTGCTCAAGCCTGTTTTTCTGTTTGGTATTTCATACAAGGCTCATCAATTCCAAGTTTCAGCATATATTTGATGAAAAATTTCATCAAAGAACCAAATCCTCGTTTTTTAAAACTGGGAAATCAGGGCAGAGGGTATTTTTGCCTGTTTTTTTAAATATTTTAGCTACTATCTTTTTGTTACTAAGATGGAATTTAGCAAAAGTTAGCTTGGATTTAGAATATCAGACTGATTATTCGATACTAATCGAAGGAACCCCAGCTAGTTACTCAGGGGTGAATTTTGGAAAAAAATTTAATTTAAAAATAAAAACTAAAAAAAAATTTTTCAGGTGGTTGCAATTGATGATGCATTATATAAAGAAGAACCTTGTGAATTAGGTAAAAAAAAATAAATTTTAATTTTTCTAATTATTTTGGATTTAAATATTTTTTTAAAGACGAAACAACAATAAACTGTGATTTTGAGACTGATTTTATTTGCGGCTATAGGACTGATTCAACTCAAAGAATAAGCTGGAAAAGGTTCACGGGTCAAACGATTACCATCGAAACTGGACCACCGAATGGTAAAATAGAGCTAAAATTTGAATAATTTTAAAAATTAAAAATTTTACTAAGATGTCACCACTGGAACAATTTTTGGCCATTTTATGCTTTTTGAGCCAACTTCACCTAGTAGTGTTAGTGGTAGCAAAGCAATTCTAATTTCTCCATCTGGCAATGACCCATCAGGAACAGGCTGTCTAGAATTCTACTACAATGCAAATGGTAAATTGAAAAATTTTAAATGAAAAATTAAAATAATTTAATTTAAGGTCGGGATGTAAATATTTTAAATGTTTATTTAAATCAAACTTCTGGAAAGACAAGAATATTTACAACATCGGGTGACCAAGGTAGACCATGGCGAATTGTCAGACGTGACATACAATCAAGAGGAGATTTTCAGATACTATTTGAAGCAATTAAGAGCAATGCTGGTCCAAGAGGAGACATTGGTTTAGATGAGATAAAATACACAGAAAATAAAAAATGTCCTAATATTTATGAATGTAATTTTGAACAAGACTGCACCTGGCAAGAAGTCACTGATTCAAATGTTGTACAAGCTGAATGGGAGATTAATGTAGCTGGCACTAGTACGACTGGACTTGGGCCTCAAAAAGACTCACAAGGATACACTAAGGGATATTATGCCTTTTTGGAACCATCTGCTCCCGCTAGAACTGGAGACAAGGCACAAATTGTCAGTCCTGTAATTGATGATGATTACTGCTTGAAATTTGCCTACTACATGAATGGAATTGATGCGGGAACAATTAATGTTTATACTAGATTAATTAATATAAGTTCAACGAGGCCTTTGCAGTTAAAATGGACTTTGACTGGATCGAAAGGGAGCAATTGGTTATATGCTCAAGTACCGTTGCCATATCAGGGACCATATTTTACTTTCATAGAAGGAATTGTTGGAAAAGGCTACCAAAGTTACATAGCCATTGATCAAATAACTATTACTAAAGAAATCAACTGTAAATTGTCTCCAGTAGCTGCACAACCAAGTGACGAATCTACAATTCAGTGCAGCTTCGAAAAGGACACCTGTGGATGGTATCCTGACACTGGAATTGAAGGCTTTCAGTTTATCAGAAAACAAGGCTGGTTTAAATTAAACGGAACAGGTCCTTTTGTTGATCATACTTTAGAAAATGGACAAGGTTGGTTCATGGCTGCCGAAACTGAAAATAGAAAAGACTCCGAAAGAGCAAGGCTAATAAGTGCGTCACCTGTTAGAAAAAGAACAGTTAAATGTTTTTCATTTTGGTATCATATGTAAACATTTTTATTTTTTTATTTTTAAATAATAGACTAAAATAATTTCTTAAGGTATGGTTTAAGTATAACAAAATTAAAAGTTTACATTAGAAAATCAGGAGGTGATTTTATTCAAGATTTATGGGTTAAAACTGGAAATCAAGGAAACAGGTAAAATTTTTAAATATTCAGACCAGATTGAATTAAATAATTATTTGATAATAAATATAAAAAGATTTTAATATCCTAGCAAAAAAGGATTACTAAAAATTCGGTTCAAAAATAAAGTAAAAAATGTTAAGATTTTCTCTATGAGTGAAACAAGTGAACAAAAAACTTGCATTAGTAAGCAATTTCTGCAAATGCTTTGCAAGTTAACCAGAAACTTAATTTTTAATTATCTATTTTTGCAAAAATTTTGGATAAGTCTAGCCGACTAAAAAACCATTGTTTTCTGAATTTTTTTCCTTTTTTATTTTGTGGTATGTTATTTTTTTCCGAATTTTAAAATACAGTTTTAAAAAATTTAAAAGATAAGGAAAAAAATGTATTAGTAATCTAATAATATTGAATAGATCTATTGCATCAATTTGCTTATTGAAAAAAAATTGAAAAAAAATTTATAAAAGAATTAAAAAATAATAAAAAAAACCTTTAAACCTAATCTAATCTTTTCATATTTTGATATGTACTCCATAAGAAACAGGGAACCATGTCTAAAAAAAACTATTTTTATTGATACATTTTAAATTTAAATTGAGGAAAAAAAAAAGAATCTAATTTTTAAGCATTAATTAGACTTTTTATATAATTTTTCAATGGCTGTCACTTATTTTATTTTGTTTAAAATGTTTTGGTTTATTAAATTTTTAATGTTTAAGATGGAACAAGGCCTCATTTAACACAAGATCGTTGAACTATGACAGCTATTTGGCTTTTGAGGTATCGGTTACAAATGGAGAAAAGGGTCATGTGGCAATCGATGATTTGGATTTTTCAAATTCGTATTGTCCTTCTGTGCCAAATTCAGTATCTTGTGATTTTGAAGATTCTTTATGTGGCTATCGAACAGACAGCAGCCTGGATTACTACTGGGTAGCTCAAAATGGTACAAGCAATTCCATGAACAT
Organism: Brachionus paranguensis; assembly: GCA_016802215.1. NCBI lineage: Eukaryota > Metazoa > Rotifera > Eurotatoria > Ploima > Brachionidae > Brachionus > Brachionus paranguensis. Next base: position 1,828,550 of record JAESIX010000008.1, on the reverse strand, counting down.
TTCTGATCACACAATTCAGACAATTTACGGCCAATATTTGTACGCCCAAGTAGCTCCATTTACACCTTCACCATCCAGCAAACTAGCAAGACTTACCTCGATAACTGAAAATTCGAGTGGACAAAAATGTCTGAGCTTTTTTTACAACATGTTCGGCAATGATGCAAATAAACTTGAAGTTTTGCTTAGTTCTATGAGCTCTACGAATTCACTTTGGTCAAAAAAAATTGACACCAAGCGCCAATGGGTCAAGCAACTGATAGACGTTAACCCGTTGAATAAACACCAAATTTTGTTCGAAGCTACAGCAGAGGGCTCTATTGCTTTGGACGATATTGACTACAAAGACGGCTCGTGTCCCAGCTACGGAGACTGTAATTTTGAAAATGATGATTTGTGCCTGTGGGAAAGTGATACTACAGTCGCCAATCTTCAATGGGTAGTTAACACTGGTGAAACGCCTACATTCGGAACTGGACCGACCATTGACCACACTTTTGGAACAAGCAAAGGAAAGTACATCTATGTGAAAAGTATCGGAGCCATGAGCCAAGAATTTGCACGAATCAAAAGCTATTCATTCGACCCATTGACTCAACCATTTTGCTTTGAATTCTGGTATCACATGGTTGGCAGAGATATTCTAAGTCTTAACATTTATCAGTATTTCGAAGAAAGTAATCAAGAAAAGCTTATTTGGAAATTAAGTGGTCAGCAATCTACACAATGGTCCAGAGGCCAAATACCTTTAGTGTCCAGTGAAAGATTTTCAATAATTGTCGAAGGATATGCTGATCAAGATCCTCAAAGGTAAAAATATAAAAAAAAAAATTTTTTAACTAAATTTAAATAATTTTATTTTTTTAAGTGACATTGCATTAGATGACTTGGCATTTTTTAACACTCAATGTCAATATTCTCCAATAAACGCCATACCATCGATCATAACCACTAATCCATTGCCAACAACTACAAGAACCTTCAAACCAATTAGTTCTAGTAAGACATAGTTTAAAATTATTTTTAATTAATTTATTTTATTAAAAAATTTATTTAATCAGGTTCAACTAGTTTTGATTGTGATTTTGAGAGTGGATTCTGTGGCTGGAAAAAGGATGACTCGGCACAAATTTTGTGGGAAAATAGAAAAGCCTCAAGCTCAGCTTCGCAATGGCAACCGGACACTGATTTTACTACCGCTTCATCTCAAGGATCTTATATCATTGTTGATAGCGGATTGCCAAATCAAAATGGTCAAAAAGCAAGAATTAGCTCTCCAACTTTGAGCCAACCCTCTGACTCTGTTTATTGCATGCATTTTGCTCTTTTTATGTACGGAGATGATGTGGGAACATTTAACACCTATTTGAACATTACTGATGTAGGAATGGCTCTTTACTTTGATAGAATTGGTTCTCAAGGAAACAAATGGAAAATGAACGATCTAGAATTGTCTTATAATTTTAACATTGATTTTAATGTATTTATTTAAATTTTTGAGCTTGAGAATTTTATTTAAAAAAATATTATTTTTTAGATTGTTTTTGAGGCCATTGTGGGCAACGGAGCCAGGGGTTCTTTTGCTATTGATGATGTCAGAATTGAAGAAGGAGCTTGCAAAAAAAGCATTTGTGACTTTGAAGATGAAAATATTTGCCAATTTGAAAATGATCCAAGTTCAAGCTTCAAATGGTTAAGAAAATCAGGTTTAGGTGATACATCCGGAATTGCACCTAGTTTAGATCATACTCTTGGCACTGCTCTCGGCCATTACATGAGCATAGAGTAAATTTTTTAAACAAAATAAAGAAATTTTATTTTTTTGAAAATTTTATTAGTTTTACTACTGGAGTTTTGTCCGGCTCTAAAGCTAGATTGCTTACTCCATTAATGGAAGGAGCTAAAAAATGCCTTCAATTTTACTATCATATGCGCGGCAATGAGAAGTGCACATTGGACATCATCACTGTAAAAGAATCAGGATCAGTTAGTCAGCCATTTTGGTCGCGTTTTAAAAATAATGGAAATATATGGAACGTTGCTGAGGTGAGCATCAAGACAACAGACAGATACAAAATTGGATTTCAGGGAACTGTTGGTGATAATTGGATTGGCGATATAGCCCTTGATGATGTCAAAATTGAGGACAGAGAGTGTGCTCCATCTGGTTTTTGTGATTTTGAATCCCAGGATACTTTGTGCACTTGGTCTAATGTTAAAGGAGAAGACGAATTTGATTGGGAAGAAGGAAACGGAAAGACTAGCTCATCAGGAACTGGACCTTCTATAGACCATACTTTTGGAACTACAAAAGGAACATATTTATTTATAGGTAATCTAGAATCACTAGAATTATTTTCAAATTTTGACATCTTCAATTTTAGAAACATCTTCACCGAGAGTTGAAAACGATAGAGTAATAAAAATAAAATAAGTTAAACAAAAGCTTTATTTAATTGTTAAATTTAAGGCTATTTTGTCGAGTATGATTTTTGATCCGACTCCAGCTAGATGTCTTAGATTTTGGTACCACATGAATGGCAATAGTATTGGTTCATTACAAGTCGATATTTTGTATGATAATGGTCTCAGGATACCAATTTGGAAGTTAAGTCAAGACCAAGGCGATCAATGGTTTGAGGGAACTGTTGGCTTTAGTTCAAATACAACCTATAGGTAAATTAATTTTTTATTTTTATTCACAAATATATTTCTTAAATGAAAATAAATTTTATTTTTAGAATTTACATTATGGGAATACGAGGAAAAAGTTATTTTGGAGACATTGCCATTGATGACATATCTTTTGTTGACAGTGCTTGTGGAGTTCAACCAAGTGAAGTTGTTAGTGAATTAAACAGTTTGACCACTTCGATGCCAGTATCTACAAGACCGCCAGCATCCCAACAAATTAGCTGCACTTTTGATAATAACAATATATGTGGATGGATTGATGATCTATCAGTTAAGCTAAAGTGGACTTTAAAAAAAGGTTCGACTACTTCTTCTGAAACAGGACCAAGCACGGACGTTTCCGGAAACGGATATTACATTTATCTCGAGACCTCGAATGTCAAAAAAGGAGACTCAGCAAGAATCATATCTCAAATAGTCAATAGTACTTACTCTAAGACAACCAGTATTTAATTTTATAAATTTTATTTTTTTGGAATAATTAATTTTTTTTTAAAGATTGTTTGACATTTTACTATCATCTTTATGGAGAAACAGTGAATTCAATTGAAATAATAAAATAATTTAATTAGTAAAAAAAATTTTTTAAGATTGGAGAATTGAATGTTAAACTACAAACAGTTTTTGGCGTTCAGTCTGAATCTTTGTGGTCTAGAAATGAACAGCATGGAAACGCTTGGCTAAAAGCTCATTTAAATATTCTACCATTGGAAAATAATCTACAATATCAAATTCTTATGGAAGCAATAGCTGGAGATTGTAATTACAAAAACTAGTTAACATTATCTAAAATATTTTGAAATTTTTTTATAAAGCTTACACAGGAGACGTAGCTATAGACGAGATAGAATTTTTGCCTAATAGAAAATGTCCACCTATTTCAGAGCTTGGTAATACTGTTACTTTTAGTTGTGATTTTGAAGATGATTTGTGCGGTTTTGTACCTGAAAATACGACTAATAAGAATAGATGGCAAAGAGCTAAGCCATTGAGTGGTCTTTTTTCTGACAATCCAAATGTTGATAACACTTTACAAACCAAGCAAGGATATTACCTTCAATCACCAGTATTTATAAATAATTTAATTTATTAATTTTATTTTCTTTTTTTTCATAGCCTGTTTTTGCCAATAATTTAACATCAAGAATTACAACTGTTCAATTTGATCCCCAATCTGATGGACGATGCCTTAACTTTTACATGTATTCGTAAGTATTTAAATTAATTAATAAATACAGTGCTTTTACGAAAACAGGAGAATTGGTAAAATTACGTCTTTTTACGTAAAATTCCGTAAAATTACATAAACTTACCTAAACTCAAGGTGGTAAGCAAACGTAATCTTACGTAAAATTATGTAAATTTACATCAGATTACGTAAAAAATTGTAATTGACAACAAAAATTCTTACGGCCAAAAAAACCTCAAAATCTCCCTGAAAAAATCAAGTTTTTGATTTTATTTTGTTTTTTTTTAAATCAAAGGTTGAAAAAAATTCTTACAAAATTTTTTTTTTTTTTTTTTTTTTTTACGTTATTTTACCTTAAATAAAGTAAATTTCTGTTAGAAAATGTTATTTTATATATATATATATATATTTATAGTGTTTGAGAACATTTTATCAATATACTATTTTAGATTTTTAAAATAAAATCGAACTAAATTGATTTTCAAGCTTTTTTTTATTTTTGAAACAAAAAATTTTTGCGAATATATTTATCTTTTTTTTCTTCGCTCAACAGATCGTTCTGTGATCAGACATCGATCTGCTTTACGCCAGCATTCATTAAATGATGAATCTATTGGGACACATTTTGCCAGTTCAACTTAAAAAAAAATTAAGTGCTTTGAAAAAATTAAATAACTCAGTAAAGAAACTTTTAATTTTTGACATTTTTCCTGGATATTTTTTGTTACAGTATCCCAGAGTTTGATTTTTGTCGTCTGAAAAAACAGAATTGATTTTTGATCTTAGAGTATTGGTAAAATCTCGTTGGATCATAACTAAAATTAAAGAATTTTATTTATTTTTAAAAATAAGATAAAGCTTACTAAACCATTATATAAATCATCTTCTTCATCTGATGGCATTATTGTTTCAGCTCTTTTTATTCTACGCCGGACGATCGGAGAAGTTACTCTCTAGCTAGGAGGGCTAAAATGATCCATTAGCATAGCTCTGAAATTTTGATTTTCTTCTTGATGGTTAGACCTTTGATTTAAAAAAAAAACAAAATAAAATCAAAAACTTGATTTTTTCAGGGAGATTTTGAGGTTTTTTTGGCCGTAAGAATTTTTATTGTCAATTACAATTTTTTACGTAATCTGATGTAAATTTACATAATTTTACGTAAGATTACGTTTGCTTACCACCTTGAGTTTAGGTAAGTTTATGTAATTTTACGGAATTTTACGTAAAAAGACGTAAAAAGACGTAATTTTACCAATTCTCTTGTTTTCGTAAAAGCACTGTAGATAAAAAAAATTTAATTTTAAAATTAACGAATAAAAAGATATTAAAAAAAATTTATTTTTAAGAAATTCTGCTGCTACGCCATTATTAAAAATCTATTTAAAAATACCCAACCAGCCAGAAAAGTTAATTTTTGCTCCATCACCATCACAATCTCCAAATTGGGTTCAATTCGAATTAGAAGTTCCTGTAGTTCCTGTTGTTCCATACAATCTAATTTTTGAATCAGTGTCTAGATATGTATTTGCGATTGGCTATGCTAATTTGGGTGTTGATGATTTTGCACTAAAGACTGGACCCTGCCGAAAACATCCTGGAGGTCAGCAAAAATAATTTAAAAATTTAATTTAATAAAATGTGATATTTAAATTAAAATAAATATCACATTATATTAAATTAAATAATATTATAAAATTAGATTGTACATTTAAATTCAAATTTAGATTGTACATTCGAGTTGGAAGGTCTTTGTGGATGGAGTAATCTTAAAGATGATGTGTTCGATTGGTTGCTTCATCAAGGACCGACAGTATCATCTTCAACTGGGCCGAGTATTGACCATACTTTGAACAGTGATAAGGGAACTTTTGTTTATATCGAAACTTCATCACCGAGAAAGCAAAATGACATTGCAAGACTGGCAAGTGAAACTTGGTCACCTACAAATTCTCTTTGCTTTACTTTTTGGTACAATGCATATGGAAAAACAATTGGTTCCTTAAAAGTCTACATAGCTGATTCAAATTCAACTTTGCAAAATTTGATATGGGAAATAAGTGGACAGCAGAGTAATGATTCCACAGATTGGAAGCAGGGTGTTGTACCTGTGTCTTATGATCAGGATTTTAAGCTCATTTTTGAAGGCATAGTAGGGACATCAATAACTGGAGATATAGCAGTTGATGACATTGTAATCATTGAAAATTCTACTTCTTGTATTCGGCAACCATCTTTTTCGGAGCCTACTACTCCTGGTCCGTCGACATCTACACCAGGTCCTGTTAATGGTTTTGACTGTGACTTTGAGACCAATTTTTGCGGCTGGAAGCGCGAATCTGATTCATTCACTGATTGGATTAGGAAAACAGGTGAAACCTATGGTGGACCTAAAGTTGATCAGTAAATAATAAAAAAAAATCTAATATTTTATCTTAATTTATTTTCTTAAGTACCTATGGCACTAAAGATAAATACTACATCTATTTTGAAAGTGATGATTATTATGATTATTACTCCTGGACTGGATGGGGATCTGGTCCTAGCAGGTCAAAAATTGTCAGTCCGAAAATTTTTGGCGATGCCAAACAGTGTCTAAAATTTTGGTATTACATGAAAGGTAAATTATTTTTAGATTCACTTGGTTTTTTAGAAACTTGAGCAGATAATTTCTTGATAATTAGAATAATAAAAAATAATTTTTTAACTCAAAATTTTTTGATGGTGCCTCAGATCATAAATCGTACTATCAGGCTTATTGATTTTTAATATTTTTGAAATTTAAACTTGAATATTAGAAATTTGTACACAAAATGCTAATCAAGAATTGTAAAAAAATTTTCCAGCTTTAATTTAAGAAAAAAATTATGACTGATTTAGTCTGACAAAAGTTATTAGACTCAAAATGAATGTATCTGACTACAGTTTATGATTCGGGGCATTATAAAAATCGTTTTTGACTTTTTGAATCTAAAGGGTAAAAAAATGAAGTCTTTTTGTATTATTTTATAAAGAAAGGATTTTTTTGGAAATTAATTTCAACAAAAAATAAATTTTAAAATTTTTTCAATATAATTCAAAATTTAGTTGTTAATTTCATAATTGTCTAATAAAGTTTAATTTTAAGTAAAATAGTTTCAAATAGATTTTTTTTTATTTCGATTCTAAATCAAATAAAAAAATCTCAGCTTTTCTGATAATTTTTATTAACAAAACAAAATTTTTTTTTGAAAATGTTTTTTTAATTTAAAATTTTAAAATTTTTTATTCATGATAGATTCCAAAAAATATTTTATTTAAGGTGCGAACAATGGTGAATTAAATGTTTATTATAGAGTTGAAAAACAGCCTGGTTCATTTGTTCAAAGTGCGGTAATATGGCGAATTAATACCGGCCATGGTGACCACTGGAATCTAGCCCATGTCCAGTTTGATGGCAACAATCAATCGATATCTAATTTTGTAATCGAAGCCTATGCAGGTTATTTTGTGAGTGGACAAATTGCAATTGATGACATAAGTCTAATTTACGGAGATTGTGAAAATCAAACTTATTCCTCGGTGGATTGTGATTTTGAAGAAGAGCACATATGTGGTTATCAGCCAGATCCATTTGCTGATTTCAATTGGTCCAGGAATAAGGGTAATACATTATCTTCTAATACAGGACCATCAGTTGATGTGAGCACAGGCACCAAATTTGGCTATTACATGTACATTGAAACTTCTTCTTACCCCAACGGCAAAAAGGCAAGACTGATAACTCCAATCCAGGACTTTAAAGAAGGAAAATGTCTTTACTTTTGGTATCATGCATTTGGTAAAGATGTGGGCAGTTTAAATGTGTACAATGAACTTCAGACTAATAGCAGTAACAAGCCAAGAAGTTTGATTTGGTCAATTAGTCGTGACCAAGGCGATAGATGGTTTTTGGCTCGAGTTCCAACAAATGTTCAGACTAATTTTAAGATAATATTCGAAGGAGTTGTGGGAAAATCGTATTTAGGCGATGTGGCCATTGATGACGTAAAAATGTCTAAGGAGCAGTGTCCAGTCACTTTTGAATGTGACTTTGAGGATGATGAATTTGAATTTTGTTCGTGGATAAATTTGCAAAACTCACCTGATGAAAATCTTAAAAATGGCACTTTGGATAACTTCGATTGGGTCATTGACACAGTAAATGATTATCGCGGTAAACTAGCTGTGTCTAAAGGACAAAAAATCAATCATTATTCCAGACTTGTATCAGAGTATGTTCCTGGCACCAGTGATAGTGGAGTGTGTATTGAGTTTTATTATCGCTTTAGCAAATATCCGCCAACAGGAACAAAATTAACTTTTAGCTTAGCTGAGTACAAAAAAGAACCTGTCACATTATGGAGTCTAACTGATAATCAGATAACAACTCAAGGTGTTTACTGGAGATTTGGAAGATTTGCTGTAAAAACAAACGAGAGTTTTAGAATCTATATGGACGGCTATGTAGGAACAGATTCTAAAGAGTATGTAGCTGCTGATAGTATTGACATGAGAACAGGAACAGTTGGATGTACAGTGTTTCCACTCGAAGCTCAAACCCAGGTTTTAACCACAACTGTTGCAACAACAACCACAGTGACTTATCCATCCATTGCTGAATTTGACTGTAGCTTCGAAAAAGCATGCTCTTGGTCAAATGATCCAGCTAATTTGTTCACCAATTGGACTGCAAAAAGAGCCATAGATATTAGTGACTCGAATTCGCCTCAAAATGACCATACTTATGGGACTACGTTTGGAACTTACTTGACTTTAGAAAAGAGGAATTACTTTCCACAAGCGAAAATTAATTTCATTAGTCCTGATATGAATGGAACTAAGTGTGTTGAGTTCTGGTACTTTATGTATGGCATTGATGTCGGAACTCTAAGCATGTTCAGAAAAGTAACTACATCATCAATCAGTCAAAGTATTTGGAGCACCAAGGATTCGTCTCAAAATTCGTGGAGATTCGCACAAGCGTCTATAAATTACATTTTAGACAGCACTAAGTACTCGGCCAGAATTGAGTTTGAGTTTAGCCAACCTGGGTTTAATGTAATAAAATTTTATTTCTTGATTTTTTAGGCTCAATTCAATTTTATATTAAAGGGTTTTGTGGCAATTGATGATATAATTGTACATGAGGGTTTTTGTAAAACAACTGATTTATGCACTTTTGAAAATCCGGATTTGTGCGGATACACTAATGATCCGTTGGCTGACACTAATTGGATAAGAGCAAATTCCTCATATTCAACACCAACTACAGGACCATCTTCAGATGTAAGAACAAAATTTTTAAAAATTTAACTATCATTCAAAAATATTAACATAGCTATTTTATTTTTTAGAGATAAGTAAACAGATTAAATTTTTATGGACCGTTCTTTTGGTCAAATAATTCAAAAATTTAATTTAAAAAATAGTATTTTATAAAAATATTTTTTTATTTAAGTTTTCTAAAATCACTTAAGAATAAAAGAATTGAAATTTTTTATCCATTCTAGATTAAATTTAAATTTCACATTTAAAAATATCATAAATCTGTAAAAAAAATTAAGATAATCGTTAATTATTAGCTAATTAAAATAAAAAAGTATTTAAATACAAAATTAATTCAGGTTTATTTAATTTTTTGAATAGTTGTTAATTTTGTCATCATCTTAATAGCTTAACAAGAAACTGACAGTGAACAAATTGAAGATTTATTATTAAAAAAAAAAACATGTGAAATTGAAGGCAATAGAGCAAGACAAATTCGCAGAATTATAACAAAATGTATTCCATAAATTAAAATTGTGCCAATAAATAAATAAAATTTTTTTAATTCTTGATTATTAAAAAATATTTAAAGTTTTTTGGCAAAATTTTGATAAAAAAATTTTATTTCAGTTAAAAAAATTATGGTTCAATTTAATTTATGGTATCTACACAAATTTTGTTCAATTACCATTGCTCTAAACTTGAATTTACCTACCATACTTTACAAATATTTCTATTCAATTATTTAAACTTAATATTACATTTTAAGCATACCTTACAAACACCTGAAGGAAATTTTATGCTTTTCGATGCAAGTCAACAGAAAAACATCGCTCGATTAGAATCTCCAATTCAAGTCAAATCATCAGGATCTTGTGTGCACTTTTTCTACAATACCAATGGTAAAGATGTATATGGTCTTAAGGTATACAAAAAATCAGCTAATTTGCTCGGTATTCCTTTATGGACTACTTACGGAAACACTGGCGATCAGTAATTCAATTTTTTATCTAATTTTAAACTATTTTTTTCATATCATTTTAAAAATAATATTTTTGAGATTAATTCAAAAAAAATTTATTGTTTTATTTTTCAGATGGCTTCTAGCTGAGGTTACACTAAAAAGTCCAGATAGTACATGGCAAGCAGTATTTGAAGGTTTGCGTGGATATGGCAATGATGGAAACATAGCCATTGATGATATCCGAATAACAAAAGGTGACTGCCCGAATGCTGGCGATTGTAATTTTGAAGAAAAGTCGCTTTGTAACTACAGAAACAATGATAATTCACAGATAAAATGGGTGGTGAAACAAGGCACTGTGTCCTCTTTGACCGGTCCGACCAGTGATCATACTTTTGGAACATCGGCAGGGTCATATGCCAGCTTTAGTAAGAAATTTGTATGAAATAAAAATTAGATTAAATTAAAAATTTCATTCAATTTAGTCACTGATATACCGACTCAAACAGGATGGGTGGGCAGATTAGAAAGTCAGCCTTTGAATTATTTACAGGAAGATGTATGTGTTAGATTTTGGTATCATATGTATTCATACCTAGTTAATAATTTGGGAACCCTAAATGTGTACCTTTACGACATCAATTTAAATTCATCAACCCTGCTTTGGAGCTTGACTTACAGCCAAGGGTCTGGATGGAAAGAGGGAGCTTTTTCTTATAAAATCAATGACAAGCACAAAATTATTTTCGAAGGTGTTAAAGGCATAGGAAGAGGAGATATTGCACTTGATGACATCACATTTACTCAGACATCTAATTGTGCATTTTATCCAAATTACGCCATGCCAAATGCAACATTGACCACTGTGTCGACCACAACAAGACTAACTACTACCGTCAGTACTTACATTTGGAATCCACAAAGTGAATATGACTGTAACTTCGAGAAAGACTTATGTTTGTGGACCAGTGATCCTACCGCTGATTTTGAGTGGCTCAGAGCAACACCATCTATTTCAACTACCACATATTCTCCTCTTGAAGATCATACCTATCAAAACAAATCTGGTTATTTTATTAGAATTAATGTAATAAAATTTACTTATTTTTTTAGAACTTTATTTGAGTTTTTTTAATTAAATAGCCTTACAAACCATCTAATCAACTGTGTCGTTTGCAGTCTCCGGTAATCACCGACCTAAAAGACCGATGTTTGGAATTTTACTATTATGCTTACGGCTCTGATGTAGGCACTCTGAATGTTTATTTGAAAAAAGACCAATTGGGTCTACCACGGTGGACTAGAATGAAAAACCAAGGAAGAGAATGGCACAGAGCGCAGCTAAAAATAACTGATCAAAAAATACCATATCAAATTGTTTTTGAAGGAACTGTTGGTTCATTTACTGGCGTGATAGCTGTTGATGATATCAGAGTCTTGTCGGAGTGTCCACCCTCGACAGATCGATTCTGTGACTTTGAAACAGATGATATATGCGGATACACTTATCTGAACAGTGGTAACATAGATTGGAAGCGAGGTAACAAAGCAACTGCACCACCAAATGGTCCCGTAGCAGACCATTCATTAGGAACCCAATTCGGGTATTTCATGTATTCAAGTGGCACATCTACAAATCAAATACAGCGAGCTCTACTTGCTTCTCAAGTATTCAATCCAAACAATGAACAGTGTGTAGAGTTTTACTATTTCCATGCACCAGCATCAATTGGCTCATTGAACATTTATGCCAAGCTTAAGACTGTGTATAACTCAAGTGCCGAATTGCCTATTTGGACCGAGCCTTTTGCCAATAATGGATTTAATGGGTGGCAGTTTGCCCAAGTTCCTCTCGGTCACGCCATTACCAATATTCCCTATCAAGTCATATTTGAAGAATTTGTCTCTGCAAATAAACCTGGAAATGATTTTAACATTTATATAGATGATGTCTATGTTCGAGATGGTTCTTGTTTGCCCATAGGAGATTGTGACTTTGAAAACGGATTCTGTACGTGATTATCAAACTTAAAGTCACCAAAATTTCAGTCTAAGTCATGAATTAAATTTTTTTTCCAAATCATGACTTGACTTGTTTTAAGACATAAACTTGCTTAATATTTAAAAAAAAATTAAATTATTGAATTTTTTGAAGGTTCTTGGGAACCAATTGACTCAGCCAGTTTTACTTCCAATTGGGTAGTTGCTTCTGGCGATCCTAATGATAATTTTAGACCACTTAATGATCACAGGTATTGATTAACTTTTTTTTTTGTCAATTTAATAAAAATCTAAAAATTTGTGCCTAGTACCGGAAGTTCATATGGTAGCTATGCATTTGTTGAGTCAGCTAACAGTGGCAATTTGGCCATAATATCCAGTCAAGTCTTTCAAAATCCAACATCTTACAGAGGTTTAAATAAAAAATCATAAAATTTTTTTTAAATTGTTATTTTCAAGGTCGTTGTCTCACATTTTGGTATTACATAAGTGGCACAAATCCGGGTTTAATATCCATTTTTGTTAGAAATTTGGGTAATTACAACGATACATTGATTTGGAAAGAAGGACTTAGTGACAAAGGTGCACAATGGAATTATGGACAATTCGGATTTTACATCGATTCCGAATATACAATAATAATTGAAGGAATCAGTGGATCATCCCAAAGCTCGGTAGCAATTGATGACATATTTTTCAAAGATGCTCAATATTGTTCCATCAGCCCTCTATCTGCTGCAGTTGGTTCTGGTCTGCCGATACCATCAACCACAACAACGACCACTAAATCTCCCCAATCGACAAGCTCGCCCTCAATCTATGACTGCACATTCGAGCTCGGTTACTGCAACTGGAAAAACGATTCTAGCCAACCTTTGATCTGGAAAAGAAATAGAGGCTCAACTGGAAGCATTGACACTGGAGCAGATATTGATCACACGTAATTTTGTCAACATTTTTTTGTTGTCGAAAACTTTTCAACTTTTTTTTTCAATTTTTCAAGTCTTGCTACCCCAGAAGGATGGTATATTTATATAGGTAAATAAAAATGCTTTTTATTAATAAAAATAGTTTAATATTTGTTTTTATTTTTAGAAACATCTTCACCAGCTAAGGCAAATGATTCAGCTCGTTTGCTATCACCAAATTTTTCGGGAGGAAATAGTCCAAGATGCTTGACTTTCTACTACCACATGCGTGGTAGACACATAGGAAATCTGAATGTATACACTCAAACTCAAACAAACGAGAGTGTTGTATGGTCCAAGGCTGGCACGCAGGGAAATAAATGGCTCAGAGGTCAAGTCAATTTGAAATCGAATGAAAATTTTGTTGTAATCTTTGAAGGAGTTCGTGGAAATGGCTATTATGTAAATAAAAAAAAAAAATTTTTTTCAAAATATTTATTTTTTTTTAGGGTGATATATCTCTTGATGATATTTCAGTTGTTGACGGCTATTGTGTCACCAATGATTTGTTCAATTGTGATTTTGAGCAGGACTCATGCAGCTTTGTTAGCGATTTGACTGGCAATTTTAACTGGACACGAACTAATGGAAGAAACTCGTTTGGAGTTTATCTTGATCATACTGTAATTGATTTTTTCCAAAATATTTTATAAAAATTTATTCTTATTTTATTTAATTTTAGACAAATTCACCATCGGGCTATTTTTTGGAACTGGACCTATACCAAAAAAATACTGGAGACAAAGCCAGAGTTATAACTCCATTGTTTAATTTTGTACCTGAAGGCTATTGTCTTTCATGGTATTATCACATGTCAGGTAGAGAAATGGGAAAGTTAGCAGTTTATATTCAAGTTCAGGACAAACGAGGTCTATTGTGGAGATTTGGTGAAGATGTCGGAAAAATATGGAATGCTGCCCAGCTTAGCATACTGCCAATTGGTGAATATAAAAATTTTTCGCTCATTTTCGAGGGTGAAAAAACTAATGAATATGGTTCAGTAATGGCCATTGATGACATTAAAATTGAATATGGCTCATGTCAAAGTTTTGGAGGATGCACATTTGAAGCAGAAGGTCTCTGTTTCTGGCAAAATATTTTGGACTCAAGAGACGATTTTGACTGGGAACTAGGATCATATCAAACTGGAACTTCTTTGACTGGTCCGAATGTTGATCATACTTATAGTGATGCAACTGGAACTTATCTGTTCATAGAAACAAATGCACCATTGCAACCTGGTGATAAAGCATGGTTAGAAAGTACACTATTTTTGCCAACACCAAGCTACGGTCTCTGCTTTGACTTCTGGTATCATATGTTCGGCACTGGAATGGGAACATTAAACATTTATACCTACAAAGCAAATAACACTGCACTAATTTGGAGCCAAAGTGGAAATAAAGGAGATGTATGGCTAAATGGTCAAGTTAATATAATTTCTGCAAGTTCGTTCAGATTATTAATAGAAGGAGTTAAAGGACCCAATGCTAGATCCGATATTGCCATTGATGATTTTGATTTTATTGAAAGACCATGTAACACTATTCCAGATAGTGCTGATCCAAATGTAATAATAACAACAACAAGTATGACAACAACCTTGAGTATTAGACCAACTGGTCCAAATGATTGTAACTTTGAGTACAACTTGTGTATTTGGACACCAAGCAAAGAGAGCAATTACAACTGGACAAGAACGCAGGGTATTCTGGGCGATCAACTAGCTGGACCGATCGAAGCTGATCACACACTATCTTCAGCTAATGGATGGTATCTATTTGCCAATGCTGCTGGAAAACGAAAAACAGACCTAGCTCGAATAGAGACAAACAATTTGTTCAATAAAGCTCAATGCATGGAATTTTATTACTATTTTGCATCAAATGTAGGCTACAAATTTAATTTGTATGTTAAGGTAAATGATCAAATTGGATATCCGATTTGGTCACGATCAAATTCGAATGGTAATTTATGGAGATTGGGCAGAGTAACAGTAAAATCAGGTTCATCTTATAAAGTGCTCATGGAACTGACATCTGTTGAATTTGCTGCAGATGCGGACATTTTTGCAATTGATGATGTATTCTTTACAGATGGTGAGTGTCAAGACGGCTCTGATTTGGATCAATTGTGCACATTTTCAGCTGATGCATGTGGCTATTCCTTCAATGCCTCTTCAAATTTTAAATGGGAATTATATTTACCGCAGAGAAATGAGCCCAGAGCCGGTCCATTGCCAATAAATGACCATACATCTGACGGAGTCGGCAGTGGCTATGTGTTTGCCAAATCGACTGGTTTTAAATTGAACAATACAGCCACAATGGCAAGTAGAGTGTATCCAGCATTGAGTAGTTCGTTTCAGAACGAATCGGCTCGTTGTTTGGAATTTTACTTCTTTTTACAAGACACAGACTCGATCACTCTTAATGTAAAGGCTCAAACGAGCACAGTGAGCACTACTAGCATAATTTGGTCACGCAATTATGACCATTCAAATTTTTGGTGGAAAGGTGAAGTAAATGTTAAAAAATTGGTCGACTACAGTATTGTTTTTGAAGCAGTTGTAGGCTACAATCCATCAAATGGTCTAGTTGCCTTGGATGATATCATTTTAAGAAATCGATCTTGTTCGCATAGTGGAAATATCTGTGATTTTGATGATAAGGATTTGTGCAATTGGATAAATGTAAATGGTACAGATGAATTTGACTGGAGGCTTCAAAATGGAGCGACTACATCTCCTAGTACGGGACCTTCCCTCGACCACACTCTATCTAACACAAAAGGTTTGTATTTTTTAAAAAGTTGTTGTTAATTTTTAAACTCATTTTTTATTATTAGGCTACTACATTTACATTGAGAGTTCTTCTCCTGCTAAAGAAGGTTGGAAAGCAAACTTGTTAAGTGAACCAATGATGATAAATGGTGATGGCTGTGTACTATTTTGGTATCATATGTATGGAAAAGTATGTATCTTCTTTTTTAATTTTTTAAAATTAAAATCAATAAAATTTTTAAAAATTATTTGTTTTAAGACTATAGGAACATTGAATGTTTATTTGATAAGTGAGACAAACAAAGATTTATTATGGACTCTATCTGGCGAAATAGGTAAAAATAAAAAAAATAAATTTATGTGTATTGAAAAATTCTTATTTTCAGGTCAATCATGGAATCATGGTTTAGCACCATTTAAATCAAATGTAAAATACCAAATTATGTTCGAAGGTATTGTAGGTTCAAGCTACACAGGCGACATTGTAATTTTATTAAAATTTTAAATTAAAAATTATTTATTTAATTATTTTAAGGCTTTGGATGATTTGGAGATAAAATACGAAACTTGTCAAGTTCAGCCTGCCAATGCTCTTCCTCAAATTCAAACATCAATATTTGCTGATTGTAGCTTTGAAGACACTTTATGCTTCTGGCAGAATGAAGTCACTGGAACCCAATTCAACTGGACATTACACTCAGGCTCTACAGGTTCAGTTGGTACTGGTCCTGAAAATGGTGCTTTGTCTACCCAAGGATACATTTACATAGAAACGTCGTACACTAACAAAAGTATATTAAAAATAAAGTTTATTAAATTTAGTTTTAATTTAATTTTAAAGATGATTTGGCACGATTAATTAGTCCTGTTATTTCTAAGCCCAATGTTGATGGATACTGTTTAACTTTTTATTATCATATGTTTGGTAATTATCTAATTTTGATGATTAATAGTCTTTAAATAAAATTAAAAATTAAAGGTGTTGATATAAATACATTACAATTCAGTTTGATTAGAAATAATAACTTTAAAAATGAGACAACTATTTTCAAAAAAGTGGGAGCACAGTTAGACAAATGGCTCATTGCCAATGTGAGATTAGACAGAGCAGATATTAACTATGATTTTAAACTAGCCATTGATGGTATTGCTGGTTCTGGTTTTCGTGGAGACATTTCTGTGGACGAAAGTAATTTTTTTAGAGATTTTTTGTTGCTTTAATTTTTTATTAATTTTTTAAAAGTATCATTATCAATTGGTCAATGTCCACCTTCCCGTATATGCGATTTCGAAACTGATCTATGCAGTGAGCAGAAAAAATTAAATTAGAATTAAATTTTGTTTTAATAATTTTTTTCAAAGATTGGGTTAGTGATACAACTGCAGACTTCAATTGGGCTAGATCAAGTGGTTCAACAAACAGCAGCTTAACTGGACCTTCATTTGATCAGTAACAAAAAAATTTAAAATTAAAAATAAAAAATAAAAATAAATTTTAGCACCACATTGTCTGCAAATGGACATTATATTTATATAGAAACTTCATATCCGCAAACCACAGGCCAAAAAGCTCGAATCATAAGTCCCACGTATCCAAGATCAGTTTTGGGTGATTGCTTCAAATTTTGGTATCATTTATTTGGAGACTCGATTGGCACTTTAAATGTTTACTCACGTCAAAACAATGCTTTGTCTCGGGCACTGTGGTCAAGAAGTGGAAATTTCGGAAATTTCTGGAGATATGGACATGTGACTATTTCAAGCCAAGTTGATTTCCAAGTTGTTCTTGAAGGAACTGTTGGTCGATCATTTACTGGGTAAAATTTTAATTAAAATAAAATTTAGAAAATTATAAATTTTTTCTAAGTGACATTGCTGTTGATGATATTGAAATCGAGACAGGCCCTTGTGCACCGGAAGGTTTCTGCGATTTTGAAGATGGTTTTTGCGGATTTTATAACACAAAAGAAGGTGATAATTTCGACTGGTTAAGAGGAAAAGGACCAATATATTCAGTAACTGGCCCCACAGTTGACCATACCACACAAACTCAGCTAGGATATTATGCTTACATAAATCCGGTTCCACCAC
Source organism: Brachionus paranguensis (assembly GCA_016802215.1). Classification (NCBI taxonomy): domain Eukaryota; kingdom Metazoa; phylum Rotifera; class Eurotatoria; order Ploima; family Brachionidae; genus Brachionus; species Brachionus paranguensis. The sequence continues at coordinate 1,810,575 of JAESIX010000008.1, read as the reverse complement.
AAAAGTTCAATGATACCGCGTGGCTTATTAGTGAAATTTTGTTCTCACCAAATTCAGGCTGCCTTAACTTTTTCTACAATATGAATGGATTAAACATTGGAGAGTTGAATGTTTACAGAAGAGTAGCTGAATCGCCGATGGAAAAAATTTGGAATATTTCAGTAATAATTAAATAAAAGACTGGAATAAAATTTCTTATTTAAAATTAAATTAAAAAGGGTAATTTGGGCAATAAATGGATGCTTGGTCAAGTGACCATGCCGAGTAATATTAAATACTTTGATTTGGTGTTTGAGGCGACTATTGGAAATGGATTTCTGGGTAATATTGCTTTGGATGATTTTGAATTTGTAAATGGTGGAACTTGTGAATATTACAATTCGACAACAACTCAAAAGCCGACCACAACCGAGGCAAAACCATTTGAGTTGAAATGCGATTTTGAAAATAGTTTCTGTGATTGGTCGAACGACCCATCAATAGGTGCACAATGGCAACGTCAAAATGGTCAAAATGCAAAATTTGGACAAGCACCTCTAACTGATGTAACTTTGCAAAGCTCATACGGCTACTATGCATACATAGATTCGAATTATGACAGTCAATTATCAACTGCTGTCCTAAGATCTCCTGTTCTTAACAAAGCTCAAGATGCATGCTTGGAATTTTGGTATCAACTGAACGGTCCGATAAATTCAGGCCTAACTGTTGCACTTAGAAACGCAAATAATAGGACAGAGTTGTGGAAAAGATTTGGAAATGTAGCTGATTCATGGAGCCATGCTTATGTTAGAGTACCAAGCAATTTAACTGTGAACAAGTGGATTGAATTTGAAGGAGACATGGCAAATATTTACGATGGTTATGTGGCTATTGATGAAGTTAAATTGATAATTGGTGATTGTCCTGCAACTCAGTTCTGTGACTTTGAAACCGAAGATATTTGTGGTTATCAACAAGATGTTAACGCTGATTTTAAATGGTCTAGAAATAAAGTAAACACTGTAAGCGCTTCAACAGGTCCATCATTTGACCACACATATTTAACTCCGGTTGGTCACTATATGTACATAGAGACTTCATCGCCCCAAAAGCAAGGCGAAAAAGCAAGACTCATTTCACCAAAAGTTACCAAAACACCGAATGGAGTTTGTTTGAATTTTTGGTACCATGCGTATGGAGCAACAATAGGAACATTAAATGTGTATACAAGAAAACGTGATCAATTGTCAAATCAGCCAATATGGTCAATAAGCAAAAATCAAGGTAATCAATGGAGAACTACAAGTGTTAGCATCAGTGAATTGGAAGACTTTGAGGTAATTAATTTTTTTTTATTTCTGCAAAAAAATTTTTCCACTTATAAACGTTTGATCCAAAGTATTCTAAAAAAATTTCCATCCATTAAAAATGTTTTATAAGATTAAATTCAAAGGCAAATATTAAATTTCTCAAAACATCTAGGCTATTTATAAATTAACTTTTTTTATATCTTTTAAAATAAAAAAGTAAAAATTTAGTTTAAAATTTTATCTAGTTATTATTAAAATTCTCAAGACATTAAAAATAAAATTTTTTTAAATCGATCGGAACATTTATTCTGTAAATTTCAAGTTATTAAATTAGAAAACTTTATGAAAAGAAACAAAATAGTTAAAAGCAGTTTGAATCTTTTGATTATCTCATAAATAAAAAAATATGGAAATTCGTTTGGATGCAGAGAAATAATTATAATGAAGTTTATAAGTCGCCTTTATAGCTGAGCATAGGAAAAATTAATGAACTTTCACTTTCAATTATGACCAATTTTATCGAATTAAATTTAAATAATTAATTTTATTAATAAAGTTGGTTTATTTTTATTTAATTATTTTTTTTGTAAGCTTAGCATTTAGTCCATGAAATAAATAATTAGTCGGTCTCTTTTATTTTATCTTTAAGTAAATTAGGTAACATTAATAAAATTGAACTATTTTTAATCATGATTTAAAATAAAATATTTACAATCAATAGCTAAATATTTTTTTATTATTGAGAAAAAAAATTCAATTCATCTTTGAAAATAATAAAAATAAATTGTTTTAATATTTTAGGTTGTATTTGAGGGTATAGTGGGTTCTTCATTTACTGGTGACATAGCCATAGATGACATATTCATTGACACGCGCGGAGCTTGCACCAAGCCAGTTCAATGCTCATTTGAAGAATCGCTGTGCAACTGGCAAGTAGAACCAACAAATCCATTTAATCTGCTTCGAATAACAGGCCAGCAGCTAGCCCAGTTATATCCCCAGACCAGTATCAAAGTAGATACCACGCTCAACAGCGGATATGGTCATTTCTTATGGATGAATCCAAGCTATGACATGAAAGTATTTAATAAAACATCTCGTCTTTTTTCCCAAACAGTCATTGCCAACAACTACCTAAACGACTCGTGTTTCAGCCTTTACTACATCTTGAACGGTCAATCGAACACCGGCTCTCTGAACATCTACCGCAAAATTTATCCAAATCAAATCCTACCATACGAGTTGACCCTGACACCCAGCATGCAACCAGAATGGCAGCGAGCTCTCATTCCAATAACTGGCAATGGCATCAACTACGAAATTTATATCGAGAGCACATTTTCAGACCAGCCTTTGGACCTGGCAATCGATGATGTCAATTTATATGACAAAAAATGCAGCGACATCACTGACGATCCATTCAACCCAGATCCAAGCACCAGCTTTTTCTGCGGCGACGGAACAACCATCACATACGCCAATGTTTGCGATTTCAGATTCGATTGTCCGAACAGACGCGACGAACAAGTTTGTGGAGATTGTAATTTTGAAAATTCCACATGCCAATACAAGGATGTCAGCAGTGACACATTGCTATGGAACAGAACAAAAGCCCGACTTTCATTAAATGGGCCCAGCGTGGACAACACTCTAAAAACCCCGGATGGCCACTACATACAAGTTGATCTAAATCCAGACGCCTACAATGGCTACGGCTATGCGTCAATAAGACTTGGTAGAATTCTCAAACCATGCAGTTCCAAGTGCGAACTACAGCTCTACTACCACATGTTCGGCGATTCAGATGATCTGAGCATTTATTTGTACGAAAATGGAATATACACTGTGCTCGAGGAGTACAGCGGAGATTTTGGCGACAGATGGATACTGGCTCGAGTTCAGCTCGGCAGAATATCAAGTCCATTTCAGCTAGAATTTGATGGAATTCGATTTTTTGACTATGACAACCACGATCTGGCCATTGATGACATAAGACTGGTCAATTGTGAGTACCCAGTGCCCAGAGAGAACGGGTGTCCAAATGATTACTTCCAGTGCAAGTCAAAAGGATGCGTTCCGATGATTGAACGCTGCGATCTGATAGACGACTGTGGTGACATGTCCGATGAGATAAATTGCACTGGCTATCACCAATGTGATTTTGAAAATGGTCTGTGCGACTGGCAAATTGATCCAGAGTCGGACATAAAGTGGAAATTGATCCGTGGTGAAACTCCGTCATTTGCGACTGGAGCTAGCAGGGACCACACTACAGGCACATCACTGGGCCAATTTGTTTACGTGGAAACAAGTGGTGCACTCAAAGGAAGCAAAGCAAGACTTTTATCCCCAATATTTAAGTCAAGTCCGACTTGTGAGGTCAAAATTTTCTACCACGCTTTTGGAATAAACATCGGAGCGCTGAATGTTTACTCACGCACAGGCTTTGGTAATGAGAAATTGCTGTTCAGCAAAGACAGAGAGGTTGGCAACTACTGGGAAAGAGCTTTTATACGAATTAACTCGGCCGATCCGTTCCAGTTGATTATCGAAGGTGTTGTAGGTGACGGTCCGTTTGGTGATTTGTGCATTGATGACATTTCGTTTGGTCCCGGATGTATTCTTGACTCAAATAGCACTTTTTCATCAGTCTCACCAATGACTACTCAAACAACTAGCAGCAAATGTCCGAGTGGCTATTTTGAGTGTAGATCGAATTCAGTGTGTCTACCAGATAGTAAAGTGTGCAATTTTGAGGCCGATTGTGATGACAAATCGGACGAGGCTGAGTGCGGAACATGCGATTTTGAGACATCATGGTGCGGATTCTATGACCAAAGTGACGATGAAGTTTTGTGGAAAAGACGTCAGGCTCCATCTCAAAATGCCCAAGGTCCTCAAGTCGATCACACGTTGATTTCAAGCAGTCAAAAAGGATCATTCCTAATCACCGAATTAGACCCCAATGCCGGTGTCACTTGGACAAGATCGGTTCTTCTAGGCCCCAGGTTTCAAGCGACTGGAGCAGCGTGCCGTGTTTCTTTTTGGATGTTCATGGACAATTCAGACTCAAGTGCCTTGTTTTTCTATACAAACTACAGCAATAGTTATGACTACAAGAGACTTGGATCAATCATGGGAACAGGAAATAAAAATTGGTTCAATGTTAACTTTAACATTGGCAAAATGCCGGCCAATTACCAATTTGAAGTGATAGCCTATCCGGAATATGTGACCGATTTGGACTATTATGACATAGCTATTGACGATGTGGAATTTTTGGACTGTTCGCCCAATGGCCTAATCACTGACGAAGATCTCAGATGTGATTTTGAGAGCGGATTTTGTTCCTATTACAATGATGTAAACAATAGCATAAAGTGGACGCGAAAAGCTAATGTGTCAGCGTATTACCAAAACACAGGCCCATTGTACGATCATACCACTGGTGTTGGTTACTATGCTGTTTACAAGCCAACTTATTCAAATTATAGAAATGACAAGGGCCGTCTTTTATCCAGCATTCAGACCCAAAGCTTAAATAAAGACATCTGCTTCACATTCTGGTATCTCATGTTTGGTATTGAAGTTAACACATTGAATGTTTATTTGGATAAATTTAGCAATTTGACATCGGAGACTGGGTTTGATAGAGAATTAGTTTGGGCTAAATCGGGATCAAGAGCTAGAAGATGGTATTTGGGAACTAGAACTGTTAATAGTGATAAGCCATGGCGAGTGGTAATAGAAGCCCTTTCAGGTTAGTGTTGTACACTTCATTAAAATCAAGAAGTTATGTTTTTTTATGTTTTTTTAAAAAGAAATTTACAAGCTAACTTGATTTATTAGACCAAAATGAAAATTAAAAAAAATAATAAAATTAATAGCTTCTTTTCTAAAAGGCTAAAATTGGCCCTCCAATTGTACCAGCTGATAATTAAATGTATCACCTTATTCCAGATTCTGCAAAAACTCTGAAAAAATTTACACTCTTTTAAATGTATGTAAATAAATTGCAGAGTATTTGCAGAAGCTAGATTTAGGTTATATATCTAATTAATCAGATATTTTTTTTAATCTGAAGGAGCTTTAGCTCGGCACAGATAATACAAATAAATAAAATAATAATAATAAAATTCTCAGAGCCAATTCTTGGCTTTTTTGTTCCAAAAAATAGACTTTTATTTAAATCTAAAAAAATTTATGATACAGAAAATTTAATAAAATTTAACTGAATAATTTTAATAACAACATTGGCTTTTAATTGTATTAAAACAATTACTACCACATGTTAAATAGACATTATGAATTTTAAATTTAGACAAAAAACAGTATAAAAAAATTAAATTTAAATTAACTTTATTATTTTTAAGCTTAAAATTTTTCCTCCTAAATGTATAAATTTATAAAAGTTTGTATCGCCTAAATTTAGTTCTTAAAGAAAGTAAACTCAGATGATATAGACTTTGTGTCAATTGATTCATTATTGAGAAGTTTTATATTTTATAGAAAAAAATCTATCAAAATACATATGAATACAGAATATAAATAAAAAAATATTTAATTTAGATTCTAAATAAATTGGAGTAAATAAAGTGTTTTTATCTAAAAAATATTTAAAAAATACACAAGATTTTTAAGACTCTAAATGTGTTTGCCTGTAATTTAATTATTTTAAAATTAATTTTTATTGAGATTATTTTTTAATTATTTTTTTTAATTAAAGGTAATGGAAATCTAGGTGAGATAGCTATTGATGACATATTTGCCAATGATGGCAAATGTCAACCTCAGCGAGAATGCGATTTCGATGTAGACACATGTGAATATGAAAATAAGAATCTGGGCGATTCGTCTGTAGATCTGAGATGGATCTTGGGAAAACCTGTATCCGACCACTCTTCATTTTCAAACGGATCGCTTGTCTATGTAGACTTGAGCAGTAGTTTAAGACAAAATAGCAAGGCTAGGTTAGTTGGGCCAATATTTAGGACCAATAGGTATGAATGTGTTCAATTTTGGTACATATTGAGCAATGCATTTACTCCCAATGCTCTCTCTCTTCAAGTATACGAGGTTCAGAATTCTGTAGCGAACAAAAAATGGTCAATGATGTCAACTACATTGGCCGAGTGGAAACATGGACAAATTCAAATAGACCACACAGCTGTTTCCAATTATGACTATTCAGTAATGTTCGAAGGACAAGTATTGTCAAGTACTCAATTGAATAACCCTCTTATTGGAGTCGATGACCTTAAAATTTTGCCCGGAAAGTGTCCTAAATTGTTAGAATGTGATTTCGAAGAATATTCTATATGTGCCTGGAGTCAATCAAAAGATGACAAATTAGATTGGTTACTGAATCAAGGCGAAACTGACTCCTACGATACTGGTCCTCATATAGACGCCACTTTGGGAACTGACGAGGGTGTTTATCTTTTTTTAGAATCAAGTCTGCCTGCTAAGTTAGATGACAATGCCATTTTGATCAGTGATTATGTAGATGCAGTCGATAATGGTTGTTTTGGTCTTTGGTATTTTTTGCATGGATTGGATGTTTACAAATTGAATATTTACATGAATAACTCGGTAGGAAGCAATACAACATTGGCAGTTATCGTTGGAGAACAAGGCTTTGCTTGGCAGCACATTTTAGTCAACATAACTAGTGCAAGCCAGTTCAGGATTTATATAGAAGGAATTGTTGGAAATGGCTATCGAGGTGACATAGCTTTAGATGATTTGTCCTATTCGACAAGTCCGTGTGGAGCAGCCACATCGGTCAGTGTTTCGACCAGGTCGACCACAATAACCTACCCGGCCAATCCGGTCGATTGTAACTTTGATCAAAACAACACGTGCTACTGGACCCATGATTCCCAGGCTGATTTCAAATGGCAAACAAACAAAGGAAGAACTCAAACGTTTTTGACTGGACCATCGGCTGACCACACCACAGACACAGAATTTGGATACTATCTTTATTTGGAGGCATCGCCACCGGCACAAGCTAACAACACAGCTCGCCTGCTAGGTCCCTATTTTACAATGAGCAGCACAGGTGGTTGTCTCAAATTTTTCTACCACATGTTCGGCAGAGACATAAACAAATTGAATGTTTATTCCCAATTAGCCAGTGATGTTAACTTTGGCAAAGCTGTGTGGCAAAAACAAGGCAATCAAGGAGATAAATGGTTTTTGGGACAAGTTTATCTAGAACGAAAGAGCTCTTTTACAAAGACAAGATTTGTTATCGAAGGCTTAGTGGGTACAGGTGCTCTTGGTGACATAGCAATTGATGATGTTGCCTACAACGACGGAAATTGTCCAATAACAAATACGTGTGACTTTGAATCTGTTGATTTGTGTGGCTTTAAGAATGATTTGAATGCTGCTATTCAATGGAATCGTGTACAAGGAAGAAATGAAGATTTAGATCACAGTTATGGCTCTGAAATTGGTCACTACATGCTTGCCAAGTCAATCAGTCCTCATCTAATGAATCGAATGGCAAGATTTTTATCTCCAGTTTATCCAGCTACCACTCTTTGTGTTAACTTCTGGTACAAAACCCAAGGCGATATTCAATTCAATATAAGAACTTATTCATTTGGCAATTACAACAACAAGGCTATGTTCAGTGCCAAAGGAGACCGAGGCAAAGAGTGGTCTTTGGGCCGAGCAACTTTGTCCTACTCGGCTCCGTATCAAATTGTTTTTGAACTAGTCGACCAAGGTGTCAATGATGGACAAGTGTGGCTTGATGACATAAACATTGACTTTAGATCATGTGATCCAATTGCTTCGTGTACATTTGAAAATGAAAACCTTTGTGGCTATACATATGTACAAGGTAATGACTTTAATTGGGTACTTTTGAATGGAGAGCTTGGCTCAGCTTTGGTCAACTGGGATATTCCGTCATTTGATCATACTCTTGGAACAGCATATGGCTCATTTTTGTTCTTGGATACCAATGGAAAACCTGCCGGCCTAAAAGCTCAAATTGAGTCAGAAATTTTGAGCGAAAACACTGGCAAACAATGTCTTCAATTTTACCTTAAAATCAACCAGAATAACAAAGCTAGTTTAAAAATAAATTCCAAGGACAAACGAACCAGCCAAATTAAGCAGTTGTTTACACTACCAACAGATTTGTATGGCGATGCTTGGTTGGCAAGAGAAGTTCAATTGGAAAACTATTTCAATCCATACAGCTTAATATTTGAAGGTGTTACTGGATCAAATCCGAATAATGCCACAGGTCAGCTGGCAATTGATGACATCAAACTTTACAGTGGCCAGTGCCAAGGTCCTATTGGACAATTCGACTGCGGAAATGGTCAATTTGTAAATTCAAATTTAGTTTGTGATTTCAAAAGTGATTGTTCAAATGGTCAAGATGAGAAAAATTGTGGTAGCTGCACTTTTGAAGAGAGTGATTTATGCGGATGGGTTGACAAGAGTTCAGGCAGCTTTAAATGGACAAAGACTAGAAATTCAACAACTGGATCCAATATTGGACCAAATGTAGACCACACATTTAACAATCAATCTGGATACTACATGGCTGTGACGACCAACAATGGAGCTTTTAACCAACCAGCCAGTTTCTATTCCCCAGTTTTGCCATTTGCTAGTTCAACATGTAAGATCAAATTCTGGTCTCGAATTGAAGGTTCCTCAGCCTCTTTGGACGCCTCCCTATTGCTTAATGATGAAAAAAAAATAAAAATATTCAGAAAGAACACACCATTGAACACACAACAATTGGTAACATGGGTCCAAGATGTCATTCATTTAGGCAGTGTGTCAGTTAAATTTCAGGTCATTTTCGAAGGTGAACGAAGTTTTTCTTCGTTTGGTTCTGTCGTTATTGATGATGTCAGCTTTGAAAATTGTTCTCTGCCTTTCCCTGGTGGCACTTGTTCGCCAAACGAGTTCAAATGCAAAAGAGGCAATTGTGTGCCAATGGAGAAAACTTGTGATTTTGTGGATGACTGCGGCGACTATTCAGATGAAATTTTACCAATTTGTTCATCTTACCAAAAGTAGCTTTTTGTTATTTTAGGAAATAGGAATGAAATAATTTTTTACCAGGTGTACCTTTGACCATTCTTTATGCGATTGGATGGTTGACTCGAGTATATCGTCAAGATGGAAACGATACAGTGGAGCATCGCCATCTTCAAAAACCGGCCCTACCAGAGGCATTAAAAATTAGTCTGGGAGACCATAAATTTTAATAATTTTCCCTTTAGATCACACAACCGGCACTGATGTTGGCTCTTATCTTTATTTGGAATCTTACGGAAACATAAACAAGATAGCTCGAGTTTATAGCCGAATTTATGTTCCAGCTCAAAATCAGCAATGTTCATTTTTATTCTATTCACATATGTTCGGTGTAAGCTTCGCTTATCACATAAGAAATTAATATTTAAAATTTAACTAAATTCATAAATTTTTAAGGAAACTATGGGCACAATGACAGTCTATTTTAGAAACTATCTTAATGATTTCAACTGGCCTGTAGTGTGGTAAGATAAGCTAGCTAATTTTATTTGAGATATTGTTACAAAAAATTTCTTAAGGAACATGACTGGAAATCAAGGTGATGTATGGAAGCGTAATTTGGTCACAATTAATACAGATAAACCATTCCAAGTAATTAAAATAAAATTTATTAAAAACTTTGACAAAATTAAATAATTTTTTTTTAAAGATTGTAATTGACGGTCGTGTTGGACTTGGTTCCGAATCTGACATGGCAATTGATGTATGATTTATTAAAATTTTTTATTATTCTTTTTTATTATTTTGACTCCTTTCAGGATACTTCATTCAGTCCTGGTTGTCAACCTGTATTCGATCAATTGCCGAATAAGAACGAAACTATTTCAACTTCTACACTTAGTCCAAGTTCGACTTTGACCAGTCAACCTTCATCGCAGCAATCTGGATCAACAATGAAACCACCAACTGGCCAAACAACAATCAGCACTGACAAAACCTCCATTCCAACATGTCCCTCTGACTTCTGTCTCAATGGTGGTAGTTGTTTTTACTCAATTGATCTCGGCTTTGGCTGTAAATGTGTGAATGGCTTTAGTGGTTTTAAATGTGGTGAAAAACTTGACAGAACCTCGAATCCTAAAGATACAGGGCTCATTGTTGGAATATTAATCCCTGGTTTGATAATTGCTTTATTAATGGGATTTGTCATTTATAGATATCAGAAATTGAATAATTTTAAAGATATTTTCAAGTAATTTAAATTTGAATTAGACTTATTTTCATATTTTTAAATAACTTTTTTTTTTAAGTTTTAAAGTGGTTCCGATATCTAATTCGAGTAATGATAGCGATAGTAATGATTCAATTGCTATAGCAAATCCACTATTTGATATGAATGTAAGATGAACATATTTTTTAAATAGATAAGACTTTAAATTAATTTTTTTGAATCAAGGACGATCAAGAAGATATCATACCAAAGGTAAGCTTGATTGAATTATTTAAATTGAATAAAATTTTTATTTATTTTTTTCAGAAAAAGAACAAAAAGAAAAACAAGACATATGCAACAATGAATAATATTGAATTAAATTAAAACTCTTTAAAGCTCAAAAAACTTAATATTTTCATATTTTTTTATTAAATAGTAATAAATTTTAATCAATAATTGTTTTCAATTCTTATAAGATTTTACCGAAATAAGTATTAGTAATTAAAAAAAATTTATTGGAATATATAAAATATTCTAAGAAATTTTTTAAAAATGGGTGCAGAATAAAAAATGGCACAAGAGTTAAGTTTGATTTGGTTTTTTAATGGACATTTATTTTTTTAGTTTAAACCCAGACTGATCTTAGCTTTGATAAAATTAAATTAAATAAAATCTTAATTTTGTCAAATAATTAACGTTTTGTTTATAAATAGGTGCATTTAAAAAAAATAAGATGGTCAAAATGTTTAATTGTCTCTTTACCTAAATGGTAAGATTTCAAATAAGCATACAAACTCTAAGACTTTACGAAACCTAAAGAGACTTCACTGAAATGCTGACCAGAAGAAGATAAGAAAATGGTGCAGAGCTATCTGTTGAAATCAATACAAGGTATGTTGCCAAAGAAGTAAATCCAGCAAATCTACCAAAAGCAAGACTAATCGGAGTGAAGAAAGTGACTAAAACTTTCTTGACTGGACGAATGTTTTTGAAAAACCCTGTAGAATCTGTCATAAGAAACATACAATGTCAAATCAACGAAGTCAGCTGGTGTTTGAATGCCATTTAAAAATAATTTTGATAACGAAAATTACACTTCATTTAAAGAATTTTAAGAGAACGCTGCTCGCAATTAAATTATTGTGCGGCAAAAGCAAGGGTTTCCAGCGAAAACGGAGTTAAAACTATTAAAAAAAAGGGTTGAAGACAGAAAACACAGGAGCAGAAGGTTCAAGTAAATATTCGGAATCTATTAATGTCGATAAAAATATATTAATTAATAAAATAAAAAAAATTACAAAAAATTCAAAGAGCTTTTAATAATTGATGAATCAAAAAGAAGATTAAAAGAAAATGAAGAAATTTATAATTATTTCCTATGAATATATATTCTCTTAGTTATATGTCTCGATGTTTAGGCTATTTTTTTCTCAGGTAAAAAAATTGGTTATTAAAACTTGTTTGGTGATGGTTTTTCACATGTTTTTAAGAATACTGACATGTCGTTATTGTCAAACACTGAAAATTGAAGAATGCGAATTTTGAGCCATTTTCGACTATAACGATATGATGTTATTTGATTTTGAAAACCAGTGTTCGATAAGAAATGACAAGTCGCTATTGCCATTGCGACATTCTGTAAGAATACGTTATCTTAAGCAATCTGAAAACGAAATCCGCACTTACCTGAGTAAAATAGATCCCATGTTTGTAAAAAATCATGCCGAGACTAGATTCAATACATCGCCTTGAGGTTCGATTCCTTAATTGATATTATATTTGTATACGATTCAATTATAGTTTAAAAAAAAAAAGGTAGCCCTTAATAAACATCTTATATTCAAATTAATTTTGTGGAATTTTTATATATAACACATTTTTATTCATTTATTTATTTTTATTCGAGGATGATTTCATGTAACCTAAAGGGTTCAAATAAATATTTTAAGTATAATTATTAATCTTTTGTAGGGTTCTTGCAAAGTTAATTTTAAATTTCGAAATTAATATGAAAAAAATTTGATAAGAAATTAGAAATTGCTTTTGATATAAAATTTGGTTATTATTTTCAATCAGGTACTTCAAATTGTTTTTTAAACATATCAGGATAGCACGTATGAATTTTTATTTTTAAATTTAAAATGACTAATCAATTTTTATTTCATATTAATTTCCAAGTCCAAAAGTTAAACAGCCCTTTTTAACAGCCCTACTTGTTTGAAATTTATTTGAGGCGAAAGTTTATTTTCATAACAAAGTTTAACTAACCAATGCTGATGGGCGTCAATTTTAAAAAATAAAGGTTTATTAATACAAACTAATGTGTATTCAGGTAATTTTTTTTATATCGAACAAAGCCATCTTTCAGTTCATTTTGGGACTTTTTTATGAGTTTTTGGTCAAATTAAGCGAAAAAATAACAAATATTTTTTTAGCCTAGGATAACCCTTTTTTACAAAAAATAGCAAAAAATGCCGAGTCAATTTCTAATGCTATTTTTAATTTTTTTTTAAAAAATCTTAATTATTTGAATTTTTTGTTACGATTTTTATATAATTAAATACGCAATTTGTTTTGTTTTAACCCTCTAGTTTCTTAGAGAAAATTGCGCGTTATTTTAAAGAAAATGGTTTACTTTGCTTCAAAACAATCAAATTTCATGTGTAATTTTTCCCAAATAATAATCCATTCTTTAATTATTTAAAAATGTTTAATTGCGCAATTTTTTTTAAATCGAATTTATTAGTCATGTTAATTTAACCAAAATTTATCAATTCAACATCCAAAAAACAAACTCAAAAGCATATTCTTTCATTTTCGTATCACATTCTAAATTATGAGCAATACAGACAGAACCATTTTTTTTCTAAATAGATTGAACATTTCATGAAATTATTGCTACGTCATTTAAATAAACCCCAAGCGCATAAATTCTAGCATATTTTTTAAATTAAATATTTAATCAAACACACATTTTTTTTTCGAAAAAAGGCTTAATTTTCATTCCACAGGCATTTTATGTAAATTTTATTCAAAATTATTTATAAATTATAACAAAAAAGATCTTTTTATAAAGGATTAGCCCAAGATAGATTTTTTTTTTAAATTTAATATATTTGGTCATAAGTCTTTTGTTTATTTTCACATCTCAATTTTTTTTTCTAATTAAGGCCTCACGATCCAACTAAAATATTTTAATCACCTTGATTCATGAGTTATTAAAAAAGCGTTTCAACACGCCCATATTAGAGCTATTTAATGATGTAAGCATAAAACGAAAATCTTATTTTTAAACAATTGTTTTATTCATTTAAGAAATCAGCTAGTTCATTTAAGTAAAAGAATAAGGGTGTATATGGAAAAAGCGTTTTTCCAAAAAAATAATTTTTCTTAATTTTAATTGTTCAAGACCGGAAAATTTTTTTTTTCAAATTTTTCATTTTATCATTTGAAATTTTCAATTTTAAATAGACTTTAATGGGACATGTCATTTAATATGGCATATAGGACATTTAATTTAATTTTTACAGTGTAATTTTAAAATAATTAATGATAAGATTTAGAACAATTTTTTAAATTTAATTTTTGACACATGAGTGGCAATTAAGTGGAAAAATTGCCAAGAAAATTTTTTGTTTCGTGATAGATGATGAATTGCCATTGAAAGACAGAATTTTTACCATTTGCAAAGTATCAGTTTTATTCAAGCTTTTAGATTAAAGAAGAATAAATTTTTAGCCAAATATTGCATAATATTTGAATTGTTTAAGCGTTATTTATCTGGAAAATTTAAAATAAAAAAGATAGCTGAGAGTAAGCAGCATTTTTGATAAATTTTTGTAAAGTCAACCTTTGTACTTGATGCAAACTTAAAATTTACTATATATTGCTTATAATTATAAATTTTATAAAATATTCTAAAATTAAAATACGATCACGAACTAAGCGGAGGGTACGTATTTTACTCTTAGAAGGAGTATTTTTCGCATTTTAAAGCTGTGCTTTACGAAGTTCGTTCTTCACTTATTTAAGTACTGAAATAAAATTTTTAAATTTATTTTAATTTTTAATTTAATGTTTTAGAAATAAACTAATTATTATTTGAATGGAATTTTAAACAAAATAGAATCGATCAATTAAACTGTCACCATTTCTTCGAATAAAATAAGCAAACATGGTTCTCACTGATGAAAGCGATGAGTCAACAGATCTAAATGGTGAGTTTTTTGTTTCTCTACCAACTGAATTGAGCCCATAATTTATATTTAAAAATTTTTTTTGAATTTTTTACTTTGATACCTTGGATTTTTTTAAAATTTATTCTCCTAAAAGAATAGTTTAATTGGAATTAATCGTTGCTAATGAGCTTAAAAAAGTATTATACTATAATCAAAGTGTAAAAATAAATATTCCAAGCTTTATAGAAAGCACCTAGAAATGCTGATAGAGCAAACTGAATTAACTTCTAAAATATCGCGTTTTATGCCGCTACTTGAGTTAAATTGTTACATTATTATAGATTAGAATATAAAATAAATTTTTTTTCTTTAATTTAAAAAAAAATTTAAATTTAATTTTAAATATATATCATGGATTTTTTCAGATCTTGATTATCATTTAAAATTTTTTTTTATAGATATGCAACAAGATAGAGCCACATTGAACTCATTTGCAACAAAAGGTAACATTTTGTTTAATGTTTTTTCCTAAATTCGATTCATTCGATGCTAAACATTGATGAAATAAGGTCATATGTTTCATTTTTGGTTATCTCTTATTACGTAATTTTTCTACACCCTTTTTGTTTAGATTAAAATACTCAATTTAAAGTTGACAATCAATTTGAGCTTAATGAAAAATAGAATTTATCGAAATTTTTTTTTCAAATAAAATTATTTTAAAATGTTAATAAAACAAAATTTTTCATTTATTGAAATTTAGGTGTACACATCTGATAGTTAAACCATTCTTTAAAAATGGTGTTTTTGATTTTTAAAACCGCTTATGAAGTATTTTGCTGGTGTAATTTTTTTTTATTTATACCCAAAATTAATACCAAATTTCGGATAGGAATAAATGAGTCCTTGGGAAATTTTTTTTTTGCGTTTTATTTTAAATTTAAATTTAAGTTGATTGGAATCCTCATTTTATTTTTTCTAATTTTTGTTCATATCTAAAATTAATATTAAATTTTTGACGGATACTTAAGGGTTCCTGAAAATTTTATTTTTGCCTTTCATTAAAAATTCTTGAATCAAAATAATTAAATGTAGTCTTAAATTAATTCGTTGAGCTTTCCAATTTTTTGCTTAACTATATTTTGTGAATAATTATATTCATACGAATAAAATAAAATATAAAAAGGAATATCATCATAAATTATTAAAAAAAATTATAAGAATTATAAGCTGTAATAGATCGATATGTGAACTCAAACTCTAGTTTATAAAAACAATTAATGATTTTATTAGGTTGAGACTCGATTAAATTTGATTTTTTTTAATTTCTGTAAAAATTGTTATTTTCTTAAAATTAATTTAAAAAAAATTCAAAAAATTTTTATTAATTTATTTTTTAAACTAATTAAAGATTTAAATAAATAACTACAACTACTTCTATTCTATTATTTGTTAGATACTTCATTTTTTTCGTCTTATTTTTATCAATTTTATCAATTTTATTAATTTTTTTCTTTTTTTTTTTGTTTTTAACATCGCCTTTAATGCGTTAATTGAATGAACAAATAAATAAATAAAAATAACAAAAGTAAAATTTTTCTAATTAAAGTGATCAAATTTTCAAAATATCATTAAAAAAAATATCTTCTTTTGTCATTCAGATTTTAATTCACTTTCAATATATATTTTAAGAAAATATTATTTAGCTCTTAGTTTTTATTCATTTTTTTTTAAAAGGAAATTAAAATTCTAGACAGAAAAAAAATTTTTTTTGAATAATCTTGAATTTTTTATTATCTAAAATTTGGATCAAATCAGCATACATTATTGATTAATGCTTTTCCTTAAAAGGATTGAAAAAAAAACAGCTATTTAGCTGCCTGCATTGAAAAAAAAGCATTATTTTTTGTAGATCAAGTTTAGAATTTTTGATTAAAAATTAGGTAAATAGACTTTTTTGATATTTCGTCTTTAAAAAAAGCATATTTTACCTGAAAAGGTGAATAAAAAACAAATACAAAATCAGGATTTAATTACAAGTGTTTTGAGCAGCGAAAAAATTGTCCGATTTTAAAGTTTAGCATGAACACAAGCTGAAAAATGTGCACCCAGCAAAATCATAAATTCAAAAGATGACGATCATTCTTAAAGCACTCAATTTAAAATTAATTAAACATTAGCTCTCAGAACTTGAACGAATGCATCTTGGCTTCAGATCATTCGTTCAGCTCATGGTTATCAAGGAAGCCAGTCCATGCTTAACTCAACTAATCACTTTAAAAATTATAATAATTTATAAGAGCAAAATTTCTTTTTTAATTTTCTAATTTTCATTAAAACAATCCAAAATCAAAAGGAATTTATTTTTGAAAAAAATTCACTCGGACTTTTCTGGATTTTTCCAATTTTTCCTAGCTCTAGATCACATTTTAACTACTCAGTTCACTTAGTTAATTAAATGTAATTAAAGTCGTAATTCCTCAAAAAGTTTAGTGCTTTTAATTTTATGTTTTTTTTTCAATAAGTGTTTCTAATTTCGCTTCAAAAATAAAAAAAAAGACTGGGTGATAACACTATGTTTAGACAAGCAGTTTATTTAAAAAATACGAATAATTGACATTTTGTCTGAGCAATAAATCATCATTGAGCGCGTTCATGGCACAGGCTTTCTTTTTTTAACTTCTATATAAATCCGTGCAGCTATCACTTTGTAAAGATTTAGAGATTTTTGTTAAGTCAATAAAGAATGTTTTTGTTTGCATTGGGTTGACGACAAAGCGCCCACATTTTACCAGATCGTCAAGAGCAACTCATCAATTTGCGCAAATTTTTTATGAACATTTTTTTTTCAAAAATGTTGCTTCAAATTTTGGAAAAAAATCATAAAAAATTAAATTTTTCCAATTTTCTTTTTTTTAATGAGAGTGATTTTTGAGTATGATGCAAGGTTGCCACAAAGTAAAAATCGATTTATCTTCTTTTTCGTTAAATTAAATAAATTATAATTTAAAATTTTTCCTATTACATAACAAAATCTACTGTAGAAACAATAGAGAGATAACTTTCACATATTTTTAGATAAAGCACAACAAAATTTTTTGTTAGTTTTTTTGTGTCAAGTTTGTACAAAAAAAAAAAGAAAAAGAAAGATAAATATAATAAATCAATTTTGTATCAATAATCGATTGAAAAATCTCATTTTTTTGCTTGTTTAATTTGTTACTCTTGTTGTCCTGTTTTAATTGTTCACATTTGTTAAACTGCAATGGAGACTAAGATAGTCGAGATTAGTGGTAAGATAAGCGCCAAAAAGACTTTTTACATGGTTGGCGAAGGCACCAGTAGTTCGGACGAGACCGAGTCCTCGGCATCGGTATCTACCGGTAACACACCGCCCCCCGAGTCCAACGTACACAAGTACGTAGACTCGGATGAAAGCATTTCCTACAAAACAGCCCTTAGACAGGCCCGCTCCTCAAATAACAAGTCCTATAATGGTCTTGACAGAAGTGTATCTGATATTTTAGGCAGAACTTTTATCACCGGTATTGAATCGAATTTTTTCTTTATTTTTCTTTTTTAAATTTATTTATTTTTTCAGCTTGCAGAGACAAATTGGTGCGCACACCGACTGTCATTTGCATGGTGGGACTGCCTGCCCGCGGCAAGACCTACATTTCGCGAAAGCTCGCCCGCTACCTTACATGGATTGGGGTCAAGACCAAGGTGTTCAACGTGGGCGAGTACAGACGCGAGGCTTTCCATGAATACGCCAGCAAGGAATTTTTTAATCCCGAAAATAAAGAATTTGTGGAAATAAGAAAGTAAAAAAATTAAAAATATTTTGATTTAAAAAAAAATATTTTAATTCCTAAAAAAAATTAAAATTTAATTTAAAAAAAATTTAATTTAAAAAAAATTTAATTTAAAAAAATAGATATTTTAGTTTAAAAAAAATAGATATTTTAGTTTAAAAAAAATAGATATTTTAGTTTAAAAAAAAATATTTTAATTCATAAAAAAAATTAAAATTTAATTTAAAAAAATAGATATTTTAGTTTAAAAAAAATAGATATTTTAGTTTAAAAAAAATAGATATTTTAGTTTAAAAAAAATAGATATTTTAGTTTAAAAAAAAATAATTTAATTCATAAAAAAAATTAAAATTTAATTTAAAAAAATATATTTTAATTTGAAGCAACTGTGCCAAAAGAGCCCTGGAAGATATGTGCAGCTGGCTGAACAATGATGGCGAAGTGGCCATTTTCGATGCCACAAATACTTCGCGTCAGCGCCGCGAGCTGATCTACGACTTCTGCACCAAGAACTTCTGCTTTCGCTTGTTTTTTGTCGAGTCAGTCTGCGATGATCCCAAAGTAATAGAGTCCAATGTCAAAGAAGTCAAAATAAGCTCGCCTGACTACAAAAATGTTGACAGTCAGCTGGCTGTTAATGATTTTCTCGAGCGCATTCGCTTGTACGAGATGCAGTATGAGCCCATAGACGAGACTTTGGACAAAAAGTACTCGTTCATCAAGATTTTCAACGTGGGCGAACGATTCCTTGTGAATAGAGTTATTGGCCACATTCAGAGTAGAGTGGTCTATTTTCTAATGAATATCCACGTCCTGCCCAGAACCATCTATTTGACTAGGGTAACTTTTTGGCCACTTTTTTGCTGCCTTTGTATTTCTGATGTATTCTTGTCAAGCATGGTGAGAGTGATTTGAATATTCAGCAGCGGATTGGCGGCAATCCGAACTTGTCAGCGCGCGGCCGAATGTATTCAGAGAGACTGGGCGAATTTGTCAAGCAGGAAAATTTGTCCGATCTGGTGGTGTGGACTAGCCAAATGAAGCGCACTATTCAAACTGCTTCCAAGATAGAGGCTCCCAAGGAACAATGGAAGGCACTGAATGAAATATACGCGGGCATATGCGAAGAAATGACCTATGAGGAAATAGCCAGCAAGTATCCGGATGAGTTTGCCATGAGAGACCAAGATAAATATCACTACAGGTAGGTTGGTTAAGAGGAGAAAAAATTTTTTTTTAACATTTTTTTTTAAGATATCCTAATGGCGAAGTAATATTTGATAGTGTAAAAAAATTTTTTGATTTTTAATTTTGACCGATTTTAGTCCTATCAAGACTTGGTGCAGAGACTGGAGCCAGTTATTATGGAGCTTGAAAGACAAGAAAATGTGCTGGTCGTGTGTCACCAGGCCGTCATGAGATGCATACTGGCCTACTACATGAACAAAACCTCAGGTATGTTTAGAGTGAATTTGAATGCTTTTGATGTAGTTTTGAATGATTTTGTGTTGTGTAGATGAATTGCCTTATTTGGAAGTTCCGCTTCACACGGTGATCAAGCTGTCACCGACCGCCTACGGTTGTCATGTTGAAGAGATCAAGTTAAATATTGATGCCGTTAGCACTCACAGAGAAAGACCCAAAGTGAGTAACAACACTAAATTAAATAATTGAATAAGATGCAATAAAAAAGAATTGATTAAATGAATATTTATAGCCATAATGGAATAGATAATGGTTTTTTTAAATTTATAACAATTTATAAATATTCTCTAAATGCTCTTTTTGACCGGATATTAGACTTTCGTCTTAGTTCAGACAAATATTTATTAATGATAATATTTTGTTAACTAGAGTCAAAGTTAAACAAGAAACTATTTTTATTTTTTAAGATAAATTTATAACAAAAATTTGTTTCATTTTTTTTTTGTTCATTATTTTTATTTAAATTGTTTATTTTAATTAAATAAAAAAATAAAAATTTTTTAAATTTGTTTTTTTTTGTTCGTGATTGTTTGTAAAGTCCTCGAATAAGATAGAGTTATTGTTTCATTTAACCAATTCTTGACTTGTTCGGATTATTTATTAATCCGAGCTCGTTTTTATTTTATTTAAATGAAAAAATTTCTCTCTTTGAAGAATTGTAAAAGATTCAGATCGCTTCACGAAGCTCTAGAAACCCAACCACAACCAATTTTGAACACTATGCATGCTAACAGCCAAAAGCCGAAAATGAACATAGGTAGAGTTAAAATAACAAACGCATATGACAGTGTCACTGATGAAGAAAAAGATGAGCTTGATGATGCAAATGATCCGATCAACAGCATTGAGTCAATAATCAACTAAGTCAGTTTTGTTTATTTTATCAATCACGTGGTCATAACACGGTTAAAAAAACATTTTTGTAAATTTATTTTATAATAAAATTTGAATTATTTTGTAACTAAAATTTTAGAAATTTTTTTTTTCAATTAAAAAGCACGCATTTATTTTTGTTTATCTAAAATTTGTCGCTTGATTTTTAAGCAATATTATATTTATAATTAAAACTAAGAAAAAAAATGCTTTTTATTTTTTAATTGATTTTTTTTTAGACAAAATTAGATTTTTTTTGAAAAATAGGAAAAAATTTAAAAAAAAAAATTAATTTTAAAATTGCTTTTAATAAACTAATTTTTACCGTTTATTTTAATTTTTCTTTCAAAATATATCTCAGTAAAAATTTTATCATTTTAAATTTTAAATATTTAGAAAGGGATATATTTAAACGATCTCTATAATTACTTAAATGATCTCTAAAAAATAATTAAAATGACCTCCTAATTTAATAAAAATGATAGCAGAAATTAATGATTTAATCTCCAAATTTTACTTTTTTAAATTTTATTATATTAAGATAAAAATAAAAATAAAATTTAGAAATAATAAAAAGTGAGGCACATCTTACTGTTCTTAGCTTAATCTACTGATGTTATTTATATTAAAATATTTAAATTTCTCTACCAATTTTAAAGAAAGAGTGAAAAAGAATAATGAAAAATTTTGAAATTTTTTCAGTAGGTGCTTTGAATACAAAAAAAATTTTTTGAAGCCTAAAGATTTGTAAATCTGAATTCAGCCTTCTCAAAAATCCTCAAGCTTATTGCGAATTTTGATGATGGTAGACGAATTTCAGAGAAATTTAGAATTTTTGATTAAAAAATTTAATTGAATAAATTAAAGCCCAAAAAAATTTAATTTAAATATTTTATTAATTATCTATTCACTTTATTAGCTAGCAAGCTAGACTTGCGAAGATAGGAAACAGTAGGATCCCATCTATGGTAACTGTAGTATATACACTATGGTTGGAGCAAAATCACTTCCCCAAATCTGCCCTCATTTTGAATTCTTAAATTTTTTTAGCAATTATCTAGAATTAACAATCTGCCAAACATACAACTCTGATTTGATAAAAGGATTTTACAAGTTAATTTCAGTAATTTGACAAAAATTTATGATAATTAAGGTAAATTACCGTAAAGTATCAAAAGAAAAAATACACGTCAAAATACCGAAATTGACGTTAAAAATTTCTTGAAAACAATCCTTTTTCTTAAAATATTTAAATCAAATTTAAATTATATGAAAAAATATTGGATTTTTTTGTAAAATTTTGGTAAATTTTCGTAAAAAATAATTATTTTTTAGTAAAACAATTTTTAAATTTTTTAAGTTAATTTAAATTTATTTTTTATTACAAATAAACACCGAAAATAACAAAAAACATCTGAAGGTTATATTTAAAAATTTTATAAATTAATTAACTGAATTTTTATATTCAGAGTTTATAAATTTCAATTTTTATTTATTATAAAATAAGTAAATAAATAAAATTTTAATATTTACTAGAAAAGTAATGATTGTTTAGTTGCGTTTTAGAATATTTCACTTTTTTATCTTAAGTTGTGAATGGCTTTTTGAAATTGCTCTGAATCCAACGATAAAAAAGTTAAGAAAATTAAAAAATTTCTAATTTTTTTTTAAATATGAAAATTTGAAATTCGTGTTTAAATCAACTCCAATTTTTCAAACAAAGTTTTGAATAATTAAAAAAAATATTTTTCCAATTTTATTTTCATTTAAAAAAAATATATATTGATAAAAATTTAGATGAAAATCATGAAAGAAAATTTCCTTCGGCATTTCGCTAAAATAATAAACTAATTGTTGAATTTAAAAGAAGTTATAGAATTTCTTAACAACTATTGTTGTTGCCAACATCATTCGGAAGCAAAGCAATTAATATTTACATTCTTTTGGAATAAAGAAAATTTACTCAATTAAATGAAAAAATAATACTTTTGTTAAAAACTAGAATGATTAGATGTTGTAAGTGCTCGAAATTTATTTATAACCCTAATGATGGAGTCTTAATGCTTGGCAGAAAATGGCACAAAAACTGTTTCAGTTGTGGTAAAAGCATTATCAATCATTAAACTTAAGAGTAATCATTAAGAATCTAGATTCGTGTGGAACTCAATTATTTCATCAATACAGCTACAAGTCTGAAAAACTATTATGTTCTACGTGTAATTTACAAGTGTTTGGTCCAAACAAAACTTCAGTTTTAATGGTCAAATGGAACAACCGAATGAGACCGGAGAAAATAAAGTAGTCAAAATAATTTTTTAAATTTTTTTCTCATAAAATATTTTTTTTTTCAGAACTGAGAAAGATATGCTTATGTATATTTAGCGTTTTGTTTAATTATATTTTTTAAATTAATTGCCAAATAAAATATTTATTTTTGACATATTTTTAATCAGATTATTTAAGGTTTCCGAATCCTGCTATTTATTAGTTACTAATTTAATTTATTTTTCTTAAAAATGAGTTTTAAAGAAAAAAAGTATGAGAATTTAAGGCTTCCCAAAATCGAAATAAAAAAGTCCATTGGAAGAAAAAAGTTAAGTTCTTTGTCTACTGATTTATCACAAAGTTTTTTTAAGCAAATTGACTTTGAACGTGAAGACACAAAATCGAAATGCGGAAAATTGATTCTTAAGCCTGTTAATTATTCTTCGAATGAACATAAAAAAGAAAAATATACAGAGAATACGGAAGAGATAAAAAAGGTAATGGAAAAATTGAGATAGAAAAATTTTCTAAATATTGATAAACAAGAAAAAACATGTTATTAGAAAAAAATCGATTAAAATTAGTCGAGACCAAAATTGTGAATTGTCAGAAATGGCTCAAAAAAGAAAAATAGAAATAGCATCGAATTCAATTTTCCAAGTAATTTTATTCAAAAAATACTTAATTTGACAAAAAAATTTCAAAATTTTAGTTCATGAATTTGATTTGTAAAAAAAAATGGAAGCAAGCGGCCTATATGTGTCAAAATTGTAAGTTAGCTTTTAAAAAAATAATTTGTTTTTTTAATTTTATTTTTAGTTGTGATAATGCAGCCTGAAAATAAAGTATACAAAGAATTTCTAATGCTTCTTCAATATCTTGTAATTTTAAGCAAAAAAATTTCAAATGAAAATGCGAAAAAATTCCATAAAATTCCATTTAAAATAAAAAGAGAAAATTTTTAAACACAAAATTTCAGCAAAAAAAATTTAAATGATGTTTTGAAAATTTTGTGAATCATTACTGAGATGATTTTATTAGATAATTTTTTTGTTGCCTATTATAATTGTGATCGAAAGAAATGATTCTAATTCAAAATAGGATTTAATTTTAATTAGAATTTATTAAACTTTTATCTAAAACTTCGAATTTCATCAACACCATTTATATTGAACAATATTTTTCGGTTTATCAACTAAAAACTTTTCTTTTCAAAAATAAATAATTCATAAAAGTAATCTTTTTATTTTTGATCTTTTTTATTTGCGAGGAACGAGCTGTGCGTGACGAGCATATTAAGCAGACACACACGAATAAAAAACAAATACTGAACTGTTTTAAAAAAAATTCTGGACGTAACTCGTCAATGGAATATACAAATACAAAAAAAATATACATATATTTTCTAATAAAAATTATTAAACACGCAATATTTAAAAAATATTCATATTAAACTTAACATTTTTTTAATGCTATTTAATTTGAATTATATCGCTAAATTACATTCTAATTCAATTCAATTAATGACATACATGCTCTCACGCAAATTAAAACAAAAAATAAATTCAACACCTAATCTTTATCCTCTTATATCCTCTTATTTAAAACTAAATCCAAAAATCCTGTCACATGTAACAACCTATTTCAATATTTGTCTTTTAAACTTTCTTTAAATTTTTTTTTAGATGATTTACTTTATTTTTATTCTATCTTATTTTATTAACTCTATTTTTTTTTAATTATTATTTTTTTAAACTTTATTCTGAAGGAGCTCTAGCTCGGTACAGCAAACAAATAAATTATCCAAAAATCATTATCCATAAATTATCCATTATCCAAAAATTAATAATGAGTTAAAACGCAAAAATCATACAACTTAACACCACTGAGGCTATAACTGACTTCAACAGATTTTCTTTTTCCTGATAACTCAACTTGTAACAAATATAATCATGCCAAATTAAAAGACTTAAAAATGCCAATATGTAAATTGACCGCTGTAAATAACCCTCCGATTTTATAATTTTTAATAATTTAATTTTGCAATAGTCGACTCTAACGTCTCGTTACTCGCATATAAAGCCCTGCTTCCCTATCTTAATATTTTGTCAATTAAAAAAAGAAATTGATAGTCAATATCTTTTACAAAACAATAAAACCAAAATATTGAGCATGAAAGTCACGAAGTGTGCAAATTTTTTGTACATTTCGGCGATTAAATTGAAAATTTGTTTGATTTCGCTGATGAGCTAGTCAAATTTTAATGTATTTTCTTGGTCAAATTTTTCACGGCATTCAATTATTCCTAAATTATGGCAATATTTTACTTATTGATAAATAAATACATGACAAATAGCAAAATATTTTTAAAAAGAAAAAATAAAAGATAAAAAACTAAATATCTGTGAAAAAATAGATTTCTAAGGTACGGACGGAACTGGAACTATTTTGAGGTCGCGACCATTAAATTTCATATATTAATTTTCACTTTAAAATGCCTTAAATTTTAAGTCAAAGTCTCCAAAATTAAGTCATAATCCGGACTTTAATTTTAAAATAAAAATTTCAAGTAATGACTTCGACTATTATTTTTGAGATAAAATTAAAATGGACACAAATGCGAAAATTTGGGTCTATTAGACTCAATCAAATTTATTTTCAATAGTCTCTATGATCGAGAAGTCTCAAATTATCAGCAAAACATTACTCTTTTAAGACACTTGTTGGACTATAATAATTACAATGAAAACAATGTAAATATTTTAGATTTAAATAGCAAAAATTTATATGAGAATATAGGTTAAATATTTAAATTCATCGTTAAAAAACGAAAATTGACTTTGTCAAATTTAATTACTTTTATATATATTTTATTTAATTTTGAAATTATTTCTTTATAAATTTTGACCTATGAGGTCTATACAAGTTTTTTTGTGAATAAATAATAATAATAAAATTCAAGGCATTTTTAAGTGAAAATTGATATTTGAAATTAATAATTAATTATGATCACAGCCACACAAATTTTTACCATTCCAGGTAGTTATTGTGGCGGCCTAACTAAAATTAAAGTCAAAGTCCTGACTTTAAATTAAAAATAAAAAATTTTAAAATCCGGCCTTTGACTTAAAAGAAATAAAAAAGAAATTATTAGAAATTATTTTGAAAAATATTGCAAAGTAAACTCAACCAAATTTATTTTTAAAAAATATTTTTTTCGACGCAGTTTTTTCATAGGAAATTGAAAATTGGGTACATTTTTTTAAATAGGAGACAAAAAATTATACTATATTTTATTTATTTTATTTTTTAATAAAAAACTACTTCTCTGCTTTAATGCGATCAAGGATCTAAATAGACCAAAGATCCATCAATGCATTCTTCACTGAAGTAGTTGAAGATTTATATAAATTAAAATGGTACATACTTCTTTAATAAAGTATAAAGTTTATTAATATAATATAACATAAAGTTGAAAATTTATTTATAACAAGTATCAAATGTGTTGTTGAAGGTTTTATGAATTAACTTTTTTCTTAAATAATTTTTAAATTAAAATAAATTAATAATTATATTAAAAATTATTTGTTCAAACATGACATCTTTCAATTTTTTTTTAAATTTTAAATAAAAAAAAGAAGAGAGTTTGAATGCCTAGGACCATATCACGTTGAATACACCGGTTCTCGTCCGATCACCGAAGTTAAGCAACGTCGAGCCCGGTTAGTACTTGGATGGGTGACCGCCTGGGAATACCGGGTGTTCTAGGCTTTCTTTTTTCTAGATTTTCCTGGCTGAGTTTTTTTCCCCAAAAAATGTCGAAAAGATCTCTATGATTTAATTCAGAGTTCAATTCCATAAACAGCAAGCTAAATAATTGATTTAATAATATTTTTAATTAAAATTTGATCTTATTCTATTTAAAAAACTATCTTTTTACTTCTATGCGATACAAGAGTTTATGCGATTCTTAAAATAGATAAGCTATAGCAAAAAAGGTGATTCTCAGATTCTGAACAAAATATAGCAAATATTTTAATTTTTCTATTTATATTAATTATCATTAATATTTAAGTTAAAATTTTTTCTGAGATTATGACTTATTTTTGATTATTCCGTAATATCTCAAATTGGTGATAGAGTGGTTGTTAAAATCGTATATTTTTGATATGGAATACTTTTATAGGCTGCAAAAATTTTTAATTGTATTAGAACAAAAAAAAAATAAAAAAAAATTCTCGATTAGACTAACTAACTGTTGTAGTTCTCTAAATAATTAAATCATCTTTTTACTTAAAGAACAGTTCATTTTGACTTAAAAGTATTGCATATCCATTTTTTAGTTTATTATAAAAAAGCACGTTGTTATTATTGATATTAACGGGTATAGAAAAAAAATGGTACAAAAGTTAAGTTTAATTTTCTTTAAGAGTGGACAAGACCTTGGCTTTTATTTTTCAAAATTTAAAATCAGACTGATCCTAGCTTTAAAATAAAAAAAAATTATTTCAAAAAGTTGAATTTTCGATAAGTTGTTAGTAAAAAATGTACGAAACCATCTAAAAAGATTTGTACAACTTTGTAAAAAGTAACCAAAATTCGCCAAAAGCTGAAGGTGTTTTTTTCTTTAGACTAGAAGCGGATAGAAAATTAATTAAATAAAATATTTAAATAAGAAGAATTTATTTTATTTCTTTTAACTATTTTGAAAAAATTTTAAAAATTTAAAAAAATTGAAAAAATGGAATAAAAAATTTATTAAAGCCAAATAAAACAAACAATTAAAGAAAAAATTATATAAAGGAATTGATCCTTTCAATTGTAATAAATGTTTTGACAATTATCAACTCGTTGATTTTGAATGCGCAGCGAAGGCGCCGATCCATACCAAGATGTGTAATAACTTGGATAATAATGAGTGTGTGCTTGAGAGGTCTGCGCTTGAGTCGACTGATTGGTGACCGACGCGTGAAGATTAGCCTCCTGGTCCTGAGTTCTCGATTTAGTTCTGTCAAAAAAACCAGGCTGAAAATAAGCAGGTGATTGTGCTGAATTGAAAAAATTGTAATAGCCTTCTGAATAAGTTTGGTCGTAGCTGTAAAAATCATAGTTGAGTTGATTGTTTGAAGTTTTGAACGACTCGCTCCCGTAAACAACATTTCCAGTTTCATAGTCGTCACTGTCAGACAAATCTTGGCAAAAATTGCGCTCGCAGCTCAATTTTTGCCTATTCTTTTGGCTTATTTTCTCCTCAATTTTGTTCATCTTCATGTATTTTGAACCCTTCTCGGACAAACCAGTATCGACCGATTTTGACAATTTTTTAGACATCATCAATCGGTGATTTTTAATAAACTTTTGTTTTTTTTCATCCAGAATTTTCTCATTTGCTTCCGAGTAAAAATCCTCCTCTTTTTTTTCCTCATGAATGGTGCTGATTTCCGAATCGGACTCTTTTTGGTAAATTTGCGAGTAGCGCCTGCTATTCTCCTTGATATTAGGCCTGGTCTCTCTCAACGAAAATCGCGACTTGATCTCGTTTTTTTTTGCTCTCGGCAAAACTGGCTCAGCTCCACTCACAGGAATATTCAGGCTCTTTTTCTCTTCAGAGGAATTTTTTTCCAGCAAAGACGTTCTTTGACACAGCAAAGAAGTGTGTCTTTTTAGGGTTACGGCCGGTTCGCCTCCAAGCTTGGCATGGCTGGTCAACAATGGTTTTTCATACTGATGCTTGAACAGGCTGGATGGTTTTATTTTTTCCGGCTCCGGAACTTCCTTTCTGGTCACCTCCGGTCTTAAGGGCTTATTCAATTGAATATTATTTAAATTGTCACTAATCGAGCCAGTTTGTCTGGAATTTTTGTTAATATTCAAAACTTTAATTTTAGATTTTTCATTGAACTGAACGGGCTTGGGTGGTTCAGTATTTATCTGTTTTTTGATGACATCGGGTTTTAGTGGCGGCTTGTCGACTGGCTCAGCAACTTCGGGTCTGCGAACCGAAGATGATGAACTGCGAAAATGAATTTTTTGATTGAGGTCTCTTTTCACTGAGGTTTTGTTCACTGTTTGTGACTTGGGCAAGACAAAGCTTTCAGCACGACGCACTGTTCTCCTGATCGGCTCTGGTCTGGAATTTTTTGGCTCTGATTTTGGCTCAATGATTTCGTCATCAAAATTTATTAAATCTGCACTGGTGGTTTCGTTTTGACTTGGACATGAGCTTGATAGGGACGATTTTTCAAGGTCTATTATTTTTGCCGAAGAATCGACGCTCTGCGATTCTTCACACTTAAAAATATCGTCAATGTCCTTGAAGTATTTTGGCTTCTGTTCCTCTTTTTTTGCCGGCACTTTATTCGAATGCTCGCTATTGTGCTCTTTCACTAATGGATCTATAAAGGAACCATTACTGACCAATTCGCCAGTATCTTGTCTATAAAGTATTGGCTCTTCACCAGGCTCTTCGATTACAACCACACTTTAAAGAAGTAAATAAAGAATTTTTATTTAAAAATAAAGATTAATTTTTTTTTCCCAATTTTATTTTAAATTAATAATGGTCCGAGAGATTGATTATAAATTTTGAAAATAAAATTATAAAAAATAATTAAAAATTTTATTGAAAATCAAATAGAAGATTAAAAGAATAATCGAAAATTTTACTCATCATTTTCTAGTTCTCAAATTATATGCAAGTCTAATTTATGGTATAAGATTCTTATTGCTAATTAAAATCAAAAAATAAATTTTATATTTTTATAATTAAAAAATTTTATTAAATAATGAGAGATTTAGTTCGAATGCCATAAAAATTGAATAAAATACACCAAATATTAAACTTAAATTCCCAATTATTAAGATTATACAAAAAAAAAATTAAGAATTATACAAATTTTTTATCTTCGACACTTTCAGTCAAAATGAATTGTTGTAATTGTTATCCTACAATTTTCTCTTTTTTCAGAACCTATCAATACTTGAAAATGTAACTCCTGTCATTAATTATTAAAATTTTTCTATTTTAATTTTAAAATTAAATTTGATTTATTTTCTTAGTCTGAAGGAGCTTTTGGCTCGAAACAGATAAAATAATAAATAATGTTTTTAAAAAATAAAAACATTTTTTTATTTTTATATATTTTTTAAATTTTTAGTTTTCTAATTTAGGTGTCTTAGATTTGTTTTCATTTTTTAAGAAAAAGTGTCAATAAGTTAAAAAGCTGGATTTCTGTCTAATCTTTTTTTTCCTTTTTCACTTCTTGTAGAGCATATGATCAATTTAACCTGGTGTAGGTATATTTTTTTATGTAAAATCTTATTTATTTATTTGTTTTATCTGTGCCGATCTAAAGCTCCTTCAGATTAAAAAAACGATGCTGGTTTGGTGACTCCATGGGTAATATGTGAATCAAACAAACAAAAAATTAAAGAAATATTTTTTTTTCGAAAATTTATGTGACTAAAAAAAAATACGTGACTCCAAATAAAAATAAAAATTATGTCAATAATAATAATAAATTTTTAATAATAATTAGTCCATTAACTTATTTTTCATTTTACAATTTTTCTTCGAACATGATTGATTAGGTCTAACAAGTCCAATATTTTTTAAAGGATCAAAGATTTTGTTATCACTCTCAAAGTCCATTTTAGTTGAATTTATTATAATTTTTTCAAGTTTAAATACTGATACTTAAGAATTATTTCTATTAAAGTTTATTCAAAAAATTTTTGCAATAGTAAAGTTTTTTAGTCACGTAATTAGGTGACATCTGAGTCAAGACCCTAATCGACAAGACCCTAAAAATATATAAAATAAAATTAATTAAAATAAATAAATTATTTCCAAAATCTTAATAATTTATTCACTAAAATCAGTAAAATTTTATTGTGCGCCAAATTTTCACTTAAAAAATGAGTTGTTGAAATTAATTTTTTAATTGTTTAAATAATTAATTAGAAACAATTTAGAGTGGATATAACCAACTGGAATCTATGATTTATTAATATATTTTATTAAATAAAATCTTAATAAGTCTTTTATATAACAGAGGTAATAATATGCTAATAACCTTTTAACAGATAAAACAAATAAATAATTTTAATAACCCTTAAAACTTTAAAAATCATTGCACAAATTTATATTTTCACAAAATGACGAAAACTTTAAAGCGCTTAAAATTAAAAATATATTTATAAATTACCCTGGTTTAAAGTTATCTTCGCTTTCAGCCGGTTGATTTTGACTGAAAAAATTATTAAAACTCGATGACTTTGTCTGCGGTGGTACAGATGTGCTTGTTTTATTCAAGTTATCTTCAAATTCTTTGAGGAATTTATTTAATTCCATTTCGCTTTTGAAGTCACGTTCTATTGTTACCCTTTGCTGTTCACCGTCAGCCCCAACTTGGGTCCTGGTCATTTGCACCTGAAAAAAAAATTAATTTTTTAATTTGTTTTT
This sequence comes from Brachionus paranguensis, assembly GCA_016802215.1. Lineage (NCBI taxonomy): Eukaryota > Metazoa > Rotifera > Eurotatoria > Ploima > Brachionidae > Brachionus > Brachionus paranguensis. The sequence goes on along the minus strand of JAESIX010000008.1, from coordinate 1,778,971 downwards.
ATTAATTATTGTAAATAAAAAAATCAAAAAAACATACAAAAACAAATTTAGTTAAAACAGAAAGAAATTAAAGAAAAAAATAAAATAATTAATAACTGATTGAAAAAATGTATTTTTCCTTTTAGCAAGTCCCAATGCAAGGAATGTGATCTTTTTACTTATTTAATGTTTGTAAATGATTAAAATAAATTCAAAGTTTTTTATAATTTCAATTCTATTCTATAAATTAAATGAGTTTATCATTTTAATTCTTCTGAGCAATAAGCTCTCATTAATCTTCTCTACTTATCAGAAGGTTAATTATAAATAATAATTTTTTAAATAAAAATTTACTGCTTATTTTTAAGTCTCATTCCTTTTGGTCAAATGAAAAACATGGTACTCTTGGATCAACGGTGATTTTTGAGATACCTAGCTATGAACGAATTTGATGAATCATTTAAAAACGAAAAAAACATCATTGAATAATGCTTATAACTGTTAAGTCTGATTAATCAATATAAAAAAGTGTAAATTGTGAGTGAGTAATTAAATAAATATAATTTTTGTTTTTTTAATTTTTTAAAAAATATTTAGAATTGCTATTAAAAAATTTTCCGAGAATTTAAATGGATTAAAATTATACCAATTGATTTTGATTTGAATAGTTACATAAATGAGAAGGATTCAAAATAAATTTTTTCAAAAAATCATATAATTTTATTTGGTTTTTATTTTTTTTACTTTTTCAATTTTTTTCTTAAAAAATTAAAATAACATGTGGCCAATCAATTACAAATTTTAGTTAAATTTTCAAAAAAAATTTGAAATATTAAGGCTGGTCGATTTTATGACCATAGTTTTTTCTCTGTTAAACTTTATATTATAAAAAATGAATTATATGATCAAATAAAAATTTTGACTATTTTGAAAATAAAAAAAAATTAATTTAATTTTTATCATTTTTGAAAATTTGACAAAAAATTGTTGACTAGAGGTAATTGATTGGAACATTTTTAAAAAATTTTTTGTCTTTTATTTAAAAAATTTTCCCAAATTTTAAGATAAATTTTATTCATATCGAGACAATAAGATGATATTTTTAGCACAAAATATGAGTCAGGTAAATAATTTAGCCTGTGTCACAAAACAACTATTGACTAGCCTCAAAATATTTTGTCATTTAATTTTACTTTTTTCTATATTATGAACTATATCCAAAAAGTTCAAAGTTTTCATATTCAATTTTTTTTCTTAACACTCAAAGGACCGGCGGTGTCATTTTGACACTTTTTCAAAAATTCAAATTTAATTTTTTAATTAACTATCAATCATATATACATGTTTTAATATTTATTTTAAAGCTTTGAAAATGGTCTTTTAAATTTAGTCTTTTTCATGTTACAGACTTTTATGGAACTAATGTAACATTTAAACAAATTTTTTGACAAAAATAGCCGGTCCTTTGAGTGTTAAATTTCAAAGAGTCTTTTATCATCTGACTTTTTTCACCAAAAATAAAAAGACATTTTTTTAAAGAATTTTGAAGAAATAAAGGTTCTTTATTAAAATATTAATAAACAACTTCGATCTGGCATGATCATTGAGAAACTAAATTTGACTTGAAAATCTACTACTGTTACCAAATTTAATTTAAAAAAAAACTTAATTATTTATCTATTTACAACGATACTTAATTTATTTAATCAAGAAGGTTTATCGTTCTATTATCAAAAAAAAAATTAAAAAATTAAATATTATTAATAAAATATTCTTTTCAGTTTTAAAATGATTTTCCTGAAGTTAAAACCTTTGCAAAGCTAAAAGATTTTTATACAATGTTAGATAAAGTATAAATTTTAATTGAAATTATTTAACATAAGAAGCACCAAATTTTTTTAATACTAGATGCACCTGATGGATAAGAAAATCATAATATGGATAAATTTATTCAAAACTTAATTTTAATTGAGAGAAAATAAAAAATTAGCCAAATACAAGTATCTAGGAAACAATTGACCATTATTCAATCCATTTCTTGTTGATGCCATTCTACTTCTTTCATCTAAAATATGCAAACTATAAATTTGCTTTTTTGAAATGTGTTCTTTTCTGAAAGTACCAGGATCTGGGTGAGTTGTTTGCAAACTTTTTTTCAATATTTTATGACTAACTCATAATTTTTAATTGCAAAATTTAGTAAAAATTTTAAAATCTAAACTAGCCATCTGACCCGTTCTGGTGCTTCTAAGAGTGCATGGATAATTTTGCCAAAAATAAAATTAACTTTTAAATAATCTTTTATTAGTTTTGCAAAATTTATGCGTTTTTTATGCCGAAAACAAAATTACGCATTCACATCATTTAAATTTTATAAAATTTAAGAGTTTAAAAATCGAAAAAGAGTCATTTTGACTCGTTAGTGCTTCTAGTGTTAAGGGTATACATCAACTTTCTTTTTCAATGTACACATCGAAAATTAGAGCTAATTTTAAAATTTTTACAAATTGAGTTTATCCTTTTTGAATAAAAATTTAAATTAAAAAAAAAACTTTTTTTAAAATTAAAATGACTGAAAATTGAAGTTTAAAATCAAATTTTATGATCAAAACAATAAAATTTTAAAACTTAATTGATCTAATTATTTTGATAATTTTTAAAAAATGTTATGTCTAATAATGATTCATTACAAATTAACATCAGAATGATTGACCTCTAATTTAACAAAAAAAATCAATAATTTTATTAATTCAGGCCAATTTAATTCAGAAATTCAAATTCATAGCTTTTATATTCATTCTGTCAAACTAAAATAATTTTATTTTTCCACTTAAACAAATTTTAAATTTTTAAATTTTTGTCTTTAAAAGCTTTTATTAAAATCAATTAAAAAATTTAAGCCTATTAAAGTTCAATAAAAAGGAAAAAATTTTTAAATTTTATTCAGGAGAATTTAATTCATTTTATGTTTTAATCTTTTGATCTTTTGATCTTGATCTCAAACTTCAATTTGCCAAAATGACATAAATGCTTATTTACTTAATCCAAAAAGTCATTTATTAAATCTTTAAATAAAACTGCAAATTAAATAAAACCTCATTTTTTTGGAATAAAACAAAATACAACACTAGTCAAACTTACCGTGAGTTTATTGGAATCATACGGGTCCTCGAGTATCAAGAGCAAGTCTTCGGGCCTTTCGTGAGCAAACGAATAAGAATACTTAAAAGAATTGTCAACATTGGGATAGCTGTAGTTGAAAAACTGTGTGTAAACATTGTGGTCAAAAGTGCTGGCCTGTGGCGCATTTGCACTCGGCTGTCTATTAAAATGGCTACTGCTAGGATATTGGGCATTGTCATAGGAAAAAGAGGAGAAGTTGGCATTGGGAAAGTAACTGGTGGCAGGTTCGGATGGATACTTTGAGCTGGAAGAATTGCGGTGAACATGTGGCGGAATCGGAGGTGGCCGTGGTGGAGGTGGCGGAGGTGGATTAGTGGGTGGCGTATGATGATGCTGAGAGGGGTAATGGTGATGGCCAAATTGGCTAAAATTGCTCGAGTTAAAAGTACTGTAGATGTTGGACGATGGATAGTTGGAATGGGTAGAGTAGGCCGGCGATCTTGAATAGAAAGCATTGGGGTAGAATGAGCTGTCCATCTTGGGCGCTGATTTGGTGATTTTGTTGGCCAGATTTATTAGCTTGGCAGCGAACTCCGGGTCTTTGTCGGCAAAAAACTCCGCTTTTAGCTTCAACTTTTCGAATTGTTTCAGCAAATTCTCGTAGTCCAAGTACTTGGATTCTTTGTGCGGTGCCGAGCTGGGCGATAGTGGTCGATTTTTGTTCGAGTTTGATTTTGTGGTGGTAGATTGTTTGCTAGCTATTGTTGGACGATTGTGACCATTGGCTGTGGTGTGAAAGCTTGTCTTGGCGTTTGACGATGATAAATCATACGAGTGTCTGTGATGGCTTTCGCGATCTCTATTTCGGCCAGAGGAGCTCTTGGTCGATTTTGTGTCGTTTGTTTCTCGTTTGTGGTAGAAATTGTTCGCTCTGGTCTTGGTATCGCCGTCCTTTTTGTACATATCATTTGCTAGATTTGTCGTTTGAGTCATGCTAGTTGGCATTGTTGTTTGTTCATTAATTTTCGACTATTTTAATTAATTATTTTTTAATTTATTTTATTTTTTTTGTTATAAATAATTTTTTTTAATTTTCTACAAGAGATAGTTTGGGATATTTGAGCAAATTTGGCAACAAATTTAAATATCCAATGGAGAGAAAAGAGTTGTGTTTAGTGTGTGGAACTCGTAATGGTCAATTAATTAATTTCAAAATTGAAAACTAGTCAAGAAACAAAAATAAATTTTTTTTATTATTTTTCAACAAAAAAAATTAATCCTTGTCTTTAATGAAAATATAAATTATAATCTATTCAGTAATGTGTTTAATCTCGGAGCTATTAAGACAAAGTGCACGCTTGAGCGCTTACCACTCTCTGCTTTGAATGCAAATACCCTAGTTACCTGGGCCACTTAATCATGAACATGTGTGCTGAAAGATTTTAATTAAATCCCAAGCCAGATGATAGTGCAACGTGGACATTTTATTTTAATAAGATTTTTTAAATAAAACTTTTTTTTCTAATTTATGCTTTAAGTTTTGCTGTGCCTTTGGGCTAATTTAATTTAGTCTAGCTCGGAGAGCTGCTTTAAAATTGAATTTTTTTGCCAAAAAGTCTCCGATGCTTTAGTTCAACCACTAATTGTCCATGAAGTATTGACATGAAACATATCATACATTTGCATCTGATATTTAACAATATTTTAATTTGCTTTTCGACTAATTGTGCCCTCTAATTTATAAAAAAACTAGCGATCATCAATTATTTTCAAAATTGCTTATCAATCTTGGTATCTCTAAGAGCATGGTTAAGTGATTTTTCCTCGGTCTTTGGACTGCTATGAGTAAACCAAGCTTAGAATATGAATGATTCATCGATTTTGCCAACATTTAATGGTGTTTCTATTTTATCAAAGACCGATCAATATTTCTTTAGTAAAAGTTTAAATAATTTATTAAATAATTTTTGTTAAAAAAATTTTGAATTCAAATTCGGATAAGAAATAAAAAGAATATCAAAATGAAATTTAATAGTTTCATAAATTTATTTAATAAATTTATAAAACTATTAAATAAATTAATTAAATTTAATTTTAGATTTTATTTATTTATTAAAATATATATTATCATTGTAAAGCAAAGGACAGGGACCAATTTCTAATAAAACTTGGCCTATGAAGGCTAGTTAATTTTAGAATATTTTGGATATAGTACGAATAATTTATTTTCCAGTGTCTTCCCAATTATAAGAAGAATGATTTAAAAAAAACATTAAATTTGTATTTTTATAAAAATGGCTTTCATTTACTTTCATTTCGATTTTTTCTATCGACCATTGTAAATACAAAAGTGTCCGAAAAAGAGTCCGAAATTCAATTTCTACCAACAAACCATCAAAAAATGCCACAGTTCAATTGACTAAAATGATCAAGACAATGCAATTAAATTCAGCAATTAAAAGGGCAATGTGCAAGCCTAAAACATTTAAAAAAAAATCAAACATTCATAATCAAACAATAAAATTAGAAAATTTTAAATTATTTTAAATTTGGGCCTATACTTTTTACCATAAATTTAACTTCACCTATATAAATTTACTAATATCTATATAAAATAAATTTTAGCGTTTAAAACGATTTTATTACGATTAAATACTTTTTATATTTAAAAGACTTATAAAGGTTTTCAAAGTAAAATCAAAACAGCGCTAGATATTCAATAAACAAATGATTAAGACAGTGAATAAAATTAGGAGAAAAATACCTTCATTATCTAAAAGACTGCATTAAATTCAAACAATATTAGTAAATTTATTAATTTTTTAAAATTTTTTATTGTTTTTATTTTTTTTTATATAAAGTATAATAAAAATTACAAAAAAAAATCGTTTATTTTATTCATTTATTTGGAGAATTATATATTTGTGCGAAATTTGATTGTGGGTATTTATCGTCGCTTTTGAAGTTAAAATTTGTAAATCATAAATATTTTTAATGAAATATTAATTAAATTTAATTGCTTGCAATCTTTTTTACCATCTCTATGATAACAAAAACAAATTAAGATTCTGATGAAAAGGAAATTTAAAATGAAAAATTAAAAAAGATATAATCTTCTATAGCTTGAAAGATTCTGGGCACCTCTTTTTGCTATTAAAAATTAATGGCCTAAAAAGTGAGAATTTTAGCATTATTCTGTCTCGGTTTACTCAAAGAGTTTTTTCGAGTTTTATTTTAATTAAAAACTTGGGTCAAGCAAATGTTCTAGATACTTTCTATTTGGTTTCTACACAATCTTAAGACTAATTTTCGCTAAAGAAATAAAAAAATCAATTAATTCATTATTTTAGGCGAATGTTATCAAAGAGCATTTTTAATCTTGAAAAAATTGACAAAAGTGATTTCAATTAACTAAATTTTTTAAATTCATTGAAACAAAAATATTGTTTAGGCTTTTTGAAACGGAAAATTAAAATCATTTTTGAGCAATCTTCATTCAATTTTGATATGAATTAGTCAATTTTAAAAATTTAATTTAATTATTTGTAGTAAAGCAATTTTTTTGAAAATTATTTTTTGATAAATTATGAATTGAAATAAGTAATTCCAGGCATTGCTTAAATTTAATGGAAAATTTTAAATTTTTAGGTTAATTTTATTTGAAGATTGTTCAGTTTTTTAATTATCTCTAGGTATGGGAACATTTTTTTTCTTATGGTTTCGCTAATACAAACTTTCTAAACTACACTCTATTAAGACTTTTTTAAGATAATGTTTATTAATAAAAATAATTTTAGAATAAATGAAAATTAAATTTTAAATAAATAATGAGATAGCAAGTACTATTCTTGGATTCCTGGGGTAACAACTTTTAGTGAATTAATGAGCTTGTTCGAGTCATGTCAGTCAATTATAATCAAAATTTTGGAAAATTCAATGGATTAAATTTAAAAGACTTTTTTGGGCGATTTATTCTTTTTTGTCTAAATTTTTGATTTCACCGCCTAAAATACAGAATCATTTTTTTTTCAAACAAAAAATTTCCTTAATTTAATAAATTTTTCAAAATTCTCCATTTAAATTTTATTTATGTTTTATTTACTATTGCATGATAAATTCAATTCCATTTTTATTTTTCTTGAATTTGAGCAAAAAATGATTAGAATCGGAAATATCCTTTCTAGAAATAAAAACAATGAATTAAAAATAATACCGAAAAAGAAATATTTAGCGAATGCGACGAAAGTAGCCATGATAATGTCATAACTGAACCCACTTCTTCCAAAAAATTGAAAAAAATTATGTGACATTTAAAAAGCAATTTCAATTTCGAAAGTGGGAATAAAAAGCTGGTGCTTGGAATGTAATACAGAATAATTGTTCTTTTTATTATTGTTTATAGACATTTTTTTTAAATAAAATTGAGCTTAATCTGAAATTTTGATATTAATCAATATTATTAAAAGGAATAAGAATTTTAACATGTTATTTGGACAAATAAAATCATAAACTTGATTTAGTTTTAAAATCAGAAATTAAAGATTTTAAAAATAAACATGTCAATTTTCTTTTTTCGAATAATTTGAAAGTTCAAATAAACGTTTCTGTCTCAGTGTTTTCTATAAATAACATCATATGAATTCACAAGAATTAAATTAAATTAATAATAATAATAAAGCTTCGACAAGCAAGCTTGCGTAGGCGGCCTACTAGAAGATCACCTATGGTAGCACATTGCGCAATACAACAAAAATTACAGAAATAGAAGACATTATTTACAGTACAAAAGTAAGAAGGAAATTAGAAGGAACTATGGGGCATAAAGTAGAAAATTGTTTGTAAAATTAAAATTGTCATGTGGTAATTTATCATAATTTGATGTAAATAAAACGATATATAATATGAAATTAATGAAAATTAATAAATTGATGGCCATCTCAGCATTTAATACCTAACAGGTGCTGGAATCTTTTAAAGCTTAATAATTATTTCTATTTAAATTTAATGATGATACTCTAAATTACATTTTCTTCTTTTTGCCGAAAAACTTTCAAACAAAGTCATGATTTGAATTTTTTAATAACTTTTTTTTTAAATATTCATATATATATATAAAGCAATCAAAATAGATCAAAAAAGACAAATATTAATTTGTTCTTTATTTAATAAGTTTTAAATTAATTATTAAAAAATTAGCTGCCATCACTGGTAATCTTTCAATACTAATTTATTTATTTAATTAATAATAATTAGAACTCAACATTTGGGACAATTAAACTTATCACGAGAATAACTTATCCAACTTTTGATTGTTCAATTTTTTTCAATTTATAAGCTTTAAAGATAAGAAAATTAAAAAAAAATTGCTTATTGGAAGATTTTATTGGAGGTTAATAAGTTTTTGGTTTAAAAATTTAATTTCAGTATTTAAAATAGAGTAACAATAAAGTTTAATAAAAACAATCGATTCTTTCCTGCAAAAAAAGACAAGAATATTTTTTAGTTTGAAAAATTCATATAAAAAATCCCTTCTTTTCAAATAATCAAAAAAAGTTCAAATTTAATGATCATAAAATTTAGAAGATCAACAACCTTGAAATCAGGAGCAGTCAAAAAACCGACAATAACCTAAAAGAACTTTATTCAACATTAAATCAATCATCTAGGAAACATATTAAAAAACAAAAACTAAAACTTGAAATTGTTTTAATTTGTTATTTTAAAATTTCAGCATTTGCAACCCTTTGTTAAAATTCGAAAAAAAAATAGAAATGAAAAATTTCAGACTAAAAACAACAAAAAAATATTTTTAATTTGTTTTTATCAGAAACTTAAATTTTAATTTAGATATCATTTTGAAAAAAAAATTTTGTTAAAGAAAATTTTTTTTGTAAAATTAATTAATTTAAATTTCAAATTTAATATCATTTATTTTTAATAAAAAATTAATAACTTAAGTCCAATTTAATGAATCTTATTTAAAACTATTGAAAAAAATAATCAATATTGTTAAAATCGTCCTATTTAAAAAAAATAAAATTAATTTATAAATAAATTAATGAACTTCGTGGTAAAAAATAAAGAAAAACTGGATTAAAATGTCCAAAGCAAGATCGCTTCACAGGTGATTCATCAAGCTTGAAATTATATTATTCTGATCAAAACACAGACACCAGTTGATAAATATGACAAATCCGCTATTTAAAGGTAACGACAAGATTTGCTGTTATTTATTTTAGTACAAGATTTATTTTTTTGTCATATGGATTTAATCAAATTTAAAGCTAGAAAATGAGCGCAAAATCAAATAAAAATCGATTTGTCTTCCATATCCTACTGTTTTTTGTTCGCTGATATAAAAAATTCACTCATTTTTAATTGAAATAAATTTAATAAATAAATATTTTTTATTTTATCAGTTGGCATTACTTAGTGTAATAAAATGCGCCATCAAAGCAGTCAAATTTAATTCAGTTGACTTGCTTAGTTTACAAAAAATTATTCAACTAATTAAAAATTAAAATCTAAAACACAAAATTCTTCAGTCTTTTTTGTTGTTTTTTAACAAAGGAAATATTTTTTTTTTTATTTTTCTCTTCAATTCAATCTTAATTCAAATTTATTTAACTTTTTTTCAAAAAATTTTTTTTTTCGATTTCAAAATTCAATCATGTGGCTGATATGAAGGACTAAGTCCCTTCCGACCGACCATGGCCCGGCCTAAATCATTTTTGAGATAAATTACTAAAGAAAATTTTTATTTCAAATTTAAAATTTTTAAAACCGGTTCTGTCAAAATAATTTATTAGATTAACTTGATAAATTTGTTCTCTAAGAATAAAAAAGGATTATTTATCTTTTATTTAAATATTTTTATTTTTATCTAAAAAATTAAATTTTATGATTTAACTGAACCGAAAAAATAATCAATTGTTTTATTCTAGTTTAAGAAGCCAGTTTAATATCTAATGCCTTACAGACTCGATTGTTGTTTTCTGAAGCATGAAATCGAATAGCTATCTTTTAATAGAGTTTCAATTATTTCGATAGGAACAAAAATTATTCCAGATAGTTATTAGTTTAGGATAAATAAAGTCTGAGGACTAATTGAAAGAGTGCCTATTTGATTACAAATATTTTGCAATCTTTTTATTGACAGTTGCATTCTTGAAATTTTGTTGACTTGAAATATTACAAGTTTTTCAACTTGTACAAGATTAAACACTCGAAATTTTAATTAAGCCAAATGAATGATGCCAAGTAAACTTCAGCCAAAATTCGCTGATTTCCCAAATCGATTCTTATTAGCCTGAAACAACATTGATCGTGATTTGCACAATTTCTAGGTTAAAGATTACAGATCCATTTGGGGATATAATCAGCTTGATTGAATAAGATAAAAATTTAAACTAAATTAGACAAGTATCGATTTGTCCCAAACTAGAATAAAATATTTTTTTTGTTCACACAATCTTATGGGAGCAAATTTATTTCAGAATAAAGATAAGTGAAAAAATTTACTTCATTTTGGCGACATGTTTCTATAGTTTCCAGAGAAATAAAATTGGCGGAAGCAATTTAGAAAATTTAATTATTTGGTCACTTGAAGCCTTTATTTTTAAGAATATCAAATTAATTTAATTCATGGTGTCGAATGATAACACCGACCCAGAGTATTAAAATACTATTGAATAATTTTCAATTTAGTGTTTTTTTATTTTTTTTTAATTGAGAATATGTCATTGAGAATAAACGCTTGTCATTTTTAACAAAATTAAATTTTCACAAAAAAATTTCTTCAGAGTTATTTGTTTAATTAAAAATTTAAGACTTGTTTGAATAAATTATCATGGTGTTGAAAACATTAATTTAACTTTGGTTTTTTGTAATTAACAATTTAAAAATAAAATTGTTCTTCAGCCAACTTTTTTTGACATTAATTTTCCTAGATTTACTTTAGATGAAAAATTTGTCATCTTTTACATTTTTGTTTGCTGTTTAAAAATTTATGGCATGTTTAGCTTTGAGCCAAATTGGCAAACTTAAATTAAAAATTGGCTTTTAGTGGTAATTATACATCGGGTGAAGCTAAATCGATAATTATTCCAATTATTTCAAGATAAACGTGGCTTAGACCGCGCTTCGAATGATGTATTCATCGCTTTCATTTCCCTTTTCAGTATTAATTCAAAAACTAGACTCATATTGCTGGACATTTATCCATTTCCTTTCTCTGGATCATCCGATAAGCGACTATATTTTTCAAATAAATTATTTTTATCTTGAGTTCTAAATGAAATTTATATGCTTTTTGGAAATAAGTAATTAACTATCGATTGTTTGCTTATTTATTGCTTCTCTTTTTTTTTGTTTCCTATTTTTTTAAAGAAACTCTTCGAAAATAAAATAATCACTTATTGATAATTTTCTATTTAGAATTAAGAAAAAAAACAAAAATTTAAATTATCTAAATTTTTTGAAAATTTTTCACCATAAAAATTTCTCTTTTTTTTGAGTGAGAGTTTTTTCTATTCGGAATAATTTTCAGAAAAAAATAACCTAATTATTCGGCGGATTGCCGAGGCTTATGAATAAGAAAGTTTATTTTGAATATTATAAATTTTCAAGCAGTACTTAAGCTTTGAAATTGGGCTCATAAAATTCACATCTAAATCGATTAGAATTTAAAGTGAATTAAAATCATGTTTGGTTCTTTTAATGGCTTAGGAATTGCATTAGAGATGCCTTAAGAGTAAATTTAAAATCAGTCTTGAACAAAAAGATTTTTTTTCTATTTAGTCTATTTGGTCACAATTAAGAAAAACAATCGAAAGCTTTTTACCTTTTTTTTTCTTTCTTCTCAAAATAAAATTCAAAATGGTCTCAATTTATCACAAAAGACCATTTTTCTAATCGCATTCAAATTAATAAAAGTTTTTAAAAATGAAAGTAAATAATTTTTTTTATTTTAGTCTGAGACTAATTGTAGCAAAAATTACACAGATAACATTAAATAAATCGATTTTTATGTTTTTTATTGAATGTAGAAAGCCGATTTCAAGTGCAATTAACTTTGTATTATTCTCTAGGGTTTTGTTATTTTTTACTACATAATTATTAACTTCCTGACGCGATTATTTGCTCGACTAGTATTAAAATAAACGAAAACTCTGCCTAAAATAGTGGGCCCTCTAATTCGGATTGCAACACCTAGCTTACATACTCACCTGATCGTAAAAATTGATTAAATTTATTAAATTTAATTTCAAAATTGTTGTTTAACTCGGTAGAATTTCCTTTCGAACTTAATTTTGTCTTTAAAATTTTAATTAAAAGTCTTGACGACTAAATAGAACCAAATTATTTCACACAAGGATAAAGTTTTTTTTTCGCTGGATCAAATTTTAATTAGAAATTAAATTTTTGAGCCAAATTGTATTACTTTGTTAAAGGAAATAGAAAATTGACAATAACAGACTTAGTAATTAAATTCGGAAAATTTTTCCACAAAAAAATTCAGTCAGTCAGGTGACAAAATGTGCTTATTTTGCTTAATTCAATGCTGATTTCTCAAATGGAAATTTTGTCTATAGAAAAATTTAAGTACTTTTTAAATCAAAGAGATTTATTAATTCATTATTTATTTTTATTTATAAGTCTAAGTAATAAAATCGAATCAAATGTCAAAAAATATAATAAGTCAAATAAAATAAAAAATTGTCCGAAGGTGGATTTTAAAATAGCATTTGAGTGATGGATCAGTTGAATAAGTAAGATTTGAAAAAAGTATTTTAATAAAAAAATTAATGGAACATTTTTTGGGTGAGGTACATGGAAGAATTTAATGTTTTTCTTTAAAAAGATAAATAAACAAATAAACAAGGTATTAAAATGAAGATTAAAAAGTTTCTAAATTTTATTCTAATTTACTCAAATATAAAAAAAAGGTTAAAACACTCAAACTGTTTCAAATTATTAAATAATTATCCCACAATCAATTGGAACAAGATATTTCTGAGAAATTTTTTTCAAAAAAGACTTTGGTCAAGAAATTATTTTTTTTAATTTAATATATTTTATACATATTTAGTTTTCAACATAAAAGTCGTAATTTTTTTCTATTAGATTTGCAAGAATTTTGGTTTCTTTGGCTCGATCAAGAATTTTTTTAATTCTTTTAAATAAATATTTTTTCTTTTCTGATTTATGTGGCTGTTAAATAATTTCCCTTTTTTATATTTTTCCTCTATGTAATCCATAAAATTGTTATTTTTATTTATTTTCAATTTACGCCAATTCTTAATTTAAAGTAAAATTTTAAAAAAGAAGAGTAAACAAGTAAGAAAGTATACTAACAAAAATTTTTAAGAGTAAGTACGATCTTATTGCTAATTTTTGATATCACCCATATTATGATGAATGTACACAAAATTCTAAGACTGAAAAATATTTTCTTAAAAAGATGAGAAAAATATTAAGTATATTTTTATTTAAATAATTTTAATATTCAAACCAAAGTTGTTACAATTAAATTTTGAAATTCGATTTTTGCTGCTGTTTATATTTACGGATTATATGACACATAAACTGTCCTTTATTTTTACCAAAATTTATATTCTTTCCTCAGCCAAGAGGTGTTTCATAAAAATTAAATAAAACCTCCAAGTCAGGTGACAACATGTGCTTAATTCACTGCTAATTTCTCAAATGGGAATTTTTTTAAAGCAATCTTTAAGAATTATTTAAATCAAAGAGATTTATAAATTCATAATTTATTTTCATTTACAAGTCAAAGTAAAAAAATAAAATCAAATGTCAAAAAATATTGCTAAATAAAATCAGCCAAAAAAATAAAAGTGGTCAATAGTTGCATTTAAGAAACGCATTAAATTTTCAAATAAATCGTGATCAAAAATATTATTAATTTCTTATTTGGATAATGGATTTTTGGATAATATTAACTTTTAGCAGGTTTAAATTTTCTAATTTTTTGTTTAAGCCAAATTTTCATCGGCTTAAGTTCTATTTTCTTTAGAAGCAATTGTCTCTGAACAAACTTTTTCTTGCTCAAAAAAAAGTGATCCCCAGTGCCACATAAACTCAAGCTCTGGTTGATACACTCAAAATTAGTTTATTAAAAAATATTCAATAAATAATATTTCAACATTTAAATTAAAACACCAGAGATTTTATTTCACTCAATTGACTGGCTCTGTATTAGCTTTATCTCATCAGCATCTATTTTAATAAACATCATGATACGAAAGATAAACAACTAAATTTATAATTACTCAACCATTAATTTATTTAAATTTCCCACTCACAAAACTAAGTCATTCAGCCATGTGTGTGTGTGTTTGTGCGGACCGAACGCCTCGTTTTGTTTATTCCAGCGAATACTTTTGTCTAGCAGACAGTTCTTCAATTTGGTCAGTTTCAACAAATCTTAAATTTCAATCAAAATCAATGAGACTTGCAGTAAATAGTTTGGTTTATGTTTTTTTACTTTATCTATTTTAACTTTGCTTCATTTAATCAAATCAATATCTAAATCAATTTGTAGTAGAAAGTTAGATATCAAACTTGACAGCTGGCTATTTTAGTTTGGTTATTTATAGACCTGCTTGGCAGCAACAGGAAAGCAAGTTGGCCGATATTGATCTAGCCAATTTTATCTTTTGCAAAAAATCAATTAAAATAAATTGATTACTTCCAGCTATCAGACTTTTGAATTAATTGTGGGACCATTGTCAATAGGAAAAAATTAATGTAAAAGGAACTAGATAAAACTATTTAGCACATATAGTGAAATCGATATGGATTAGAATAACAAAAGATGGTGGCGCTGCCTGTTCAAGTGCTGCTTATCGATTTCCAAAACAATGCCTATTTGATTGAGTTTGGCTAAATATTTTACAAAAACAGGAAACTAATTTGTTCATATTTGAAAAGCTATCGGTTCTGGTGTTTGTGTAGACTCTTGCAAAAATAAAAATTTGATACCTTTTTTAAATTAACTCTATCTTTGATTAGTTTCTGAGATTTATTTTTTTCAGGTCTAACTAATTTGTCTCAAAAACACTATTTTTCAGAGACTTTTGGTTTTTCACTTTTCTAAATCAATTAAATTCTTGGAATGGTACTTAAGAAATTTAATTTAATTTTTAAAATTTTATTTTAAAATAAGTATTTTGCCATTTTTAAAATTAATTAAATTCTTAAGAATTAAAATCCCTCAAATTTATTCTTTTTCAACTTTTGACAAGTTATCATTCAAAAAATTTTTCAAGGTGTATCAAAGAAAATGCAGTTGGGTCAATTAAATTTTTTTAATTCTAAGGTTTGATTAATATAATTATACACGAATTTTAAAATTCTGAATTTTTTTAAAATAATTTTAATACTTTTTGAATATTTTTAGAATAACAAATTAGCAGTCGAATCGAGTCTCATTTGAAAAATAAATTTATATCTCAAAATCTTAATTTTTCTTTGACACTTTTCTGACAGCTTTCTTTAAAAGATTCGTGATTTTGGTTTGGTCAATTTTGTTGATTCATTTTAAGGTTTAATTTAAAAAATATTTTCTTCTAAAATTATTTATGAAGTTTTATAATTCTGAGAACTTTGTTTTGAAAAATTTTTAAGTTTTTTTCAATCTTTTGGATTTCTAATTAGAAATTTGTATAAAAGAATATTTAATGAATAAGAGCTATTAAGTAAACGCAGTTTCTTAAATTTTTTTATTTATTTTTTATAAAAATTTTCAAAATCGTGTAAATAGAAAAATTATTTAATAATTTTTTCATTTTTTTTAAAGATGTCTAGAATTAAAAGTTTTAATAGTTTTAAGAATGCAAAGTTTTTAAAATAAAATAAATAAATATATAATAAAATTGAGTAAATCCAAATTTTTCAATTTTTTTTATTTAAAGAAAATTTTTCCTTAAAGCTATCATAGAATTAAATTCACTGAGGTACTTAAAATTTTTATTTTTGACATTTTTCTAATCGATTTGGGAAAATAAAATTCAACGAAGTCTAAAAAAAATTTTTGAGCAAAAGAAATCATGGTCAATATTTAAAGTTAATTTTTAGGTTCATTTTTGAATAAAAATTATTATTCTATTTTTTTTTCTAATAAATTTTTGAATAAAGTATTTTTGACTTTTGACTCAATTTAAATTTTTTTAAACAAATAAATTCTTGATCCAGTGAACATATAATTAAGTGTTAATGATAAGCTTGAGATCATTAGGACACAAGATGATTCTAAATAGATAAATTGTAAACTTTAGTTTTGATATCAAGCCTAAATATAAGCAGCGTAATTAAAATGATCAATGTGAAGCTTGTTTTATTTGGCCAAGATTGTAATTAAAAATTGTGTGAGATAAATTTAAGACAATGGTTGAGAATTCGAATTTCAACTAGGAAAAATCCCAAGTTTCTTTTTAATTAAATAAATTCCTTATTTTTTTGTCAAAATTAAAAATAGGCTTTTAACCATTTCTAACCAGCTTAAAAAACATGTTTTTTCCTTAGTAAATTAGTTCTAGTCATATTTCAGAGAAATATCCTGATGAAAAATGAATTTATTGGGAAGTTTATTAGATTAATTAAATCATTTTATAGCATCTATTACTACAACTTCTTATCCATTACTCTAGAAGCTATAAAGCGATTAAATATCCGTGAATACAAACTCGTGTCATTTTTGTCATAAATTAAAAATATCTTAAAAGCGCATTTGCTAAGGAAGCTTACTATTGGCACAAAGTTAAAATGTTACCATAGTTGGCACACTTTACTTAAGTCAACAACAAAAATGCTTCTTTTTTACTTGTTTTAGAATTGGCATGTTTAGTTTAAATAACAAAACAGGATTTTATATTTTAATATAATTTATTTTAAGGACCCAAAATGCCAATGTTTATCTTTTTTAATTAAAAAAGCTATTGAATAGTATTCAGCATTTAGTAAGCATCACTTGTCCACAAACAAGAATTGTTCATTTGAATCTACAGCCAAGAAAGCCCACTAGTTCGAGTTATTTTGTTGAACTAATTCATGATTAGGAAAACATAAATTTTTTTTCTTATACACTAATTTCATGATATAAAAAAACATTTTATCAAGAATCTAAAAAAAAATTAATTAATTTTCTTTTGCATGGTCATGTTTTGACCAAATATTCACAGATAAAATCATTAATTTTTAATAAAAATAAAAAAAGGAAATAAGATGTAATGAATTTGACAATCAATCAACCGAACTATGATTTGACATATTTTTAATAAATTTTTATTTAAACTGATTTAATTTAAAATAATTTTTTTCAGATTTATTAAAATGTTTATTTCGGATCTTTGTCAATGAATGCAAAGAACAATGGACCGGGCCATAGTAGTGCTAGTTGTTTTGTTTTTTGTTACAGCATCGATCACGTGTTCATTTAGAGAATCAGCACCGGTAATTCTAAGTGTGAGGCCTCGAAATGCGACAGTGCTGATCAAGGGCGACATTGTGTTCGAGTGTAGAGTGCAAAGCTTTCCGCTGGCACAAATATCTTGGAAGAAAAATAACAAAAAATTGAGCGAGAATCACAAGAAATTTCGTATAGTTCACGGAACAAATGTGAGTTACCTGCGCGTAATTGACGCTAGTAATTCAAAAATGGACATAGCATGCTTGGCTGAGAATATAATTGGCAAAGATGAGCAAAATGTTCTACTAAGTGTACTCTCGGAACAGGAAAGACCAATTTTTTTCCCATTCGCCACAATTACTTATCCAAAGTCTGTGGAGCCTGATACTCTTTTCAAACTTGAGTGCAATGTGACCAATTTAAATTCGCCCATGGGCGTTCAATGGTATCAATCGAACAGACCAATTACCTTCGGAAATAGCAAATATTTTAGCAATTTTTCGATCATAAATCATAGTAAGAGTTTTTTATGTCTTTGGGGGGAAAATTTTAAAAAAAATTTGTGTGAACATTTAATATAAAAACAAATTCTTATTTTACACACATGGATTTTTTGGGGTTATCGTCGCTGACCGGTCTCAGCATAAACGTGATGAAAATATAAAAATTCAATATTTTATTAGAAAATAACTAGAAATTATTCAAACAAATGATTTTATTCATTTATTTTTTTAGAGACATAATTTTTAGAAATGAATTTTTTAATTCTAAAAAAAAAAAATTAATCTAAGTAAAAAAATCGAAAAAATTTTAAATTTTACAAAATTTGTGCTTATTTTTTTAATTTAATTAAAAATATTCATTCATATTAAAAATTTTGATCAATTTTTAATTAGAAAAGAAAAGGAAAATAAAATATTTTGTAATTTTTTCTACGGTTTCAGGTTTACTGTTGCCCAAAATTTTAGGTTAATTTAAATAAAAAATAAAATTTCTTTATTTCTTAAATTTAACTTAATTTTTTATTCATAATTATCTCTTTCAGTCGTATGGACAATTAAGTAAAAAAAAAGAAGAATTAATATAAATATAAAAAATACAAAGTTGTCTTTTAAAACCTCACAATTTTTAATATTTATTTCTCAAAATACAAAAAAAATTTAAATTTCATTAGAAATTTAAAATTCGGTTCCCTTTTAAATGCTATGAAAGATAAAATTTTATTTTCGAAACAAAATTAGCACCTAAAATTAAATTTTTGTACTTATCTTAATCGATTATTAATCAAAAAACTAAACATTTTTTTAAATAATCAATCAAATATTTGACTTTATTTGTGTCATTTCATGCAATTATCATACATGTAATAGGTAAAAAATACCAGAGGCGATACTATGACATGTCTAAAGATAAAAATCGCCAACAATTATTTTAAATTTAATATCGCCGGCTAAAAAATAAATTGTCAGGACAAATTCCCAAAATAATATTAAATTATTAAATAATTAAACTAAATATTTTTTTTCTAGATACTATTCAGCATAACTTATTTGTAAATGGACTTTCTTTATCATCGGAACTATTCGATTCAATCGAGATTGACTTTCTATGCTCTGCTACTAATTCATACGGAACATTTTCGGCTGAAACATCCATAATGCTTCGAAGTAAGTTCCTAAACCTTTTAGTTTAACTAGGCTTTAATATTCACTTCATATTAAATAATTAAAAATTAATTACTAACCCTGCATATTAAAAAAATTAGACCGCTTGATGCCACCAAGCTTTGTTTCTCCTAAGAGATCTCTAATCGAACTGGATTATGGCTCTTCTATTAACTTGACTTGTGATGCAAATGGAATGCCTAGACCAAGAGTTAAATGGCTTGAAGGTGCGTTTTTATGTCGGCATGATTTTTAACCGTGTTGTAAAATTAATTTAAGAAAAAAGCTTTGCAGTTTTTTCCTTAAATTTAATCCTTAACTAAAAAAAAATTAAATTTTTAACATAAAAATTGTTTTGCTTGCTTTTGTAGGAAATTTGAATCAAATACTGGATCTGAGTGATAGTATGCTTGCTGCCAACCATCACCTTAGAATTAATTATATCACCATGAACAAAAGATATTTACCAACTAATGTAGACATTTTACAATTGAAAAATCTAACTCAGCCAAAAAATTTTACCTGTCAAGCTCAAAACTCGTTTGGTCTTGTTCTTTTTAATTTAACATTATTGATAAAAGGCAAATATTTTTCCCATTTTTAGTGTTTCCTGGAAATTCTTTTAGACTTGATCATCTTAAAGCATGTTAAATGTTCATATCCGACTTTTGTTTTTTGATTTTTTTTGAAATAAGAATTTTTTTTAAAAGCCACCTATTAGTTTACTTCCGACAATCCGAGCTTCCTTTTTCTAAATTGGCCTAGTATTGAACATTATATGCACTTTTTTATTTAATGTTAAATGTCTTAATTTATTTAAATAAATATTTTAATTCTTTTAAATTTTTTTCAGCAAGACCAGAGACCCCAATTGGCCCAAATGTGACAACAATTTACTTCAATTCTATTGAATTAGAGTGGAAGCCTGGCGGAATATCAGAAATTAACTACTACTTGATAAAATACAGAAAAGCTACTACGGATAAAAAAGAATTGGAAGATAATGACATTGATACTAGTTCCAATTATTTGATCTATAATACAACTAGCACCAGAGTCAAAATCGGAAATTCACTAAAACCTTACACTTTGTATGAATTCCGTGTGGTTGCAGTAAATCAACTGGGTAGAAGTTTACCAACTGGTTCACTGGTGGTCAGAACAGCTGCCGCAAGTAAGATTAAGTGAAACTAATAAAAAAATCTTTAATTTTGGTACAAAGAGCCTGGAAATGTTAAAAATATTCGATATTCATTTCAAAATGATAATTTATATTTGATTAAATGTGATGAACCAGATGAAGCAAATGGAAAATTGATAGTAATTTTTATTTTTTTAATTAATTTTAAAAATAATAATTTTTTAATTAAGCATTTTGTGATTTATCACACAAATCAAGTGACTAATCCGATTCGGAATTGGAATGCAGTTAGAGTTCCGGTCCATGACATGCCTTATTTATTGAGCATAAATTCACGATTAACTTCAGATGAATTCGGCTCGTATTATTTAAGAATGTCTGCTGTTAATCAGCAGCTAGGCGAAGGACCTTATTCTCAAATTGTTGAGCTAAAACGCTTCGATAAAAGTAAAAATAATTTTACAAGTAATTTTACATTAAAAAAAGTTCAATTGAAATTTCAAACTTTTGCAATTAATATTTTGTTTAAAAAATTAATATAACTTTTTTAAAATTGTTATATTTTGATTCAGTTACATTTCAGATTAAAATTACTTAATTGAGAAAAAATTTCTAAACTTTTATTTCAAAATGAAGTTCATAAACCCATATAAGCAATTTAATCAAGAATTATAATTTTAAAAATTTTCTTTCCAGAATTACGTGAAAGTTTGAGATATTAATTTTACTTATTTGCTTAAGAAATTAAATTTTCAATTAAAAAAAAATATACTTAGAAATCTTTTCTTTAAACTCAGAATTTTTTATTGTTTTAATTGAAACTTTAAAGGATGGGTATCATTTTTCAGAAATATTAAAATCTAATTATTAGATATTATTTTAAAAAATTTATAAGGCCGTAGTCGTACCCACGTAGAACGGTAACATTAATAATTTCAAAAAACTTCTAACTATAGTAAACAAGTTATTTTGATCAAATTTTTAATTATCGCGGTATTTGACATGAAACAAGAGTTGTATAAGATTTAGGAAATTCTAACTTTGTTTTTACAAAAATTAAATTTGTCAATTTTTACTTCAAAACTAAAATCTCAGGCTTCGAAAACCCTTTTATTTAAAGGTATAATAATCAAAAATTTAGCCCCTACTCTTAACCTAGAAGCCTAATGATAAGGTACTTTAATTAGACATTATAGAACTCGTAATAAAATGTCTCTGATCAGAAGGTATCTTGAAGGCAAAAAGTTTCAAAAGTAATCCAGAGAGTCCCTTTTGGAGGAATAAAAAGAGGAAATTTAATAGTAAATTGACGAAACTTTCGTATATTTCGGTAAAATTTAAAATTTTCATAAATTATTGTTTTTACAGACAGTTTCTTTTTTGATTTCTTTTTAACATTTTCTAAATTCGTAGAAATAATTTTTTTTCTTAATCTTACTTAAATCTAAATCCTTCAATAAACAAGAATTTTTTGGAACTTTTATATTTTATCAAAATTAATAAAATTTACCTAAATTCTGATAAGAACAGAAAATTTTAGCAGTTTTTTGGGTAAATTTATTGATATTATCACTTGTTTAGGATCTTTGACTTATTAAGACTCTCATCATACTATCTATTTGAAAATAATAATTAACATTATTTAAAAGATAAGATTAATTTTCCCTTATTAATTTTGTAAAATTTTAGTTTAAAATAAGACTCTCGGTTTTAGGCAATGTTAAATTTTAGTACAAAAATGTAAAATACAATAATATTTTTTTGAGGGCTGAAAAGAGGGCTATGCCGGTCGATACTATCCTGGAGTATCTTTAAAATTATTTTTCAAAAAAAAATAAAAAATTTTTTTCTAATTGTTCAAAAATAACTCTACAAAAATTAATAACATTTTTCATTTTTGTACTCAAATTTCACATTGTCTTATTTTAACTCAGATGTGTGAAAAACAAAGTATTTACAATATTTTTATTTAAATCTTATAGATTAGAACTTTTGATGTTAAATAATCGGTAAATTTAACCTTATTATTAAGTTTTTTTTGTTGATTTAAAATTCCCAATGATTGGTGAAATAAAATAAAATAAGTTAAAATTCAAAGTAAAAGTAAAATATTTTAAAATTCAATTTTAGATCTTTTTTTCTTTAATAATAAAATTCTTATTAAAAAATAAATTGAAAATTTAAATTAAATTAATTAATTTTTTCAGCAACCTTTATTAAAAATTAAATTTTTTTTAAGAATTTGATTCTCCGTATAATTTTGAGACATTATCCTTAAATTCAACATACGCTATTCTCAAATGGAACTTTAACCTAGACGTTCTCAAATCTTTTTATAGACAATACAATAATTTGAATATAAATCATGAATCGGCAACATACCGCCACTCGGAAGAAAATGACATAATCAAAAATTTAAAATTTGAAATTTATTTAAAAAAAGACAAATTTTGGCCTGCACTTAAAGCATTTCGGCGCGTTGCCGCCCTCGATCTAGTTAGAAAAATTGGCCTCAAGCGTCTGTTCACACGGCAAATTCAGAATTTCTTGGCCTACCAGCTTCCATTCGAGTACAACATGACCAATTTGGAGCCTAACAAGTCTTATGCGCTAGAAATAGCCGCAAGGCTTTACAATATCGAAAGCCAAATTAGCCAAACATTATACTTCACAACCACAGGTAAAAAAATAGTTAAAAAAAAATTTATTTTTAAATTTATTTTAAAATTTATTTTTTTTGCTAAAGATCTAAGTGACCACGCTGATAAATGTAAGTACTGATTTTGTGATTACATCCTGTTTTTCATAGATCGAGTTAATTTTATCTGTGCTAAATATCAAATGTCCTACTGAGATTGTTATAATTTAAATTTTATTTATTTCAATTGATTTTCAGAAAATACTTAAGCCCTTGTGGCTAAATTAATCAATAATTTAGAGAAATAAAATCTGACGATGCCATTGGTGTCCTTTTCATTTACAGACTCTTTAAAAGAGCATTTTTATTCTTTTTAAAGCTTTTGAGATTCAAAAAACAAAAACAAAAAACACTTGATAAAATCTTACACCTGAAACAATTAGCCAAAATTGTTTACTTTAATCTAGCAAACTGCTATTTCCTCATGGCTTAAGTGCAAATGTTCATTAGGGTCAAGTGTTTGAGAATAAAGTTTTTCAAATGCCTGGTATTTTGTTTATTTTACAAATTGATTTTTTTCGAGTTGGAAAAAATTTTCAATATCTCTTGAGACAGATAAGTGATGTGTCTTATCTTGACAAGATCTTGTGAATCGGATATTAAAGTGTAAATAGAGAAGGATTATTAAAGTGGGGGGAGATGTGTTTGGTCATCAAATAAATAAAGTGTTTAATTCAAAATTTGCATTTTTATTTCTTTATTTTCTGGTCATGAAGCGATCAAATTTTCAATTTAAATTTATAAGGCTGGAATTTATTTCAAATAAGTTTTGGCTGTGAACGTAAGAGCTTGTTAATTTGGTTAATTATCATCGACATAAAGCCTCTTCAAATTAGATTATTCATTGTTGAAAATTTCAATTTATTTCTCCTCAATTATTCCAATTCCGCATTAGGACCCTGCAGGCAAAATGAGTGCTGAATTTTGTCAAAAAGTTCTGGAAGAAAAGTAGTCCTATTTGAGATAAATTTTAATTTTTAAAAACAATCGATTTCGATTGCAAAAAAATGGGAAAATTAAATTTCTCACAAAAGTTTCTTTTTGCTATTTTTCTTTTTCTTTTTTTTCGTTTCATTTTAAATAATTTATTTTATTAGCTTTTATTTCTGAAGCAAAATTGTCATTAGGGGTCTGCGACGAGGAAAAAATCAATTTTCTAATTTATGTGATATAAACGAATTAAATAATTAATTTTGATTTTATATGTTTGAATTTTTTATGACTTTTGTAAAACCCGATATCTTTGAGTTTAGTTTAGACTTCTCAAATTGAGTTAGTTTCAGAGCGAAACTTTTCCTCATGGATCTTGGTGCCATCCAAATCGACAACTAATTCTATTTATTTAGCTAGCTAATTGTATCAAATGAAATACTAATTTACAAGAGTTCTTAAGAGCCTGATTAAAAATCCTAATTAAGTACTAAGTACGTAATTCTTGCATGCCGAATATTTCTTAATTTAGAAATGGATTTTGCTAGATAGATGTGGTCCAGTACTCACAATCGCCGAACTAGGCTCATTCGAATTTTGCTAATTAATTTCTTGGCAAATATTTAGACTAAACTTTTATTTTAGAAAAACAATTTGCCTCCAAAGCGATGGCAATGATTTAAAGAATTTTTTTGCTGTTATTTGATTAAGGAAACGAGGGTTTTAAGTGGCTTTAAGTCGGTAAAATAAATTTCTCTTACAATTTTTCTAAATATTTTAACCGGAAAGAAAATCTAGAAATTTTTGGTATAAAATTTCGACAATAAATTTTCACGTTCTTTTTTTATCATCTCTTTTTTTTTCTATTTATTATTTAATGTAGCCATTTTATTTGGATCTACTCTAAAAAAAAAAGATTTACAAAATTTGGCATTTTTCTAGAAAAGAGGATAAAAATTTAATTTAATTTTTTTAATTATTACTAAATAGAATTATTTAATTGATTTATTTGGAAAAATTTTTTTCAAAATTTAGCATTTTTGAAGAAAAGAGAATAGTAATTAAAAAATTAATTAAATTTTTATTTTAATTATTATTAATGGTATCTATTTAATTCATTTATTAAAAAAATTTACAAAATTAAGCATTTTTCAATTAAAGAAGATGAAAAAATTTAATTGTTTTTTTTAAATCATTTATGAATCTAGCTATTTTGTTTCATTTTTTACAAAAATATACAGAATTTATTTTTTTCTTAGAAAATACGAAAAAAATATTCTTTTTTCATTAGTTACTTAAAATAGAAAATCGATCTTTTTAAAAAAAAGTTACAAAATTAACCATTTTTTAGAAAAGATAAAAATGTTCAAATATAGATTATTTTTTAATAACCTCTTAATACAACCATTTTGTATTAATTTATATTGAATAAAATATTTTTGAAAAATTCACGAAATTAAGTTTTATTTCTAGAAAAAAATATTTACTTAAAATTGAATTCAATTAATATTTTCAAGCTTAATAAAAATTAATTTTTAAATAACGCATGAACAGTAATTGTTAGGTAAGCATAAGAACCCAAGGCGGTCATGAAACTTATGGAATACAGAGATTAGATTAATTGATATTATAACTTTTTCTTTTTTGTTGTCTATCTAGATTAAATATTTAAATTTAGAATTTCCGGCATCGATTTATTTCAATTCGAATGCCTTTTGAGTATTTAATCGAATTATTTCAGGATAAAAAGCAAATATCATGCAAAATTATGATCATATCAATAGATAGATAAAACATAATTTATTTACTTTGTCATTTAAGTTTCATTCAAATGCCACGATCAATATTTCGGACAGCTAAATAGACAAAAAAATTCTTTAGTGTTATTTGCAGTGGTCCTTGAATGATTGTAAAATTTTCTGTCAATTTTGAGATGAATGTAGGCGATACGAAACGAAGCAATAAAATCAATAACCAAAGGCTAATTTGTTAATTAATGT
Organism: Brachionus paranguensis; assembly: GCA_016802215.1. Taxonomy (NCBI): domain Eukaryota; kingdom Metazoa; phylum Rotifera; class Eurotatoria; order Ploima; family Brachionidae; genus Brachionus; species Brachionus paranguensis. The sequence continues at coordinate 1,753,008 of JAESIX010000008.1, read as the reverse complement.
TCTAGTTTTATTAATTTAAATTGTAATAAAATTTGAAATATTGTTCGAGCATGTATCGATTAGATTAATGAACAGAATAGATTGATCGCCTTACGGATTGTTTCTTTTTTGGCGATATAATCTTTTACTTAATTAAATCAATCTTTGTTTAATCGAATTGCATTAGTTTAGAAGCATTTTTGCATTAAATAAACTTTTACTTTAATCTTAATTTTTATAATCATTTTTATAAGGTAACCCAAAGTTTATTTAGTCTGCGGTCTAAATAACAATTCTCATATGCGCTCATTTGTAAAATAAAAAATTTGCCACACAATTTTCTCAGCCATTTACTCGGCCACATTTTTCATATTCAAATAAAAATTCTACTTTTTTTCTTATAAGAATAATTTGACTTGACCACGAACCTCTTGTAACAATTGTCTTTTTGTTTTTAACACTTGATTAGATAAATTTTTTTAATTATTTTGAATTAACAAAGTTTAGCTAATGGCACCTGAGGGTATAATTTAAAGTCCCAGAATAATCGATTTAATTTAGAGTTAAAACATTAAAAATTTAAGTAAATAATTATTTTGTAATTTTGTTCTTTTAAAATAACTTGGAATTTTGTCTCATTTTATATTTAAATAAATGAAAGGGCATTATTAATATTTTTTATTTAATAAATAATTTAAAATTATAAAGGAAATTTTCGAATGTTAAATTTTTCGTCTTATTACCCTTTTAACTTTTATAATGAAGAATAAGAAGAGAAAAAGAATGTTCGTGATTTATTTCAAGATTGAAAAAATGACAGTATTAAAAAAAATAATTAAACTTAAATAAATTGTATAATTTAAAAATTAAAAGTTAAATTTAATTAATTAGTAAGTGTAGAATTAAGAAGAACTGAGTTGAAAAATTTATTTTAATTTAAAAGGTGATACTTAAATACCAAACATTGTTTATTTAAAAATTTATTAAAGTTTTTAAATTAATTATTTCATTATTTTAGATCAAATACTTTTGTTTTTCTCCGTTTTTCTTCTACTAGCGTAAATTTATTTTGACTATAACATTTTTTAAATTAAAGATAGTGATAAATTAATTGAAAATTTGATAGCAAAATAAAAAAATTAGTTTTAACAGTTTTCAAGATTCATGATTTTTAATTTTTAATTATAATAATAGGAGTACAATAGTCATTTATATTGCATCATGATCAATAGCTTAAAGGAAAGGTTTATTGTCATTCGAACTTGGTTTTTATGTGCCCTTAATATTTTTTGTAAAAAAATTAAGTAATTAATTATTTTAAAAAGGAAATTCAATAATTTCTTAAAGGCAAAAGATGAATAATTTTGATTGCATAGATTTACTATAGAAGTATAATATATAATAATTTTACTTTAAAAAGAACATGAAGAGTTATTACTCTTTGGGGTAACTAATTATTTTGAAATAAAATTCAAGTAGAATTTAATCAAATATTATTTTTTTTCAACAAAAAAAATTCAAAAAATTTTTGTTTATCAATTTCTAAAAAAACCTGACCTTCCTGTTTGGCTTTAAGTTTTTCTTGACTTAACTGGGGTGGTCTGGAATTAAATATTTAATTTAGTTCTATTTTTGTCTGGTATATTAATACTTTGAAAGCGATCAAAAGAATAAAGTTTAAGACATTAAGATAAAATTTTTAATTTTTTTAATTTTTTAATTTAAAAATTTACGAATATAATCAAAAAACATTTTTTTCAGAAATTATTGTGAGCTCTTTATTTTTCTCAAGTCTATAGATTTAAAAATACAAAATTTTTGCTCAAGAAATCAAAACGACTTCTTGGGTGCTTCTAGTGTTAATGTAATCAATTTTTTTTCGGAATAGATTAAATTTCAGCCTTTAAATTTAATTGTCTTCAGTATCTCGATTCCGAATCTAGTATGCCATCTAACTCTAATTAACTACGAATCCTTTCAACAGTCCCGAGGAGATTAGTTTTAAATTCAAAACAAAAATTGACCCAAAAAACAAACAAAATTAAAATAAAACTCGTACAGCTTTGACAGTACCATATAAGAGTCCTTAATTGATATCGTCTACAATTTGATTTTATTTTAATTTTGTTTGTTATGGTGAATTTAAATCAAAGAGAATGTTTTATTATTTTTTCCAACTTTTTTTTTTAATAATCGGATTAAATAGACGCACATTTAGCATCGTAATAAATTTGGTTTTTAGGAATTTAATCTCTTAAAAGCAATCTAAGTGAGATTGCATAATTTGATATGAACAAGCCGGAAATTGATAGCACAAAATGACTGAAAACATGCGCCTAGTTTTTATATAATTTTGTGTAAAGCAATTTTGAAAAATAGTGATGAATTTAGATTGAATAAACTAGAGTGAAAGGTAATCCATGGGAAGGGTATTTTGACGAGCTTAAGAGCTTGTAATCGAGGCTAATCTTGAGATAGCACAAGGTTTAGAAAAAACTTTCACAAAGTAAGCATCACACTTAAACTAGTATTTTGGAATAAATAAATATTTTTGTGAGAAGAGGTCAATTTTATTATTATTATTTTGTTTAAGACCCATTGAAAGAAAAAAAAATTAAAGGTATATTTTTCGCATTTTTTAAATAAAAAAAAAGTTATCTTCATAAAATAATTTAAAATTTTTTATCAGTAAAAGTTTATTAAATAAAATGATTAGTTTTAGGTTACTTTTTAAATTTTTATTTCTAAAAAAAGGTATCAGCCAAAGATATTAAATATAAAAAAATAAATAAACTCACATTTTTTTAAAGATCAGTTTCAAAGGAGGTTAATTGCTCAATAAATATATAAAGGAAAAAAATCTAATTTTTCATCATTCAGATTTTATTTGTTTATTGAAGAAAAAATTCAAAATAAAAAAGTTCGAATTGTCTAGAGCTTTTTGCGTGGACATTTTTTTAATAAATTATTAGAAAATTAAAAAAAAAATAGAATTGAGAAATTGTTGATTTACAAAATTGATAAGAAAATGTTTTTCTAAATGTCTGGTTTAAAATTAAAATGTAAATCAATCAAAATTGATCTTGGACTCAGTTGATTTGAATTAATCAATTTATTTATTTTTTTATCAAATATTTGACATATTTAAATTTCATGTCGTTTGGCAAAACGTGCTTATTCTCTGTTTTAGACCGCTGTCCTTTAGGAATAACAAATAAATGATAAACTCGTTTAATGATGTTTATCGTTAGCTTTTTTAACGATTTTGCTCGTGTCTGAGACTGGCCTAAATCAATCGATACATTTGCAGAAAGTTAATTATTTTTAATCAGGTTTGCTTTAGGATATTAATAAAAAAACGCCTAGTTGTATTTGATCTAGCTAATATAATGTTAAATTTTCTGCTTGATTTAGTCTTCTAGACTCTCTCTCTATCTTGGAAATTGGCACAGCTGATGTCTGTTTGCAGAGAATAATTTAAAATAAACATTAAGTTCCGTCACTAGTTAATATTTGAACAAAGTCCATGATTTATTGAGATAATTTAAAGGCTGTTCTTTTGATTTTGATTAAATTTTCAAACAAATCTAATTTATCTTTAGTCCTAGCAGAGCATTTCTATTTTTTAATCATTTAAGCAAGGTTTCTCTTACGAGGAAATTGTTTATGATGATTATTTGAATTTGGCTAAGAGTTCCAAATCAATAATGAAAATAAAGCTTAATTATAGATACTTAAGTTTTTGTCAATTAGATTCTATGGGCTATGCAGACTTAAACTAGAAAAAGACATTGATACAATCAATTTTTGCATTTTTTTCATATATCTCAAGTCAGTTGATTTCGGTAGACCAAATGAAACTCATTTTTGTCTACTGATAAAGAACTTTTCATTTATATTGATCGCTTTGTCATAATTTTAATTAATTTTTAAAAAATTTTAAAATAAATGACAGGTTAATACGAGCTTATTGTTTTATTCAACGAGCAAAGTGTTCAAGATTTATTAATGATTTTAGATTTAACAAAAGTCAAATGAAATGAAATTTTTTTTTTTTGAAAAAATCTACATCTTTTACTCATTTTATATGCAAGTTTTATTCAAAAAAAATTTTATTTACAAAATGAATGACATGTGTTATTATTTTGTTTTGTAAGGTTCCTATTAAATTTTTTTAAAGAATTTAAATTGACGCATTGAATTTAAATTTTAAATAAGCTTTGCTTTGAGTTCAAATATCGTTTTAAATTGAAGCATTAAAGGATTTAGAGATTTGCATTTAGAGGAAATGTGTTTTTTGTGTCGCCTAACTCTGAAAATCTGTCTATTTCAATCTTTAGATTTTTATTTTTAGATTTTTTTATAATTTTTATCTTTACATTAAAGTAGTGGATTCTTCGAAAAAACATCCAGAAGGATCATAATTATAAAATCAGAAAATTAAAAAGTCTGAAAATTTTAATTTGAAGAATTATAAATAAATCTTCATTTTTAGATAAGAGACATAAAGAATAGCAAATTTACCGAAGAATTTTTCAATTTTTTTTTGTTAGTCAGAGTATTTTGTAATGGTTTTTAGTTGACACAAGATTTCGATAATTTTTCATAGCTCAAAATAAAACATAAAAAATATTTTCTAATTAAAAATGGGGACAAAGAATTTATGTGCATCCAAAAGAATTGACGAAACTAGTTTTTGTAATAAAATTTAGGAATTAAATTAATTTATTTTTATAAGCTTTTCTCAATTTAAATTAAAAATTTATTCGATCTTTCACCTGTTAAACATGTTTTTTGCCATGAGATCACTTTAATTAATAAAAAAATAACAAACAATTCAAGAGAGCATTTAATTTTGAATTTTAGTAGACATTTAGTAAAAAAAATAAAAAAATTTAGAATTAATTTTAGTCTTTTAGTTTAGATTGAGTTTTTTCAAAAATAAAATCAAATTAATGAGACACATGAAGAGAATTTTTAAAATTTCTATCTTCAACTCGTTTTAATAGATTGGTTTGAAAATTAAAAAAAAAGTCAATCGTTCAATTTAAGCCTTGGAACTATTTTTTTTCCATTTTTCTTTAATGTTTAAAAATCAATGTTTTGGCAAAAATTTTTGATCAATATGTAATTTAATTATTAAATTGCTTTAGACTTTATCACACACACAGAAATTCATTAATTATTCTTAAAGAAAGCCAGACTTGGAGGTAAAGTACATGTTATTCTACCAGCATTAATAAATCGATTTTAAACTCTAGGGAAGATATTAACATTTAAATTTAGTAGACAAAATTAATTTATTTGCTAAATTCTCTAAAATAAATTATTTATAAAGTAATAAATATTAAAAAAAAAAAACAAAAAAAAGTTCATTCAACGACAATAACTACATTTTAAGCGATAAGTGTTCAAATGATAAATCATTTAGAAAAACGATAAAACAACATAAGCCCCAAATAAAATAAATCTAAAAAATTTTACTTATTTTGAATCTCAAAAGACCTAAAAAAAAGATCATACTTGTCATCTCAATAAAGCAATATAAAAATTCTGGGTCAAAATAAATGGTCAGCCTAACATTTTGCATCGACCATTTTTTTGTCCGATTCAGTTGTACATGCATGCAATTAGTTGGCTCACTCTCTCTCTCTTTTAGAAAGAAAAAATTCAAAAAAATTCATCTCAAGATCAAGCCATATTAATTAACGTACTTTTTTCAGAAATACTAGCGGAACATGTTTCCGAGCTATTGACTATGTGAACAAAATTGTCCCGGCAAGCCGACATGTTTTTAAATCTAGTAGCATTGCTGTTGGTGGTTCGACTAGCGAACACCTTGAGAGTGGACAACCTGAGCGTGTCAGGCAAGGAGGCGCAGTCGATCACTCTCGAGTGGTCGCTGCCGTCCACAATCGATCCCGAATGGATCGCCTACAAAATAAAGTACTCCACGGACAATCTTATCTACACGCCCATCCTTCTTAAGAATATAAATGTGCGAAAATTTCGCCTCGACAATCTCAAACCCAGTACCGAGTACAAAATTCAGATCAGTGCCGTGAACAAAAATGACCTAGAGGGACCGGCCACTGATTTTGTGCTCGTTAGGACTCTTGATGCAGGTTTGTCTCGATCTATGAATATCGCATTCGACTAAATCAGCCCCCCTAAATTCCCTATAATTTTTTATGTCATTAATAAATTTTTATTATTACACAGGCTTTTAATTAGAAGAAGAAAAAAAATTTATTTTTTTTTAATTTCCTTAATAAAAGCACGCCAAAATATTTCATGCCTCTTCCTCTCTCTCTCTCTCTCTCTCTGCACAGATAATTCTCCCTATTTTTCAGCAACTAATCATGAAAATAATTGCTTTAATTTTTTCTTCTTGAAGCGTGCTATTAAAATTTGTTCCGCTTACTTTCTTGTTTCCACAAGCGGCAAACACTGGGTCTCTATGGAAACTTGAACACTTGCCAGTGTGTGTATGTGTGTGCTGACTCAATTCTTTATTTGCCTAAGCCGCTTTTGGGACACGTTAGTCAAATATCGGCTTATCTCTCTCCACTAACCAAAAAGATTGCATTAAAGACCCAGTTTTTAAATGAATGCCTACAAATGCCGATCTAAGACCAGGTTTAGAATAACACGATTTTTGTGCATTAATTAATTTGCTCTATAAACAAGTTTTCAGCACTTAGTCACTTAATTAAAACTTAAATCTCTTTAGGTTTAGTTCACACTCAGAAAACTAGTCTGATTAGAAACAAAGAAAAAAAATTTTTTTGATTAAGAGAACTTTCAGATGCTTGGACTCGGGTTGATCAATGCATTGCGCAGTCTATAGTCGAATGCGAAAATTTGAAATTTTTCTAATCATCTGGTCATTGGTAACTTTTAATTTAGTACCGGGCGAGCCGCAGGATTTCAAGGTTGTCAAAGTGACATCGAGAACCATAGAGCTGGAGTGGAAGGCGCCGAGGCGCGAAGAGCAATCGTCAGGCAACAACATCAAAGGCTACGAGATCCACTACTACAAAGTGAATCCGGCCGGAACAGGCCCTGGTGCGCTCTTCACCGACCCCAAAGATACTCAGGTGTTCAAACGCAAGACAAACAATGTGAAAAAGTTAAAGTACACCTTGACTGACCTAGAGCCCAATAGCCAGTATCAAGTGCAAATATTTGCCTACAACATGAAAGGAGATGGACAGAGGTCTAGTCCTTTGCAGATAACTACTTTGGACGAGGGACCCGGCAAACCGGAGAATATTCGCTCTGAAATTTACAATGATCAATTGAACATTAAATGGCAAGCGCCCTCTGTTAAGTCAAATCTGGTCGGTGCTTATGTCATTCATTTTAATAATGAGAAATATCAAGTTGATGGTCAAACTAACCAAATATCGATTCCAAGCTCTCAATGGGGTAAGTTTTTTTAATTTTTTTTTAATTTAAATTTTTGCGCTTATTTAATCAAGGGATAAATAAAAAAAGAGGGGTTTAAAATTTTTAGATCATGCGAATAGAATTTTATTTTTTTTAATTTGGTAAAATTTGAGTAAAAAATTATTTTATAAAAAATTTAATTTTGAAAAAAAAAAACAAAGCCCATTCCGAACCACATATTGGAATTAATAAATATATTTAATTATTTGTCACTGAAATTGAATTTTTTAAAAATGTTTAATCGGACATGTTGATAATAAATTTAGAGCTTTTAATTAAAAAAAACGGAATTTATTTGATTTTTAGGAAATAAAAAAGCTTGTTATAATAAATTGACCAAAATTTATGTTAAATAACAATTTTTTTATTAATTTATTTTGTTATTTAATCAAAGAGGTTTAAAGAAAGACCATTCATATCCGAATTAAAAGAAAAAATAAAATTTCTATCAATGAAATTATTTTTTTTAAACATTAATTAAAATTGTTGAAAATGAATTTTAGGCTTTTGAATTTAATAAAAAAATTTATTTGATATTTAGATATAAGTATTGTTATCAATAAATTGACAAAATTTTTTTGTAAATCATCAATTTTAATTAAACATCATAAAAATGACAGATTGTCTATAAATTTAATTTTTAATGACCAAAATAAATGTAAAACATTAAAATCTATTTACACATTAAAGGATCTTGAAAAGTTCTTAAACCTGAATAGAATTAGAATCGATTTGGACTCCATTTGAAAAATTTTTTTTCAATTAATTTTCGTATTTTTGAGCGTCTTCGTTGAACTTTTTTATTCATTTTAATATAATTTATGGCAAAACTGGATTATTAAACAAACTAATAATTTTTCAAATTTTTTTTTTCTGAAAAGAGGGCTATGGCACTAAAATTCTCCAAATTTATTTTTCAATAAAAAAGAAATGGCAGGCGATTAGTTTGATTTTTTTTTATATAATTTTTTCTTATTAATTTAGAGAAAAAAATAGAATTTTTGTCATTTTTTAAGATTTATTTTGATTTTTATTTTGGTCATAAATAAAAAAAGTAATGAAAATTTAGTAATTAAATTTTTTGTTCAGTAATAAGACCCAAAACGGTTTAATTCAAAAACAATTTTTTCAAGATCAGGTCAAAACAAATCATTCAAGTGAAAAAAAATTTCAGATTAAATTGTACAAATATTTATTAAAAAAATAGAAATTTAATTAATTAAAAACATAGAATTTCTCTTTTACAAAAAAATCAATCAAATTGTGTATGTTTACAGTCATAATTTAGTAAAAATAAATTTTGATTTATTATTTTGATTAATTAATAAATTTCTAAAAGCGTCAAATAAATTGATCCCTGAGCGCTCAAAATTCAACATTGCATAAGAAATCAATTTTTCCAATATTACATAACATTAAATTATTTTACAATAATTAATTAAAAACTTAATCAGGCCTATTGAATAAAATATCTCTAAAATTTTAATTGTTAATCCCAAAATTCCGTGCCTAATTAAAAAAATGAAGATTTGAAGATAGACTAAAAAAGATTAAAAAGCATTGATAAAAAATTAAGAATCCTTTTAAAAATAAGCGCATTATCTTATCTCTTATTGAAAGTGTTTTATCCTTTTTTCTAATTAAAAGAATATGATCGTCAATACGAGTTCCGCATATATGCCAAAACAAACAGCGACAGTGTGCCGAATGGAGCCGAAGCAGTGTTCCGCATATCTACCCAAATAAGTAAGTGAATCTATTTTACAAGTGTTCAACTCTCAGGAAATATGAAAACCAAAAATGCTTAAGTTATCGATTTTCGACCTAGAAGAAAACTAATCTGATAAAAGATGCAAATTTTTTTTGTTTCTACAAGACTTTATCTAGATTTCGAACTCGGTTCTACTCATTAATTTTCTTCTATCTAAAAAATTCATATATATGCCGAATAAAATAATTTTGAATAAATATTGAATTCTTTCTATATAAATTAAAATCATTGTTGGATTTTTTGCTTACAAAAAGCTCAAGTTGTTTAGCATAAGTGTGTGTTTACTTGTTGATTCAGCGTGAGCTTCGAAGTTTGTCAAAAATCGATTTTGACAAAATTAAGAAAACGCTTAGACAATACCTTGTAGGTCTGTCGGAGAGCAATTTTCAATCGATTAGAAATGAAGCTTTACTTGAGTGTGTACCACTTTTGCTTGCATCTAGTGCTGTTTGCGGTGCCCTCCACGACCATCATTAGCCGTCGAGTCACACTTGATTCATTTGTCTACATTACGAAGCCCTATTTGCCCCGAAAAAAGCCAAACAGACCCAGATTTAACTCTTTTTCTAACCAAAAAAATTTCATTTCTTTGTCCGATTCGGCATATTTTGTTCATCAAATAATCAGTAAGTTATCTTTAAATTTTTGTTAAACCCGAAAAGATTTTTTTCCCAGCAATTAGATCAAGTTTTTTTTACTTTGGTCAAAAGTAAGGACTGGACACCAAATTAAAAAATTATCCCTAGTTTTAAAAGTGCATTTTATTCTTGATTTCTAAGGAAACGCTACTGAAATTTTTTCATTCTCTAAAGTAGTTTCCTTTTGAATTTAGTCAAAGGTATAATGCTTTGAGTATTTTGTTGGACAAAAGTTGGTAAAATCGATCATTTAATTGACTGTAATTAACTAGTCAAAAATAGTTTGTCCCAATTTGTTGATTAGCTATTGATTTTTTATTTAGCCTCAAAATAAATTAGGCAAGACAATTAAAAATTTTTTTCCAATTAAAAGAGCATTATTAAAGTCAAATAAAAAGGCATTAATAATATTTTTTGTTGGTAAATATTTTCTCTTTGTAAAAATAAAAAACGTTTTTAAAAAGCCCTGCAAACAAATAAATTAAAAATTGTTTTCAATTATTTTAAATAAAAAGTAAACTCAAAACTTAAACAGGAAGCGATTTATTTGCTTCCTTTTTTTTTAAATAAATAAAATTTTATTAGGATAGTGATTTGTTTCATAATTAAAACAAAAAATTCAATATTAAAATTGATCATGAATTTTTTTCTAAACGGTTGGCAAAAAGTAATAATTTCTTTTAGAATATAAATATTTAAAAATTTCTTAATGAATTTTTTTTTGATCACAATCAGTGAAATTTGATCATTCAATGTGTCAAAAAAATAAAATTATCTAAAAACATATTTTTGATTATTTCTTTCAAAAGCTATTTTTTAAATTTAAATATAAATTAGGTATATATAGTATTCTTTTTTCTATTTGTTTACCTAGTGACCTCAATTTTTCACCAATTTGGCTGCAAAAGGTACAAATCGATTTAGAGGAATAAATCGAGTCGAATTTTTTTTTTTACTTTTTATCTAACTTTTGTTCATTTTTGAAAGAAGATGTTACGCAAAAATAGATGACAAAAAAAAATAGGCAAAAGATAGCAAAAATAGAAATAAAAAACTTGATTCCTATTTAAGTTTATTATATTTTTACTTCCTTAAATATTTAAGATATCGTTTCTAATTTTTTAATTAATAAAACAAAACATACCAAATATTACAATCAAAATTAATAATTTAAATTATTATAAAAATTCTTGAAATGTCTTAAAACAATACAGTAAGGTGGTCAGGTATAAAAATAATTAAATTTTATTTTTTTCGTTAATAATAATATTGAAATTAAGAAAAATAACATTATATTAAAAAAGCTGAGAAAATTTTGAATCGAACCGTATGTCGTATTCGAATTTTTAAGTTCGATTCTTTCTTTCTAGATCTTTTATTTAAATCTAAATATCTCAAAAAGTTTTCTTCCTGGATAAAAACTATACTGCAACTATACTGCAACAAAGTATGTTGCAGTATTTTTTTTGTCAGTAGATAATTATTTTTTTTAAGTAGATATTTTTTTTAATTAAAAATAGATAAAATCAAATAGAAGTAGATAAAAGTTTTTAATAGAAGATATTTATTTTTTCAAACATAGATAATTACAAAAAAAAAAACGTTGAAAAAAAAAAGAAATTGACACTTAATTTCTTAGCCTTTTTGACGAATGCTCACTTTCATTATTAGATTTTTTCTCAGAAATTTTTATATTGTTTTCAACTAGATCTTGTAATGCTGAATTTGAAGCCAAAACAAGTTGATTTTGATTAGAGACATTAGCGATTGAATAGTTTACACTTAGAACCGTACTTGAAACCTCTTGTTGAACTTCGTGTTGATTTAGATTTGTCTAACTGCCTGTTAATCGGAGCAATCCAATTTCATGTAACTCTTTTTTCTTTTTTGACCACTTATTTCCGTCTATCTGACCTTGCTCAAGAGACTTTACAAATTCGGCAATGTTAGCATAAGTTGCATATTCGTCGTAAACAGTGTTTGTTCCGCGCTTAGATTGATTTCTTCTATGTCTTGAACATCATTATCAGTATTATCTAGTTGATTTTCCTGATTATTGACTGATAAGAGTACTGAAGTTGAGGAAGCTTCAGACATTTTTTAGCTTAGGCAAGTTTAGTTTTAGTTAATTTTTTTTCGAAGTATAATTCAAGGTATTAAATAGTATATCAAGTATGCATAGCTTAATAAGTTACGCTATTTCTATTTTACAATTTCTTATTTTTTTCCTGATCTCTCAGATATTTAAATAAAAAAAAAATTTACCCAGAAAAAGTCTTCATCGCTGACGGTCTGCTCATCTAGATTCCTAGTTACTGTAAAATAGAGTAAAATTTTCTAAGAAAAAGTAATTTTTACAAAAAAAAACTGATTTAAAAAATTTAAAATAAATTTTTATTTTATTTATTTTATTTTTTTAGTAATTATGGACTCAAATTTTCCAAAAAATCCTCGATTGATCTTGCTTTTGGTGCATTTTTATGAATTCACTTTTTCAACTTTGATTCTTTTTTAAACAATATCTTAATTTGGTTACAAAAGGATTTTTTAAATACTTACAGTCCCGTTCTGTTCAGTTGTTTTTACCAAAATTTACGTAATTTTACGTTTATTGACAAATTTAAAAAATGGTAAATTACGTAAATTTACGTAAAATCGAAAAGGGACAGAAAAATAATGATTTTTTGAAAAAAGGTTATAATTCTGCTTTTTCATCGACTTTCTACTTTTAACCATGTAAATAAAAATTTACGTAAATTTAAGTAAAATTTTAACCTTTTCTAGGATAATCTAGAAAAAAGTTAATTCTTTATTAAAATTATTTTTAATTTTTATTAAAAAAAAAATGTATGAATAGAAAAAATTTACGCTATTTTTGAAAACAAATTCATGATATATTGTTTACATATTAGTTTTAATTAAAAATAATATTATTTCAGTGGTTCGACCATTCACCATTATTTTCAATTACAATCTTAATAGTTGGTCAAAAGCGGGGAGAAAAAAAAATTATTTTAAAATTACATTAAAGATAAATAAAAATGAATAATAATTATCGCAATTAAAAGAAAACAAAATAAAAATATTTATAATTAGATTTTGTCTTGTATTGAATTTTTTTTATCTTTCTTCAGAATATAAATATATATAAAAAAAATTTTATATTTTTATTCTGAAGGAGCATTAGCTCGATACAGATTAAACAAATAAAAATAAAAATTTAATGTAAAAGCTACCTAATAATTTCTTCTTTTTTTCCTGAACTACCAAATATTTCAATACAAGCATTAAATTTTTATTTTTATTTGTTTAATCTGTATCGAGCTAATGCTCCTTCAGAATAAAAATATAAAAATAAAAATTTAATGTAAAAGCTACCTAATAATTTCTTCTTTTTTTCCTGAACTACCAAATATTTCAACATATCGTTTCTAATTTTCTTTTTATTACTTAGACTTATTTATCCTTTTTTTTTAATATTTTTATTAATTTTTTTATATATATTTATATTCTGAAGGAGCATTAGCTCGATACAGATAAACAAATAAATAAAAGTTAGATAAAAAGAAAGAAAAAAAAATTCAAATAAAAAAAAAAAAGTTGCGCAATCAAGAAATTAATTTAATTACAACTGGGAATTTTTTGAAGTTGAACTGTCAAAAATCAAAAAATTAGCACTTTTATTATAAACATCTACTTCACAAAGCAATTATTTACATTTGAATAAAAATATCTTTTGAATATTATTTTTATCTTATTAAAAAAATTATTTATCTACCATTTATTTTATCTCCTTTTTTAAATAAAATTATCTACTAAAAAATATAATATAATATACAAATAAAATATACAGAAAACAAATAAATAAATAAATAATAAAAACCATGCCTTTTTTAAATATTATTTCCAAACTTTAATTTTAATTTATCAAAAAAATGAAGAATTTATGTTCAATATTTGTATTTGAATTTGACAATACCTTCATTTTTATTATTTCTAAAATTTAAACAAAATAATCCACCACCATGCACTCATAAGTTAAAACATCCTTTTTCCTCAAAGATCAAAACAAGCTGACCATCGAGCTGGAAAAGCTGACCAGCCGCAGCGTTCTCATCAAATGGAACCCAATTAGGCTGTCCAAAGAGTCTCCGACCTACTACAAACTCGAATACAGCGTTAAATCAGAGCCGAACAACGTGATCAGCCACGACCGGCTCGGCGACACCGAGCTCCAGCTCTACAACCTGAGGCCGAACAGCGAGTACATGGTGCAAGTGGTAGCCATATCGACGGAGAGCGGGGACGTGTTCAGCGAGCCGTGCATCAAGCACTTTCGCACCCTGCTCGCCGACATCGACGCGCCGCAACGACTGCAAGTGACGCGCTTCGAGGCGGACAAGATCAGCATCAAGTGGGAGCTGGCCAACCGGCACCCCAACTACAAGCTGTTCCGCGTCTACTTCAAAGAGCTGGAGAGCGGGCCCGGCGACGATCTGCACTACGAGGCCGAGTCGGGCAGCGAGTGGCGCGCCTTCGACCAGCCAATCGACCAGACCGAGCTGATCCTGGAAGATCTTGAGGGCGCGCGCGACTACGCAGTCAAAGTGCTCGTGGTCGACCGCTCGGACACCGAGGGCCCCCAGAGCCAGCTCAAAGTAGCCCGTCGCGTGGACACCGTGCCCAAAAACTCCGCGAACACGGCATCGCCTCACTCGTCCAACCAGCCAAGACAAGTCGAGATAGTCGAGTTCACTTCGACGTCTGTCAAATTTTCATGGATGGCTCCGGCGCCCAGCACCAACTTCAAAATCGACAAATTCCTAATCAGCTACGTGGACCGGCCCAAGCAGTACCGGCACTCGAACGGCTCCTTGGTCACCTATCACAAGGGCCTGGTGCTGAGCATACGAGCGCCGGCGCGCGACGACCCCACCATCCGGATCACGTGGCTCGTCAACGGACTTAGCCCGCACACCGACTACGACTTCAACATCAGCTCCATTCTGGCGGACAGTGTGGCCAGCGAGCCGATCAGAAAACACGTCAAGACCAAGGTGGACAAGCCGGCCAGAGTGGACGCGCCCGCAATACTCCAAATCTACGACGACAACACGGTCAGATTGCGCAATGGCAACGCGTCCGCCTTCCACGGTCCCATTCTCAAATACTGGCTGATAGTGGTGCCTCTGGGCTACGAGCTTCAGCACGACAAGTCCATAGACGACACCGGACAACAAACAGACATCAATCAACTGCTCAAGTACTCGCTGGTCAATCAAACGTGGTCGAATGAGAGCGCTTATGTGGCGGCCGAGTTCCAGGCCGAGCACTGGCCCGCCGAGTTCATACTGGGCGACGGCAATCAATTCGGCCGATTCAAAAATCGCGCCCTAATCAAAGGCTACGACTACAGAGCCTACATTCTAGCGTTCACCGACCACTCGAGCGTGTCGCCAAACATGCTCGGTCTTAGCGACATATTTGCCCAGGGCGTCAAAACAACTTATCCCATTGACAGCGACTTGTTTGCCAGCTCGGCCTACTCGCCTCTATTTAACACGCGCTACGCTCTCAACTCTCACAGCGTTCAGCTGGCCGACTATGAGCACGCCGTGTGGATAGGCACGGCCGCTCTTCTCTTCGTCGCTCTGCTAGTACTTATAGTCACCTTGGCCGTTAGTTGGAGAAGAAAAAAAAAGAAAAAATTTGACAGTGTAACCAATGGCAACTCGGTAACTTCGTCGTCAATAGCAACAGACAAAAATCATGTCGACACCCAAGTGCTAATGAACAATGCGGCCGGCTCTTACACTGTCAAAAAAAAATCCGCATGTGACTCTCACACGTCATCGTCGTCGTCGTCGTCCTCGTCGTCGTCGACCACCGTGTCGCCCACAACCGCCCTGCTCACCTGTTCGGTCAACAACAGCAACAACATGGGCTCGCACAGCAGCAGTCAAAACACCAATGTACTGGCGAACAGCAACGGGCTGCTGAGGGCGGCCAGTGGCATGCCCGGCCAAATCGAAAGCTTGTACACGTCGATCGAAGTGGGCCAAAAGCACGCCGACTTTTTGAACACGTTCACTCTCAATCGCCACACTCCGCTCGGTCTCATCCATCAGTACGACCCGATCGAGTACAGACGAGTGCATTACGGCACCGAGGCGCTCCAGGCCAACGGGCCAATTCCTCTCGAGTGTCTCGGCGAGCACATCGAACAGGGCAAACGCGACAACAACGCCAAATTTAGCCAAGAGTACGAGTCGATCGAGCCCTCACAACAATTCACCTGGGAGCACTCGACCTTGCCGCTCAACCGCCAAAAAAACCGCTACGCAAACGTAGTCGCCTACGATCACTCGCGCGTCATTTTGTCGCGTTTGCCCGCCGCCCACTTCGCCCACCACTCGGCCGACTCGCTCAATCACTTGGCCGAGAGCAGCCCGCCACTGCCGCCGCCGCCACCCTTGCCGCCCGGCCTCACACCTGTCCACTCCAACTGCAGCGACTACATAAACGCCAACTACATTGACGGACACGAGCGGCGCAACGCGTACATCGCCACCCAGGCGCCGCTGCCGTCCACCATGGCCGACTTTTGGCGCATGGTCTGGGAGCAGCAAACGAGCACCATTGTGATGATGACCAGGCTGGAGGAGCGCAGCCGGCTCAAGTGCGACCAGTACTGGCCGGCCAAGGGCGCCCTCACCTACGACAACTGCGTCCAGGTCACCCTGCTGGACCAGAGCGAGCTGTGCACGTACACGGTGCGCACGTTCGTGATCGCGCCCGTTGCCGCCTACGCCCAGAGCCAGCTGGCGGCCAACGGCGCCAACTTGGACTACGAGAGCCGGCGAGAGGTGAAGCACTTTCAGTTTACGGCGTGGCCGGACCACGGCGTGCCCGAACACGCCACTCAATTCGTGCAGTTCGTGCGCCGCGTCAAACACTCGACGGCCCCGTGCGCCGCCGGCCCCCTCCTCGTGCACTGCTCGGCCGGGGTCGGTCGCACCGCCTGCTTCATCGCCTTGGACGCCATGCTGGAACGCATGCGCACCCACCACCACCTTGACCTGTACGCCTACGCCACTTGCATGCGCGCCCAACGCAACTACATGCTGCAGACCGAGGACCAGTACGTGTTCTGCTACGAGGCCTTGTACGAAGCGAGCCAAAGCGGCCGCACCGAAATAGCCAGCCGCAATTTGTACCATCACTTGCAGCGCTTGTTGCAAGTGGGCCCGGACGAGCCGGCCAGCATGCTCACCCAGATGGAGCTCGAGTACAAGAAGCTGTCGGGCATCAAGGCGCCCCAGGCCAAATTTCACTCGGCCAATTTGGCCGCCAACAAGTTCAAAAATCGCCTGTGCAACATACTGCCGTACGAGGCCACCCGGGTCGTGCTCTCGGCTGCTGCTGGTGGCGCCGACGGCTCGCCCAACGACTACATAAACGCGAGCTTTGTCGACGGCTACAAGTACCGGCGCGCGTACATAGCCACCCAGGCGCCCCTCGTCGAGACCATCGACGACTTTTGGCGCATGCTCTGGGAGCACAACAGCAGCATTGTGGTCATGTTGACGAAGGTGCGCGAGATGGGCCGCGAAAAGTGCGCCCAGTACTGGCCCAACGAGCGCTCCATCCGCTACCAGTTTTTTGTGGTCGACCCCATTGCCGAGTACAACATGGCCCAGTATGTGCTGCGAGAGTTCAAGGTGACTGATGCGCGCGACGGCCAGTCCAGGACCATTCGCCAATTTCAGTTTGTGGACTGGCCCGAGCAGGGCGTGCCCAAGTCCGCCGAGAGCATCATAGAGCTGATCGGCCAGGTGCACAAGACCAAGGAGCAGTTCGGCCAGACTGGGCCCATTACGGTCCATTGTTCGGCCGGGGTCGGACGAACCGGCGTTTTTATCACGCTCAGCATTGTTCTCGAGCGCATGAGGTTCGAGGGACTTGTCGATGTGTTTAATACGGTCAAAGTTTTGAGGACCCAGCGGTCCGCCATGGTACAGACCGAGGACCAGTATCAATTTTGCTATCGAGCTGCGCTTGAGTACCTCGGCTCGTTCGATGGCTACGAGTAGAGAATGAATGTCCATTCGACCATTTTTTGGAGCTTTTTATTTTTTTTTTTACTTTTACCAAAGCGATAATTGTGTACAAATATTCTTCTCTTTTTATGTGCAAAAGGTATTATTATTACTATTATTAATGGTCCCAATTATCTCAGGTTGTTTTTTTTTTTTTGTTGTTGCTGTTGTTGTTTGTTTCATATCATAAAGAACGAAAGATCAACAAATTTATGAGAATTTTTATCTGTTCAAAAGTTTCAGATTTTATCAATTCAATTTTTATTTTTTATTTTCAATTTTTATCTGTTCTAAATGTACTAAGAACCATTTTTTTTATTTTTTGGATTTTTTTTTTTGTCACTATTTGTATAAATTTTAATTTTATTATGGTCTTATATGAAAATAATTTTGGTAATCTTCTTTTTTTTTGTTGAATACGTTTATTAATTTGTTAAAAACAGATTTTAATAATAAAATTTTATTTGAAATATTCAATTTTATGATTTTTTTTTTAGTAATTTATTTTATCAAATTTTATTTGAAATTTTGAATGTTTGTTACGGTACCCTTTTGGAACGGTACGGTACCCTTTAAGAACGGTACGGTACCCTTTGGAACGGTACGGTACCCTTTGGAACGGAACTGGATCCCTTTTGGAACGGTACGGTACCCTTTGGAACGGAACTGGATCCCTTTAGGAACGGTACGGTACCCTTTAAGAACGGGACTGTACCCTTTAAGAACGGTACGATACCCTTTGGAACGGAACTGGATCCCTTTTGGAACGGTACGGTACCCTTTAAGAACGGTACGGTACCCTTTGGAACGGTACGGTACCCTTTGGAACGGAACTGGATCCCTTTTGGAACGGTACGGTACCCTTTGGAACGGAACTGGATCCCTTTTGGAACGGTACGGTACCCTTTGGAACGGAACTGGATCCCTTTTGGAACGGTACGGTACCCTTAAAGAACGGTACGGTACCCTTTAAGAACGGTACGGTACCCTTTAAGAACGGGACTGTACTCTTTAAGAACGGTACGGTAGCCTTTAAGAACGGTACGGTACCCTTTAAGAACGGTACGATACCCTTTTGGAACGGTACGTTTCATTTTAACAAGAATCACTGTATGTTTTATTGATACAGTTAAATTTAATTACAGTGCTTTTACGAAAACAGGAGAATGGGTTAAATTACGTCTTTTTCCGTAATTTTCCGTAAGATTACGTAAAAAATTGTAATTGACAATTAAAATGCTTACGGCCAGAAAAACCTCAAAATCTCGCTGAAAAAATCAAATTCTTGATTTTTTTTTGTCCTTTTCAAATCAAAAGATGAAAAAAATTCTTACAAAATTTTTATTTTTTTTACTCTTTATTACGTTAATTTACGTAATTCTACCTCTTTTTTTCAATAAACAGTATGTCTCAAAAATTTAGAATCAACCGATATTATTGAAAACTGTTTACACATGGTTAATTGATTGAGGTTAATAATTATTTATTTTCTCGCTTCGTCTATTAACAATGTTCCAAACGTTTTTGATATTTTCCATTGATTCAAAATTTTTGAGACATACTGTATACTAAAAAAAGAGGAATTACATTTTCTTACTGATATTTACTATATTTAAGGTGGAATTACGTAAATTAACGTAAAAAAGAGTAAAAAAATAAAAAATTTGTAAGAATTTTTTTTTCCAGACAGATTTTGAGGTTTTTTTGGCCGTAAGCATTTTTATTGTCTATTACAATTTTTTACGTAATCTTACGTAAGATTACGTACGTTTACTTACCACCCTGAGTTAACGTAAGTTTATGTAATCTTACGGAAAAAGACGTAATTTTACTCATTCTCTTGTTCTCGTAAAAGCACTGTATCTTTCATTACAAATTTTAAAAAACATGTATAATGAACGCCCGTCAAACAAATCATTCTCCTCGGATCTGGTATTAATCTCAAAGCACTTTAATATTAAGACCTCAAATATAGCAGATAATATAAAAAAACTTAAGTTTAACCTTAAGAACAATTTGATATCTAATGATGTCATCTCTGAATCTATCTGGTTGTGCCTAAATAACTTAAAATTCAAACACTACAAAATCCTACTAAGAGAACTCATCAAGAACAGTTGAAACTCTAAAATTTGGTCAAAGTTAATTTATTTAACTCTAATCCTTCATTCTTTTTTCTTTTGAATCTCACCTCTTCTTTTTTCTTTTTTTTTTTTATTTCTGTAATTCTATTTTTACTTTTTTATCTTTTTTTATTTTTGATGACTTTTTTGAAAATTTTTACTTTACTTCTCCTTATAGAACGTTAATTCAATTCAATAAATAAATTAAGAACGAAAGATCAACAAATTTATGAAAATTTTTTACTCTGTTCTAAATGTACTGAGAACCAATTTTTTTATTTTTTGGATTTTTTTTTTTCTGTCACTATTTGTATAAATTTTAATTTTTTTTATGGTCTTATATGAAATTAATTTTGGTTATCTTCTTATTTTTGTTGAATACGTTTATTAATTTGTTAAAAACAGATTTTAATAATAAAATTTTATTTGAAAAATTTTCTCGTCGAGCTCCACACAAACAATTCAAGTAAATTCCATTAAAGGACTCATTAAAAGAACATAAATCTTAAATATATATTTTAAACATATACTTGATATTTTTTTGACAAAAAAAAAATTAATGTAGAATAAAAAAAGATATTCAATAATAATAATAATTGGAAGACAAGACAAATCAATTGAAGAAAAAAATTGATTTTTTTCAAATGCTTTGGCTTTATTTTTTCTCTCCAGATAAGGCAACTATTAAATACAGTATGTTTCAAAAATTTAGAAATTAATTATATTGTTTATTTATTGAATTTGACGAAAAATTGAGTGCAAAAGAAAAAAATTAGAATACTAATTTGTAGATTTTTTTCCCTACAATTTGATACTGACACTTGACATATAGAATGGATATATTTTTGCTAATTTAATTTAGTAGTAGCTATTTTTTTAAAGAAAGTAGCTAATAAAAGAAATAAAAGTAGATAATTATTTTTTAAGTAGCTAATTTTATTTAATAAAAAATAAATAAATAAATAAAATTATTATGAAAAAAAACGATTTAATTATCTTTTGTAAATAGATAACCTTTTCTCTTGTTTCTGTCGGTATATTAAAGCTGTTGTTCTCATGTGTGTGCTCAATATTTTGAATGCTTAATGTTACTTTAAAACCATCCTTATGTTTCAATAAACATATTCTTTTCGTACATTTGGAACATTTAAAAAAAATTTTTTCGCCTTTTTTGGTTTTTCTTTCCTCTTTTTTACCCCATGTTGTCCCTTCAATTTTATTATTTTGTATGCCTTCAATGCATTGTTTGTAATACAAACAATCATCGTATTGACTATTTTAACCTTATTTTATCGGAAGTTTGTTCGATTATACTTGCATCATTATCAGTATCATCGAGATTGTTAATATTGTGCCTTGGTAAGGTTAGAATTGAAGTTGAACTTAAGGTTTCTTAAGATATATTTTTTTTTCAAGCAAGAATTTTATGTTTAAGGTCATTATTTTATTTATTTGTATTATCTGTGCCGAGCTAAATCTCAAAAAAAAAAAATCAATAAAAAATCAATAAAAATAAAATAAAATAAAAATGTAAAGAAAAAATAAGATAAAAGTAAAGTAAGTTAAAATATAAAATAAAAGACAATTAAAATAGACAAATTGTAAGTAATGACAGGTGTAAAATTTTTAATTATTGAACAGTTCAGGAAAGAAAGAAGAAATAGTAAGATAGCAATTACACAATGGAGTCGGGTATTCGACATATCTTGATTCAAAACCCGCTTTATATTCATCAACCAGCTTGACAACCAATGGAACAGAATGACGCAGTCCAGCTACATATCTTTTGCTTAATTCAAAGTCGATTCTATTCGAGACCTTTAAGAGTTTAAGTTTATTAAGGGCCTCATGATGCACAATATTGAAAGGAATTTCATATTTTATTTTAAGTATAAAGCGAACTGCTGAGTTTTAATGTTTGTCTCTGAAAATGAATTCAGACACGAAAAAGAGTAATCAATTATAGATCCGATTAGAGATTTATATAGGTTTCCTAGTGTGTAATAGTTAAGACCACATTTTTTGTTTGACCATATTTTTATTAAGTTTAACCTTGAATTACAACGCTGTTTTATTTCATCAACCATAAAGTTTCACAAAGCCAACTGGTCACATAATGCATTAGACTCCACATTATTTGTAATTATAATTATTGAATACCTCATCGGTGTGTATTTTTAGCTAGCCTTAAATGTTCATCATTCTTGGCAGTATTTATCGACGCCTCTTTTTACAGACAGACATTAAATTCATTTTGAAATGGAGCTACGTCATTTTGTGACCATACTTCTTGAAATTGTTAAATTAAATTTTAATATCCTTTGATAAAATTAAACAAAAAGGTAAAAAAATAAAATATTCAATTTATCAAATTGAATCTATCTATAATCAGAAGAATTAAAAAATATATAAAAAATTGAAATTACAAAATATGACATACAATTTTTGAATGCGAAACCTTAACTTGAAAAATTAGGCTAAGGCTATAATGGAATGAGAAGATGGAATAATTTAATGATAACGGTGATGGTAATTTTAAATATAAGGTGCATCAGCATAAAATTATGATTAAACCATTCTGTTTGGTCCCGATTGTACGCTATTTTCATGATTTATTTTCCTAAGAGATGCCATGTGTGAACAATTGGAGAGTTGCTATTAAGATAATTAATTCAATTTTTCAGTTTTGTTCAACAAAAATTTTATTAAGAAAACAACCTCATGGAAGAGGAAAACTGGTAAAAAGTATGAAATTTTTTTTTACAAACTTGATTATTTAATTTTTTTTAAATTATGCCAAATTATATCAATTAAAATAATTTTTTTGGAATATTAAAAATTTATCTCAAAACATAAAAAAGAATGATTAATATGATAAACACTTTTTAAAATCTTTTCATATTTTCTTAAGGTGAAATATCAATGAATAAATTTTTTTATTAAAAATGTATGAAATAAAGAAGTTTTTTTTATAGAATAATAAAATAATTATAATAATAATAATCATCCGTAATTTTCGTTGTTGACAAAATATTAAAAATATTAAAATTAAATTTTTAGAAATCTTAAAACAATACAAATTTAAATTTAAACAAATTAGTTGCAGCATTTGTTTTAATCTAACTAAATCAAATTCTATGCTTTAAATTTTGCAAAAAAACAATTCTCTATAAAAATGTATTTCTTCGTGTTCGGTCTGATTTCACTAATTTTCTATTTAATTATTATTGCATTGGAACATAATATTTTTCATTAAATTTTTATAATTTTCTACCTCTCTCGACTTAAACTTTACACTTCAACTAAATACAGTGCATTAAAATTACAAAAATTTTTTTACTTTTTAATTAAAAAAATACCATTTGATTCCATCAGATACGAAATATAATTTAATTAAAATTTACCCGGCCCACTAAACCAGAATTCCCATTTTTAGAGTTAATCTTAATCAAGACTCTTACCATTTGCCCTCAGATTCTAAAAAATTCAAAATAATCAGAAGCATAGGTTGCTTCTGAATACTTTAAAATCTAAAGATAAATAATCAATAGCTTTATTTTAAAAATGAAAGACAACTTGTATTTTTAAAAGCTCTAATTACGTAAAAAAAATAAAATTTTTATATTAAAAATTATTTTTTTTTATTTCTCTAGACTGCAATATGAATAATAATAAAGTAAATTAACATCTAATATTATTCAATGTTATTTACAAATTCAAATTTTTAATAAAATAAATATTCATTTAATTAATCCGATAAGATTTAGAATATCGGAAGGAAACTCATAATTTAAATTTAAATTAATTTTACCTCTAAAATTTGAAATAAAATATAAAAGCTTTTAAAATGTCATCCAATGTCATTTAAAATAGAGTAAAACCTTTTGAAAAATTAAAATACACTAAATTCTATTCAGCAATTGGAAATTTAATAAAAAGCTTTAAATATCATTTAATAAAAATATATGATCTTATCAAATTTCAATTGAAAAAATTGACTGATGCTAATGTGTCAGTTATTTATTTAAAAAATTATTTGAGATACAAAAGAAAATATCTTGTTTTCAAATCAGAATCAATTTATGTCCGTGAGAGAAATTGTCTCTATTATTAATTCCATTTAATGAATTCTGTTTATAAATTAGCCGAAATGATATATTCACCTCTATAATTCTTTAAATAAAAATCCATAAAAATGAATTTACTTCAAAATTTTGTTTACTCATTTGGTCTCAATAGTAATCAACTAGAGCATTTTAATCAATCCTATCCAGTCCAGTCCGTTGCCTCATTCAGCCCAGTTGATATTCAAAATGACCAAGCAATATTGACCAATTTAAATTACAATAGCAAAATACACACTTACAATACTTATGAAAATTTGCCTAGAGCCTCGCTGAATTTTTTGCCTGTTGACAAAAAAGAATGCATCAATGACAATTTTTATCCAAATATTGAAAATAAACGAGTGAGAAACATGTTCACAGCTTGTCAGATAGAAATATTAGAAAAAGTTTTCGAGCAGACACATTATCCCGATTCTTCAATGAGAGAACAATTGAGCTCGCGATTTAATCTAAATTCGATGCGGATTCAAGTTTGGTTTCAGAATAGACGCGCCAAGTACCGCAAAATGGATTCTGAACCAAAAAAGTTCACCTACAAGCATAAAAAATTCAAAAATGTCAAAATTGGCGCACCCAAGGACAAAAATCTCACGCTTGAAGACAGAACTCTGAGTTCAACAAAAAATTTAAATCAAGAACCTGAATCAAATGTGCCCTTTAAATCATCTTATCTGTCAAAACCAATTCCACAATATTTTAACTATTGTCCAGACTTTTTTTCAAATCAGGGCTTTTTTTGACAAAATTTTTAAAAATTAAATTTTTTTATATTTGTTTAAATTTTTTTATTTTTCATAAATTTTAAATTTTTATAAAAATTTGTGCTTTAAATTAGTTCATTAAACTAATAAAAAATTAGATAATTTTTTGGCTTAATTGCGTTAAATTTAAATGCATTTATTTGCTTTGTATTGTTTTAGTGTTCTTTAGTGATTTAATTTTATTTTTAAAATGTTTTTTACGTAAAAATAATAAATCATATAATCTTTCTTGACTAATCTGAATGTATCTTTTCAGAAAACAAAAATTTAAAAAATTATTTTAAGTAAAAATTTAAGTCACTTAATTGTCATTGATTAATATTTATTGTTTAAAAAAAATTAAAAAATTCTTAAATTAAAATACGCAATTTTAAAATTAAATTTTAAAATTATTTAAAACATTTTTCTGTTTACATTAGTAAAGATTTGCGTAAGTCAAAATCAAAAATAACGTCATTGTCTTTTGCGCCAAATACCATCTATTTCTTTTGATAAATGAGGATAAAATAATTTTAATCTGAAAACCATAAAATAATTGAATCCTAAAAATTACTCATTAACAAAGATAATTTATTTATTTGTATCAAATCCAGAGATCTATTAAAATCACAAGTTCAAAAAGTCATTTTATATAAAATATATTTTTTTAAAAGTGAAATTTCTTCGAGTAAAATATTTTTTCATCAATTTTTTAAACTAAGCAACTAATTGAAAAATAACTTATTTCCATTGAAATTTTTAAACAATTTTGAACCAGCGTTTGCTTTTATTCATTAATTTTTTAGTGAAGTCAGATGCTTTGACAAAATTTGTTTTTTAATTTTTTTTTTTTTATTAATACAATTAATTATTGAAATTTTTTTGGTTCGTTCTATATGAATAATTGAATGTAATGAGACTTCTTAGTTGCTTAATAAAATACCATTTGAATCAAGGCTGACAATTTTACACTCGAAAATTTTTGCTGAAAGAGTATTGACTTATCCAAATGTACTAACAAACCAAAGATATGGAAAATAAAAACCTATTAAATAGTATTATTTATCAATTAAATAGTATTAAACAGGTGCAATTGGTAATTTAAGACATTTTCTTAAATTTAATCTTCATCAGATAAAAAGCGGATTTCAGGTAAGCAATGATTTTTTATTTTAAGCCTGTCTAAAACTCTAAAAACAATGAAAATACAATTGTTAATTTAAAATACCAAAAAATTGTATGGCTTAGTTATGGTACTTGGCAGTTGGATTAAAGATGGTTTTTTCATATTTTGGTAAATGCCAAATTAATTTAAAGAGGTATAAAAATAAATCAAAGATCAAATAAATGACTTAAAAACTTGATAAAATTAAAGAAATATTTACAATTTTAGCAATATTAAACCATTCATTTTTTGTTTTATTAAGCAAATCTTTGTCGATATTCAAATTTGGTTCATCTAAATGCCACGAACAGAGACCTCTAAATTTACCTGACAGCTCATAGTTTTTTTCTCCATTATCATTAACAATTAGGCCTTTAATAAATTTCCAAAAAAATTTTTTAAATAATTACTAAAATAAAAAACCCTCTTGATTTTTATCGAGATTGACTTGGATTCCATTTAAAGGTCTGCCTCGAAATGAATTTTCAACGACTTAAATTTTAAGATTATTTCTATTTAGATTTTATTAATAAAATAGAGCAATACTCTCATTTTTATTGCTATTCACACTCTTAAAAGTGGTTGACGAACTGAAATAAGAATTAACATGAGCCTCACCGGTATATTGTATTTTAAAAGGAAGCAAATGAACTTCGCAGTCAGTCTTCACAGCCTCAGTGAACTTAATATCTTCCATCTACAAAAATTATCAAATAATAAAGTTTAAAATTAATCAAGGGGTTTATAACCCTAGACTTTGATCATTAGATTAAAAATCAAAAATTTATTTATTTATTAAAATATAATATACAATATTTAATAGTAATTTTGAAGAAAAAAATTATTTTTTTTCTGTCCTTAAATTCTTCTTTTTGTCTTTTCGATGAAATATTCTTTCAAATTTGAGTTCTGCTTTGGAACTTATGCCGTAACTTCTCAGCTCAATTTTGTTATCCAAGAGCATTTGTTTATTAAAGCTTAGACAATAATTTTTCCAAATGTATTTCCAATTAATAGCTTTAGTTATTGATGAGGAATCCTTTTCGTGTTTTAAAATAAAATAGTTTCTAATTGATTCTTTAAGGTCTCTAAGGGTTGAATTTAATTTTACAATTACATCTAAAATAAAATATCAAATTTTAAAATTTAATTAAAAAAATTAGCCTACTAAATGTTTGATCATCTGCTCGCCTAATAAACAAATTCATTGATTCACCATATTCCAAGCTAAGCAGATTTTTAAGTTCAACTAAGCTGATATTTGGATCGATATCGCCAAGAGATGTTTCATTCTAAAAAAAGATATTAAAAAAAATTAAAAAATAAAATCAAAGGCTACTTTTATTAAATTTTTGTATCTAGTTATGATCTGATTACAGAATTTTTTATGAGACTCGATATCAAAATCGGTCATGCTAGAATCTTGGGATAACAGGTAAAATTTGATTGCCAAAATTGGAATCAGTGTTTATAAAATAGCCAAATGTGTGTGGGCTCGAATAGAGTGTAAAGCTAGTTGGTTGTTTAGATTGGACAATTTGTTGCTGTAGAGAGAAATCAGACGTGTTTTGCTGTTGAATTGTCTGAAATGAAGATGATAATGTAGCACTGGAATCGGCTAAAATTGACTCGATTTTAAACTAATTTATTGAAAGGTAATTTAGTTAACTACTTGTATTTGATCGCATGCGACGCTTTTTTTCCTCAAGTTCTTGCAGAATCTTTTTATTTTGTTGTACTTGACCAAGATTTGGCTCAATAAAAGACATTTAAATTTTTTTTTAGTTTTTTTAAAACTAAAAAAAATTTTAAATTTATGAAAATCTATATGGCTTTTTAAATTGTCTTTATTTTTGAATTAGAATCAAAAATAAAATAAAATTAGAACTTTTTAATATGTTGCATTACATTTTAAAGATATAGATTTAAAAACTGGAAATATTAATGATTATATACCCCAGAAAGTTTTAAATATACAGTGGTGCTATGACACATGCTTTTTCCGTAAATTAACGTTAACACACGTAATTTATCGAAAGATTATGTAAAATTACGTAATTTTCCTATAAATTACGTGATTTAAAGTTAATTTACGTAAAAAGCATGTGTCATACCACTACAGTAAGCGAAAAAGAGTCATTTTAAAAAAATTGAAGATTTTTTTTAAAAATTAATCTTAAATTTTAAATAATTAGAATAAAAGATTGCACCAAGTAAATATAAGAAAACTTACACAAAAAAGTCTTGGATTATTTTAAAATTTGGAAAAGTCAACTTTATTCGTTCTTAATTAATCATGAAAAGTTAACAATTTTTTATTCTGTTCTTTAAAATTATTCAAATGTTAATCTTAAGATCCAAAATTAGCTTTAAAGCACTATTTTTTTGGGTTATCCAAATGTTTTGACCATGAGGAAAATGAGCATCAATTAATTTTATTTAAGCGTCACTCAGATTTGGGAATAGTAATGTGATTTAACTTATGAGAAAGAAAAAATTTAAATAATTTAAAAAGTTGGAGCAAAAAAATGGTTTTGAATTTTTTCCAAAAATTTTAGACTGAAAGATGTGAAAATTAAATTTTCTGTTTAATTTTGTTGGAATTTTAAATATCAAATCCATAAATAGACTTTAAGGTAACCTTAATCCTCAAATCGGAGTCAAGTCACCACTTTTACTTAAATTCAATTTTTCACAAAAAGTAAAATCTTTTGATTCTTTTATTTAGAAAAGGATCTAGTGATCTGCGTAATTAGGCGTTCCAGTCACAAATCACATGAAGCTAGATTTGGTAAATAAAAAATGGTATGATTATGATTATCCTATTTGGTTTTTTAAATTTAAATTGTTTCAACAAAAGTAAAATTTTTATTTTGATTAAAATTAGAAGGATCAAAGCAGCCTCCAAAATGATAAGTTTAATTTATTGTTTCACTTTTTGTGCCTAATCAAATATGATCATTTGTTTGAAATTATTCGCTTGTAAATTCATATTTATCAGATCGTCGTGATCCGTATTTCTATAATAATTAAAAATCTGTAATAGAACCAAATATTACAACAAGAAGTTACACAAAATGTGTAAAGTGTACTTTCAAAAATCTCTATGAATTTAAAAAATGGAACAAATCAATAAAAATAAATAATGAAACACGGAAATTAGGGAATTAAAGTTGTTAATATTGGGAATACAATTTTATATGCAAAATTGAGAAAAATTCAAAAAACGTGGTTAAAAAACCTTAATAAAGTCAAAAGGTTTATTAAATGTTAGCCTTTTTAATTAATAATCTTTCGAACAATCAAATGATGGGTAGTAAAAAAAAACGAAATATGAAAAGTCAACGAAAACAATTTCTTTATATTAATTTTTGTCTTATTTTTACACTTATTTTTACTTTATAATTTTTTTAATTTTATTTTTTTTACATCGCCTTTAAGGCTTTCAAAGGTTTATTAAATTTTAGTTACCTTAAGTTAAAATAATTGGAATTTATATTTTAAAATGAGTTTGAGTCTTCAAAAATAAATTTTTAATTTTTAATTTTTAAAATTTACTTTTATTTTAATGAGTTCAAAGAATTTAAAATGCGATAATATTCGAAAATGTTTAAATGTTGCAATTATTTTTAGAAATAAATATTTTGTTTTTATTTTTATTATATTAATTAAACATTTGATTCTTTAAAAAATTAACTAAGAAATTTTTTTGCTGAAAAAAAGTTAAATTTATTAACTCCTTAGAATATATTTCAGAAGCATTCGACTTATTTTTAATTATGAAAAATTATTCATTTTTATTTCCAAATTTTTCAACTGATTTAAATTTTTTAGATTAAAATCAAAAATATTCTTAGAATGAATAGTTTAGAGAATATCAGCAAATTATCAAATGATGAACTTTTTAGAGAGTTGAAAAAAAGAGGAGTCAACGTAGGTCCAGTGTCGCCGACAACTCGCAAAATTTATGAGAAAACATTGGAATCTTTGATCCTTACCAAAATGGGATCTAAAACTTCACCTTTAAGTGTGGCATCCGAAGCCTTGTCCCATGAAAATGTTTTAAATTACACTGATGAAGAATTATTCAAAGCCTTGAAGGAAAGAGGTGTCGATCCTGGACCTATAATGCCATCCACCAGACCATTGTACCAGAAAAAGTTAATGAGTTTAATAAAGCACTCTAAAATACCGGGATATCCCAATCTGGACCGATCTATTTCGGCATCGACATCTCCTAAAAAGTCAACTGAAACCTCTGTGTCGATCCAAACCGATAATGATTCAGAAATACCAAATTTTGTGGAAGAGCCTAAACATTTCCCTTCTCTAGAATTCAAGCTCCTAAAAAATGGGACTAAAAATTTTTACCAACCGGTCGAAAAAGATAAAAATGAGGATTCTTTTTTGAAAATAAATAATTTCGAAATTTCGAATAAATTTGGCAATCCATTAACAAAATTTTCCCACCCAAATGAAAAAAGTAATGGCTCATACCTAGACTATTTTCAGCCTAAAAGTCAAGTGACAAAAAAAAATTTATTAAGAAAACCTACAAGAAAATTGAATTTAGACACCGAAATGTTTGAGAATAAACATAGATATTTTGAAAAAGATGGGAATAATTCATTTGCGATGAGTTCATATGATAATTTGTACAATCAACCACCACCACCTCAACCCATGCAGTCCAATAATCCAGTACGGTTGGTCAATACTTCAGCTGAGCAAAAATTCAACATGGGCCAGTTTATTCTTGGCAACTACAAGCTAATATTTATCTCTATTTGTATTTTAATTATTTTAAGTATTCTTTTCTCACGTTCAAATGATAACCCCTTGGATTTATAGATAAAAGATAAAAAAAAAACAATTTTTAAAGTTTACAGCATTCAAGGTTGAATGCTTATTTGAAAGTTTCAAATAACATTTTAGCGTTCAGTGAGATTGCTTTTTTTTCTTAGAGGTTTTTTATCTCTAATCTTATTTAGCTGAAATTCGCATTGTTTTTTTTTTCATTTATTTGTTTTTTTTAATCTGAAAAAATGAAAAAAATTTTGTTTTAAAATTTGTAAAATTTATTCATAGAATATTTTTGAGATCAATAAAAATTTTTGTTCAAGCATCTTTTATATTTTTATTCAAACATATAAATTAAAAAATGTTTTCTTATTCTAAACTGATAAAGAAAAATGAGTTAAGGCTGACTTTATTTGATATTCAAATGAAAAAAATGAAGTGCTAAGTTCAAATTTAATTCTGATTGTGTTTCTTTAGCCCGCAGCCTTGCAAGAGGACGGATAAACTATTGAAGCTTGACTTAAATTTTTCTAATTTTTTTAAATGTAATTGTTTAAATTTCTAATATTTTCATATTTGAGCTTACCTACATTAAACTGTAGTCCTTGAGTATAAGATATGTTTGTAATAAATCAACCTTTAATAGTTCTGGAGTGATCCAGGCATTAGCATTCAAAATCTTAATATTTAGCAAAATTTTTCTCATATATTTTTTAAAACGAAAGAGCTATTTTTTTGGCTTCGATTAACCAAATTGCTTTAAGATTAATTTTTTGAATAGCTTTTTATTTTTATAAAAAATTTGCCGACCATAAGCTTGAGGATTTAAAAAAAAAAGTTTTTTGGTTTTAATCTCTTTTATGATTTGTACTTCTAAAATGTTGAAAAACAGAAATATTTATAGGCAAAGAAACGATATTGGCAGAAAGTAGTTAAACAAATTAAATTTACTTGGCATTTTTTAGTAAAAAATTCAACGTCATATCATGTAAATGTGAATGTTCATAAAATCAGTTAAGACTTTTTTAATAAAAAAAATTAATTAATTTTTTCCAAAACAGGAAAAAAAACAAAAATTAATTTGATTCAAATATAAATTTTTTTATTTAATTTTTTCAATTTTTATTCAATACACCACTAAATTTAGTTTAATATATAAACTAAATAGAATTTTATTTTGAGAAAATAAAGCTAAAAGAATTGATTAAATTTAAATTTTTTTTATTTGATTTT
Source organism: Brachionus paranguensis (assembly GCA_016802215.1). Lineage (NCBI taxonomy): Eukaryota > Metazoa > Rotifera > Eurotatoria > Ploima > Brachionidae > Brachionus > Brachionus paranguensis. The sequence continues at coordinate 1,720,881 of JAESIX010000008.1, read as the reverse complement.
TTAATTTATTATTTAATACACCACTAAATCTAGTTTAATTTAAGGAATAAAAATAAATTTTATTTCGAGGAAAAAAAAGCTGAAAATTTAAAATTCAATTTAATTCCAATCAACAGACAGTGGTGTCAAAAATTAAAAAAAAAAGATGAAAAATAAGAAAAAATCAAATAAATTTTTTTAAAATGTTGTCATGGTTCGAAAAATAAAGGTTCCATATGAGCAAAAGAAAATGTAAAAAAACTAGGAAAATATTTTAAGCGGTACGGATCTAAATCCCGAAATCGGAATGTTCTAGTTCAATAAAAAACAATAAAAATCAACTTTTCAAGATCTATTTTGATGCCCTATTTCAATTGTAAAAATAACTAATAGCCTAACGAAAGCAATAAAACACATTTTGTTCAAACAATTTCTAAAGTGTTTTTTCAAATCTAATTTAGATATTTATCATGGTGTGTTTGGTTTCTCGAGCTGAAACCGGGTCAAAACTTTCGTCCATCGATTTGGCTTAAATCACCCATTAATTACACGTTCTTTTTTGAACATTTTCCTCCAAGAAATTGGCACGCAAGTGACCTCTTTTTTCCACCACTATTTATCATATTTAATGGTTCATTTAGTTTAGGCAAATTTGTAAAATGTACAGAGCTGGCTCGCATTTCATTTATTGCTCAAATGATTTTCTAATTATTTTCACGATAAGCAAATAGATTAGATATGATACAGATAAGTAGACCTGAAGCCAGGTTTTATCTTTTTTGCTTCAATTTGTGAACGGTTTCATATTTCCAAGCTTTGTAAAAACTGTGTAAGTCAATATTATGAAACCCATGAAATACTACTCACAAAAAACACTATTTTTATTTAAAAATTTTCCCAAAAATATTTATTAATAAAAAAAAAAAAATTTTTTAAATTTTTAAATTTTTTTAAATTTTTTAAAATTTTTAAAGATTTTGTGACACTTTTAAACTTTTTGTTTAGAACGCCAATGATACATGTTGAGAACAACAATTAAAATAATAATTAGATAAATTTTAATAAAATGTTTAAATTAGTTTATTGTTTGATTTTGGTGACAGGCGCGCATGGCCAGTACCTGCGGAGCCGAGCAGCTAGCTGCTTGCGCGGCAGCTGCTACCCGGAAACCGGTGACCTGCTAATCGGGCGCACAAAATTTTTGCACGCCAGCTCCACCTGCGGCCTGATCGACCCGGAGCGCTACTGCGTGCTGGGAGGCACCCGGGACCCAGCCAAGTGCTTTGTGTGCGACTCGAGCTACGCGTACCACCCGGAGACCAATGCGAACAGCCACCGCATCGGCAACATAGTGAGCCGAAAGCAGGGCGACCGCTACAACAGGTGGTGGCAGTCGGAGAACGGCCGCCAAAGCGTGTTCATCCAATTCGACCTGGAGGCCGAGTTCGTCTTCACGCACATAATCATGACCTTCAAGACGTTCAGGCCGGCGGCCATGGTCATCGAGAAGTCGTCGGACTACGGGCGCACATGGACCACCTACGGCTACTTTGCCGCCGATTGCCACGAGTCCTTTCCGGGCGTCTCCACCGACATGCCCAAGAATCTCGGCGACGTGTACTGCGAGTCCAAGTACTCGTCCGAGACGCCCTCCACCAAAGGAGAAGTTGTGTTCAAAATTTTGCCGCCCACCCTCATCCAGTCCCGGGACCCCTATTCCACCGAAGTTCAGCAGCTGCTCAAGCTCACCAACTTGAGGATCAACTTTACCAAATTGCACACCTTCGGCGACAACCTGCTGGACCAGCGCGAAGAGCTCAAAGAAAAGTACTACTATGCCATGTACGAAATGGTGGTGAGAGGCAGCTGCATGTGCTACGGCCACGCCAGCCGCTGCATTCCGGTCCACGGCGTCCAGTACGACCAGGACAAAAGTGGCATGGTGGACGGACAGTGCCAGTGTGAGCACAACACTTGGGGCACCAATTGTGAGCGCTGTTTGCCTTTGTACAACGACAGGCCTTGGATGCCGGCGCGCACCTCCCAGACCAACGAGTGCAAGCGCTGCAACTGCAACAACCACGCGACAAGCTGCACCTTCAGCCAGAGCTTGTGGAAGGAGACCAATTTTACAAGTGGCGGCATCTGTGACAACTGCATGGACAACACCGAGGGCAGCAATTGTGAAAAGTGCAAGCCAAACTTTTGGAGAGACCCACTCAAGCCAATCGATGATCTGAACACTTGTCGGCCTTGCCAATGTGAAATTGCCGGAACTGTTGACGCTGACTTGACCTGTGACCCGTACACAGACGAAGCCGAGGGTCTGGTGGCCGGCAGGTGCCATTGCAAGCCGTTTGTTGATGGCGAAAATTGTGACAGATGCAAAAATGGATACTTTAATTTGACCAAGGAGAATGGGGACGGATGTGAGCCGTGTTCGTGCAACCTGATTGGAACTAGTGGTAATTTGGGATGCGACAAGGTGTCTGGGCTGTGTGAGTGCAAAAGATTTGTGAGTGGCAGAGCGTGCGATCAGTGTTTGCCAGGCTACTTTGGGCTGAGTGAGGAGGACGCGGAGGGTTGTAAGCCGTGTGATTGCTCGCCTGGTGGCTCCTATGATAACAATTGTGACCGGGAGACGGGTCAATGCAAATGCAAGCCGAACATGGCTGGCAGGACTTGTGACAAGCCGGAGAGTAGCTTTTTTTGTCCGACACTCGATCATTTGTTATACGAAGCTGAGGACGCGGTCAAGCTTGATCAATTGTCGCATGATTTTATCAGACCCCTGATACCCGAGTATAGTCCTAGTTGGACTGGACCCGGGTTTGTTAAAGTTTTTGAAGGCGCATCTCTTGAGTTCAGCGTAGATAACGTTTTCAAAGCGGGCTATTATGAAATTTTGGTCAGGTACGAGAACTCGCACAATGAAAATTGGGAGGATTTGAGGGTCAAAATTAGCAGGCATGATGGACATCCAGATCCTGGTGGAGTTTGTGCTGATTATTTGCCCCAAGATGACGAAAAATTCACACAACTACCTTCAGGTTGATAGAAATTTTCCTTTTTAAATGCTAAATCGAAAATGTTTAAGAGAAGTTTTTTGTTTAATTTTGGTAGATTTAAAAAATTAAGAATTATTTTTCAAGAAAAATTTCAAGAAAATTCAGGAGATAAAAGTATAAATTAAAAATAATTTAATGGAATAATTTATGGCTAAAATATTCGAGAGAAATAATTTTAATAGAAAGAAATATAAAAATTTAGATTAGTTTTTAATTTAACAAAAAATTTATCGTTTTTAAAAGTTAAAAACTTCTAAATTTTTGAAAATTAATTGACATATTATTTACCAAGAAGATTCTAAATTCCCTGATAAAATTTTTTTGAATTAAACTTTTCTAGGATATATTTAAAAAGATATTTTTTTAAAGATAATCAATTAATTTTATTATTAAAATTTTAATAATGTAAAGCACTTTTTTTAATAATTTCTAGAATCAAAAAATTTTATTTGATTTATCTGAGTACATTATATGAAATGATTGGATCGAATTTAATCACTCTTCCTAACCGTAACTAGCATCTATACCATTACATGCAAAAGCTTAAATATAGAGCCATATAAGTATACCAAAGAGATTATGAACCATTATTATATGATTTTATTGAATTAAGAAGATCTAGACTATTTGAAAAGAAAAGGCATTTTTTATTAACTATTTTTGTTTGGTCCAGAACGGCCGTTTTCATTTTAGATTAATTTTAAAAATAAAAGAATTTAAACAAGTAAAATAAAACCTTTATTTTACCATCGTCTCAAATTCCACAATTTTGGTAGATTTAAAAAATTAAGAATCATTTTTCAAGAAAAATTTCAAAGTTGATTCAAATATTTAAGTAGTTTAAGAAAATTCAGGAGATAAAAGTATAAATTAAAAAAAATTTAATAGAATAATTAATGGCTAAAATATTCGAGAAAAATAAAAAAAATTAAGATTAGTTTTTAATTTAAAAAAATTAAGATTAGTTTTTTATTTTAAAAAATTGATCTTTTTTAAAAATTAAAAACTTCTAAATTTTTATGGATATATTTAAAAAGATATTTTTTTAAAGATAATCAATTAATTTTATTATTAAAAAAAAAAGTGCTTTACATTGAATGTAAAGCACTTTTTTTTTAATAATTTCTAGAATTTCATTCTGTAGAAAAAAATATGAAATGATTGGATCGAATTACAAAAATAATTATTTTTATTTAAAATTAAAAAATTTAAATTTCGGGTGAGTATGAAAAAACATTTAACTCGCTCCGGAAGTCTGCAAAATTGCTCCCTATTTTAAAGTTTTAAAAATAAAACGCAATTAATTTACACAGATTTTGCCGACTTCCGCAGTAGGTGAAACATAAGTTGTTTCATCTGCAGAACAAGTTTATGACATTTATAGCAAAAGTTATAAAAATTTTTTAATTTTGTATTGGAAGTTTTGTATGAAATTTCACTATGCCAAATTTATAAAAATATACTGTAAAAAAACCTAAATTAAAGAAATAAGAAAAAAATTAGAATTCTTAAGTTTAGAAATAATTTTTTTGTGAGAGATTATTTTAAATAAAATTTAATTTAGAAAACTTACGAATTCTAAATTTTTTCTAATTTTTCCAATTTAGGTGTTTTTATTTTAAAGTATTTCTAGAGCTAAAAATTTGATTAAATTTCTCAAGAAAAATTTATTTAAAAAAGATATTTGTCATATCTGTACACAAGAAAGTCTTTTAATTCAAAGTCAAAAAGAATATGCGGTGTAACATTCTTCATCTTTTATAACTTTTTTTTACGTTTTTTTAAATCCCATCTGTTAATTTCAGACTTTTCTTATTAATTTTTATTTAATTACTAAAAAATATCATTTAAGGTTCTACTCATCAGATAATTCTACCACCAGTGTGCCTTGAATCATCAAGACGCTATAGTTTCCGCGTCGACTTTGTTCGATTTAGTCCTTTAGTTCAGCCCAGAGATGCATTTTTGCTAGTAGATTCGATAGTTCTAGTTCCCGATGTAGCCGATTTACCAGCTCTTCAGGGTGAAAATAAGCAACAGCTTATAGAAGAGTTCAACTACTATAGATGCAAAGAAGCTCAATTAAGAATATATAAAGAAGACATGAGTGAGACTTGTAAAAAGTTTATTTGTAATATTGGTGTTCATAGCGATTATGCCGTGCCATGTGATTGTAATCCGACAGGTTCGGTGAGTAATATTTGTGACCAATATGGTGGTAGTTGTAAATGCAAACAAAATGTTGTTGGCCAAAAATGCGACAAATGTGCGCCTTCAACTTACGAATTTGGACCAAATGGATGCCAGCGTAAATTAAATTAAATTTTGCTAATTTTCTGGCATAACTATTTTTTTACCAAAAAGCATGTAATTGTAATTCTGGTGGTGCCAAAGATAATTTTTGTGATGTCGAAACCGGAAAATGTGATTGCTATGACAGGATCGAAGGAGACAAATGTGATAAATGTATGGACAACTTTTGGAAATTTCCTTCGTGTGAACCCTGCAATTGTAATGGATTTGCCAAAAATTGTAACCAAACAACTGGAATTTGCATAAATTGCACAGACCATACCTATGGAGATCATTGTGAAATGTTGATTTTTTTTTAATTTTTTTTATTAAATCAAAGATTATATTTGTTTTAAATAGGTGTCTAGATGGTTATTATGGCGATCCTAGATCGGGTCAGCCTTGTAGAGAATGCATGTGTCCTGGTGGCTTGAGCGGGAACCAATTTGCTGACACCTGCTATTTTGATCAATCATTAGACTATGTCGTGTGTGCATGTAAAGAAGGATATTTGGGACCAAAGTGTGATGAATGTGACATACATTATTGGGGTAATCCACTGGTCAAAGGTGGATTATGTGTCAAATGTGAGTGTAATGGAAATGTTGACACTAATAATCGGGAAAGTTGTGACAAAAATACTGGGCAGTGCAGAAATTGTTTGTACAATACTGACGGTGATAATTGTGAAAAGTGCAAGCCTGGCCATTATGGAAACGCTTTAAATCACGAATGCATACGTAAGTTATCCATTTTGTTTAAATTTTATTTATTAAATTAATTATTAAAACAAATTGAATGTTTTTAATTAATCAGTTAAAATTTTCGACTGTCAAGAATTTTCGACTTAATTAAAACTTGAATTTTTTTAACTACTTCTTATTTTTAAAGATTTGAAAAAGCTCCTAAATTAATTAAAGATTAAAAACAAATCTGTTCAATTGGAACATTTATCATATCTCATGAATTTTATACACATATATTCTGTTTTAAAAATTTTAATCAATTGTTGGAGACAATAAATTTAATGGACAATTGGTCACTGAATTAAAGCATCAAAAAAAATTTATTTTTAAAATTTTATATTTTTTATGATCATTAAATAAGAATTGTGAACAATGACAAACTATTCTCTTACTGCTAGTATTAAAAATTTCAGTTTTTAAAATTAATAATCAGAAATTAAAATTTCTGAAAAAAAAGGAAATTTTTTTAGTTAAATTAAGACTGTAAAAGTCCGAGTTTTAAAAGTAAAAAAAAATTCTTTTTCAAGTCAAAGTCCGACTTGAAATTTTGACTTTTATACAACTCTGGATAAATTTAAGTAATATAAATGCTAGAATTAGCACTTGTTTGAATAATATTTGTTTTAACAAACTTGGAGGTAAGTAATGGGATCTGAGGGGAAGTCCTTGATTAGGGCTTTGAGTTTATTAAGGCAATTAGTAGATCTAATCTTCTAAAATTTTTGTAAGTTCTAATTTTTTAAATTTTTTTAATTATTTAAAAAAACTTACAAACAAAAAAAACAAACCAAATAATCATAAGAAAAGAATGAAAAATGAATAGTAGAAAAAGGGAATAAATAAACAAATTTTCATTAGTCTTTAAAATAAAAATAATAGTTAATTAATTAGTTAAATTAAGTTAAATTTTAATAAAAAAAAATAAGAGAGCGAGATTAAATAAATTAATTTATGACATTATGGTGATGAAATTAATCAACTCCAAATTTATTGTAAAACTTATTTAACATCCTTTTTGGTTTATTCGACCCTTTTTGGTACTTCTTTTGCTTATTACTCAATAAATTAAATCTTTTTTGCGAATTTTTTTTTCCATCAAAATTAAAATCAAAAAAATATTAATTAATTTTGATTATAAAATATTTTTATTTTTATACAAAATAAAATAATACGTTATACCCGAAGAGAGGTTTTTTGGACCCTCCAAAAATATTGTCTTTTATTTTGTGTAATAAATCAAAGAAGGGCTAATTATGCTTTTAATTCCAAACTCTACTTAATTCCCATAATAGATAATAATTTTTTGAACCATGTCTCGATGAAAAGCTCTTGCACTTCTTAGTAATGCGAATGATACTTAATCATAAGTCTCTGATGATAATTATAATGATTTTGAAGAAGAAATGGAAACATCAAATCAACCTAATACTGAATATGACTCAAATGAAGACTCTATCTATAATAATGTATATTTTGAATAAGAAGAAACTAACAATGAAAAAACTTCATTCTTAAAAAATGGAACGATATGTGTTAGATTGAATGACAGAGAAGAGTCAAGTCTTAAAAAAAAGATAAATTTTAATGAGAAAGCTAGACCAACAAGCTATGCTACACGTAAATAAATGAGACCTAACTTTCAGCATTTTTCATGATTTTTGACTTGTCCATGATAAATTTAAATTGAATTGTACCAATTGTCACCAGAAAGCTGTAGATCCTAAACTTTCATTTACAAAAGGAGATATATTTACTTTTATCGGTATCTTTTATGCAAAAAGTGTTTTTTACCAAAATTTTCCTCGATTTTTTTCCGTAATGTAAACAAATCAGCCTTTACTAGTGAGAAGTTTAAACAATTTACATTTGGTCGTTGGGTAGGGGAGTAGGTTTTTAAATCGATCTGTAAAAATTGTTATGAACCAGTAATACGAATTTAGTAAAAATTTTTGGAAAAATTTTTTTTCTTAAATTTACATCAAATTTTTTCTTAAAAATGGGCAAAATATTTTTTAAAATCAAAACAAAATTATTATAAGATATTTATTTTTACATTCAGTATATTTTCTATCATATTTTGGGTAACTTTGGTAATTTACGCAATCTAAAAAGCATATTTTATTAAAGGGTTTTTTTTGGATCCCTTTAGTTCTTAACTTACAAAAAAAATTCGGGTGTTTGAGTCTTAAATTTACAGATTTAAACGAAATTTTTCCAGGTTGAAGAATACAGAAAATTAAAAAAAAAAAATTTCATTTATAAATTAACTAAACTATTTTAATTGCCAGCTTGTAATTGTAATCCTGATGGAACCGAGGGTAATTCAGCTTTAAACTGTGATCAAACAACCGGCCAATGTTTCTGTTTACCAAATGTAATTGGTAAACACTGTGATCAGTGTAAACATGATTATTACGGTTTGGCTAGTGGCGAAGGATGTTCATACTGCAACTGTGACATTGACGGCACTGTCATCAATTCAACATCTTGTGATGTGTTCACTGGTCAATGTGATTGCATCGAATCTAGAGGTGGAAGAACTTGTGCTGAGTGCAGTTTTGGTCATTGGGGTGATCCGAAAAAAGAATGCAAAAGTAAATAAAAGGTGTGTTTTAAATTTATTATAAAATTTTGTAAATTAAAGAATGTGAATGCTCGCCAAATGGGTCAATTTCAGATCAATGCGACAAGATAAATGGATCTTGTTTCTGTCGCAAGGGCATCAGAGGATATAACTGTGATACTTGCGATCGTGGAACCACTGGCGAAGTTCCATTTTGTACTTCTTGTGGAGAATGTTTTGATGACTGGACAAATATTCTAAGTGATTTGGAAAAGGATTTAGTTGGTTTAGAGGAAAGAGCTAGCAATATAGCAGTGGCATCGGGCTCATCCATATCCGATTTTACAGCTGAATACACTCAGCTTGAAAACCGACTTAATGACATCAAAAAAATAATTCCTCTTAATTTCACTGACCGTGAGCTAAAAGAATTGACAAGTCAAATTCAAAATATCAAGTAAAATTAAAATTTTATTAAATTTTTTTTAATTAATTAATTTTTTTTCAAAGCAAACAATTAGAATCGAAGAAAAACTCTAGAGAAAAGTATTACGATATAGAAAAATGGTCACAGGAAAATTTGCATGGTAGACTGGAGTCGATTCAGAACAGATTTTCAAATATAAAAAGATCAGCTGAAGAACACTTTGAAGAGGCTCTTAAGTTAAAAGAATCTAATGAAATCGGAGCCTTGGACAGTTTAAATAAAGCTTTGTTTATGACTGATCAAGCAGTGGACTCAATCAAAAATACCGAGCTCAGACTTGATACCGAGTTGAAGCCAGCTTTGGACTCTTTGAGAGAAAAATTGGAGAATTCCAAAGAAAATTTTGAACGCTCGGACAGCTTGCTAAAAGATTACTTGAGCAGTGTTGCCACAAATTTGTCCGATGCCATGGATTCAATTGCTCAGCTAAATCAGGCTGTGTGCGGTCAATTAACTTCAGATGATGAAAGATGCTCGGCAAAATGTGGTGGCGCTGTTTGTGACGGAAAATGTGGCTCTAATTCTTCTACTTGTCCTGGACTCGCTGATTCTTACAATACTTTAAAAAATTTGAAAAAAAATTTTGAAGATCTTTACACTAAACAAGAGACAAGCTTGAAAAAAATTTTGACCAAAGTAACAAAATTTTTAGATATTTAAATTAGAATATTAATTTAAACCAAATAATTTAGCTTATTAATTCGAGCAATTTATTAAACGGATCAAATAAAGAAGTTGAAGAATTGATTAGTTATGTTAACAAGTCGCTTGTGGAAATAAATGCTAAAAATGCTGAAATAAGTGATTTAATAGACAAGATTGATAAGTATTCTGAAAGTAATGCCGACAAGCCAAATCGAATCGAGGAAGTAAAAAAAAAATTTTCTTTAATTTTTTTATTTATTAAAAATAAAATTAAAAATAATTTAATTTTTTTATTAAATTAATTTTTTTAAGAATATTGATTATGTGAACAATAAAAATATTGATCTGAATGAAAGTGATCTTGAGGAAACCTTGAATCAAATTAGTGATTTGGCGACCAAAGTGAACATTGACGATATAGATCAAGAAACAGAGTCAAGCCGCCAACACAGCCAGGAACTTCTGGACAGAGGCGACAAGATTGGCCAGGAATTGCCGAAAATTTTCGATCAATTAAACCAAACTGCCCAAACAGTAGAACACCAAGAACTCAGAGCAAAAGAAACCGAGAACAGTTTGAATGAGTTTATTTTTCAGAATAGTAATGCTGAATCGGACATTTTATCTGTAACTAATTTAAAACTTGATTTTTATTTATTTTTAAATTTTATTATTAAGAGCTTTAATGAATTGAAAAATGCAGAAAATGCACTTAAGGACATTGAAAGTTCATTAAACGACTTGAAGGATTCTATTGATTTGGATAATAGTAAAGAAAAATTATCCAATGCCTTGGCTAAACAAGAGTCTTTGAAGTCGAAGGCAAAAGAGTCTGGAGTAACGCTTGAACGCACCAAAAATGTATTTTTTATCTTTTTTTTAATAAAAGCATTAATTAATTTTTATTTAGAGCTTGGATATTTTAAAAACTAAACTCGATCAAGTAACTCAGCTTTTCCAACAATACATCCAAGACAAGGATAATAACAAGAATGGTGCTGAAGTCTTGGATAATTTAATTGCTTTGCAGTCCAAAATTTTGGCCAAAAGAAACATGCTAGAACAAAAAACAAACAAAATAAAGAGTAAATTTTATTTATATTAAAAAAAAATTTTTTTAATATTTTTTTTTTAATTTTTTTTAAGAATTACAAAAAAATTATGACGAGACTCGAATCAAAATCGAAGAGTTGAAGTCAACAATAAACTCTTTAACATCCAAAGCAATGGTCATTAAATTAGATATTTTAGCCAAGACTAAATATTTTGGTAGTTGTAGTTAAATGCGTTTTGAAGCTTAGTGATTTTTGTTTAACTGGCTAAAGAATCTTAAAAAAAGGTCTCTATTAAATTTGGATTTTTACCAAAATTTTTTTAAAATAAATCAATTAATTTAGTTTGATTGGTCCTTAATGTTATTTTGTTTTGATCTTTAATTTCATTAAAAATAATCTTTTTTTTATATTTAAAATAAAATTTAACTCGAAAAATTATTTTTGAAGATTTTATTTATTTTTGCAAAAACTATTTTAGAAAAAAATTTAGAAAATTAAAAATTTACTTATTGAAATTGTAAAAAACAAAATTTTATAAAAAGAAAAGTTAGATTTTTTTTAAATTTTGATAATATTTAATAACAGTTTCGTTTGCTTTTATTGCGTTCGGATCAAAGTCAATTATTCGCAAATTTTCAAGCGATTTGGCTCTTGACAAGGCTACATAAGCCTGGCCGAATTCGAAGACACGTGATAGAGACAGCTCAACACAGTCAAGTGTCATTCCTTGACTTTTATGTATAGATATGGCCCAAGCAAGTTGCAATGGTATTTGTTTTCTGGTTAAGGTCTGACCTGCTGCATTTACTTTAAAAGTCCATGTTTCGTGTTTAATAACCATTTCGTTTTGATTCATAAATTTAACTATTGGCAATTTATTTTCATTAAACCCAACAACACAACCCCTGGAACCATTGACCAGGTTATTAGCTACATCCAAATTTTTGGTCAATATGACTTGAGCATTTTTTTTCAGCACTAGTTCGTCTTTGGCTGGACAAAGAATATTCAGCAATTTTTTTGCATAACTAAAATCACCACTATCATATGCAGTGTACAGTTGTTTATCCGAAGATAAGTCATTTATTTCTTTGGTATTAATAAATTCCACATCGTCTTTGTGTGTGCAGAGTTTGGTAGGCAAAATTTGTTTGTTTTTAAACTCATGGTATTTGCTGTTGGTCAATAATTCGACTGTTTGTTGCGAGCATCTTTTAAATTTTTTGATTTTTATCCATTTTAAAGTTTTAATTGATTCTTACTGTCCAAACCGAATCTCCTCCAATAGATCTATAAATGTGCTATCTTCTTGTCTTTTAATTTTTGTCAACTGAATGGTTGCATCTAAGCATTCGCACCATGATCGGGCCTAAACAGAAAAAATGTGAATTTAAAAAAAAAATTTTCTTTTTATTTTAACCACGTAAAATATATCATTAATTTAAGGAAAAGTCGAATTTGATTTTAATTAAGTTATAAATACCAATAAAATATTCATTTTTAGGATCCTTTTTTTTTATTTTTTTTATTTCAAGAAGATTTTATGAACAAAATTTGGGGTGCATTGTATTTTATTTAGAATAATTTAGAATTTAAATTTTTTTGATAGATTTAATAAAATTTTTTTAAGAAAATTTGCTTAGCATCAAAAATACCAATTTCGGTCATTTTGACCGCCATTCATTAATATTTTAAGAAACAGCGTTAACGCTATACATTTTTTTTTTAAATATTTTTAATATTAATAAATCTTAATTTGTTCAAAATTTTTACTAGTTTCAGAAAATAAATAAAAAAGTGGTTCTTTTTCCGACGAGAATCAACAAAACTGGAAAAAAGGAGCAAAAAATTTTTTTTTTTGGCTAAACATAAAGCCATATTCCACTTTGGATGCAACAAAAATAGGTAATTTTGTACCCAAATTCATTTCAAATACGATCCAAATTTTTTTTTTCACTAAAAAGGACATTTCCAAACTGGCTTGTACTGGACTAACTGGCAATAGCTCATTTAAAATAAAATAAAATTTAATAAAAAATCTATCATAAATTGTTTTAACTTTTCGATGTAAATTTTAAAAGAAAAAATTCTTAGTTTTTCAAATATTTTTTTGCTAAGATGGTTGTCATTTTGGGTCTTGTCCAATATGTGATCATTTGATCACAAAAAATGTGATCATTTTAATAATGCTGGTTTTGTGAACAAGACTGATCACCAAATCGATGATCACACAATATGTGATCAAAAACATAAAAATTAGAAATTAGAAAAAAACTTTTGTGATCTATGTTTTTATTTTTGTGATCAAAGTTTCATTTAAAGTTTTATAAAGAAAAAATATTAACTCGAAATTAAACAGAGTGTTTTTAGCGATATGGTCTGATGCTTAAATTCTTTTAGTTTTGAGATTTTTGCATAGGAAGCCCATCAATCGAATGACAGCCAAAATTACACGAAGCGGCTTTTTAAACAATGAAAAAAACGAGTCTTCAAAGATTGATTTAAATGTTCCACAAGAACTACATCGCCATGAAATAATGGTATTTTTGGCATTGGTAGATCTTTTTCTTTGCTTCAAATTCATTACTGTACCAAATTTTTTGCAGTTAGATTTATAGCATTCAAGACATTCAAAGTTTTAAATACTTCAGTTCTCAAGCTAAGTAAGCGTAAGAATGATTATATAAAAAAATTTCAAAACTGAAGCACTATTGGAATCCTAAATTAGATTTTAATATTAATGCGATATCTTTTTACCAAGAAAATTTGATGGAAAAATTTTTAAATTTTAATGATCAATATATAAAATAAAGAATGCCAATTTATTAATTTTTTTTTTTAAAGTTTATTAACGAAGCCATTTCAAATAAATAATAAACTTTAAAAAAAAAAAAAATTTTTTAGTAAAGTTTGAAATTTATTCAAGCGTGATCAGTACAATATTTTTTGTGATCAATGTTAAAATTCTCGTGATCAATCATATGATCACATATTGTGTGATCATCGATTTGGTGATCAGTCTTGTTCATAAAAACCAGCATTATTAAAATGATCACATTTTTTGTGATCAAGTGTGTAAAGTTGATAACTTTTATTAACAAATAAAAAAAAACGGCCGTTTTCTAAAAGGAAAAGACAAGTTTCAATATTAATTAGAAAACGGTGGCATGTAAATAAAAATGATTTAAATAATGTGATTAAGAAATAGTGACAATCTTATGTCTATTATTTGTTGTAAATACTGTTAATAAAATATAAAAGAAATATGCATTTTGTTTACAGAAAACAAATAAATAAAATAAATAAATAATGTTTTTAGTTGCTGCAGACCGCGCATCAGTCATGGGCGCGCCGGAGTAGTGACTCCTTATGAGTCTTGTGATTCGCAACATCACAAAGTGATCACATATTGGACAAGACCCCATATTTTTACCAATAAATAGGCCAGATAAAAAATTGATCAAAAAGTTGCAAAAAAAATGAAAATTTTTTAAAACCAACTTACTTGAAAACAGAACTTTTTTTTCTCCTCGCGATACCTGGTTACCGGTGGCAACTGTAGAAAATCTCCACTAATGATCAGCTGAATTCCGCCAAAAGGCGAATCATTATTTTTAATCGACCTTAAAAACTTTTAAATCAAGCAAAAAAATCAGCTTTCAGCTTACCTAGCTATAAATTCTAAAGTGTCAAAATAATTAGCATCAATCATCGATATCTCATCAATAATCAAATGCTGGCACTTTTTCCAATTGTTCACTTTGTCTCTTGACTTCACTATTTTGTCCAAAATTCTCCTATTCACATCGTTTCCGTCAACGCCAACCTCATGGTTGAACTCGTTGCCAGTGAAGCCACTAAATGCGTGAATTGTGATGCCTCCTACCAATGAGGCGGCCACACCAGTGCTAGCAGTGACAAAACAGGAGTCATTGGGCAGCATTTTTTTAATTATTGAAATTAAAAAAGACTTTCCAGTTCCGCCACTTCCAGTGAAAAAAACATTTTTTCTGTCCTTGATGATTTTGAGCACACTTTTTTGCTCATCGGTCAATTGAACCAGGAGATTTGACGAAGAAGACAAAGAGCGAGTCAGCTTCGGTTTGCTCTGGGAAGTGGCTTCTTTCAGGGCTAGAGAACTGGCCGAAGGAGCTCGGCTCAAACGAGATGCCCGGCTGGTTTCACCTGCCCGAACTGGTGACTCGTTGCCTAGTTTTGAATTCTTTTGAATTTTCATTACCTCTGTCAAGTCTCTTTCAGTAAGAGGAGAAATATTAGCAAGGTAGCTTTTTCCTATGTTACATTGTACATTACTTAGCAGTTTGTTGACAAATCTGGGATTTTTGTCATTAGGCTCACTTTTGGAAGATTTGGCCAGTTTTATTTGTAGAAATGAAATAAAATTTGTCAGTGTCAAGCTTGGTGAATTGGAAATGAGTAGATAGACATTTTCGTCTATTAGCTTCAGGGTTGCTTTGCCTTCGCCAATAAATTTGGTGTACAGTTCGATTTTTTTTAGCTTAAATTTTAGATTGACTGTTTTGGTGTCAACAGTGAGAATTATTTGGTTAGACGATTGGTCGTCTAGTTTGGGTCGGTATAAACCGATTGTAGATTGTTTGTGGAGTTTTTCCTGGTTGATGTTTGAGCTTGAGTTGAGATTTTGGATGATAAGATCACAACGAAGTTTCATGGTTGTGGTGGGATTTTTTATGATTTTTTTTGAATAAAAAGTATTAAATGGTAATGTGATCGCAAAAAATTGAGATTCAAAATTTCGCCGCGTTCTGGTAGCGACGTCTATTCTGTCTGGGTGCTAAACAAACTTAACACTTTTTTTGAATTCAATGGAACCAAACATTAAGAAGAAAAGCGGCATATATCAAAATTTTAATAGAAAAATGTTTTATTAATAATTATTTGTTTATAAGCACACTAATTAGAATGACCATCAAATAAATTTTTTTTAAATATCATTATCAGATTAAAAAATAAAATTTTAAATATTAATGTGCTTACATTATAAAATTATTTTAAAATAAAATTTATTTAAAGTAAATGATGAAGTATTTCAGAAAATTATAAAAAAAACATAGCATGCATTGAAAATACAGTGCTGTTTTAATAAATTAATTTATAGTATATTATACAGCTTTTAGATAAAAAAAATTTTATTCAAATTTTTTAAGGGGATTCACAAGTCCGAGTGGTCCTAGTTCTTCAGATATTTTGTACCAACAACAATGAAGATTTTTGAAGTTCCATTGATTTATCCTTTGTTAAAAAATTGTTAGATGACTCAGGTAATAAATCAAATACTCGTTTTGGAGACTCGGGGTGGCCCTCTCATATATTTATCAAGTGGAAAATGGTGTTTTTTTGGACAAACTAGTTTTGGCTTTGTTGATTCTGGCGTTGTTTGAATAATCTTTCGTGACCAAATACATCAATTGGATGATATCAATTATATAGATTCTAATGAAAGCAGTTCCTCCACTTCTAGTGGAAGTAGTTCCTCTACTTTAGGCGATAATGTAATGATTCAAATGATAAAGATTCTCAAAAAAATAGTTCGAACAAATTAAAAAAATCTTCGTTAGTTTTTTTGATTATTATTCTTGGTTTGATTAGAAACAAAGCTTGGAAATTTAGATTTAAAAAAACGACTTTATTAAGTTTTTTTATTTTCATACTTTAATTAACTTTTTTTTTTAATTTTTTAAAATTGTTTAATAGATGGAGTTAGACTTGAGTGGTAAATGATGATAGTGTTTAAATAACTAAAATATATGTTTAATCAATTTTTTTCTAAAAGCTAATTTTAAAGGAATAAAATTTTTTTAAAAAACTCTTTAAAATTTTGATATTCACAATAAGATACAATTAATAGAGAGCTAAATGGTTCAGTTGCATTATAAGAACTCGATAAGTTATTTTGAATGAATATTCAGAAAACTCGAGTGGTCCGAAAACTATACCTTTGCTTCAAGTGAAAGAATTGGGTCTTGCCTGTTATGTGACCAAGGGAATCATGTAAAATGTGACCTGATGACTCATGTCAGTTTGGTGACCAAATATTTTTTCTCCGGGTCACATAAGTTTGGGTCACACATTATATGAACATAATTTTCTTTCTTATTTTTTTATTTTAAACCAAAATATTTGGTGACCTATTTTATTATTTGCTTCAAAATAAAAAAAATTACAGAATTAGTTTTTTATTTAAGTTGTTATTTAAGTATCTAAGTAGTTTAATTAAGTTTAATAAAAAGAAGAATAATCATAAATTGCATTAATCAGTGCATTCTTGACTTGAAAAATTAACACCCCTAACATTTTCAAAAAACAAACTTCATTTCCATCTTTTTATCTTTTTTCAAGCAAGAATCATTTGGACAATTTTGAATTGGTAAAATTAGCCTTAACGAAACCAAATAATTGAATAATTCGCGATTTTCTTTTTCCATTTTATTAATTTTTTCAAAAATAAATAAAGAAAATTTCAAATTTACTACATCATATTTTTGAATAATTTTTATTTAGCTTATTTTAGCATGAGAAGAGAAATTTAAAACTTTTGTCTTTAAAAATTTTGAATTATTTAAATTTTGGTGACCCATCAAAATACTTTTGTGACCCATTAAAATATTTTGGTGACCTATAAATTTGTAAATTTTTGGTATCGATCATCGTATAATGTGTGACCCAAACTTATGTGGCCCGAAGAAAAAATATCCGGCCACCAAACTGACATGAGTCATCAGGTCATATATTACATGACCCCCTTGGTCACATAACAGGCAAGACCCAAAGAATTTTGATTATTCAAATACAATACTGAAATATTGACAAAAAAATTTATTTATTTTTTGAAATATTATAAAAGATAAAAAAGAAAAAAATAAAGCAAATAAAAAATTTATATTGGTATTGGTACTAAATTCTTTTTAGCACTAATTTTACTTTTTTTAACACCAAAAAATCTTACTTTTATAAAAATACTTTTTTGAAACAAAATAATTTCTAGACTGTCTGTATTGAAAAAAAATGAATTCGCCAAAAAACTCAAAGCACGAAAAATGGAATTAAAGAATATTATAAATTTTCTATTTATTCGACATGTCCAGCTCGAATGCATCTCTATTGTATCGATGAAAATCAAAATCTCAATGATCATGGCTTAATTAACTCGTCTAAACGGCTGAGAAAACAGATTCCCTAAAAAGAGGACTCGAGCCTAAATCTGGAAATTGGAATCAAATATAAAATTTCTTTTCTATTAGCGTAATTATCCGAATTGAGTGACATGTTTTTAAAATAGAGTAGTCTATTTTAGTGACACGCTGTTAAAACATGTAAAATATTCTATAGTGACATGCTACATAATTCGGATAATTACTTTAGAATTAATTTTATTATTTAAAAAAAGTTTTTTCATTATTAAAGAGTTTTTTTATAAAAAAGAGCATTTTTATTCTACTTACAGGGGAGCTAATACGATAACTGTATTTTACGTAAATTCACGTAAATTTAACTTTTAAAATTTTTTTTAATTTACCTAAATTTACGTGAATTTACGTAAAATTACGTCAATGCGTATTTTTTGCGGTCAAAAAATTAGACGGTTTAGGAGATCGGTCAAATGACCGCTCGCCAAAAAGTTGGCCCGTCAATGTGGACACGGTTAGGGTTACAAAAATTTTGGCCGGTTTAGTGTCCGTTTGTACGGATACCAACACTAATAAGGAATGGTCAAACCAAAATAACTAAAGAAGATTGATTTGATCTTGACTTTTAAGCAAAACATCAGGAAGTAGATTTTCTAAAATATTTTATTTCAATAAATACAAAATAGATTCCAGTTTCTTTTTTTCTATTTGAAATAATAAAAAATATAGAGAGAAAAAGAGTAAAAAATACCTTGGCAGACACCTAGTATTTTAATTTAAAAAAATAATGTGTGTATTCCACAATGTAAGGATGAGTTTTGAAAAAAATTTCTTACTACAAAAAACTTTTTTTTTTCCGATATTAAATAAAAATATATATTTTTAAGTATTTTTCTAATTTTTATCAACTTATGTTGTCTTTTTAGTTTGACGCTCTTTTTTTCCTTAAATCTTAAAATTAAAAAAAATGAATTGAAATTGAATTGATTGAATTGAAAAAAATTAATTTAAAAATATGAAGAAAAAGCTTAAATTTGTAGTAAAAATCATCATAATCTGAATTTGATTATCAAATTCAAATTTTAAATAAGTATTAATGGATTAAAAAAGTTACTCAAAAGCTACCTAGAGTTCAATAATTGGGAGTTCACAAAATGGAAATAATTTTCATATAATTTTTTTTTGCTATTTTTTGATGGCTAGAAATAAACTCTTTGTTTGACTAAAAAGTAAAAAAAATTAATTTTTTATAATTAAATTTCAAAATATTTTATTTATTAGAATCAAGTTAAAAAAATGTAATAAAACTTTCAAATTTCAAATTGACAAATTTTTTTTTATTAATTGTCAAAAAATTTTCTAAATCTGGTCTGGTCAAATAGCTGAATTTTTTACGTGACCATATTTACAACAAAGACAAAAGCACTCAACAAAGTTGCGCAAATTAAACAATCGTTTATTAATTTGCCGCTCAACACTTGTATTTACACGATTATTAAAATGACAAAATTCGCTATGAATTATCGTATTTCGATTTGCAATCAGCGAGTTTTTTTCATGCAAATGGGTTACTTTTTTGTTCTTATCGGGATCAGTGATGCCAAACAGATCCATCAAGTATCTCCTGAATCGTGGATTTGTGATCGTGTAGATTACAATATTGCAGCTGTGATTGATGCATAAAAATATGTTGTTTAGCAGGAGAGAATAGGCAAGAAATTTGGGAAAATGGTACTTGGAGTTGAGGATCATGTAGTTGAAAGGTTGATAGTCGGTGTCGTTTTGAGTCAACAGATCATTTATTTCGTAATCATCAGGCAAATATTTTGACTTAAGGTATTGATTGTAGATTACCTCAAAAATGAAGACAAAAGTGAAAAGACGACAAAAAAGATTGGTGAAGGTGAGCACCACTACCATGAGTGTGATTCGATTATAGGACTTTTGGCGAGTTTTTACATTGTTAATTCTCGAATTCTGCACCGGAGTGTGACTATGAATGCTAGAATTTTCCGGATTGCTACTGTTACTCAAAATGATGTGATTATTGAAGCTGTTTTTGATCAATTTGGAATTGCCTGGACTGTCTTTGCTACTAAATGAAAAATTAAAACTTTTTTCTGATTTTTTGAGTGCTTTTAGCAGAAAGATCCACAAAATTAGTGCCAAACACCAGGGCAAGTAAAAACATAAAGTTTGTATGATAGGTACATAGTATTTTCCCATGAATTCAGATGAAGTCATGTCAAAGGCTACGTACTTAGCTGTTTTGTCACTGGTGCACTTAAATTTGCGAATTAGATTGGCATAAAGTGGCAAAATGGAAATCAGACCAAGACCAAAAATCAAAAAAAGACAAATCATGGCAAAGCGTTTGCTTATAATTGATCTAGCTCGAAATGGCAGCATGACCGCTATGAGTCGAAATAAAGTTGTTGTGGTCAGTATCCAACTTGAGCTCATGGTGAACATTGTGCTCAGTGGTTGAATAAAATAGCGCAATATGTCGTTGAATATTAGAAAATTGACCGAGTTTTCATAAGGCTTGGACAAGTGATAGAACGATATGGCCAGTAGAACGTTTGCCATAGGCGCCAAGATGTCACTTATGGCCAAGGCAATCAGCAAAATGTTTAAATTGGTCAAAATAGGCTCTTTTTTTAGAACTATGATGGTTATTATGTTTCCAATTAAGCCCAGAAAAGCAATTATTACAAATATAATGCCCCATAGTATGTAACCCTGTAGGCCGTTTATGATCTCTTCATATTCAACCGCTGGATGAATGATGTTTAATTCATTATTTTCACCTGAAAATAAAAAAATGACTTAAATATTTTCCTTAATTATCCATTAAAAAAAATTATTGAAAAATGATTTGAATCTTTATTAAATTTTATTCTATAAAATTTAAAAAACAACTTTTTTTATTTAGATAATTGTGTTCAATCGTATTTCTATTTCAATTTAAAATATTTGGGAAAAGTAAATAATTTACATTTTTACATTTTCATATTTTTATATATTCTCATATTTTTTGTGCAATATTTTAGAAAATATTTATTTTTGATTTTCATAAATAAGTTTCTAAAATTTTCTGAAATATTTCTCAAAATATATTGGAAAATTTGATAATATTAAAATGTAAAAATAAGTAAAATTATTTACATTTTGCCAAATATTTTAAGTTTTTTTTTTCAATAGCTAAATAATCTGTCACACAACTGACCCAATATGATTTTAGGAATTGTTTATTTTGCCAAAATTGGTAGACTTTAATAATATCTTTAAATGATTCGCAGATAAATTTTTGACTAATAAAAAAAATTAAAAGTTTTTCATTTATTTAATCTTCCAAAAACGAAACATTTAAGAGATAAATTTTTTAGTTTGACTTTTGATTAAATTTTAATTACTCTTGAAAAACTCAATTTTTTTTAAATATCGGATACTAAATGGGCTTTTTTTAATAGACCGGAAAACCGCCGAAATTTTTTGGCTCGTTATGCTTAATTCAACAAAATTTCTTAAAATCTCCACTTCAATTAAGTATCCAAAAAGTGATACAACATTTATTATTTTAAATTTTTATAACAAAAATTGTATATCCATAAAAATCCTTTTTTCATATCAGTTCTGGAAAAAATATTTATTCGCTATTAAACCACTCTTTAGCAAATTTTGTTATTTAAATGTCATAAATTCAAAGCATTAAAACTTACTTAACTTGTGACTATTAAGTCTTTAAAATAATGAAAAAAGAAGCAGGCTCAAAATTTTTGATATCATAAAATAAATGTTAAAAAATGATGTCACAATCTAAGCATTTTGGATTAAGAACTATTCAAATATAACTTTGAACCTTGGAAAAAATCTTTTCAATGTTTAGAAGGAAAACAAAGAAAATAATCCAATTTTGTCCGATTTTCAGCGTTATTTATCAGTAATAATACGAGCCATGAAAATTCAATAATTTTAATTTTTGTTAAAATTTGGAACAATTCATACCAATTCAATTTTTCCTTTCATGGGGGTTCAAATGAAGGTCTTGAACCATTCGGAAATGCCTTAGGATCTCTCTTTAAATTATTTATTAAATAAAATAAATTTTTTTAGTGTTATTCCTGAAAACAAAATAAATTTCCAAAAATGACAATGAAATCTTTGTTAATTCAAAAGATTTATTTAGAATATTCGGCTTACTAATTTAAAGTTTGCCAAGACTGTAACTTTTTTATCTAGATAATTAAGTTAGTTAAAGATGAAAGTTAAAGATCAGTCTCTTAAATAAATTATTATTCATTTTTTTTTTCTTTAAAATTAATATTCATTCGGGTAAAGAAATCAATTCGTTGAGGCCTTCAATTTTATTAGAATTTAATTAAATTTTAGTTTATTTTTGTCTAAGAATTCAAGGTTACTTACACAGATTAGTGTTATTCATCCAAACAAAGTTGTTGTATGTTGTTTTGTTTAGCATTTTTGAAGCGTTTTTTGTCGGTACAATAAACTCATTTGGTTTATATTTAAAACATCATTTATATTCTAAAAAAAAACGAATAAATAAAATATTGTTTATATCACGAAGCTGTGAAACTGTAGATTAAAAATTCATTAACTTAGGCAAGCTTATTTTTATATATTAATATATTAAAAGCTTAAGTTACAGATTCATGAGCTCTTAAATTTCAATTTGTTTTAATTTAAGTTAAAAAATTTAAAAATTAGATAATTGAGCTGCAAATAATTCGATTTAGCTTAAGATTGTTTATATTTAGGGTATCTTTCCAGCGTTTTTAATTGATATTACTCAATCAGTATCAGCTCTAAGCTTCACACAACTTGTTTTTAATATAATTTGTTGCGTTTTATGGTTTATTCTTTCAAAAAACAAAACAGATATCTAAGAATCAGCATGTAAACTTATTACATTTATCAATTGAACCAAAATAAATTTTTAAAATTTAACAAAATAACATACTAAATTGGTTGGTTTAAATCCTTGTGAAAAAAAAAAACTAGATTTATTCGATTTAATTAAAATTCAGTTTTATAATTTTAATAATTCCTTGGTTGGTTCTGTCTCGACTGAATATATCAACCACCTAAAATTTAATTAGATAATGAAGCAAATTCGTCACCTAAATGAATGTTAATAACTTTAAATAAAATTTTTAATTCGTTTAAAAAAAAACTTTTAAAACAAATATTTATTTTTAATTAGTCTGGTAAATATTTTAAGGTTACTTATTTTATATTTAAAGAATTGAGTGCGGAATAAAAATTTTGCTACAAATTGTTAAAGATACAACTTCTGCTTTATTTAGACAGAAACTGTTTTTTTTTACCAAAATCAGTCTGTTTTTAGCAGAGGTTCGGATAATAGTTAAATTTCAGATTTTAAAATGAAATTATGTCTATAGATTTTTTTAACTATTTGACTGCTTAATGTACCTATTATCTATAAACCTTTATAATTAAATGTATAGACTAGAGCCATTATCTCGATTTAATGAGAAATTATATTTTTTTTAAATTCTTCCCTGTTTCATTGAATCGCATCCGCTCTTCATCATTCACTTAAAAGCTCTTATTGGAACGTTACCTCAATGGTAAAGCTTGCTTGGAAGCTCTAAAACAATTGTTTGATTAAAATAGAATAAAAACGAAAACTCAATTCCTTTGGGATTAAATTCATCAAGAGAATTTGCAAGCTTGAAATTTTTAAGTTAAAATTTGTTAGTTTTAATAACTGTGACAAGAACGAACATTTTCGGAATTATCATAACCGAGTGAATCAACTAGAAATTAAATAATCTAATCTAGCTGGAGAAGTTTTTTCGTCTTAAAAGTAAAAGTTTTCTGACTAATTCAATTTTATCTACTTTCCGCAAAAGCCAACTCGATTTTAGTAAATTATTATTGACAATATTTAATTAAGCTGTATTGCAGGATCGAATTTTTATCAAGCTCTTAAAAATAATATTTTAATGGAATTGAATTTAATTATCATGCGTTTTTATTCTCTTGAATCTTTTAAAAAAATATCGAAAGCAATTTATTCCAAAATTTTGGAACCTAAAGCAAATTGTTTAATTTGTTTTAAAAATTGGCGTTCAAGTCAAAAAAACACTTTTCTAATCCGATCTAGAACATTTTATGGAAGATTTTATGTCTTTTAAGTCCTGATCCCAGTGATTGCATGGTGCAATAAATCATTTTTAATTCAAAATTATTTTTATTAATTTACGAGAAAATATTCTATAATAAATTAATTTTTGTTTTTAAAATGATTTAAAAATTTCATTAATAACTATCACTAAAAAAGCTTAAGACCCCCAAAAAAATATTTTCTTTTCATATCCACTTGATAAAAGATAAACATAAAATGATATATAATTCAGAAAATTGAATTATTTTATTTTTAGCGAAACAAATTCGAATTTGAAAATAATTTTTGATGTTTTATGCGTCTTTTTTCACGAAATATCAGTTTCGTGATCCTGGAAATGTCATTAAAGTATATTTTAGTCTAAAAAAGTGCTGCTGACTTAGCCTCTTAAGGAAATTGAAAAATCAGATAACGATTTTTAGTAAATAATACATAATTTCTAATGATAAAGACTACAATTAATTATCTTCATGTGAATTTTTATTTACTTGATCTGATTTAATTAAATTTTACCAAATATATTTAAAAGAATTAAAATAATTAAGCATTAAAGCTTACTGCAAAAATCTATTGAATCAAAACCTTTTGACAAAATAAATATATCAATATAAAAAAAATATCGCATTTTATTTTTATATAAAATTTATATAAAAATAAATATGCGATTATGTTTATTATGTATATGTAGTAGTAGTAGTAGTAGTAGTAGTAGTTCTTGCTGCGACACCTAACATGTAGATTGTCTAAGCCCATCACCGCCAATTGGCCGTGTAGAGCTGTAGCAGCCGATTCCATTGAACTTATCTAAAGCCATTTTAAAATTAGCGGTTGACTTGGATTTCACCACATTTTCTGGCAGCTTATTCCAATGCGGAACTACTCTGTTTGAAAAAAATACATGTCTGACAATTACTGCAGCCGCAAAATCGTTTCTAATTTGAGCTGGGAAACTCTCTCTCTGGACTCTGATGCTATTTCCTCTTAACGCCTCGGCTGGTCCCTTGTTTTCTGATTTATTCACTAGATTCTTGACCAAGCTTACCTTTTCTATTCCATTCACTAATTTGTACATTTCAATCAAGTCCCCTCTCACTCTTACATGTATATGATTGATTTAATGTATTAGTTTAAAAAATATTAAATAATTGGAAAAAAAATTGAATTTTTTATTAATTTTAAGATAAAAACATTTTTATCAGAAATAAGCAATATAATGTGACACGAGTCAAATTCATTTTGATTCTTTTAAAAAAAAAACATTTTATTGCTGACTTTTTGAAAAAATATTAATTATTTTCCCTAAAATCAATTTAATCTTGAACTTAATTTTAAGTTTGGATTAAATCGAAAAAAATAAAACTTGATTTATTTTTTGACTTGTGACTAATTTTGTTTAAGCTTCAGATAACTGACTTATAAAAAATTGAAGCTATCTTCCATTAGACAGAGAATAATCCTGAACTTGAAATTCCTTTTTTTAATATTAAATATTATAAACAGTTATACCTCGTTAGACCGGTCCTCGATAATCCAAAAAACTCAAATATTCTCTAATTTCCTTTTTGTTTTGAAGTTCTGAAGGTAAACTGAAATCCATAGAATGATTACAAAAACATAAGGACCAATCTATTAATATTAAAGAAGATCTTTCAATCAAATAGACTACAGCAAGGGTTATTCATACTCTACAATACTTTAATATGACAAATAGACATTTATTTACATATTTTTTTAAATAAATCATCTTATTTAAGAAAATAAAATTCAATAATTTTTTAATTCATTTTCAAACCCGAATTATATATCTAAAAAGATTAAATATTAATTAAATTTTTAGAAAAGTTCTTTATTTCAAAGACATAAAAATTTTGGAGAAAAATCGAATTAAAACCATTAAAATAGACTAAAATCATTGATATAGTTTAATCAAAAAGGAAATTATTGTGTCTAAAACATTCATATCAAAATAAATTGATAGGAAAAAAATTTAATTTACAAAATCTGGCAAAGTACCTTGTTTAGTGATTTTTTTAAATAATAATTTTAGCAAGCTGAATTTTTATTAAGAAATATAAATTCAAGTGTTCGTTGAACGTTCTTGAAGCAATCTTATTGAAAATTTTGATTGACAATTTAGATCTATAATTATGGCTAATTTGTAGTGAGAAAAGAGAAAAAGATAGTTTAGTTTTTAAAAAATCTTAAATCAATCAACATTCAATAAATTCTTATATTTGATGAACAAATTTTGTTTCTGATTTGGTTTGGCAGGTTTGAAATTTCAAAAATGATAATTCATATCATATAATCAACCTGTTCTTTGATTAACTTATTATTTTATGAATATTTGTAAAAAGCTTTTTTATCTCTAAAATTTATCTTTTTTTGGAAATAAAAGAATCTAATTTACATTAATTATTTGAGAAAATATTTGATCATTTGACTGAAAATTTGGTTTTTTTAAATTAGAAAATTTAATTAAAGCAAAAAGAGTAAACCAGCATGTTGATCATTGACTGGTGGGAAAAATAAAAGGAAAAAACACTTTGGCTTTGAAGATAAAAATAAAATATCGTGTATTATTCAAAATAATAACAATATTTTCATTTTTCAATTTTGGATTTTGCTTAAGTCATTGCGGAACTTCTAAATTTTTCAAGGCGAATTAAGATGATTGTATGTGGCATGATATTCAAATTTTTCGACCTTCATTTGAAAAAACTAACTGCGTTTCCTTTTTTTTTGAATTAATAAAGCAGAAAATTATAAACTAATTTGAATCGATTAGCAATTTGTTTAATTATTAATTCAAATTTAAAATCATGATTATTCAAGTGATCATTTTATTGTTTAGTATTTATAATCTCTCTCAAAAAAAATAAAAAAACAAATTTAATATTAGAAGGAAAAAATCAGTTCTGTTATTGATACATGTAATAAATCTTGGTCTTATCTATTAATTTAAGACAGGTTTTCAAAACCAATAAAATATTATCTTATTTTTTTTAAATTCAGATGAAAACGAAATTTATATCTATAACTTTATGAAAAACATATTTAAATTTTTTTCGATCTAATTGAGCATTTTTATCATTTTCTACATTATTTTTGCATAAAAAATCAGCATTAAATTAAAAAACTTAAACTTGCTAAAAATATTGTTTCAATTTCCTTTTATCTTGAAAATTAACTCTAAAATAGAATTTGCTAATCAATATTAAATTTCTTAAAAAGGAAAGACAACTTCTAAAATCTTTATTTAAAATAATAATAATAATAATAATAATAATAAACTGATCTGTATAACATTGAGTTTATACACACGCCTAGGACGTCAAGCCAACTAGTGGCTTCAACAGTTATTTGCGATTGTCCCTTCAAACAGTATAAAATAGATTTAATAGTTTATGTTCATCCAAAATTCTTTTAAAATTGTTGACATTTTCCATTTCTTCAATTGAGATTGGGAGTTCGTTCCATTCAAATAAAGATTCAAAAAAAATAATGTGTAATTATTTTTATCCATAAAAATCAATTCTTAGATCCTAAAACTTAATTCTGGTAATTATTAAAATAGATTAATTTTTTTCCCAACGATTATTTATAAATTTATATTGATCTTTTATATTTATTTCTATAATTTTTTGTTACGTAAAATGTCAATTTACCAGCTAATAGATTGATTTTTCACTTAAGACATTAATAAATCCTTAGAAAAAACCTTGTTACATAAAAACCAAAAATATATATTTTATCACCAAGCATACAGACTAAACAATTTTCTCAAATAATTTAACAAAATTTCTCTGATTAAATCAAATTTTATTATTTGAGTGGATAAAATATTTTGTTGACGTTAATCTCTAATTTATCTTTGAATTTATAAATTATAAAATAAAATTTATTTTATGCGATTTATCTTTGACCGATGAAATAGAAATGTTAATTAAAAAACGATTTTTACAGAATTTTCTTAACCAGTAGCTACTAATAGACTATTGGGATCAACAAATTTAACTTGGAAAAATTTTGACTTTTGACTATTAATAAAGTCATTCACAATTTAGATTCAATTATTCCTTCATTTATAAAAAAAATTATCTTTTTTAAATAGAAAATTATTTTAATAAAAAATTAATCATATACGTCTTTTAATTAAAATTTTCCATGTAAATGAAAAACAGAAGCATGTTGTTTTTTTAAATAAAAATCTTAATTTTTGTTATTATTGAAGATACTCTTAAGAAATTCCGTTTTGCAAAAGCCTTTGAATATGGTTCATAAACACGAGAATATTTTCATTAATAATAAAATAATTATTCTGGTAATTTAACTGATAATTTGAGGCGTATTTTTACGCTTATATTATTAGATTTAATAATGTTAAAGATATGATTCTAAATTTCTCATTAAAAATTTGACAGCTTTTCAAGTATCAATTTAAAGAGGAAGATCAGTTGATGAAATTTTATTCATACATTTGTGAATAATAAAATTTATCCAGACTTTTAGTTTAATTTAAAACTTGGTGCTAAATTAAACTTGATGGTGCTTAAAATGATCAATTCTTAAAACGCATCTTCAACTTTTCACAAGAAGTTACTACTTTCAAGAATTAAGAATAAATTGAAGAAAAATAATTTCATCAAATTTTGAACGAAATATTGATCTTCGATTCAACTAAACTAAAATAAACTCTGATTTATTTTATATCAATATTTTTAAAGCTTATTTATTACTAAATTGTATCTCTGCTCTAAATTTGCTTCTTTTTTGGTAAAAATGTTAATAAATAAAAACAAAAGTTTCTTGGTAAATTTTTATCTACAATCAGTCAACGAGTACAGAAAAATCTTTTTCAGAAATATTGCATTAGTTCACAGAAAAGTTTGAATAGATCGGCTGCCCAATAAATCATCTGAACTGGACAATATGAATCCTTACAAGTCTAATCACAGACAAATTATGCCATTTAAAAGTTTAAATTTTTTAAGGGCAAATATACTGAAAGTCAAATCATTAAAAGATTCGAAAAGTTAATTTTAAAAAAGCATTTTAAATAAAAAATGCTCAATTATCTGCTTTGATTGTTTAAGAGCCTTGAATCAATCAAAAATATTTTCGAATTTTAATTTTTCATAATTCAACAAAATGAGAGCTCTCATTAGATGCATTTTTACGTCTAAACTGTTTTATGAAGAAGCATTCATTCTCTAATTTCATGAAACTAAAATATTTCATGGAATTTTTAATCATTAAAATAAAATTTTGCTTAAAATAACCAAAAATTTAAAAATTAATTATTAAAATGTATTATTTTTTATTCGTTTGATACTAATCCAACTTCAGAAATTTAAAACAAACATTGAATTAAATTAGAATTCTTTACTACCTGATGCATTTTAAATTTTCCCTTAATATTCTTACATTTTCAAGCCACAGAATTTGCTTTTATTGATATCTTTGTCTTAAATATTTTATTTTATAAAACAATTTCTTTTAAATTGATGTTTGATTGCCTGATTTTTAAGGCATGAAACTTCAAAGGATATCCTAAAAATACCTGCATGTCACTAAAAGTATCCTTTGGTTATTATTTAGTCTTTCGGCTTTTTTGAAAATTTGCTTCGATTCTAAAATTCGGCAAACATCTATTTAAGTAAGATTTCCTAAAAAAATTGATTTTTTTACTCGTATAACATGATAAAAACTAGATTTGAACTGAGTTAATATTATTTCATGTATATTATGTCTTTCGAAATTAACAAAATAATTTTTTTTATTAAACTTTTTTTAATATTTTATATTTTTTGGCAGCTTTTAAATAAAAAAAATATTCAAAAACAAAAATAACACTTAATCTTCGTTTAAAATAAAGAATTTATCTTCAAGATTCATCAATTACTTATTTAAAAAAATATACTCAATAATTATACAACATCCTAAATTTTTAAGTTTTTTATTTCAATTGAAACATTTTTTTAATCAAAATTTAAATAATGTGGCTGAAAGGAAGGACCATTTCAACCGACCAAGGCACTGCCTAAATTATTTTTTAAATAATTATAAAAATATTTAAAAAATTGTGAATTCAAAAAGAAGAATCAGTGATCACAATTTACTGATTTTTGTTATAAAAGTTGTCAATTATGATTACAGTTTTATTACAGTTTATTATCAAGTTTTGGATACATAAAATATTTGCGTTTTCCAATTTTTTTGATTAATTTCTTTATCGAAATCGAATTAAGTCCAGTTCAATTAAAATATTCGGGTTACAGTAATTTGAATTTATTTTATTTATTTACCTCTCTTTACTTATCCATTAGTTTGATAACCCATGTAACACAAAATTAGAAAATTAAAAGCCTTGGGATAATGTTGGAAGAATTATTATATTTCATTTTTAGAATTGATGGAATTTTGAAAAACTTAAATAATTTAGATTCTAGTTTCTGATATTGAAGAAAAAAACATTTTTTTAAAAAATTCTTTCAGTAAAATTTTTTTATTTAATTCGAAAAAAAATTTGAATGTCTGTAATTCACTTCCAAACTCCAAAATACATGACGCATGTTTCTTTCCTTTTGTTTTTTATCAAAAAATTGCTTCAGTGTCCATTCTTTTAGTAAAACTACAATCAGATTCATTTTCCCAGTCAAGCATTTTAGAATTAGCTGAAATAAGTTTAGGAATTATTCTTATGTCAAAAAAGGTTTTTAAAAATAAAGAGTTTTTTTATATGCATGAGGCATTAGGTAAATATATTTTTGGTGTTAAAAAAAGTAATTTTAGCTACAAAAACAATTTCTAGTTTTAGAAATTCTAGAAAAGAAAGCTTATTCCTAAAACTAACTTACTCAGAAGAATCAAAAATTTTAAGTGGGCAAACTCCTTATCCTTAAACGTCCAGTTGTATAAGTCGTTAATTAGATCCCTTTTTGACTACTGTTTTGTCATAATTAATGTAGGGACTGAAAGAATCAAGTCAAGCCTTCAGAAAATTCAAAACAAGATTCTAAAAATTATTAAGTATTTTCCAATTAAAACCTCTATTCGTACGATACATAGGGTCCTTAAGCTAGACACGATTGATGAGAGAACAAATCAACTTTTCATCAAATTCCTAGAAGCTAAGTCAAAACAAGAATTGATAGCAAGAGAAATCCACAAATACGAACAAACTGCTTTCAACCCAAATATGAATCGCTACAAAACACCAATGGAGCTATTTCAAGAAATTAAACAATAGGAAATATTCAATTCTTCTATAATCTTTCTATTATTTATAACTTTGTATTGTAATAAACTTTAGATTTTTCAGTATTCTAATATCAAATTTAGGTAAATTGTATCTATTACTCTTTTTTACTCCTTTTTTCTTTTGTAAAAATTCAAAATTTTAAAATTTGGGGGTTTAAACGAAAGCGAAGGCTATTCGGACAAACCCAGGGGCATTCCCCCACAATTATTTATTTAAAAAAAAAAAAAAAAAAAAAAAATTCTAGAAGTTTCCAAATCTGAAACATTTCAATTAATTTGATTGTCGATCAACACAAACTCGGAATCTGTGTTAAAGTGTGAACAGTGGCTTGGAAGATTCTGTAAAATATGTCAATACAAATTAAGATTGAAATATTACTTAGTATAATGCTATTCTTTTTTGTTAATTATTGTAAATGTTTAAATTTTGTAATTTTTACTTTATCCTTATAAAAATGGAATTATTTGCAGGAATTTGGCAGCTATTTTTCAATTGAATAATTTTTTTTGATAATACCGATTGATTTTACTTAATCTTGAAATTAAATATTATTTTTTTCATCATTTTGTAGTTCAGCTATCTAATTAATTTTTCATTTCATATTTATATTTTTAAATTATTGCATCATTTTTGGTTAGTTGAAATATTAAAAAAAATTTAATAAAAGTTTGAGTTTCAATACGTTTTTTTTAATTTCCGAGATAGACTTTTCCAAATTTAAGAAAAATAATATTATATTCTTAAAATATGATTATTCATATCATCAAAGTAAATTAAAAAAAAATTGCTAATAAGTTTTAAAAAAAGTATTTTATCAAAAATTTTATTGAAAACTCATTTTTTAAATGCTCTACTTAATTTTTAGTTTAATTTATTTTTTTCAAAACTGAAAAATTTTCAATTTCAATTTTCAAAATCAGAATTTTCTATAATTCGTTTTTGAGGTCAAATATGATATTTTTTGCATTAAAAAATGTCATTCTTTTTAACGCCAAAGATTAGGGTAAGATTTTAATAGAAGGATTTCTTGAATGAAAACATGCGATTCAAATACCAAGATAAATAAAGACTCAAAAATAAAGCTAGCAAAAATTTTAATTTTTGAGGTTCTAGGTTGTCCCTAAAATTCGGAAAATCGGAACGGAAAACTGTCATAAAATTTGATGTACTAAAATGTGGAAGCGGAATCTAAAAAACTGAAATGCGGAATCGGAAAAATATGATTTGATTTATTTAAAAAATTTTTGAAATTTTTTTGAGTTTGAATTAAAAAATCCATTAAGAAGTAGTAAAAATTATTGAATTGAGAAAATGTTTCACATATTAAATGCCTTAAGCCAAGTGTAAAAAAATTGTAAGTTAACTTGTTTTATGGTTTTGTTCGGAATTGTGCATAAAATAATTTTTTTGTTTAATTAAAATTTTTCCGTTGATTAGATTAACTTGTTTTTATTATTAATAACTAAAATTTTTTAATTTATAAAATTAAAAAAAAAATTTCCGCTTCCGCATATTAGTTCTCTCTCTTCCGATTCCTCATTTTAGCATATTTGAAAATATTCCTATTCCGCATTTTATGGTCACTTTCAGTTCCGCTTCTGCATTTTAATAAGAACCAAGGTTCTGATTCAAAAACTTAATCAAAATTATGACTCTTTAAAACTGATATAATATAACTAGATTTTTTTATATACAGCAGTACTATGACACTTGGGTTTACCGTAAAGTTACGTTAAATTACGTAGAACAACTCAAAGAAAAAATCTAAATATACTTAAGAAAATGGTGTTTTTTTTTTACTTTTTTATACTTTATTTTAAGTTTTTATTGTTTTTTATGTTTATCAATTAAAATTCGAAAATTTACCAAAAATTACGTTTTTTAATCTGTAATTTAATTCATAGAATCAAAATTGAAAAAAATAATAATTTGATTTATTTTACCGAAAATTACGAAAAAAAAGTCTTCTTTTTTGTCCATCTTTCTAGAGATATTAAGTTAACAACTCGACTTTGATGTGATAGAATCTAAACTTCTTCTTTTAAAACTCTTCTATTTTAAAACTAAAATAATTTTAATTTATCTATAAAACTTGGTTGATTTATCTTTAATATCAAATTTATATAAAAATTTAAAAAGATTTGACACAAATTTATGAATGTTTAATTTTTTCAAAATAACTCAATTGCGAATCATTTTCTTACATTTTTTATTAAAAATAAATTTTTTAAAATTCTTTAGAAACTTTGAATTTTGGAACGGCAAATATTCAAATAATAATTCTGACTTTACAATTTAAAATAATTTTGAAGTCCGTTTTTGAAAAATATTTAAAAATTTATTTATTTTAAATTATGTAAGAAAAAGGTTATCCCAAAAATATGGATATTGTTAAGGGATTTTCACCATCACCTAAAATCCGGATCCCGTTTTTTAAGTTAAATAAAAAATTTAAAAATAGAAATTAAAAATTAAAATTAAAACTGAATTTAAGCTAAAAAAATTATAAAATGGAAAAATTTTATTTTCAAATTTAAGTCTCTGACTTTATAAAGCCTAAAACACAACTAAAGAAGCTTTACTATAAAAAAGCAAATTGGTTTTTGTTTCGTGAGATTCTAAAAGGCCGAATTTAAAACTCAGGATCAAATTCAGCATCAATTGACGAACTAAATGGAGAAATTACCCAAAAAATAATTTCTGCAGACCATAAAAGCATTCCATATCAAACACATAAAATTTTCAAAAGAAGTCACCCATCTAACATTGTCACTATAATTAAGGAACGCAGGAAAATAAGAAGAATGTTTAAAAAATTTGTTGTCAAAATACTTGACAAAGATTCAACCAAAAGGCGTCAGAGTTAAGAATCAGGTTAAAAAATTTTTAGAATAAAAACTGGTCTGACTTTTTTACACCTGTCATTACTTACAATTGGTATTTTTTAATTATTTTTTGTTTTATATTTTAACTTATTTTACTTTTATCTTATTTTTTCTTGATTTTTTATTTTTTAATCGAAAGGAGCTTTAGGAAGGAACTCTTTTTGTGGTTTCAAAATATTAAGGCTCCAAAATTTAGTGTCCCAAGTCATGACTTTTAATATAAGACAAAGTTTATTGTGAGAAATCAGCCTATTGATAGAGATAATTGAAAATTCTGCATCTATTTGATAATTTTTTCACAAAACCTTTAAGTATTTAGTGCAGTCAATTTTTTGTAAAACATTCATTTCAGCATTGATTTGAAAAAAAACAAATATTTTTTATAAATGAACAATTTTATTATCATGATTAGGCAATTTTAATTTATTTAATGGTAAAATGCAAAATCAAAACATAATTACTTAACCAAATAAAAAAGAAAACAATCAAAATTTACAAAAATGAATCAAACGATAGTTAGTTTAATTACAAAAAATTAACATATAAATGTTTTTTAAAAAAAATTAAAAAGTTGAGAAATCAGACATGGGCCCGAGCTGAGCTTTTCTCTCTCTCTCTTTCGACTACAACCGCGGAATAAATTAAATATTTAAGAAATTAATTGGATTATTGTTTACTGAATAGCTAGCATTTGTCAGCGACATGTCACTGTTCGTTGTCATATTCGAGTTCGAGTTGCAATCACTGCTTGAATTCAAATTCGAATTGAGGATCAAAAAATTTGCATTTTGAGAAATCTTTTGCTGATTGTCACCAAACCCGTTTTGATTTGAATCTTGAACACTCTGGCTCGAGTTATAGAACAGTATGTTTCTGATTTTCATTTGTTCCTGATTGTTGGCGTACTGGCTTTGATTGAAGAGCGCCTGGTGGTTCCTGTTTGGATAACTAGTTGGGTTCATGTACGAACTTTGCTGAATGAGTTGATTGATGCGCACTGGCGGCTGAGCGTGCGCCTGCTGCCCGGCCTGGCTCTCTTGACTCTGCTCGCTCTTGGGCTTGCTGCTGCGTTTGGCCTTTGGCTTGTTGGGGTCAGGTGGTGGCCGCTGGCGCGGCTTTTTCGGCTTGTCGCCGCCCACGCTTTTCTCGCACCCATCCTCCTCTTTCTGGGCCTGTTGGCTCAACATTTGGCGTATTTGATAAATGTTCTTTAGCTCATCGCTCATGTTTTCGCTGCAATTGCTCGAGTCCGCATCACTGTCCTTTAACTTTGGTCTCTTGGTCTTGGGCTCTGCATCACTGCTTGCGCTGTTGGTCACGCTCAATTCCATCACTGTTTTCCTAGATCGTTTTTTTGGCTGAGATTCTTCGCCCTGGTTTGAACAGACGGCCATATTCTCTAATCTAAAGGTGGTGTTTTCACTTTGGAATTGAAAGCCAAGTATGCCAAGTTGTCTGATTTGGTTTACTTGGTCGGCTGACAGGTTTTTGAGCTTGGTGACTGCTTGACTCGGCAAATTGATGGTCAGATAAAGGTACTCTTCGTCGTTTTCATCCGGCATCAATTCATCTATGCCATCTTCGTTCGGCTCTTCTTCGTTTAGGGCCGAGCTTTTGTCCAGCTCGGCTCCTTCGCTTTTTTTCAATGGGCCTACAACTGGGTTTGCCGACTCTGACTGAGGATAGATGAATCTTGATGCTTGGCTCCAGCTTGTGTCTGCTTGAAGTGCATGGTGGCTGAATTGATTTTGGGAGTTGTAATTCAAGAGCATTTTGCCCAATTGTCGTGTCGGGGAGATGACCAGATAAAGGATAAATTTTGTAGCCAAAATTCACTAAGGATTTTTGATCTTGTTTTGATGGTTAAAATTATGCCTATAATTATGCAAATTTTTTTTCTTCTAAAAATGTTTTTTTTTTGAAAATAATTTGACAGTGACGCAATTTTTGTCTTAAAGAATTAAATTAAATTAAATTTGTTTTAAGAGAATCAAATTTGTTTCAAGTCAATTTTTAAAAATCTAAAATTAAAATAAATCTATCGAACTGTTAGAAAAAATGGATTAATAAATGCCTGAACATGAATAGAATGAAGCGAAAATCAAATCACTAAATTGGTCAAATATTTAAGGAAAAAATCGTACGAAGAAAGGCTTAAATCGCTGGATCTAATGAACTTGTAAGAGCGCAGAACAAGAGGAGATTTTATTCAAATGTTCAAAATAGTAAAGGCCACGAGAAAATCAACTTAGTGAATGGAGTGAACTTTGCTAAGAGTTTGAAAATAAATCTTAGAAGAGAGAAAAACAAAAAGCTTGTAAGAGAGATAAGTAAACGGGGTGCATACAGGTATAATTTTTTGACGAACAGAATTGTGTCAGGATGGAATGAATTGCCAAAAAGTGTTGTTAACGCGGAAACAGTCAATAGTTTCAAATCGGGTATTGTTAAAGAAGTTTTTGGTATGGTGCATAGAAAGCGATGAAAGACTGCCACAGCTCCACTGGAGCTAAACGTCGCTCGGGGTTAGTATAGAATCATTCTATACTGCAGTTCTAATTACTACTACTACTACTACTACTACTACGTGTTCATATATTAGAACTTTAGAAGGGCCAAAGGAAATTTAATGCTGCAAAAAAATAAATAATGTTTACGTCTAATTCTGTAAAAATATATCAATTAATAAAAAAAATAAAATTTTCGTCAATTTAAAAAAATTTTCAATCAATTAATTTAATTAAAACATTTGCTAAATAATACAAACTCTTTATTATCAAATTATAGGCCTTTAAAAAACAGCAGCTAAAATATATATTAGAAGATTGTTAGTTGAAAAAAGAACTTTTGAAATTTTTTTTTGAATATTTATTTTAAAAAAGACTGAATTAAAAACAAAAATTAAAATCACTTCAATAAAATTAAAAAAAACGACAATTGAATTATCAAGGAAATATTTTTGAAGTTCAAAGACATAAGATTTTGGACTTGGTTAATTGATGAGTTAGTCTCCAGGCAGAAAATTGGTCTATTTTTTCATTAAGTTTATGTTTTTAACTATTTAAAAATTTTGCTTTTTATTTTGAGTTGATGAGCTAATTGATAATTTGAGTCTTTTATACCTTACATAAAATTACTATGTTTTTATTCAATAAAAGTTAGTGTATTAAAATTAATTAAATACGGATAATTTTTTTATAAATTAAAGTTAACTTGAAAACAAAAAACTTGTTAATTCTCTTAATTAAACTAGTGAAATTTTTTTTAATCTATTTGCTATGTTTGTGTATCAACTGCTAAAAGATAAAGACAATCAAATAAATCAATCCATCAAAAATTATTAAATTATCTGCTTTTTATCTAATAATAATTATTTTTAACATGGAAAAATTAGAAAAAAGTGCCCTAGAATTAGAAATAATCTTTTATCCTTTTTATTCATCCCTTTATAAGTTTTTTCTCCATTTGTTTTCTTTTATGTATTTTTTATTATTGTTGTTTACTTCTTCTTAAAAAAAGAAATTAATTCATCAATGAATAAATAATTAAATTTAAACTTGAAATAATACTGGTATATAATAACTATTATTATTAATTTTATTCTTTATCGATTATTGTATAAATGAATATAAGCAGCTCCATTTGGACTTTCGTTTAAGGATGGCTTAGTGGCTTGAACTATTTTATTTGATTTATATCTCATTTAAATTAATGATAAATTGAACTATTTAAACAAACGCGCAAAATCAAGGAATGACTAAAAAATTTATCTATGTGTGACATTAAAAGTGCTAAGATATTCGTAGAGCCTGAGTATAATAAGCTTGAAAAATTATATTTTTTCCATGATTTTATTTTAAATGTTTATTTTTTTGTTTTTACCAATCTAATTTTACGAATAAGAAAACTAAAAAAAAACAAACAAACAAATTAACTTTTCTTGCGTCACAAATGAAAAATTCAAAATAACGAAAGGTATCTTAGAGTGATTGTAGCACGAGGGCACTTTAAATTTTTTATTCTTTTGTCGAATTTTTCTTTCAAAAAACAATTAAATTTAAATGTAAATTTTGATTTTTGTTTTGTTTAATTTTATATTTTTTTGAAAATTAATCTGAAGTTTTCCCATTCTCCCACTGTTAATTCCTCAAATGACATTATTTGTTACCTTTTTGGTTACTTACCGAATAAGTTTTTGAAAAAGTTATCCCAAGCAATAATTAACACTTAATTAGTGATCAAAATAGCTTAATTATTTATTGGATTTTGTTGCTTCTAGAGGCCCAACAATTTATAAAAAACAAAATCATTTTAAAATTTTTATTATTCATCAACTTTTAACAGTACAATAAAATAATTCAAGACTCTTAATTTCAGTAAAATCATTTCAATAAATTATCTAATATTGAATATTTAATAAAATCGATTAGTTAGTAAACGATGCATGCATCAAAGTTGAATTCTAGGATTTTGCCTTAAGTTAACCTGTGGTTTTTGCAAGCATTAAATGATAATAAAAGCTATTTCATAATTTTTTTTTGATAATCATTTAAAAGCGTTTTTTTTCCAATTTTAAACTAATTTCCTTTAAAATGTGAAACAAAATTTTGAGGTTAATTTTTTTCTTAATGTTTTT
Organism: Brachionus paranguensis; assembly: GCA_016802215.1. Classification (NCBI taxonomy): domain Eukaryota; kingdom Metazoa; phylum Rotifera; class Eurotatoria; order Ploima; family Brachionidae; genus Brachionus; species Brachionus paranguensis. Next base: position 1,681,920 of record JAESIX010000008.1, on the reverse strand, counting down.
CAAACGAGGTTTGCCCTTGTTATTGAATTTTCAAGCCACAGAACCTGCCTGTATTAAAATCTTTGTCCTGAATATTTTATTTTATAAAAAAATTTCTTATAGTATTAAATTAATGTTACCTATTTTTTTAAAATATGACACTTTTAAGGATATCCTAAAATACCTGCATGTCGATAAAACTAGCCTTTTATTATAATTTAGTCTTTCACTTGTATGAAAATTTTCTACGTTTCATGATTTTTTTAGTATTTTAAAATCAACTAAATTTCTTTGTTTTCATGAAACTTTATAATCATAAAATATATTTTAATTGTACTGAATCTTTTTTGTCAAATTTTAATACTTTTAAAAAAATTAAATTTAAAATTTAAATTTTGATCTTTGTTTTTGTTAGTAAGTTTTACATTTAACATTGAATTGATCGAATGCTTTACTTAATTTGTAAAATTAAAAATTAATTTTAATTTTTTATTTTATAATTATTTTTGTCTTTCATCAGAAAAGTAACTTCAATTTTTTTATGCATCTAATAATTTAAAATTTAAAATTATGGTGGTTTAATAAAAACCTTTTTAAAACTAAATTTAAATTCAAATAAATTTTTTTTTGTTCTATTTGAACTTTTAGTAAAATTTAAATTAATGAGAAATTTTTTATTGAAATAAGACTAAGAAAAAAAAAGAATTAAAAACACTTTTAACTATCATATAGAGATAAAATCTCGATAATCTCATCTAAAACGGGTTCCATAAGCTTGAAATAGCCCTGATCAGTAAAATGCAAATAATCATACATATCAGTGTGACTAATAGTTCCATCTTGCGGACTTATAAACTCGTGAACTTTTGATGAACATAGAAAATGGATTCGTTTGTCTGTAATGGTTCGATTTTTTAAGTTTTGTTCAACTGTATCATTCACTCGGTTTATCTTTTCTCGTACACTGTTAATATCACGACCGCGTGGGGGAATAGCTAGAATAATTATATGACTTTGGGGCAATTTTTCCCTCATACTGGCAACAATTTTGATTATACCTTCAGCCACTTGATCAGCAGTATGATCATTATTATTTGTTCCAACCAAAAGAACAGCGATTTTGGGCTTATTTTCAAAATCAAGCTCACCATTCTTAATTCGCCACAAAACATGCTGTGTTTGGTCGTCATCTATTCCGAAATTTAAACAATGCAAGGGCTCTAAGTTGGTTTTCCATATCTAAAAAACCTTGGTTATTTTTTTTCAAAAATTTTTTTTTAACAATTACTGTCGAATTTTGCATCTGCTGAATTAGACAGTCGCCTATAAAAACAATATTGGGCTCATGTCGCTTACAATCATCCAAGAATCGCTCATGCTAAAAATTTTTTAAAATTTTTAAATAAATTTTCATTTAATTGTGTTTAAATTTTTTACTTGACTTATCCACCGTCCATCGCCAACTGAATCTTTCATTTGAGAAGGTATAGTAGCCGGATTTATCATTTTTATTGCTAATTTTGCCAATATGTATGTAACTTAAATTAAGTAAACTTTTTATTTGAATTTTTTGCTAAATAATTTATAAATGAGTATAAGTCAAACATTATGTAAAATTGCATTTTTTGTTTTTTCAAAATTATTTTTTATTTTTTGAAGACCAAGTGTTTGTATTTAGTATCTCTTAAATTTTAAAGATATGGGAAAAAATTTGAGCAAAATTTCTTATTTCCGGAATTTCAATCTGGAGAACAGAATTTCAAAGCATTTGGAAAAGAAAAAATCTGCTGTTCAAATATCACCAAGACATCCAAGTACTCAAGAAATTTTCAAAAAAATCGAGCAAAGCGCACCGGACGTAGATGAACAAATGGAAAATAAACTGGTGGTGGAAAAAAGCAAAGATGTCAAAGTCTTTCTAAGTGAACGGGTCGAAATAAAAAACGATAAAGATAGACGACCTAAAAAAGAAAATGAATACTTTACAGAAAAGTTGAGAAATCTGGATTATGAAAAATATGGCTATGTTAAACCGGAAAAAACAAAACACGGATTTCTGACCCTACGTCAATTTGATGAAACTATTAACAAATATGCAATATCTAAATCTATGGAAGAATTTAATGAGTTAATAAATAATAATAGTATTGAAAAAGATCATATTCCGTTATTAATTGAGTATTACAAGCCATTTTATAAACTAAATCCAAATAAAACTAATTCTAAAGGAGAAAAAAATTATCTTACAAGCATTGGTGAACCGAATTCGTCTTAAACTAAAATTAGGATCTATTTTTTTAAATATTAAAATAATTATTTTTATAATCAATAAAATATTTAAAAACCAAATAAGATACATAATAATTAATTAGCCCAACATCTACTCATTTTAAATTTTATTTAAAGGAATAAGTTTGTTACTAAATTAGATCTTATCATACCAAATGAAGCTTGAAAAAATGAAAAATTCAAATTTAACAAAACTTTATTTTAAATTTTAAATTTTTCATAAAATTAAGTATCATCCAAATCAAATCTCTTCATAAACTAGGTGAATTTATCATAGAACATTTTCAGTGAAGAGCAAATTTCTTTAAATGTTAGATGACAAAATTTTAGATGCGTCTGTTTTAAGCTTTTTCTAGATTTATTTGTAACACAATGTTTGATAATAATTATTATTTGAAAAATTTTTATACATTCTAATGATTTATTGATACAAAATTTTCAATCTTTTAGTAATACCAGTAGAGTTTAAAATTTTTTTTGAAAAATTCCTAGTAGTAGTAGTAGTTGGATGACTGCGAGTTGTCGGACTAATTGAAATATATTTTATTTAAATTTCAAATTAATCTTGGAAATACTTTTGAAAATTGTGACCAGCTGAACTGTCTCAAGTTTAAAATGATTCCTATTTTGATCTGGGAAATATAAAATAATTAGAAAACTTCACTATCAAATTTTGAAGAAAAAATTAAGAATATCCATTCCTGGCGAAATCGTATAAGTCTATATAAAAAGATGCTCGAATAAACAAAAAAGTTGCTCTCTATTTGGCTCCCTATTCTATTTGTGAACTTTTTATTGGAACAAAAATTCACCGTCCGATTGAGTTTGTAAAATCAAATTTAGAATTAATTATCAGCATATTAATAAAAAAACAAAAAAGATTTATTATTAAATACAATAGTAAATTTAAGTTATCAAAATTATGTAATTTAATAAGTAAAATTTAAAGATTTTAAAATTTTTAACAGCCTTAGTTAGATCTCTAAATTCCTAATTCAATTTTATTATAAAAATTTATTTTGATGAATTGGAAAAAACATTACATTATTTTGAAGTTTAGTTCCATGTGTCTTTTTTTCGGGAAAGTTGTATTCAGAAAAAAAAGGTCAAAATTTAATAAAAATTTATTTAATCATTATAACCATAATTAATATAGGTTAAATTTAAGGTATAAAAATATTATTTGACAAATTATTCAACATGCTTTATTACAAATAACTTAATTACCGAAAAGAAAATAATTTTAACGAAATCCTCTAAAACATCGTATTCTCTGAGTGAGAATTTGACTCATTTATTTGCTTAAACTTTCCGAAATTTTATATCCCCACAAACTTTTGCGCATATTGGCAATTCTTGGACGTCCAATGAAGCAAAATGGATACCGATTTACATATCTAAGTGATGGTATGTAATTTTTAAGAGTTTCGACACTATTTGCTTTTAAAATGTTGAACAGATCAATTGCAATTAAATTATCCAACTTTGAAAGCAAGCTTAAAAATTTAGAATTATTTTAGTAGAATTAGATAATACTTACAAACTTACAAATAACTTGATGGAACAATGGAATAGCATCTGGAAAAGGCAACATATTCCAATTTTGGCAAGTTATTAGAAATTAATTGAATTGTTAAATTAGTTAACGACTGGGCATCGGATAGATCTAAGTCCACTAAATTTGGACATGATTTTACTAAACTCTCGATATCACTATCTAATAGGGTTGTTTTGCATCCTGCTAGACTAAGTTTTTGAAGACTGTTTGGCAAATGTTTGCATATAATATAGACAGATTCCCGGTCTAAGTTAGTCCATGCCATGTTTAGACTTGATAATTGTTTGAAAAACTCCAGCATGATAATGATTCCATCAATTGTGAAACCATGACATGAACATAAGTTTAAAGTTTCTAGATTTTTATTCTTGCTCATACTTGTAAATGTTTCATTGCTTATTTCAAGACTTTCAAGACTCAGCTTGCGCAGCCATTTGCAGCATCTTAGAAGTGTGTTTACCGAGTTAACGTCCACGGTCGCATTTGTGAGGTCCAAAAATTCAAGTCTCAATGAGCTTAAATACCAGAATTAAAGTCGGATTAAAAAAACATAAACATTACTTTGATAAATATGTGCTCAGTTGAGAATTTAAGTTTCTCAATGAATCATCATTTCGGGTTATATATTTTTTTGTTGATTTTTTAATCTAAAATTTAAAAATAAATTTTTATTTTAATTTAAATAATTTTTTTTCTTAATTACATTCGAATGTCCCAGTGCTAGCATTTTTATTCCAAGATTTAAAGTTTTCATTACTATTTCGGCATTGACTATTCTGTAAGACAAATCAAAGCTAATCCATAGCGATTCATCAAATCTTGAAAAAAATTTTATTAAATAAAATTAATTGTCCAATAATTCCTAAAATCTGTCTTCTTTCTGAATTCTTGTCACTAATTAAATTTAATAAAAATTAATAGTTACTACTATTAATACTAATTTGATACTAATTAATATAATTTGATACTTTGATACTAATTTGTACTAATTTGATTTATTTTAGATTTAGCTAAAAATCTAAATCAGAAATTTATTTTTCTTAAATATATTAAATAAATACAATAATTCAAACTTATTACTTTTGATTAATCCGAAAAAAACAGACTTAAAGGTAGAGTAAAAAAAGATATTTCTCACATTAATTTGTGCCATCTTTTGCAAACAATTGCATATTTTAAAAGAGTTTTTCGCGGTATAAAACTAAATATTCTTAAAATAATTTCATCTGAAAGCTTACTAAAAAAATCTAATTAAGAATTAAAAATTTTAGTTAAGCTTTTGGATATAAAATAAATCAAAACCTTGTTGGGACAAAACACCTTCCATCGGATCGCAGTAGTTTTGATTTGTGTCAAATAATGACGAGTTAAGCCGGTTGATTGTACTTTCTTGCTGGATTTGCCGCTGTAACTCAAGCTGGCGAGACTTTTTTTTAGCATTTCGGAGGACTTTCAGATTTTCCATTTTTTTAAATTTCAAAATTCCTAATAATTTTATAATTAAATTTCAATCATAGCAACTACATTTAATATATGTAATTTGAAGAGGATGACCAAAAAATGTCTTCAACTGAATAAAAACAAAATATCCAAAGAATGTTTGAATGAAAATCAACAAAATGTTAAAAAGACTTGAAAAAAAATTTATTTTAAAAAATTTAATTAAAAAATAAATTCGACATTTTTCAATAAATTGTTTCTTTGGTTTTTAGGGTCTCCTTAAATAGAAAAAAATGATTAAAGCTAATAGAAACAAAAAATGTGATATTGAAATTTTAAACAAGTGATAAAATCAGCATTATTTACAATTAAATATTTAAACATTTAAAAAACTAAAACACAAGTATTAAGTAAAACATTGAGTATAAAATAACTAAATCTTAAGAAGCCTTAAATTATGGAAGACTAGATCGAAAAATTGATACTAAGCAAATAACAATGTAAAAAAAGAGCGATAAATTTTTAAAATAAATTAAACCAAGCTTGTACATTTTGATTGCTTTGGTTTCGCTTCTTCGACCGGCTTGCTGGACGAAAAGGTCAAATATGAATAGACCACACTTGCAACAGAGCTTGAATCGATCATATTTAGAATTTTAGAAAAAATTTATTTTTTTTAAAAAAACAAACCTGATTGTTAAACCAACAAAGTTTAAGCTAGAAAATATGTAATCACCACCTATGAGCATTCCTAAATATGTCACCAGAATATTCTTAAAAAATGTGATTAGATAAATGGATTTTAAAAGAATAAAAAATACTTTTAAGCAACCAGTGACAGTTGTTGTTAATGGTGAATTAAACCTTGTGCAAAGCATCCACGAAAAATTAAGTATGAAGCCCATTAATGATGACAAAAGGAAAAAAAACCAAAAACCCGGATTAAACCATTCATCATAGTTCTGCAATTTTTCCAATTCTCCAGAATAAATTGACAAAATTATCATCGGAAACAAAGTTAAAATTGCGTTATAATATAATAAATCATATTCGCCCATTTTCTTTAAAAAAATTTAATATTTTTCAATTTTTATTTTATTTAGAATAAAATTAACCATGTTATCTAGTTTTTTTTTGGTATAAATTCCATTAGCAGTAGTAAAAAAATTGTTTAGTGTAATAAATGTGTATCCATATACATCGAAAGTAAGGTCATCACTTAAAAAAAAATTGAGAAAGTTCGTCACTTTAAAAAACATCAGTTTCTTACGAGGCTGCCACTAGAGCTCCCAAGATCATTGCATAAATACTCATTTGAATGGCTGAAGATTTTTTTTTACTTTTTTAAAAATAAAATTTTTTTATCTACAAAATAAATGAAAATTACCGCAGAATATATTGTTCACCATACATAGTCATTAGAACAGAAAATCTTCTCAAAACACTAAACATAGGCAAGCTGAAAAAAATTTTGAAAAAAAATTCATTTAAAATAAAATTAAAAATACTTGAGAGATTTTGTTCCACCTAGACCAAAAAGAATATTTCCGAAATAGAAAATTGCGAGTGGCATTATATTCCATGCTGTTTTTGGATCAAAATTGGCCAATTTTATTAATTTTAGTTTCTTGAGTATTCTCAACAAAACCAATGTGATCGTGATCTGTTTTAAAGTTTATTATTCAAAAAATTTAATTTTGACAACTCAAAATTTTACTTGACCAAGAGCCAGTGCCTGGAATGAAGTAAATCTTTGTCCAAGTTGATAAAATGGTTGTGATCAAAATTTAAGCAAAGTTACCTGTAAGAAGTAAGTACAATTTTGTTGGCGAATGTGATCATTAAGGAGGCCACGCCGTAGAATGCTGCCGAACCGAATCTTTCTATCAACATTCTGTGATCCTCAAAGTATATTTTTTGATTTGTCTTTTTAATTTTTTTTAAATTCACTCAAACAAACATAATAAGATATTTGGTTAAAAATTTATTGAAGCTTTACTAAACGTGAAATATCTAATGAAAAAAAAATCTATTAAAAAAGTTAAAATTTTGCTTAAACTAATTCAAGTGATTACTAAATTAGAAAAAATTAATTTTTTTCTTGAATTTAAAATAATGATTAACATCTTGCTTTAAGTTATGTGTCTGTCTGATTTGATCGTGTGTGCTTGAAAAATGTAAGTTTTTGACTGAATAATTTATTATTTCAAAAATTTTTGTTTTTTTGTTGGTCTAATCGAAGCTTGAAATTTGAAATAAATGGGTCAACTTAGTTCTAATATTTGCACGCAGACATTAAAAGCGAGTTGTATTTAGAACCTTTATCAGACTTTCTCATGATATCAAAAGGCAAGTGGTTCCATAAATCATAACTGGAATTTTTGTTATAAAAATTAAAAAAATAAATAATTTTATGCTTTTCATCTTTTATTTTTGCTAAAAATGTATTATTTACCTTTTTTTCAAGTCGATTTATTGCAAGAAATAAGTTAAGAAGCATAATTTAAATTCTTCTTATTTAGGTTAGCGCTCAAAAATAATTTGTGCTACCCAAAAACTAAATTAAATTCAGCTCGTGGCTTTTAATCAAATTAAATGATTTAAGTGTGAAATTTCTTGTTAAATTGGTTTAATAAAATATGCAATTTTATATTTAACAAATATTTGAAATTTATATTTATGAATTTTAACCATATAAATAGAAAAAATTAATAATAAAACTTATTTATTAAATTTTTTTAATCTCAAATCGAGTACAAAAAAATCTTTTTTTTTAAAATAATTTAAAAGCATGTTTAAATACTTGAAAATCATATTTTAATTTGGAATTTTTTGTCTGTACCTTTAAAAAATAAAATCTAGAAAGTTCAGTACAAACTAATTAAAATCAATTTCACTCAAGAAACAAAAAATAAACACTAATTGAAATTCTAATTGCCTCTCAGAATCTAACAGAATACCCTATATCAATTATTCAAAATTCGAACTTGCCTTTTGAGTTTTGAATACTTTTAAAATTTTTTTATTGAGGCTTAATTTTTGTTAAAATAAAGATAAGATTTAGAATTTTTGTCAATATTTTTTTATTAAATGAAAATTTAATTTTAAGCTTACGTTTATCCATAGCGAAAAGCACACACAAAATAAAGAGATTAATTTTTCAATATTAATCTTGTGTTTTTAATTAAAATTATTGACATCATTTTTTGTCCTTGTGGTAGAATGTTAACTTAAATTTTTTAAAATTTTAACCAAGTCAAAAATACGAAATATTTCTTTATGTTTTGAAGCTTTTATGTAGCTTTTTGTGTTCAATATTCTTGCATTTATAAACTAAAATGTCTTGTATTTCAATTTTAAACAATAAAGTTCGCGAATATTTGACAAAGGTCCAAGAATTAGATAAAGACAAATTTACCAAGAGAGCAATTCCTTTGGTAACAGGCACAAGCTATTTACTTCACTCAACTAAATTTACTGCACCAAATTTTTTCTCAAAGTAATATTTACAAAAATAAAATTAGAAATTTTTGTATGAAATCTAAAGATTATGTGGCGATAATTCGATTTCAATTTCAAAAACCTTGTTTATAAATTCGCTAGTCGGTAGTGTATTCTACATATTTACCTCAAAACATATGAAAAACACCAATCTTCGCTACGCAATTGGCTTTAGCGCATTCGAGTCAGTAATGTTTAATTTAGGAAGTGTTTTGGCATGGAGTCTTACCAAAGTTTATCTGCCAGACAATGAATTTTTAAATATATGGTTCGGGTTCTTCTCGGGAATCTTTTTGCTGTTCACGGCAAAATCTTATCTACATTTTTTAGACAATAGAAAATCATTCAATGAATAATAATGAAATTAATTTTTTATTTAATAAAAAAATTTAAAAATTTTTGCATTTTTTCTGAGAAAAATTAATATAGGCCTTAGTAGTTTAGTTTTTAGTCTTTTGAATTGGAAAAAAGATCCAAAATATCTTTAAAAAATATTTTTTTTTTAAAAAAGGACAAACTTTAAAGCAATTTAAATTAAAAAAATTTTTATGTATACGCTCTTTTTTCTATAAATTTTTTATTTAAAGTGTTTTAAGTGTTTAATTTTATTTTAGGTAACATTATGAAGGGAAATATTGAAATTGTTGAAACAACATTTGGACAAATTAAAATCTACAAAGATAAACCGGAAGAAGTTGAACAGAAGTTTTCCAAATTGAATGAAAGATGTGTTGAAAAATTAGACGAAACTAACTCTTCTGATAATGAAAATTTTTTTGGACTCGAACAGGATAATTTTTTTGATCAAAAAATGGTGGATGAATACAAACTAAATAAAGAAATCAGTAAATCAGCTAAAACAAGTGATGAAAAATTGCCAATTGCTGGTAATGAAATAGAAAAAAAAGACCTAAATTTTATAGATGACATATATTTTGGAAATTTATCTAAAAATAATGGTTTAGGTAAAATACAAAATTATTGATTTATTCCATCTAAAAAAGATATCTAAAAAGAGTCGCCAATGGAAAAATCTCAAACTTTTATTCAAGAAAAGAATGATGAATCCTTTGGAAATATCCGTAGTTTGATCCAAAATAAAAAAGATTTAGACCAAAATCAAAATTATGTTCCAATAATTACATCTAAAAATCAAGCTATCGATGAAAAAAAAAAACTACCAACACTGAAATCAACAACGATTGAAAAACCAAAAATTGATTCCAATCATAAAATTTTAAAAGAAGAAGTCCTCAATTGGGAAAAAATGACATTAGATGAGTCAGCTGAAATTTTAAAAAACCATATATGCTACCATAATGAAGAAGGTAATTTTTTTAATAAATTATTAATAAAAATATTAATTGTTATATTTTCAGAGGGAATTTTCGCTATTGATAAGCCATATGGCTTGGCAAGTATAAGTATTTGACAAACTAAAATTTAATTTTGATTAAAATTAACAACTTATTTTTAGAGGGACCAGGTTTACATCTATCAGTTTCAAAGATACTTCCGATTTTGGAGAAAATACTTAAACTTGATTATAGATTATTAATGTGCAACCGATTAGATGAATTTACGACTGGTGTTATGCTCTTCGCCACGTAAAAAATATTTTTTTAAAAAACAAAATAAAAATTTAATAATAAAGAAATAATGAATCAGCAAGAAAAATAAGAAATTGTTTCGACCAGAAAAAAATTATCAAGCAGTATTTAGCAATTACAAAAAATGTTCCAAAAATTTCGACAGGAGAAATAAATATACCTTTATTAAGAAGGTCAATAAACAGCATTACACGAGTAAGAATTTAAGATAAACACTATAATTCATTAACTTTATTTTAAAAAAGACATATCTATCACCAAATTATGATGAAGAGACAAAGTTTGTTTTAAAAAATGTATCAAAAGAGAATGAAATGAGGAAAGAAGCAATTACAAAATATAGAGTAATTGATTCGAATAAAAATAGTGCACTGATTGAAGTACAGCCCAAAACAGGTTTAAATAAGGAAATTCCATAAATTTTATTAAAATAAAATTTTAATTTAAGGATATCAACATCAAATAAGAGCACATTTAGCATATGGATTAGGTTGTCCAATTTTAGGAGATCATAAATACTCCCATCATATAAAGCTAGCACCACAAGTAATTTAATTTTATGAAATTATAAAAAGTAAAATTATTTTTTAAGAAACTGTCAGACGAGGTACTAAAAGCATTAAAAATAAAACAGTCGAAAGCAAGATATGTTCCGATGCATTTACATGCAAACCAGATAATTTTAGAAGAGTTCAGCAAAACAAAAAATATCTTCATTAGAGCAAAATTACCGTTACATTTCATTAATAATTTAAAACGATTAAAATTAAAATTTTAATAAATTTTTAAATTTGATCAAAAAAATTTAAAGAAAAATGCAATAAAACAAATTTTAAAAAAATTCGAGATAAGAGGAACAGAAAAATGGACGGAAAATAAGCAAAAAAAAACAACATTATACGGAAGAGAATAAAAATTTAAATTAAAAAATATTCACAAAAAAAAATATTTATTAAATTAGGTAAAAAATTAAAAATGGAGCAAAGGAACTAACTATAAAATATTTGAGGAAATATTATTAAAAAAATAAATAAATTATAGAGAAAAAGAGAAGAAATGGAAAGATAAAAGAACAAAAACTGGCTAAAAACCGAAGAGGGCGTTTAATAATGAAATTGTTTTAAAGAAAAATTGATTAAGGATGAAAAGTCGTTAAAGAATAAACATTCATAATGCTAATATTAATGATTTTTTGCTTTCTAAATTAATTTGCATCTCACTCAAATTTTTAGTATCATTTGCTTTCTCCACTAAAAGCGAACTAACAGACGGTTCTCTAAGAGGACCAGGAAGTTCAGGATTAACAGTGTCATCTTCACTATCTAGTTTTTCATTTTCTATACCTGGTTCATGAGTTTCTTTTTCAACTATCTCTTCTTCATTACATAATGTATCATTTGGCTGATGTGGTTTAGAAGAATCATCGAACAAATCGTTTTTTTCATCCTTTGATTGATCATTTGTGCTCAAAGCAACTTCCGTTTCTTTAGTCCTAACTTCTGGTATAACTTGAGATTTATCCAACGAATCTTCGACTAATATTAATGATTTTTTGCTTTCTAAATTAATTTGCATCTCACTCAAATTTTTAGTATCATTTGCTTTCTCCACTAAAAGCGAACTAACAGACGGTTCTCTAAGAGGACCAGGAAGTTCAGGATTAACAGTGTCATCTTCACTATCTAGTTTTTCATTTTCTATACCTGGTTCATGAGTTTCTTTTTCAACTATCTCTTCTTCATTACATAATGTATCATTTGGCTGATGTGGTTTAGAAGAATCATCGAACAAATCGTTTTTTTCATCCTTTGATTGATCATTTGTGCTCAAAGCAACTTCCGTTTCTTTAGTCCTAACTTCTGGTATAACTTGAGATTTATCCAACGAATCTTCGACTAATATTAATGATTTTTTGCTTTCTAAATTAATTTGCATCTCACTCAAATTTTTAGTATCATTTGCTTTCTCCACTAAAAGCGAACTAACAGACGGTTCTCTAAGAGGACCAGGAAGTTCAGGATTAACAGTGTCATCTTCACTATCTAGTTTTTCATTTTCTATACCTGGTTCATGAGTTTCTTTTTCAACTATCTCTTCTTCATTACATAATGTATCATTTGGCTGATGTGGTTTAGAAGAATCATCGAACAAATCGTTTTTTTCATCCTTTGATTGATCATTTGTGCTCAAAGCAACTTCCGTTTCTTTAGTCCTAACTTCTGGTATAACTTGAGATTTATCCAACGAATCTTCGACTAATATTAATGATTTTTTGCTTTCTAAATTAATTTGCATCTCACTCAAATTTTTAGTATCATTTGCTTTCTCCACTAAAAGCGAACTAACAGACGGTTCTCTAAGAGGACCAGGAAGTTCAGGATTAACAGTGTCATCTTCACTATCTAGTTTTTCATTTTCTATACCTGGTTCATGAGTTTCTTTTTCAACTATCTCTTCTTCATTACATAATGTATCATTTGGCTGATGTGGTTTAGAAGAATCATCGAACAAATCGTTTTTTTCATCCTTTGATTGATCATTTGTGCTCAAAGCAACTTCCGTTTCTTTAGTCCTAACTTCTGGTATAACTTGAGATTTATCCAACGAATCTTCGACTAATATTAATGATTTTTTGCTTTCTAAATTAATTTGCATCTCACTCAAATTTTTAGTATCATTTGCTTTCTCCACTAAAAGCGAACTAACAGACGGTTCTCTAAGAGGACCAGGAAGTTCAGGATTAACAGTGTCATCTTCACTATCTAGTTTTTCATTTTCTATACCTGGTTCATGAGTTTCTTTTTCAACTATCTCTTCTTCATTACATAATGTATCATTTGGCTGATGTGGTTTAGAAGAATCATCGAACAAATCGTTTTTTTCATCCTTTGATTGATCATTTGTGCTCAAAGCAACTTCCGTTTCTTTAGTCCTAACTTCTGGTATAACTTGAGATTTATCCAACGAATCTTCGACTAATATTAATGATTTTTTGCTTTCTAAATTAATTTGCATCTCACTCAAATTTTTAGTATCATTTGCTTTCTCCACTAAAAGCGAACTAACAGACGGTTCTCTAAGAGGACCAGGAAGTTCAGGATTAACAGTGTCATCTTCACTATCTAGTTTTTCATTTTCTATACCTGGTTCATGAGTTTCTTTTTCAACTATCTCTTCTTCATTACATAATGTATCATTTGGCTGATGTGGTTTAGAAGAATCATCGAACAAATCGTTTTTTTTCATCCTTTGATTGATCATTTGTGCTCAAAGCAACTTCCGTTTCTTTAGTCCTAACTTCTGGTATAACTTGAGATTTATCCAACGAATCTTCGACTAATATTAATGATTTTTTGCTTTCTAAATTAATTTGCATCTCACTCAAATTTTTAGTATCATTTGCTTTCTCCACTAAAAGCGAACTAACAGACGGTTCTCTAAGAGGACCAGGAAGTTCAGGATTAACAGTGTCATCTTCACTATCTAGTTTTTCATTTTCTATACCTGGTTCATGAGTTTCTTTTTCAACTATCTCTTCTTCATTACATAATGTATCATTTGGCTGATGTGGTTTAGAAGAATCATCGAACAAATCGTTTTTTTTCATCCTTTGATTGATCATTTGTGCTCAAAGCAACTTCCGTTTCTTTAGTCCTAACTTCTGGTATAACTTGAGATTTATCCAACGAATCTTCGACTAATATTAATGATTTTTTGCTTTCTAAATTAATTTGCATCTCACTCAAATTTTTAGTATCATTTGCTTTCTCCACTAAAAGCGAACTAACAGACGGTTCTCTAAGAGGACCAGGAAGTTCAGGATTAACAGTGTCATCTTCACTATCTAGTTTTTTCATTTTCTATACCTGGTTCATGAGTTTCTTTTTCAACTATCTCTTCTTCATTACATAATGTATCATTTGGCTGATGTGGTTTAGAAGAATCATCGAACAAATCGTTTTTTTCATCCTTTGATTGATCATTTGTGCTCAAAGCAACTTCCGTTTCTTTAGTCCTAACTTCTGGTATAACTTGAGATTTATCCAACGAATCTTCGACTAATATTAATGATTTTTTGCTTTCTAAATTAATTTGCATCTCACTCAAATTTTTAGTATCATTTGCTTTCTCCACTAAAAGCGAACTAACAGACGGTTCTCTAAGAGGACCAGGAAGTTCAGGATTAACAGTGTCATCTTCACTATCTAGTTTTTCATTTTCTATACCTGGTTCATGAGTTTCTTTTTCAACTATCTCTTCTTCATTACATAATGTATCATTTGGCTGATGTGGTTTAGAAGAATCATCGAACAAATCGTTTTTTTCATCCTTTGATTGATCATTTGTGCTCAAAGCAACTTCCGTTTCTTTAGTCCTAACTTCTGGTATAACTTGAGATTTATCCAACGAATCTTCGACTAATATTAATGATTTTTTGCTTTCTAAATTAATTTGCATCTCACTCAAATTTTTAGTATCATTTGCTTTCTCCACTAAAAGCGAACTAACAGACGGTTCTCTAAGAGGACCAGGAAGTTCAGGATTAACAGTGTCATCTTCACTATCTAGTTTTTCATTTTCTATACCTGGTTCATGAGTTTCTTTTTCAACTATCTCTTCTTCATTACATAATGTATCATTTGGCTGATGTGGTTTAGAAGAATCATCGAACAAATCGTTTTTTTCATCCTTTGATTGATCATTTGTGCTCAAAGCAACTTCCGTTTCTTTAGTCCTAACTTCTGGTATAACTTGAGATTTATCCAACGAATCTTCGACTAATATTAATGATTTTTTGCTTTCTAAATTAATTTGCATCTCACTCAAATTTTTAGTATCATTTGCTTTCTCCACTAAAAGCGAACTAACAGACGGTTCTCTAAGAGGACCAGGAAGTTCAGGATTAACAGTGTCATCTTCACTATCTAGTTTTTCATTTTCTATACCTGGTTCATGAGTTTCTTTTTCAACTATCTCTTCTTCATTACATAATGTATCATTTGGCTGATGTGGTTTAGAAGAATCATCGAACAAATCGTTTTTTTCATCCTTTGATTGATCATTTGTGCTCAAAGCAACTTCCGTTTCTTTAGTCCTAACTTCTGGTATAACTTGAGATTTATCCAACGAATCTTCGACTAATATTAATGATTTTTTGCTTTCTAAATTAATTTGCATCTCACTCAAATTTTTAGTATCATTTGCTTTCTCCACTAAAAGCGAACTAACAGACGGTTCTCTAAGAGGACCAGGAAGTTCAGGATTAACAGTGTCATCTTCACTATCTAGTTTTTCATTTTCTATACCTGGTTCATGAGTTTCTTTTTCAACTATCTCTTCTTCATTACATAATGTATCATTTGGCTGATGTGGTTTAGAAGAATCATCGAACAAATCGTTTTTTTCATCCTTTGATTGATCATTTGTGCTCAAAGCAACTTCCGTTTCTTTAGTCCTAACTTCTGGTATAACTTGAGATTTATCCAACGAATCTTCGACTAATATTAATGATTTTTTGCTTTCTAAATTAATTTGCATCTCACTCAAATTTTTGGTATCATTTGCTTTCTCCACTAAAAGCGAACTAACAGACGGTTCTCTAAGAGGACCAGGAAGTTCAGGATTAACAGTGTCATCTTCACTATCTAGTTTTTCATTTTCTATACCTGGTTCATGAGTTTCTTTTTCAACTATCTCTTCTTCATTACATAATGTATCATTTGGCTGATGTGGTTTAGAAGAATCATCGAACAAATCGTTTTTTTCATCCTTTGATTGATCATTTGTGCTCAAAGCAACTTCCGTTTCTTTAGTCCTAACTTCTGGTATAACTTGAGATTTATCCAACGAATCTTCGACTAATATTAATGATTTTTTGCTTTCTAAATTAATTTGCATCTCACTCAAATTTTTAGTATCATTTGCTTTCTCCACTAAAAGCGAACTAACAGACGGTTCTCTAAGAGGACCAGGAAGTTCAGGATTAACAGTGTCATCTTCACTATCTAGTTTTTCATTTTCTATACCTGGTTCATGAGTTTCTTTTTCAACTATCTCTTCTTCATTACATAATGTATCATTTGGCTGATGTGGTTTAGAAGAATCATCGAACAAATCGTTTTTTTCATCCTTTGATTGATCATTTGTGCTCAAAGCAACTTCCGTTTCTTTAGTCCTAACTTCTGGTATAACTTGAGATTTATCCAACGAATCTTCGACTAATATTAATGATTTTTTGCTTTCTAAATTAATTTGCATCTCACTCAAATTTTTAGTATCATTTGCTTTCTCCACTAAAAGCGAACTAACAGACGGTTCTCTAAGAGGACCAGGAAGTTCAGGATTAACAGTGTCATCTTCACTATCTAGTTTTTCATTTTCTATACCTGGTTCATGAGTTTCTTTTTCAACTATCTCTTCTTCATTACATAATGTATCATTTGGCTGATGTGGTTTAGAAGAATCATCGAACAAATCGTTTTTTTTCATCCTTTGATTGATCATTTGTGCTCAAAGCAACTTCCGTTTCTTTAGTCCTAACTTCTGGTATAACTTGAGATTTATCCAACGAATCTTCGACTAATATTAATGATTTTTTGCTTTCTAAATTAATTTGCATCTCACTCAAATTTTTAGTATCATTTGCTTTCTCCACTAAAAGCGAACTAACAGACGGTTCTCTAAGAGGACCAGGAAGTTCAGGATTAACAGTGTCATCTTCACTATCTAGTTTTTCATTTTCTATACCTGGTTCATGAGTTTCTTTTTCAACTATCTCTTCTTCATTACATAATGTATCATTTGGCTGATGTGGTTTAGAAGAATCATCGAACAAATCGTTTTTTCATCCTTTGATTGATCATTTGTGCTCAAAGCAACTTCCGTTTCTTTAGTCCTAACTTCTGGTATAACTTGAGATTTATCCAACGAATCTTCGACTAATATTAATGATTTTTTGCTTTCTAAATTAATTTGCATCTCACTCAAATTTTTAGTATCATTTGCTTTCTCCACTAAAAGCGAACTAACAGACGGTTCTCTAAGAGGACCAGGAAGTTCAGGATTAACAGTGTCATCTTCACTATCTAGTTTTTCATTTTCTATACCTGGTTCATGAGTTTCTTTTTCAACTATCTCTTCTTCATTACATAATGTATCATTTGGCTGATGTGGTTTAGAAGAATCATCGAACAAATCGTTTTTTTCATCCTTTGATTGATCATTTGTGCTCAAAGCAACTTCCGTTTCTTTAGTCCTAACTTCTGGTATAACTTGAGATTTATCCAACGAATCTTCGACTAATATTAATGATTTTTTGCTTTCTAAATTAATTTGCATCTCACTCAAATTTTTAGTATCATTTGCTTTCTCCACTAAAAGCGAACTAACAGACGGTTCTCTAAGAGGACCAGGAAGTTCAGGATTAACAGTGTCATCTTCACTATCTAGTTTTTCATTTTCTATACCTGGTTCATGAGTTTCTTTTTCAACTATCTCTTCTTCATTACATAATGTATCATTTGGCTGATGTGGTTTAGAAGAATCATCGAACAAATCGTTTTTTTCATCCTTTGATTGATCATTTGTGCTCAAAGCAACTTCCGTTTCTTTAGTCCTAACTTCTGGTATAACTTGAGATTTATCCAACGAATCTTCGACTAATATTAATGATTTTTTGCTTTCTAAATTAATTTGCATCTCACTCAAATTTTTAGTATCATTTGCTTTCTCCACTAAAAGCGAACTAACAGACGGTTCTCTAAGAGGACCAGGAAGTTCAGGATTAACAGTGTCATCTTCACTATCTAGTTTTTCATTTTCTATACCTGGTTCATGAGTTTCTTTTTCAACTATCTCTTCTTCATTACATAATGTATCATTTGGCTGATGTGGTTTAGAAGAATCATCGAACAAATCGTTTTTTTCATCCTTTGATTGATCATTTGTGCTCAAAGCAACTTCCGTTTCTTTAGTCCTAACTTCTGGTATAACTTGAGATTTATCCAACGAATCTTCGACTAATATTAATGATTTTTTGCTTTCTAAATTAATTTGCATCTCACTCAAATTTTTAGTATCATTTGCTTTCTCCACTAAAAGCGAACTAACAGACGGTTCTCTAAGAGGACCAGGAAGTTCAGGATTAACAGTGTCATCTTCACTATCTAGTTTTTCATTTTCTATACCTGGTTCATGAGTTTCTTTTTCAACTATCTCTTCTTCATTACATAATGTATCATTTGGCTGATGTGGTTTAGAAGAATCATCGAACAAATCGTTTTTTTCATCCTTTGATTGATCATTTGTGCTCAAAGCAACTTCCGTTTCTTTAGTCCTAACTTCTGGTATAACTTGAGATTTATCCAACGAATCTTCGACTAATATTAATGATTTTTTGCTTTCTAAATTAATTTGCATCTCACTCAAATTTTTAGTATCATTTGCTTTCTCCACTAAAAGCGAACTAACAGACGGTTCTCTAAGAGGACCAGGAAGTTCAGGATTAACAGTGTCATCTTCACTATCTAGTTTTTCATTTTCTATACCTGGTTCATGAGTTTCTTTTTCAACTATCTCTTCTTCATTACATAATGTATCATTTGGCTGATGTGGTTTAGAAGAATCATCGAACAAATCGTTTTTTTCATCCTTTGATTGATCATTTGTGCTCAAAGCAACTTCCGTTTCTTTAGTCCTAACTTCTGGTATAACTTGAGATTTATCCAACGAATCTTCGACTAATATTAATGATTTTTTGCTTTCTAAATTAATTTGCATCTCACTCAAATTTTTAGTATCATTTGCTTTCTCCACTAAAAGCGAACTAACAGACGGTTCTCTAAGAGGACCAGGAAGTTCAGGATTAACAGTGTCATCTTCACTATCTAGTTTTTCATTTTCTATACCTGGTTCATGAGTTTCTTTTTCAACTATCTCTTCTTCATTACATAATGTATCATTTGGCTGATGTGGTTTAGAAGAATCATCGAACAAATCGTTTTTTTCATCCTTTGATTGATCATTTGTGCTCAAAGCAACTTCCGTTTCTTTAGTCCTAACTTCTGGTATAACTTGAGATTTATCCAACGAATCTTCGACTAATATTAATGATTTTTTGCTTTCTAAATTAATTTGCATCTCACTCAAATTTTTAGTATCATTTGCTTTCTCCACTAAAAGCGAACTAACAGACGGTTCTCTAAGAGGACCAGGAAGTTCAGGATTAACAGTGTCATCTTCACTATCTAGTTTTTCATTTTCTATACCTGTTCATGAGTTTCTTTCAACTATCTCTTCTTCATTACATAATGTATCATTTGGCTGATGTGGTTTAGAAGAATCATCGAACAAATCGTTTTTTTCATCCTTTGATTGATCATTTGTGCTCAAAGCAACTTCCGTTTCTTTAGTCCTAACTTCTGGTATAACTTGAGATTTATCCAACGAATCTTCGACTAATATTAATGATTTTTTGCTTTCTAAATTAATTTGCATCTCACTCAAATTTTTAGTATCATTTGCTTTCTCCACTAAAAGCGAACTAACAGACGGTTCTCTAAGAGGACCAGGAAGTTCAGGATTAACAGTGTCATCTTCACTATCTAGTTTTTCATTTTCTATACCTGGTTCATGAGTTTCTTTTTCAACTATCTCTTCTTCATTACATAATGTATCATTTGGCTGATGTGGTTTAGAAGAATCATCGAACAAATCGTTTTTTTCATCCTTTGATTGATCATTTGTGCTCAAAGCAACTTCCGTTTCTTTAGTCCTAACTTCTGGTATAACTTGAGATTTATCCAACGAATCTTCGACTAATATTAATGATTTTTTGCTTTCTAAATTAATTTGCATCTCACTCAAATTTTTAGTATCATTTGCTTTCTCCACTAAAAGCGAACTAACAGACGGTTCTCTAAGAGGACCAGGAAGTTCAGGATTAACAGTGTCATCTTCACTATCTAGTTTTTCATTTTCTATACCTGGTTCATGAGTTTCTTTTTCAACTATCTCTTCTTCATTACATAATGTATCATTTGGCTGATGTGGTTTAGAAGAATCATCGAACAAATCGTTTTTTTCATCCTTTGATTGATCATTTGTGCTCAAAGCAACTTCCGTTTCTTTAGTCCTAACTTCTGGTATAACTTGAGATTTATAATTAATGTCCAAATTTTTTGAAATATTTTTGCTACATTTGATAAGTTTTATTTCCTTCACATCATTTTTTAATTCTTTAATATCGATTTGTTTTTTATTACTGATATTAATTTTTTTTACAGGTCCATCTTTTATTATCATCATTTCGTTATTTTCTCTTCTTTCCGTTTCCCAAATTTCGTTTATGTCATGAAAATAATCGATAGTTATTGTGTCACTTATTTCATAACATTTCGAAATTCTTTTGCATCTCTTTTTAAATTTTTTTTCTATTTGTAAGGTTTTCGTGTTACTTATGAAAATACTGTTGGTTTTACTGTTTAAAAAATCATTTACTGATAATTTTGAAGTTAAAATTATTTCTTTATTTATTCTCTGCATCTTGCGCATTTAATTCATCTAAAACTTATGAATATATATTAATGGTATAATTTTGATATTTTCCTTGAATTTTTTACTCCTTACTCTTAATTATTTTTGTTTTTAAATTTGTCGGAAATTTACTTATTTTCGGTTATTTTTCTCTAAATTTTGAAAAATTTAATAATAATATTCAATAGATGTTTTTTTTTAATATTTTTTATTCTTTAAATATTTATCATTCATTAGATAATGTTTCATTTGGTTTGATCATCATCCCAAATGATACATTTTGTTTATTCCAAATGAATAATCTCCTGAAATCATTCCTAATACATTATTTTCGCCTTCAATTTATAAAATTTACTTTTATTAATGATTTAATTTTAATCAATTTTGAAGATTCTAAAATTTTTCATTTCTAAATTAGTATTCTTTTTCTGATCTTAACATTATTTACTTTTTCTAGATAAAAAAATCTGAATATATATTGATTTCTAAAAAATTCAAATTATTAATTTCATTGTTTTTATATTTTATTGATTGTGCCTACATTTTTCTTAAAACAATAAAGTGCTATTTAATTTAAAGAAAATTTTCTTTTATTTAGCTTTTCTTTTTTCGCAAAATCTATAAAAATCGCACATCCTATGTTTAAATTGAATCCAGATACGAATATATCAAAAGAATTAAAAAATAAATTCAATTTTGTTAAATTCATCTGTATGTAAAAAGTAAACATAGTTTTTTACCATGCTTTTCAAATGACAATTTCTACTCTTAACAATAAATTTTAAAATCAATTGTCTAATTAAATTAATTTAGAGCTTCATATGACTTATAGGTAAAAATTAGAAAAATAAAAAAATAAAAAGCATTTCTTTATGTTTTTTTTTTAACTAAATGTTTAAGATTTTTTTTTTTAATTTAAATTAATCAAAAAAAAAAATTCAAATGACATAAAATAAGCTTTTAAAAAATTAGCTTTAAAATTCTAAAATGGACTCAAATTGAAAAAAAATTACTTTCACATATACACCACTGAGTTGATAAAAATATAGATACTTAAATTTTTATTTAAGCAAATTTGTCCTTTTGACAAAAATAGTTTCTTAATCGTTTTACTTTTTAATTGTAACTTAAATGCCTGTTAGTGATTTTCTCGTCTCAATTTAGTTAAAAAATATTAAAATTTAACATCCAAAAAAACAAATTATTTGTATTGTTTATATTTTTTTATTTGAATTTAGGCTTATTTTGGCAATGACTAATGTTGAAATTAGAAAATTAGAGAGTTCGAATAAAAAATTTTTCATGTTTCAAAAAAAATCATTTAGAATGAAAGTAGAAAAAGTTGATTAAATAAAAATTTTGGAGAAAAAAATATTACCTGAATTATTGAAAATTAAATTTTTCTTGCATTATAAAGCCACATAAAAACAGAACGCTTGATTTATCATTTACGATTAAAGTCAATTTTCAATTTTTATCGATCAGTTGATCATTTTTGAAAATTGAAAGCATATAGTGTCTTTTATTAGATTGATTGAAATTTAAAATAACCAGATCGACTATAAAATTTAGCTTTTTGATAACTCGCGAAATCATCGTCCCGAAAAACCATATAAATTTTTTCAAAATAGTCAAAAGATAATTTAAGATAAAATCATTATTTTAAAATTAAGTGTCAAACGTCATAATTTTAAAGAAAAAATTTGCGGCGAAATTCTTAGGTTATTGAAATTTATAAATTATTTTAAACTAAAATTTATTTAAACAAATATCTTAATTTTGTCAAAAAAAATAAAATTGATAAAATCTTTAAAAATTTAAATGTTTATTTATAATGATAATCTTTAACTAATATGATTGCCTATTGTTTTTTTATCATGACTTTCTTAATTAAAATTTTAAACAATAAAAATTTAATTTTAAAATCTTGTTAATATTAAACGCACATTAAGACAAGTTTTAGATCCATGTTTTTGTTACCAAGCAACACTTTTTTTTTCTATCAGAAAAAGATTTTAACTTTATACTAAAAAAAATAATTGAAAAAAAAATCAACAATAAATTATTTTAATTATCTTTAATAAAATGACCAAAAAGTCAAAATTCAATTATCTAAATGGACTTGAAATAACAACTCAATTGTCATTTAATGATTGGAAACCTGGCTTCGAGTACACCAAAAATATTAGTATAAAAAATTTAAATACTCGCAGTGTTAAGCTAATTTACAAGTAATTTTTTCAATTATTTATTAAATTATACAAAAATTTTTCTAAAGAATTCCTCGCACTAAAAATTTTACTACTCTCCTGCCAAAAATAAATTCTCTCAGTCCTGGCACATCGCTGACAATTCCAATTACATTTCGCCCGCTTGAAAAAGTCGAATATAACGACTCAATTGAAGTTGAAATTCTTGACTTCCAAAAAAGCGTGAAAATTCCCTTTATTGCCAAATTACCGCAGTACAAGATAGCTATTTCGGATAGTTTAAACTTAGGACCATGCAGTGTTTACGAATCAGTCTCAAGCTCACTTAGATTAACAAGTTTAAGGTAAATAAAAATTTAAACTTAGTAAAATAAAACATTTTAAATCTAGTGATATGGAAACATCTTTTGAAATAGATATAAAAGAACCATTTAGTGTTTCGGTGTTGAATGGTGAAATTGAGCCAAAATCATCCATTGAATTGAGTTTTTTTTTTAGTCCTAAAGTAATTACTTTAACTTTTTGTCGCCTAAAATAATTATTTAAACTTAATAGAGTGCGCTAGTTTGTGAGGCATCAGCAATAATAAAATATGGTTCAGCTGAAAACTTGAATCTTTTTAAAAAAGTTAATTTATACGGCATCGGAAAGTATCCACATATTTTGGTCCAAGCGGATGACAAAACAAGTTCTGAGATTGAACTGCAATTTGACAATGTTTTAATCGGACAAAATTTGACAAAATTTTTCACCATTATCAACATGACTGAAGTAAATTTAAGATTTAAATGAAATTTTTTTCTCAAAAAATTAATTTTTATTTTAAGGTTCAAACTGATTTCTTCATTGAAAAAGAAATCGAATTGACACCGTTTGACAGAGCGTTTAATTGCTCTCAACATATTGGAACACTTTTACCTTATGAAAAACAGAAAATAGCGGTAAATTCTCCAAAAAGTTTGTTCAGTTTATCAATTTTTTTTTAGATAACTTATTCTCCGAATTATCCGAGCTCAGATAATGTTTTTTCCTATTTAAATGTATACAGTTCAGGAAAGTTATCTAAAAATAGAATAACATGTTTTGCTTCCAATGAGCGTAAAATTAGAAATTTTTGAAAAAATATTTTTTGCTAAATTTTGAAAAAATAGTTCCAGAAGTTTTTTTGGACAAAAATTTACTGAATTTCGGAACAGTGAAGACTGGCGAAAAAAAATACAAGACTTTTCACATCAAAAACAATTGCAGTTGTGTGTTGGACTTTCAATTTGACAATGATAATGAATTTGGCTCGTTTAAAATAAATGTCACAAATGGTACCCTTCAGCCAAATGAGACAAAGTTAATACAAGTTGCGTTTGTTCCTCAAAATGCAGCAATTTATTACAAAAAAGTACCTTGCCTAGTTCAAAATCATGTAATTAAAGAATAAAGGTTTTTAATACTTAAAATTTTCTAAAACTTGTTTTTTAAAAGGAAATTTTATTTATTGAGTTTATAGGAACATGCCATTCAGAACTAATGAAGCCACCGGAGATAGAACGAAAGAATCTTAATTTATTCTATTATCTAAAATCGAACAATCTTCTTAGAAATTCACCAGAGGTTTCTAGAATAAAAAGAAGATAATTTTATTTTTCAAAAATTTATTTGTTTTTAGGGCTTGATTGAATTGATGGAACAAAAAAAAATTTTTAATGATACCACTCTAGAAGAAGTTCTCAAGTCGAACGATTTTTCTTTGGTGACAAATTCTTATGAAGAATACACAAATGATGATATTCATTCATTTAGAGATAAATACCAAAAAAGTATTGAAACATGTGTAACCACCGATACACATTATGTTGATTTTGGATACGCTCAAGCAAATAACTTAGATGAGTCGTATGAAAAGTCTATAACATTTACTAATCATACACGTGGAAAACTAATTGTTTGTTGGAATTCAAACGAGGAAAGACCTTTCTCGATATTTCCACCAACTTGTGAAATACCCGCTCTGAAAACATACTCATTTAGAGTCAAATTTTTGCCAGTAAGTAAACCATAATTAGTTTAAAATATTTTCAAATTGAAAAAAAATTTTTCTACTCGATTGATCTTTCTAAACACAGCCCCAGGTTGTCATTAATAATTAAATTAAAATCAACTTAAACTAATTTATTTAGAAAAGCGTAGACAAATTTTACAATAACAAGCTTGAGGCCTATGCATTTTTCAAGTCACTTTCAGACTATACCGTTGCTGACCAAAGGTTCATTCTTCCTTCATGGTGCTTGAATTTAAATTGTATAGGTAATCTAAATAAAATTAAAAAATTAAATTGGCATAAAAATAATAATTTAATCTATGAAGGACACACTTTTCATCCTTCTAGTGAGACTTTTTTTCCGCCTAGATATTCACTTGATACTGATAGCATCATTTTTCCAGCTGGTGTTCGAGACCAAGAATTATTTAGAACATTTCTTCTAAAAAATTCAAACCCAAACTGTCCTTTAATTTTTGATTACCAAAACAATGATGCAAAGTAGATAAATTTACTTTTTTTTTTTAACTTAATAAATTTTAAATTTTAGTCCTTGGTCAATTAAGCCCCACAAAGGTTTGATAAAAACAAATGAACACCAAATTTTTGTCATAAAATATGTTCCCAGGACTGATCAATTAAATTTTGAAAAATGCCATTTTCTCTTAAACTACACGCCTAGTTTTATGGTCAGCGTTGGAATCTTGGGTGGAGGGACATTACCAGAACTAAGTCTGGAAAATAATGGTCTACTTTATTTTCCACCTACTTGCCGAAATAATTCAACTACTTGTGAATACGAATTGGTTAATTTGACTCATAGCAAAATAGGCTACGAGTGGAAGATTC
The DNA here is from genome assembly GCA_016802215.1 of Brachionus paranguensis. NCBI lineage: Eukaryota > Metazoa > Rotifera > Eurotatoria > Ploima > Brachionidae > Brachionus > Brachionus paranguensis. Next base: position 1,655,919 of record JAESIX010000008.1, on the reverse strand, counting down.
CCTATGAATCCAAAAATTTGTTCTCAGTAGATCAAGTTGAATGCATTCTAAATCCTCATGAAAGAAAAAAATCCTTATGGACATTTTCGCCAAATAAAATTGATAAGTACAACCATAAAGTAAATCTGGTTGCTTGGATTAATGGTCACAGGCAAACATTGAAATCTTATAGTGTGCGAATGCTTGGTTCATGTACACATGGATCGTTGCAGGTGGCAGATATGTACAAAGATTTCGGAAGTGTCATCATTGGTAGCTCTGTTAGCAATGAGATTGTTGTAATGAATAACAATGATTGTCGGCTAGATTTCGAACTTTATGTCAAACAAAGTACTGATGATGCCATCGGCAACAAATCCAATGATAACATCTGTGTGCTAGAGTTGGAACAATCAATGGGACATGTTGAGGCAAGGTCAAAAAGAACCGTAAGATGCCGATTTAGACCAGTTAGACTTGTGAATTACCAATTTACCATCGAATACAGAATTATTTATCCTAATGAAAGTTCTGAATTTTTGAAAGCCGAAAGCGATACTCCTAAAAGTATGAAAGAGATTCTATGCTACATGACAGCTAATGGAGTTTATCCCAAAATGGCTATAAAAGACATAAAAGGTCTCGGCTCAGTGTCCAACATTAGTAAAGATTATTTATGGAAGTTAATATCTGTAAATGAGTAAGTTTGATTTTATTTTTTCCATGGAAATACTGTAATTTCTAATGAAAATTTATAATTTCTTTTTTTAAATTAAAATTAATAACTATCTTAATCGATCTTTAATTTAATGGAAAAAAATTTAAAAGTATATTTTTAATGAGTCAAATTATTTAAAATAGAATTCAATTGAACATGTAAATGATACTATGACACAAGGTTTTTCTATTTCTATTTTTTTGCAGATTTTAAGGTTTTGTTTTTGGCAGAAGCTTCTATTTAAACCAATGCTAGTTCTTGCTGATTAATTACAAATCCTTCTTTTTAACTTTTTATATTGTTTACCAGGGCATTGTGAATTTTAGTACAAAAAACAAGAATAGAATATAAAAAACGCCAGAGCTTTTATTCGGAGCGACTAAAGCATGATCTGTAAATTTTAGCAACTGATACATCATCTGTACCAGCTTTTATAGTTGACTTGGATTAATAATATAATATTATATCCAAAATTCACAATTTTCTGAATTTTGCAGATTTATTGCAGAGTTTTGCAGAATCAGTATATTGGTGCTACAAAGTATGCATCAGTTGCTTCAATTTACAGAACATGTTTTGGTCCTTCAGAACTAAAGCTTTGGCATTTAATATTTTTTTTTGTTTTTTGTACCGAAATTCAAAATGCCGTTGACCAGTCATTAAAATTTTAAATTTTGTTTATAAAAATTGGTAATTAATCATTTTATTCCAAAATATTTAGATAATATAAATATCTGATTATATAGTTGATGAAAAGTTTTTTTAAATTTATTAAAAAAAAACTAAAATTTTCTCGTGAATTTTTCAAATTTATCATTCAAATTGAATCAGCTAATATTTACAATAAACTTACGGTATTCGTTCTTTGAATAATATGAAAGATAAAATTTCTGAAATTGTGCTAGTACTGAATCCTAGCCATAGATTATTTGCATCAGCGGATGTAATTTGAAAGATTAGTTTTTCAAATAAAAAAAAAGTCATTAGAAAATTTAATTAAAATTACTCGTTAGAATTTAAGGGATAAAAATGTACATTTGGATATTTTAAAAATTAATTTTTTTAATTTCAAAGATTAAATACTTCAATGAGTCTTGAACCAAATCCAAACGAACTGATATACTCAATAGCAACCAGGCAAGAAATAAACCGCAGAACAGTTAATCAACAAAGTATTCCTTTAATAGAAATGAATTTTAATGCATCACCGATAAACAGTGAGGATGCCCAAGTTGTACTGTTTTTTGAAAATACTGGATCTGTTACAACTGAATGGTAATTTAAATAATTTTGGCATTGTAAATATTAGCACCAAAGCTTTACAGTTATTTTCAATTTACTGGTACTGAAAAATATTCAAGATATATCAAAATTTTATTAACTAAAAGAATTGCCATATTTTCAGAATTTTTTCTCAGCAAATATTCTGCACAAATTCTAAAACAATATATACATGAAAAATGAATTGCAGAGTTTATGCATTTACAAAATACGGGAAACCCATTTTCATAAAATTTGCCACATTTTTCAGAATCAATTTCACCTAAAATATGAAGATACATTCCCAAAAGCTGTGAGCGATTTTTACTTTACTTGTATTGTGAACACTGCGTTCACATAATTTCAATAATATGATTTCGTGAATGAAAAGACATAAATATTATTTTTCATACAATTCCAAGTTGTTCGTTTATTTTTTTTTCTTATAACGAAATTTAAATTTAAATTCTCTTAATTTTTATTAAAAAATTTAAAATCTTTCACAAAATGTTCTCTTCTAACTAAATATTAAGAATTTAAAAGACGTTATTATTATTATTACTATTTAATAATTATAATAAAATATTAAATAATTAATATATCATAAAAGATTATGGTGACAAAAATTTTTTTTAATTTGAAAAAGATCAACCTTTGGTGATAAATTTTGTTCACGAAATGACATTGTTGAAATTTTTTAAACGGAATGCTCTCAAGATAAGTAAGGTAAAATTCATGGACGTATTTTCACATTTAGTTTGGACCCGAAAAAAGTCTGATAATTTTTAATTTTTGTGCTATAATTGACAAAGCTAATATATTTTTTTATTTTTTTTCTCTAATTTTATATTCTTAGGGCCTTATTGTTTCCAAAAGATTTATTACTTGAGTTAGAATATTGGGCTCAAAATGGAGAATATACTTTAGAAGAGCTTGAAGAAGTAAACAAATTGAACTTAAATTGATGATTATTAATGATTTTGTAGATGAAAGTTCAAGACAATAAGCTATTTAGCATTGAACCGAATAAAGGAAAACTAAAACCTAGTGAAATGGTCCGAGTAACAATTACTTACAGGCATTTGTTTACCGGACAAAATAGACTGCCGATCTTGATGAAAATTGCCAAAGGCCGCGAAATAATGCTTAATTTAATTGGTACCACAATTCAAAAAGGAGAGCCGTATGTCTACTTTCCGTCCAACAAGTTTGAATTTGAGCCAGTTGAAATTGGACTTACTGATTTCCCGATTCAAACATTTGATCTTTACAACGCGGGTGATGTTCCAGCCAGAGTTGAAATTGATACTTCACTTGTTGATGAAATGAACCAAGAAAACTATGCTTCATCAATTCTAAAATGTTTAAGCAATTCAATAATCACAATTCCTCCTGGCGTTGCCTTTGAAACTAAATGGAAATTTTCTCCAATCGAAGCAAAAACTCATCGAGTAAATATTCATTAATGAGAGGGATGTGGACTATTTATGAAACTAAAACAAGTAGTTCTACAGAGATCTATTCTTAATCCTTTGCTTTTCCTTATTTTTGTTAATGATTTTCTAATTTATTAAATAATTTAGAAATCAAAATATTTTCAGATAGTAAAAATTCAAGTGAATTAAATAATGATCATGTAACAGATCTGATAAGAAAGAAAGAATTAAAAAATTGACATTTCTTAAAATGTGAATATTCATTTTTGTTAATAGCAATTTGGTTATATAATTCATAAAATAATAATTTTTTCAATTATGAGTATTAAATTTAAATTGTTAAAAATTAAAAAAAAAAATTCTGTTAAATGTCAAGCATATGTAAAATCGAAATGTCCAGAGTTCGAGAGATACAAGATTTAAAAAAGTATGCCTTTTAAAATATTCAAAAAAATTTTTAAAGTTTAAATTTTTGACAAAATTATTTTAAAACTTTAAATAAGTTTCCGTGGACACAAATTTAAAATTTATTGTAAAAAATTTGCAAAAGTTCGATTTTACAAAAAATTTAATTATGCATAGTGATGGTATTTAAATTTAATTAAGCAAGAAATTTAATGATTTTTCCTAGATTTAGTTTTCTTTTATTAAGAAAAGAATTGTTAACAAAGAAAAAGATTAGATAAAATCTAAAAAAAAAGAAAAGTAGTGGGCCTAAAAAATCTGAGCATTTTTTTTTGAAAAGCATCGTTCTTTTCAATATAGAATATTTGAAAGACGATAAGGCTTTCTTTAAAATTCTAATTTTTATAAACTCACCTGCAAGTTTAAATGATAAATTTACACTTTAGAAAAAAAATTCAACCCTTTGTTTTGATCAATATATTTTTTAATAAAAAAAAAGAACGCTTTTATCCGTGATGATAGATTTTCTAATCTTTTCAACGTAAAATATAAGTCTTAAAAATTAATAGAAAATGAATTATATTTAAAATAGAATACAATTTAAAGAATATGATGACAAAATTTTTAAAACAGTCCATATTTTCCCATATATTTTTGAATCAAATTATAAATTTTTTTTTAAAGGCTGAAGTCATATTCAAAGTGAATAGTGCTTTTTATAACATAGTTACCTTTAAATGTATTGGATATGATAAAAGAAAGTTAAACAATATGAAAATAGATAACAAAAGTGACTCAATTCCAGAGAAACAACCATTCACTTTGTCTAATCAAGTACTATAAATTAAAATAAATTGAATTTTATAAAACTTTATATTGATAGTTGGCAACATTATCTTTTGATCGTCTTTTATTGGGCGAAGTTCCCCTTTTTTCAAGGGAAAGAAAATTTCTTTTTGTCAAGAATAATTCCTCAGAGCATGGAATTTCTTTTACATGGCATGTTACCAATCCTGATCACATACGAGTATATTTTTTTAAAACAAAATAAAAATTAATCCTATCAATATATTTAGTTTATTCGAATTAATCCATCTAGAGGTGTTATAGATACAAATCAGAGTAAACTGTGTAAAGTTACGTTTATTTCAATGGATAAGACAGCTTTTTATAATATAAATTTAATTTGTGAGGTAAAATTCTAAACTATTTCCCAAATTTTCAATTATTTAAATTAAATTTTTTAAGATAAAAAATGAGACCGAAATGGAAAAATATAGATATGATTTGGATCTTTGGAAGCAAGAACAAAAAAGACAATTTGAAGAATTTCTGATAGAAGAACCAGAATTGCACGAGCGTCTTGTAATTAAATTTTTAATAATTTTAAAATTTTTGAATTTTTTTAATAGAAAGGAATTGAAACAATTAATGACAATTCATCTAAAATAGATTATCAAGATTTGAGAGGCAAAACGAATAAAAGCAACAGCCAGTTAGGAACTCATAGATATAAGACTATACCACCAATAATTAAATACAACAATTTGGAAGAATCAAATTTGGATAAAGTACGAAGGGAACGAGCCGAAAAAAAACTTTGGAAAAAGCCGATTCCACCAAGTCCATTTTTGCTAAATTTAAATGTTCTAGCTCGCACTCAAGTTTATGATGAATATTTAGAGCTATCCAATTCAATTAAAAATAATTCGACCAAATTTGTCGATCCAGTGCTTGGTATAATTTCAAAGCAAGAAAATGTACCAATAAACCAAAACATTGCCCAAGACTCTAAAATAGCCTGCAATGAAGAAGAAAAAAATTTAGCTGATTATATATTTTCCGACATATTGAGAAGTTTGATTAGCGACAAAAGTTTTCATTCAATGTGTCAAAAGCTCAAGAATGAAGAAATACCATACTTTTTCCAATATATGCAAAACGAAGATCAAGATGAAAAAAAGAATGAGAATGATGAACGAAAGACTCCGATTAGTCCCAAAAAAAAAGAGAAAATTAAAACAGATGAAAAATCTACCGAGTCTTTACAAAAAATAAAGATGTAAATTATCGAGAAAATTTGTTAAATTAATATTTAATTTTTATAAACTTTTTAAGTTCGCCAATTTTTGGTTCATTGATAGAGAGCATATTTGAAAATACATTATCAAACATATTAACTGAAGCTTTTTACCAAGAGTTTAACATGACCAGTAGACCCCGGTTGATTGCTCTACCACCCAAGGTCTCACATTCAAAGATTAATGCATCTCCTATGCCAGCTAACTCAATAGAAAGATCAAAGCATTCTAGTTCAGTGAGTTCTCCTGTAATGTCACTGTTATCTGGCGATGTTGCTTAAATTTTCCTTCATAATTAATTAGACTTTTATTTGAATAAAAATTACATCAACTTTATTCAATAATAAATACAGAATTGATAAAAAATTTGGTCAAAAGTTTTCTCTTTTTTCTAGACAAAAAAGACTTTTTTAAAATTTAACTCTTATATACTTTTATTAGAATATAATTTATAATAATATAATTTTTTACAGTTTCGTAAAATTTGGTAAAAAATGTTAAAAAAGAACAGAATAAAATGATAAAAAATGAATAACTTTTTTTCTAAAAGTTAATAATTAGTTCTGTGAATGCAACATGGTGCAACATACATAGTTGCATCAACTATCAAAATCTGATAAACTCTGCAGATTTAGCAGAAAATATTTTTCAATATTATGCATTCTTAGAACTATTTTTAAGCTTTTAGAAAAAAAGTTAAAATTTTTATCATTTTGTTCTACTCTTTTGTACTAAACTTCACAAAACCATTTTTACTAAAGATATATTTAGAGACAAAATATTTGGGAAGAGATAAATGAGTTACAAAGAAATTATGGACACTTATTTTTAATTAATTTATATAAATTTTAATAATTTTTTTTTAATTAAAAATTAAAAATTCTATTTAAAATTTATTTAAAATTTTGTCAAGCCTTTTTTATCAAAGTTTTAAAATTTTATTTTCATTAAAAAAGGGAAAAAATATTTTATTTTATTCGAACTTAATTACATTTAGTTTTACAAATAATTGAAAGAAATAGTAAAAATTAAGTAAACTAAATTCCAATTATTCGTACATAAACTTCTACAAAATTTTTACCATAAATCAAACGAAGTGCCTGTTACCATTTTTATTAAGAAGTAAATTTTGATTTTAAAATACCATATTTGTAAACAATTAAAAAAGTCAAAATAATTTTCTATTTTGTATCAAAAATCACCATTAAAGATATAAATGTATTTGACCAAGTAACATATTTTGAACTTTTGATGAGCAGATTTTTTAAAAATATTTATTTGAACTTTTATTTAAAAAAAAAAATTACATATATTTTAATAAATAATCATTGTAGAATAAAATATATATTTCTCAAATTTATTTAGAAATTTTCTGCTTTTTCCAACAGTTCAGGTTTAAGATAAAAGTGAATTTTATTCTTAATATTTGGATCAATCAAGTCACTTATTTTGAAATATAGAAGAGCAGACGGAACCAGGCCAACTTCAGCAAGATTTGAGCCCATTAGACCGCTGTTACCATTTGGTTTTTTGACTGAGTGACCAATTAGCTCAAATGGAATATTGTCAAAACTTAAGCTATTCTGAACTAATTCGTACAAAGCATCATATTTTTCTTTTGACTTGAAAATTGCTTGTAGAATAAAATCATCAGGAAATTTTACTCTTATTATCGAGTAATTATAGCGCCTTAACTCAATCTGCTCGTCTCGCTCCCTCATCGCTTTGGTTCGCAGCATTCCAGCTCTCTCAACTGCTTCGTTTCTTAAAGCTTGTTCTTTTTTCAGTTCTTCAATTTTTAAATTATAAAATTCTTCGCTCAAACTAAAATCATTCATTCGACTTGATTCTCTTATTCTCAAAACTTTTACATCTCTGTCCAATTCGGGCACCACTGCTTCGCCAATACTTAAAGCAGACTTTAAGTTTTCTAGTTTTTCCAACTCATCTCCCTCGAAAAAAAATACATCATCATCTTTGCCATCATCTAGCTTAATAGTCCGAGCTGTGAAGCCTGATTTTTTCAAGACCATATCAGCATATTTACACGAATAAACTTTTTCCTTAAATATGGCGTTTTCTAAGCGAATTTTGCGGTACTTTTCCTCACTCGGATTATTAATTATATTTTCTACAAATTTGTTGAGAATTTCGACACATTTGTCTAATTTTTCTTTATTCTTGTAATTAGCAGTGAACAGTAGAGTTACTGAAATTAAAATTGGTTCCATTTCCAAATTTTGAATTAAATTTTGCTCAATTTTATCCTCAACCTCTTCAGCTAGGTACCTTTCACCAGGCTGAAAAACAGTGGATGTAAAGTAAATCTTTACTTTGGGCTTTAATGATACGTTATCCACAACTTCATTTTTTCCAAAGTAGTGATCCTTCAAAGCAATTGCTTTTTCCATTTCTGATTTAGATGACTGCGGTGCAGCAGTAACTGGTCTTGGATTTGCTGGTTTGTTCAAATTTTGAAGGCGCTGTAAAGCCGCTTCCCCAGCGAGACGAGCTGCCTCGTTATTTGATGAACTCATTGATTGAGACGAAGAAGCTGGTGCACGACTGCTAGTAACTGGTTGAGTTGGTGTGTCTCCGAGCCGATGTCCTTTGCCATATTTTTTTTCTTTGTGTTTTGCAATTAAGTTTTTTATAAAAGACATTTTGAGCAAAAGATAATTAAAATTTAGATATCTTTGGCCTTCTGAAGTTTAGATGCGATGGTCGCTTGAACAAATCTTTAAAAAAAAATAACTTTATTTTAATAATTTTTAATTGAATGTGAGGGTAGATTTGTCGTTAAATTGGATTTTTTTTAAATTGAGATAAAAATATTAAATTTAATAAAATATTTTTTAAATAAATTTTTTTTTATTTTATAATCAGAAAACCTAGTGCCTTCTAATTATTACAATTGAATTAAAAAAATTGAATAATAAATTAGAGATAAATTTGAATCTATTCCAGATAATTGACATCATCTTTAATAACGTTAACAATTAAAGAGTGAAGTTTATAAAAAATCAAGCTGCTAAAATTTTGAAAAACATTTTTAAGTTTTGTTCAGAAAATACTTTAAATAAAGTTAGCTTACTACGAATAGATTGGAATTAACTAGTTTTTTTCAGCATATAATTTTTCAGCATTCCTTATAAAATGATAGAAATAAGTAAAACTGATATCAAAAACGATTAATACAAAAAAATTTCGATTTATTCTAATTTTGTATAAAAAAAATGAAATTTTTTTCATAAATTTCAATTGAATTTATTTTCAAAATTCAATTTTTTTTAAATACCTTATTAATTAAATAGATAAATGATACCAATTAAAATAATAAAATTGTTTAGTTGTATGTTATTAAATCCGAGCAATTACGTTATTTTTCTGTTTTCTGAATTTCTTTTTGAGTCGAATTCCAAATTTAAATAAGGAGATAAGTATGAGTTTCCTTAATTCTTTGATATTCAATTAATGCAGCATTGACAATGAAAAAATAATTTCATTTAATAATTAAAAATACACTCCCTTTCATATTTTATTTTAACGTAACTATCTCTTTTAATATTTAGAGACATATCTCAATTTTTTCTTTATTTTAAATTTGAATATAAAGATAGATTTTTCTTTTTTTTAAAAAAAAATTGAAAAAAAATTCTAAATTAATTTTCCTTTGAAAAATTGAATTTAGATTTAATTTTTGAAAAAAATATTTTTTATAACAATTCTTCTATTATTTATTTTTTAATTCCGAAAGCGACTTGCACATTTTCATTATCTTTATGTGTTCTTTAAAAAATCGGAAATTGAATTATTTTTAACTATTTTAATACAGTTTATTTAATGAAAATAAAAAAAATATTGATTTTTTTCTTCTTTTTTAGATCTTTTCAAAATTTGATACTGCAAGATAATTTTATAATTTAATTATCTTTTCTTATTAGTGTTCAGTATTTATAAAAAATCTAAATCTAAAGAACTTTTTAAATTTCTTATTCGTTCAGCGCCATTTTTGTATTTAAGTTTTTTAGTACAATAAAAAATAACATGGAAAATATTTTTTATGATTTTTCTAAATTATTCATAATATTGCAATATATAAAAGAATTAAATGTGAATAAAAATTTCTTACCTTGATTTTTATTGAAATAGTCAATTTTGTCTTTGGCAAAATACCAGGCGATAGCTATCTGCAAAAATAATACCGAAACCAAAGATATCAACAGCAAAAATATTTTGAATTCAAATTTAGAAATTAAAAATTGAAAATAATTATTTGATAGATATTTATATGGCTCGTAAAAAAATAAATCGAAATAAAATATAGACAAATCAATTAAGAACAATAGCCAACTTGAAAAATTGCCGCGAACTTCGTCAAGATAAGACGGAAATTGACCAATTGACCAAAAATCTTTGGACGATTTGTTACTGCTATTTTTAAAATCTGTTCTAGCACAAACCAACTTAAAAAATTCTTCTGCTGATCTGCTTGTTGAAAGATTATTAAATGTGAGTTTTTCCATAAAATATTCTTTGACGTTTATTTTAAATTAAAAATTATTAAATAAATATGAGCATAATTTTATTCAAAAAATATATTTTTATTATGTTCTGAATTGCAAAAAAATATTTAATTTTGAATTATTACATCTAAACAATCTGAACAACGCGTTCAAGTTATAAGAAAGCTTTTTTTAAAGGGAAAACATTGCGAAAGTTTGTTAAATTTGTGCCATAAAGCTTGATTTAGAAAAAAATTTACTCGAGATTCTTAAATTCAATAAAAATGAGCTTTAGATTGCTAAACCGAATCGGATTATCGAGTAAACACTTTCTCTATAGTAAAAATTCAACTAGTTTTTTTCATAAATCATGTCCGATTTTGTACGGTAGGTAAAAATAGTCTTTATGAAAAAAAAATTAAAAAATTAATTGATTTTAGCTGCTCCAATTCAATTGAAAATGCCATCTCTAAGTCCAACCATGACTGAGGGCAGCATAGTGAAGTGGCTCAAGAAAGAAGGTGACCAGGTAGCTCCTGGAGATGTTTTGATGGAAATTCAAACAGATAAAGCTATAGTGGCTTTCGAAATAGAGGAAGAAGGAACTCTGGCCAAAATATTATTGCCCGATGACTCAAAAAACATTCAAGTTGGAACTTTGGTCGGACTTGTCTCTTTGCCTGGAGATGACTGGAAGACTGTTTCTGTACCACAAGAATCTGCTTCATCTAGTACAACACCCCAAGCATCTGTTGAGACACCTCAGCAACCATTAGCCCATGGATCGAGTGAAATGTCACAGTAATTAAATTTTTTTTTCTTAAATATTCTAAATAAATTCATCAAAATTTACAGAAATGATTTTATCTAAGGTTTTTGCAAAAACTTGTACAAAATTACTTTTTATTCTTTCGTAATATTTAAGGGTAAAAGATAAAATTAAAAAAAATTAATCATAATAATTGTGAATTTTTCAAAATTTAAATTTTACAAATTTTTAAAAACTTTGTTTTTAATCAATTTAATATCGAATTTGTAAAAAAATTTAATATAAAAAATATAATAAATTATATTTTGATAAAATTCATAATATTTTTGACGTTTCTTCGTGATCTTAGGGTTTTTATTTTATACATTCTATTTAAAAATCAAAAGTAATTTTTCGCAAACTAATACAAAAACTCTAGATCAAATCTGACCATTTTTATTCAAAAAGCAACAAAATCTGAATAAATTCCTAAAAAATTAAATTAAAGACGCATAGGACCTGCTGCTAGGAACCTTGTCCATTTATATGGTGTTGACACAAGTAAATTAAAGCCATCAGGTCCGCATGGATTTATATTGAAAAGGTAGAGAGTTTTTTTTGTTAAGTTATCTCAAAATTTTAAATTAATTCTTAATTTTTTTTTCCATCATTATATTGATGTGAAAGCATATATAGATCACAATGGATTGAAGCCTAAATTGGCTGAATCTGCTCCAGAGATCCCAACTGAGCCAAAGCCGAAGGAAGCTCAAGTTACAAAACCATCCGGATCTCACCCGGAGTACCAGCCTGATTATCAAGATATCGAGCTTTCTAACATGAGAAAAGTAATTGCCAAAAGATTGGTATTTTCAAAATCAACTATACCTCACTCTTACATCACTGCCAATTGTCTTGTTGACAAAATTATCAATATTAGAAAAGAAATGATCAAAAATAAACAAAAAGTTTCCATAAATGACTTTATTACTAAAGCTGTAGCTTTGGCTCTGAGAGTAAGTTATTAAAATTTAAATTTAGATTAAATTAAAAAAATTTTTTTAGTTAGTTCCTGAATTGAATTCGAATATGAACGAAAAAACCGGTGAATACAGTCTATTAAATACTGTCGATGTATCAATCGCTGTTGCCACTGATAATGGACTAATAACACCGATTGTGAAAGATGCCGATAAAATCGATGTATTAGATATATCGGAAAATGTTAAATTATTAGCTGAAAAAGCCAGAGAAGGTAGACTAATGCCGCACGAATTCCAAGGCGGTTCATTCACCATCTCTAATTTGGGCATGTTTGGAATAAATGAATTTTCTGCTGTTATCAATCCACCACAAATTGGCATTTTGGCTGTCGGTAAATCTCAATTGAAGTTTAATACAAATATGGAAAAACAAACTGAAATCTCGATGACTCTTAGCTATGATGAAAGATGCTGTAGTTTGGACCGAGCTCAAACTTTTATGAATACCCTTAACTTTTTTCTCTCAAATCCGGATTTATTGGTTCAACAAAAACCAGATCTTTGAATTTAAATTATTGTTCGGCCCAAAAATAATTAAATCAATTAAAATTTTGACAAATTTTTTAGTCACCATATTTTAAAAATAAAGTAAAAATGATCCAGTTTTTATCTTTTGAATCTTAATTGAATTTTTAACCGTAAATTTAATTAATTTATTTATTTTATTGAAAATTTTGAAAAGAGGCGACTCTGCAAAAAAGCTTCATTCTTTATTAGTTACATTTTTTTAGTAATTTTAGAGTTAAAAAAGCCACCCTTCTATAGTTTAATGAGTAAAAACTTTATTTTTGGGAAAAAATTCAATTTTTTTAAAATAAATTTATCGTATATTTTTAAATAACGGGTGTAGAATAAAAAATGGCACAAAATTAATTTTATCATAAAAAAATTTTTATTTTACAAAGGCTTTAAATTTTTTTTAATATTATAACTGAACCTTCCTATTTTGAAATAATAATATCAGTTAAGGTATTGAACACCATAACGACGTATGATATCGAGCCTAGAGCGAACAGTCTTGGCATGGTCTTGTACAACCTTTGGGTCCATATTGCTAAGGCAAGTGCGAATTTTGTTTTCGGGTTGTTCTTTGTCCTTCCAATCACCCTCATAAACTTTAGTTTTCAAATTTCCCCAAAAATCTTCGATTGGTCCTGCTTTTGGTACGTTTGCTGGATTCACTTTGGCAACATACCTTATATTTATATCTTACATATAATTCTGTACCATATTCGCATAATGAGATGATGCTAAGTCGGGCCAAAATACTTAATTGCCATTCTGATAATATTCTTTAATCATTGGTTCAAGTCATTTCTTAATACACTCTCCAAGGTAGACATGTTGATTGACCGCTAAACCATTAGGTAAAATATGGTTCGCTTATTCTGCGTTGTGAAATAGCCAACCAGACCATTAATTTCTCTTCAAATTTTTTTAACGTACTTGTTCTTTACACTCTCCGGCGTCTTGGTTGCCTTACTGCTATAAAAAATATCATTCCCTGGCAGAGCGGTGTTACCAAGAGTGAAATATGATTCATCATCAATTATAAATTCATATCTGCTATATTTTAAAAGCATTCGACGACATTTTGGCCTGGCTTCCTTCTCCTGATTAACATTTAAATGAAGTCTCTTGTGTTTTTTATACTCTTTGATGTTTGTATACTTCTTTTAAATCTTACCGATGTGGGTATAGTGGAAATTAAACTTTCGTGCCATCTTTTTTTGCGAAAGACCCGATTAATGATTTAAATAGGCTCTAAGTTTAGCCACCATTAGTTTCGTCGCTATTTTAGCAGGTCTACCACTTCCCTTTTTTCTCTTGAAAGCTTTATCTTTTTCTATAATATTTAGCCAACGATAAACAGAACGTTTTTTGTATCCAAGACCAGTGAATCGCCTTTCAACTTCTGCCTTTGGCAAATTTTGATTAATTTTTACAAAGTTGTGCAAATCTTTTTTGGTGGTTTCGTACATTTTTTACTAACAACTTTTCGAAAATTCAACTTTTTGAAATAATTTTTTTTATTTCAAAACTAGGATCAGTCTGATTTCAAATTTTGAAAAAAATTGGGAAAGGTCTTGTCCATTCGTATAGCAAATTATATTTAACTTTTGTGCCATTTTTTATTCTACATCCGTTATTTGTGCTGTTTCAAAATAAAAAATTTCATCTAAAAATATATTCTGATAATTTTGATTAAAATGATGATGCATGATTAATGAATTTGAAGATAATGATCAACTCAAGAAGGAAACTAATAAAAATGTGGGTATTGATTATTTTTGCATTCAAAATGACAATAATAGATAGTTTTAAATTTTTATTTTTTTAATTAAGGCTGAATCAAAGAAAGAAAAGATTTGAAAAAATCGAAAAAAAACGACCAAAATCAAGCCTTTCTTTGTTGTTAAGACTGTTAGTTTAGCAATTAATTTTTGCTTTGAATTTAATCTAATAAAAAATTCTAAATTTGGAAAGAAAATATTTAAGTTTTCGGTTCAGAACATAAGTGTTTTAATTGTAAAAAGAATTTTTTCAAAAAAATAGCCTAAAAACAAAAAATTTTATTTACTCACTAAATTTTATTAATTAAGTGAATAAAATGACCTTTCGTGAATAAGTAATCAAAGTATTGCCAAAATTTTTATTTACAAGATCTGAATACTTTAAAGATCGTAAGTAGTGTTTTAGCAATATTTTTTAGCCCGAAAATTGTGATTATTTTCATTAATTTTAATTTCAACTTTTTATTTTGGAACAAAAAAAATTTCTAATAAAAATCTTACTTTTTTATTAAAAAATATCCGAAAAAATTTTTAAGTCAAAGCAATAAAAAAAAATAATTTTAAATTCTCACACTTAAATTTTTTTTAATTTGTATCTTTTTTTAATATAATTAAATAGTCTGGATCTGAATTGTTCTGTTAGTGAATTTAAGTAAATGAAAAGTGTTGAAACGTTTTATCTTCGAATGCTTAGTTCCAATAAATTTGTAATCAAAATTAAAATTTGCTTATGATAAATATTTTCTAAGATTTTTTTTATATAAACTCATTTTAAAACTAAATTTAACGCTTAAATAAAAATAAACATTTTTACCAGGTTGTACATTAGACGAATTATCATTATTTAAAAAAAAGTAAAATTCATCTAAATATGCTAAATAATATAGTTTTTGTTTTAATTAAAAGATAAGCATCTACACAAAAAAAAAGAAATGTTTATACTAATGCTAAGTTTTGATCTAAAAGAATATTCATTTATTGCATAATAAGTTTTATATCTATCCAAAATAGCGAGTAGAAACGAAAAAAGTAAATTTTAATACTTTCAAATTCTAATGAGGCAAACTATTTCTCATCATAATCGGAAGGCAACTATACTCTTTTTATTGGCACTAGTAATTAACCGATTTGTATCTAAATAAAGTCATGCTTTTCTAGTATATTTATATTAATTTTCAATAAACATTATTTCATTTTCAAATTTTTTTAATTTCTAAATTAGGAATTAAAATTATATAAAATAGTTGTAAATATTTGATCTCACCCATGCGAAAATTTTTTATATATTCAAGTTCAGATTTAATGTGTTAAATAAAATGGATTTTTTTTCAAATAAAAACCTTAATAAAATAAGTTTATTAAATTAGCTAAGCAAGCAGGAATTCACTGATAACTTTATATCAGTTTAGCTTTAGCCACTTTTCCGGTAGCTATTATTTTTTAATTAAAATGATTAAGCTAAAAAAAGTTTACATTCAAGTAAACACCCTGTGAAAGTAAACAAATTTGATTTATTAAAAAAATTAATTTAAAGTAAAGCTTTGACTTAAAGTAAACAAAAATCCCTGGGGTCTGAAAGCTAAAAAAATCAATATTTTCCGCAACCATCAAAGCTTTTGATTTTCTTGTTTAGCAATTATTATTTGAAAAAAATTAGATATATTTTGTGTCTGCTTTACTCTGAATAATAATGAATAAGAAAATAAAATTAAAAATATTAAGTAATTTTTTTAAATAAAATTTCAATTCGAGTTAAATCAATAATTCATGAAAAAAAAGAATTCGACTAAATAAATTGCATTCAGGATATTTGAATTAAGATTATTTCTTAAGGTTACTGTATCAGCCAAAAGCCTAGAGTTTCCTCTAAGTCTTAGCTTCAACTGGCAAAAATTATTAATAAAAATAATCTATTCGTAGAATTTGTTCTTAAAAAAAAGGATTTTTTAATAGATAATTATTTTTTGCTTAATCACTGCTTTACACTTGATAAGATTTTATCAATAATTAAATTTTAGTGAAGAGTGCTTTTAAGCTTGAGTGTTTAGTTTGGATTATTCTTCAAAAATTTTAAATTCTGAGATTCTTTAAAAAAGCCTTTTTTTCAAATCTAAACGACACTTTTGTTTGCCTTGTAAATATCAACAAACTTTTTTCCAAAGTTCTTATTCTCAATTGTGTATATTTCAAGAAAATTTAATTAATTAAAAAAAAAATCAAAAAAAAATCTATAAGAAACCATGCCTTGAATTAAGTCAATATTAGATTAGTTTTGACAAGTCTAGTATTATATCATATAAATAGTATATTTATTTTAGCTGTGAGAAATTATATAGATAAATCTTTAATCAAGTTTGGCATTAGAATAAAGAAAGCTCAATGGCATTATTTATTCTAAAGTTAATTCACAAATATTTTCATATCAAATAAGATAATTTTTTCAACTTTCTTTTAAATATTTTAAGATACCTTAAATCAAAAATGAGGAAAAAGAGGGTGGCAAGGCTGAAATTGTCTTTGCATTGAATTTCAATTCAAAAGAGCCCATTTATCTTCTGTTATTTAAAATTCAAAGTCATTTATTTCGTGATAAATTTCCTGATTGTTTGACATTATGAATAACTTCTAATTATTCAATGAAAATTTTGGTTTTAAATTGCAAATTTTATCATGTTTTGAATGTTAATTTTGAATGCAAATAGATTAATTATATTCAATTTTACAATCATTTTATGCCTTGCCAACCAAATCTTTTCTAATTATTTTCTGATACTTTGGCTCTTAGTCTGCATATTGAGATTCATCAATAATTGTTATTATTAAAACTATAAATTTGATTTATTTTAAAAGCGAGAGTTGAAAATCGATTTTTAAAAGCTTAGGTGCTTAGAAAATAACATTAGTTCAAATACCTCAGATTGGTTTGGCAGCTAAGTCGGCTGACTTTAGGCAAGACACTTCAGCCAACAGCGAAAATTGGATCTGATTCCCAAAGCTAAATGAGCTTTGAACAGCAATTTAATGTTGATGATTAGATTTCACAAATAAGCCATAGGCAAGAATACACAAGTGTTGTTTTTTACTGAAAGATAAAAATCCCTGATGAGGGAGATAAAATTATTCGAATAAAATTCAGATTAATTTTGTGCGATCAAAACATTAAATCGATTCCAATCAGTCAGTCAAATATTAGAAATAAATGATTACTTTAACCTAATTTTTTTAATTTATAAATTTTATACAATTGGTAGTATTTGCTTGATAAGCAACACTAGATTTTTAATACCAAAATTTACTAGGCTGAGTTAATATACAAAATTTTTGTAATAAATTTTGATCCATTTTTTTGCTTTTATTTGGAAATCTAATTTTAACATGAAATAAAAAGAATGCATGATTTTAATTTTAAATTAATTAGTTATTTTTAAATAACGATATTTGACATTGAATCGAGAAATGGATCAATTTTCCCAATTTTTAAACATCACACTGATTTTGGGAATTAAAAAAATTCAGAATATAATAAAAAAAATTACAAGCAAACATTTTTTGTGTAAAATAAAGCTAGAATATTATTGTTTCCTTAAAATTTTACTTTAATAAAAATTTTTTCACTATTTTATAAAAGCTTCTTCGTGAAAATTTATTTTAAGTATTAAACTTTACTTCAAATATTATATTAGAAATTTGGTATCAAAAATAAAATTATAGTTAAATTTTATGGAAGATTTATTCGAAAAAATTAATAAGAACCTATTTTTATTAATAAAATAAAATAATTTTTTTAAGATTATTTCTTTTAGAATTAATAAAATCGTAGAGGTACGATTAACATTTTAATCGAGTTGTCAAAATTAATAAAAATGATCAAACAATAATATTTGAGTTTAATTTTTTAAGAGGTCGATATGTCATTAAATTTTATACTAGACTTCTAGTTCTTAAAGAAAAAGTTGACAATCTAATCTTTCAGATAGTCTTTCAAGTCAAAAAGAATAAAAAAGACAAATTCTTTTCTTAAATAAGTTTAAAATTTAGAATTTTTTTTGCTGAAATTATAAGCTCATGTTTTTTTAGCGCTATATTTTGGTGAAAAATTATGAATGCGCTAGCTTAAAACAAACCATAATATTTTTTTCTAATTAAGGAAATTTTTAATCCCTTCTCCAAAACCCTTTAATATTTTTTCAAGATGATATCAAGACTCAGATTAATTTGGATAATTCTAGAAAAAATATAATTAATAGAAATAAATAATCAAAAAATTAATTAAATTTAATTTGTTTTTTTTAAATATTTCTATGAATCTTATATACTTAAAAAAATTTGGATGACTTAAAGATTATATTATTCAGCTTTTTTTAATGATATTTAATAAAAAATCTCAGAATTAAAAACACAAAACATTGTAATGAAAGTATCTTATGCCTGTAGTTTAACTAAAGAAAAATGAAAGAGGAAGAAAAAGTTTTATAAATTAACACATATGTTAAATGATGATTAAATTTTTCGTTTCTTTAATATTAAAATGTCGAGTAACTTTCAAATAATAATATTTGAATGTTGGATAAAAGGTAGAAAACACGCTTTTTTAGTTGAAAAAGAAAAAAATATAAATTTATCATTGATCACTTTAAACGAGATAAATTAGTATTATATTTTAAGAAATTTGACTCAACATGTTAAAAAGCTATAAATTTTTAAAATAAATAAAATAAAAAATAGATAAAATTTTTATGTTCAAATTTTATACTAAGAACGTGAATTTATCAAAAGAAGACTTTTTAAATGTTTTAGCACAAAGCTAAGTCTACCTGAGCCGTATTCAAATCGTTTTCAATAGTATACTTCAGAGAACAGTATACCTTTTTTTTTAAAACTTAATTATGTAAAAATAATCAGATTTTAAATGATCAAAATCAAATAAAATTTATTATAATTATTTTAAAAAATAATTAGTCGAAAAAAAGAGCAAACTTTAAAAACAAATTATTTCTTGAATCCAAAAACAAGCTTATTTTTCCATCTTAAATATCAAAAAATTTATTGCTGAACAAAATAAATCTATTTGAATTGTCTTAATTAAATTTTATTTTTGTTAAAAAATTTTTTTAAAGTTTTTTTAGATTAGACTAAAAATGACTGAGACACTTATAGATAGTAAAAACGAAATTAAGCTAAATATTAATTTTGCTTCCGAGCCAAAATTTTACCGACTAAAAGTAAATATAAACGGCTTTAGACTAGAAGATGTTAAAGTTAGCCTTGTTGAGCAGAATAAAGATCGAGTTCAGGTAAAAATAAGCGCTTTGCGTACCTTAAAGACAAACAATCAAGACACTACAACTGAGGAATATTCTAAACTCTTGGACATTTTTAGATCAAAGTCAAATATCAAAACAGACACAATGAGATACTACATGGATCCAAACAACCCTCTCTATCTAATAGTAGAATTTAATTCGAATTCAGACCAAAGTGTGCATGTAAATCTGGACGATTCGTGTGAATCCTTGATCGAAAGCGCGGCAAAAAGTCTGCTAAATGTGAAGAATATCGAAGATTTAAGAAGTTCAATACAAGATCCTTTCAGCTCGACTTTAAGCCCCGAAATTGATCAAATTTTTGCATTGGATTTAATAAAAGACTTGAATCTAGCTACAAAGACTACTTTTACACCTATAAAGTTGGTAAATGGCAACAATGGTAAAAAGGTTTGTCGAGTTGAAGTAAAATTACCAGTGGGCATCAATTCAGCAAGTCTTGATAAAGACACTAATGACAGTCGAGAAAATAATGTCAGAATTAAATTCAATCAGCTTGAATTAAGCCTTGAGGCAACAAAAGTCAAAGATAGTTCGGTATCTTCATTTAGTAAGAAGATGAATCTACCTAAAGGTACGAATACAAAAAGTGTTGTTTACTATATAGACCAAAAGAAGCATTCTTTAATCATTGAGGCTGATTATGTGGATTAAATTTTGATGATGTTTTTTAAGATTTTTTATGTTGACAAATGTTATAGCATGACCGTCAAGTCTATTTTTTTATTAAGTAGATTACAATAAATATTTTTAGTAAATTTTATTTTTATAAATTGACCTTTATTATTAGTTCTGTTGTATCTGGTAAAAGTGTGACATTTAATCAATTTTTAAATTAAATATTTAGGGACATAAAAAAGTTCCAAAAATTGAAAAAAAAAATTTTCTGAAGCAAGGTTTCGGCAATTATTCTTCAATTGAGTCTTGGTGAATTTTAATGTTAAAATTTAAAATATTTAAATTTTTTAGAAGCTGGATATAAGTGATCAGCTCATAAAATTTACTGATCTCCCGTATTCCCTCGTTCGATAATGCTGCACTACAAGCTAAGACATGCAAATTAAAAATTTTTAGCATGGGTGAGATGTACTGTGGTGCATGGTCTAAAAGCTGGTAGCTTAGCTTATGGTGCAGCATAATCGAACGAGAGAATACCGTATTTGCAAAAAAGTAAACTTTTTTTTATCAAAAATTTAACAAAAGTAGATAAAAAAATTATTTGAAAAAATAATTTAACTTTTTTTCGCAAAAAGAAATCTTGCAATTAATTAAAAACAAGTGACTTAAAAATTAAAAAATGTTAAAAAAAAATTTGAAAATTAGCTAATTTGAATTTTTTACTTATTCTTTAAAAAAACTAACCGTAAATTAATTAGCAAATATTATTTTTACAAAAAAGGATGTTGTAATTATAATTTTTTTTCCACTCTTTTTCGCTAAAAAACGCAATTTTGAATTATTTCAATCAGCTATGACATGTATCACAGAATCTTATTTTTTCAAAAATTTTCCTTTTCCAAAAAACTGATTCTAGTTTGATCCAGCACTTTTCCTTACCTCTAAACCATTCTTTAGATAAATGTCTTGGATAAAAGTTTCATCAAAAACCAAAGTTTATCTATCGGTAAATCCATTTTTGTACCTATCATCTACGGTTTAAAATTGTGACTTTCAATGCTGTTTTTTAGCATATGTATGAACATACATACGTGTTTTATAACTATGAATATAATTAATCCCAATTTTATCTTATTTTTCAAAATCAAATAAACATTTATAATCTTTAATTAAATTTAATTTAGCTTTAATTTACCAATTTTATTAAAAAGGAATCCAAGTTCTTAGACCTCTAAAATTAAATAATCACAAGATTGAAAAAAAATTAAAATCATTTTTTAAATAATCTTTTATATCTGTTGTAGGTAAATTTTTTATTTAAAATTTGTTCTTCCATTGATTGATGAATATTTAAAACAGATGGATAAAAAATGAAAAAATATAGCATTAAAAGCTTTGATGAACTTATGAAAATTATTAATAAAATTAATAAAAATATACTAAAAGCTAGTAGAAGAAGAAATTTATTTTAAAACCCACTCATCAATACCAAGGATATATTTTTATCATATTTAAATCAATCTTTTACTAAATGGTAGGCTTATGTTAGAAAAACATTTATCTAAAAAAAAACAATCACAAAATTTACATTATCAATAAACTATTTGAAAGATGCATGTGTCAAAATAATGATCAAAGTTTTTATTTATACAATAAAAACTAAATCAATTAAAGCATGTTTTTTAAAACTCATTTCTATTTATTTTCTTTTTACATTATTATTTTATTTTTCAATTTAATTTAATATTGTAGATTTTATTTTATATCCCATCTCATTAAAGTATCCTTATTTTTACTTAAAATCAAAATTGATATTTTCAAATCAAAAAGCTAGATAAATTTATAAAAGATCAATTATTATGATTGTAATATCCAGTGATTATAAAATTTTTTTGATTTTTAAATGATGGATTTCAGAAGATGAAAAATATGAAAAAATCACTCACTTTTTGTGCCCACATTTTCAACTATAATTCCACGATCAAATTTGCCGATAAAAACTAGAACTAATTTTAGATCGAAAAAATATAGAAAAAACAAATAGAAAATTTATCATAGAATTTTTTCTCAGAATAATAATAGTAAATACATTGACAAAATATTTAATATTTTCCAAAAGTCTACGAAAAATGAAAATTATAATTGATAAAAATTAATTTCATGAGTAACTTTTTTTGTTTTGTAAATAAAAAAATAAAAAAATGAAAAATTTATTCTATAAAACAACTTAAAATTAAAATTAAAAATATTTCTATGAGTTTTGTCTTATTTTATCATTTTTCTATGAATTTATGTATAATCAAGACAAGGTTAAAGTCAATAAATTGATTTTCTCTTTTTGAATTAAAATTTTAAATAACTCCACTTATTACCATCTTTTTAATCTACTGTGCCAATCGAAATTTTGTAATTTTTGTCTGCCACGCTGCAAATGTAAAATAATTTTATATAAAGAAAAAGATTTCGACAAAAATTTAAAAATTTGTTCAAAAATTTAGATTTCAGAATTTTTAAGTAAACATGTTTAGTTTACATTTAATTAATTATCTTTTAAAACAATAATGGGAGGGGGATATACTCAAGTTTTTAATAGTTTTTGATTATCAAAAATAGAGAAAGTTTAATTTCAATTGCGAATATCTAAATTATTATTAGAAGCTACATATTTCCAAAAAATAATACTTTTTAAATTTGTTTTTTTTTAATTAATTAATACTTAAAAATTAAGATCTATTGATCGAAATTTATTTGTGTCGAATTATAAAAAATACCATAGGCAAGATATCTATCATAAAGTCGACCCAAAAGAATTAAAAAAAATCTCTAATCTAGATTTATAAAATTCGCCCATTTTTTATTAATTAATTAATGAATAATCAAAACTTTCAAAGCAAAAATATTAAAATCAAATACCTGACTGAACAAAAGCTTCAACTTTGAGAAATTTATTAAGAAAATTATTCAAGATGTTTGTGAATACAATATGCAAACACAATACTGATAAGCCAGTCTGGTGATAAAAGATTATTTGATAAAACAAAAGTATTTAAACAAACTCATATTTGCATATTTTGCTAAAATAATAGTAACTAAGAATAAAATTTAATCCAATTTAAGCAGTTTTTAGAATAATATTATTAATGCATAAAAAATGACTCAATCTTTAGGTTTAATAAATAATTTTAGATACACACACCTTTAATCTAGATTTCAAGGTAAAATGTTACATAAGACTATTTTGTTATTAATTTCGTTGTCTCAATTTCTTTAAATAATTTTTTTTAAATATTTTTTTTTATAATTTTGATTAAACTTCAATTTTTAAATCTCTTTTCTAAAAGATATTTAAAGCTTCATTTTTTCATTTAGGACAAGGTGATTTTAAATTTTAAATTTCAATTTTCTAAATTTAAATTTAATTTAAGACTTTTTTGTAGGATAAAAACAGCAACAATTTAAGCTAAAGTTTTTTGGGAAATTAATTGAAAAATTTCTAAATTCTAGACTGATTTCGAAATAATAGCGTTCCTAAAATGGGTGTATAATAGCAAACGAAAAAAAAGGCTATAAATTTACTTTAAATAGGCGTTGTTTTTGCTTTATTTTTTAAAATTCTTTTCCAATATTACCAAAAATTCAGCAAATGGCAGGAGATAAATTGAATTCAACTGACTATGATCAAATATCGCCGGATTCCGAAGAAGGTTTGATGCCAAAAAAGGCCGGACATCACAAATTCCACATGCCCAAAAATTGCACAGATGTAACCAAATTTCACCAGTCTTAATATAATAAATTTTTTATTTTATTTTTTCTTGTAAGTCTGCTGAAGACCTGAATTGTGACATAAAAAACCAAGCTTATTCAGAAAGACTTGAGCAGCTCAAAAATGAAATAGAAAAATTAACTATTCCAGATCTCCAAATAAACAGCGAAGATTTGTTTGATCAATACTGTGATCCAGCAAATCCTGTTCAAATTAAATTCAATGACATCAGTGCTGCTGCTTACCGAATCAGGGGTGGTGTTGAAATAACACCTTGCACTGTAATTTATATCTAAATAAAAATTAAAGTTTAAATTTAATTTTAATTAATTTTTTCTGAAGCGTTCGCACATGTCTTCGCTTACTGGTATGGAAATTTTTTTCAAGAAAGATTTTCTCCAGTATACAGGTAGCTTTAAAGAAAGAGGTGCCAGATACGCTTTGTTGAGTCTAAGCAAAGAACAAAAAGCGTGCGGAGTTATTGCCGCTTCGGCAGGTAATCACGCCCAAGCGTTGTGTTATCATGGAAAGATGCTTAAAATTCCAGTGGTTGTGGTAATGCCAAAGTATTTAGTGTTGACTTTATTTTTTCATAAAAATTTAAAATGATCAAATTTAAAGAATAGCTCCAATAATGAAAATAAGCAATTGTCGTTCATATGGTGCTATTGTAATTGTTGAAGGTACAAGTATGCTAGAAGCAAAGAACTTTGCTCTTAAGCTTTCAAAAATGTTGAATATCATGTACATTAATGGATACGATCATCCGAATATCTTGGCTGGCCAGGGAACAATGGCTTTGGAAATATTAGAACAAGTACCGGATGTTGATGCGATTGTTATTCCAACAGGAGGTGCTGGGCTATTGGCAGGAGTTGCAGTCGCAGCCAAAGCTTTAAAACCAGATATTATGATAATTGTAAGTTTGATATTGTTAAAAAACTATATATTTATCTCTAAGTCCTTTCATAATAATTAAAATTGAAGTAAAATTTATAAAAAAAAAAGCAAGGAAAATAATAGTAAAAAAATAATTTTGCTAGAAAGATAAAAAAGACGAATACAATATTTGATTTTTTTGAATTTTTTTTTTAATTTTAAATTACATTAACATGTGCCATATTTTAGAAATTTTTTCTTCCTGGTATTGATCTACAAGCTGTTTAATTTGATGAAATATCGCAAAAGCCTTGATATTTAGAGCTAATTTTGGTTACTTACTTAATTCAAAAAAGGTTTTGTTGAATTTTGAAGCAAAAATTGGAATTTGGTATTAGATTTGAATTTTTCCTTCTTAGAATACTTCCAAAGATTGCAAAAATGTCAATATTAATGTTTATATTTAAAACTTGGGCTTTCATTTTTTTAAATGGTTCAAGTATAATGACTAACTTATTTTTGAAATAAAATATACTTTAGAAAATTGTGCTGAAATATTTTAAATGCTGACATAGCAGCTTATAACAAATTTGTATTATTTAATTCCACCTTTTCAGCAACCATAAAATTCTTAATTTTCTATTCGAATTTTTTTCAATATTTTTTATAAAAATAATTAAAAAAAATAACTTAACCAAATGTTAAAAATAATTATTAATGTTTTAAATTTTTGTGCAAATATCAAATTAAACCGTATGTAAATATACAATTTAAAAAATTGATTTTCCTATTGAGAGGGATCACATAAAGGCATGAATCTGAATATATAATTCTACCAATCGGGATATACTGATAAAAGTGTATCTGATTTACCTAAAGTTGAATCTATTCTGTTTTGGAAAATAATAATTAAAAAAATTTATAAGTTTTTTTTTATTGATCAAAATAAATTAAAAATTTTTGTGTGCAGGCAGCTGAATCGGATCGCTGTGCTGGATTTTACAATTCCATGGCAAATGGAGAGCCAACTTTGACACTTTCGGATCCAACATTGGCTGATGGGTTAGCGGTTTCAATGGTTGGAGTGAATGCATTCGCAAGTGCCAAAAATTTAGTTGATAAGTGCGTGTGTGTTCAAGAAGAATACATTGCCATTGCCATTTTAAGGCTATTGGAGCTCGAAAAGGCAGTTGTAGAAGGTGCAGGTGCATGCGGTTTCGCAGCTGTTCTTCAAGGTTTGTTGCCCGAGTTGAAGAATAAAAAAGTTGTAATACCACTTTGTGGAGGAAATATCGATACAACTATACTTGGTAGAGTCTTGGAAAGAGCATTGGCAGCAGATGGACGCCTTATAAAATTATGGGTTACCATTTCGGATAGACCGGGTAGCTTGGCTGAATTTACCAAGCTGGTTTCTGCATTTGGAGCCAGTATTAAGGACATAACGTAAGTTTTTTTGATAGATATTTTTTTTTCTAATATTTTGATTAAGACATGAGCGGGCATGGCTAAAAAGTGATGTTTTTTCAGTTCAAGTTCAAGCTGTTTTAGAAGTTGAAAATTCGGAGAAAGCAAAAGAAATCGAAGAATTTTTAATAAAAAAATATGAAAAAGTAATAATGGGACCTTATGGAATAAATAAACAATAATAAACATTACTGGGCAATTACTTGTTTACTTAACAGCTGTTCATATTAATAATTCATAATTTTTTTTCGATTTTAAAAAACTAATTTATTAAAGTCTGCTAAATAAAATTGATTTTTTTAATTGTTTATTTATTTCAATCGCCATCAATATGGCAATATTAAAAGTAAAAAGTAAAAAAAAATTTTATTCGTAAAAATTCAATTTTACTCGTTTTCATAACAAAAGGCTTTATTTTTTTTTAATTGGATTTTTATTAAATTAAAAAACAACTATTGATGAAATAACCATCATAATTGTCTCAATGTTACTAAAGTTTAGTAGCATTGTAGAATTTTAGAACAAAAATAAACTTTTTTGCTTAAAATTTTGTAAGTTTTATTAGCTGATAAATTCAATGTACCACCTAAATCCAGCAAAGTAATTTTAGTATTTTTAATTTAATGTAATTTAGTCAGAGTTGTTAAATCCTAGATTTAAGTCAAAGTCTTAATTTGGACTTTTTGAATTTTTTGAAATTCAAAAAATCAAAAATTCGGTAAAAAATTTACAGAATCAATTTTGGAATAGAATAAATTAAAGTTTGGTTCTGTTTTCTTGTTATAGAAATTCTCAATGCTCATAATTCCATTTTTAACGTTTTCTCTCTTAATATTATTCCTCATAAATGATCATGTATCATGTCGAATTTGTGCACAGCATTGTACACTTGTAAATTTTATTCACGAAATTGACGAATATAAAAATTATTAAAAATATATCGGATAAATTGATAAATTAATTAATAAAAAAATTGATAAATTAAAAAATTGATTAATTTTTAATTAATTAATTTCTTTAAATTAATTAATTTATTAATATAATAATTAATTAATCTATTAATTAATTAAAATTTAAAAAATTTTATGGTCAAGCTCCTTTGGTAAATAAATCTCCCATTAGATTTTAAAAACCCGCTAAGCACGCGTCAGTAAAAAAGTTTTTAGCTAAGTTTTCAGGTAGGAAGAAATGGTTACATTAATTGACAATTTATTATATTAATTTTATTAAGTTTTAATTTAATTAAATAGTTTATTAGTTCCTAATTAATATAATTTAGAACTTAAATTTATGTTCTATCAAAAAGAGACTGTTTCTTCTTAAGTGCAATAAAACATTAAATTTAAATTTTAAATCTTTTCATTCTAAAGTCATGATATTTCATGAATTTAATGGAAAAAATCTAATTCAAATTCAATTAATGCCAAATCATTAAAAAAGAAACTGATTTGCAAAATTTTATTTTGAATCTAAACCCAAACAATTAAATAAATGATTAATCCCATTAATTAAATTAGGAATTTAGTATCAAATAGTTTAAATAGGAAAGTAAATTAAAAACTAAATAAGGAATCTAATGTCACAAGTTAAATGAAACTTTAATTCCAAAAATGAATTCAGAAATCTGGAGTCGAATAAATAGAGAAAAAAATAGTTTCAATGGAAACCAAAATAAAAATAAGCAATATTTTTAAAAAATAATGAGGATTTGATTTATATTAAAAGTAATTTTGGAATTGAGAATTCAAAAAACTCATATCCTGTGATTCAAGAAAATTATAGTTATTGATGGAGAACTGGCAGTAATAACTCCTCTCCAAAGTTTTTGCAGTAAAATTAAATTTTTTCCAAATTTAAGGGTAAACTAATTTAATATAACTCTAATATCTTTACAAATCCTTGAAAGGATCTATCTTGGATTATTCTTTTCTGCTTATAGAAGAATTTGATTCATACCAGCATGCAGTTGGACATATTACGATCGAATTAACAGATTATAAGTTCCGACGGGTTACAGAAACGCTTGAAGGACAAAAAAGATTTTACTGTTGTGATAAAAAACGATCTTGTCCAAAGGTTATGTTTTTATTGAAGACTACAACTGCAACTGTTACTGAACCTGCAACTGCTCCTACTACAAGTACTGCCGCAAACAAAAGACAGAGAAAAATGATGCTTCAACTGGAACTACTAGAGTGACAAGATCAAAAATCAATAACAAATAAATATTTTTATGATTTGTGAAATTAAATCTTATATTTGAAAAAATTGTGTTTGTTTAAAAATTTTTGGTAATATTTTTTTTTAAATAATTTTTACTTAAAATAAAATTATAAAATCTAAAAAAAAAATTTTTTTTACTATTTATTCCGAAAATAATCCTTTTTGTTCGGGCATGAATACTTTTGTTCCATAAAAATTCTTTTTGTTCGACAATAATCTTTTTGTTCCAGCAATAATATTAAGTCTTATTTTCCTTGTTAAAATTCATTCTCAGAAACTAACATTAAAAAATACAAGTTATTCAAAATTCAGCAGTTCGATCTATTTTGAAGCTGAAATATGATATCCAATATTATGCAACAAGAGACCTTCAATAAGCTTGAACTACTGTAGATCTCGCAAAAATGTAACGTTACCGTAAGCGTTACCGTAAGCGTAAGTTTGTTAGCGTTCATTTTAATATAAGTCTAAGCAGCTACCGAAAGTTTTGCCTTCCCAAATTTTTTTTAAAAAATCTCAAATTATAATTTTTAAATGATTTTTATTTACAAATTTTTTATTAATATTGATTATCATCAAATTTTTAAGGAATAAATTTTTTGAATAAAAATTAAAATTAAAAAATTCATTAATTTCCACTTTTATAAAAATTTAAAAAAGAAAAATTATGAGTAAAATTTTAAGGGAAATCTAACTCTTACGCTTACGGTAACGCTTATGCTTACGGAAGAGTAACGCTTACGGTAACCGTTACCTTAGGTAACTTACATTTTTACGAGATCTACAGTACTAACAGTTTCAAATCGACTCTTTGAGTTGAGTGAGAGATATGTCAGGGCAGAATTGAGTCATTTTGTTCCTTTGGTCGTCAGACTGGTGGAAGAATATAGAGAAGGTTTCGAATCAAGATATATCGAATATCCAACTCTATTATGTGATTGCTACCTAACAATTACTTCTATTTTCCAGAATTATCAAATATTTAATCATGTCTAACCTCTAGCTTTTTCAATACATCCTTTTTTTCTTTTTATTCATTTTATATCTTTTTTTATCATATTTAATTTAACACTGCTAAAGAAAATAAAATGATTAAATTGTCGACATTAAATTCATTTAGTATTAAATTGCATAAGACCAGGAATTATTTTTAAATAATTCCTTCAAGATAATTGCAGCAAAAGTAGACAATTTATTTACATAGAATAAAAAATCTTAGATAAAAATTTACTTACCAATTATAATAAAAAGAGACTAAATTACTCAATACTAAGGCATCGTTTACAATAATATGGGAAGTCTATTTTTTATTTAATTAGACTTCTTTTTAATAAAATTAGCATTGAGGAAAATTATGTGTCTTAAAAAAGGAATTTAAAACCAATAACAAGTTAAAAAAAATTAAAAAAACATAACAGCTTTATTTTAATTTTAATATTTAATCTAAATATAAATAAAACTAAAAAAGTTTCGAAAAAAATGAAAACACTTTAAAATGTATAGATATTAAATTGTAGAAGCTGAATGTAGGTAAATCATTTAATTTATCAGTTGAAACAATAATGAAGAAATAATTTTAGCTTTTAAGAAAAAATTTTTTCATTTTTGTACTGGATTTTTTAAAATTCAAATCAATTATTTTATCCAGACAGTTCAACTCGACCATTAATGAGAAATCTTCTATTATTTAGTAAAAGTTTGTTTTAAATTAATTATCGACTTGGTTAATTGCTTGTTTAAGTTAACTTAAATTTTTTGTAAAGTAATCTTTGCTCAAATATTAAAATTTGTTCTTCATTCAATTTTAAAAATAAAATTTTAAAATTGTATTTATTTAATCTGAAGATCAATTAGTTAATAAAATATTTTGTTTGCTATTCTCAAATTTTTAGCATCAAAAATGTCGAGTAGAAAGTCTTCTTCATCAAAAAAAGTCGAGATTGATCAAGTACAAACTCTAGGACAAACAGAAATACAAGGAGATGAGCCTGAATATGAAGTAGAGACAGTAATGGCAAAAAAGATTATCGATGGTCATGTGTTTTATCAAATAAAATGGAAAGGATAGTAGGTCCATTAATTTTATTAAAACTAATTAATAAAAAAAATTTTCATAGCGATGAAATTACTTGGGAGCCAGTTGAGCACTGCAACTGCCATGACTTAATCAAAAAATTCGAAAAAAAACTCAAGGAAGAAAAAAAAAGCAAAAAAAAATCAACAGCAGCCAATTCGTCTGATTCAGACTTTGAAGAAGAAATTAGTGAAAATGTTAAAGTTTTTTTTACAAAAGAGTACATAGACAATTTGTTGAGTAAAAATTTAAAACCGGAAAAAATACTTGGAGTAACAGATGAGCCAGGAGAATTGACGTTTTTGATCAAATGGAAAAATCAGCCCGAGCCTGATCTTGTGCCGTCACGCGTAGCCAACAAACATTATTCAAAATATGTTATTAAATTTTACGAGCAGAGATTAGTATTCAATAGATAAAAATTTACTTAATTAATATCTCCTAAAATATTAAAATTATCATTCAGTTAGATTCAAATAGTGTAAATTTGTTGATTTGGTTTTTTAATTCGAAATTTGGCTGGAATATTTCAAACAACTTTATTTACATTAATAAATAATAATTTTTTACAAATGAAAAATACAAATTAACTAATTATAAAATAAAAAATTTAGTCATTTATATTGTAGAATTTTCTTTGGTTTTTCGAAAATTTTTATTGAAAAAATTAACAACATATTAAAAAAAATACAAAATAAGTTATAAATTTTGAAATTTAAGATTTGAATTTTGTCTTATTTGTTATCAATTTGTTTGATTTATTTCAGAAATTAAAAATTTTAACACAACTTTTTTTAAACAAAATTTCAGTATCTTAATCAATAGAAATAATTGTTGTCTCACTTCGTGGTCCTCTGCTGTAGCTTTTTACTTTTATTTTTAAATTAAAAATTAAATATTTATTTATTAATTCTAAGCTAAGGCCGATCGCCGACCACTTGCTCAGTGACCCGTCAAATAAAGGGCACTGTATTTAGTATAAAAAAATATAAAAATTACAAAATTGAGTATAAAAGGTACCAAAAAAAAGTAAAAAAGCGCCATAGTTTCTATTTAAATTTAGGTATTCAATTATAAAATAAAATTAATCTGCGTAAAAATAAAAAAAAAAAAAAAAAAAAAAATCATTCCTAATAAAATGTTTGACTTTTAATTGATAAGAGACTGTCGGGTATGAAAACTAAGCTACATCAAATTTACAAATCTGGAATATTAGGCCCGATATGTTATCTTTACTCCCTGTCTTATATATATCTCTGAGCTTTTGGACTTTTACATCGTTTTTTTGATTTGAACGATATTCAGTAGTGTTATTCAGCTTAACAAGTTTGCATTTGTCCTGTAGTGACATGTTTTCCTCTTCCAATTCTCTGGTAAGTTCCAGGATATCGCTAATGAAGTCATTCGGAATCAGTTGTTTTGCTAGCTCAATCATCATCTTCTTAGTGAGTTGATTTTCAATTAATCGATTGAAAAAGTCAACCTTAATGTTTTTGATGATGTAATCCGTAGGCATGATATTCAATGACAAGAATAAGCTTGTTGTACGACACCTCCTTGGTATAGTTAGTAGTCCTTTGACTATGTTACCCTCTGTTCTTTTTATGTCATTCAGTGAGCTCGCATTTATGTTCATATTCTCAAACCCATAAGTTAAAACTGGCCTCACATAGGTCTTGTAAAGATGGGCCTTCATATTTGGATGCATTTGATTTGTTACTATACCCAGAGTCTTCAGTTTTGACACTGCATTTATGGCTAGGCTCTTCCTTTTGTTCCAATGTTTAATATTATTGAGCTCATCTGATATTTCGAACCCAAGATACCGCATTGTATCGACTCTCTTAATTTTCTTCCCATCTAGGATCAATGGATTATCAGACGTGTCTATTATTCTATCTTTTGCTCCCTTACTAAGACGGTCATTAAAGGCCATATAAAGCGTTTTTTCTGGATTATATTTTATTCCAGTGGTTTTACCATATTCAGAAATTGCGTTTAGTTGCTCCTGACAACCATTTTTGGTGTTGCTAATAACAACTATATCGTCAGCATAGAGCAATATGCTGATTTTCAAGTCACCCACTTTCACTCCAACATCGATTTTTTCGACTTTTATTATTACGTCTTCGATATAGATCGAAAATAGTTTTGGAGACAGAACGCCACCTTGCCTAACTCCAACAGATGTTCTAAATGGTGCAGAGTATTCATTATCATTTGTCACCAACATAAAAGACTCGCCGTAGTAATTAATTATGCTTTTTACAATGCCTGGATGTATACCTGATTTGACTAGTTTATGCCATAAAATTTCTCTGTCCACTTTGTCAAAGGCCTTGGATGCGTCAATGGCAGTGACAAATACCCATTTCCCATGGTGTAGTGATGCTTTAATAGCTTGTTTTAGGGTAAAAATGGCATGGCTACATGATGAATTTGCTTTGAAGCCAAACTGAAGTTGATTATCATTGTGAAACTTTTTTACTTCTTTCAGTAAGACCGACTCAAATAAATTCGCTAAGCTATCTGAAACCGCAACTGGTCGCAAGTTACCGGTATTATCTACTGGTTTTTTTACGTCTTTAATCAATGGCTTTATTATTGAAATGTTGAACAAGTATGGGACCACTTGGCTGTTGATTATTTTTTCAAAAATATTTTTGAGAATATTTACTAATGTCGGTGACGCTGCGCACTTAATCATCTCATTACTCACACCGTGTAAACCGATACTTTTGCCGCTTGGAAGTGAGCTGATTATGTCACTTATGCCATTAGTTTCGAGCTTATAGTCAAACTCATGGTGTTGGTACTTTTGGTTAAAGTCATCTAACCCTGAATCACTTTCAACATCATGCACAGTATCGTTCTTTTCGTTAAAAAGTTTATTGTAGTGCTCTTTGATTGTTTGAAGATTGAGCTCGATTCTTGAGTTGTTGCGTTGAGCTGCCTTTATTTTCTTCCAGAATTGTTGCTTGTCCAATTTAAACAGTTCATTGATTTTCTTCAGTTGCTTATTCCTAAGCAGTTGAATGTTATACCTTTTTTGCAGGCGAAATATTCGCTTCTTATCGGTGTAAGTCCGTTTTTTTAGTTGGTCAAAGCTCGAGTTTCGGTACTCTATATAAGATTCAATTACTTCGCTGTGCAACTGTTGTAGTGTATTGTCCCACCATCTTTTGAATTTCAAACCTCCTATCCGCTTACGTTTTTTCTGTCTAAGTTTATTGAGCTCATTTTTCACCATTGAAGCGGCGTTTATGAATGTGTTTGACAGTTGGTTAACTATGGCTGAAAGTTCTACTTTTAGCTCGTCTTTAGATTTAATGTTGTCTGTGCTACTCAGGCGCTCATGAATACTATCTAACTTACACTGGACACGGTTGTAGTACTTAAGTTTAACTTGTTGGTTTGTCCAATTTAACGTTACATTTTTGACTGGTTCCTTCCGTATAATTCTCTCAGCTGAGTTGATTTCATATTCATAATCGAATTTAATACAGTTGTGGTCACTAAGATTACTTTGGTCAATCACAATTCTTGTATGCTTGACTTTGTTAAACTCTTCTTCCATACATATAACATGGTCTATCCAACTGTTTATAGACGTATTATTTAGGTTGTCCTTGCGTTTATATGTATAATTAAAGTGTTGTTCTTCATATAAGTCCCTCATTACCATTTTATTTTTGTTTAAAAATCTTTTTAATTGTTGAGTGTTGTGGTTGTCCTTTATGGGGTCCGTATTCATATCTCCGACTAACAGAACTGGTCTCTTTTTAAGAATTTGATCCTCTACTATTGATTGAATAAGTGCAATTTGGCAGTCAAAATTGTGTTTCCCTTGATCTGTTTTATCAAAATGGTACAGATGCACATTAATGATAATTAGATTATCCACAGTGAGTATGCCGATTCTTTCATCATAGAATTTTGTGGTATATTTTAATCTTTTATCAATCACGAACGCTAATCCTCCTGAAGAGCGCCCTTTAGTTGAGATTCTCCGTGCTTTGTTCGCAAGAATGATTTTGTCATTTACGTAGATTAAGTTATTTTGTTTTGAGAGGTCTTCAAGCCACGTTTCTTGAAGACAAAGTATATCATGCTCTAATAAAAGTTTATTTATATAGTGTTGGTTTGTCTCGATTCCACCTACATTCAACGTTGCTATCTTCAAATTTAATCTTTTACTAGAGCATGATGCACTTGGTTGCTAATTATTGTTGTTGTTGTTGTTTTTAAGATCTAATAAGAGATCTTGAAGTGTTTTGAAGCACGATTGGTTTGACACATGGTTGATCGTGATGTCTTTATGTATTTTCTGTAAGTTTTCTTTTAAACTATCGATTTCGATTTGATGTTTTGACACAGTTGTTTCAACCGTAGCAATTCTTTTTTCAAGACTGTCAATTCTTTCCTTTACGGCGCTTTCTACAAGTATCTCTAAATTACTGTTTCCATTTTGGGCGGAGAAGAACCTTGTGTCTGTGTAACCAGGTTTTAAGATCGAACGTTTATCTGGTATTACGCCTTCACCTGTTAGAATGTCTAGTGCATAACTGTTCATTTGATAAGTTTTTTCTACTTTTTTATCACAAAGATTACTGTTTGTCTGATGCAAAGCCCCACAGTTTAAACAGACAGGCTTTTCCATTGAACAATGTTCCACGTCATGTGAAATAGATCCACACCTCAAGCATCTTTTTGTGTTGGTGCATTCTTTTTCTTTATGTTGGAGGCTACCACATGAGGCACAATTTTTTGCATGCAAGATGTTTGCACTAACTTGATGCTTTTTTGATGTTTCGTTGAGGTATACACCATTTGTGATAATGTTTATATACTCAGAAATACCTTTAACGTTGGCTCTAAGCTTATTAGTTGGTTTATCATTTCCTGCAAATACTCTCTCAACATCAACTAATCCGTAACGTTTTTTGAGCTCTTCCATACTTCTAGAGTTAGGATCAATTGGTATTTGTTTATCCACTTGCAGTATGTTAACCAATAGTGGAGGCGGTATTGGTTCTATTTTGACTCCATTACCAAATGAGTTAACCGGCCATTCTCCAATTAATTTGAGAAAATCTTCATAATTGCTTACCTCCACTTTGAGCCATATATCATCGTTCTCCTCATCTCTATTTGGCTGAATTAGAATTGGATTTTCAATGCCTATGCAACGGTTTAGTTCACGTATTCTATCGTGTACATTCAAAGTGAAATTTTTTATTCCATTTCCATAAATATTAACGCCATATTTATTTCTTCTATACTTCAACTCGAGGTCATGGTTCGTACGAAGGCTTCTATCGCGATTATCTTGTATTGATCGATTTACTGTATTTGCCTCACCCGCATAAGTTGTGTCGATTTCTCCTCCATCTTGATAATTCATTTGTTGTGTCTCTACTTCGTTATTGACAGCGTCCATGTTTATCAGTCTTTGTATTCGACTACTTTGATTGCTTACAATTGGTGTACTAGTGCTTTGATCTTGGTTTATTTGGGTCAATTCTCTGACGAGTGATTCTCTTCTCAAGATCAAAGTCTCACTTTTTGCCTCTTTATTTAGTACTTTTCTGGGTCTTCCAACTGTCGGTTTACTTTCTACTGTTTTTGTTTCTTTTAGTTTAGGTTTTCTGGTTCGACTATCTGTTTGGTTTAGTTCGTCTTTGTGTTTTTTTGATTGTAACTCCTGGTTATTTTCGTATGGGTTTGCTTTCCTTTTTGCGTTTAACACAGATGCTATTTGTTGCATAACACCGCTACCAGTTCTGATGATTGTGGATATTTCGTTTGAGATATTTGAAGTTATTCGGTTGAGGGTTGTCAAAAGAGTGAAAGAGATGTTTGTGCTTATTCTAATTTTTGTTGCATCATCTTGTGTATGAGATGGATTGGGTGAATGTATTTGTAGTTTAGTAAAATTTTTATTTATTTTTTGGCTTAGTTTTTTTGCAATTTTTAAAATTTCAGCGTGTATGTTTTTCATCTTTTTACAGGACTTTTAAAAATTAAATATATATATAATAATAATAAGTTTTCTGCAAAAAGCGAATTTAATGAACATTAAATTAAAATTTTTATTTTTTTTAAATGATTATTTTTTAATGTAAATTTTATATTTTATATATTTAAATTTGAAAATATTATTTTGTAAAAATTAAATAAATGAAGTGTTATTCCTGGTCTTTCATAATTAACCTTGGAAATGTAAATTGTTAATGAACATTGAATTAAATTTAAAAAATAGGTTTCAGTTATTCAAAAATAGATGTATGAGCATCACTTAAATAAAGATAATTCAGATAAAGATATTTTTTGGCAAACACATGATAAAAATTAATTGTTTTATTAATTTAGAATTTAATTTTAAAAAAATGTAATCAGAAATCTTTTACTAATTAATCCAATCTCAATAATAAGTTAGTAAAAAAATTTAATAAAAAAAAATGAAAATATCATCAAAAGTGACCATTTTTTAGTTAAACATAAAATGTTGGCTCCATTCGGTACTACCTTGCTATGAACAAATACCTTAAACTCATTTAAATCCTGATAGCCTTTGACGCTAAAATATAACAAGTCATTTTTGCCAGTCAGAGGCCGATCGATTTGGTACAGCTTGGTTTTTCGTACATTCTCATTCTTTTCCTTTATAACCATTCTTTTAATTTTCTTTTTTTTTTCAATAAAATTTGTATCAGGCTCGACATCGTCAATGGTCAAAAATTCCTCATCACTTTTTGGATTTTCTTCTTCAAATGAATAAAACAACTTGGCATCTCCGTCATAAATTGACAATTCGATGCTAAAGCTATTCAATGATGCGTTTGTGCTGTTAAGAGCTTGATCTATGGAGTATTTGTAATATTTATAAGCATTCTTTTCAATCTTAGAGGTAATATCATTTTCTAGCTCGACTGTAGCAGGTTGTTGGCATGTTGTCCTTGTAAGACCCGACAAAATAAGCTTAATTTTATCAAAATCATCCACAAAATATTGATCAGCTGGAGTTGAGGCTATTCCGATTAGCTCTATTCTGTCTATATTGCCTACTCCAACAGAAAGAACATTGAAGCCTCTTTCCTTGATCCGCTGCGCTTCAAACAGAGTTCTATTCCGATTTTGACTTGCTCCATCAGTAATAACAATTACGACCTTTGGTATACCTGTCTTGGTCGATCTCATTCCATTTTTTTCTTGTAAAATAACATCATTTGCTCTCTTTAAAGCATCAAAGGTATATGTACCACCACCATCGTATTTAATACCATTTACTAAATTGGTAATGTATTCTTTAGTTTGAGTGCTGTTAAATGTGACCACACTTTTAACATTATTATTGTAGTTAATAATGGACACTCTAGTATCATTTTCACCAATTTTAACTTTATCTAATAAAGCTAAAACAAACTCTTTTTCTTTTTTAAAATTTGGGATTTCAATAGATCCCGAAGAATCCATCAGTACAACCATGTCGAATGAGCTAGTGCATTTTTCAACACAGCATTTTAGAATTGAAGAACCACGGCATCTATTATCCGATATGTAGCCATAAGGACACGAGCGCATTTCGTATTCTCCTTCGCATCCACAATAGGGCTTATTTTCGCCAACCAAACATATGGGAACTGAATAGCCAATATTGGAGCCAATCTCGCAAACAACTCCAAAGCCTCTTTTGATACTGCCATATCCTGCATTCTTGATTACTGATTCATACAGCTCGGTTCTATCTTTTAACTTCTGAAGGTTGTTTGTTAATGAATAGGTCAGTAGGGTGAAATTATGGTATGTTCCATCAGCTAGCATGCCCAAGTCATTTTTCTTTGCCGGAGCATTTGTTGTTATAACAAAAGCATTTTGGCGCCAAAACCATGCAGCTATTCGAAAAGCTACTGATGGAAAAGCCACTTTTTCTGGATTTTTTACAATATCAACTCTAAAATCTAATTAAAAAATTTAAATTTAAATTTAAATATTTAAAATGATCTTTACTGGTGGCATTCGCCAGGATATAATTTGATTTTCCTCTGAGCAAAATGGCTCCACGGCCCTGATAAAAAGTTCCATCTCCAGTCACATTATTTCCTAGATTGATGTTGAAGTCAGAATCGATCACTCTTGATTCAAGATTTTTGAAGTAATTGCTTTCACCGATCAATTGGGACAAAAAAGCAGCTGCCTTGTAAATTTTTGAATTGGCATCAGCCTCTTGTAGTGACTGAACAAAATAGCCGTACAAGGCTTCGGTTCTAAGAGTTTTGCCAACAATTTTAAAAAATAAAGCTTTAGTAATAAGGGGATTTTCATTTAGATCTAAAGGAGCTTTATCTGGTACACAGCATATTAGGCCTGAACCACAATTTCCGTCAAGAGCTGCGCCTGTACAATTGTCAACTGGCATGCAATTACCCTGCAATGGGTTACCGTATTTACTAGTACATCCTGATGGTCTTGATGTCGATGATTGAGAATAAACATTTTTTAAGTAGATCAAAATTAATTGAATAATTAAAATTTTATTCATTTTTTAAAATGAAATTTATAAAAAAAAATAACCTATTTATAATCTTGTAAAATTTATCTTTAATTAAATTTTTTTGACTTTAAAAACAACCATAAAAATTTAAGATGTTTTAAATTACTAATTTTGATGTTTTATCGTGTGAGCCATAGATACTACAAATAAAAACAAAAATACTTTCTTGTGATTTTATTAAATAATTTTAATTGATAAAATTATTTATCTTAAAATTTAGACTAATGATTAGAAAATTTTGAAAAAACAACCCTAGAAAATTGAAAAGAAAAGAAATTTTTTTTTATAAAATCAGATAATAACTCCAAAACTTTAAATATTGACTAATTAGTTTGAACATGAATACTAATTTATAGTTTTCATTACAGTAACCAAATTTAATTTTTTTCTTTTAATTATGTAAATTAAAATAATAATAATATTTCAATTTAAGCTTCACTCAGTTTATTATATTTTAATATATAGAAGAGTTAATTTTTTCCTTTTTCGTATTTGTAGTAGGATCTTGGTTTAAACTTGGAAATTCGTCAGTTTATCTTCAAAGTCTTAATTACCTCAGCAAAATAGCTTTACTAAATTATTTAAAATCTCTTAGTCTTGCACTAAAACTTTTAATATAAAAAAATAACCCTCAGAGCACTTTTTATTTATGATATTTGACTTAAATGGATGTTCCTTTATCAATCTTCTTGCTTGCAAATCTGCTATTCCTTATTTCTTCACTCTTTCACAATTTTTTCAAATTTTCAAAGCCATAAATAGACTTTGTTACTCTAGGTTTCACTTTTTCGATTTGATTAATACATCTCTTTAGTTTTGGATTCAAAACCAGCTTGCCAAATAAAAATTTTAAGTTCTGCAATAACTCTTCAATCTAATAAATAATTTTTGATGGTGTGCATTTTACAAAACTTGAAATTTGTTTGTACAAATTTGTACAATATTGTACTGTTTGCAGAACAATTTTCTACAACTAGAAAAAAAATTATACCATTTTTCCTTTTTGCAGACTTACTAAATTCTCCAATTTTTATTTAAAAATTTGTTAGACCAAAAAAGACCACAGGAAAATCATTTTTTTGGTTTCTTTAAAAATTTTCTGTAAAATTTAAAAAAGCAAAATAATTTCAATTTTCAAAAACAAATCTTCAGAAATTGTAATACGAGATTGAACTTTTTCACAAACCAAGTGACAGATGTTTGGAATAACCTTCCAAGAGTAGTAGTAGAACAGACAACACTAAATGGATTTAAAAACTATTTGGATGATTATTTTTGGATAAAAAAAAGGCAAAAGATTACCATAGCGCAACTAATCGTTGTGATCCGTTTGAGGATGACTTATCATCCTCTTTAATCTTTTTTTTATTATTTAAAAATCACTGCAAAATGGACTAAACTCAAATAAATTGAAGTTTAATTTCTTATTAATTTGCTTATTTACTTAAAAAAAAAGAAAATATTTTATCGTCATATTCTGTTCTTTTTTATCGTTTTTTAATAACAAAAATATCAAAATTAAAACTGAATTAAAAGAAATAAGAAAAATAAGAAAAATTTTACCGTAAAATTTTTCATAAATTTACGGTAATAATATTTTTCAAAAATAGGCTATTTTTGACATTTTTTTATTTTTTTTAACGATTTTTTACTTCAATAAATAAGACATTGGTAAATTATTTTTTGATCTTTTGAAAAGTAAAATTATTTTGCTTTTTTAAATTTTTTTAGAAAATTTTCAAAGAAACGAAAAAATTATCTTTCTGTGGCCTTTTTTTGTTCAACAAATTTTTACATAAAAATTGGTAAATTTAAATTTTTTTTCGTAAAATTTCGTTATTTTATCTCAGAACCATGTATCAAATCATTACTTTATATAAAATGATTTTCCGCTTTGTGTTTTTCACAACAACTTACGTAAAATATTGTAAATTAAAGTAAATTAATAAAAGTAATATTAATATTAAAGTAAAGTAATATTTTATTGATTTTATTATACATTTTATTTAATTTTTAGATAAGCTTTGATTAAAAAAAAATTATTGAAACTGTCAACAATGACTTATTTAAAAAAATCACTTTTCATGATAAATTAAAATCATTCTTTTTTGTTTTTTTTTTTATTTAATAATTTTGTTCATTTTGCTTAGAAATAAATTATTTTTAAAGAAATAGGTATGATCAACAAACAGGTTGATTGAATCGGTCTGTCAAATTTTGCAATGATATTTTTTTGTTGCTATGATTTAGGATTAATAAAGTTAGAGAAAAAACAATAAAATTTAAAAGAAATTTAAATTTTATTTAAATGTTTTAAAAGTAATTAAAAAATTTTAGTAAAAAAAATTAGATATCTTTAACTAATTGTTAAATAATTAAATTATTGATTAAATAAAATAAAAATTAGATATAAAAGCTTTTCAAACAATAATTTAACATATTTGAAAAAAAAACTGATTAAAAATAAACTTATATCATTATTTTTATACAACATTTCATACTTTCAAATCCAACAAGCAAATGTTTAGGTATTCCACTCTGAATCACTTTCATCATCGCTTCCCTCATCACTACTATCATCTAAATTTAAAATAAATTAAACCATAAATAGAATATAACTTAAGCAAAAATTACTCAAAAATTGTGCCCGTTTAATAAGTTCATTTTTTAGCTGATCCAGAACACTCGGCGGATTATTATCAGCCGGTGCTTGATCAGATACTCTATTCTTGGGCGTATTTTTGCCTTGAAATCCCTGAAAGCCTCGAATGGATTCGAGTAGCTCGTCTCTCGAGTCAACAGTTTGATTCTGTTGTAAACTATTGGTACTTTTTTTCTCAATTACTAGCGGTTGAGGATTCAGATCT
Organism: Brachionus paranguensis; assembly: GCA_016802215.1. Classification (NCBI taxonomy): domain Eukaryota; kingdom Metazoa; phylum Rotifera; class Eurotatoria; order Ploima; family Brachionidae; genus Brachionus; species Brachionus paranguensis. The sequence continues at coordinate 1,613,678 of JAESIX010000008.1, read as the reverse complement.
GATAGAGAAGGTGGTGGTGGAGGTGGTGGAGGCGCAGCTGCCCGAGCTTGGCTTGTTTGACTTTCGGGTGGCACGGACGGCAAAGGCGGCGGTGGTGGAGGAGCCACTGTTGAATTGGTGGACGTTTTCATTGGTGGCAAAGGTGGGGTAGGTGGTGGTACTGAAGAATTTACTTGAATAGAAGGTGGCAGTGTTTGTGGCAATGGTGGCGGCGGAGGTGGTGGAGCACTGACTGGATTTGGTGTTCTACTTGGCAATCCAGGCGGAGGTCTCGAAGGAGCTTGATTGTAAACCTTGGGTGGCTGAGATGGATGCGATGGCGGCTCTCTGGATGGCACTGGTTTATTCTGCTTCTTTAATTCTTCATCAAAGAGCTCAATGCCACCATGCGATTTGATGTAATTATCCACAAATTGTGCTGTTTTTTTGTTTACTGGGCAATTAATTGATTCCAAAATTTCCTTCATTTTTTTTGACAAGTTGTCTTCGGCAGAAAGACTTATCTCAAAGTTATTGCTGGTAGAAAGTCCTACGTGTTGTACCACTCGGAAACCAGTCGGATTGCTTATTTGAGATTTGTCTATTTTTTTATTCTTTTTACCTTTTATGGTGTTGTATTTACTCTGGGTCTCTGGGTCGCGTATTGTCTGCAATATTTGAGGATTTGTATTCAGAATTATGGGCTGTGCTGAAAGAATCATTCTGTTTGCATTGGCTAGACCATTCATAATGTTTTCTTGGTTTTTTAGGGAATTTTTCTTCTTCGATGATTTGGATTGTATTTTGGAAGAAATGGTGTTCAGAAATTTTTCGGCTTCCTCAACTTTGGCAAAATTTAAACCAGCATTACAGTCCTTTTTATGGAAAAAAAATAAAAAAAATAAAAATAAAATTTCTTTATTAATTACATCTGCTGGAAAATAATGGAAATGGTCACTTATTTTGACATAACTAAACGGAGTGTACATTTCTTGCTCCCACAATTGCCGCGGCTTTTAATTAAAAAAAATTATAGAGTGGAAAATTTTTCGAATTTTCCAATCTTACCGGTAAATTGTACATGCGGAAATAATAAGACTTTTTAGAATAATCTTTTACAAAGCAAATGATACCCGTGTGGGCTTTGTGCCAATCTTTGTGATATGGTTTTTCTGAGAACCACAACTGAACAGTGGCCATTACCAGAGCCTTTTGGAAAAAAAAATATTTTTGGTCTTTTTTTTTCTCCAAGATTTTTTTCTTACCACTCCATTGCTTTTATCGATAAGATTAATCAAGCTAAAGTATTCGCTGTCATTTATTAACAGTGTTTTGTCATGTTGACGTCGATTTGGTTTTTCCAAGCTCATATTTGCAACCCAATTTATCAGTTTTAATGTTTAATAGTTTTTCTTATTACATTAAAGTTTATAATTTTTGCAAAAAAGTTAAATATTTTTGAAAGTTAATTGAAATTTTATGAATATCTAAAATACATAAGTAGAACATAAATTCTATTAAATCTACTGAACATAGAGTATATTTAAAAACAAACTCTAGTTTATTTTACTTATTGTTTTATGATTCATTGGAAGCATAATTTTAAATTATTTTATTTTTATTTTTTTAAAGATGTCGATTTTATTTGTCTTGAAAATTAACCAAATAAAAAAAATTTAAAAAGAAATCAATCAGGATTTAACAATCTATTAAAAAAACATTTTCAATTACTATTAGAATATTTCTATACCGAACATTTTTGATTGATTCCAATTGTTACAATTATTAGAAATAATTTTTGATTATATAAGTAAAAAATTGTAAGTTGGAAGAATTTTTTTTTTTTTAAATTAAAAATACGACTGAAATTTCTAAATTTTTAAATTAATTTATATAAATAATTAAAATAAAAATAGACGATTTTAATATATATATGTTTTAATCTCAATTCAAAGAAAAAGTGAGAGCGACAAAATCTAATATACAAAAAAAAATTATTTGTAATAAAGGACTATGACAAAAATAATAAGACCTTTTTTTTTATTTTTTCATTGAGTAAGAAGAAAAATTTTAGTAAGTTTTTAAGCTATTAAACAATATATAAAGAATTTGCTTGAATCTTAACTTGTCTTTGATTTTAAAAATGCACCTAATGTTGCTAAAAAAAAAGTTATAGACCATTTAAAAAAAATAAAAATTATCTTTTATTAATTAAATTCTTCTTACTCTAGTACAAAATTTGGTGAATGGAAAAATGTGGTCTTATCTGCCAACTTCTTGTTTTTAAATGAAAATTTTTGAATACAATAAAAGTTAAAACTATTCAAAAATTGTCATAATATAAAAGAAGAGAACTATTTAGTCCATATAAATCGAGACAGATACAAAATTTAGAATTAATATAAAATATAATTTATTAGATTTAATCAAAATTTTCATTTATTTAATTAAAAAAATTTTAAAATGTCTTTTAACCTCGACTGATCTTCTTTAGACTCGTTTAGCTACTTTTTAATAGCCAATCTAAGTTTGAAATCATTAGGTTGTTTGTAAAAAAAATAACATTACATTTTACATTTGAGGCCTACATTTTTATATCATTATTTTTTTATTTGTTAAATGTCTGACATTAAACTTTACATATCCAAAACAGTCAAATGTCTAAGAAGAGAAATCTGAAAGTCTGATGTCTTTAAAGTCAATTAACTTGGAATATCAATAATTATTCAATTTGGTGCCATTAAAATTTAGTATTTAGTGGCCAGTAGAAAATTAGAGGACAAAAACATAGCTATTTTAACTAATTTTACCAAATAATAATTCCAAGTAAAATTAGTAATAATTTGTGGCTTAAAATTTCCATTCGAATGTAAAGTTATATTTGAAAATTTTTTGAAAACCTAAAATAAAAATTTAAATTATTGAAATTATTTAAAAAAAATGGATATGAAAAATATGCTCAAAAAGTCTTCGATAAATATTGAAGATTATAAGTCATATTTGTCAGAAATTGATTCGAATAAACAAAAATTAGCTTATCTAATTCATCTAATATTATTAAAAGAAAATTTTTGCTTTCTAAACGACAATGGTCAAAAAATGGACACAAAAATATCAAATGATGAAATCTACTTTACCAAACTTTATTATAACCATTACCAAGACAAAGAAACCTTTATAAATTTAGACAATGTTTTGATAACATTGCTAAAATCAGGGCGATTCGTGGACATGAATCTAAAAAATAAAAATTTTTCATCTAAATTCCTGAAGCTGAATGTGGATGATTTTTTTGCAGACCTTAGTCTTGACAAAATTCGAAATTTGGAGCTTAACTTCAAGAATGAAGTTTTAATACCGTTTAAAATCTATCTAAAATCAAATTTCAATCTAAACATAATAACTGGCTTAAGCGACTTGCCGATTGAATTAATCATAGAGATTAGTCTTAAGTATCTGGACATTAAATCGATTGTTAAACTAAGCCAAACATGTCGATACTTTCGAAAGCTTCTTGACTCGGACAGCAAAATACCATTTTGGCAAAAGCTAATTGCTAGAGATTTTAAACAACTAATTCCTCTTAATACCACCGATCAAAGTTTGCTTGATTCAAAAAGAGAATATATCAAATTATACAAAAATAGCAAACAATTTAAACTTTTTAGTCGCTATTAATTTAAAGAATATTTTTATTTTTGTAAATATAATAAATTAATAAAATAAAGCCTAATTTTATTCATATTTTTTTTCAAATACCAAAAAATTAAAAAAAAGAAACTAAGGAATAAACAAAAATAATTCATGATTTTATAATGGTTCTAAAAAATAAATTATTTTTTACTTTATTTACTGAGGAAAATTGCTTATAGATTTAAGAAACCGAGGCCAGCTTTTATCAAATTTTTGTTGCATTATATGTTCCTTTTTATTTTATAAAGATCGACATTTAAAACAATGCTTAGTAAGTACAGTTGTAATTAAAAAAAGGAAACAATTAATAAGGTTTAAGACACAAGCTTATTTTTATTTGATCTGAATTATATTTACTTTATAAAATGTTTTTAAGGAAGATTAATTATATACAAAGCTTAACATATCAAATTCGATAGAACTAGCTTGATTAAAAAACACTATTAATTTTTTATCAAAAGAATTTTTTTATTTACAAAAGTAGTTAGTTGAGGCTTTTAATATATTGTTCCCCAAATTTAGGTAACCTAAAAGAAAATAAAAATTACTAAATATAAATTTTGGATTTTTAATTTTTTTTTAATTAAACTTATATTTATTGATAAACAAAAAATCCTGAAAACACCCAGAAAGAGCCAGAAATCTTCAGACTTTGTAATTTTTTAATTTCAAAATAGAATAAATAATTGATGTAATTTTTTAACCAATATATATTTCATTCATAAAGAATTCAAATAAACAAATCATTAAATTAAGAATTGAAGCAAAAAAAAAATATATGATTTTAATAATTAAAAATAATTTTGAAAAGCCCCAGGAATCTCAGAAAAAAAAGGATCAAGATAATTTGTATTTATAATTTTCGAAGAAACTAATAGGGAGGATAACTAATACTAAGAGAATAACTACAAATTATTTTGCTTAATTGTTTAGAATAAAAATCAAAATCAAAAGATCAGTGTTCTAGCTTTCAATTTTTAAAAAATAAAGAAATTTTAAGATATTAAATTTTTTTTAATTAATCTTTATCTTAAAAAATAATAAATTTATACAGTTTTCTTTAATCACTATTTTTCGTGCATGCTAATTCATGTTTTTGTTTAAATTTTACAAGAATTAAATATTTCCTGATTGACGATTGTCTTTTTTATTTTTGTTAACTTAAATTTAAAAAAAAATTAATATATCCATAAAATTGATATCCTTTAAAGAAAAGTTAAAATTTATAATTAAAATTATTAAATAAATTTAAATATGGAAAGATTACATTATGTGACATAATATTGTTTGGTGGTGATAAAAAATCATAAATCAATAAATCATATTTATAAGTCACATTTTATATGATGTAAAATATGATCAGATTTTGTCATCAATTATAAATAACCATAAAATATTTTTTTTCATTTTATCTAAATAATTTTAGGATTAAACCAAGAAAAGAGGAATGCATCAAAGAACTATTTTTCAGTCTAGCGATTAATTAAGAAAAAATACAATATAAAAGTAAAATTGGATTAAATAAATTAAAAAAACGATTAAGGTAAAAATTGGCACTAATTTTCGAAAAAAAATTAACTAATTTTGGCAAAAAATCTATATCATAAATATTGAAATAATAATAAAAAATTAAAATAATTTAAACTTGTAATAAAATTTTTAAAACAAAAGTAAATTTTAAATATTTTAAAAAAAAATTAAAAAAAATTCCACGAACAAATGTTGTCTTTAATCAAATGATTTTTTCTAAATTTATAATTTCTTATCAATTTTAGCTCAACTAAAAGGTTTTTTGAAAAAATACAGAATTTTATTTTATTTGAGTCAAGTCCGTAAATAAATTCTTTAAGAGTAGGTTTTGTATATATATTAAATAAAGTTCGGACATGAAGATGGATTATATTTGAGTTAATGGGATGAAAAACTTATGCAAATAATTATAAAAAATTATTGAAGAAAATATGAAGGAAATAAAAGCTTTTCTTTAAAACAAAATGAGCTATACTGGATCAAAAATAATTTATTTTTTGAAAGTGTATTCAAAAGATTAAAAGACAAAAAGATTTGATTACGAGTCAAAAGAGCTGTTAAGTACTTCAAGTGTTAACATTCCAGTTGAATTTCTATTTTTTATCTTAAATTTTAATGATGCTGTTTAATTAATTTAAAATTGATAAAATATTAAACAAAGAGGGCTTTTAAAGATAAGAATCTTTTCTAAAAATTCATTTGATAGAATAATTGATAAAAAAGTTATTCTTAATTTTTAAGAATCATTTATATCTTACATTTTTTATGCTTTTAACATTTTTTTAACTATCTGATAAAGCAATTTATATGCATAAATTCTAAAATTTACATTTTATTTTTGAATATTTTAAACCATGACAAAAATTATAGATAGGATCCTTTACAATTGATTAATAATTGTATACAATTTTTATTAAATTTAGTTGTAAAAAAAATTACAAAAATGTTAAGTTATAAACTAGAATTTACGCTAGAATTTGAATTTAAATTCTTGGTTCAAAAGTGGATGTAAGAAAAATAAAAAATAATATTTTGAGTGATCATCAGGAATATTTACACAAATTTTTTAATAGGTAAGAATATGTAAAATTTTTTTTGTTCGTTTAATACAAACTAAGTCTTATTTGAAAATGATCACATTCCATTAGTAGGTGATTTTAATTTTAATTATTTGTCAAATTTTTCAGTGAATTAATTTAATCTCTTGTTGAAAGTTGGAATTCTTTTGATTGTTCACTATAAATCAAAAATAAATAGAACATTTTTTAAGAGATTTTCTGAAAAATTTGAGTTGTATATCGTTTTTTTTTATAGAAAGATCTCATGTGATCTTGTTATATCTTAAATACATATTAAGTTTGTTTTTAAGTTCTATTTAGTTATAAGATTAATTTTTCGTGAATTAGACAATAATTTAAAATAATAAATAATTATAATCGCACAGGATTTAAATACTATAGTAATTTTCTTCTTTTTTTGACAAAAATTTACTTTTATTTTAAAATGTAAAAAATTATAATTTTACCAGATTTTAGGCAAAATTAGGCAAATTTTCAACATTTCAAGTTAATTTTTTTTTTAAAAACAAAATCGTCCAAAAAATTAAAGAGCTTGGACGTCTTGGGCGTCGAAAGATTTTTTGACGAAAAAAAACTGAAAATTAAACCAAAAATTTTCTAAAGATTATTTTAAAAGATATTCACGTGATCTTAATAATGTAATCTTGCCAAATTAGATCAAGATTCTTCTAGAATACTATTTAAATTCTTTAAATTATTAATCCTAATATATTTTATTCAAATAGATTTCATAAGGTCTCCATTGAAAATTCTAAACTAAAGTTCCTAAGATTTCCTGTTAATTTTTTTTTTTACTTTGATTTACTAATTAAAAATCCTGATACTTTAAATTTGTAAAAGTAAAAGAGAATTAAGATAAGATTCAATTAAGATTTATGGTAGTAGGTGTATTAAAAGTTCAACTATTTGAACTATTTAAATAACTTAAAATATTAAATTGGCTTAAATTTTCCATCATTTATTAATAAATTACAGGTTAAAATAGGCTAAAGAACATTATTCATATATTTTTTAAAATAATTCTTTTTCATTTACTGTAAGGTTCAATATTTAGACAATTAGCAATGGTCATGCTTATTTCAATTAATCTATCTTACTTTATATTTTACTTTAGTAAAATTTGATTATACAATCTAATTATATTAATCAATTCTAGTCTAATTCATTTTTCAGATAATACAAATAAATAAATAATATTTCATTTTTCCAAAATTGTCCCTACGCTTAAATAAAAATTTTAAAAATAAATAATTTTCGGAATTAAAAAAAAAACTACTTTTGTGTCACTCAATATAAATAATTGTTAAACTAGATTCTTTACCAAAACTTTTAACTGAAATATATTATTTATATTTTTGTTCATTTGTACCAAGCTAGAGCTCCTCGGATAAAATTAAGGTAAAATTTTAAGTAAAAAACAACAATAAAAAATTAAAGAAAAATAAAATGAAAAATAACTAAATTAAAATAGAGTAAAAAAATAATTTAAAAATAAATTATTTATCTGGACCGAGCTAAAGCTCGTTCAGATTATAAACTTAATAATTTCAAGTAAATCATAATAAAAGTAGAATAATTTAAAATTATTATTTATTTTTTTAAATAAAAAGTAATTAAATTTATTTTTTTTTAATCTAAGTATTATTTTATTTATGATGAAGATTGATATTCTTAGTATCACAAGGTTATTTGGATACTGCAAAGTAATTATCCCCAAATTGAAGAACTCTTCTACATTTTATTGATGTTTATTCTTCTAATCTGCTTAAGAGACTTTTGATAAATTTTTTTCAAAATATTTTTTGCAATTGATTTGACCATTTAACTATATTAATCGAAAAAGTGTAGTTCTGGCTCTAACATTGCAGTACCATATTAGATATATTTTGCATAGGGTATATTCGTCCTGTGAAACCTTTATAATTATTTAAATATAATAAAAAATATTTATATAATTTACATAATTCTCCGACGGGACATAGGGCTATGAGTCCACAATTATTTGAATAAATTGAAAAATACATTTTAATTAAAATTCAAGGAAAACTTTTTTTGACTGTAATTTGCTATTAGAAATAAATTTTAAAAAATATTTGTTCTTTTGATGAGTTTTAGCTCAGTTTTTGTAGAATGTTGTTGAAAATGATTTAAACTCGATAAAGGATCACACTGTAAGTAATTAAGAGAAGCCAGTACATTATGGTAGTGTTATTTATTGATTTGTTTATCTCAATTGAGAATTATTCTCTTTGATTAAAAGAAATAAAAAAAAAATAAATTATAGTTTAAATTTCTTTTCATTACTTAGACTTATTTATCCTTTTTTCATTTATTTTCTTTTATCCAATTTAAATTAATTTTAATTTTTTTTATATTTTTATTTTTGAAGGAGAATTAGCTAAATTACAGATAAAATAAATAATTGTTTTATTTTAAATATTTTTTGGCTGTGCCGAGCTAAAGCTCATTAATATTAAATTAAATTTTTATTTCAAGAAAAAATTTCTAAAAAGATTTAAAGATTTATTAATTCATGTGTAACTGTCATTATGTAAAATGACTTGAGTTTCTAATTTACAAAAATTAAATATGTAGCTTTGAGCTGAGATTAAAAATTTTAAATTTAGAAATTAAGGCGAGAAAGTAAAGGGAAAAAGTAATAGTATTAATATGAAAATAAAATTTTTTTTGCAAAATTACAACTTTTATTTTTTTGTTAGATATATTTTGTATGAAAATATTTACAATTAAATTTTTTTCATTTTTTATTTGTCTATCTGTATCAAGCTATCTTAAAAAAAATTAAAATAAAAATTTAAAGTAAAATTAAATAATATAATATGAAGAAGACAAATAAAATAGACAAATTGTAATTAATGATTTTTTCGTTTATTTATTTGTTTACTGGGCTAAAGCTCCTACTGAAAATAATTAATTAAAAAAATAAATTAAAGTTTAAATTTCTGTTTATTACTTAGACTTATTTAATAACCCATCTTGTAATTTATCCTTTTTTCATTTATTTTCTTTTATCCAATTTAAATTAATTTTAATTTTTTTTATATTTTTATTTTTGAAGGAGAATTAGCTAAATTACAGATAAAATAAATAATTGTTTTATTTTAAATATTTTTTGGCTGTGCCGAGCTAAAGCTCATTAATATTAAATTAAATTTTTATTTCAAGAAAAAATTTCTAAAAAGATTTAAAGATTTATTAATTCATGTGTAACTGTCATTATGTAAAATGACTTGAGTTTCTAATTTACAAAAATTAAATATGTAGCTTTGAGCTGAGATTAAAAATTTTAAATTTAGAAATTAAGGCGAGAAAGTAAAGGGAAAAAGTAATAGTATTAATATGAAAATAAAATTTTTTTTGAAAAATTACAACTTTTATTTTTTTGTTAGATATATTTTGTATGAAAATATTTACAATTAAATTTTTTTCATTTTTTATTTGTCTATCTGTATCAAGCTATCTTAAAAAAAATTAAAATAAAAATTTAAAGTAAAATTAAATAATATAATATGAAGAAGACAAATAAAATAGACAAATTGTAATTAATGATTTTTTCGTTTATTTATTTGTTTACTGGGCTAAAGCTCCTACTGAAAATAATTAATTAAAAAAATAAATTAAAGTTTAAATTTCTGTTTATTACTTAGACTTATTTAATAACCCATCTTGTAATTTATCCTTTTTTCATTTATTTTCTTTTATCCTATTTAAATTAATTTTAATTTTTTTTATATTTTTATTTTTGAAGGAGAATTAGCTAAATTACAGATAAAATAAATAATTGTTTTATTTTAAATATTTTTTGGCTGTGCCGAGCTAAAGCTCATTAATATTAAATTAAATTTTTATTACAAGAAAAAATTTCTTATAAGATTTAAGGATTTATTAAATCATGTGTAATTGTCATCTTGTAAAAATTAAGTTAAATAGGGTAAAATATCTTGATTCAAAACCGGCCTTATATTCAGCAACCAGGATGACTTTTAAAATCAAAAAATCTCAAATTTAAAAATTATTTTTTATTTGTTAATCTTTACAGAGCTAATGCTCTTTCAGAATAATAATATTAAAAAAATTTGAATAAAGTTGAATAAGATCATAAAAAATTAAATTGTTAACAAAAACAAGGATAAATAAATTTAAAATTAATTATTTATTTTTTTTCTGTATCGAGCTCTTTCAGAATAAAATATAAAAATAAATAAATAAAATAAAAATAGAGTTAATAAAATAGGATAAAATAAAAATGAAGTATATCAGCTAAAAAAAAATGTTAAAGAAGTTTAATGATTATAAAAAAAAAACAAAAAAAATTATTAAAAATATTTAAAAAGGATAAATTTATTATTTATGTGTTTTATTTTTTATAAAAATAATCTATAGACTTTTTTTGGAATTATTTGTTTGAAATGATGTCTAGTTGTGACTATTCTCGAATGTTGATAACAAGTGAAGATGTTAGCACACACTTGACAACAAATTGTCTTGGAATTAATTAAAATATACAAATAACAGATTTTCCAAAGTGTCAAGTGGCAACCAAGTACTAAGAAAATATTTGCGCAAAACTATTTTAATCCCATTTGTTTCGACTCATGTACAAATTAGATTCAATTAATGATAAACAAGTTGATATAAAAATAGAGCGCGCTGTTCGCTTCTACAATCAAATAAAATAGCATCATAATTCCCTTGGCCAAGCGGCCTTCATCTTAAACTACTGACCGGCTCTTCATATGTAGCTTTGATTGTCGACTCTTTTCATCTACAGTCGGCTCAACATAGAAATAATTTTTCGGTTTGAAAAAGCTAGGCGTGGCCATCTGAGCCCACTTAGCCAATTAACAATTTTCATCATATAAAAGTTCAAGGACATTTAGCTCTAATATTTAAAATTATAAATTACATTTTTCAACTCTAGATAACATAGAAAAAAAATGTCCGAAAATTGCCTCGACTTAGACGTGTTTCTTCACGTAGACGTTAACCGAAAAGAATTTTTCGACTACATCAAAAGCCTGGCCAACAGCAGCACCATCCAAAATCTGCTCACTCTCTATCTAATCCTACGCTGCTTCAAGACCCAGAACAAGACCGATCCTCTCAGACTCAAGCACATTTTCGACACCACATACAAGACCTGCATTCTAAAGCACGAACACGAAATAGAGAACATTCTGGGCGCCGACCAATCTGGCAAATTGAGCGATAGTCTCAAAACTGGCATCTACAATGAAGCATTTTTAGAACAAGTAATTGCCAAAATAAAGAAAGTATTGGAACGGGAATACATCAAATATGAACTAAAACAGGACCGTTGTATAAAAAGCCGAGCAGTCTCTTCTGCTGCTACCAGCGCCCTCGGCAACAAATCAGGATCAACTTTGAGTTTAAATCAAATCCTCAATCCATACCATGTCAAAACCAAAGCAGTCAAAGCAACAAAAAACTGTGAAACCCAATCTCTTTATGAGTCAAGGCGATCAAAAAAATATGCTGATTGTAGCCTGAAAAAAGTTAAAAGGACTGAAGACAAAAATTTTTCAATCGACACAAGATCGCACATTAATGATTTGACTTTTGGGATGGAAAAATTGAGCACAAACTCCTCAAATATGGATCACCAACTTGATGCTCATTTGGATCATGTGTCTAGAGTAAGATCTTCTAAGTCAAACAGGTCTGTGTGTCAAGTCACAAAAAGGGATAAGAATCATGCTGTGGATGCTCAACTGAGAACAACGGTTGCTTATTACATGCCTGGAGAAAGTCTCGCTTATCTGACTAACTTTAGTGGACCTAAGCTCGATTTGGCTCGGTTCAAAAATTTATTAACTAAATGTGGTGATTTTAGATATTTTTTCAAAACCAAGACTGATTTGCTGGGAGAGGATTGTGTTGTTTTTCAAGAGATTACTGACGACAAACAATTATTGCCAACTTTTAACGATAAAGTGATTGCAAAAATTGAATTCAAATGAATGATCACACAAATTCAGCCATATTTTCCATTAATTATTTTTTTAATCAAATCATTCTTTATTTACTGATCAAATCAGATGTAATAAATTATTTTTCTAATAAAATTTTTATTATTATTTATTTCTTTTTTTATCTGTTCCGAGCTACAAGATTAAAAAAATTACAATTTAATATATTTTAATTTTATGATTGGTGCAAATAGTTTAAGTATTAAACAGTTCAGGAAAGAAACAAGAAATATTAAGATAGCAATTTCACAATCGAATCGGGTATTCGACATATCTCGATTCAAAACTCGCTATATATTCATCGACCACTACATATATCTTTCGCTCAACTCAAAAAGTCGATATGAGACAGTTAGGAGTTTAAGTTTATTAAGGGACTCATATTTTATTTTAAGTTTAAAACGAACTGCAGTTTTTTAAGTTTTTTAAAAAAAGTTTTTTAAGACTTGAATTTTTTTAATGTTTGCCTCTGAAAATGAATTCAGACACGGAAAAGAGTAATCAATTATAGATCTGGTTAAAGATTTATATATGTTTCCTAGTGTGTTATAGTTAAAACCTCATCTTTTGCTTGAAAATATTTTTATTAAGTTTATCCGTGAACTACAACTCTGTTTTATTATATCAACCATTGAGGTAAAAGTTTATTTTGAATCAAATTTTAATACCTAAGAACTTTATTTAATTTCAATATCAATTTTATTTTCATATATCTTTAAGTTTAAATCAATATTTTCCTTAAGATAGGCAAGCAGGACTTTTTTTGCGAGTAACGAGACGTTATTTAAGTCAAACATGGGTATTTAATGTTAAGTTTAATATGAATATTTTCAATTATTGAGTGTTTAAATTATTTTATTAGAAAATACATTTAGATTTTTTTTGTGTGTATAGTCTATTGTCGATTTACGTCCAGAATTTTTTTCAAAACAGTTCAGTATTTGTTTTTTATTCGTGTGTATGTCTGCCTAATATGCTCGTCACACACCGCTCGTTCCTCACAAATTATATTTAGTGAACACAATGAAGAAAGACTTTTCGACAGATATTTTCATCTTCGACTTGAAGAGCCAGTTTTCTAATTCGTCTAAGTATTTGTTTATCTTATTTTCAAGATTTCCTTTTTTCTTAAAAAATGTAGAATGTGACTAAGTCGTCAGCAAAAAGAAGAGAATATTCACTATTTGTTTTATTTCTTTTAGGTATATCTTTGATAAAATACTAAAAAGTAATGGACTAATTACTGGGCCTTGATGAACACCTGCATCAATAAGGTATTCATCACTAATATGACCATTTACATTTACTTAAAATGATCTTGAGTCTAAGAATGAACTAATCCAATGTATTTGGTAATGCGGAAGGTTCATTTTTATTAGTTTTTAAATAAGACCATCATGCCAAACCTTATCAAACGCTTTTGAGAAATCAAAAAATATAGAACAAACTTTATTCTTTCTATTAAATGATTCTACAATTTTTTGAATAAGGAAGAAAAGATTATCAATAACTGAAGGAGTATCATATTTTATTTTAAGTTTAAAACGAACTGCTGAGTTTTGTAATACTTGAATTTTTTTAATGTTTCTCTCTGAAGATGATTTCAGGCATGGAAAAGACTAATCTATTATTGATCCGATTAATGATTTATATGTTTCCTATTGTGTAATAGTTAAAACCCCATTTTTTTGTTTGACAATATTTTTATTAAGTTTATCCGTGAACTACAACCAGACTTGTGCAAAAGTCAAAAAAAAAAGTATTTTTAAAGCCTTTTGACTTGACTTGAAATTGAAATTTTTTTGGAAAAAAGTTTCAATTTTTATTTTTTTTATAAATAAACCTTATGCTAATTTTGTTTGAGTTAGATTATATAAAACGATTCCTTTTTTCATAAGCTAGTATAAAACTTTTAGCTTCAATTAATAAGAATTAAAAGTATTGTTAGATATCCTATATTCTTGTTAGCTTAACTATATATAAGTTTTTAAAACTTTGTTTGTTCCTTAAAAACTATATTTATAAAGATTTACTCTGAGTTGTTCAAAAGTCATAAAGTTAAAGTCAAGTCAAAAGACATTTTTCAAAAAAAAAATTTAAAGTCAAGTCAAACGACTTTTATTTGAAAAAAAAGTCAAAAGACTTGTCTGACTACAACTCTGTTTTATTATATCAACTATTGAGGTAAAATTTAATTTTGAATCAAATTTTATACCTAAGAACTTGAATTCATTTTTACTCTCAATTTTATTTTCATATATGTGATATAGCGATATCTTTGTCGATTTCACTGGAAAGTTAATTAACTTAGCCATGAGCGTTTAAGTTAAAAAGGAGCATAAATACATGCTCCAATACGTCTAAACGGGGGATCGGATAGACGGGCCCAAAGGTACTAATGTAAACATTACAATATATCTTTAAGTTTAAGCCGATATTTTCCTTCTTATATTTAGTGAAGACAATTAAGTAAGACTTATTTTTTTTTTCAAGTCAACTATTTATATTATTCCCTTTTTACTTGGAGTTTAATTTAAAAAAGTCAGGATTTGGTCTTGACCAGACTTGTTTTTAAGTCACAGTTTTAAGTCTAAGTCACAGAAATTTTAGTCAAGTCAACTTTGACTTAAATAGTTTTTTTTATGTAGAACCGCAGATGATTCTATTTTTTCAAATTAAGTTCTGTTATTTACATAAATTTCAAAGTTGATCAAAATTCTAAGTCATCAAATCAAGGCGGGCCTTGATTTTAGTCTAGAAAAATTTCAAAGTCAATCTTAGACTTTCAAAATTTTTAATAAAATATTAGAAAAAATTGATTAATATTTAACTTTTAGTTTAAGGGGTTCCATTTTCTGTATTTGAATTACATAATGTATCCAATGTTGAAATAATATTGCAAAAGCGCGATGTTTCAAATATTTTTTTCATTTTAAAATAAAAAAAAAGATTAAGTTAAAATTGAAAGCATAAAAAAATTTTTGACCATTGTTTTTTTTTTCAAATTTTTCAATTTTTTCAAATATCTTAATTAAGTAAATTTTAATAAAAATCGTCCTAAAGTGCTTAGGGCAACACAAATAAATTGCATTAATTTCAATAATTTTTTTTAATTCTGTTCAAAGAAGAAACAAAGACTAAGACTTTAAAAATTTCCGAGAAACTTTACTCCCATTTACAAAAATTTTGATCTTCTGAAAAATATAAAAATTGATATGGACTGAAATTTAAACAAGCATTTTTTTATTTTATTTTATTATAAAAACTACTTCTCTGCTTTAATGTGATCTGGGATCTAAAAAGACCTAAAATCAATCAATGCATTCTTCACTGAAGTAGCTAAAGATTTAAATAAATCTAAATGGTACATACTTCTTTAATTAAGTATAAAGTTTATTAATTAGATAATCCATTAATTTGAAAATTTATTTAAAAAGATTATCAAATGTCTTGTTGAAGGTTTTATGAATTAACTTTTTCTTAAATAATTTTTAAATTAAAATAAATCATTAATAATGTAAAAATAATTTTTGTCCAAATACGACATCTTTAAATATTTTTGAATTTTAAATTTAAATAAAAAAGAAAGTTTGAATGCCTAGGACCATATCACGTTGAATACACCGGTTCTCGTCCGATCACCGAAGTTAAGCAACGTCGAGCCCGGTTAGTACTTGGATGGGTGACCGCCTGGGAATACCGGGTGTTCTAGGCTTTCTTTTTTCTAGATTTTCCTTGCTGAGTTTTTTCCCCAAAAAATGTCGAAAGTCTCTATGATATAATTCAGAGTTCAATTCCAAAAATAGCAAAGGGAGGTTATTTATTTAATGAAACAAATTTTATTTGAAACATTATTTTTTACATTATAAGATTTATTTTAATTTAAAAATTATTTAAGAAAAAGTTAATCCACCAATGCATTCTTCACTGAAGTAGCTAAAGATTTAAATAAATCTAAATGGTACATACTTCTTTAATAAAGTATAAAGTTTATTAATTAGATAATTCATTAATTTGAAAATTTATTTATAAAGATTATCAAATGTCTTGTTGAAGGTTTTATGAATTAACTTTTTCTTAAATAATTTTTAAATTAAAATAAATCATTAATAATGTAAAAATAATTTTTAAAATCAAATTTGTTAATCCATTAATTGCAGATATTTATATTTACCTTGGTTTAGTATATTATACTACGGAAGAATACCAGAAAGCTATTGACCATTATAATTTGGCACTAGATATCAAATTAAAAAAATATCAGATGAAATTATGAACAATTAAAAGATAATCAAGATTATCCAGGCATAGTTTTGACAAATATTGGAGAAAATAACTACACCATTGATCCATTCAAAGAGTCACTAATGAAAAATATGATTAAAAATAAAGATGAAATAACCATTTCAGAAATTTATTTTAATATCGGATAAACTGAGAATAAAATCGAAAAATATGACAGCTCAATTAAGCACTTCAACAAATCCCTCGAAATAATCTTGGTGTATTATTTGGATTAATTGGACAAGAAACAAAACCCATAGAATATTTTAATAAGACACTTGAAAACAAACATAAATCTTCTAATGATCCAATATTCGTAGATATTTATAATAACCTTGGTTTTTTGTTTGATAAAATTGGAGAAAAAAAGAAGGGAATTGAGTATTACAACAAAGCTGCTGAATTCAAGCAAAGAACCTTAAATTATGAGTCAAAACCTAGCATCATAATAACATCAAAACAAAATATTATGGATCAAATTAAAGTCAAAAAAATTATTACTCAATCTTCAATGTGTTTGATAGTGTAGAATGTTTAGTTTTTAATTCTACAATTTTTTGTGATGAATAAATGAAAATATTTGCTTTTTTTGACAAAATAATTTTAGATTATTTATTTTATAAATTTATTCTTGTCTCACGGAAAATATTGGAAAATGCAGTAAAATAACTAAAGAAGTTTCTTTTAACACATGTAAATCTATCATCATTTATTCATTTCTTTTATCAATTTTTTCCAAATTTCGTAAACGCTGCTAATCTTTTCTTCATCATTTACGAATTCCCATAGTTTTTCGCTTTCTTTGGCTCCAAATATCTCCAAATTTTCAGGATACATTAATGCATCTTTTAATCTAAAAAAAAATATTTTAATTAAATTAACTTTATTAAATTAAATGTGTTACTTTAATGAAGCTATATTTATCAATAAATCGTTATCCACTATTTTTTCACAATATTCAACTATTTGATAAATTGTAATTAAGAATGAAAAATTCTTTGAACTATCCAAAGAAAAATTGAGTTCACCATTTTGTTCTTTTTTGAATTGGTCGCTCAGATTTTCGAAAGGGTTCTAAAAATTTAGTTTTTAATTTAAAAATTATTCAAAAATTTTTTTTTACTATATTATCCAAAGTTAAATAAAATGCTTTTTTTATTATCAATAACAGCCAAACGCTCAACAAATGCTTCATTTGACATTGTTCCAAAATCTTTTAAAAAGTTTATCTATAAAAAAATCAAGAATTCAAAAATAAAAATTTACAGTCATTTTGAGAACCAGCTGAATATTTTGTTCAAGATAAATCTTATCTATCAAAGTAGATAGACTGTCATTCGGGCATCCACAAATTGTTTTTGAATAGTTAATTAATATTTTTAAAACATTTAGTGCATCGGTCACATCTTCGATGCTTTTAAATTCCTGGAAGATTGTTAATTGAATTGATTGATCGAGCAATTCCTAATTAATTTTAATTATTTTATCTTTATATAAAAAAAAATATTTAAAAAAAATACTTGTTTTATAACCGAATCAAGACTCTTATAAAAGTTAGATTCGCCAATTTCATCTGAGCATAAAAATACTGGTAAATTCTTTTCAATTCGAGGCTTATTTTTTATGTAGCGCTCTACAGTGCGATTTTTGATATTCTCGAACAAAAACCAGTACTGAGTTTCTTTTTGATCATAAATAAAATTCGATTTTAGAATTCTTAAAAAGTCATGGTCTGGATCAAAATCAATGAGATAATCTTTAAATTCTAAAATATTCGATTCGATTGTTGTCATTTGGTCATTTTTATGGTAAAATTCTAAAAACTCATTTTGTGAATCAATCAAGTAATTGAGCAAAACGAAGCTCAAAAGACCATCTCCCATTTTAGTTGGTAAAAAATAGGATAAATTTGTTTCCATGTTGAATTCAAATTCGTCATTTTGATTAAAAGTTGGAAGCTCTTTGAGTTTTTGATTTACTTAAAATTAAAAAAATATATTTTTACGTTCAAATAAAATCATTAAAACAAAAAATTCTTTTAATTATTGTGATCTTTATTAATAAACAATTTCCATTTTATTTCCATTTGATTATTTAGTTTGATTTAAGTAAATTAAATTTTTTAATTAATTTATGATCGTATCATGTGATCAGGATGTCAAGAAGTTTTCTTAATTCTTTGGTCGAATAATTAAATGTATCTCGATTTTTTAGTTAACCTAATATCATTATTCTAAAACCTTTTTTTTGTTTTTCACTTAAAAAATATTTTGATTTATGTATGATGTTTTTTTCGTCTTGTAATAAAAAATTTCATAAAATTTTGAAAAGCATAAAAAGAGTGCGATGTTTCACTTTTATTTAAAAAAAAAACTTATTGCATTCAAATTAAATAGATTAAATCAAACATAGAATATTAAGTTTTTATTATTTTAAAACAAAAACTTTTAAATTATATTTTTTTATAAGAGTATAAATATTTTTTTTAAAGATTAAAATTTTATCTTTTTTCCTAATTTTATAACTTGATTAAAGTAAAAATTATGATTAAAAAATAAAATCAAAATGCTGTTATATTTTATCCTTTTAAAAAAAAACTTTATTTTTTTTAAATTATTATTTGGTTTAGAATTTATAAATAATAATATTATTATTAGTTAATATTTTTCTTTTCAAAAATATGTTTTATTTTAGCCACTCACTAAAAAAGTCCTTTATTTTTAAATTGATATTGAATATTTTTTAAAAAGATTGTTTAATATTTTTAATTAAAAAATATTTAATTTACTTTATTCTTAAATGTTTTATATTTGTAAAATTTTTATCTTTTTTAAAGAAAGTTATTTTCTAACTTGTATAAAAAAATATAAGAATAAAATATAAATTAAAGATTTTTGTTTTAAAACAATAAAAACTTAATATTCTATGTTTGATTTAATCTATTTATTTTTTTTTTAAGATAAATCTGAATCAAGGCACTTTTTTTTGCTTTTTCAAAATTGTATGAAAATTTTTATAAAAAGAAGAAAAAATACACCATTTTTGTTTAAAATTTTTATTTGTCATAAAACTTAAAATATCTCAATTTTTAAATTATTAATATTAAAATTTTTTTGAGGTAAATTGTTCCTAAAATTATAAACTGTAGTTAGGCATGCTATTTTTTAAATTTACAATCTGCATCATACTCCAGCAAATCAATGACGTAAAATTTTAAAAATTCATTCCATGAATTGAAAAATTTTTTATTAGATGAGTTTAATTTTCAAATTTTTAAAAATGAATATGTTCGATAAGGTTTATCAGTTTGGGAATATAAAGAGGTTAAAAAATGGATCTTTTCGTTATTTTTGGTACGTAAACTTTTGAACTAGATATTTAAATATATTTTGTTTGCTGAAATAGAAATTCCAATGATAGAAAAATTTGTGGAAAGACAATTTTGTATCCCACTGGTTATATTTTTGAAGATAAGTTTTATGATCAAAAAACACTATCTCAAATTGCAATTTATTTTTTTTATTATTTAATTTGTCTCAAAATATGGTAAAAAGTTTAAAATTGAGCGATATTTTGGACGGAAAAAAATATTTCTATTAAATATTAGCATTTCAGTCGGACATGAATAATGGTAAATTTAACTAAAAAATATTAGTTTGAATGATAAAAAATTCATTCTATTTAATTTTTTTTAAATAGTTTAAATTGAAAAATTTGCCAAAAATTTTATATTTTTTTAATTTTCTGACCAAATTATTTTTTAACTCAAAATTTTTGATTGTTCATTTAACTTACAAATAATTAATAAACATTTCTTCTGTGGTAGAAAATATGAGCAACTGGTCACGAATTTGACCAGCTACCAAAAGTTAACTAATATTAGTCTCAAGTTCTTCCGCAAATTATCTCATTTTAAAAAAGTTCAATGAATTTGAAAATTTTCAAATAATTTAAAAGTTTTAATTAAATAGTGGATTATAAAAAATTACCATATTTTTGTAGATATTGCTTTGAATTGAACCATGTATCCTGAAAAGCTTGGATAGATATCAGAAGGCTTTCGTTTTCAAATGATTTAGATATAATTCCTTTTGCCTCACAATGCTTTATACTGGTATTCTTAACCACATGTTTGGGCAGTCTTTTGTAATATCCATCATTAATTTGATTTATTAATTTCATCATGTTATTTAAATTTTTAATCAGTTTAATTCGATGGTCCTTGAAAAAAGAGAATCAAATCAAAGTTAATTAAAATTTAAAAATTTTACATTTTCGATTAAATATTTAAGAATTTTATGTTCATATTGTTTAGTAAGGGCAAGTTTTGTCTTGAAAACATTATAATCACATAATGGCTGATACTTCCATATATCTGGTCCTTGGTAAGGAGTTAAAAGCTCGTGTTTTTCATCATCTACTATTTCGTAGGCTATGAAATATAACTTTTGAATTTCGTCATTGCTATTCTTGGCTTCTTTTTGAAGTTCTTGTGTAGCTTGAGCTACCGTTTGTTCATACGATGCTAGAATGCAATCGATGAAATTATCAGCAAAGTCTCTTTCATATTTCTTTCTTTCTTCTTTAGATTGCCATTTTGTGAAGGAACTAGATGGTGCCGATTGGTTTGACAAAATTTTATCACTTACCAAATGAAGTAAAATAAAAACTTGATCCATGTTTAAATTAAGTATTTTGGAAATTATTCTCAAATCTTTGTGCAAATAGTTCCAAAAGAAGTCCTTTAAATCGAATGCATTAGTATGCATTATTTCAATTAGCTCATTAGGCTTTGAATTTGCAGCAAAGAAAAGAATACAATGAATAATAAATCTAAGAATGTGAAAATTGGCCGGATTCAAAAGGCGTTGATTTGCTGGATTATCATTTTGAGTATTGGCAGAGGGCAAACAATAGCCTCGAAGTGTTCGATCTTGATCTTCCAAGCGAGTATTTCCAGGACACAATTGATGATTTGTTCCACCGATATTTTCGTTGCATTCCGAACATTTTGTGATTACCCATGGTCTACCACACTAAAAAATATCAACATTTATTTATTTATTTTCATTGCAAAAAGTATCCTAATTAAAATTGAACAAAAAAAGATATTTGTTCTCTCATCTATTGTAAATGAATTAATTGAAGGCCAGGACAAAGTTGATAAAAAGTCATAGTCAGATGTAGCTTAATTTTTTTAACTTCTTTTGGCAAAAACCGCTTCCTTGGCTGATTAAATTACTTTTTGATTTTAAAAAAAAATGAAAGCTTCTTTTCATTAAAGATATTTTGTTAATTATAAATGAAAAAAAAACTTTTTGTTTTCACTAAATTAAATTTTTAAAAATAAAATTGTTGACCAACTCTTACCTTTTTTAAATTACTGGTGTCAATTATCCCGAGCATCTATAGAATTTCTGTCTTATATTAATTTATGTTAAGCTTCGGATTTTGATCTATTTTAGAGTTGTCTTAATTCATTTTTTTCTAATTAATTTATTTCAAAATGTGTAATTGCTTTATTGAATAGATGATTCAAATTTTTTTTAAATAAGTCAAAAAATATTTGAATAATTTAATGTTAATTTTAGAAATTGAAATCATTTCTTTATATTTCAAGAACAAAATACATAAAATTTAGGGAAAAAAGTTCTATGCTGTTGGCATTACCAACATGAAATGTTTCATCTGATTTGAATTTCATTTTTTACAAACACTTATTTTTGGGAATCTCATTTATAAAAGGCTTAAAGATTTAAAAAATACCTTAAATATATACAGTTAATATTTGATTTAGTTAAAAAAGGCATATTTACAGAATTTTAGGTAAATTTTTTAATTTGAAAAGGAAAAAAAAAAGAATAAATTCCAATATTAAGAAAAATATTTTCAAATTTAATTCAATTTTTTTATATTCATCAAAAATTAATAATAAAAAATGCTTACATCAAATAAAATATATGGATGACCATTTGGGCAAGCTTAAATAAAAAAATTAATTTTGTAAATTATTTTGTAAAAGTTTTTTATATTTTGGAAACAATTAAGAAAAATGGTGAAATTTTTAAAAATGTTCAATTCTTCTAAAAAAAATTTGTTAGGGTACTCTAAATTTAATGGTTAACAACTTTTTAAAAATTTTAAAATTTAATAAAATAACAACAATTTAAAAATTTGATCTCAACTTTAAATTATATTTTTGTTTAATAAAAATTTCAAAGAGATTGCAATGGATCTGCAATGTTTCTTTTTCCAAAAAAAATTCACAGTATTTGCTAATTTTTGGTTCATGTCTATTTATTAATTTAAATTAAATCTTATTCTATAGCTATGAAAATTAATTAAATATTTAAAAATTAAAAAAAAAATTAATTTTTCAAAACATTGCTTATGAGTTTTGAATTTTTTGTCGATCATCTAAATAAAAATTAATGATCAATTAACCAAAAAAGTTTGAAA
Source organism: Brachionus paranguensis (assembly GCA_016802215.1). NCBI lineage: Eukaryota > Metazoa > Rotifera > Eurotatoria > Ploima > Brachionidae > Brachionus > Brachionus paranguensis. The sequence continues at coordinate 1,590,643 of JAESIX010000008.1, read as the reverse complement.
CTGGTTATCTTGTATCCAAAAAAAGTGGTATTTTTTTTAACTTACCATACAAAGTCGGATTATCAGTTGTTCTGTTTTGTCTTAGAGCAATCAAATTGTCGTACAGCGTATCTTGAGGCATACATGGAATAAATGATTCTTTAAACTTCAAAGGCGATTCCATCATATCAGCCAGAGGCAAATTCAAAACATTCTTGGAAAATTGAATGGAATATTTAAGCTGAAGCATCAACAAATTTAACTCAATTGAACTGGAAACTTGCTGACTCATTTGGACAATTTCCTGCAAGTAATGGCGCTTGTTTGAATAGAACTTTTCAAAAGGAACATTGATGATGTCACACGACTGCACATTAATATTTTTTTGCAGTAAAAGAACATTTTTAAACACACAAATAAGAAAATAGGGAAACATTTTATGGGGGTCCTTTTCCAAAACAGTCTGTAATTCTGTCGAATTTCGATTTTCAAAGCCGTTTTGAATGGCTCTTTTAATTTGTATGTATTTGCTTCCAGTTAATACATAACGTTCAGTTATTCCCAGATTGTCGCCAATTATTTGCTTGGGTGTCATCCAATTCATTATGGTATTGTTGGAAATGTGTTTGACACTGCTGAAACTGTATCGTCTAACAAATTCTTTGATCAAAAAGTTGAATACCGTGTTTGTGTAGTCCAGTGTAGGCTCGATGAGTCTTTGGACATTAGAAATCAGCAAATTTAGTTGAGAAATGTTTTTTATTGAGTCCAAAGTTTCTTGATTGTTTGTAGCTTTGACCAAAATTTTTAAAACAAATTTCAGCTTGGCCAAATATGACAAACTTTCGATGTTGTAGCACAAAGTTTGATCTTTTAGAATACAATTAAGCAGATGATGACGAGAAAGCAAAAATTGGCATATTCGCTCAGCAGCATTTATTTCCTCATCAATAGATTTGTTAATCACATCGTCGAAGAGTGTCTCTTCAACACATATCATAAAGTTAACAGCTGTTTCACTATTTTTATAATTATTTTGATCAGTCTGATTAAACCATTCATTTAAATAAATTAATGATTTTTCATAGTTTTTGAATAATAATTGCAGCAAAAGCTTGCTGGTTTTGCTGTCCAGATCGAATTTATTTTTACTTGATTTTGATAAAATTCTTCCATGAATGGTCACTTCGCAAATGGCTTGAATAACCTTATCCTCTGGATCAGAGCTAAATATCAGATTTTCCACCACGTTCAAATAGAAAAAATTTAATCTTTGTATGAAATTTTTGTATGGTTTAGCCTTTTCCCTTTAAAAAGACAATTTATTACCAATTCACGTATTATGAACAATGTCATTTCTTTTTTTATGCAGAGAGGTCACAAAATGAGCAAATTTGGTGACTAACAATCTCAGCAGATCAATTCCAAAAAAAAAATAGACAATTTTTATTTTTTATTTAGAATTATTAAATTTTTTTTTGTTGGTCACTTGACTGACAGAAAAATAAAAAATAAAAAAATTGAGAATTGACTTGAGACCTGTGACTTCAAAACAACTCTGATTTAGAATAAAGAAAAAAAATGAATCATATATCAAGAAGTATTTTGCATTTGCCATGAAAATTTAAATGCTGAGCATGGAATATACGAGCATAGAAATAAAAATTTTTTAATTCGAATAACTTAATTTATGGAGTCAATAATAAGAAGATGAAATAATTGATATAAATTGAGAAATCATTTTTCTATGTGAATTGTTAGAATTTTTTTGATATTATTTCAGAATAATAAAATTCTGAATAACCAAAAGAAAAAACTAACAGTGTTGACATGATTATTAGAATTTATTAATGTAAGTAAAATTTAATTATCAAAATAAAAGAATTTTTTTACCAATTTTTAAATAAAAGATAAATTTTACTTTTTTTTACTGAATTTTAAGTAATGTTCCGTAGTTTGAGGTAAATTTTCGTCAAATATTATGAAAAAATTGAAAAATGAAAAATAAATTTAAAATCGTTTCTGTTGAAAAGTTAGACCCTTTTTTTTAATTTTTTTGAAAAAAAAGATACTTTAATAGAGATTTTTTTAGGTTTTATCAAATATGTTACTATTAAAGAACACTACAAAAAAGACTAAAATCTTAAAACTATATAAATTTATTTTTTTTTTGTTAAAAATAGTTTTAAGTGTTACAAGAACTATTGCATTAATTTTTTAAAGTCAACTAATTTCATTCAAAATATCTTCGTTTCGTTTAAAAATATGAATTTAAAATTTTAAAAACACAAAAAAGAACAAAATTAAAACTTATAATTTTGTTTGTTTTTTTTGTTCTTAAATTCACACTGCATATAAAAATTTTAAAAAAATTTAGTACTTTAGAATTGATAATGAGCTAGATCTTAATTAAAATAAATAACTAAACTTGAATTTACCTTTATGAAATTTAAATAAACCAAATGCTTAAGGATTTAATAAAAATACACAGAAAGTTTGTGAATTGCCTTTTTTAAAAACTTTATTTTACAAATTTATTTATTCAAGATCTTTTTTAAATAAATTACAAAAATCATTAAATTCTGAAACCTTACTAAAAAAATTATACTTGCAATAATATCTATTTTGCATTTATGAAACTAATTTTTTATCATAAGAAAATGTTATTAAAGGATATCAAAGGATGGAAATTTTTTGAAATGAAATAATTTTTTTAAAGACTTTGGAATTATAAAAAAAATTTTGAAGAGACGCTCAGCTTTTTGTACTTAATTTCCTATTGAGTTAAAAAATTTTCGTTATAATGCATTTAACTAAAAATTATTAGAAAATAGGTTTTTAAATCTTTTCCAAAAATTAAAAAGAATTGATTTAAAAAAATAAAAAATAAATTATTCAAGCTTTGTTTAAACTATTCTTTAAAAAAGATGGTTTCAAAAAGTATTTAAAAAATTCTCAAAAATTATATCGATTGAAAAATAAAATGATCACAATGGGGATTTTTAATTCATCTTTTAATTAAACAAAAATTTTCTACTTACTCTACTTGGTCGAGCTGAACGCCAATTTGATCATCAATCAATTTAACTTGGATTTTAGTCCTACAGCCCAAACAAACTGTTCTTTGGTCAACCATTTTTAGTTTCATAACATTTACACAATCTGAGCAAATCAAGCATTCACAATCTTTAGAGTTTATTTTTTTGTAAACCTGACATATCTGTTTGCAGCATTTGGAAACACTTGATTCCATAAAGCAGTGACTTCTTGCTTTATCCACACAATATAGCAAAAAATCATGAATCATTTCAATAGTATTTAGCTTGTTAAAATCAAAACGATTTTTTAAAATCATCACTTTCAGTTTTAACAATAAATCCGAATAGACCGTAGCAATAATGGCCTCAACACGGTCACATACATCATTATGAAACAAGTCCAAAAACTGGAAAGAATTAATTTTGATGCTAACATTTTCATACAATCTTAAATCGGCTTTTTTCTTGGCAAATAAAACAAAATTTCTGACCATATTTATGAGAGTCTTTAGTTTTTTGTTTAAAATGTTCAAATTCTCCAAACTTTGAATTTCTCGACTAAACTCATCAATTGTTAATTCACATGACTCAATTTCCAAATTGTCAAAGGTACTTTTATTAATCAAATGCTCGCATATTTTTGGTTCTAGGGTGGAAAATTTGAGGAAAAATTCTATCTTTGGTCTCAGAAGTGTATAGGCCAAATGAATGAGTGGAAAACTAATTTTAACATCTGACACATCAATGTCACGCAAAGAATTGTTGATCGCCATTTTGACCACTTCTATTTGATCTTGGTTGTGAATTCTGCAGTTGATGAGAACAAAATCGCTCAGGTAAAGATCGAACACTTGGCCTATTAGCTGTTGATTTAGATTTTTTTTCAACATCTTAAAACAAACTGTGCCTTCGAACAAACTTGGTATTGTTCTGGTAAAATGCGTAAATTTTTCCCCTTCCTCCATTAGGCTCGATATTCCGTCGAGATAATTCTGGCAAAAAGCATTCAATTGCTGATCGATGATCCAAAAAAATGGAATGTTCGAGCTGAATTGTTGGTCTGAGAAAAACTCCTTTTCAAATATATCCGATTTGCAAAAAAATTTGTCCTGTTCTCTTCCATTCAGCTGATCTCTCATTTCGCTGTAGTTTATCTTTAAAAATTCATAGCTGTTGACTATTTCAATGAATAAGTTGGACTTCCAGTCACAACTTTGGTCAAATGTGTCCAAATTGGAGTGGATGTCGATTTTGGAGAGCAAAAAAGCCAACAAAGGACTTAGCTTTGATTCAAGGTAACTTTTGCACGACTTTCTCAGAGTAGAACATTCATTTATTCTTCTAAAGTTGACCACTTCCTTGCCAAACCAAGATTCGGACAGGTGCACATTGCCGAAATTTTTTTCCTTTTCTTCCTGAAGGGTGGCAATGCGTGACAAAATTGCGGATAAAAAAGTGTCATTTTCGCAGATTGTGCTAAAAATTGCGATCCGCTCAATGGTTCGATTGATGTTGGTGTCGTCGATCATTGAGCATGACCGGTGGCAAAGAGTTTTAAGGAATTTTTTCTGATCAATGCTGGCTGAGTTGTGCAAGTTTTGGTTCAAAATTTTGCTCAAACTTTTTGATTTGAGGCTGTTTAAATCAAGAAGGTAATCGGATGAGTCCTCTAGTTCGTCCACATGGTGGCACGACCACTGCGACACTTGGAAGCCGGTGAATTTTCTGGAGAATTGGCGCGACAAATTTATCAACAAGACAATGAAGCAGTTTTGTAAGATACTCTGGTCAGCGATTGTCTCCTTGAATTTTTCATTGATGGAATGTCTGGCACAAGAGAGCAAGTCCGATTCCAATTTAGTGCTAAAGTCACATTGGACTATCAGGATTTTTCTCTCCTCATTTGTTTGGCACAAGAATTGTTCTATTTTTTTTGAAAATTGATTTTCAGTATCGAAGGATTTCAAGAGACAACTTGATATGTTTTCGGTAGGTATATTCAAGCTATTAGCTATTGATTTAAGGCTCTTTCGAGTAAGCAAAAATTTTGAATGAGTGGTCACTTGAATTAGATTTTTTTTCAATTCAGCATTTTTTAAGTTTTTCTTCAAAAGTTGCATCAAACTAAAATGGTCACAATTTTGAGTCAAATAGTCGTTTTCTAGAAGATTTTTGTTCATTGCTCGGTACAAGTTGTCCAAGGTTGAGCACTGCAACAGGAGTATTTTGGCTTTGATTAAAGTTTCCTCATAAAATTCGGTGTCATAAATATCATTAGAGTCTTTACTGATATAAAAGTCTACATCATTTTGTTGTATTAGATAAAGGATTATGCTGGCAAGGGTATCTTCGTGGTATCCTATGAATATATCGTTTAGTTTTATACCCATTTCCAGCTTGGTGAATTCAACAATCCAATTTTCCAATCTTTTGCACAAATTTATTTGGATGTCATTGAGCATTGTGGCCGAATTGAGGAAGTGTTTTTCAAGACGATTTATAAGAGGTATGGGAAATATTTTTGAGTCATAGACAGACTCTTTATTTGACAAAATTATCATTCTGAAGTTTTCATGCACCAGACAATTTACTCTTTGGGTGTTAATTCCTTAAAAAAATTTTTAATTTAATAAAAAATATAAAAATTAAATTTTAAATTTTTATTTTTTTAGGGAATTTGATTCAAGGTAATCACTTGTTTAAATTTACTTATATCTATATAAAATACATTTTAGCGTATAATACTATTTTGTTAAAATAAAAATAATTTTTAAATTTAAAAGACTTTTTCAACAAACATCTATCGGATTCACTTTCCCAATCAGACATTTCAAAATTTGGTGAAAAAATTGTTTTATAATTTTTGAAATTATTCTCATGTCAAAAAAGGTTTTTTATATGAAAATAATTTTTTTTTAAATCAATAAATGTGTTTATTAATAAAAATTTATTTTAAATTAAAGGGTTTAGAAAGCTATTAGCATCTTCTTTACGAAAAAGCAACAATATCTTTCCGTCTTTAAGATAAACACAGGCAAATTCTCTCACAAACAAACTCTTTATTAATAAATTCTCCTTTATGTTATGCGAGCTATTTCTCATTTTGTTCAAGTAAAAAAAAATTTAAATTACAATTTAAATTATATTTATTTATAAAAAAAATTCTAAATTAAAGACTCAAAATTTTTGAGATAATAAAAACAAGAACTAAAATTAGAGCCAAAATTACAATGTTAAGCGCCGGTATCCTTTATTTAGTTTTTAAATGAAATGAGGGTTTACTTTATTTCAGGATTATCAGAGAAAATGTGCAAATTTAAGTTTGAGATCAGGATCAAAAGATCAATATAAAAAATGAAATTTTTTTAAAAGAAATTACTTGATATGTTATACCAAGTAATGAATATATGTAAAAGTTATGAAGTTAAATTTCTGCATTAACTTAACCTGAAATATTTAAATTATCGTTTGTTTTTGTCAAATAAATTAGAGATCAATCATTTTGATGTTATTTTGATAATTAACCATTATTAGACATAGCATGTCCAGTAATGTGTATTATTTGTTTTTTTAAAAATTATCAAATTCATAAGATTAATTAAGTTTTAAAATTTTAAATAATCCTTTTGATCTTAAAATTTGATCTGAAACTTCAATTTGCCAGAAAATGGTATAGCCTGTGAGCCATTTTTATATTTTTCAATCTTAATCTTATCTTTTTTAAATATTTTTTTTTTCGGTGGACATTAAATTAAGAATACAACTTACCCAGATAAACATATCTTTGTCCGCCAAAGACTTGATAATACTGGTTCAAAACATCATACAAACTTTCAAATAAATTTTGAAAATTTAGCAAAATAACTGTGTTTCCAACTTCCATGCTATGCTTTATTTTGCTAATGTTTTTGCACACTTCAGTATATTCCATGTCATGCTTAAAGTTTGAACCAAATATGACCACAATTTTGTGAGCTGGAATGGCTAGACTATTAATTAGATAATTTTGTATAATCTCAGTCACTGAGTAATTCTCCGTCAAAAGCAGTAAATATCTTGAATTTGATTCAACATTTTCTCCCTTCAAAGCAGCCTTAATTAGATCAATGGAGCCACAAAGTGGATCTGTGTCCAACTTCTGCTTGTCCAACTTTGAATACAACTGATCTTTGAACGGTCCGAGAAAGTCAATGCTGAGACCGTCGAAATTTCGCTTCACTGAATGCTCCAGCTTGTTCCAGGTGAGGCGGCCATCGCGCAAACAAAACCAGTAAAGCATCTTAATCAGACTGTAGTAATCTCTCAGGCCGAAAAATTCCCTTTTAAAATTTTTAGCTATTTGACACACTTGTAAATAGGCAGTGGCTATTTCGGTGATATACGGCTCAATGATACTGTATATGTGCCGGTCATACTTGCAAATGCCTTTGGCACTTTCGACTAATTCTGATATGTCAGGCTCACTGCGGGACACAAAAATGCCGCGGTTCATCTTAGCGGGATCAAGCGCCCAGTTGCTTATTCCAATTACGGCCACTTTTTGATGCGGCAGTGCCACATTTTCGCTCGAGTCCGCGCCATCCTCCAGTAATGGATGAAGCGTCTTCAAGGGCATTGACTCCGAAGCTTCAGCCAGGCCAACTTCGTCCAAATTGATTACGGAAACAAATTTTTCCAAGTTGTTATTCTCCTGAAAAGAAGCTGCTTCCTCAAAAGTCCTAATGATCATTTCAGCCTTGGTCAATGGTGAACATTGAAAGTTCAGAAAATAGGTCTCTTTTAAATTTTGAAATAAAAAACTTTTGCTATTGAGTCCATGCATTGAACTTTCCACAATGCTTTTTGCCAATGACTTTGAACTGCCCGGCTTGCCCACAATAAACAGCGGAATCCTCAACTCCAAACAAACTATAATCATAAAAACATTTTCCAGCAGGGCATGATTGCGCGCTATATTATTTGCCAACTGAATTTCGTCCAAAAAAACGTGCTGGCACTTGAGTACTTCAGCCAAGACCCAGTCAAAACTTAGAGCTAAATTGACATTCAAATTTTCAGCTATTAATTTGCGGAAATTGTATCTAGTATTCATGTTGTACAAGCTAGAATGATAGCAAACAGTTAGAGCTAGCAAAAAAGCCCGCTTCAAGTCTCCTATTTGGTGCTGGTAAGAATTATCTTGGAACATTTCAATATTTTTTTCATTCATTTTGCTAAAAATCAACTCTTTTTTGTCAATAAACCAACAAGTAACCTTAATTACTCTTTCCACGTCTCTCAGACTCACAAAACTGCATTCGTCATTTCTGTTTCTCATAAATTGTTGACACTTGGTCAACAAATCGCTTAGCTCATCTATTTGGTCTGCATGCTCGCTGAATTCTCTTTTGATCATTTGTTTGATGTATTTTTTTTCGGCATCTGTGTCCAGCTGGCCAAAATCCCATACCAACGAAAGCATGCTTGCTGGCAATGGCTGCACCCTGTACACCAATTGACGCATTGGGATTTGGCCCAATTTTTCCTTAGACTCGCTTGTTGACACATAGAATCCCAGGCCAGCTTCTTCTAGTTTGTTGATCATCTCATCCGAATGCTTTCGGTACGGATTTACTGCAGCTACTATTCTAAGACCATGGTCAAAGTCGATCTTCCGGCCAGTGCATGTTCTGTCACACATTATTTCTTTGATGAGTCCGATTGCATCGGTTGTGTTGGCCTCGTCAATGAACAAAATTGCTGAAGCTAATTTAGAGCTTCTTTGCTTTTGGTCGAACATTTGTTGGTAGTTTTGTCTGGATAAGCGTTCCGCTTGTTCAATTATTCGCTCAATGTCCTCAAAACTAGTTCCACCATGAACCTTGAAATGAATTAGGTGTTTGATTGATATTAAATTTGGGTTAATGTGAAGATCGGATAGAAATTTTATCATCCTTGTTTTGCCGCATCCAGTTTCGCCCATTATTATGACCGGTATTTTACACTTAAGCCGCATATAAATAGCCATTAGCTTGAGACAATTATCCAAAGTTAGCTCATAAGTCGGATCGGGATCATGGTTTGCATTGTTAACTAATCCGAGTCCCATCACTTTGCGCAAAGATTGGATTTTTTTTGTGCGCCCAAAATCATTGAAGTTGTCATAAATAGAAACTTGACTTTTCAGCAAAGCAATTCTTGCACTAACATCCAAATTTACTTCTATATCATCAATAAACTGGCCCGTATTCGGATTTATAAATTTATAAGTTCGCCTATCTAAAAATATGCCCATAAATGTAAAGGATACTCTGTCATGATTGAAAATGACATAGGGATGAGTAAAATTCTCCCAGCGACGGCTAATGGCCAATTTGTCAAGCTCAATTTGAATGTTATTATTGGAACTTAAGCTTACCACTTCTCTCTCATCACCAATATTCAGACTTGGTATGCCGAAGTCACGTGACATCAAAATAATTAATCGCGTGCAAATAAATTTCAAGTCCGGATTGTTGGTGAACACTGGCGATGTTTCCAAGGCCTTCAGTTGCATTTCCATAAAATTCACAAAATTGTTCAAATCGACCCAATTGGGATTTACCAAACTGGAATAGTCGAGCAAAATTTTCAAACAAGATGCTTGGTCTAAAAAGTTTTCCTCACTGTAAATGAAGGTTTTTAGATCAGTGACAGATTCGACAAACAATTTCAAATAGTTGGCACATCGCTGATATTTTTCAATAAAAAATAAAGACTCGAACAAATTATCAGCAGGCGCGGAGTCACAATTAGAAACATGGTAGAAATACTTTCTGGGACATTGAAACAAAATTCTGGGCAAAAAGTTTAGAGTTGCGTGATAAGACAGATTGGTATTGCTTCTGATAAACTGAGGCATCATCTCAATAAAATACATGTCGTTTGCTGAACGACGCCATACTCTTCCTCCAGAATGTTTAAGGTGATTTAAAATTATTAAATTAAAAATAAACAAGTCCACATTGTCAAAGACCTCATTGGCAATATCAATGTGGTAGATGGTTGCATGACTGCTGGTTTTATTTTTGTAAAGTTTATCCAGAATTTTGTCTGTGTCTAGAGAGCTTGTTTTAATGCGGATTATGACATGATTGGAACTAGAGAGAAAATTGGGAATGGATTGTTTAAATGTTTCAACATATGTTGATTTGCCATTTCCGGCCTGTTTGCTTAAGAGTGCCCGGACATTACTTTTGTCAATGTCGTATTTTGCCAAACTTAATTGAGATTTTGTTGTCAATTTGATCTTTACATATTCATTTATTATAAGAGAATTCAGCACAATTGGTTTCACAATGTTTTTGGCAAATGACGAAGCGATTAGTGAATGCTCTGAACGGTCTTTACTGCAAATACAAACCATCACATATTTATCCGATTGATGCAAATTTGCTTTTGATGACAAAAATTTTTCGACTCTACTCGAATTTTCGTATGTTAACTCCTGGATGTTGATCAAGGTGTATATTTTTTTACCATCAGACCGAAAGGCTATTCGGAAAAAATTTTCAACCTTTGAATAAATTTAATTAAAATGTTAATTAAATAATAAGATTGCTTGAAAGTGGGAGAATTTTTTTTTAGGTTTAAATTACTTTATAAATTTAAATATTCAATCTTTTGATATTTTAATAAAAATATTATCTATCTATCAATAGTTTAATACAATACTTTAAGCATATTTTATTTTATCCTTACTGGACATTGATTTGTTAGTATCAGGTGACAAATTTAATTTGAAGAGTTTGTTGCTTATCATTTTTAAGGTTGACTAAGTGACATTCTTTAAAAAATTTTGAAATTAAATTGTAATGATTTTCTTCTATTAACTATTTAAAAATAATTAAAGTAATTTAAAATATCCCATTGCTTCAAGTTTTTATTTTAAAGTTAAAAATAAAAAGGAGATCATTTTCGAAAAAATATCTCGCGCGTTAAAAGTCAAGTTTTTAAATTAAATACAGCAAAACCGCTAGAATTTATGTGAAAAAATTATAAAACGAAAAATTGAATGCTTAAAATTTTTTTAGACATGATTTTTACTTATTAATTTTTACTTATTTTTTATTTTTTTTTATTTTCTTTTCTGCTCAATTTGTGGTGCAGCATAAAATGCATAATTCAAAAACATTATTTTATTTCATCAAAACACAAAAAAAGAGAATTTTATTATTTTTAACTGGTCCAAATTTAGTTCACAATTATCATTAATAATCGAGAATCTAAAAAAATAAAAATATTAATTGGAGATTTAATTAACAATTTGATCGATTAAAAAAATATTATCGAATTCGCATCCGATTTAAGTCTTTGAAAAACCTCTTTTTATAAAGATTAAAAATATCTATGTCTCTTTCCTATTATGATTTTCCACAATTATTCATTATTAAACTTTAAAAAATAAAGATTATATATTTAACTTTGGGATAAACAAATTTAACTCCTTACTTTAAAGATTAAGTTTTCGGAACATAAAAAGCTGAAATTAAAAAAACCCAATTATAAAAAATAAATGACTAATGCAAATATTTTTTTTTCTCTTTTAAATTTTTTCAATTAATTACTTAATTTAATTTAAAAATTGAATGCAGAAAAGCTTTCAATTAAAATGGCTTCTCAACTTTTAAAGAAAGCTGACGAAAATTATTTTAATTTATTTTAATTATTTTAACTCAAACTTATAAATTATTTGAAAAAAAAAAAATTAAAATTTTTTAAAATACCTCTTCAGCTGTTGTTTGAGAATTACAAAATAGTACTTCATCATTGCTTGGAAGCGGAGCACTATGGGAATGAGCATAAATAGATAAGACAATTTCAACTTGGTCCCTCTGCTGATTGCACACAATTAAATTAGGCTTTCCTCTGTGTATCAAATAGCCAGGTATATCCCTGACAAAGTCCCTACTTTTGTTGCCTGATTGGTATAATTCCTCCAAAAAAATAGCAAACCTTTCCATACTTAAATTATTAGAGCTTGAATTGTTCTGTTTTTGGCTGAACTTTTCCAAAATTTGCTCTAATTTTTTGCCAAACGTTTGCTCAACCAACTCTTCATGATCACCTGCATTTGTTTCAATCATTTCTAAATTTTCATTTTGGTCATAGCCATCCGAGTCGTTTTCCAAACAATAATTTAGCAACTTTTCGCCAAAATTTCCATACAGGTCGTAGGCATCTTTAACTACTCGAACACTAAATCCATTATTTTTAGCATAAAGCCTAATTTTTTCAAATTTTTCAACTTTGTTCTTGTCAATCTTCTTGCCAATAAAAATATTCTTGAACTTTAGACTTTTTGTTTTTTCCAACAGTCTCTTGACCACATCAACAAAAGACTCTTTTTCAAGATCACTTCTGATATTGTAGAGCATTGAAGTTAATAAATCAAAATGAAAGTGGTCAATTTGTTGATTGTCAAGTGCATTCTGCAGGCATGATTTTACCAAAAGAATCTGATTGACTGTAAAAAAGTTGATAAAGTGGTACTCGTCACGCACCATTTCGACATACTTTGTCCATAGGTCAAAAAAATGCTCCATTTTCAAGCAAATTTCACTCAATATTTGCAAACTAGGCCTTTTGGCATCTGATATTGCTGCATTCCGATCGAACATTAGTTCAATTAAAGGCTGATTGTCCAAACGAGTATTGTTGCTGTCCGAGTAAATATTTAATTTTAAATTGTTGAAAAAATCACATCCATTATTTCTCATGTTCAAAAAAATGTTTGCCAACCGGATACAATTGTCGAATATTTGAATAAAATAGTCCAAAGTATTGGCATCCTCTTGGTCGTCGGCGAAATCACTGGCTTTTTTGGTGAGCAAAACAAGTATGCTTTTAAGCTCATTTAATTTTTCATAGTTAAATTTTTTCTCTTTTTGTGTGTTATTCACTTTGTTGACCATGGTCACGTCCACTTGGATCATATCTTGAATGGCCAAATGCTTTGGCAATAGCTCAATTTTAAACAAACCATTTTCATTTATTTGCCTTGCTTGTTCTATGCTACTCAGCTCTACATTGCCTCTTTTTTTGTTTATGTCCTCTAGGACACCAACTTTGTCTTTTATTTCAACAAGCTTTTTTGCCATGTTGGCATCATTTTGCAAATTGTTCCAAACTGTGACACAAAGCGCAACAAACTGGTCAAAATTTGTATCAGCATTGATCTCGAAAATGAGCGGCGCATAAGCCGTAGTGGCTTCTTTGAACGCCTTGGCAAAAATGTTCTTATCAGTGCTGTTCTGAATTTCACTCGATTTGGTCAATGATATCAAGTCGACCAAAAATTTCAGCTCCTTCAAGTCTTTGACATTTTTTTGAATCCACTTGATAAGATCTTTGCATTCAACAAAAGCTCTCAGACATTCAACGTTTTTCCCAGAGGAATACTTGTCCAATGTTCTGATCATTGACAGCACCCTATTGTCCATTTTGTCCAAGCAAAAATTTTCAAATTCATCAGATTTAAATTTTAAAAGCTCGTTTAACTGGGCAAAGTTTTTTCTTATTCCGAATTCGTCGCAAACCTGCCGAAACACCTCTGCTATTTTGTAGCATTCGCGGAATTTAAAATAAGTCTCCAGTTGAATCTTGGACTTTTCTTTATTAGGCTTGTTAAAATAGTCTATGATATAGATCAATTCGTTGAGACACTTGTTGACATTTTTGTCAAAATGAATATTCAGGTAGTCTTCCAAATCTTTTAGCTTTATTTTTTCGGTGTCAATTGATTTGGCAAATGAGTCCCATTTTTGTACAGCATTGGGTAATGCCTCTTCAAGCACTGTTTTTAGCTCGCATTTTTCTCTAAACGAACTGATAAAAAAATGGTTGAAAATGACCAAATTAAGCTGATTGAGCTTCTCTATTTGGTCCATTTGAGCAAAATGTTCAATAGTTATTCCTTCAAAATAGGTTATCTTTGGCAAAGGATCAGAAAATGCATGATTTATGTCTATGGGCTGGCAAAATTGATTAATTCGAACCAATTGTTGATTTTTGGCGCTAAAATCTTCCAACAATGTTTTGTAAGAACCATAGGAAAATTTTCTAGACTTGGAGCAAAATTGTAAAAAAAAGACCAGAATGTTAATGCATTTGTTGAAGCGTTTCCACTCGTTTTTTCTAATATTGATTAGATTTATTATTGTGTCAAAGTGGACTTTGTTTTTTGAGAAGGCACAATTTGGCTGCAAGTCAAAGACCATGTTAGCTAGAACTTGGAAGTCTTCTTTATGGCCAAACAAAAAATCAAGCTTGCAAATTTCAATGCTTCCTTCGATCAGCTCATTGACCACTTTTTCAAATGATTGAAAAATTTTCTCGAATTGGACCGTCCATTTCGGACTCAGAAACTTGTTTTCTTTTAGCATTTGTTCGAGTATGACCCTATATATGCCACTAGTGAGACAGATATTGCATGGATCATGGATGATGGGAAATTTTTTGTCCAAAAATTTGTCCATCAAAGACTCAATTTGTTCCTGTTTGTCCAAATAATTACCAAAATGAGAAATGAGTTTATTTTTACAAGACAATTTTTCTATCAAATTATTTTCAAATTCAGCTTGAATTTCTTTATTGTTGATCAGTATGTCGAAATTGTAGTACAAGTAGATTTTGGCAACGTCGTCAAAAGTGCTCTCTTTCAAACGATCAGACAAAATTTCAAGAATTAAATGAGTGATATTTTTATCAACTAATTTTCTATTTTTAGATCTATTTGGAATATTTAGCATCTTGTCAAACATAAATGGCTCATTTTTGTTTTTCACTTCATTAAAACCTAACTCATAATTGTCATATATTCTGCTGTTGCCAAGCTGATAATAAAACCATTTCCTGATCAAGCTATTAATGTGGGCCAACTCAATTTCGTGTTCATAAGAATTTTTGGCTTTTGAATGGAATTTAATCAAACACAAATAGATCAATTCAACTTGAATTTCATAATTTGAATTTTGATTTTCCACTAGAGACTTGAGCAAAAATAATTCAGCGTCAGAATTTATGGATTCTAAATTTTTGTAGTTAAAATGGTTGATTGCTATTTTTATCAAGCACTCAAGAATTCTAATAAAAATCACCTTAAAAAATAAATAAAGTAAGTCTAAATAATGATCTTTCCATTGAAACCAACTTTAGTTTTGAGCGAAAATTGCTTTGATTCAAAATTTGCTTGATATTTGTTCAGAAAGAGTAAATACATGGCAAGCATATCAGCCGAAAGTAAGTTAGAATCTAGCAGAGTTTGCAGATTTTTAGAACTAGAATCACACAAATAGTGGATTAGTATGACAGCATATTCTTTTTTAAATTCCAATATCGGTTTATAGGTCTTGACCAATTCATTGAGTGTTCGTTCACTTAAAATAAAATTAGCGGTTATTTGGGGAACCTTAGGTTGGCAGCGATTTGCTTTTTTATGGAATAATTTTATTTTGATAGATAAAAATTCATAGATGATCGATTTTTTTTAAATATTTAATGATACTTATTGTACATTTAATAAAAATTTCTAAAAAATTATTAATACTTGAATAAATAAATTTAAGAAGACCAAAAAAATTTGACTTTTTAAAAAGTAAATTTTTGGACTTCGAAAATTATCAATAAGAATATTGTTAGTAGATAATAATTCTTAGCATTAGACCAAATATTTTGTATTCTTTTTTTATATAATTTTTAAAATAGTGAAAAAATTAATTTTTAGTAATTTTCTATTAAAGTAAGTATTTCTCAATTTCATATGAATTTTTTTCCTACGAATCTAAACATTCTCAATAATTTATTTTACTTTAAATCTTCGGTTATTGATCCAAATTTAATCACATCTTGTATGCAATTATCAAAGTCATATTTAGAAATAGTGGACTGGCTACGTTTTTCTAGCAAGTTGTAATAAAAGAACAAAATAATGATGGCCTCTTGGGACGTAGAATACAAATGTTTTTCGAACATATCACAAATTACACTTGACAAATAAAATTATTTAAAATTATTTTTGCTTAAATTTAAACCTACTGTTGCTGGTCAGTAAAAAAATCAAAAAAAATAACTTTAAAAAAATCAACATGAGTATTTTGCAGGGTTCTTAGCAAAATTTTCATTTGATTTTCATTTAAAATATTATTCAAATCATTATCTTGGCAAATGAATAAAGTTGTTAAAGCCCAAATTGTTTTGAGATCTTGTGACAATCTTCTGTTTTTATCCATTGATTTTAAAACATTTTTCAAGAATTTTTCAAGTTGCTTAAAAACGTTAAGTCAATTTTGGTATTCAAAATATTAGAACTACAAACCTCACAGAAATACTGTCTATATTCAGGGTCACAGCACAGTGATTGCTTAACTTTTCTCATCAGTGATAAAAAATTGTTATGTTCATAAAAAGGATTATCAAATAAAATTTTAAAAATTTTATCTAAATGATCAATAATCGATTCTTTTTTCATTTTTTTGACTTTTGATTCCTCTACTTTTTGAAATAAAACTAAACCATCGATATGTCTAGAGCTAAACTGATTTCTGCTCGTGTCTATAAAGCGTAGCTTTTCATTGTGAATCAAATTTATCTCTTCCAGTATTTGAATTTTGTCATCTTTTTTCTCAAGCAAAAAATAATAATAACTAATTTTTGTACCCATGTCAACTAATACTACAGGCAAAAATACAGAAATAGTTATAAAGAGAACATCTGAGCCAGTTCTTGTGTTGTCAATTTGATGATGAATCAAAGCTCTCTGGCTATTTTGGTCATATAAGAAGCACACACTTAAATTATTTAATATTTTGGGTTTTTTAGGTACTTCTAAATGCAAGAAGCATTTTTGGTAATCTCTATCAGGCTTTAAAACGGGTCTAAAATAATAAAAATCTTTACAAATTAAAAAAAAAAATTTCAAATTTTACATCAAATTTTTTAAATCAGACACCATTCTGATAAGACTGATAAAATCATTTTCCTGATTTTCATTTGAAGATTGCTCTGTGAAATTCTCGACATCCAGATCACACTCGACCAAAACAGTACCATCGTCAACACATCTTTGAGCTTTCAATTGAATATTTGAACACTTGGGGCATTTAAATGCTAGGTTCATCACAATTTGAATTGTTTTTTTGTTTAAAATAGCTTTTTTTAAATTGAAAATAAATAAAAATTTTAATTAATTTTAATCTAAACGAATGCTTAATCTATTTATAGAAAAAAAGGAATATTGTCAAAGGGTAAGGCTGTAATTATGAATTTTGTAAAATTAAAAATGAAATTTTAATTTTAAAATATTGCCAGGCAACCACACACTAAGTCCATTTAAATTCAAAAGTATAGTTTTTTATTTGAAAAAAGAAATTTTCAAAATGTCCGGCAAATTTCGTTTTATTGAAAAAAATTTTGACACAATCACAGGAAAAGACAATAAGGAATTTTTGGTAAAATGGTAAAAAAAATGTTGTCATCTAAATTTTATCTAATCAAAATTTAAAGGGGAATGAAGGGAAAATTAAAAACCTTCATGTTTACTTACGATAAACAGTTTCATATGGGCTCTAAGGACTCTTTTATTCTTGTAATTAATTCAATAAACTTTTAAGACTTGATTCTAGACTAATGATTGTTTAAAGGACTTTTTCCAGGATGAACATGTTTTGTCAAAGGTGCAAAAAATGACAAATAATGGAGCGTGGGTTAATATGGGTAAAATTTTATTAAATAAAATTTTTTTTTGGAATTTATTAAAAATTTAAATTAAAAGAAAGTCGACCTGCCAAAGTCAAAGTTGAAGATGTAAATTGTTCACTCTTGTCAGTAGAAATATTTGACCAGTTGTATGAAAAAAATATTGTTAGAGAAAACGGCTCGATTAAGAAATGTTTAGACGAATATTATGAAGATATATTGATATCTGATGAGTTGAGAAAAGTAATTTTTGTGAATAAGAAAAAATTTTACTAAAGAAAAAAATTTAATTTTAGCTTCTTTTAATAGAAGAATCCGATAATTATGATATATATGCTGATAAAGAACGCAATGAATTTTTATTTAGGTAACATGGATTTAAATTATTCTTTAAAATTAAATAATAATAATTTTAAAGATTGTTCAAGCATTTTTGTCTTGGTGGACAAGTTTGTCAATTTGAAGATAATGTTCAACCATATGTTGATGTAGCGCGATCAGTTTACAAAGAGTTGATAAGTGTTCAAAAAGATTCAGAGACAAAAAAGCTTCGCATTGTATCTTATGTTTTTAAAGTTGAAATTTTTGTAAGTAGCAAAAAAAAACAAATAATTTCTAAATTTGTTTCTAAATTTGTTTCCAACTTAGAATGAAAAGAATATCAAGATTTATCCAAACAAAACTGTTATTGAGCAAGATTTTTGCTATTTGGTCATTGATCCTTACAAGAGGCATATCATTGTCTTATATCATAGATTCGATGGTCCTTTGTTCATTGAATAGATTTTTTAACTTGTTTTTAAATTATATAAATAAAAAGTCATAAGATTTTAAAATTTTATAAATTAATTGTTTTATTTTTTGGATAGATAATGTACCATCCAAAAGTCAAAATTTATTTTTAGTCTTAAACACAAATTTAAAGTTTTCTCTTTAAATTTCATCTACATTAAACATTTTTATCAAAACAAAAAATATCTTTAATAAAAAATATCCTAATTTAAAATCTAATGCACTTCAAAACAAGAGACTGAAATAATGGTTAAGATTGCTTTATTTTTGGTCGTAAAAATTATTGATTAAAGAAAGGATTTATAAAATTTGAGACTTCTTCCTATAGAAAGGAATTTAATAAAATAGTTTTTTTTCCAAAACTAAATATTAATAACAAAATTAAATAAGAAAAAAAATCCTGTTTATTTATGGCATATATGTGATTATTAAATAGAACTCAATTTAAGTTATTCGATAAATCTTCCATTCTTATTCCCATTATATTTTAATTAATAATAAAGCTACCGTAAACTCGCGTTGAGGACCCTAAGAGTAAAGCCCAAATCCAACCTTTTTTCTTTTAGAGTTAATTACAAAGTTTCTATGATATAACAATTAAAATTGAATTAGCTAAAAAATACCCAGAATTTGGGTTATTTTCCAAAATTAAAGCCCAAATTTAACTTAACAAAAAAATTGTCTTTGCTCTCAAAAAAAAATCAAAAATTAAAAATATTATAGAGTTAATTTCGATAAAAAAAATAAGTCAAATTTAGGCTTTTTAACTCTAAGAGAATTTTTGAGATTAAAGGTAAATATAAATTTTTTTTTTGCAATTTGACTTTAAACTCTAGCAAACAGAAATTAAATGTAAAATTTTAAAGTTTAAGTTTTAAGTTTATACAAAAATCAATTGAATTAGATGCCGTAATTTTTGAATAATAAAGAAAGAAATGTTTTTTTTTTATTCTGTCTGATAATTTTTCAATTTTCATCATGTGGAAATAAAAAAAATTTCAAAGCTTAAGTTTTAAAAGACCAAAACTGTAAATTGTTGCAACCTTTGTACAGATTTTATCCTCTGTATTAAAATTGTTTAAAAAAATTATTTAGATTTTGAAAAAAAAATAATTCTTGTAATTTAGACATTATTTTTAAAATTTTTAAGTGAACAAAAGATGAATAAGCATTCGCAAAAGTTGAATGATAAAAATCATGCTAAAAAACTAATAAAGAAAGTGATTCACTTAGAATTTAATGTTGTTATTTGATTTAATGTATTCTTATATTCGAAAAAAAATCAAAATTTTACGTTAATTTACAAACTTCAAAAACTGTTTCTTGACTATTTCACGATATCTTTAAAAAGATTAAATTTGTTTTTATAATCTAATTTTTGACTTTGAAAATGACATTGTGAAATTTCATACAAAACTTCCGATAAAAAAATAAAATAAAATATAACTTTTGTACTAATGGTCAAAAATTTGTTCTGCAAATGAACAATTTTTGTTTCACCTACTGCGGAAGTCTGTAAAATCTGCCAATTAATTGTGTTCAATTTTTAATAAATTTAAAAAGCAAGCAATGCTACAGAATTCGCACAGATTTTGCAGACTTCTGCAGTAGGTGAAACAAAAATTGTTCATTTGCAGCACAAAATTGTGACCATTAGAACAAAAGTTTAAAAAAAAAATTATTTTTAAATTGGAAGTTTTGTATGAATTTTCACAATGCTTTTAAAAATCATCTTAGTTGGATAAAAGAATAAAGAGATAAAATAAATATTATGTACATTCAATAGAGTGTGAATATTGATTGTAGTTTTTTTAAACAATTTAAGTTCACCTTTTCTTTACCAAATTATTGTATACTAATTAAAAAATTTAAAAAGGCAGAAAAATTAAAATTAATTAAACCTAAATTTTTAATTTAATTTAAATATTGGAAAAGAAAAAAAGATAATTTAGTTTTTAAGATAAAAAATATTAAGTATTGAAGTCAGACTCTCATTTAAAAACTAGAGAAAATAAAATTAGGGAAAAATAATTCCAGCATAGTAAAATTTATTCAATTTCATTTTGTTGCATGGTAAATAAAAATATTCGGTTTAAAATTTGGACAAAAAATTATTTTTATTTGATCCAGAAATCAAATCAAATCTTAACTAAAAAACAAAAAAATGCATTGATTAAATTTATTTATTTCGAGACATTTTTTTTAAATCTAATTCATTAAAAATGAGTTTATGATTGATATTGTGATTTTAATTTGGGAATTTTCTTCAAAATTTAAATTATTTCGAAAATTCAGAAATGTTTGGATGAATTAGAGAATGATCCTTAAAAAAATATCAATCGAAATAATTTATTTTAATTTTAATTTTTACCAACTTCAAACTAATGAGTTAAAAATTCTATTTTAATTTTTATAGACTATCATAATTTCGTTTTTAAATTATTTTAGAGTAACAAGTCTATACATATTTTACTCGACAAGCAAATGAACGTGATTTAGTAATGAATAAAAAAAATGTTTTTTCAAAGGCACCACACCCATTAAATAATATATATAGTTATTTAGTTTAGCCGACTTAAATGCATTCAGAATTGCGCATTTTAAATGCGATTTTTGTACAAATGCAAAAGTTATCATTATTTTTATTATAAGGTTATTTCCAAGTCTAAATTTCTCCAACATATATTCTTAATATTTAAATAAAATATATCATAATTAGTACGAGAATTTTTTTTTCTAATTTCAGGTTAGTTATTTTTTGACATTTTTAATAATGCGCCCATTTCAAAATGTTTGGCGAAACATGGCACACAAAAAATCAAGCATCTATTCAATAATTAGAAAATCTGATAAAATAAATCTAAACATAGCTCGCTATCTGAGAGATTCCACTAAACTATCAAGTCACTTGATTGATAAGAATGATATTAATGATCATAAAGAACACAAATCTCAGGTATATTGGATCTTTAAAATCAAAAATATTATCATAGACCAATTTTTTAGTTAAATGGTGAAGTGGAAGCACTTGGCTACAATGGAACAGCTATTTTAAACTACATCCAAGTACCATTTTCGGGCCTTGGTCAAAAATATAGCAATATTTACAATTATTTGAGCACATTTGTGTCACCAAAAAAAGACCCACAAAAAACTCTGGTTGATTTACCCATAAAGCATGAAATAAAACCTATTTCATTAAAAGATACATCTGCACAAAAAACAATTCTCATACCCAAAAAAAGTGGTCCATGTGCCCAAGCAGCGTTGTCTTTGGAGAATAGGACAGTGCAACTGTGTGATTCGATTGAAAAGGCCACGTCTATTTTGCTTCAATCAACTTTGATATCAGACCTATTTAAACTTTTGTACCAGAACCCTCAAGATGTCACAGATATAATATACAGACGCCATAGGAGAATTATCAATGCCTTGATTAGGATACGAGATAGGGCCTATGACAAAAATGACAAACTGCTTTACGGAAACATAAACCAATGTTTGGCAATTATTGGCTATGTTGATCACGACTCAATCAAACACAAGGGTATAAATATACTGGCTCTTGATGGAGGGGGTAATTGTTCTTTGTCTGTTTTGGTATCGATTAATTTTTGACTGATTTCAGGAGCCAGGGGATTTGTTACCATTGAAATTTTAAAAAATTTGGAAAAATTGTGTGACAAGCCGATTCATAAAATATTCGACTACATTTGTGGTACAAGCACTGGTGCTGTTCTGGCTGCGCTGGTTGGAATTTACAAGCTGCCTTTGGACGAAATAGAAAGACAGTATAAATATTTTATTAAAGAAATTTTTTCGACTAACAGAGCCACCGGAATCGGAAATCTGATGATGACATATGCGTACTATGACACCAAAGTATGGGAAAACATGCTAAAGTAAATTATGTTTCTTTATTTTAAAGTAAATCTGCAAAACTATTTTAATCTTAAAAAAATTTACTTTAAAGAGGGATTGTGAATTTTTAAACAATCCTTAAAAAATTATAAAACTTCTTAAATGATTCTTTTTCATTGATTAAATTTGAAAAAATTTAACTTTTTAAACTATGATGGTGAAAAACAGCATCAAAAAGGCATTGTGAAATTTCATTCAAAACTTCCAATACAAAAATGAAAAATTTTTCTAACTTTTGTTCTAAATGTCAAAAACTTGTTCTGCAAATGTAACAAAGTGTAACAACTTTTGATTCACCTACCGCGAAAGTCTGCAAAATCTGTGCAAATTCTGCAAAATTGCACCTTATCTAAAAGCATTAAAAATAAAACGCAATTTATTTGCACAGATTTTGTAGACTTTCGCGGTAGGTGAAACATAAGTTGTTACATGTTAGATGTTAGATTGAGTTAGATGATAAAATATCAATATTTTGCGATGTCTTTGGAAATCTTTTATGCAATTATTAAATTTAATTTATTTAAATATTAAAATAAGTTTAAATATTAAAGGCGATTGTAAATTATATAAGAGTTGAAAAAAATTTAAATTCAAAATCAACATTTAATTTGATAAAAAATAATAAATTTATTGATAATTTATCATTCATTTTTTTCTTTTAACTTGAAGGTTAAATGAAACATTGATTGTTTCAACTTTAAACACTAACAGAAAAATAGATAATTCATAAACCATATTTTTTAAGAATTTAAATTTTCTATCGTGATATTTGTATGAAAATTCAAAATGTTCATTAATGACACAAAATCAATTTATATTTTATTAGAATTTTCATTGTGATCTATTAAAAAAGCATATTTTTGTACTATTGAATCATTATAATGATGGTTTGACAAAAGTTAAGAAAATTTTTAGTCATTTTATACAAAAACAATAAAAAAATTACCTTGTTGAAAATTTTTGATTATAGTTCATTTATCATTTAATTTCTAACATAGCCTTGTTGAGCTTTACAATTTTTTGTCTAAATTCCACTATGTTTTTTCTTTGTCTTGTATAAAATATGCATTAATATGTCACGAATATGATGTTCATCTTATTGTAGTTGATTAGTAGATTGATCAACCAACTTTTTTAAAATTATCTTTGATAAGTTAATATTTAAGATGAGAAAAATATAAGTATCCATTTTCATATTATGGCAATGTGTATAGAGTTAAAATATGTTTAAAATATATTTAATTGATTTTAATTATCAGTATAGCTTTTAAGTTAATTTTGGATTTCGTAGATATTTTTTTCCATTTTTAAGATTTACAAAAAAATTTCAATCCAACAAAAATTAGCTAAAAAAATTAAAAAAAAAAGATTTATTAAAATTAATTCGAATGTTTGATTTAACTAAAAGGCAATTTGTGAAATTATTAAATTTTTTAATCATTAGATTAAATTTTTAATAAGACAAAGTAATAAACTTTGGGAAATGGTAAAAGGAGAGATTTTTGTCATTTTTTTTTAAATAGATTTTCAATTTTATGAAATTTTTGAAATTCGTAAAAAATTAAATGTTCAAGAAAGGATCATTTTTAGCAATGTTTTTGTTATCTTTTAGCTAAATTTTAGTAATTTATGTCCTAAAAAAAAATTGTATTTTTAATTAGAGTGAATAATATAAAGATCTAGAAAAATATAATAAATTAATCTTAGTTCAATTAATCTATTCTGTAAAATGGACCTCTTTTTGGTTTCTTAATTTCATTTTTTTATTTCACTTTTATGACTTGATTACACTAGTAAGTGTGTTCAACAGATGAACATTATTTTGATAAAAAAATAAAATGTTTTAATCGGCAACTTGAAGTTAATGATCAATTTTTGATGCTCAAAATGATCAAATATAGCTAAAAGTATTAAATAAATTGTAATTTTTTATTAAATCAGAGATACATTTTTTGATTTAACATTCTATGTTAAATTTTAAAGTAAAATCTGCAAATGTCTGCAAAAAAATTATCCACTTAAAACATCATCATCTCGATGATGTGCTTTCTGCAATTAACGTTTTGAGATTACCTTTGTATTTAATTTATTTAATACTTTAAGCTATATTTGATCATTTTGAGCATCAAAAATTGATCATTAACTTCAATTTGCCGATTAAAACATTTTATTAAATGATAAATTAAATACTTTAGGTTTTACTTGAAAAGCTCTGTTGGCTTAAAAATTATATTTGAGTTTTTTTAATTTTTAAAAACTTTAATTTTTATTTTTTTTAATTGACTAAGATAATCAGAACTTAGTAAGTTAACAGAATATTTATGATTATCAGCATTTAGTATGTTTAAAAGTTATATATTTTTGGTATGCTGTTCAGTCAGACTTTTGTTTAAATTAAAAAATATTAAAAGAACTGATATACAGAAATTAATTGGCATAATTTTTTCAAAAATAAATTACTTATCAATTATATCATAATTCAATATTGTAAATTTTTGTTCATTAAAAATTTAGAAATTTAAGTAAAACATTATAAAATTAAAATAAAAAATTAACTCAATTTTACCGAATGTTAGGTAAAAAAAATAGCAACTTTTAAAGTCTATAAAACTAAGTAATTGTTGTATTTTATATTTTTATCAAGGCATCTCTTATCTGTCATTGAAGTGACTATATTTTCATCATTCAACATGATCGGTAAATTTATATAGACAAAACTTTTGCTTTTTTCTTTAAACTGTGAAAATTCAAGTGTCATTTTTTTCACATGGTTCTTGAAAGTCAAAAGCAGAATTTTAATTTTGAATTATTTTTAAATAATTCAACTCCATTTTTTATTAAAATATTTTTAAAATGTTTAATCATTTTGTTTAAAGGTAAATTTCTAGGAATTAGAACGTCTTTTTTTCTTGCCGCCATCTCATCTTATTCCTTCATCTTTACTAGAAATTTAATTTCACTTTCAAAGCAAATCATTTTATTTTCAAAATAACATCAAATAAGTAATATGGAATGAAAAGTAATTTTATATTATTAAATTAATTCTAAATAAGTTTATTTTTTATTCATTTAGAAAATTGGTAAAAAGCATTTATTATTTGTTAACAAAAATAAAAATTAGTTAACAAAAATTTTTTATATTTATCAATATTTAATGACAAAGAATTGATTATAACTAATACAAATTAAAATCAAAATTTATTTCTAAAAAATTTAATAATTAAGAACGATCATTGCATAATAGGAAAAAACTAATTAATAAAAAGATTAAATTTTAGATTTAAAATAACTTGAAATCTTTGGCTAAGAAAATGCCTTAATAAACTTATAAAACTAAATTATATAATAATCTCAAAATAATTTAAAATTATCCTAATTATTAATAAAGGATGCCCTTTTATCAATAAATACTGATAAAACATAATGGAATCCTTAAAAAATTCTTTTAATAAGATAAGTTACTAATTATCTTATAAACCCCTAAATTGAAATATGAGTTAAATTTTAGAAATTTTAGATAATAATTTGATTTTATTCCGAAATCTCTTTTACATGTTGCAAAAAAGCTAATTTTGCCTTGGTATCTTTAAAGGCTTTTAAAAATTTTAAATTAATTTGAAATTCTACATTAAACACCAAAATAAAAAATTATAAAGATAAACAGTATTTTTAATTTTTTAAAAAATTCTCAAATTTGAAGCTTTATTTTTACTACCAACTCCAAAAGAAAGATCATGAACTCCTTATAATCAGTTTTTTTAATTCTGAACTCTAAAACATCCAATTTTGAAGACATTGTTTACCTTTTATAGGTATTTTAGAAAACCTGTTTCCTGAAAAATCGCTCAGAGAATCAAGCATATTATTGTTTTTAAAAATAATTCAAACTATTACTGAATAAAGTTTATTCAAGAAAGCCTTAAAAATATTAATATTTGGAAAAAATTTTGTCAAATTTGCTCTAAGAGAACATTTTTTATATTTTTTATATTATGTTATAGTGTGAAGGTTTTTAAAATTGCTTTTTTGAACACCCACTTTTATTTTTTTTCTTCCAATTTTATCTAGATTAACAATTAAAAATTTTAATTTTGTTAAATAGATATTAATTTTTACAAATCTTAAAAATGACACTTTCTTGCAAAATCTGACTGAAAAATTTTTTTAAGAGAAGCGATGGGAGATACTTTGGTAATAAACTCAGCCAAAGAAAAAGACTCTTGTAAAGTAATTAAAACAAAGAGTAAAAAATTAAAAAGTAAATTGCTTTATTTTTATTTAATAAAGATCGCTTTGGTCAGCAATGTCACAACACCAAATCACATGAGAGTATTTCTATTTAGAAATTATAGCATTCCGTCCTATTCTCAATCGCATTATGATGGAACAATACGTCACCGAGTATGGGAGGCGCTGAGGGCATCAAGCGCAGCTCCGGGATACTACGAAGACTTCAAGCTTGATGGATATGTTTTTCATGTACATTCTAAATAAAAAATACAAATAAATAAATAATTTTTTTAGGATGGAGGATTACTGGCAAATAACCCTACACCTATAGCTCTGCACGAAGTTAAGCATCTGTGGCCATCTGCAAAGACCAAATGCATTGTATCAATTGGTAACGGGCGATACAAACCCGAAGGCTATTTAATTAACAAAGCCAATTCGATTAGTTTGAGACAAAAGATAACTAGAATCGTTGGTGGCATCTCCTGTACAGAAACAGTCCATAATATGATGCTCGACTTACTGCCCACCAAAATTTATTTTCGGTTTAATCCATATTTATCCGAGGAATTTCATTTGGATGAGAATAGACCAATTAAGTGGAAACTGATGCAATTTGAGACTAATATGTACATGAGGCGAAATAAATATAAATTTGAAATGGCTGCGAAAAATCTTCTTACTGCCAAGACTCCTGGCCAAAAGCTTTGCGAAATGTTCCAAAAGCGATATTTAAGTCCTATTTGAAAAAAATTGTGTGTAAAAATAGAAAAACTAATTTTGTTAAACCAAGGCCTAATCATTGTAAAAAATAGTTTTTTTGATTTTTTTTATATATTTAGATTTTTTTTTAATTTTATTAATTTGAAATAATTTATTTCAGATCAATAAAAGTGATCAAATTAAAAACAAAATTTTAATCTTTAATTGCTGAATAATTGTGTACAGTTTGTGTCATGTTATTTATTTTGAAAAAAACACTTTTTTCAGAACTTTGAATAAATGTTAAATAAAAATTATTTTTAGTTTATGAAGACAAAAAATTTTTGATTTGTTTATTTACTTCAAAGGATTAAATTCTATGCTTTTTGCAAATTATTTAAGTAATTTACAAAAAATATTCAAAGAGTTCCATGGAATTTTGAATAAAAAAATTAATATAAAATAATTAGAATTGAAAAGTTATTCATAATATTAAAAAAATTAATTAACAGTTGGCTTACTTTTTTAATAAATTAAATTAAATTGAAATAAACTTTTATTTCTTATTTAGCTTAGCTTTTATTAGAAAAGTTGTGAATATATGTTTGTTGTTGTATAATTGAGTCAAGATTAAAAAAAAATTATTTTTTAATTAAAATTTCATCAAAGAGTATTTGGATGCATAATTATTTTTTTGTTTATTATTTGATATAATAATCAAGTGAAGCATGAAAAATTATTATTTTAAAAAAAGCTAAGATAAATAAAAAATCAAGTTGAATTTTTACGTTTTTGAAATTAATTATTTTATTTTAGATCAAAATGTCTTTTAATAATTAATAGTTTTATTCTAACTGAAGATTCATTTAAAAGATCAAGAATTTTTTGAATTTTTCGTAAAAAGCTTTTCTGGATGTTTTGCATCACTTAAATAAAAATTAAATCTATATGGAAATACTATTTTTTTCTAAATGGTAACATTCTGACACCCAAAATCACCTGAAAATAATGATGACATTTAAAAAATAAAATGTTTACACCTTAAATCCTTATAAATTTTGTTTGTTAAAACTGGATTATCAGCAATTTTTTTCAGAATTTTACTTTCAAAATGAATACGTTGACTTGGAAAAAATATTTTAATTTTAGAATAAATAAATTATTTTCCATTAAATTTAAAAGAAAATAAATTTACAAATTAACTATAAATTTTTACATGTTAAATTTAAATTTCTTGACAAAATATTTACCTTCTTTTGAAAAATTTCTGGAAAATATTTTTCTGGCTATTTCATCTGCAAACAGCTTGGCTCACAGAACTAGGGTTAATATACCTGACTATGACAATAAAATAAATAGATTAAAGCATAAAATGTAACAGAATTGAATTCTGAATTTTATTTTTTGAAAAAACTTCTATTAATTAAATTATATCAAAATGACATATTTTAACTAAAAATCAATAAAAGGTAAAAATTGGGGTGAGCTGCAAGTTTTTTTTTTATCGAAAATAAAGATTATTAATTCAAGAATCATTATAAACCACCTTATTAGAATGATATGTAAATAAATCGAGGTCAGTCTTTATAAAGAAATTAAAAGAAAATTCTATTTACACAAATTCCAAAAATTTCTAATAAATAATCCAGGAGACTTTAAGAAATTATAAGTTTTCGGCTTAAATTCAAATATTTTATCCGAAGCATTCAATTATAATTAAAATAAGAGAAAAATTTTAATTTTTAAATAAAGCCTTTGTAAATTTTTTTATCAATATCACACTTAAATTGCTAAAAAAAAATTTTTAATTTATTCTTTTCCTTTGCTACTTCGGGATAGGAAAAATTGGAAAAATCCTTCATAATCACATTCAATATTTTGCTAAAAAATAAAAAAAATTTAAGCCTAAAAATATCAAAAAAATTGTTTTAAGATTTAAACATTTTTATTTGAATTTATTTTTATATTTTTTTATTTGAAAAAAATATTTGCCATACAAATTTTTAGAGTTCATTTTTTCAAAAAAAATAAAACAAGCTCAAGAATTATTTTATGCCAAATAAAAAATCATCATTTATTCATTTATTTTTTTCTAGAAAAAATTATTTTAAATCTTTGATTTTATGAAAAAAATTTTTGAATAATTTATTTTAAAAATAATTATTTAAAAAAAAAATCCAATTAATTATTCTAAATAGATAAAAAATTAAGAAATAGAAAATTAATTGCCTCTGATTGATTAACCTCTTAAAAATGAACCAAATTGAAAATTCGTTGTCGGCTTATGATTAAATCATGGCGAATTTTAACATTTTAAAATAATTGCCCTAATCAAATTAAGATACCTAAGAGGCGTCTAGCTAAAAAATGACCTAACCAAGACGGCCGGACTTGTTTCCTTGAGATGCTAGATACTTCTAGACTCGCACGAGTGTCCAATACTCTCGTCAAGAGCTAATACTCTCCACTAATAAATAAATAATTGCGGGTTGAACCCGGCCGTCTTGTGAGTCGGTTGCGGCACTTGTTTACAAATCACTCGATGACACACATGCCACAACAAATCCATATCTATTTACAGCGCGCTACTCTATTAAATGTGCCATTGGCACACACACTAGTCTAGAAAATTTTTTTATAGATTTAATCTTCACAATAAATAAATAAAAATCAAATTTAAAAAAAAAAATTAAAATTAAAAAAAAATTATATGAATTCATATTTTAAGTATCGAACACAAATACTGGGTATTTTGAGTGCATCGATCAGATTCTTATCATTTAGAACGTAATCGATGTTGCTGAATTCATTTTTGATTCTTGTCCTGCACAGCATCTGCAGTGACCAAGGACTGTCCACCGACTCTTTGTAAATGTCAAGAATGTGCTTTTTGGCAGATGACTGCTCGGCCATTAGTCTGGCACCAGTTGTCATGCTGAACTTGCGCTCGAACCACTTTTGAACAAACTTTTTCCTCACATCCAACTGGGAGCTGTAGATGACAAGTGCAAACAAGTACAGCATTCTCAGCCTGAGCGTGTCCAAGTCTTCTTTTTTGCAGACATTGTGCAAAATTTGAAAATTTTCAAAAATTAAACCAAGAATCAAAAGGATGCAGTGGTTTAGAATATTTGACGCTTGGTCAAAATTGATGTCAGTCCTTTCCTCGCATGCATTGAACATGGCCAGTATGTTTGGCAGCGTGACCAGTCTTTTGTTGAAGCACTTGTGTTTGATCATGAGAATAAAGCACTCTAAATTGTAGCTGAACATGGCCGAGTCCACGGCTTTGACATTGTGCTTGAGCTGGCCATAGAAATCCTTCAGGTCTTTTGAATTTATTTTGAGACCAATTTGAAAAAGTTTGACCACAAAGTCCAAATTGTGGCTGTACTTGATGGCCAAGTACAAGTAGCTGTTTCTCTTTGATTCCACTTGGGTAAAGTCTATTATTGATGCCAAGCTCTTTGAATCAAAGTACCGCAGCAGGATGTTCAGAGCTCGCATGTTTCCTTGGACACAAATGTCCTTGAGCACAAAGTGGCTGATGTTGGAGCCGCTTTTGACCAGCAGCTCGAATATTTCCCAGTGTTTTTTGGTGTAGGCGACAGTGAGCGCGGTCCTGTGCACCAAGTCCTCCAGATGCAGATCGGCCAGTCCGCTTGACAAAATGATCATTATGGGCTCTTTGGAGTTGTTCTCGGAGGCCAGGTGAATGGCAGTTTTTCCGTCTGTGTCCTGGCAATTTAGGAACTCTTTGGTGAGCAGATCGGTGTTGTTGTTGTTGGAAAAGGTGTTTTTCTCGACCAGGTAGCGCACTATTGCGGTCGAGTTGTTCAGGGCAGCGTAGTGGAGCGCAGTGCGGCCGTAGTTGTCTTTGAGGAACTCGTTGCAGCCGAATTTTATCAGGAGCTGAACGAGGCCGTAGAAATTTTTCATGCATGCAATGTGGAGCAAATTTTGGCCATGCTCGAACTTGACGTTCAGATTGACGCCCATTTTCAGCAAGCACACGGCCAGCTCGAAGTCGCCGTTCACGCAAGCGTGATAGAACTCGTTTGTGTAGTACTGCTGCGACTTAAAATGTTTTTCCAACATTTTATTTCGAATTTTTTTTTAAGAAAAAAAAAAAAAATTTTTTTTTTTCAATTTTTTTGTTGTTTTTGTTTGAAATAATTTCTTATTTAAAATTTGTTCTTTTGTTTGTGTTTTTGGAAACACTATAGTCGTCGAATGTGAATTGATGTAAGTGCGTGAGTGCTACCAGAAAAGCAATAAATACCATAAAATAAAAACTATTTAATACTTTGATTAAAATTTATTTTCTTATAAAAAAACAAATTCGTTTAAATGTTTATCTAAATTTAAATGAACAATAGAATTCAAGTTGGCGAACACAAATCCTCAAAAAAATTTGGCCATTCTAGTATATGTAAATCACCTACATGCACCATTGTTTATTTACTATAAGCAAATTTTAGAAAATAGTAATTAAAGGTAAGAATGAGCTGGCTGTAAAGATAAATATTTGACTACCTTTAGTTCACAAGGATGTTTTCTATGAAACAAAATAAGTCTATTTCCGCAAAAAATGCTTTTGCCAATCTGTTCAATAATTTTGCTCAATTGATCCTCAACTCTAACAAAAATATTTTTTCCCTAGTCTCACACGTCATTTGGGCGTAACAAAATAAGTCTATTTCCGCAAAAAATGCTTTTGCCAATCTGTTCAATAATTTTGCTCAATTGATCCTCAACTCTAACAAAAATATTTTTTCCCTAGTCTCACACGTCATTTGGGCGTAATTTAATTTAAAATTTTTTGTTAAATTAATTAATTTAAAATTAACCAATGTTTTTTTTGTTAATCAACAACAAGAAAGAATGAGCTAAAATTTTTGTTCTCTTTGTACTTGCTTTTTTTAAATTTTTGTAATAAATATAAAAGATTTGCATAAAAAATTTAAAGAGAAAAATTATATTTCTACTAGGATTTTATTTTAAAAAAATTTAATTATAACATAGACAAAAAATTTTGTTTTCTTTATAAAAATTTTTATATGAGTTTTAGATAAAACTTACTTTTATATGACCATGAAATATGAAAGCAAGAAAAACAATTATGTCACTTTGATAAATAAAAATAAATATTTATTCTAAACACAATTTATATTAAGTTATTTTAGAACTAGAAATAGTTGATTTTTCATCCAAATTTTTTTTTTTATTTATTTATTTTAATTTTAAATGATTTATTTTTATTCTAAATTACATTGACATTTCCAAATGCAAATACTTTAGAGAGAGATAGAGTGAAGTTAATTCGAATGAAGCAGGAGAAATTTGTTTTAAAGGTGCTGAAAAATAAATTAAACTTGTTAAGTCAAAAATTTAATATTAAAGGCTCTGCTCTGCAAGGTCTAGTAAAAAATGATAAAAAAAAGTTTGAGTAATTAAAATTTTTTAATGAAAGTGCAATAAGGTTCAACAAGCATTGTTAATTTCATTGACACAATCTGCAAAAACTGTGTACATTTTTGAATGAGTGTAGCATCTTGTTGCACTTACACAACTAACTTAAAATTATTTGAAATTTTTTTAATATATTTTTTATTAAAGAACTATAAGTTAAAATTAATTATTGATTTTTTAATTAATTAAAATATTTGATTTAATCATCCACATGAGGATTTTTATCATTGTGTTCTGTGCTATTAAAGTGAATTTCATGTTATTCTGCTAATTGTGCATTCTTATTTAGCACTTATTTTAAAAAAATTTAATTTTTTTGGACTTTTTTTAGAACATTTTTTAACCATTCTAATCTCAACATTTCTTGTTCATTAAAAGATAGCTTTAATTTATTAACTAAAAAAGAGTACAATTGCAAAAAATTAAAAATTAAATTCAACTTTTTTTTTTTAAATTAATTTAATTACTAAACAAGGGTACTTTAATAGTCAACTTTATTTACAACAGAATATTAAATACCAAACACATGTTCTTGATGCTGTACCAATACATAACTTTCATAATATGTGATAAACTTTTAACTTCTACTAATACTAGAAATGAAGCAAACTTCAATTTTATTTTTAAATGAAGTTTTTCTTATCGAAACCATATAAATTAATTTTAATTTTTTTTCAATTGAAAAAAATAAAAACTAATGCAATAACATGGTTTCGATGAGGATAACTACATATAAAAATTAATTTTAAGTTTGTCTTTTTACTAAGAGTAGCAGTCAAAGGTTTACGGTATCTTTTAGGATTTCTTGTCTTATTTTTCAAATAATGGTTTTAAAAAGATTTTTTTTTCGAATAATTTTCAAAGATTTGTCTTTACTTATGGTTGATTGCCCAGAAAGAAAGAAAATTATTTAAAGTATAAATAGGGTCTGAATCCATGATTTTGATAAATAATTATAAAATAACTGAAAAAATTTATTGCAATACCATTTCTTACACTTTTAGAACTAGATTTAAATTTTATTTTGACTTAACAGAATTTTAATTAACTTTTCTTAAACCTAATAATTTAACAATGGAAAAATTGCCAAAAAATGGCTGCCTGTAGGCGCTAGGCCTTAGGAAACAAAAATTAAAAATCACTCTATTTAATTAATTATACTGGTCGCATTTAGAACTTTTTTAAAAACAAAATATTTAAATAATTAGATGACCATTGATTCAAAATTTCATTGAAAATTTTCTAAAAAAAAAATTAGCTAAAATAATTTTTGTATTGTGATTTAATTGAATGTTAGAAAACAATTATATTTTACTCAATTTCGGGTGCACTTTTGGCCTTAACTATTACTTTGCTTACTTCAATTTAATGGTTATTTTTTTAAGAGGCTTTTGATTAAAATCTTAATCCGCGAAATTGAGCCGATCTACAGAATTTTTTAAACAATTTAAAAGTGAATTTTGAAAGCCCAATTTGCAAGCGTTTATAACCCACTTAATAAATCTCCAAGCATCTAAATATATTTATTAGTTTATGTTGACAGTTTCTGCCTGACATAATAAATAAATTAATTTTTATTGGAATCCTGAATAAATAAACATTTTGAGTGCACCTAATTTTGTAAAAAAAGTGTCCATTTATTAAAGACGAAAGTTTACGGTAAGCATGAAAACTAAATACTTTAAAAAAAAACAAAATATTTTTATTACGCAAATTAAACTAATTAACATTAGTCAAACTAATTTAAACTAGTTTTAACTTTTTTTTGGAAACGTGTCAAAGCATTTTGTTTACAGTATTTAGAACTTAGAAAATAAAACACATCAAGTGCCTAATTTTACTGAAAAAAACATTTATTGATTAAAGATAAACTTTAAAAAAATTTAAAATAAAGTTGGACACTACCAAGAGACAAAAGAACATACGGAGTTGACAATAATGATGGTCAATCATAGTTTGTTTAGATTCTATGGTCTCAAAGATTTTTGATACACGTTCTTTTGAAAAAAAAAATTCTCATCACTCAATAGCTTTTGCTTATAAACAAATCTTCTGACTTGTCAAAAAAAGACAAATTTTGAATTTCAGAGACGAAAATTTAAACCAAAAAAATTCATCATCTCTTTATTACCGAGATTGAAAGGTGCCATTAATTAAAAAAGGTATTATATCTAAAGAATTTGAGAAAATTCCATCACTCTAAATTTCTATCAAAATTCTATTTTCCTTTTTGTCCTAAAACCTAGTTTAATTTTAGCGGCTTAGAATCACCGGTCAAAATTCATCGTCTAGTGTCCTAAGGTTCATATGTTTACAGTTCATATGGTCCAAAAAATTGTTGGCTTATTAACTTCTCTATTACAAAAATAAACAAAAATAAAAAACATTTTTGACAATTTTTTTCTCTAAGTGTTCAATTATATAATAGTTGCATCAGACTTAATTTGGTTACAATCAATACTCAACTAGCTTATTTATTTATAAACTTTGAGTAAATACTTTTCAAAAAGAGTAGGAAACAAGTTGTTTTTTTGAAGAAATAAAAAAACACCGAGATGGTATATACACCAAATAGAAAATTTTATGATCTATTTTCCAAGTGTTTTGTTTAAAAAAATTCTAAAAAAGTTGACTTTTAGGCTTCAATCAAAAAAATATATAAAATTAAGTGGTAATAAAAAAGCTTTTAGAGATAAAAAAATTCCAAAAACTCCAAAAATTAATTTAGATAAGAGACTGAACTCTAATTAAAAAATAATAAAAATTGTCAATTTACCTATATTTAATTTATTTGATTGAATCTCTTGAAATATTAAGAAAATGAGTTGATAAAAATAGTTTGAGTGGGTGAAACCCGATCGGTTCTTAGCACTGATAATGCATCGGCATTCGTAGAATAAAATTTTCCTATTAACCAGAAAAATAGACCTCAATTTTTGCATACACAATTCCATTTACCTTATTAAAGACGCGTGGAACAGGTATATCAGCATATCGGTTTTACAAGATTTTTTTTAATTAGAATACAGAACATTTAGCTCAATGCAAGCACATTTAATTTATTTAGATTATTAGACTGAAATAATATTCTTTTAAAAATTCATAATATTATGCAACAGAGGAAATTAATTTAAAATGACTAATCAAACATTAGTATAGTAAAAAAAATACCTGAAAACAAACTGTCTGAAATTAATTATTTTAATTATAAGGCAAAATTTTAAGCTTAATATTCAAACAAAAAAATTTCTTAAAAAAATTTTTTTTAACAAATTTTCCATTTAAAGCTGAAATTTTCCT
This sequence comes from Brachionus paranguensis, assembly GCA_016802215.1. NCBI lineage: Eukaryota > Metazoa > Rotifera > Eurotatoria > Ploima > Brachionidae > Brachionus > Brachionus paranguensis. Next base: position 1,554,497 of record JAESIX010000008.1, on the reverse strand, counting down.
CTTGAACATCTGAAATGCTTGTACGCAAACTTTAACACTGAGCCCTCCAACAGCCAATATGGCATGACTGAATTTTCACTTGAAATTTTTTTTTTCAAAATTTACCTGATAGTAATAATTTTTTTAAATTCTTTTCTTTCAAATTGCTCAAAAAAGGTACTAGGCCAATATTTACAAATTGACATTAAATTTTACAATAGCTATCTGAAAAAGCTTTCAAGTAAATAAGAGTAGAAAAAGAGAGAAGTTCGTTCCAATTGCTTTAAAAACAAAAATAATATTTTAAAATAATTTCTTAGCATGCTCAGGTTTTTTAAAATTTTGTTTTGTTAAACCTTTAAAACATTTAGAATTTTCTAATAAAAAATAACTGTTTTCAAGTTACTTAAAGTAAACAAACCCGGATACTATGAGTCCATGTGAGTCGACCACAGACTTTTGTTGAACAAGCTAACCGTCTCTCGAGCTGCTTGCACCATTGTTTGCCACGCGATCCACGTTATTGTGTAATTTAGCAGAAAATTATAATTATTATTTTTATTATTTAGTAATTTAAATTTTTCAGCGAAAAATATTGAGCAATCAATAGGCGTCCTCTTCCAAAATTTTCCACACTCTCTCTCTCTCCAGAACGCACTAGATTTGCTCATGGTAAAATTAAATTTCAACAAAAAAAATAATTTTTAATTTTTTTTAATAAATTTTCCTGATTTTCCCACTCAAGCACGGCTTCACATCATTCTAGAAAATATTCATTATTTTTCTAAACTAATCTAATTCATTCGAGTGAAAGTGAGGACTAAAATTAAAAAATAGGAGACCTAAAATTTATTCTATTTAAATATTTTGGCTTATCTAATCACCGCTAAATATTCTAAGATTTCTAATGAATAATCCAAAAAGCTATTAAACATTTCTTTATCAAGTCAAATGATATTTTTTGTTTTAGAACTTGAATTTAGATTTAGTTTAAATTGAGCACAATTAGCCGGCCAAATTGGGACATAGCCTAACCTGATTTACAAAATATCTAATTTAATTTGAACTGGATTTTTTCGAAAATTTTTAATGAAAATAACAGAATTTCCATTAAAAAACATATTTGGAGTTTTAAAAAAAATACTCTCTAACCTGAATGTCTATTTTTTTCTATTTGGACTGCACCATTTTTTTTCAAAATACTTGAAGTAAAATAATTTTCTCACATTTAACAAAACACATCAATTTTATAAGAGATATGCTTGGATGAATGTTTACAAAAGCGATTGATTTTGCCAATTCATTGTTAATAATTGATTGTTTAATTGAGCCTGAATCAAAACCGAACTGAGCATACCTGACTCTGTACATCGACTTACGCCAACCACTATTATCATTAAATTATTATATGCAAATTAAAATTGGGTTTTCTAAATATTTATCCAATTCTTGGTAACTAAAATAAATATTGATATAACTTTTTTTTTTAAAAGGTATTAATAAAATACTATTAAATTTTTTTAGCAATCTTTAAATGAATTAAATTTTTGAAATGCCTAAAATTTGGATACAAAATTTCTCTAATTTGTTGTTTGAATTAACGCGTTAGCATTTGGTATCATGTTTAAACAAGTTAAATTTTAAATTATCTATTACATTTTTTTGTTAGATATTTGCTAATAAATAAATAGGATAGGTGTAATTAAAATTCCAAAAGTTGCTTTTGAGATAAAATTAAGTCCTAAGGCTTATATCAAATATGCAAGAATCACTTTGATTCGAATTTACTTTTTAATTTAAAATAATTTAAATTACGTAAATAAGCTTGGGTGTTTTTTTTTATTTACTAAAAGAAGGTATTGTGAATTTCAAATACAAATTGAACAAAAATTCTTCATTTTTTGATAAATTAAAAACAAAATTAAAAAATATTAGAAAAAATACTGCTACATTGTGCAACATTCTTTGATACACCTTTTTTAGTTAAAATCATTTTTCTCGTGTAAAAAAAAGACAAAAATAAAGAATCAATAAGATTTAAAAGATTATTGATTTGATTTACTAAAAAAAATAAAATAAAAATTTTATTTTGGGCAAAAAAGGTGCAGCAAAGTATGTTGCCGGTTATTGCAGTATTTTTTCTAATATTTTTTTAATTGAACAAAAAATGAAGAATTTGTGTTCAATTTTTAATCGAAATTTACAACACCCTAAAAGAATATGAGGAGATTTGGCCTGGAAAATGTTTCATGGAAAACCCAAGTTTTGTCACTACGCTTTTTGATTTATATTGATGCACTTCATATTTTACAGCCTTCCCAAAGTTTACACCATTTAATCGGTGTTTTTGCTACAGATGCACTAAAAAAACCCACAAGTCAATCTGGTAACCTAAATTTAGCAATAAAAAAATAAAAGACTAATTTTTGAAAAGATTTTTGTTGAGCTAAATGAAGAAAATAAATAAGAAATTTTATTAATCAGAGAACTGGCTTAATTAAATAATTTATATTATATTTAGTTTAATGAAGTTTAGGGGTGTTAAATAAGTCTTGTCTAAATATTTAAATCCAAAATCATGAAAAATATTAAGAAAAGGTATTTTTTGGACGTCTGGTCTTAAAAGATTGACATTATCAAAAACTACAGAAAGTCCTCAGCAAAGAAATGTTGAATATTAAACATTTAGTTTATTTTATGAAAGATAATATTTGAGGATCAAATTAAGATAACGAACGCAGTTTTTTGACGATAAATTTACAGAAAAACACGAAAAAACTTAATTAATTGTCAAAAAAAAGTGAACATTTTTAGATAAAAATTTTTCAAAATTTAAATTTCCTTATGATTGAAAATTCATTTAATTATATTAATATGATAGCGTAGATTTTTATAAAAAAAATTGATTATATCTAGATAATTTAAAAAATTTTTACTTAAATTTTCAGTAGATTCAATTTTGGATGCAACAAGAGAAAATTGAGACCTATGGTTTGTTTTAAGCCTCAGCATATTATTCATGATCAAAAATTAAATATTTAATAAGCAATATTTATATGCTCAAAACTTATAGTAGTATTAGATAATGTCACTTTGTTAAGACCAAACGCACAAAAAATATCTTTTCTTTATATTTTTTAATTATTATTAACTTAAACAATTAATAAATTAATTCAATTAAAGCTAAATTGTTTAATTACTATACTTTTTATAATTTAAATAAAATAAAATAAGAAATATAAAATTAAATTTAAAAGCTAAAGGAGTTGCGAAGTCTTGAGTCGATTTCCATCAATTTTTTTTCATTAAATTTTATGCAAAGTTTTTTTTATAATATAAAAATATAAACGTCTATTTAAAAAAATAAATAAAAATTTCTACTTTTTTTGAGTATCAAGATGAATTCAAAGCTTTGACTTTTTTTTTCTACGATTTTTGTGTTTTGTTTATTGAAATTTTTACTTTAGATTAATTATTATTATTATTTTTTTTCAATTTACCCCAATTCTGACAATGAAAAAACTTTAAAAGAAAAGTAATTTGGTAAAAAAAATTAATAAAAATTAAGTAGAAATGAACATTTTGTTGATTTTTTTCTGAGAGGAATTTTAAAAATAAAAAATTAATTATTACATCTAATCTTGTTTTTTTAAAAAGTTATTTAAATTTTTTTATTAAATAAACTATTTAAGTCCTCTAGGCATATTATATTTGTAATTTGAAGCATAAACATATAGTTTAATGAAAATAAAATCTTGTTGTGCCGAATAGTTAACCTCTCTAAATCACAAATTCTTTAAAAAAAATTTAAATTTAAAAACAAGAAAGCACTTGGCTCAAAAGGTCGAAGAGTACAATCTAAATTTGCAGAGACTGACGTATTTTAGTGATTGAAACTGAAAGATGTGATAATACATTTATGAAGATCCAAAAAAAGTTTTCATTAAATATAATTTCATTAAAACAATTGAAAATGATAAAAAAAATCTTAAAATTTTTAATCTAGGGTTTTGTGAAATTCAGTTTAAAAAGAAAAACTTTTAAAATAAATATTACAATTTTTGTTTGTACTGAAGAAATTAGTTTTAAATTCGCAGTAATTGTTGCGTTTTTAAGTATTACCTGCAAAAATTCTTAAAATTTAAAAGGAATTATATATATATATTATAAGCTAGTGTATATTCCAGAGATCTTGGACATTGTTATCAGACTTTCAAAGTTGGATTTACAGAAATAATTTTTAACTTCTAGAAAAAAAATCAACAAATTTTTTTATCATTTTGTGCTCAATTCTAAAAATCTTTTTAAGTTGAAAATCTCTTTGATTGCTTTTTCTTTTATTGTGAAAAAAATAATTTTCAATAAAGTTTTCTTATTTTTTGTCCAAAAAATGAAAGTCTATTCTTTTTTCAATTCTTAAGTGAATAATGATAATAAATTCGTCTGTAAAATTTAAAATAAATTCATTAATGAAATTCTTAAGGAAATAAAACCAATAATAAATATTCTTTGCTTTTTGGTGACAAACTTGTCATATTTTTTTTAAATAAAAAGATGAATCTTTACTATAAGATATATAAATATTGACACTTGTTTTGGAAATGAAAATATCAGCAGAAAAGTTCTGTCTGTTCCAGAAACCCCTAGTAAACTGACCCTAATTCTAGGAATTAATTGAGTCAAAAATTCTAATTCGAAGCAAAACTAAATTAAAAATCTACCAAACAGCAAATGGGACTTTATTGCTAAAAAATTAGGAAATATTTTTTAAATCCCTTATGAGCTCAATTTAATATTATTATTTTTTGTCTAAACTTATTACAGAAACTAATATCAAATGTATACAACATGTTGCCTTTAAAGCTGTTTAGACTAATTGCACTCACAATTTCTTCTGGCGACTTATTCCAAACACCAACAACTCTGTTTGTAAAACAATTGAATCTTGGATTACAATTCCTTACTCTTTCTCGCACCAAGTTCAAGTTGAGGCAATTTGAATTAAAAACCAAGATTTTAGTTTTGACAATTAAGTTAAAAAATACCATACGAAATTAAAAACATGAAAAAAAAATTGTTTGAGGTGAATAGCTCAATCTGAGTAAAATTTATTCTCTCTCTTTATCACCTTTCTTAAACGCAGCTAAGATACTTATCATGATCAGATCTGCAAATATGATTTTAGCATAAATAATTTTATAATCACTAAAGCTTAGAAATTTAATTTAAATTTTTTAAATTATTTTATGATCATTATTATAAATAATCTTGATTTTTTAATGCAACTCACCGTCTTTATTTTAAATATAAATAAATAACTTATTTGATATCTAGAAAAGTTAAATTCTATTAGATTGGTGTTACATCTATGAAGTAGAAAAAGGCAATTTTATTTAAAAATACCAAATTGAAAAAATTTTCATCATTTTCCTTTCCTGCAAAATAGACTGCAATCAAAATAAAGAGAAATCTGGGTTCGAAATTTTTTCATAATGCTTAATATACCACCAGTACTTTTGAAAGTCTTGTTTAAGCTATAATTTCAAGAAAAGTTCTACCTGAAAGTGCATTCCAGTAAAATTCAAACCAAAACATTTTTATGGATACTCTGAAGAAAATAATTAATCAAAAAATTTTATTTAAAAGATAAATAATAATACCATCTAAATTTTGCTGTAAAAAATGTCTTTTTGAGTCGAGTCGCTTTATTTCGGCCTATTTTAATCCGAACTATTAACCAATATTCCCTTTAATTTAAAGGCTTATTTAAATACGAAACAAAATCTAAAAAAAAATAATTTTTTGAAAATATGACTAAATTTAATTTCTTAAATAAAAAAGTAGTAGTTACTGCGATATATTGTTCTTAACTATCGCACATTTTGCCCTTAGACATTAAGGCTTTTGCAGTCTATATGAATTCAAAGTTAAATTAAAGTTTCTATAATTTTTTAATTCCGGAAAATATAATCCGAACCAATATTTTTTCGTTCCGAAAAGTTCGGAGAAATACGAATCAGCTGTAATCATGTTAAAAAAAAATTAATTTAAATATTAGAATTAATAGATATTTTAATTTTGAATTTATCTCTTATAGACTACAAAGATCGATGCAGCAAACTCGGGCTAACTACACTAACTACTAGGCGTATCCGTGGAGACATAATTCAAAAATTCAAATTCGAATCCAACTTAGAGCGCATAAACTGTTACACAAAACCACAATGTTAAGAACTGCGAGGTGGTCACAGAGGTAATTTAAGGCGCGAAATAGTAAGATGTTGCAATCCAAGGCACAACTTTTTCAATAATAGAATTGTTAACATTTGGAATGGCCTACCAGACAATGTCATTTTACTACTACTACTATTACTACTACTAGACTGGCGAATTTATCTGATTTTATCGAAAATTATTTTTGTCATTTTTCGGAATGAATTATATTTCAAAATGAATGACAATAAATGAGTATAAAACAAAAAACTTTCCTTGTCCAAGTATTTTGATTGAGAATAAATTTTAAAGGACTAAAATTTTGAATTAAAAGAGTTTTTATCTAAAATTCACCAAATTTAACTCTAAAAACCTTTGATATGAACCATTTAGTGTGGAAAATCATTGTTTGTTTAACCTTTCAAAAATATTTATCATAATGATCTATTTATTTTGTTATATGTTTGTTAGTTTAAAAGGAAAAATAAGTTCTAAAAATTTTAAAATCGATCTATTATTCTTTCTTCATATGCAAATGTTATTTAATTAAATTTAGTTAAAAAAAAGAAAAAATTGCTACAAATGTCAGATTGTTTAAAAAAAAATTAATAAAATATTTAAGTTTGGAAATCGATTTATCATTTAAATTAGATTAAAGAAATTTAAATTTCTTAATAATAAGTTGACCTTGAAAAAGTCTAATTGAGTTTCTTTGGTGCAAAATCTCGGATATTTAATTTGGCTAGCTTAATTAGTGTAATCTTGTTTTTTATTTTTGTTATTGATGCCTTAGGTTGGTTCTCGTACTTTAAATTTCTCATGCCACCTATTGCTAACGTGAAATGCAGCTACCATAGAGGTTTTCCTTTTGCAAGACATCTCCACAAGCGTTGCTTGTAGTAGCTTTCCTCTTATTATTATTATTATTATTATTATTATTATTATTTTCTCAATTATCTAAATATTTGACTTTTTAAAATTTTTAAATATATATTTTATTAAAAAAAAATATTTGTAACCGTAATAAAGTTTTACAAATACACCTCAAAAAATTAGTAAAATAAAAAATTTAAATATTATTAAAAATAATTTTCTTCTAATTTAATTTGAAATGAACTAGATTTTTCTTCCACCAAAGTTTTAAATCTGTATTTCGATGAAAATCTAAATACTATAATTAAAACGAAATTATTCATATTCACGTTGACCAACTTTTCTGTTAATTTTTTAAAGAAAAAAAATTAAAAAATTATAATATTATATTATTCTTAACTTTATTCACTTGATTTAACACTCAAAGGACTGGCTATTTTTGTCAAAAAATTTGTTTAAATGTTACATTAGTTCCATAAAAGTCTGTAACATGAAAAAGACTAAATTTAAAAGACCATTTTCAAAGCTTTAAAATAAATATTAAAACATGTATATATGATTGATAGTTAATTAAAAAATTAAATTTGAATTTTTGAAAAAGTGTCAAAATGTCACCGCCGGTCCTTTGAGTGTTAAGCTTTTGTCTTCTATAAAAGGAAATTTTTATGCAATCAATGTCAACAATGCAATCATTTTCTAAAAATTAACTAATTAATTTTTTTAATAATTTTAAAATTTTACCAACAATTTAAAAATGCAGAAACTAATTATCTGAATCAATTAAACTTAATTTAAAAAAAAAGAAACAATAAATATAACTACAACTATTTACTTACTTTTTTTAATGCAAAACTTTTAACAAAATCTTTTTATTTTTGACAATTTTTTTACTTAATTTTCTTTGTTTAATTAGTGTTTTAAAAATAAAACAAAATACAAAAAAATAAATAAATTGATCTCGAGTCCTTAAAAATCTTATCTAAAACTCTTAATCTTTGCATTTCTGTGTGATCATAGATTTTGAGTTCAGAAAGATCGACTTTAAAACCTCTGTCACAAATTCAAGTGATAAATAGATCACAAAAACTAGATGACCCGAATTTGAGTAAAAAATTTGATTGAAAAATCAATAAAAAAAGATTTTCTCGATGATAATTATGAAAAAATTATTTGATTTTTAATTCATTTCAAAAATACTCTAATAATAGACAATTTTACTATCATTTTTTATTGCCAGATAATTTACGTTTTATAAGTAAATTTTAGAAAATAAAAAATCAAAAACTGTAAAAACAATTAAAAAAATAAACAATTACAATCTGAATAGTTTGAAATCAATCCGAAAAATTTACGGTCATTAAAATTTTAATTTTAAAAATAAACGCGTGTCTAAATACTAATTAAAGTTAAAACTTAGTTTCTTTATTTGCCAATAAAAGCTATACAGATTGCTTGCTGAGTGTAATTATTTTCTAAGCCTTGATTCATGAAACCAACTGTGATCTAATCACAAATTTTCAAAAAAATTTAAATTTAAAACCCTAGTAATTTTTAATCCTTAAGATTAAAATAAAAATTTGTTCCTATCAACACAACAAAATATAATAAATCAGCCCAAACATAATTTTAATTTTAGCACCCATTTTGATCAAAAAAAAAAGAAAAAAACAATAGTTCCTTGGTTACTTGATAAGTAGAATTGTGGATTTATTTTAAGTAATGAACAAGAATATTAGATAACTTTTTCAGGGTTATCAAAAAATTCAAACAAATTCTTAAACTTTTATTATTTTATGTTTGGAGGCTTTAGCTTAAATGAAATATTTTAACAAAATTATCATTCGAAGCTGAATAAATAATTTTTGATTGTTCATTTAAACAAAAATCTAGTATCTCAGCTTTATGGCCCTTGTATGTTTTGCTAAGCTCCAAATTTCTTCCATCAAAGTCCTGCAAACTTCCATCTAATGTTGAGGCATACAATCTTTCCTGACTATTCCAAGCTATTTTCGAATAGCCGACCATGCTGTTATCAAATTTTGATCTTAACACATTTGAATTAATATCCCAGATAAATATTTTGCCACTCAGAGTGGCACATGCGACCAATGGCAAAGTCTTGCAGAAGGAAACACTTTCGATCGAGTCCCGTTCCTCTTCCATAGCTTCGTCATCTGATTCAGATTTGCTCTCACACAAAAGCTCACTCACAATCTTATAGTTGTTGGTATTAATCAACTTTAATTTCATATCTAGACCACCAGTTGCCAGTAAATTTCCATCAGGGCTCAAATCCATAGATAATATGTCACCTTGGTGCGCATTTAACAAATTGTGTAATGTTTGTCCCGGTTTGATGTCCCAAAAGCGAATATTTCCATTGTTGTAAGCAGAAACTGCTCTTTTTCCATCTTTTAGGATTTTGAAACAGCCTAGTCCCGCATCGTCCCCGGAATACATGATTCGAATTTCTTCGCTTGAAAACTTAAACATGTAAAAGTAGCCATCTGAAGTTGAACAAAAGAGAATATTGCAGTTGGGGTGCCAGTCCAAGGATTCAATGTCAGTATCAAGATCATGTGTCCAGTGTAGACTTTTGGTCTCTACGGTGTAAACACGAATCAAACCGGACATATCGCTGATGGCGACATATTTTCCATCATTGCTGAACTTGACATTGGTAACTGAGTCCTTAAATTTGTCAGTTTTGATGAGTTCTTGGATATTTTTCGATTCGGGGTCGTATGAAAATACATAAGCCAAGTCATCTTCACCTCCGGTAGCGAAAAAATTTTTGAAAGAGTCGATGCAGAAAACAGCACCATCGTGTTTATCAATGGTCTCAATAGAATCATCTTGGCCATCTTCTTCAGCTTCAAGTTCTTCGATTAAATCGTCGATGTCCACTTCTACTAAGTCCTCGGCTAATTCATCTTCTGGTTCTTCATATAGATCTTGTTCTATCACTTCTACCTCTTCCTCAGCTACTTCTTTTTCATCTTCGATTGGATCAGTTTTTTGAGATTTTTCGGTCATTTTTTTAATTAAAAAATATCGAACAATTTAAACTATTATCTTCTTTAAAAAATAAAATTGCAAAATTTTATTTAATTTAAAATTTATCAAAATAAAGCAAAATCTATGATGAAAAAATAAAATTTACTTAACTTTTTAGCAAATTTATCTCACGTTTCTTTTTTTATTAATTTTTATAAAATTTGAAATTTTAATAGTGTTTTTTAGCATAAAAAGCATAACAATCATATAAGTGCTTTATGAAATTTTTGTCAAATTTTTTTTTTGAACATGTGACTTAATATGATTAAATAAAATTAATAAATTCATCAAATAAACAGAAATTTGAATGAAAATTCAAGCCAATTACCAATATTTGAGAATCAGAATAAAAAATAAATTCTTCAATTTTTTAATAAATGAGTGATAGAAAAAACTGTTTCCTTAAAGTTGTGCTGTAATTTTCTGTTTTTACCAAAATATACGTTCTCGTTAATATTCGTGAAATTACTTTATTTTACACTAAATAATTTTAATAATTTAAATAATTTTTTGATCATTTTTTTACCTGAATTAATGAAAAATTTTATTTTATTTACGTAATTTTTCATAAATTTTTTTTTCAAAATATAAAATAATTGAAAAAATCTGTATAAAGAAAAATTCAACAAAAAAATATCATTTCAAATAACGTCGCATGCTGATGATGATGACCGCACAATGATGACAACTTTTTTAATATTTTAATAAAGTTTAATTTTAGGCTAGAAAAAAGTCGAAGGTTGTACATTAATGATCATAGATAAGTTAAAAATCAACTTTGTTTCTAAAATAGAATTAAAAAAATGCTTTAGCATGGTTTCGATGGAATAATTACATTTTAAATAAAAAATTCAAAATTTCATTTTGAATGTAACTAAAATTTATAGTTTTATCTATCATGTTTTAATTTAAAAAAAAATTACTAATATTTATAATCTAATAATATGATTAGAGTAAAAGAAAAATAGCTAAAGGTAATAACAAAAAAATTACTAAGAAAATAAGAATAAAATAAATTTTATGCTACCAAAATTTTTTTAAATTCTTCAAAGAATTCTTTAAATTTTTTTTAATCGTATTGAAATTAAAGATTAAACCTAATTTTACTTGAAAAAACTAAAAATCACCTGATTGATTTTAAAAATATGATTGAGATTAAGTTGATTTTCAGCAATTTTTAGAGAACAATAAGGTTGCTCTGTTAGTTAAATCAGAGTTCAATTGCTTTATTTAGATCAATATTTAGAAAATTTAGAATGAGATGGTATTTGTGTTGATGAAATTTAGATCTCAATACATTCTATGTGTAAAGAGATTGGGTTAGTTTGGTGAATAGGTAAAATTAAAGTTTATTTTTATCAGTTGTAAAACAAGACCAGAAAGATGGAAAAAAAACTTTGGAAAGTAAGGCAATAAATTATTTTTTTTTTAATTTAGTAAAAAATTAGAAAAATCTTAATCAAAATTGATTTTTAAAATTAATCTGTACTTTATACCAATTTTGTAATTTAATGAAAATAAAGGTGTATTTAAATTCATCAATTTAAACTGGTCCAAAGCTAGTAATTTTAGTTAGAGAATTAGCACACGTCAAGTCATAAGTCAAGTCTTAGATTTTAAGATTTTTTATTTTCCGTACATTTAATAATTCTTGAGGCCGCGGCCGTATCCGCTTAAAACGGGAAAATTAAATTTAAGTTATGTCATGGCTTTGACTCAAAATTTAATGACTTTGAATTTAACTTGTGACTTAAAAGCAAGTCTGATTTTTGTATTATGTTAGATCAAAAATTGAATCAAAAAAAAAATTTTTTCATTTTTATTTAAAAAATTTATTTGGATTTTTTTTTTAGTTTATTTTGTTTACTTTTCATTTGTTTTCTTAACATGCGATTTTTTTGTAATTTAGCCTGTCCAGCTCGATCTTTTTTCAATCTTTTGTCTACAACTTTATACGGACCCTTAATGCCCTTGCTTTTTGCCAAAGCTTTGCCTCTCAAACCTTTTTTGGCAACAACATACTTAACATCAACTTTTTTCTTTGATATTAATCCGGCTCTTTTATAAATAGATTTTATTGTTGAGCTTCTTTCTTTGTCAGTCATGTCCTGATTATCTGATACAGCTTCGGCTTTCTTTCGTGCATTTTCAGTTTTTTTCCACATCTTAGAATTAAATTTTAAAAATTAATCTTTACAGCAGTGAACTCTTTTACTCTCTTTTTCTTTCTGGCCTGAGCTTCGACCACTTTTTTGATCGGTCTTGCATTTATGTCTTCATTTTTCTTTTTGTACTCAGAAAATACCTTTCTCGGTATTGACACATCTTTTGTGAAATTTTTTTGTTCGTCTTCGACAAACCATTTGGGCAACTCTTGTTCATCTTCGAATCTTGAATAGCGATTATAACTTTCGTCCATTAAGTCACGCTTGGTTTTTTTTGAATTAACAATCATTTCACCCACAGACAATTCTTCGGGTGACAACTTTCCTTAATTTTTTAATTTTAAAATTTTTATAGTAATAAATTTCTAAAAAGAAAAAAAAAAACTTTTTTTTGCATCATTCAAATTTTCTTTATTGTCATCAGACTTTGGAATGGAAATTCCGGTTTCTTCGTCATTCGAATCCTCTCCCGAATCATCTGAGTCTGAATCGCTATCAAATTTGCTTTTGGGTTTTTTTTGCTTTTCTTCCACCACTTGTTCATCATCCATTTCAATTTCATCAAGGATTTCTTTATTATGCTCTTCATTTCCATTTAAAAAATCAAAAGCGTCCTTGAAATAAAACCAAAATTTAAAAAATTATTGAAAAGCTTTTTAAAAATTTAAAATTTAAATTTTTTTTACATCGCCTATTAGGCGTTCATTGAAATAAATAATAATAATATATAATTTTTTTCTTTTAAGTATGAATAATTACTTAACTTATTTTATCACACAATTTAAAATTTTAAAGTGAGCTAAATAAATTTAAAATTAAATTCTTTTTAATAATTTTTAATTAAAAATTGAAGATTTTTTTGTCCAAGTGCTTAACAGTTAAATTTGGCATGAATTTATTTGGCTGACAAAGTTAAAAAATACCAGAGAGAAATACTTTACCAAGTAATAGAATCACACGATTCCTAAAATTTATTTTTTCAATTCTCGAATACATATTTGAGTATTTTTTTTAATTGCTGGTAATGTTAATAAGGTTTTTTTTAATAAATTTTTATTAAATTACTTTGCTAAACCAAGTATTGGTTTTGGTAGTTTTTTTATCGGTTTCACTAAGATTAGTAAGCAAAGGATTTTCTTCATCTTCTGAGTCAGAGTATTCATTTATGTCCTCTGGATCTGAATCTTTTTCAAATTGTAAATCTTGCTCTTGGTTTTCATCATCATCTCGATCAAATTCGTCCTCTGTCTTGACATCAAATTTAGAAAATGTGACCTTTTGTTTAGTCCTTGGTTTTGGCTCATCGTCATCTTCGTCTGAGATCTCCAAACCCGGTATGGAACTTTGAAGCTCCAACAATTGCTATTTTAATCGAAAAATTAAATCATTAATTTTAATAAACAAAAAATTTTAAAATACTTTTTTTGTCTTTATTTTATTCAAGCTGAATATTTCATTGTCGCCTTGAGCATCATGGTCGACAATGTCATTGGCAAAAGTCATTTTAAACTTCAATTTTTCTTTTAATTTTTGGTTTTCTTTTTGAGTTTTTTTCTTTTTTCTTTTTGGAATATAATTAGATTAAAAAGCATCAACATGACAATTACCTTTTATCAATTTTTTTCTCTGCTATTAGAGCTTCCTCGATTTCATTTTTTAATTTTTCGTCCTCATCAGTACTCTCTCCATCTTCTTGTTGATTTTCTTTACTTGATTTTCCAACCATTGGCTTAATAGTCTCATTATCTTTGTTCAAGTCTGTTTTAAGCTTGATTCTCCATTTTAGCAGATTTTTTAGGTCGCTTTTTCCTAATAGCTTCAAATCGGCCAAGCAATCTTTTATTTCATCAGTTGTAGCTGGATTATTGGCGATTTTTTCATCATCAATTTCGATCTAAAAAATTTTAATTTATTTTTTAATTAATGAAATAAAATTTTAATGAACCATATTTGATTTGGCCAATAGATCAATAAAATTTTCACTAGCTAAAAACTCGCTGGCTTTTAGCTTGTGATACAAAGTCAAATCGCCTTCGGGGTAACCACCTCTATTCCTTAAAAAAAAATTTTACAAAAAAAAATATTTTTATTTTCTCAATTTACCTTTGATTCAAATTATCTTTAAACAAATCAACAGCTCTTTTATTGTCATTTTGATTTTCTACTTCACTGAACACAAATTTTATGTCGAAAAATTTCGGATCAATTTTTTCTGGTGCCAGATAGTTTTGGCAAACCACAAATATCTCAGCTGATTCGTTTCTTGACGCTTGTGGCTTGGTGGAGTCAACTTTTTTGAAAAACTGCTGGAATACCCACATCACCGAGTAGTAGTCTTTGGAGCGAAATATTTTTGTCACAAATGTGCCTCCCTTTTTCAGAAACTCAGTGGCCAGCTTGAAAGATTGAAGTACCAGCATGTCTTTTTGAAATTTTTTAAAAATTTTTTTCTAATTTTTCCAAGTTACTTTGCTGGTAGGCGTCATGAAGCCAGTTTTTGCCCACATTTGGAGCACCATCATGCAGAACAATATCCGCTTTGTTATCCACTAGGTCTTTTTTCAGTGTCTAGCAATTTAAACCATTTCAAAAAATGAGCAATTATTTTTAAAGGTAAGCCTACAGATCTACACTTGTCAGTGGTAATGTCCTCAATGTGGGTGATGACATTTGCAATTTGTTTGATTGGAGACAAGTCAACGCCGATTATGAGAGAAGAAAGTGGCATGTGAGTGGCTGCTACTTGCAGCCATCCACCAGGCGCAGCGCACAGATCAATGCAGACTCGCGATTTTTCCAAAAAATGGTAAGTTCTGTTCAATTGCAAGAGCTTGAATGCAGCTCGCGACCTGTAGCCGGCTTCTTTGGCCAATTGGTAGAACTTGTCCTTGCGAGATTTGCCAGTTTTGACTTTTTTGCCCATTTCTAAACAAAAACAGTCTTTAAATCAGCCCTAATTGGTGACACTATTTTTCAAACCCTTCTACAGGCTTAAGCAAACAAACTAGATTGAATTTAAATTTTTAAAAGTTTATTAAATAAAAAGTAATCTTAAATTAGTTCGTCACCGAAATTAAAGGAAAAAAATGAAGACTTTGATTGCATCAAGTCTTAGTCTCTTCTTAATTTAAAATGCTCTGTTACTACACCATCTTTGGTAATTACATTAATGAACACGGCATCACCGGTGTAGATGTCACGCTCGGTTGCCGAAGTGTAGATATCTTTGACCAAGGCAACCACATCTTCTTTGCTCATTTTGACAGTGTATGAGCGGTTCAGCTCGAATGAGCCTTGATTTTTTAGACCAAGCTGCGAGTCTAGCAAGGGCTGGATCAATGCGGCAGAGGAGCCGCCAGCTCTGTACACTTCTCTCTCGTAGCTTCCGACCGGGTCGTAGCTGTAAACACAACCTTGGCCATCGTTTGTCAGACCGGCGATAATTGTGTTTACGTAGTATGGGAAAAATCTTCGGCTATACAACATGGTCGACACCAGCTGGGCTACTGCTGGCGTGCTTGCTTTCTTGTTGTTCTCATATTCGTACATTCTGAGTCTGATTTGAAGGGTCTTGTTGAATGTGATGCAGTCGCCGTGGAAGCCCACAGAGCCCATGACTGTTTTGGGCAATACTTGGTATAAATGCGGGTTGTCGCGGCTTAGAATTGAGTATCCCTCGCTGAGCCGCGTGTCTGATGCAACTACGGCAAAGTCTTCGCCAGCTACGCCCACAATTGTGCCACCGTTCATTTCATACGGGTTGAAGCGGTGTTCAGTTGGATGCTGAACGCTACTTGGTCTAGTTTCGAACATTGTTTGGCTGGTTGAAGATTTTGGATGAATTTTAAATAATTTTTTTTTAAATTTAGAGAAAATAGACGAATGTATGTAAAATTTTATTTAATTCAAATTAGCACTAGTCATTTAGAAGAGAAAATTTTTTAAATTTTATTTTTTGAGCACATTTTAATTTGCATATTTTTTTTTATTTTTTTGAAAAGCGTGCAAGTTTAGTTTTTGATGTTAGATCTAAAATTTTGCATTTTTTGTTGTGTATACTCAATTTATGTCTTAGGAAAAAATAAAAATTAAACTAAATTACGAGTTATTTTCTCTTATTTATTGTCTGTAGTAAAATATATGATTAAGAATAACAGTTAATTTAATGATTTTTAAGGAAAAATTATTTTGATATTTTTTTCAAAATTGTTTAGATTTTAATAGATGATTTTAAGTTTTTGGTTAAAATGAAAAATTTTTTTATTTTTTTTTAATTCTCTAAAAATTTACTAATTTTCAAGTGAATTACAGTCAATCCTCCGTACAACGAAAAACTCTATAGAACGAATTCGATTATCAGAACCGATTTCGATCAATTGAAAATGAATACTTTTTATCTTCTATAGAACAAATTTCGATGCAACAAAAACCCGATACAACAAGGTTCTTCTAACAAACCAATTAATCTTTTTCTTAAGAAATAAAACTTCAAAAAATGTAAAATCAAAAAAAAATTCGCACCTTAATATTATAAAAAAATCATGACATTAAATTACTATTTCCTCTTTTTTACCTGAACCATCCAATATATTTAAAAAATGTATTCTGTTACCCTCTATCTTAATTTATCTAATTTTAATTTTAATATTTCTCTATTTTTTAACTTATATTATTTTTACTTTATTTTGATTTTTTCTTTTTTTTTTTAATCTGAAGGAGCTTAAGCTCGGTACAGAAATACAAATGAATAAATAAAATTAATTTATTGGAAATAAAACAAAAATTTAATTGTTCTTTATTTGACTTTATCATTTATTAATGAAAATAAAATTTTTAAATAAAATATAAAAATTCTTATTATTTATTGCCTTTTAATACAAATAAATACCATATTCCATATTAAAAAATATGTTTTTTTAATAGTACATTTGATTCAGCGAGTAAAGTAAAAGCATATCCATCAAGCTTGAAGTCTTCGTAGTATCCCAGAGCTGCGCTTGATGCCCTCAGCGCCTCCCATACTCGGTGACGTATTGTTCCATCATAATGCGATTGAGAATAGGACGGAATGTTATAATTTCTAAATAGAAATACTCTCATGTGATTTGGTGTTGTAACATTGCTGACCAAAGCGATCTTTATTAAATAAAAATAAAGCAATTTACTTTTTAATTTTTTACTCTTTGTTTTAATTACTTTACAAGAGTCTTTGTCTTTGGCTGAGTTTATTACCAAAGTATCTCCCATCGCTTCTCTTAAAAAAAATTTTTTCAGTCAGTTTTTGCAAGAAAATGTCATTTTTAAGATTTGTAAAAATTAAAATCTATTTTACAAAATTAAAATTTTTAATTATTAATCCAGATAAAATTGGAAGAAAAAAAATAAAAGTGGGTGTTCAAAAAAGCAATTTTAAAAACCTTCACACTATAACATAATATAAAAAATATAAAAAATGTTCTCTTAGAGCAAATTTAACAAAATTTTTTCCAAATATAAATATTTTTAAGGCTTTCTTGAATAAACTTTTTTCAGTAATAGTTTGAATTATTTTTAAAAACAATAATATGCTTGATTTTCTGAGGGATTTTTCGGGAAACAGGTTTTCTAAAATACCTATAAAAGGTAAACAATGTCTTCAAAATTTGATGTTTTAGAGTTCACTATTAAGAATTAAAAAAACTGATTATAAGGAGTTCATGATTTATTTTTTGGAGTTGGTAATAAAAAGAAAGCTTCAAATCTGGGATTTTATTTAAATATTAAAAATATTGTTTATCTTTATACTTTTTTATTTTGGTGTTTAAGGAAGAATTTCAAATTAATTGAGTTCATATTTTTTTATTTTATAATGTTTTACTTAAATTTCTAAATTTTTAATGAACAAAAATTTACAATATTGAATTATGATATAATTCATTAGTAATTTATTTTTGAAAAAATTATGCTAATTAATTTCTGTATATCAGTTCTTTTAATATTTTTTTATTTAAAAAAAAGTCTGACTGAACAGCATACCCAAAATATATAACTTTTAAACATACTAAATGCTGATAATCATTAATATTCTGTTAACTTACTAAGTTCTAATTATCTTACTCAATTAAAAAAAAATAAAAATTTAAGTTTTTAAAAATTAACAAAACTCTAATATAATGTTTAAGCCGACTGAGTTTTTCAAGTAAAACCTAAAGTAAAATCAAAATTTTCACAGACAACTTTTATTTTTTCTTTACCATATTTTAAATTTTCAACTAGGTAATTTTTTTATTATTTGCTGTATAAAATGACTAAAAATTTTCTTAACATCATTATAATGATTCAATAGTACAAAAATATGCTTTTTTTAATAGATCACAATGAAAATTCTAATAAAATATAAATTGATTTTGTGTCATTAATGAACATTGTGATTTTTCATTCAAATATCACGATAGAAAATTTAAATTCCTAAAAAAATGGTTTATGAATTATCTATTTTTCTGTTAGTGTTTAAAGTTGAAACAATCAATGTTTCATTTAACCTTCAAGTTAAAAGAAAAAAATGAATGATAAATTATCAATAAATTGATTATTTTTTATCAAATTAAATGTTGATTTTGAATTTAAATTTTTTTCAACTCTTATATAATTTACAATCGCCTTTAATATTTAAACTTGTTTTAATATTTAAATAAATAAAATTTAATAATTGCATAAAAGATTTCCAATGACATCGCAAAATATTGATATTTTATTCTATCATCAATAATTCCTTGCAAATAAATTTTTTTTTCAATTTAAATTTAGCATATTTTGTTTGATGCTGTTTTTCACCATCATAGTTTAAAAAGTTTAATTTTGTCAAATTTAATCAATGAAAAAGAATCATTTAAGAAATTTTATAATTTTTTAAAGATTGTGTAAAAATTCACAATCCATCTTTTAAGTAAATTTTTTAAGATTAAAATAGTTTTGCAGATTTACTTTAAAATAAAGAAACATAATTTACTTTAGCATGTTTTCCCATACTTTGGTGTCATAGTACGCATATGTCATCATCAAATTTCCGATTCCGGTGGCTCTCTTAGTCGAAAAAATTTCTTTAATAAAATATTTATACTGCCTTTCAATTTCGTCCAAAGGCAGCTTGTAAATTCCAACCAGCGCAGCCAGAACAGCACCAGTGCTTGTACCACAAATGTAGTCGAATATTTTATGAATCGGCTTGTCACACAATTTTTCCAAATTTTTTAAAATTTCAATGGTAACAAATCTCCTGGCTCCTGAAATCAGTCAAAAATTAATCGATACCAAAACAGACAAAGAACAATTACCCCCTCCATCAAGAGCCAGCATATTTATACCCTTGTGTTAATGGTCTAAAATTTGTGCTGCAAATAAACAATTTTTGTTTCACCTACTGCGGAAGTCTGCAAAATTTTAGCGAATTCTGTAACATTGCACGCTGTTTAAATTTATTAAAAATAGAACACAATTAATTGGCACAGATTTTACAGACTTCCGCAGTAGGTGAAACAAAAAGTTGTTCATTTGCAGAACAAATTTTTGACCATTAGTACAAAAGTTATATTTTATTTTTTTTATCGGAATTTTTGTATGAAATTTCACAATGTCAAAAATTAGATATGTATAAAAAAAATTTAATTTTTTTTTAAGATATCGTGAAATAGTTAAGAAACAGTTTTTGAAGTTTGTAAATTAACGTAAAATTTTGATTAATCGCAACTCCATGCACATGACTGCCATCTTGAGGCATTCCGGAGTATAATATAGATATTCCGTCCTTGTTGACGCTTCGACTTGATCCAGTCCAACGAGACTCGCTTACTCTGAGGATGTCAAGTCGGTATTTTGACATGACGTCGATTACTTGAGCTGATTTAGCTGTTTCCCACATGGTTCTCACGTTCCATGTGCCGATTCGTATAGGGTTTTTCGCGTTAAGAAATTTCGGAGTCGGAGTACGAACCTCCTCACGGCTTTCAGCCATACTCGTCAAATTAACCAAAAGGTCCCGTCCTTTCTCAGCGCTAGTTTTTTGGTTTTGGTTTTGCGTTTCGGTTTCTTTAGCAATTTGATTTGACATGATGGGAATGCTAGCCCCAAGCATGTTTTGTGCTGACGTTAGTCCTCCTGCTCGGTCGACTAGATCTAAGACTTTCGACAAGACTCAAGCTCTTCCACCACGGCAAGGTCCCAGCACAGAGAAGAGATTCGTCTATTAAAAGAAGCTAAAATTAAATTTTTTTCTTTAGTAAAATTTTTTCTTATTCCCAAAAATTACTTTTCTCAACTCATCAGATATCAATATCAATATCTTCATAATATTCGTCTAAACATTTCTTAATCGAGCCGTTTTCTCTAACAATATTTTTTTCATACAACTGGTCAAATATTTCTACTGACAAGAGTGAACAATTTACATCTTCAACTTTGACTTTGGCAGGTCGACTTTCTTTTAGTTTAAATTTTTAATAAAATTCAAAAAAAAATTTTATTTAATAAAATTTTACCCATATTAACCCACGCTCCATTATTTGTCATTTTTTGCACCTTTGACAAAACATGTTCATCCTGGAAAAAGTCCTTTATAAAATCATTAGTCTAGAATAAAGTCTTAAAAGTTTATTGAATTAATTACAAGAATAAAAGAGTCCTTAGAGCCCATATGAAACTGTTTATCGTAAGTAAACATGAAGGTTTTCAATTTTCCCTTCATTCCCCTTTAAATTTTGATTAGATAAAATTTAGATGACAGAGCATTTTTTTACCATTTTACCAAAAATTCCTTATTGTCTTTTCATGTGATTGTGTCAAAATTTTTTTCAATAAAACGAAATTTGCCCGACATTTTGAAAATTTCTTTTTTCGAATAAAAAACTATACTTTTGAATTTAAATGGACTTAGTGTGTTGTTGCCTGGCAATATTTTAAAATTAAAATTTCATTTTTAATTTTACAAAATTCATAATTACAGCCTTACCCTTTGACAATATTCCTTTTTTTCTATTAATAGAAAAAGCATTCGTTTAGATTAAAATTAATTAAATTTTTTTTTTATTTTCAATTTAAAAAAAGCTAATTTAAACAAAAAAACAATTCAAATTGTGATGAACCTAGCATTTAAATGCCCCAAGTGTTCAAATATTCAATTGAAAGCTCAAAGATGTGTTGACGATGGTACTGTTTTGGTCGAGTGTGATCTGGATGTCGAGAATTTCACAGAGCAATCTTCAAATGAAAATCAGGAAAATGATTTTATCAGTTACATCAGAATGGTGTCTGATTTAAAAAATTTGATGTAAAATTTGAAATTTTTTTTTTTAATTTGTAAAGATTTTTATTATTTTAGACCCGTTTTAAAGCCTGATAGAGATTACCAAAAATGCTTCTTGCATTTAGAAGTACCTAAAAAACCCAAAATATTAAATAATTTAAGTGTGTGCTTCTTATGTGACCAAAATAGCCAGAGAGCTTTGATTCATCATCAAATTGACAACACAAGAATTGGCTCAGATGTTCTCTTTATAACTATTTCTGTATTTTTGCCTGTAGTATTAGTTGACATGGGTACAAAAATTAGTTATTATTATTTTTTGCTTGAGAAAAAAGATGACAAAATTCAAATACTGGAAGAGATAAATTTGATTCACAATGAAAACCTACGCTTTATAGACACGAGCAGAAATCAGTCTAGCTCTAGACATATCGATGGTTTAGTTTTATTTCAAAAAGAAGAGGAATCAAAAGTCAAAAAAATGAAAAAAGAATCGATGATTGATAATTTATATAGAATTTTAAAAATTTTATTTAATAATCCTTTAAATGGACATAACAATTTTTTATCATTGATGAGAAAAGTTAAGCAAACACTGTGCTGTGACCCTGAATATAGACAGTATTTTTGTGAGGTTTGTAGTTCTAATATTTTGAATACCAAAATTGACTTAACGTTTTTAAGCAACTTGAAAAATTCTTGAAAAATGTTTTAAAATCAATGGATAAAAACAGAAGATTGCCACAAGATGTCAAAACAATTTGGGCTTTAACAACTTTATTCATTTGCCAAGATAATGATTTGAATAATATTTTAAATGAAAATCAAATGAAAATTTTGCTAAGAACCCTGCAAAAAACTCATGTTGATTTTTTTGAAGTTATTTTTTTTGAATTTTTTACTGACCAGCAACAGTAGGTTTAAATTTAAGCAAAAATAATTTTAAATAATTTTTTTGTCAAGTGTAATTTGTGATATGTTCGAAAAACATTTGTATTCTTCGTCCCAAGAGGCCATCATAATTTTGTTCTTTTATTACAACTTGCTAGAAAAACGTAGCCAGTCCACTATTTCTAAATATGACTTTGATGATTGCATACAAGACGTGATTAAATTTGGATTAATAACCGAAGATTTAAAGTAAAATAAGGAGGATGCTTAGATTCGTAGGAAAAAAATTCATATGAAATTGAGAAAAACTTATTTTAATAGAAAATTACTAAAAATTAATCTTTACACTATTTTAAAAATTTTATAAAAAGAGAATACAGAATATTTGGTCTAATGCTAAGAAAATTTTCAAATTCTCAAAAAGAGAAAGACTTTTAAACAAATTTTCGACTTGTTTAAAGAATTTTTAAATTTTACTAAAATTTAAATTTTTATTTTATATTTTAATTTACACATTTGATTCTGATAATATAGACAATTCTTTTTCATATTTTCTTCATATAGCTATAGTTTACGAATATAATTTATAATAGTAGCTAATTTAATTTAGTAGTAGCTAATTTTTTTTAAGAAAGAAGCTACAAAAAGTAATAAATATAGATGATTACTTTTTTTAAGTAATTAATTTTATTTAATAAAGAATAAAGAAAGAAAATTATTATGAAAAAAAACGATTTATTGTGTATTCACCAAGCCACTGTCCTTTAATATAATCAATATATTAATATCAAAGCTGTTCTTCTCATGTGTGTGCTCAATATTTTGAATTCTCAATGTTACTTTAAAATCATCCCAATGTTTCAATAAACAAATTCTTTTCGTACATTTGGAACATTTAAAAAACATTCTTTCGCCTTTTTTGGTTTTTCTTTTCTCTTTTTTACCCCATGTTGTCCATTCAATTTTACCATTTTGTATGTTTCCAATGCATTGTTTGTAATTAAAATAAATATACTATTAATAACAAATCATTTAAGAAATAATAATAATTTTTAAATTTTTTCATAATCAAATTGAGAAAATAAAATTTAACTATTTACATAAATTTTTCAAATGACTGTTAAACAACAGATTGACCTGTCATTCCTTCAGGAATCAAACTGGCAAAACTTCCGTCAGCTACTTCAGTAGTCGGAAAGAACCACCATAATTGGCTTGCCAAAATGAGCAATTGTGTGCATTTACTTGTTCAACGTGTTGAAGCTCTTGAAAATGAAAATGAAATACAAAGGAACACACTTACAACTCTCAATGAACTTGTCGGTGCATCTAATCTAAATGGAAACAGATCAAGTTGATTTGGGGAAACCACTTAACTGGTCAAATATCGTTTCAGGAATGGCACATAAGGACGAAATTGCTGTGGAATTGATGGCAACCATGGCAACTGAGATGAAAAAGAAAGAAGAAAGAGCAAACAATGTTGTTGCATCAATTCCAGGTCCACTTTTTAACTGTGGCGAGAATGGTGAGATGGAATACATAAAGCTATATCAATTGAAACAGTTCGATCAAATACAGAGTACCCTACCAATGAAACAAACCTAAACTAAAGCTCAGATGAGTCGATTTACAGCTCAGCAGTCTCTTCACAGTCATCGTCATCATCATCATCGTGTATAACAGGATACTAGTCTATTTTTTCATCATCAAACAATTCCTTGCAGCAAAAGTTAAATGTCGACCCACAGTCAACTTATGCAGGTGATATCAACTTTTGGTATACCAATGCTACAAGTCTTAACAACAAAATGCACTTGCTTGAGTCAATAGACGCTTTTTCGACGCCTGACATTATCGGAATCACAGAGACCTGGTTTGACGAGAGCTCTGTTGTAGAGTTGGATGGGTATCATCTATTCAGGAAAGACCGAATTTGTGAGAAGAGAGGTGGAGGGGTTTGCATATATATTAAATCAGACATCGAAGCCTTTATTCTTCCGAAGTAAGTTTTCTTGACCCAAAATGTGAGCAGTTATGGGTGACAATCAAAATCAAGAATGAGAAACCACTACTGGTTGGCTGCATTTACAGACCGCCTTAATAAAACACCATAAGCTATCCGAGCCATTCTGATATCTCCATTGCGAAATCGATTGAATCCACGACTATTTTTTTAAGAAATGGAAAGTATTCGAGCATAATACTTCAATTTGGGCGACTTCAATTTACCGCAAATCCAGTGGAACGACTACGGCGCACCCCTGCTACAGAATGTATCAACTAAGTGCAATTATGTTGGCATAGCCATCAGCAACTCGAGCCTTGTGCAAATGGTTAATGACAATACGTTCTTTTTTAACGAGCAGCCGACCAGTCAGCTAGACATTGTGCTTGTGAGTGACCGAAACCGCGTGTCGGATATTAAGATAGGCCCGCCTCTAGACGACAATGCTTCGAGATACCATTGTAACTTGATCTTCCAGCTACATTCAAAAGCTTCGCAGTCTCAAAGCTTCGACATTAGGCCAATCAATTTCCGAAGTTGCTTCACTCGTTCGTCAAAAAAGACGAGTTTTTATCCGCAGTCGTATAGACAGTAGCGAACAGCTTTCGAGTAAGCACAGATACTTATGCAAATTGGTCAAGCATGTGGTGAAAAGGAGCACTATCGAATACGATTTGAAGCTAGTGAAGTTGGCGAAGAGAAATCCAAAGCTAATATTCTCTTATATGAATCGGAAATACTCGTCAAGGGAAAGTATTGCAGCTCTGATGGACTTCGATAACCAAATCGTGACGGATAAAGTGATTATCTGCGAAAGACTCAATGCTTTTTTTTCTCAGTGTTCGATCCACTGACTTTGAGAGAAGCTGAGCGACAGGTCAGCCGGAGTTGACCAAGTTAGCACACATGCTCTAAAGATGTGTGCTGAGTCTATGGCAGAGCCCCTCTCGTTCCTCTTCAGCCAATCCTTGATCACGTTGGATGTTCCTACCCAATGGAAAGTAGCTAATGTGTCGCCAATTCATAAAAAGGGAAGCAGAATGATGGTAAAAAATTACCATCCGGTCTCCCTGACCTCTGTCCCATGCAAAGTTTTGGAATCACTCATCAAGGACTACATAGTAAAGCACATCGAGAAGAACAATCTCATCACGGATCAACAGCACGGTTTAATGGCTCACAAAGCTTGCGTAACCAATCTTCTAGAAACCATGGACTTCTTGATGAACTGTATGTGTCTTAGGCAACCGGCCGATGTCATTTACTTGGACTTTGAGAAAGCATTCGATAAAGTGTCACATGAACTGTTACTCATTAAACTAGCTGCATTTGGTCTTCCAGATTTAATCAAAAGCTGCAATTCTTAACGACATAGTATAGTCGTTACCTCTAATTTCGTATTAGTAATACTTTTAGTATCTTCGTCCAGAGTGTTCCAATTACCCGCTGTACGGTTTGTAAAAAAGTTGTATCTCACTCCACAATTGCGAATCAACTGTCGCTCGATCGCTTTATGACAAATTCTTGTGTTCTTGTGTTTCATAGTTTACTATTCACAAAATACCGGTTTATGTAAAACTCTTTCTTTAATTCTAGTAAGATAGAAATTGTTCTAGAATATTCGGAAATATTTTAAAAAAATATTTATTTATAAATATGTAAAAATAAGCTATTTAAAAATAACTTATTTAATAATAAGCCGCAGGCTGATGTAGTGGGTCGTCTACGTACGCGACTTCTTAAAAATTCAAATCTCCCACAGCATATATACTACTACTACTAAACCGGAAAACCATCGTATTGACTATTTTTTCCTCGTTTTTATCGGCAGTTTGTTCTATTATACTTGCATCATTATATATTCTTCCACTAGTCTGACCACCAATGAAATAGAATGACGTAATAGAATTAAGTAATTAATTGGCTTTCAATTATCGGTTATCATCAAAGTAATTTAAAATAATTTTTACAGTTAAAAGTAAATTAAATTTGGTTTCTAATCAAAATTGCTACCAAAAATTATCTACTAAAAAAACATTTTAGCTACTAAAAATATTAGCTACTTTTTTGTTTAAAAATTAGCTACTAATAAATTAAATTAGCTCCTAACAAAAAATATTTATAAAAATAAAAATAACATTTTTATTTGTCCTTTTTTAACATTTTTATTTGATTTTGTTTTTCACATATATTTTTATTCTGAAGGATCATTAGCTCGGTACAGATAAACAAATAAATAAATAAATTACAAATAACGAAAAATATATCCATAGTTTACTATTCGATTGTCAAAGAATATGTGCTTCAGGATTGCAAGCTCTAATACTAAATGACGTATTATAAAATTTATTTAAGTCTTCAATGCAATAAACATTCTTACCGGGAAATAATTTTTTTTAGGTGTAAAAAAAGCAATTGTATAGGTATTCTAAAAAAAGTAAATTTTCAGACTTCGAAATTTTGATGAAATAAGAATTGACAAGAAATTTCACAACTTATAAATAAAATAAATTTTCAAGTACTCGATTGAAATACAGATCATTTTACTTCACAAAAAAACATTAAAATTTCGAAAACCAAAAATTTACTTTTTAAAAAGTCAAATTTTTTTGGTCTTCTTAAATTTATTTATTCAAGTATTAATAATTTTTTAGAAATTTTTATTAAATGTACAATAAGTATCATTAAATATTAAAGAAAAAATCGATCATCTATGAATTTTTTATCTATCAAAATAAAATTATTCCATAAAAAGCAAATCGCTGCCAACCTAAGGTTCCCCAAATAACCGCTAATTTTATTTTAAGTGAACGAACACTCAATGAATTGGTCAAGACCTATAAACCGATATTGGAATTTAAAAAAGAATATGCTATCATACTAATCCACTATTTGTGTGATTCTAGTTCTAAAAATCTGCAAACTCTGCTAGATTCTAACTTACTTTCGGCTGATATGCTTGCCATGTATTTACTCTTTCTGAACAAATATCAAGCAAATTTTGAATCAAAGCAATTTTCGCTCAAAACTAAAGTTGGTTTCAATGGAAAGTTCATTATTTAGACTTACTTTATTTATTTTTTAAGGAGGTTTTTATTAGAATTCTTGAGTGCTTGATAAAAATAGCAATCAACCATTTTAACTACAAAAATTTTGAATCCATAAATTCTGACACTGAATTATTTTTGCTCAAGTCTCTAGTGGAAAATCAAAATTCAAATTATGAAATTCAAGTTGAATTGATCTATTTGTGTTTGATTAAATTCCATTCAAAAGCCAAAAATTCTTATGAACACGAAATTGAGTTGGCCCACATTAATAGCTTGATCAGGAAATGGTTTAATTATCAGCTTGGCAACAGCAGAATATATGACAATTATGAGTTAGGTTTTAATGAAGTGAAAAACAAAAATGAGCCATTTATGTTTGACCAGATGCTAAATATTCCAAATAGATCTAAAAATAGAAAATTAGCTGATAAAAATATCACTCATTTAATTCTTGAAATTTTGTCTGATCGTTTGAAAGAGAGCACTTTTGACGACGTTGCCAAAATCTACTTGTACTACAATTTCGACAAACTGATCAACAATAAAGAAATTCAAGCTGAATTTGAAAATAATTTGATAGAAAAATTGTCTTGTAAAAATGAACTCATTTCTCATTTTGGTAATTTGGACAAAAAGGAACAAATTAAGTCTTTGATGGACAAATTTTTGGATAAAAAATTTCCCACCACCAATGATCCATGCACTATCTGTCTCACTAGTGACATATATAGGGTCATACTCGAACAAATGCTAAAAGAAAACAAGTTTCTGAGTCCGAAATGGACGGTCCAATTCGAGAAAATTTTTCAATCATTTGAAAAAGTGGTCAATGAGCTGATCGAAGGAAGCATTGAAATTTGCAAGCTTGATTTTTTGTTTGGCCATAAAGAAGACTTCCAAGTTCTAGCTAACATGGTCTTTGACTTGCAGCCAAATTGTGCCTTCTCAAAAAACAAAGTCCACTTTGACAGAATTATAAATCTAATCAATATTAGA
This sequence comes from Brachionus paranguensis, assembly GCA_016802215.1. NCBI lineage: Eukaryota > Metazoa > Rotifera > Eurotatoria > Ploima > Brachionidae > Brachionus > Brachionus paranguensis. Next base: position 1,525,988 of record JAESIX010000008.1, on the reverse strand, counting down.
AAAAACGAGTGGCACCGCTTCAACAAATGCATTAACATTCTGGTCTTTTTTTTACAATTTTGCTCCAAGTCTAGAAAATTTTCCTATGGTTCTTACAAAACTCTGTTGGAAGATTTTAGCGCCAAAAATCCACAATTGGTTCGAATTAATCAATTTTGCCAGCCCATAGACATAAATCATGCATTTTCTGATTCTTTGCCAAAGATAACCTATTTTGAAGGAATAACTATTGAACATTTTGCTCAAATGGACCAAATAGAGAAGCTCAATCAGCTTAAATTGGTCATTTTCAACCATTTTTTTATCAGTTCGTTTAGAGAAAAATGCGAGCTAAAAACAGTGCTTGAAGAGGCATTACCCAATGCTGTACAAAAATGGGACTCATTTGCCAAATCAATTGACACCGAAAAAATAAAGCTAAAAGAGTTGGAAGACTACCTGAATATTCACTTTGACAAAAATGTCAACAAGTGTCTCAACGAATTGATCTATATCATAGACTATTTTAACAAGCCTAATAAAGAAAAGTCCAAGATTCAACTGGAGACTTATTTTAAATTCCGCGAATGCTACAAAATAGCAGAGGTGTTTCGGCAGGTTTGCGACGAATTCGGAATAAGAAAAAACTTTGCCCAGTTAAACGAGCTTTTAAAATTTAAATCTGATGAATTTGAAAATTTTTGCTTGGACAAAATGGACAATAGGGTGCTGTCAATGATCAGAACATTGGACAAGTATTCCTCTGAGGAAAACATTGAATGTCTGAGAGCTTTTGTTGAATGCAAAGATCTTATCAAGTGGATTCAAAAAAATGTCAAAAACTTGAAGGAGCTGAAATTTTTGGTCGACTTGATATCAATGACCAAATCGAGTGAAATTCAGAACAGCACTGATAAGAACATTTTTGCCAAGGCGTTCAAAGAAGCCACTACGGCTTATGCCCCGCTCATTTTTGAGATCAATGCTGACACAAATTTTGACCAGTTTGTTGCGCTTTGTGACACAGTTTGGAACAATTTGCCAAATGATGCCAACATGGCAAAAAAGCTTGTTGAAATAAAAGACAAAGTTGGTGTCCTAGAGGACATAAACAAAAAAAGAGGCAATGTAGAGCTGAGTAGCATAGAACAAGCAAGGCAAATAAATGAAAATGGTTTGTTTAAAATTGAGCTGTTGCCAAAGCACTTGGCCATTCAAGATATGATCCAAGTGGACGTGACCATGGTCAACAAAGTGAATAACACACAAAAAGAGAAAAAATTTAACTATGAAAAATTAAATGAGCTTAAAAGCATTCTTGTTTTGCTAACCAAAAAAGCCAGTAATTTCGCCGACGACCAAGAGGATGCCAATACTTTGGACTATTTTATTCAAATATTCGACAATTGTATCCGGTTGGCAAACATTTTTTTGAACATGAGAAATAATGGATGTGATTTTTTCAACAATTTAAAATTAAATATTTACTCGGACAGCAACAATACTCGCTTGGACACTCAGCCTTTAATTGAACTAATGTTCGGTCGGAATGCAGCAGTATCAGATGCCAAAAGGCCTAGTTTGCAAATATTGAGTGAAATTTGCTCGAAAATGGAGCATTTTTTTGACCTATGGACAAAGTATGTCGAAATGGTGCGTGACGAGTACCACTTTATCAACTTTTTTACAGTCAATCAGATTCTTTTGGTAAAATCATGCCTGCAGAATGCACTTGACAATCAACAAATTGACCACTTTCATTTTGATTTATTAACTTCAATGCTCTACAATATCAGAAGTGATCTTGAAAAAGAGTCTTTTGTTGGTGTGGTCAAGAGACTGGTGGAAAAAACAAAAAGTCTAAAGTTCAAGAATATTTTTATTGGCAAGAAGATTGGCAAGAACAAAGTTGAAAAAATTGAAAAAATTAGGCTTTATGCTCAAAATAATGGATTTAGTGTTCGAGTAGTTAAAGATGCCTACGACCTGTATGGAAATTTTGGCGAAAGGTTGCTAAATTATTGTTTGGAAAACGACTCGGATGGCGATGACCAAAATGAAAATTTAGAAATGATTGAAACAAATGCAGGTGACCATGAAGAGTTGGTTGAGCAAACGTTTGGCAAAAAATTAGAGCAAATTTTGGAAAAGTTCAGCCAAAAACAGAACAATTCAAGCTCTAATAATTTAAGTATGGAAAGGTTTGCTATTTTTTTGGAGGAATTATACCAATCAGGCAACAAAAGTAGAGACTTTGTCAGGGATATACCTGGCTATTTGATACACAGAGGAAAGCCTAATTTAATTGTGTGCAATCAGCAGAGGGACCAAGTTGAAATTGTTTTATCTATTTATGCTCATTCCCATTGTGCTCCGCTTCCAAGCAATGATGAAGTTCTATTTTGTAATTCTCAAACAACAGCTGAAGAGGTATTTTAAAAAAAATTTTAATATTTTTTTGTTTTTCAAATAATTTATAAGTTTGAGAAACTGAAAATTTATTATTATTTAACAAGTGGATTTTTTATCTATTTTCTATTTTTTTAGTTGGAGTTGTTGCGAGCTAAAAATAATTTTCGTCAGCTTTCTTTAAAAGTTGAGAAGCCATTTTAATTGAAAGCTTTTCTGCATTCAATTTTTAAATTAAATTAAGTAATTAATTGAAAAAATTTAAAAGAGAAAAAAAAATATTTTCATTAGTCATTTATTTTTTATAATTGGGTTTTTTTAATTTCAGCTTTTTATGTTCCGAAAACTTAATCTTTAAAGTAAGGAGTTAAAATTGTTTATCCCAAAGTTAAAAATATATAATCTTTATTTTTTAAGGTTTAATAATGAATAATTGTGAAAAATCATAATAGGAAAGAGACATAGATATTTTTAATCTTTATAAAAAGAGGTTTTTCAAAGACTTAAATCGGATGCGAATTCGATAATATTTTTTTAATCGATCAAATTGTTAATTAAATCTCCAATTGATATTTTTATTTTTATAGATTCTCGATTATTAATGATAATTGTGAACTAAATTTGGACCAGTTAAAAATAATAAAATTCTCTTTTTTGTGTTTTGATGAAATAAAATAATGTTTTTGAATTATGCATTTTATGCTGCACCACAAATTGAGCAGAAAAGAAAATAAAAAAAAATAAAAAATAAGTAAAAATTAATAAGTAAAAATCATGTCTAAAAAAATTTTTAGCATTCAATTTTTCGTTTTATAATTTTTTCACATAAATTGTAGCGGTTTTGCTGTATTTAATTTAAAAACTTGACTTTTAACGCGCGAGATATTTTTTCGAAAATGATCTCCTTTTTATTTTTAACTTTAAAATAAAAACTTGAAGAAATGGGATATTTTAAATTACTTTAATTATTTTTAAATAGTTAATAGAAGAAAATTATTACAATTTAATTTCAAAATTTTTTAAAGAATGTCACTTAGTCAACCTTAAAAATGATAAGCAACAAACTCTTCAAATTAAATTTGTCACCTGATACTAACAAATCAATGTCCAGTAAGGATAAAATAAAATATGCTTAAAGTATTGTATTAAACTATTGATAGATAGATAATATTTTTATTAAAATATCAAAAGATTGAATATTTAAATTTATAAAGTAATTTAAACCTAAAAAAAAATTCTCCCACTTTCAAGCAATCTTATTATTTAATTAACATTTTAATTAAATTTATTCAAAGGTTGAAAATTTTTTCCGAATAGCCTTTCGGTCTGATGGTAAAAAAATATACACCTTGATCAACATCCAGGAGTTAACATACGAAAATTCGAGTAGAGTCGAAAAATTTTTGTCATCAAAAGCAAATTTGCATCAATCGGATAAATATGTGATGGTTTGTATTTGCAGTAAAGACCGTTCAGAGCATTCACTAATCGCTTCGTCATTTGCCAAAAACATTGTGAAACCAATTGTGCTGAATTCTCTTATAATAAATGAATATGTAAAGATCAAATTGACAACAAAATCTCAATTAAGTTTGGCAAAATACGACATTGACAAAAGTAGTGTCCGGGCACTCTTAAGCAAACAGGCCGGAAATGGCAAATCAACATATGTTGAAACATTTAAACAATCCATTCCCAATTTTCTCTCTAGTTCCAATCATGTCATAATCCGCATTAAAACAAGCTCTCTAGACACAGACAAAATTCTGGATAAACTTTACAAAAATAAAACCAGCAGTCATGCAACCATCTACCACATTGATATTGCCAATGAGGTCTTTGACAATGTGGACTTGTTTATTTTTAATTTAATAATTTTAAATCACCTTAAACATTCTGGAGGAAGAGTATGGCGTCGTTCAGCAAACGACATGTATTTTATTGAGATGATGCCTCAGTTTATCAGAAGCAATACCAATCTGTCTTACCACGCAACTCTAAACTTTTTGCCCAGAATTTTGTTTCAATCTCCCAGAAAGTATCTCTACCATGTTTCTAATTGTGACTCCGCGCCTGCTGATAATTTGTTCGAGTCTTTATTTTTTATTGAAAAATATCAGCGATGTGCCAACTATTTGAAATTGTTTGTCGAATCTGTCACTGATCTAAAAACCTTCATTTACAGTGAGGAAAACTTTTTAGACCAAGCATCTTGTTTGAAAATTTTGCTCGACTATTCCAGTTTGGTAAATCCCAATTGGGTTGATTTGAACAATTTTGTGAATTTTATGGAAATGCAACTGAAGGCCTTGGAAACATCGCCAGTGTTCACCAACAATCCGGACTTGAAATTTATTTGCACGCGATTACTTATTTTGATGTCACGTGACTTCGGCACACCAAGTCTGAATATTGGTGATGAGAGAGAAGTGGTAAGCTTAAGTTCCGATAATAACATTCAAATTGAGCTTGACAAATTGGCCATTAGCCGTCGCTGGGAGAATTTTACTCATCCCTATGTCATTTTCAATGATGACAGAGTATCTTTTACATTTATGGGCATATTTTTAGATAGGCGAACTTATATAGTTAATAATCCGATAGATAGATCATATAGGCGAACTTATAAATTTATAAATCCAAATACGGGCGAGTTTATTGATGATTTAGAAGTAAATTTGGATGGTAAATCTACAAATGCTTTGCTGAATAGTCAAATTTCTATTTATGACAACTTCAATGATTTTGGGCGCACAAAAAAAATCCAATCTTTGCGCAAAGTGATGGGACTCGGATTAGTTAACAATGCAAACCATGATCCCGATCCCACTTATGAGCTAACTTTGGATAATTGTCTGAAGTTAATGGCTATTTATATGCGGCTTAAGTGTAAAATACCGGTCATAATAATGGGCGAAACTGGTTGCGGCAAAACAAGGATGATAAAATTTCTATCCGATCTTCACATACCAAATTCAATATCAATCAAACACCTAATTCATTTCAAGGTTCATGGTGGAACTAGTTTTGAGGACATTGAGCGAATAATTGAACAAGCGGAACGCTTATCCAGACAAAACTACCAACAAATGTTCGACCAAAAGCAAAGAAGCTCTAAATTAGCTTCAGCAATTTTGTTCATTGACGAGGCCAACACAACCGATGCAATCGGACTCATCAAAGAAATAATGTGTGACAGAACATGCACTGGCCGGAAGATCGACTTTGACCATGGTCTTAGAATAGTAGCTGCAGTAAATCCGTACCGAAAGCATTCGGATGAGATGATCAACAAACTAGAAGAAGCTGGCCTGGGATTCTATGTGTCAACAAGCGAGTCTAAGGAAAAATTGGGCCAAATCCCAATGCGACAATTGGTGTACAGGGTGCAGCCATTGCCAGCAAGCATGCTTTCGTTGGTATGGGATTTTGGCCAGCTGGACACAGATGCCGAAAAAAAATACATCAAACAAATGATCAAAAGGGAATTCGGCGAGCATGCAGACCAAATAGATGAGCTAAGCGATTTGTTGACCAAGTGTCAACAATTTATGAGAAACAGAAATGACGAATGCAGTTTTGTGAGTCTGAGAGACGTGGAAAGAGTAATTAAGGTTACTTGTTGGTTTATTGACAAAAAAGAGTTGATTTTTAGCAAAATGAATGAAAAAAATATTGAAATGTTCCAAGATAATTCTTACCAGCACCAAATAGGAGACTTGAAGCGGGCTTTTTTGCTAGCTCTGACTGTTTGCTATCATTCTAGCTTGTACAACATGAATACTAGATACAATTTCCGCAAATTAATAGCTGAAAATTTGAATGTCAATTTAGCTCTAAGTTTTGACTGGGTCTTGGCTGAAGTACTCAAGTGCCAGCACGTTTTTTTGGATGAAATTCAGTTGGCAAATAATATAGCGCGCAATCATGCCCTGTTGGAAAATGTTTTTATGATTATAGTTTGTTTGGAGTTGAGGATTCCGCTGTTTATTGTGGGCAAGCCGGGCAGTTCAAAGTCATTGGCAAAAAGCATTGTGGAAAGTTCAATGCATGGACTCAATAGCAAAAGTTTTTTGTTTCAAAATTTAAAAGAGACCTATTTTCTGAACTTTCAATGTTCACCATTGACCAAGGCTGAAATGATCATTAAGACTTTTGAGGAAGCAGCTTCTTTTCAGGAGAATAACAACTTGGAAATATTTGTTTCCGTAATCAATTTGGACGAAGTTGGCCTGGCTGAAGCTTCGGAGTCAATGCCCTTGAAGACGCTTCATCCATTACTGGAGGATGGCGCTGACTCGAGCGAAAATGTGGCACTGCCGCATCAAAAAGTGGCCGTAATTGGAATAAGCAACTGGGCGCTTGATCCCGCTAAGATGAACCGCGGCATTTTTGTGTCCCGCAGTGAGCCTGACATATCAGAATTGGTCGAAAGTGCCAAAGGCATTTGCAAGTATGACCGGCACATATACAGCATCATTGAGCCGTATATCACCGAAATAGCCACTGCCTATTTACAAGTGTGTCAAATAGCTAAAAATTTTAAAAGGGAATTTTTCGGCCTGAGAGATTACTACAGTCTGATTAAGATGCTTTACTGGTTTTGTTTGCGCGATGGCCGCCTCACCTGGAACAAGCTGGAGCATTCAGTGAAGCGAAATTTCGACGGTCTCAGCATTGACTTTCTCGGACCGTTCAAAGATCAGTTGTATTCAAAGTTGGACAAGCAGAAGTTGGACACAGATCCACTTTGTGACTCCATTGATCTAATTAAGGCTGCTTTGAAGGGAGAAAATGTTGAATCAAATTCAAGATATTTACTGCTTTTGACGGAGAATTACTCAGTGACTGGGATTATACAAAATTATCTAATTAATAGTCTAGCCATTCCAGCTCACAAAATTGTGGTCATATTTGGTTCAAATTTTAAGCATGACATGGAATATACTGAAGTGTGCAAAAACATTAGCAAAATAAAGCATAGCATGGAAGTTGGAAACACAGTTATTTTGCTAAATTTTCAAAATTTATTTGAAAGTTTGTATGATGTTTTGAACCAGTATTATCAAGTCTTTGGCGGACAAAGATATGTTTATCTGGGTAAGTTGTATTCTTAATTTAATGTCCACGGAAAAAAAAAAAATTTTAAAAAGATAAGATTAAGATTGAAAAATATAAAAAGGCATATAATTATTACCTGTGTTTATTTTATGCAAAAAAAAAACTATAATACTGAATTTAGAACAAATTTTTTTATTTAATATTACTTTTTAGAAAAAAGTAACACAAATTACCTAATTAGAACAAAAAAATAAAAATATAATCAAAATATATTTTTTAAATACAAAAAATTACTTAATTTATATTTTTTTTGTTTTTTGATCCGGCTGGTCTTCCGCGCTTATTTTTAGATAATTTTTCAATAAATTCAACTCTACTTTTTTTTGCTAATGGCTCGGCTATCTTTTCTGTTTCAGAATCATCGCAAATACTGATGGCTATTTCATTGATTGCTTGAGTTTCATTTGGCTGTTTTGTCAATGCTTTTGTTGTAAGTTTCGGACGACCTGGACGTCTTTTTCTTTCAAGAGGAATGTTCATTGCAATTTCTTTGAAGTTACAGAGTTCTAAAATAAGATAAATTTGATATTCATTTTAAAAAAAATTTAAAATACTTACTTAATCGAGAGCTTATGGCAATCACATGATCACATTTGTAGTTTTTTAGCCACCCTCCGCAATTGCATCTACTCAATTCCCATTCTTCTTGGTTGATATTCACTACATAGAATGAATTGATAAAATCAATAAAATCATCGAAATTAGATATTGTCTCAAAACTTTGACTGGCGTATCGCTTTGCTTCAGAGTTTTCCAGAGTTAATTCCAGAGAAAATAAGTTTTACCTTTTCCTCTAGTTTTTCGTACAAAAACCTGATCTTGAGAAATGTTATTGGGGATTTCTTCGATTAAGGACATTGTTTAAATTTGAAAATAGATTTAGGGTATAAGTTTACATTGGTATATATATGGTGAAGAGTTGATTATAAAAAAGAAGCAATTAAGATAAAAAGTGGAAATTTCCATTGAACATTCAGATTTATTTGAAAATAAATTAGAGGAAAAAAAATAGAAAAATTCTTGAGTTATTATATTCAATTTTCAAATATCAACAAAGTGATAGACTAATCAACGACCAATTTTTTCATCTCATCTTTATATCAAAGAATTTTAGTAAAGATACTGAAACAGTAGCAAATAATTTAGCAATACTTAAGGAAAAATAAAAAAATATCCTAAAAGTGAATGATAGAATTTTTAATTCGATTAGGTTATGTTTGAATAGCCTAAGTCTCAGCCTTGATAAGATTCTTTTAAATAAATAAAATAAAATTCGAGGAACAACTACACAGATTTTATTTTTTTAATTCTATGTATTTTGGATAAATGTCGACATATAAATACCTTTAAATAGCCTAAAGAAACACAAAATTACAGACTGAAAATTGTTTTTTAATAATTACTTTTTTTATCACTAAAATATATTAACTTTATAAAAATGCAAAGGATACCGGCGCTTAACATTGTAATTTTGGCTCTAATTTTAGTTCTTGTTTTTGTTATCTCAAAAATTTTGAGTCTTTAATTTAGGAATTTTTTTATAAATAAATATAATTTTAATTTTTTTAACTTGAACAAAATGAGAAATAGCTCGCATAACATAAAGGAAAATTTATTAATAGAGAGTTTGTTTAGGAGAGGATTTGCCTGTGTTTATCTTAAAGACGGAAAGATATTGTTGCTTTTTCGTAAAAAAGACGCTCATAGCTTTCTAAAATGGAAAGTCTTCCGTCAAAAAGATTAACACCAGGAGCCAAAAATCCTAAGATAAACGCCAATACCCTTTAATTTAAAATAAATTTTTATTAATAAACAACTTTATTGATTTAAAAAAAAATTATTTTCATATAAAAAACCTTTTTTGACATGAGAATTATTTCAAAAATTAAAAAACAATTTTTTCACCAAATTTTGAAATGTCTGATTGGGGAAGTGAATCCGATAGATGTTTGTTGAAAAAGTCTTTTAAATTTAAAAATTATTTTTACTTTAACAAAATCGCATTTTACCCTAAAATGTATTTTATTTAGATATAAGTAAATTTATGCAAGTGAAGTTAGATTAGTGATAAAAAAGTACCGGCCAAAATTATATATTTTTTAAATTTTTAGAAAAAAATATTAAATCATATATTTTCTTAGTATTATTCATTTTTTTCAGGAAAAGGTGAAAAGAATTTTCTGAATTTTCTAAAATTAATTCTAAAAACTTTTTTTCATTTTTTTTATTATGCCTCTTTTTTTAATCCTAACGAAAAATAACTAAGAATTTTTACTTAATCTAAAAAAATTAGTGACTGACTTTATTTCTACTCTCAATCTGACTGAATTCGATGCTCAAGAAACGCAAAGACCTGCAACAAAAATAAAAATTCCCTAAAAAAATAAAAATTAAAAATTTATTTTTTATATTTTTTATTAAATTAAAATTTTTTTTAAGGAATTAACACCCAAAGAGTAAATTGTCTGGTACATGAAAATTTCAGAATGATAATTTTGTCAAATAAAGAGTCTGTCTATGACTCAAAAATATTTCCCATACCTCTTATAAATCGTCTTGAAAAACACTTCCTCAATTCGGCCACAATGCTCAATGAAATTCAAATAAATTTGTGCAAAAGATTGGAAAATTGGATTGTTGAATTCACCAAGCTGGAAATGGGTATAAAACTAAACGATATATTCATAGGATACCACGAAGATACCCTTGGCAGCATAATCCTTTATCTAATACAACAAAATGATGTAGACTTTTATATCAGTAAAGACTCTATTGATATTTATGACACCGAATTTTATGAGGAAACTTTAATCAAAGCCAAAATATTCCTGTTGCAGTGCTCAACCTTGGACAACTTGTACCGAGCAATGAACAAAAATCTTCTAGAAAACGACTATTTGACTCAAAATTGTGACCATTTTAGTTTGATGCAACTTTTGAAGAAAAACTTAAAAAATACTGAATTGAAAAAAAATCTATTCCAAGTGACCACTCATTCAAAATTTTTGCTAACTCGAAAGAGCCTTAAATCAATAGCTAATAGCTTGAATATACCTACCGAAAACATATCAAGTTGTCTCTTGAAATCCTTCGATACTGAAAATCAATTTTCAAAAAAAATAGAACAATTCTTGTGCCAAACAAATGAGGAGAGAAAAATCCTGATAGTCCAATGTGACTTTAGCACTAAATTGGAATCGGACTTGCTCTCTTGTGCCAGACATTCCATCAATGAAAAATTCAAGGAGACAATCGCTGACCAGAGTATCTTACAAAACTGCTTCATTGTCTTGTTGATAAATTTGTCGCGCCAATTCTCCAGAAAATTCACCGGCTTCCAAGTGTCGCAGTGGTCGTGCCACCATGTGGACGAACTAGAGGACTCATCCGATTACCTTCTTGATTTAAACAGCCTCAAATCAAAAAGTTTGAGCAAAATTTTGAACCAAAACTTGCACAATTCAGCCAGCATTGATCTGAAAAAATTCCTTAAAACTCTTTGCCACTGGTCATGCTCAATGATCGACGACACCAACATCAATCGAACCATTGAGCGGATCGCAATTTTTAGCATAATCTGCGAAAATGACACTTTTTTATCCGCAATTTTGTCACGCATTGCCACCCTTCAGGAAGAAAAGGAAAAAAATTTCGGCAATGTGTACCTGTCCGAATCTTGGTTTGGCAAGGAAGTGGTCAACTTTAGAAGAATAAATGAATGTTCTACTCTGAGAAAGTCGTGCAAAAGTTACCTTGAATCAAAGCTAAGTCCTTTGTTGGCTTTTTTGCTCTCCAAAATCGACATCCACTCCAATTTGGACACATTTGACCAAAGTTGTGACTGGAAGTCCAACTTATTCATTGAAATAATCAACAGCTATGAATTTTTAAAGATAAACTACAGCGAAATGAGAGATGAGCTGAACGGAAGAGAACAGGACAAATTTTTTTGCAAATCGGATATTTTTGAAAAGGAGTTTTTCTCAGACCAACAATTCAGCTCGAACATTCCATTTTTTTGGATCATCGATCAGCAATTGAATGCTTTTTGCCAAAATTATCTCGACGGAATATCGAGCCAAATGGAGGAAAGGGAAAAATTTGCGCATTTTACCAGAACAATACCAAGTTTGTTCGAAGGCACAGTTTGTTTTAAGATGTTGAAAAAAAATCTAAATCAACAGCCAATAGACCAAGTGTTCGATCTTTACCTGAGCGATTTTGTTCTCATCAACTGCAGAATTCACAACCAAGATCAAATAGAAGTGGTCAAAATGGCGATCAACAATTCTTTGCGTGACATTGATGTGTCAGATGTTAAAATTAGTTTTCCACTCATTCATTTGGCCTATACACTTCTGAGACCAAAGATAGAATTTTTCCTCAAATTTTCCACCCTAGAACCAAAAATATGCGAGCATTTGATTAAAAAAAGTACCTTTGACAATTTGGAAATTGAGTCATGTGAATTAACAATTGATGAGTTTAGTCGAGAAATTCAAAGTTTGGAGAATTTGAACATTTTAAACAAAAAATTAAAGACTCTCATAAACATGGTCAGAAATCTTGTTTTATTTGCCAAGAAAAAAGCCGATTTAAGATTGTATGAAAATGTTTGCATCAAAATTAATTCTTTCCAGTTTTTGGACTTGTTTCATAATGATGTATGTGACCGTGTTGAGGCCTCTATTGCTACGGTCTATTCGGATTTATTGTTAAAACTGAAAGAGATGATTTTAAAAAATCGTTTTGATTTTAACAAGCTAAATACCATTGAAATGATTCATGATTTTTTGCTATATTGTGTGGATAAAGCAAGAAGTGTTTCCAAAAGCTGCAAACAGATATGTCAGGTTTACAAAAATTTCATACAAAGATTAAATTTTTTCTATTTGAACGTGGTGGAAAATCTGATATTTAGCTCTGATCCAGAGGATGAGGTTACTCAAGCCATTTGCAAAGTGACCATTAATGGTAGAATTTTATCAAAATCAAGTAAAAATAAATTTGATCTGGACAGCAAAACCAGCAAGCTTTTGATGCAATTATTATTCAAAAACTATAAAAAATCATTAATTTATTTAAATAAATGGTTTAATCAGACTGATCAAAATAATTATAAAAATAGTGAAACAGCTGTTAACTTTATGATATGTGTTGAAGATACACTCTTCGACGATGTGATTAACAAATCTATTGATGAGGAAATAAATGCCGCTGAGCGAATATGCCAATTTTTGCTTTCTGATCATCATCTGCTTTATTGTATTCTAAACGATCAAACTTTGTGCTACAACATCGAAAGTTTGTCATATTTGGCCAAGCTGAAATTTGTTTTAAAAATTTTGGTCAAAGCTACAAACAATCAAGAAGCTTTGGACTCAATAAAAAACATTTCTCAACTAAATTTGCTGATTTCTAATGTGAAAAAACTCATCGAGCCTACAATCAACTACACAAACACGGTATTCAACTTTTTGATCAAAGAATTTGTTAGACGATACAGTTTCAGCAGTGTCAAACACATTTCCAACAATACCACGATGAATTGGATGACACCCAAGAAAATAATTGGCGACAATCTGGGAATAACTGAACGATATGTATTAACTGGAAGCAAATACATACAAATTAAAAGAGCCATTCAAAACGGCTTTGAAAATCGAAATTCGACAGAATTACAGGCTGTTTTGGAAAAGGACCCCCAAAAAATGTTTCCCTATTTTCTTATTTGTGTGTTTAAAAATGTTCTTTTACTGCAAAAAAATATTAATGTGCAGTCGTGTGACATCATCAATGTTCCTTTTGAAAAGTTCTATTCAAAAAAGCGCCATTACTTGCAGGAAATTGTCCAAATGAGTCAGCAAGTTTCCAGTTCAATTGAGTTAAATTTGTTGATGCTTCAGCTTAAATATTCCATTCAATTTTCCAAGAATGTTTTGAATTTGCCTCTGGCTGATATGATGGAATCGCCATTGAAGTTTAAAGAATCATTTATTCCATGTATGCCTCAAGATACGCTGTACGACAATTTGATTGCTCTAAGACAAAACAGAACAACTGATAATCCGACTTTGTATGGTAAGTTAAAAAAAATACCACTTTTTTTGGATACAAGATAACCAGTTTCAAACTTTTTTGGTTAATTGATCATTAATTTTTATTTAGATGATCGACAAAAAATTCAAAACTCATAAGCAATGTTTTGAAAAATTAATTTTTTTTTTAATTTTTAAATATTTAATTAATTTTCATAGCTATAGAATAAGATTTAATTTAAATTAATAAATAGACATGAACCAAAAATTAGCAAATACTGTGAATTTTTTTTGGAAAAAGAAACATTGTAGATCCATTGCAATCTCTTTGAAATTTTGATTAAACAAAAATATAATTTAAAGTTGAGATCAAATTTTTAAATTGTTGTTATTTTATTAAATTTTAAAATTTTTAAAAAGTTGTTAACCATTAAATTTAGAGTACCCTAACAAATTTTTTTTAGAAGAATTGAACATTTTTAAAAATTTCACCATTTTTCTTAATTGTTTCCAAAATATAAAAAACTTTTACAAAATAATTTACAAAATTAATTTTTTTATTTAAGCTTGCCCAAATGGTCATCCATATATTTTATTTGATGTAAGCATTTTTTATTATTAATTTTTGATGAATTTAATTTGAGAATATTTTTCTTAATATTGGAATTTATTCTTTTTTTTTCCTTTTCAAAATAATAAAATTTACCTAAAATTCTGTAAATATGCCTTTTTTAACTAAATCAAATATTAACTGTATATATTTAAGGTATTTTTTAAATCTTTAAGCCTTTTATAAATGAGATTCCCAAAAATATGTGTTTGTAAAAAATTAAATTCAAATTAGATGATTTCATGTTGGTAATGCCAACAGTACAGAACTTTTTTCCTTAATTTTATGTACTTTGTTCTTGAAATATAAAGAAATAATTTCAATTTCTAAAATGAACATTAAATTGTTCAAATATTTTTTGACTTATTTAAAAAAATTTAAATCATTTATTCAAGAAAGCAATTACACATTTTGAAATAAATTAATTAGAAAAAAAAAATTTAAGACAACTCTAAAATAGATCAAAATCCGAAGCTTAACTAAAATTAATATAAGACAGAAATTCTATAGATGCTCGGGATAATTGACACCAGTAATTTAAAAAAGGTAAGAGTTGGTCAACAATTTTATTTTTAAAAATTTAATTTAGTGAAAACAAAAAGTTTTTTTTTCATTTATAATTAACAAAATATCTTAAATGAAAAGAAGCTTTCATTTTTTTTTAAAATCAAAAAATAATTTAATCAGCCAAGGAAGCGGTTTTTGCCAAAAGAAGTTAAAAAAATTAAGCTACATCTGACTATGACTTTTTATCAACTTTGTCCTGGCCTTCAATTAATTCATTTACAATAGATGAGAGAACATAAATCTTTTTTTGTTCAATTTTAATTAAGATACTTTTTCCAATGAAAATAAATAAATAAATATTGATATATTTTAGTGTGGTAGACCATGGGTAATCACAAAATGTTCGGAATGCAACGAAAATATCGGTGGAACAAATCATCAATTGTGTCCTGGAAATACTCGCTTGGAAGATCAAGATCGAACACTTCGAGGCTATTGTTTGCCCTCTGCCAATACTCAAAATGATAATCCAGCAAATCAACGCCTTTTGAATCCGGCCAATTTTCACATACTTAGATTTATTATTCATTGTATTCTTTTCTTTGCTGCAAATTCAAAGCCTAATGAGCTAATTGAAATAATGCATACCAATGCATTCGATTTAAAGGACTTCTTTTGGAACTATTTGCACAAAGATTTGAGAATAATTTCCAAAATACTTAATTTAAACATGGATCAAGTTTTTATTTTACTTCATTTGGTAAGTGAAAAAATTTTGTCAAACCAATCGGAACCATCTAGTTCCTTCACAAAATGGCAATCTAAAGAAGAAAGAAAGAAATATGAAAAAGGCTTTGCTGATAATTTCATCGATTGCATTCTAGCATCGTATGAACAAACGGTAGCTCAAGCTACACAAGAACTTCAAAAAGAAGCCAAGAATAGCAATGACGAAATTCAAAAGTTATATTTCATAGCCTACGAAATAGTAGATGATGAAAAACACAAGCTTTTAACTCCTTACCAAGGACCAGATATATGGAAGTATCAGCCATTATGTGATTATAATGTTTTCAAGACAAAACTTGCCCTTACTAAACAATATGAACATAAAATTCTTAAATATCTAATCGAAAATGTAAAATTTTTAAATTTTAATTAACTTTGATTTGATTCTCTTTTTTCAAGGACCATCGAATTAAACTGATTAAAAATTTAAATAACATGATGAAATTAATAAATCAAATTAATGATGGATATTACAAAAGACTGCCCAAACATGTGGTTAAGAATACCAGTATAAAGCATTGTGAGGCAAAGGGAATTATATCTAAATCATTTGAAAACGAAAGCCTTCTGATATCTATCCAAGCTTTTCAGGATACATGGTTCAATTCAAAGCAATATCTACAAAAATATGGTAATTTTTTATAATCCACTATTTAATTAAAACTTTTAGATTATTTGTAAATTTTCAAATTCCTTAAACTTTTTTAAAATGAGATAACTTACGGAAGAGCTTGAGACTAATATTATTTAACTTTTGGTAGCTGGTCAAATTCGTGACCAGTTGCTCATATTTTCTACCACAGAAGAAATATTTATTAATTATTTGTAAGTTAAATGAACAATCAAAAATTTTGAGTAAAAAAATAATTTGGTCAGAAAATTGAAAAAAATTTAAAATTTTTGGCAAATTTTTCAATTTAAACTATTTAAAAAAAATTAAATAGAATGAGTTTTTTATCATTCAAACTAATATTATTTAGTAAAATTTACCATTATTCATGTCCGACTGAAATGCTAATATTTAATAGAAATATTTTTTTTCCGTCCAAAATATCGCTCAATTTTAAACTTTTTACCATATTTTGAGACAAATTAAATAATAAAAAAAATAAATTGCAATTTGAGATAGTGTTTTTTGATCATAAAACTTATCTTCAAAAATATAACCAGTGGGATACAAAATTGTCTTTCCACAAATTTTTCTATCATTGGAATTTCTATTTCAGCAAACAAAATATATTTAAAAATCTAGTTCAAAAGTTTACGTACCAAAAATAACGAAAAGATCCATTTTTTAACCTCTTAATATTCCCAAACTGATAAACCTTATCGAACTTTTATTTTGAAAATTATATATTATTAACTATTATTTGAAAATTAAACTCATCTAATAAAAAATTTTTCAATTCATGGAATGAATTTTTAAAATTTGACGTCTTTGATTTGCTGGAGTATGATGCAGATTGTTAAATTAAAAAATAGCATGCCTAATTACAGTTTATAATTTTAGGAACAATTTACCTCAAAAAAATTTTAATATTAATAATTTAAAAATTGAGATATTTTAAGTTTTATGACAAATAAAAATTTTGAACATAAATGGTGTATTTTTTCTTCTTTTAATTAAAATTTTCATGCAATTTTGAAAAAGCATAAAAAAGTGCCATGATTCAGATTTATCTTAAAAAAAATTAAATAGATTAAATCAAACATAGAATATTAAGTTTTTATTGTTTTAAAACAAAAATCCTTAATTTATATTTTATTCTTATATTTTTTTATGCAAGTTAGAAAATAACTTTCTTTAAAAAAGATAAAAATTTTACAAATATAAAACATTTAAGAATAGAGTAAATTAGATATTTTTTAATTAAAAATATTAAACTATTTTTTTTAAAAATATTCAATATCAATTTAAAAATAAAGGACTTATTAAGTGAGTGGCTATAATAAAACATATTTTTGAAAAAAAAATTTTTACTTAATAAACCTTGAAATGTTTCAAGAAAGTAAAAGTCTTATCTAAAAATTTATAGGCCGCTAGCAATATTTTAATGAATTATTATATACTGATAAGGGGAAATAACACTTGGTGTATATAACATGATGAGAGCGTTATTTTTATATGAAAAAGATGTTTAATAAAAATCAAGTGGCATAAAATGAATGTATCAACAAAAAAAAATTCTATCTTGTAACAAATTTGCTGCTTCACACCATGTGTTGTTTTTTACTTCTTTAATTTAAAAAAAATCAAGGTTTTTTTTAAAAGGATATTAAAATATAACAGCATTTTGATTAGATTTTTTTTTCATAATTATTACTTTAATCAAGTCATAAAATTATGAAAAAAGATACAATTTTAATTAAAAAAAAAAATATTTTTACTTTTACAAAAAAATATAATTTAAAAGTTTTTGTTTTAAAATAATAAAAACTTAATATTCTGTGTTTGATTTAATCTATTTAATTTAAGAATGCAATAAGTTTTTTTACTAAAATTATTTACTAAAACCACTAAGTTATCAAATAAAAAAGAAATTGTTTATTAATAAAGATCAAAATAATTAAAAGAATTTTCTTGTTTTATTGATTTTATTTGAATGTAAAAATATATTTTTTTTAACTTTAAGTATATCAAAAACTCAAAGAGCTTCCAACTTTTAATCAAAATGACGAATTTGAATTCAACATGGAAACAAATTTATCCTATTTTTTACCAACTAAAATGGGAGATGGTCTTTTGAGCTTCGTTTTGCTCAATTACTTGATTGATTCACAAAATGAGTTTTTAGAATTTTACCATAAAAATGACCAAATGACAACAATCGAATCGAATATTTTAGAATTTAAAGATTATCTCATTGATTTTGATCCAGACCATGACTTTTTAAGAATTCTAAAATCGAATTTTATTTATGATCAAAAAGAAACTCAGTACTGGTTTTTGTTCGAGAATATCAAAAATCGCACTGTAGAGCGCTACATAAAAAATAAGCCTCGAATTGAAAAGAATTTACCAGTATTTTTATGCTCAGATGAAATTGGCGAATCTAACTTTTATAAGAGTCTTGATTCGGTTATAAAACAAGTATTTTTTTTAAATATTTTTTTTTATATAAAAATAAAATAATTAAAATTAATTAGGAATTGCTCGATCAATCAATTCAATTAACAATCTTCCAGGAATTTAAAAGCATCGAAGATGTGACCGATGCACTAAATGTTTTAAAAATATTAATTAACTATTCAAAAACAATTTGTGGATGCCCGAATGACAGTCTATCTAATTTGATAGATAAGATTTATCTTGAACAAAATATTCAGCTGGTTCTCAAAATGACAGTAAATTTTTATTTTTGAATTCTTGATTTTTTTATGGATAAACTTTTTAAAAGATTTTGGAAAAATTTCAAATGAAGCATTTGTTAAGCGTTTGGCTGTTATTGATAATAAAAAAAGCATTTTATTTAACTTTGGATAATATAGTAAAAAAAAATTTTTGAATAATTTTTAAATTGAAAACTAAATTTTTAGAACCCTTTCGAAAATCTGAGCGACCAATTCAAAAAAGAACAAAATGGTGAACTCAATTTATCTTTGGATAGTTCCAAGAATTTTTCATTCTTAATTACAATTTATCAAATAGTTGAATATTGTGAAAAAATAGTGAATAACGATTTATTGATAAATATAGCTTCATTAAAGTAACACATTTAATTTAATAAAGTTAATTTAATTAAAATATTTTTTTAGATTAAAAGATGCATTAATGTATCCTGAAAATTTGGAGATATTTGGAGCCAAAGAAAGCGAAAAACTATGGGAATTCGTAAATGATGAAGAAAAGATTAGCAGCGTTTACGAAATTTGGAAAAAATTGATAAAAGAAATGAATAAATGATGATAGATTTACATGTGTTAAAAAAAATCTTCTTTAGTTATTTTACTGCATTTTCCAATATTTTCCGTGAGACAAGAATAAATTTTTAAAATAAATAATCTAAAATTATTTTGTCAAAAAAAGCAAATATTTTCATTTATTCATCACAAAAAATCGTAGAATTAAAAACTAAACATTCTACACTATCAAACACATTGAAGATTGAGTAATAATTTTTTTGACTTTAATTTGATCCATAATATTTTGTTTTGATGTTATTATGATGCTAGGTTTTGACTCATAATTTAAGGTTCTTTGCTTGAATTCAGCAGCTTTGTTGTAATACTCAATTCCCTTCTTTTTTTCTCCAATTTTATCAAACATAAAACCAAGGTTATTATAAATATCTACGAATATTGGATCATTAGAAGATTTATGTTTGTTTTCAAGTGCCTTATTAAAATATTCTACGGCTTTTGTTTCTTGTCCAATTGATCCAAATAATACACCAAGATTATTGTAAGTATGTGAAATTAGCAAATGATCATTATTACATTGTTGGTGCATAATGACAAGAGCTTTGTCATAATATTCAATAGCTTTGTTTATTTCTCCGATTTTTTCATACACATTACCGAGATTGAAAAAAATTTGTGGAAGTGAATGATCACAAAAATCGGGTGTATTTCCTCTGCAATCAAGTGCCTTATTAAAATGCTCTATTGCTTTTGTATATTCTCCTTTATAAAAGAACACTACACCAAGATTCATATAGACAATTTCCAATGGTTGTTCATAATTTTCTTCTGATTTTTTTGATTTGATATCTAGTGCCAAATTATAATGGTCAATAGCTTTCTGATATTCTTCCGTAGAATAATATACTAAACCAAGGTAAATATAAATATCTGCAATTAATGGATGATCATGATTATACTCTTTTAGCTTGATTTCTAGAGAGCTTTTGAAGTTCTCAATCGCCTTAGTGTATTCTCTGTTTGAATAGAAACAAAATCCTATAGTTTCGTAAATATCTGCTATGATCTTTAAATTTCTATCCTCCTTTTCTAAATTTGTTTCCAGATATTTGCTAAAATGTTCAATTGCTTTCTTAAAATCATTTTTTTTTTTATAAACATTCGCAATATCAACTAGAAGATTTAATATAGATGGATGATCATTTTTCAATTTTTTAATCTTGATTTCAAGTGACTTGTTGAAGTAATTGATTGCACTATTATAATGTTCCATTTTTTGCTCGACCAAAGCAATATTAATATAAATATCTGAAACTAGTAATTCATCTTTATTATTTCTTAGATTTATTTCAAGCGATTTTTTATAACAATCTAAAGCTTTTTTACAATTTGACATTGATTCTAGGACATTTCCGAGATTGTTGTAAATATCTGCAATTATCGGGTTCTCATTATTTTCATCTTTCAATAAAATTTCAAGTGATTTTTCATAATAATACACGGATTTTTCATTATCAGCCATGAAGCAATATACATTACCAATATTAAAGTAAATTTCTGCGATTGAGGAATTGTCTGTAATGTTTGATTCAAATCTAATCTCAAGTGTTTTGTTGAAGTTATCTATTGCGCTTCCATATTCTCCGATTTTTGTTTTAGCCAATCCTAGATTTAGATAAACATCAGAAATATCATTTTTTTTATATTTTAATTTTATTTCAATTGATTTATTGTAATAATTGATAGCCTTACTATAATCAGCCACTGAATAAAAAGCTAAACCAAGGCTATGGTAAATATTGGAAATTGATAAATTATCTATAATATTTGATATTTCTTCATCTTTATTGATGTTAAATCTTATTTCTAGTGACTTGCCTAAATGATCAATTGCATTATTAAATTCTCCCATGGTAATATACGTTGAACCTAGGTTTTGGTAAGTTTGTGCGATGCTTCTTTTGTCATGATCTGTGTTTTGATATATTTTTATGGTTTTATCGTAATATTCGATAGCTTTACTAAATTTTCCCATTGAGTTAAAGCTATTCGCAATGCAATTGTATATGTCTGCCATAATTGGATGATCATCATTGTAGATTTTTTGAAAAATTGCCAGTGATTTTTCATATTGTTCATGCGCTTTTTCATATTGTCTTAGTGAATGATAAGTTAGACCAATATTTTTATAAGAATCGGCTAAAGATTCATGATTGTTTAATTTAAGATTTATATTTCGTGAGATTTTATGTTCCTCAAGAGCTTTTTCATATTCTCCAATTGAATAATAAGCTAAACCTATATTACGATAAATTTTAGCTATAGATGGATGATCATGATTGCTTGCTTTCTGTTTGATATCCAATGACTTTTGAAATAATTCAAGCGCTTTAAAATATTCTCCCATGGAAAGATAAATTAAGCCAATATTAATATAATTATCACCGATTGATGGATGATGGTTATACCTAAAAAGCGGAATGCGGAATTATTTTGCGGAATTGCGCAAAGGTTTTTAGCATTTCATTCCGCAAAATGACCTACTAAAATGCGGAATTCCGCTTTTTAGTTTCAATATTTTTTTTGTGGAATTTATTTGCGGAATATGCGGAATGAAACATTTTTCTTCTCAAAATCTACTTTATTATTTTAATATTTTTAATAAAATCATAATAAAGTTTAATTAAATGTAGACTTACATACTTGTTCATATTTAGAACACGACCAAGACTTACTTTTACCTTTTCGATGATAAACGCTTACTTTAGCACATTTAAAATGATACCAATATTTGCAGTCGTCACATTCAATAGAATTATCCAAACACAATTCTTGGCAAACTGGACACGTATAATGGTCGATTTTTTGGTTAATTAATGTTTGAATTTTTTTCCATGTAGGTTTGTTAAAATACGGCATAAGTTCCTCAAATTTGAATGCCTTAAGAAACAAGTCACTGAGTTGGCTCTGATCGATTTGAACCATTTTAGCCTTAATAATAATTTTCCCGTCTAAAAAGTCGCTAACAGAGTTAGAATAATCCTCTAAAAGGAGTTCTTCTAAATATTCACGATGATTTACGAGGACTAAGGCTTCTTCGACTGGTTCAACATCGACTTGATAAAATGTATAGGGATATATAAAAAGAGGTTCTAATTTTTGTGTAATTTTAATTTTATTTTCAAAATTAATTTAACAGATTCGTAAAATATTTCATTCCGCATATTTGAGTATGTAAGTCTACATTTAATTAAACTTTATTATGATTTTATTAAAAATATTAAAATAATAAAGTAGATTTTGAGAAGAAAAATGTTTCATTCCGCATATTCCGCAAATAAATTCCACAAAAAAAATATTGATACTAAAAAGCGGAATTCCGCATTTTAGTAGGTCATTTTGCGGAATGAAATGCTAAAAACCTTTGCGCAATTCCGCAAAATAATTCCGCATTCCGCGTTCCGCATTCCGCTTTTTAGGTATAACCATGGATGATCATGATTGTAAATTTTTAGTTCAATTTTTAATGATTTTTCATTGTACTCAAGCGCTTTTTCATATTCCCCCATTTCATAAAAAATTAAACCAATATTAGCATAATTTTGTGCTAAAGATGGATGATCATTAATGTAAAGTTTTTGATTAATTTCCAAGGATTTTTTATGCTGCTCAAGCGCTTTGTGATATTCTGCTTTTTTATGATAAACCAAACCAAAGTTTCTATAAATTTTTGCAATAGTTTGATGACCTTCGAAGTGAATGTTTTTCAACATATCAAGTGATTTATTGTAGTTCTCTAAAGCCTTATTATATTCCGAAGTATCAAAAAAGCAATTTCCAAGAGATAAATAAAAATTTGCAAGCATTGGATGATTATGACAATATTCTTTTGTCGTAATTTTAAATGCATTGTTATAATATTCTAACGCCTTTACATAATCAGCAATTGAAGAATATACATTGCCAATATTATAATAAATACCTGCTAATAGCGGATGCTCATTTTTATTATCTTTTGTAAGAATTTTAACTGACATTTTGAAATTTTCCAGAGCATTGTCATAATCCGCCTTTTCATGAAATAAATTACCAAGGTTATTGTAAATACCTGCCAATGTAGTATTATCCCCATTATAATCCTTCAAACATATTTCTTGTGACTTTTTATAGTATTCCAGAGCAGTATCATAATCAGCCATTGATAAATATACATTGCCAAGATTATTAAAGAAGCTTGCGATAGTTGAATTGTCAAGAAGATTTGATTTTAAACAGATTTCATGTGACTTTTCGTAATTTTTAATTGCTTTATTATTTTCACCTATTTCAAAATATCCATGAGCTAAAATTTTAATTAATTCGCTTGTATCCTTTTTATTTATTTCCATATTCAAATTTAAAGCAGTTTCACAAAAAGTTATCCCCTCCTTAATATCATCCATTTTCACAATTAAACTAAAACCTATTTTTCTATTCAATGAAAATGCAATCATTTTGTCTATCAAATTCATAGTTTTAATTATTTTTTTGGCATGATTTATCGAATAAGTTGAGTTAACCCATGATTCATCAGGATACAACGAGATTTTTTTATAATAATTATCTACGACATGGGCGATTTTGTTTGAATTTTTGTATGAGAATTTTGCTATATTTTGAATTCGTTTTTGAATACATTCATGAATACGTATTCCGTACTCATTTTCTTCATCATAATCATCAACAAATAATGAAAAAGATTTTGCATTGTCAAATAAATTCTTCAATGACTTTTTATAAATTCTATTTTGTCTATCATTTAAATAATTTTCAATTAATTTATGATGAATAAATGAGCCATCTATCATTGAAGTGAATTCTAATGCAGACCATAAATTTTTTTTCTCGTCTTTTATTTTGGTCAAAGATTGATCTAGAAATTCAAAATTTCTATGCATAATCATTTTTAATATGTTTTCTGGCTGAATTTCAATACTTCTGTTAAAAAATGACACCAACTGTTCCAAATAAATAGGAATAATACCGTCGTTACCACATGATTCGAATACAATATCAATTATACTTGTATTAAATTCGCCATTTATATCTTGCCTTTTAAGATTCTTTATCAAGAATTCATGTGCTTCTTTTTTGTTAAGGTAGCTCATTTCTATTTTCTGTATATTTAAATCTAGAGTGTCAAAATTTTGATTTTGGGTCGTAATTAAAAATTTAACATTCGGTGGCAGTTTTGCTAAAATATTTTGAAGATATTTAAAATCTCGAAGATTATCAAGTATAAACAAATTTTCTACTTCATATTTACTTAAATTCAAATTTAAACATTCAATCAAATCTTGGTCGATTAATTTCATTGAATCTGATTTCATGTACATAAAACAGTCCAAAATTTTCTTCAGAGAATTGTAAATTGAAAATCTAGTCTCTGACGGAATAAATCGTACTACATTTGTTTTTATTTTAGCTTTTTCTAAACCGTAATTTACTGCTAGAGACGTTTTTCCAATACCTGATGGGCCGGTTATTAAAATCAATCTGTTTTTTTCAAAAAGATCTTTGATTTTATTTTCTAAAAAATGTCTGGTCGTATATTCGTTTAAAAGATTTGGTATATAATTTTTCAGTGGAGTTTTGAACCTTTGAGTTAATATTAATTAAATTAAGACTTTCATCCAATATTAAAAATACTTACTCTTGATGCTTGTTTAATTTTATTTCATCTAAAATATGCATTAAATTATAGTCATTGTATTTATAATATGAATTTCCAGTGATTCTAAAGCCTACGGCGTTAAATCTTTTTATTATATCAGCTTCAACATGACCTTCAATCTCGGAAAATATAATATATAAAATATTCTTATTTGTTTTCCATGCATAATTAAATTCAGATTTACATTTTAAATTATTTAGATCGTCAAAATCACAGTAATTATCGGTAACACAACAAATAAAAATTTTCGATTCATCGATAGCTTTTTTTGTTTTTACTGAAAAATTTCTTGTCTCATTTATTTGTTCAGCATCGAACCAAATTTCTAAGTTGTTTTTATTGAAAAAATTTACCATATTTTTAACTTTTGAAAAATCTTCTTCGCAATTAAATGAAATAAACGCGTCATATGAATAACATAATTCCATTTTCCTTAATCAAAATATTGAAATCCTTATATTAAAAAAAAATCAAATATTTTTTCTCCCTTATTTCTTTCTAAACATAAAATTTATCCAAAAAATTATTTTATTAGTATTTTATTAGCAGTATAATTATCATCTAATTCAGCATTTAAAGAATAAGTATTTTAGTATTTTTATCTTAAATATTCTTTAAAATAAATATTTAATATCTGCTTTTTTAATTTAAATATAAATTTTGCGCATATTTGTATCAAAAAATTTCTTAATTTTTAATTTTTTTTAGAAATTTATATGAAATTAAGGCTCTTATGTCATTTATTTCAAACATTCAAATGTAATTCCTATTTAATACGAAAAATAACAAATATGAAATAAAAATAGAGGTAAAAAAATTCTTCAATCTTGATTATTAGTCTAAATTCCTTAGAAACATAAAAAATTTAGATTTTTAAAATAGAAAAATCAAGCAACATTAAAAATAAATTTTTCAATCAAAAAAAAGCTAAAGGGTTAATGAAGATGGCAGTTTAAATTTAATGTTGGTTTCAAAATAAAAATTATTTAATACAAATTTTTTTAAAGCCCGGACACAAGAAATTTCAAAAGTCTTTGACTCGGACTTTTATTTAAAAAAAATTTAAAGGTCCGGACTTGTACTTGACTTGAGACTTGTGAATTTTAAACAACTGTGATATTTAAAGTGGACCTTATTAAAAATAGAACTTCAGATCGATCGTTAATAGCTACAGTACTGATTTGTACCAGTTCTTTGATTCTAAACTTCAAGATCCCGAATTTTGTTCATAAAAAACAGATTTTACTGAAAATCTAATTTTCTTTCAAAAAATTATCTTTTTTACAGTTTATAACATTATTTTGTGTAAAATTAGGTAATAAAATGTAAAAAAATGTAAAGTTCAAAAAAATTTTAAAAAACTGAGAAAATTTAATTAAAATCAAATTTTGAAATTATTTTCGTAAAAAGATTGAAATTTAAGTTAAAGTTTTTGTCTCTTTAAAATTCTAAACTTTGATAAATTAGGTAATTGAAATTTGAATTGAGAAAAATTTCAAAAGTCTTTGACTCGGACTTTTATTTAAAAAAAATTTAAAGGTCCGGACTTGTACTTGACTTGACTGAAATTATTATTTAAATTATTTCAGAAATTGACATAAATTTTAGTAATAATTTAAAAATAAACTCGATCAACTTGATATAACAAGCTATTACCGCGGGGCTTAAAATCCCAGTTCACGTGGTAAACCACATCACAGCTCATAAGCTTATTATTATTCCAACAAGTCTGATAAAAACTTCAAAATTCAAAAATATACAAATTCTTTATTAGAAGACAAATTTTGCTTTGTTTTGTAAATTATATTCATTTAAATTCTAGAAAAAAAAAAAATTCAAGACAAGCATATTTTTCATTTAAAAAAAAAAAAAACATACTTTTTAAAATTCTAGGTATACATGTTATAAATTCTTTTTATACGAATGGACACACGAATGAATCATCTTCAAGCCAAAGTTGAAAAATTAAGCCCACAAAAAAGAGGAAAAAAAGAGAGAAAAAAAAAGTTAAAAGTATAGACAATGTAAAAGTTGGCAACAAAAAAGGCAGTTTCGATTTATTTTCTTGGCTTTTTGGCGCTTGATGTGACTTTGGAGCTGGGCATGGGCTTTTTCCGCTTCTTGTTGTCTCTATCACTGTGATCACTTTCGACCTCGAGGTCATGGCGCCTCGCTTCTTCCTCCAGCTCGGACCAGCTCTTGCCGCTCTCGGCATCGGAGCCCGACGCACTGCCACTCTCGGACTCGGACTCGGACTCATCGCTCTCACTCAACTCGGACTCGGACTCCGCTTCGCTCTCTTCGTCGCTCTCGCTCGGGTCGTACGCGTCGTCCTCCTCGTCCGATATGTCATCGTCCACTTCTTTCTCTTCCTCGTCGCTCTCCGACTCCAAAAAGTTCCATCCGCCTTGGTCAAAAAATCCCTCCGGATCGTCGATGATCGTCTTCATGATCTTGGGCCAGTTGAAGCTCTGCAAGCCCTCGGTGTACTTGGTGTCACACGAGTTCAGCCACTCTTTTATCTGGTCCAGCTGGTTCATTGGTATGGACGTGATCATGACCACTTTTTTGTTGTAGTCCTTGAATATGAAGACCATGTCGAAGTTTTTGAGGTGAAAGCTGACGCGCTCGAAGTGCACAAGCTCGATTTGTTCGAGCGTGAGAACGAACGGCGGCTGTTCGGTCACGTTTATGAGGCACGACGAGGTCGGCTGAAGCAGGACCATGCTGCGGTTGGGCGTGCCGTTGAAGCCAAGGTCTCTGAACGGCTTCTCGAACTGAATATGATGGTTGGTCAGGCCTTCCACCTTTTCAATAAAAGACTTGAATGCCATGTTCAGCTTTTTCCTCATCTCTCTCTCGGACTGCTCGGCGATCAGGTCGTCGCGGTCGCCGCCTTTCGTGTGCTTGCCCAGGTCGGTAATCACTTCGCCCACTTCAGTGTAAAATTGAATGTCAATTATTTTCTTTTTGCCGTACATAATGGCATGCTTCAGGTGAAAATGAACAAGTATTATGATCTCGTGGTCACAAGGCTGAAAAATGGCATGTTTGATGTTATTGAACAAAATTTCAACTTTTTCACCACGCAGCGAAGTGTACAAAAATCCATTGGTGTGCGCCTCGAGGGTGCCCGGAGTCCTCTTCTGCGTGGTACTAGGCCTTACATACAAATCCTTTAGCTTTGGATTGTTTTTGTTGTGCGACAAGACCAAGCTGTCCTGCTTAACCATGCCCTCCTTTTCCTTTTCCTCGTGCTCCTTTTCCTTGAACTCTTTCTGCATGTCCTTGATGTACTTGAAGGCAAGGCCCAAGTTGGTGGACGGCGCCGATATTTCGCCGGCCTCCTTAATATTGGTGGCCCTGTAAGTTATTTCCTTGATGTACACACAATCCTGATTGGGATAGGTGTCTTCGGACGGCGCCGTCGACGGCTTGTTTATGGTCACGCCTGGGTGAAAAAAGTTCAAGCGCAAATAGGTATAGTCGCCTTCCACTGACGAGCTCAGATTTTTCAGGGTCGATATGTGAAATGGACTGGGCGCGCCGAACACCGGCAAAATAATTGTCTCATGGCCCTTGTCCACATAAATTTTGAGCTCTTGGATCTCGGTCTGTTTGTAGGGCAGCTGGGCGGCGTTGCGGTAGGCCGTGATCGCCTTGCGCACTTTTTCCTTGGTCGCCGGCCCTTTCTGAGCGAGGAGACGCTCGCGGGCCTCTTCGTTGAGCCGCTTGCCGAGCTCGCGTTGATGCTCGCGCCTAGCATGCTCCTGGTTGGTGTCCGCTCTGGTCTTTGACTGCAGGACTGCGCCCCGAGTCGCCCGACTCAGCAGGTCCACTGACTCTTTTCTTTCCTTTTTGCTCTTTTCTTCTTCGCTTTGGTCATCGGCCTCTTCGTCCTTGATAAAAATGCCCACATTTTCCATCTTTTTTTTCGACTGAGTGAACACAGTGGCCGCCTCGTCCTTGTTCACCTGGACCGTGTCGCCAATGAACAGTGCATACTTTTTGCCGTGCTCATCTTTGGCCTCTGCATTGACCAGATCGCACAGACCAATGCTCACTTGGAAAGTCATGCCGGCTTTGGCACTGTTGCTGTTTTTGTTTGATATCAAAAAATTTGCCTCGCGGAACTCAATTCCGATCAAAAAGCCGAAATTGGGCGTCAGCTTGTCGACCAAGTCTGGCCGGTCTGTCTGGCACTTTTGCTTTATTTTGTCATACAAGTCATTTAGCTTGACGCCATCTCTCAGCGAGTCGATCAGCGCCTCTTCCAATGACAGCAGGTACTTGTAGTTTTGCTGCATCTGCTCAGCTGGGTCCACCATCAATGTGCGGACTATGTTCGAGCAGTAGTTTTTGTACCTGAAGCCGAGGGCGCAAATGATTGTGCCAAAATGCAGGTTGTTCTTGTCGCTTGAGGCACTGAACTTCAAGCTGTAGTTGCCACCGCTCTGGATAATGGCTGGATAGCAAATTTCGACCAGTTGTTTGTCGCTGGTGCTGACGTAGCGCGAGTCATTGATGGCTTGTTCGACGCCCTCGCTCAGCTTGGCATGCTTGACCTTTTTCTCGCCATCTATGATGTTGATTATTTGCTCTTTGAGGTACTTGCTGAACACTTTGTTTGTGATCTCGGAGGCTTTTTTCACACTGTTCAGCTCTAGTTCGTCTTTGATGGCCAGAATGCTGGACACCAGGGCGCTGGCGTCTGTTTTGTCGAAGCCCGCTTGGTCCAGCGATTTGTTCCAGTCTTTGAAAAAGTCACCGTCGAATTTCTCTTTGGGAAAAACGCCGATTTTTTTACCCTTTTTTTTTTAAAATTAATTAAATATTTTCAGAAATTTTTTATAGAAGGAAAAAAATTTTGCTGGCTATTTAATCTACCTGACTAGTTTTTGGAGAAAATTTTTTTAATTAAAAATTATTAATTTTGGACTGCAATTAAAAAATTTTTTGATGATAAAATTTAGCTTCAAATTAGGCAAAGTTTTGTGAAATTTTTTTTTCGGTTATTTTTTGAATAATACCACTTTGGTTGGCATTCATCATACAGAGTGAGTTAAGTAAAAAAATTCATTTAATTAATCATAGACTCAACATTATATTATAATAATTAATTTAATAAAATAATTGAAATTATTTCCTTTTTTTGATGTGTTTAAAAAAATAAAAGTGAAAATTAAAAAAACTTAATCTTAATTAATTTATATTTTTCGACTTAAGGGTTAATTTTCGGACCAAATGATTATTTAAGTAAAAATTTATTTTTTTTTAAATGATTTAATAAAAAATTTGTTAGAATGAAAATATGATTAATTGGTCACAAAATTGACTAGACCAAAACAAATTCAGCTACGGTCAAGATTATTTTTTGTTGACATGATTTGTTATTATTATTATTTTATCAATGAACGCCATTTAGGCGATGTTAAAAAAAAATAAAATAAAATAAAAAAAGGTTTACATAAAGTAAAAGATTTATTTCATTTTTTTCACACAATAATCTATTCAAATTGGTAATTTTTGGTATTTAAATTAAAAAAGCAAATCTAAAAAATACATTAAAATTTATTTAATTTTTTCTTCTTCGTCATTTTTAAACTTCATTGCGGATTGTAGTAAGAACAAAATTAGACCAAGAGCGAACATTTTAGAGAAAAAAATAAAAAGAATAAAAATTACCAAGAATGGTAATTAATATTAATGATTAATCAAAAATTGTTAATATTAATTACCTTTCTCCGATTTCGACTAGGTAATAATTGTGTAGAATATTTACTTGATACAGTAACCTCTGTGTCAGATCGGAGTCTTTGCTTAATAAGGTACTGGAAAAGAAGATGCGTGTCTCCTCAATTATCCTGCTGATATCTGATTAATTAATATTTTAATCAATCAAAAAGTATTAAAATTTTAAAAATTTTGTCTTTTCGATTAACTTATTAAATTTTACTAATTTTTTTTATAAACTAATTGAGTTTAAATTTAAATCAATTTTTCTTCTTTTTAAACTTCTAAGAGTTAAAATTATTTATTAAATAAAATTTTAAAAAATTTAGAACTCAAAAAGAATACATAAAATAACATTCAATTGTGTAGATGGCAAATAAAAAGAATAGAAGAAGATATTTGAAAAGTTGAACTTTAGGTTTTGACAAAAAATTCAAAAAATATTTAACTCTTTGAATATTATATCTCAAAACATTTGTATAGAGTGAATTAATTTAATTCATTGAATGTATCAGAAAATAAAATTTACATAACCAATTTTTTTCTAATAGAAAATTTTTTTGTTAATTGAAAATGAATTTTTTTCGAGGATTCTTTGAAGGTAAAATTTCTCAAGCCCAAGTTACAAAAATTTTAAATCGAAAATTTTAAAGAAGAAATTTAGCAAAAAGATAAAAGAAAATTTAAGTTGGTAAAAGGTAGATTTAAAAATAAAAATTTCAAAAAGTTACTTCTTTGCTTTTTTTGATGAGTTCAATTGCTTCTGTTAGGAAGCTTTTGTCCGACTCGTTTTTTTCACGAATAATGAATTTAAACCTTGGCAAATGATCATTTTCTTTGCCACTTTCAATCTGAAAAAAAATCAAATTTAGCCGAAACAAACTTCTAGAATAAATTTTACTTGTTTTAAGAATTGGATTTTTTTCGGACTGGCAACAAAAACCACGAGCTTGTCCAGAAACAGAATGGCAGTATCTGTAATCTCTACGCCAAAGAGCCACTGTTGAATAGCAGTTGCTTTATAGTACGAGCTGTCACTATCGGTGCCTGTTACGACACAAACAGCGTCCATTATTTCATTATCTTTTTTAGTATTCTTAAAAAAAATGAAATAGCTGGAATGGTTTGATAGACTGAATGGCTGGGCTTACTTGCCAGTAGTTGTAAAACCGCTTGATTCGCTTATTGAATGTTTCTTTATCCAAATCCGGCATTTTCAGGATTTCTTTTTTATTGTATCTATAATTTTTAGTTAAAGATGAATTTATACAAAATTTAAAACTTTTGGAACAAATTTTAGAAAAATTTGATTTTGAATGCAATTTTTTTCTACAGGTATACTTGCATTGAGTTTTTTTGTAGATGCATAAGTGCTTAAAATTGCAAAATAAGTCTCTGAGTTTTGCTTTTAACAATTGCATGCAAATTATGTAATTTTGTCAAAAAGTTTCGAACCATTTTTTTTCTCAAATGGAGTCGTTAGATTTAAAATGTGTTAAAGAACTACACGTGTTGAGAAATTAGCTTGTTAGATCATGAAAAAACTTGAAAGACTTTACCTATTAATTTTTTTTTTTAAATAAAAATTTTGGCTCTAATCTTCGGCAAATCTCAAAGTCTCTCTTAAAGTTTAAATCTATTTCAGTAATAAAATCTAAACTTGAAGATTTGTCTCATTTATTTACGGTGTTATAAAATTTGTAGCTTTTCAGATTTTGAAAAATTTAATTTTTGATTTCTAAATTTTATGCTAAAATTTGAAATTATAAACTTTTTTTGATTTATTTTTCTTTGAATTCATTTAAAATTAATTAATTAAAATTTTATAAAATTAAAAAAATTATCATCATATTATATATGAATTCATTTTTCTTTCTAGTAGAAAACAAATCATTCAAAATGGTTGGTCAAAACTGAAGCATCAGTTGGCATTTAGAGTTAATTTTATTCAAGTTTTGGCAAAATATCCTTAATCAATGCATTTAAAATTTTCGATATTTTTATTCATTTTTTAAAAATTTTTTTATTTTTATAATAATAAATTTTAAAAATCATCACTCATATTAAAAATTAGAAATATTAAAAATACTTGTTTAATTAAAAATTAATGACCAAAAAGTTGTTTTATTGTACGAAATTACGGAAAAGTTTGTTTATAAATGCTCATTTTTTATAATTTTATGTAAATCTTATAAAAATTATGCAAACGGTGAAAGAGTAACATTTAGATTCAATTCGATTAGGAACATTTTAAACTATTTTCTGCGTAGATTATCTATAAAAAGTTGTCTCACATTTAATCATTATTTAGGCTCAAAACAATTAATATCTTGATTTAATTACTTAATTTTATTTTTGTTTAATCTTTAAAACTCTTTCTGAAATCTTCTTAGATAATATTTAAATATTTTTTCTTAGTTTGCAGTTTTTTTGAGTAATCAGTTTTGATTACTCATTTGCTTAAACGTCTATGTGCTTATGAAGTCCGGAACAATTTTTATTAAATCTCATTCCGGGATGTTTAACCACCGAATAAATATAAAAAAACATTTCTTTGCATGTATTCTTTTTATTAATTTAATTAACCTATTAAATCAGCCTCCATTATGGAAATGTAAAGTAAAAATTTAAAAAACTAGATGAATATATACAATTTCAAAATTATAAAATTAATTGAATTAAAAGAAATTTTCTTTTTTTTAAAACTAGTAGGAAAAAATATCTTTATTAATTTTAAGAGTAAATTTCACAAAAATTCACTTTATTTAATAAAAAAAATTTGATTGAAGGCATTTATTTTAAATGAAAATTCGAATATTAAAAATCAAATTTGACCACAAACTTTTTTATAAAAAATCACAAATCACTTTTGCTGGGAGGCAAAAGATATTTTATTCAAAAACTTGAATTGTCTTGACTTTTATCTTAAAAACAACTCTGTCACAGAAACTATTTTGGTTTCACTATTAAAAGTATTCAATTTATTATTTTATTTTGGAGTATAACCTGTTTTACTGTAAATCAGAAAGCTACAAAAAAACTAATATTTTTTTCTGATAAAAAATTCTTGAAATTTTCCAAATATTATAAATTATTTCTATCTTAAAAAATAATTCTTAAAATATCCATCAAAATGTTTTTAATTTTTTTTGAGAATTCCGAACGATTTTTACTTTTTCATTAAAAAATTGCAGAAAAATAAATTAGATTGATTTTTTTAATATTTAAAAAAAGATATCAAATTTTAGATTATCTTTATTTTTAGAATATTTTTTAAATAAGTAAAAATAATGATTTTAGATTAACAATATTTAAAATTTTTATCATCACATGATACACGAGTATTTTTTAAAAAACTTTTAGGTAAAATTAAAAACTATTAGATATTTCCATAATGAATAGAGCTTATGTAGTATCAAATGATGGTTTAGTTTTTTACGCTGACGAAGATAGTGACTATCTTAATTTGCTTGAATGCAATGAGTCAAATAATAATGTCAAGATAAAGCGATTAAGCAGCAGTCCGTGGTGTTTATGGACCATATCAGCCAATTTAAATCTTTACCTTTTTGTTTATATGCTCGATGCGCCTTTTGAACATCAGGAAATTACATATGAAAATCAAGTTAAAATATTTTTTTTATTATTAAGCTTTATTAAATTTTTATTTGAAAGAGAAGATACAATATTTTGAACTTAAATTCTTTTTCGGACCGACTTTTTCCTACAGACAGGCCAAATTTCAGTTCCCAAGAGGGTGACATTAGCCTGCCTAAAGACCAATTTCAACTTCCGACAAAAAATTGGGTCTGGAAAAATGAATGGACTTATGAAAATAATTCTTCTGATGTATAACTTTTTAAAAAAAATAAAATAAAATAAACATAAATAAAAGGGATGGGAGTATTCAATTGATTTTCCGTCCACATACCACCCCAGTCCATCAATTTCCTCTTTTGTCCGAAGGCGTAAATGGACTAGAAATCGAATTTTTGTCACCTATAACCAGTTTATTCAAGTGAAACTAAGCATTTATTTATTTTTTTTTTATTTGACTAATAATTAAAGATTAAAAATCCATTGCCTTCAGAATGCATAATAGATGTATCTATTGGCGGATGGTTGGTGCCTTTTGTCGAAAAAGGTTTTCTGAGTGTTTGGATAGTTTCAAATAAAGGTAGACTTTACTTTAGAAAAAACGTTTCGCACTCGAGTCTGGAAGGTGATTCTTGGCTGAATGTAAAATTGCCACACAATTTTGAAGCATTTAACTGCTCTTGTTCAGTTAGTGGAAGTTTATGGGTGATAAACGATCAAGGCGAGGCCCTCATGAGGACTGGAATTTCCAGAGAAGTTCCTTATGGCATTGGCTGGCTAAGTATAGCACCGCCGACTGATGTGACCGGCATAAAAGAAATTTCTGCCGGGTTAAATTCGGTTTGGTGTATCGATAATCTTGGTAAAATTTTTTACAGATCAGGTGTAACTAATCGAAAACCTCAGGGCGATAAATGGGTCTTTATACCATTAATTATGTCAAATATTTCATGTTCACTAACTGACCAGGTAAATAATTAAAATTAAATCAAGTAAAATAATTTTAAAAAATTATACAGTGCTTTTATAAAAAGTCCAGAATTAAGTGATTTTACGAAATATTACGTAAGCTTTCATTAAAAAACGAAATTCTTAGTAAAATCGTCCCAAAATGGTTACGGCCAAAACAATCAGGTTTTTGGTAAAAAAACAAAATTGAAATTTTTCCAAAAATTTTAATTAATTTTATGAAAAAATAAAAAAATTTTAACATTCCTTACCTTTTCTTAGATAATTTTACGTAAAATTACACATTATTTCGTAAAATTTTGTAATGAAAATAAAACTGATCAAAGAAAAATTTCAAATTATTTCAATAGACTTAAAATCAAAAAAATTTTAAGAAAAAAATTATAATTATTAATAAATTTTTATAATTAATAAATATTTATTACTACTCAGACTTTTACGCCTGTAGAGATGCTTTAGCATTTATTAAATGCTTTTCGAGAAAATCTGGTCGCAAAACGAAGTTTCTTAAAATTTTTTGATTATTGGTCTTTTAAAATTTGAAATTAAATTAATTTTGAAATTTTTCTTAGATCAGTTTAATTTTCATTTAATTTTCGTTTCATTTTTTTTATCTTTTAAATTTAATTTTTTATTCTTTAAGAGTTAAGATCACAAAAATGAAAACAAATTTAAAAAGTTAGGAAGACATTTAGTAAAGGAGAAAGAATTTAATGTGTTGATTTACATTTAAAAAATTGAATTTAAAATTCAAATAGAGAAAAAATTAAATAATTTAAAGTTTGCTCAAAAACTATTTTTTTGGATTGATGTTGCCAAGTAGATCAAAAATAACTAATAGACCAGTAAACATAAGTTTTTAACACACAAAATAATGACAAAACAAGCAGGCTCCAAATTTTTGATATTATCAAATAAATTAATTTAAAAAGTTTAACATAATCAAAACGATCTGGTAAAAGAACTATAAAATATAACTTGAAGGATCTTTTTGATTTTTGGAAAGCGAACAAGGAAAACTTTAAAATGTTTTTTCGATTTTAAAATTTGAATAAGTTTTATATTAATTTTAGAAAATATTTTTTTAAATCTAAATCGAATTAGTAATTTTTACTTTTAATTGATCAAAAAATTCTAAATTGTTTGCATTAACTTTGCATGATTTAAGACAGGTAGAACGAAACATTTAAAAGAATAAAAAACATATAGCAAAATATTTATTTAATAAATTAGAAAAAAACATATAATCATTTTATAAAATTTAAGTTATTTTTTATAATTTATATTTTATCTATTTTTGATTTTTATAGTTTATGTTTTTTCTCTCTTTTTTTTTGTTTTTTCTACCTTACCCAAAAAATTGGTTTAATATCCACCACTGCACCAATGCTAAAGCTAAGAATTAAATTCTTTCTTGGCGGTGAAGTGCTTGTTGAACATTTAAAATAAATATTATTTTATTTATAAGTTCAAAAACTTGATCACTTACCTATAAACTATGATCACAAAAAAAAATATTGATCACAATTTTTTCATATTTTTGATCAAAAATTGTGTGATTAATCTAGGTAATCACACTGTCAGATAGCATCAGTAAAATTATCACATTTAGGACAAGACCCAAATAATGAGGATAAAGAGATATTTTTGAAATCTATTTCTTCAAAATAACTTTAATATAAAGTCACAAAAAAAACTAAAGATTATGTGAAAAAAAAATTATTTGGTTTTAAAATAATCTATTTTGCTTATCAACACTTAACATTCCTTAATAGGCATTAATATTTTTTCTAGTCAAACAAAATTCTTAAAAATTTAAAATTTTTTATTTCAGATTTTAACAATTAATTTAAATGATAACAAAATTTTTTTCCGAGATGGAATTGATGAGGAAAACTTGAGCGGCACGGCATGGAAAGAAATAAAACTCAAATACCGAGTATTCAATCATTCCGAGTCCGAATTCAAAAGCCGACCAAATTCAGTTCTCAATTATTGTAGCTTAGCTCAAGATCCAAGTCCAATTTTTCAGCAACAAACTCTGGCTGACCAAAAAAGCACTGATAAAATCGCTTACATAGAAGACTCAATTTATGAAGAGGACTCGATATATGACTCTGGACCGGCCCTTTATAAAATCACCCAAGAATCAAAAGAACAATTAGAGGCAAAGATAAATCTAAATGATTTCAAAACACCTGACAATGTAAGCGAATTAGGTAAGCAGGTGCAGGAAACTAATCAACAACTAGACAAATATATTGATGAGCTGATTAGAAAAGATGAAATTGAGGAAGTCCAAGAAAAATCTCGGAGTGAGTCAATGGTTTCTTTCCAAACCAGAGATAGCTCTTTTGAAGAATTGAATTCTAACTTTTCAAATGAAGAGTCTTTGGTCAGTTTTCAACAAGTTGATCTTGATTATCACTCTATTTGCATCAATAGCATGAGCCTGCAGAATATTCCGATCCGGTGGTATGACTCGGAGTCGCAGCCTGCAAAGAAGTGCTTGGAGATAAACTCTAAATGGAGAGATCAAATATTTAATGAATTGATAAAAAGAAATTTGAGGGAATTTAGAACAATCGACAAAATATCGGTGCCCTATGCCAACGATACGAGCTGGTCTCGTACCGATTCGGTGCAGATGCTCCATCGGAAAAAGCTAGTTCCGTGCACACTGGAGATAATACACTGTGACAATTCGACCAGAAAATTACTGGTGATTAGTATCAAGCAAAAGTCAAAGATTATTTGGAAAAAAGAAATAAACTTTTCGGACATTTTGCTCATAAAGCCATTTTTAATTGAACCAAAGCGGTCGGCTCTTTCCTTTGCCATCTATCTAAATGACAAGCTATTCAGTGAATTTATTTTTGTGACATCTTCCAAAAATCAGCTGAACAATTGGCTAAATCAGATATCAATTTATTGCAGCAAAATTCATTTTTTTCATACACTGTCAAATGCTTTAAGTTTGGTCACTAGTGATGGCTACTCGTATTTTTCCTATTTGAATAACATCTATAAGCCTATTTATTTGAATCAAATAGATGGTCATTTTAAGCAAATTGAAAAGCATTCGAGTGGTGTTACCTTTGGATGTGGAGAAAATGGAAAGCTTTGGATTCTGGATGTGGCACCAAATAAACCATTGGATTGTTATAAAGGTAAAGTTAGTTTTTATTTAATTAAAAATTTTTACCTTAAATTTTTTAATTTAATTAGTTAAATAATAAGATATAATGGAAAACAATTTTCCTTCAAGTCCCAGCATTTATTTTTTTGCTGGATAAAAATTAAAAAAATTTAAGTGTTTTGATTCTTGATAAAATTAAGTTCAAAGTTTAAAGATTTTTGTCAGAAGATTAATTACACGCAAAAATTTAATACCTTAAATAATTATTTATTGGGAAGTAATTTTTAAATAAAAGCCTGTCAAAACATAAAAAACTAGTTTTAATCACAAGTTTAAATTGAAGGAAGGAAATTTTACCATTTTGCAATAATTTATAATAAATGATAATTTTTGACTCTCACTGGCTTTATTATTTTTTTTAATTCCAACACCAAATAAAAAATTTGCATTGTGATTTTTTATAAAAACCTTACAAAAATTATATAAATAAAATTATTTTTTATTTATTTTTAACAAAATTGAGCTATTTAAAATTTGATTGTGAAAAATCATGAAGCAAAATACACTGCTGATTTGATACTGATTTGATGAGAGTTTTTTGGGATTTTTTACGTAAATTTTCGATATTTTCGTAAAATTACAAATCTATGAAAAGTTAACTCTAAGAAAAATGACAAAAATTTAGGTTATTTTACGAAAAATTTCAAAAAATTGTATAAAAACAATTTTTGCAGAGCCCCTCATCTTATATTTAGTATGTTTGTTGCATTATTTAGCATTTAGCAGAGAGATTTAATCAAATACAATTCAAAAGTTATAAATAAAATACAATTTGATCTGATTTTTTTGATCCTTAACTTCAAGATGCCGTAAATTCTAGTAAATCATCGTAATAAATCAGAAATTTATTTGAATTTTGTTAATCTTTAAAAACATTAATTTTTATTTTCTTAAAAAAAATGACTAAGATATCAAGAATTTAGTATGTTTAAAAAATAAAATATGTTGAAAAGATTTCTAGGTTTGTTGTTCAGTCAGACCTATTATTAAATAGGATATTAAATAGAATATAGAAATGATTTAAGTAACTTATTACGATATTTTTTAATTTAACTACACCATTTTATATTTTTATTTTTGGCTTTTATTTTTAAATAAAGAGAAAGAAAGAACAAAAGTTTTTCAATTACAATTTATTTTTTTTTATTTTTCTCTTTATATGTGATATTAATAAATTATTTAAATATTAGTCAAATTAATTTTTTTTCAGTTTGAATATCCCTAAAATCGATCAATCTTTTTTCAGTAATAAAAGAGATTATTTTTTATCCAAATTTTTTATTTTTAAACTACATTGAAAAAATCAATTTTGAGATAAAAAAAAATTTCTTGATAAAATTATTAAAATAATGAAAAATTAAAATTTTTCTTGCTTCTTTAACAAAAAAAATAATTTTATACTCTAAGGACCATATTCACAATCGGATGAGTTGGAAATTTATACATATGAAAATCAACGCTGGAATATAATAACAGGAATATTTGGATCAAAAATGGGCTTCACAAAAGTTGGACTTCCGACAGACCGGAATCACTGGTCTGACGAAACAGGTAAAATGCGAAGAAGAAAAGAAGAATGTCATCTGCCATCACCTATGTTCAACTGGATATCCGGTTGGCAAGTAGATTATTCGCTACAACCAGGTGTAGACAAGGACGGCTGGCAATATGCCGTAGATTTTCCCACTTCATATCACGCTGTCTGCAATCCGATTACACATTTTGTTAGAAGGCGTAGATGGGTCAGAAAATGCAGGATAATATCTAAAGGCTTATGGACAGAGCTCAACCAGTTTCATAAGCTAAAATGCATTGCTATAGACCAAGAAATGAATTCGAAAAAAAATTTTCTGGCTAAAAATGAAATTCTCCTGTGGTCTACTGATTCATTCGGTTGCGTGCTATCAGCTGTGTTGACAAGTTCTGATCTGTCAAATTTTAAGTGGAAATATGTGAATAGTGACAATCAATCTTTTAGCTATGTGAGCATTGGTCCTGACCTTAAAATTTGGTCAATTGATACAGATGGTAATGTATATTACAGAGCAGGAGTTAGTAGGGAGAATAACTTCTGCGGAACAGACTGGAATAGAATAAATTTTGACGAAAAAGAAAGCAATGTTGAAAAATTCGAACAAATCAGTGTTGGTAAATATTGTGTGTGGGCTATTAGTAGAAAAAAGGAAATTTATTTTAGGCAAAATATTTCGAGATCGTTCCCGGAAGGAACCAATTGGGTCAAAATAGACTCAAATTTTAAATATGTTACTTTAAATGCACAAAATCAGGTGTTTGCCATAACTAGCGAAACTGCAGCTCGACCGAATAAGCTCATGATTCGAAAAAATGTAACCAGTTTCAATTTAAAAGGAACTGACTGGGAACAAGTGATTCCGGTAATTTTTTTTTCTTCTTTTAATTAAATTTAACATTTTTTTAATTTAGATCGACTGCAAAATGGTATCGAATAAAGGATTTTTATAGAAATACATATTTTTTTAAATAAATATTTATTTTTACATAGCTAGCGAGATGTTATTTTTTAAACTAAATATTTTGATTTAAATTTTAATTAAAATTAAATTTCTAGGGCTGTATTATTGAACCATTTAATTTTATTATAATCATTATCCAAAATTTGGAGATTAAAATTTTTTTTTCAACCCATTAATTGTTTAACTTTTTGTAAAGATCTCTTCGACATTTGAAAAGGTTTTTTTCCAAAATTTCAAAATTAAAGGCATTGTGAAATTTCATACAAAACTTCCTATACAAAAATAAAAAAATTTTATAACTTTTGTTCTAAATGTCAAAAACTTGTTCTGTAAATGAAACAAAGTGAAACAATTGTTGTTTCACCTTCTGTGAAAGTCTGCAAAATGTGTGCAAATTAATTGCGTTTTATTTTTAATACTTTTAAATAGGGTGCAATTTTGCAGAATTAACACAGATTTTGCAGACTTCCGCGGTAGGTGAAACAACAGTTGTTTCACTTTGTTTCATTTACAGAACAAGTTTTTGACATTTAGAACAAAAATTATAAAATTTTTTTATTTTTGTATTGGAAGTTTTGTATGAAATTTCACAATGCCAAAATTAAACTTTTTTGATATTTGGCTATTCTAGACTTAAAGTTACAAAAGCAATGGTTCATCAGGTAATTTTCTATCAAAACCAGCACAATTCCTTCAATTTTGTTTTGCACAGTTTTTTCACTTTGAATAATAATTAATAAAATGAATACCTGGATGAATTCATAATTGATTTTAAAAAAAATTAAAAAAAAAATCAAAAATTGAAGTTTATTGATTTAATCTTTCCCATTGAAAATTTAAAATTTATTTCTGCGCAAAATCTGCCATTTAATGGCATTGTAAAATTTCATACAAAACTTTTAAAACAATTTTATTTTTATATTGGAAGTTTTGTATGTATGAATATTTAATTCACAATGAGATCCAAAATAAAAAGTTTTACAGTCTGTACTTTTTGATTTTTTTACTCAATTGGGTTCGTGTTAATTTTTTGAATTTTTAGTTCTGAATTTTAAAAAATATTTAAATTTGAAAGTTCAGAAAATAAAGTACAAAAAGTAGAGAGAGTATCTAATTAAAATGTTAATTGTCTTTACTTTTATGTTCATGATTAAGTTAAGTGGTTTTCTTTGAATGTAATTTTTTTTTTAAATAAATAAATTTTTATCACCAATAAAAAAGATTGATACCATTAAAAATTATAAATCAAAAAAAATCTTTTCACTAATTTTTTTATTTAAATTATTTTTTTAGGCTTAGGATTTTTTTTTACCAAATGAAACTTTTTTAGATTTTTCTTTGGATTTTGTCTGTAAATCTTCTTCATCATCTTCGTCTTCTTCATCCAAAGTTTCGTAGTCCTCATCACCATCGTCTTTAGGAAGGTTTTTTAACTCTTCTTGATCTTCCTCATCTGAATACTCTTCATCTTCGTCTTCCTCATTTTCATCTTCATCGTCGTCATCAAAATCTTCATCATCAAATTCCTCATCACTCTCTTGAGTCCTCGTTTTGATCAAATTTGGATCATCCATAAAGTCTTCTTTGGATAAAGCTCCATTTTCTAGCAATCTAAGCAATTTTCCTTCGAGTCACAAGACTAAGTTTGATTTTTGGATTAAAAAAATTTTTGTATACTTCTCTGTCGTTCATTTAAGTGTTTTAACTCCTGATAAAATTGCTCTTCTTTACGCTGTTTTTCAGCCTGACTTTTACCGAATCTTAATAAATAAAGATCTAATAAAAATGTATGCTAAAACTAGTTTTTACTCTAAATTTTCGTGTGGCTTTGAACACTTGGAGCATATTTTATGGGTGACAGAGCAATCTTTGCAAACAATGTAATATGAGTCTTTGACTTTTTTTTCAAAACATTTAACACTTAAAATAAAAAAAAAAATTGTATACTAATTTTAGATTTAAAAAATTTAATAAATTTTATAAACCATTTTTTGGGGGTTGTGAGAAGTTTGTATTTTTTGTATTTGACCTTCCAGTCGATAATTTCTTTGCAGTGGTCACATATTCCATAAAACTCCAAGTTATTTATTCTCTTGGTTGTAAAACTAGAGTCATGTAGATCGTTTTTGAATGCTCTAGTGTTTTTGTGTTTTTGTGGTCTGCTACGACTTGCATTGCCTTTTTGAGATGACATTTTAAAAAATATGGCCCTAAATTTGGTAATTTTTTTTGATAATAAAAAAATTAATGGTTTAGAGTATACGAAAGCATGCTTTAAATGTTTGGTTAGTTAAGCATGTTGGGGAAAATTTTATAAACTTTTTATTTAGATTTTAAATTTTTAAATTATTGTCTTGAATATCAAGCCCGGCTAGCTCAGTTGGTTAGAGCGTCGTGCTAATAACGCGAAGGTCGTGAGTTCGATCCTCCCGTTGGGCAAATTTTTTTTCAAGTTCTCAAAAATTATCAAGGATAAATCTAATTTTTTATCTATTCAAAAATTTGTTTCAAATAAAATAATAAATCCATTGATTCTTTCATTTTATCTATTTTTTTTAATTATTTTGTCTAAATAATTAGCTATCAAATATTTAGTAACAATTTTTTGAATATATTTTTTTTAATTTATAAAAAATATTTTTGTTGCATTAAAAAAAAAATAAGAAAAAGTTAAATTTTGCATGCAATTATTTCAATTTCAAGGTTAACCAACAGACCCATGTCATGATAGGCCGATTAGCACTTCATTTTTTTATTTTTTTTTATAATAATCACAAAAATAAAAAATTGATCATATCAATTTTTAAAAGAAAGTTAAATTTTAAAAAAATATTAGTTCTTTAAAATAAATATTAGTTCTAGGTTAAAATTTTATCATTCAACATACAATTTTTTTTAGTAAAAAATTAATAGATTAAAAAAGTCTGCCTAGAACTATTTAAGTGCCAGTTTAAA
Organism: Brachionus paranguensis; assembly: GCA_016802215.1. Taxonomy (NCBI): domain Eukaryota; kingdom Metazoa; phylum Rotifera; class Eurotatoria; order Ploima; family Brachionidae; genus Brachionus; species Brachionus paranguensis. Next base: position 1,482,013 of record JAESIX010000008.1, on the reverse strand, counting down.
AATAAGTACTGTAAATTCTTATAGGAATAGCAGATGCCCGGCTAGCTCAGTTGGTTAGAGCGTCGTGCTAATAACGCGAAGGTCGTGAGTTCGATCCTCCCGTTGGGCAATTTTTTTTAATTTAAATTTAATAATTTTTAATTTTTATTAAAAAGAAAAAAATCAAACATTTTTCACGATGGCCTTGCCAATATTCTCACCTTTGAATAGACCATAAAAAGCATTCTTCATTTGATCAAATCCATAGTAAACTTTTTCTTTAACTGTTAGTTTTCCCTCTTGAATTAATTTATTCATTTCCTTAAAAGCCTTAGGCCAATCGGTCCAGTAATCACTTGATCTAAAGTCGATTACTGATAAATTCTTTTCTTTTATACTATATTCAACATTTTTTTCATCTTAAAGAAATCTTAAATTCAAAAAATCGAAGTTTTAATTTTCTCACATTTTGAAGAATCTTCGCAACAATATGTCTGAATCGAGCCACAAACCAATACTCTTCCATTATTCTTCATATTATTTTCGATTATCGATGAATAAAATGTTCCTCCAGCCTTTAAAAAAAGTAAAATATTTTAATAAACAGAACTTTTACGAAAACAGGAGAACTGGTAAAATTAAACCCTTTTACGTAATTTTACGTAAGATTACGTGAGATTACAAATCAAAAGATGAAAAAATTCTTACAAATTTTTATTCTTTTTTTCCTTAATTTACGTAATTTTACCTTACATATAGTAAATATCAGTAAGAAAAAGTAGTTCATTTTTTTTAATATACAGTATGTCTCAAAAATTTAGAATCAATCGATATTTTTGAAAACTGTTTACACATGGTTAATTGATTGAGTTTATTAATTATTTATATTCTCGCTTCGTCTATTAACAATGTTCCAAAAGTTTTTGATATTTTCCATTGATTCAAAATTTTTGAGACAGACTTTACTAAAATGTGTAAGAATTTTTTTCATCTTTTGATTTGAAAAAAACAAAACAAAATCAAAAATTTAATATTTTCTGCGAGATTTTGAGGTTTTTTGGCCATAACTAATCTGATGTAATTTTGCGGAATCGTACGTAAGATTACGTAAAAAAGCGTAATTTTACTCATTTTCCTGTTTTCTTAAAAGCACTGTAATTTTTAATTGTGATTGTACATTGTCAAAGTACACATCAACTCCATTAGGAACAACTAATTTTATTTCTTCATTTATGTTGCATGAATTATAATTGAAAACATGATCGAACCCAATTTCCTTACAAAATTTAACTTTTTCATCACTTCCAACTAAACCAATAACTTTTAGTCCTTTAAGTTTGGCCAATTGTCCGGCAATGGACCCAACCGCTCCGGCAGCACAAGACACCAAAAATACTTCTCCTTGCTTTGGGTTACATTTCTCCAGACCAAAGTAAGCTGTAGCGCTTTAATAAAAAAATAATTAATTCTTAGCTAAAATTTTCATTTTTTACCCAGTCATGCCCAAAACGCTCAAAGTATAAGAAATCGGTGAGTTGCCAAGATCAAAACGGAAGAAATTCAAGTCATCACCTTTTGATATGTAGTTTGTAATCCAACCAGCATGAGACAAAACCATTGTTCCTTAGTTATTTAATTATTTAAAGAGTTCCCAACAAAATACATTTATGGTACCTTTTGGAAATATTCGATTTCTTGACTCAATTACTCTAATTTTTTTTTTAAATATGATATTTGATTTTTTATATTTTATTTTACTGTGATAGCTGTTCGCCGATCATTGTTTGACCTTCTTTTTTCTTCCAAACTCTTCAAAAAAATTTTAATTATTTAAATTTAAGAAATATACTAGCTACTTCATGTAAGGGTCAACTGAAAGATAAACTGCTTGTAGAAGAACCTCTAAAAAATAGAAAATATTGTTAATTTTTAAACAAGCTAATAAATTTAATCTAACCATTTTCTTTTAATTGTTCGGAAATTTCAAATTCAACCAAGCTTAAATTTTCTTCGGTTGGTTGTCCACAAAAATTTTTGTTCAAAATCCACTTTTTCGCTTTCATTTTTATCATGTAGATTATTTTTAAAAAGTTTTTAAAAGCTATTTATAATATTATTGTAAATCCTAAATTAAAATATTTTTTTGCACCCAAAACTTTAAATAAGTTTAATTCAAACTAATAAAAATAGATGCAAAAAAGTTTGCAAATTGAAAAAGGTATATCGAAAATCCGACTAGATTGTGTAATTGGTAGCTTATCATTTCTTCTTTTTTTCAGGACCATTAAATATAAAGATATGTAACACTTGGCATTTCAATTTTCTTATTTATTTTATTCCTTTTAATTTTTATTATACTTTATTTTATATTTAAATTATTCTTAGTCATCAAATTAAAGATGCATATTCGAACCGCTATTAGAAAAATTAGGTACGAAATATATATTTGAAAATAAAAATTTTAATAAATATACTTAAAATTTATTTATTTTAATTATAAAAATTGAATATTTAAAATCTTCGAATTAAAATTTTTTAACTATTAAAATCTAAAACTGAAATAAAAATATTTGATTTAATATGTAAAAACAAAATTATTTATTTGTCATTTTTAATAATTAAGAAATTTTTTTTCTCGAATTCGAGAAGTAAATCCAAAAAAATAAAAAGACACATTTCGCCGTCATAGAAGAGAGGTCTGCTGCACTTAAAACCAGCACCACTTAAATGGAATTACTGAGTCTGCTCCCGGATGCAAACTGAATGGATCCAAGGCAATATCGTTTAATACTTCAGGGCCCTCTTTCATGTAAAATGAACTTAAATTTTAATTCAGTAACTTTTTCTTTTAAGTTTTTCAAACAGTCTTTAGGGATTCACAAATTTCACTCTGACTGTTTTTCCTATCTTCAAGTTTGATTTCTCCAATTTTCTTGTCTATTTTTTCTTTATAACTTTGTATTCATTTTTTTTAGAAGTTTAACGTAAAATTATTTTAAAGGAGCCCCTTGGCAAATCTAAGGTTTGTTCTCCTATTTTTGAGTCAACTGGTTATACGTGGACTAAATAAGATGGGATTTTGTCCTCAATCTTTTGTCTAACTAAAGCATCTGTTTTATCATTAGGCCTTCGAATGTTTGGATATTTTTTCTCTCAGTTTTACTAATATTACAATTTTCAATGCCACAATAGATTAATGGTCGTAAGTTTTGAACATATGAGCCTTGAAAAGTTAGTTTATGTGCTTGTTATTAATATCTAGATTTGTTTCGAGGAATTAGAAACTGAACATTTTACCATCTATTGATACACCAAGATATTTCAATTTATCGGCCAATTCAATTAAAGAACATTTGATTTCTAAAAAGAAAAGGAGAAGAGTTTATACATATTTTTTTGTTTTTAATAAGAATCATTTAAAATTTATAATTTTGTTTAAAAAAATTAAAAATATTTTTTTTAAGTTTTTATTAGTAGTAGTAGTTACTGCGGTACATTGCCCTATACCAGCGCACATTTGGGCTTAGCCTTTTAGGCTATTGCAGTCCTTGTGATTTCTGTTTGAATATTTCTTTAACAATTAGTGCCTTGAAACTATTTGCTGATATTGCTGCTTTTGGTAACTTATTCCATGATTCAACAACTCTGTTTGTTAAGAATTGGTAACGGTATTGTCCTTTTTAGTTAATCTCTCTTACAAGTTTATGATTATTTTCTCTTCTTAGATTAAGGCATAAGCTATTTGCAAAATTTATTCCTTTTACAAAATTTATGATCTCAAAACCATTTATTATTTTAAACATCTGTATTAAATCTCCCCTCAATCGTCGTTGTTCTAGACTCATCAAACCAAGGAAACTAAGTCTCTCTTCATGTGATTAGTCCCCTACACTATTGATTGTCTTCGTTGATCCACGTTGTACATTTTCGATAAGTCTGATGTCCGATTTGAAATGAAGGTGATGAAGGTGAATGAAGGTGACCAATTACAAATTGCGTATTCTAGATGAGGTCTTACAAGCAATTAAATTGACTTTTAAAAATCAAAAAGGGGTTTAAAAAACCACCGAGCGTTCTAGTGTTAAACAACTCAAGCACATATAAACAAATAAATAAAAAATTAATTTGCACTGATTTTGCTGACTTGTGAAGTAGTAGTGTTTCATTTAACAGAACAAGTTTTTGACATTTAGATTTTGTATTGGAAGTTTTGCAGAATATATTACCTGCATGTTGAAATTAATTACTTTTTGTTTAATTTAATTAGTTTATTTACAAAATATTTAGTTTAAGTTGAAAATCATTAATCAAAATATATTAAAAAAATAATAAATTTATTTGATTATTGTCTAACTAGACATGCCTTTGCTTTTGCTGGTCTTCCAGCTTTTGCTTTTGGAGCAACAGCTTTCTGAATATACTTCAGGGGCATTGCTAAAAGCTTTTGGTTTACTGCTAAAGAAATAATATGAGAGCAATAATAATTTTTGAAATAAAAACCAAGTTTTGTATGAAATTTGACAATGGCTTGTAAGCTTACTGAGAAAAAATAAGCTTTACATTTGTCATGTTTATTTTGTCACGACAAAAAGCCCAATTTGCAACACTACGAAAATAAAATGAACATTCTCTAATTCACAATGCAAGTACAGTGCGAGCATAAAGAGCTTGAGAGTACGCCATAGAGACTAAATTTCGCTCACAAAAATCCCAAACAAAATTTGTTGTTCAATAATTATCAAAGCAAAATTATTTTGACAGCCAGTGTTTGCTCTCTCCTCGGCCCCCTCCACCACCACCACCAGCATGGACGACCTAATCGAGTTGGAAGACTACTGCGTCTTTTGCTCCAAGTACTTGGCCGGAACGCACGAGTTTAACAAAAAAATGCACTTCAACACGTGCAAACTGCGCAAGCTGTTCGACTCGGTGTACACCGAGCACACGGACACGAGCGACATGGACCAGTTCTTTATGGGCGACAGCTGCAGCTTTTGCCTCAAGTCGCTCAAAGACTTCAAGTCCGAGTTCAACAAACGCATCCACATCAAATGCTGCAAGATCAAAAAAGAGACGTTCGAGCGGCGCGACTCCATCCTGCAGCTGCAGCACTCTCAGTCCGCGTCCACCAGCCCCTCGCCGGCCAGCCTGCTCCACAGCCTCACCGAAGCGTGCATCTTCTGCACCAAGCCTCTCGGCAATCTGAACTCGTTCAACAGAAAAATGCACATCGAGCACTGCAAGATCCGCAAGTCACTCGAAGGCAACATCCGCTCGGGCGGCAACCACAACAAGGACCAGACCAGTGCCAAACAAGGCAGCAGCAGCGGCAACACCAGTGACGTCGGCGACCATTGTGTCTATTGCAACAAGTCGTTTGCCAGACTGTCCGACTTCAACCGGCGCCTGCACTCAGAGCACTGCAAGTCGAAAAAGCGAAAGCTAAAGACGCTGAACAACGTGATCAACAGCTCGCTCAATCTGGCCAGCCTGCAGGGCCAAGAGAGCAGCTTGGACCAGGTTCAGAACAGTTTGATGCTGTTGGCCAGCAACAGCTGTCCCAGTACTCCCCTCAGAGGCAACCACTCGCTGAACGCGACCTCCAGCTCGGAGCAATCGGACAATTCGCTGCCACAGAGTCAAATTGGTGTGGCTGTGTGCGATTACTGTGAATACTGTTCCAGATCGTTGGCCAACTTGAGCAATTTTAACAAAAATATTCACATTGAACAGTGCAAGCTTAAACAGTTGAAGAAGGCTGGCAATGGTCTGAAACAGGTGAATAAGCCTCCGAGAAAAAAGTCCAAGATTAGTGGCAAGGACAAGAGTGCTCAGAACGAATTGTAAGTTGATGTTTTTTGTTTGCTCCTAGTTTATTTACCACTCTCAACTAGTGATCTTCTCATCATTCAACTTTGACTTAAAAACTACTCTTAAGCAGACTCGTTTTTAAGTCACAATTTTAAGTCTAAGTCACAAAAAATTAAGTAAAAGTTATGACTTTACTTAAAATTTTTTTTTTTCTAAAGTCTAAGAATAAAAGCCAACTTTTCAGCAAAAAAAGGTAAATTTAATTAAATAATTAAAATTTTGAGGCAAGGTTAGCACTTAGCAGTATTACTGTAATTTTTGACGAGAGCCCCCAAAGCCCAAATATCTCTTGTTCAAATCAGACTTGTTTATAAGTCACAGTTTTAAGTCTAAGTCACAAAAGAATAAGTCAATATTATGACTTAAAAAAAAAAATTTAAGTCAAGTCATAACTTAGACTTTAAAAAAAGAAAAAAAAATTTAAGTCATTGACTTGACTTAAGACTTGTGACTTATAAACAAGTCTGCTTTTAAGTCAAAGTCAAAGTTGCAGAACGTTGAAAAACGCTGCCCAAAAATTGATTATTTTAAGTCACATGGTTTATTGAATTTGTTAACACTAGAAATGCCAAGAGCGGTCAAAATGGCCGCTTATCTGAAATTGCTTTTGTTCGTTTTAAATTTTCTAAGAACCAGGATTCATTTTAATTTTAGATCATTTTTAAGTAAAAATATTCGATTTATTTGAAAAAAAAATTGATTAAAATTTTTTATTTTGTCACATAAAATACAAAAAAAATTCAAAGTTGGTTAAATAAAAAGAGCAAAAATTAAAATATAGCTGCAACTTGATTTCAAGTAGTATTTCAAATTAAATGCAAAAAAGAGTTATTTTTAAGCATATTTTCAGAAATTATATATTTAAAAAATTTACTTAGTGAACAAAAATATAAGTAATTGGCAAGTTTTAAATTAAAATGATTAAAAGCGGTCATATTGACCGCCTAGTACTTCTAGGTATATACAATAGATTTTCCCAAAATATACCAATCGAAAATGTAAGAAAGATGGAATAACTGAGTCAATAAATTTTTGTATTTCTGGATCAATGACCAAAGAAAAACAAGAAAAAATCCTACAACTTTTAACCAAGGCTTTCTAAGTAAAAACAAATAAATAAAAAATAAAATTTATTTACCAAATTGCCATTAAACTTGTTTTTAACAATCGAATTTGAAAAATTATTTCTAGTTGTTCTTCTAATTCAACAAGATACAATTATGAGTGGCTAACACAATTATGAAAACACTCTTTTTTAATTTTTAAATTTAGATGGAAAGAAAAAGCTTTATTTTATTTTTTTATTTATTTTTTTTTTCATTACATCACCCTTGCGGTGTTTACCGAATAAATATTAATTAATTAATATCATCATGAATGTCAGTATTATAATGAAAATAAAAATTTAGATAAAATTATTAGGGTGGACAAAAATTGGAGTGATAATCCTATTTATTTTAAGAGTTATAGTCCTTAAAAATCGTAAAGCGGTGATTTAATTAGAGTTATTAAATGCAAACTAAAATATTTCTTTGATTAAACTTAACTTTTCTTTTTGATTATTTTAAATTTGAGGCTTTTAGTTAAAATAAAATTCGTTTAGAATTAGGAAAAAAATTATACGCGTTGATATAATTTTAATAATTTGATTTTTTTATATTATTTTGAAAAAAATTATATCTCACGATTAATTTATATGGTAACCAAAAGTATTTCGAATAATAAAAATATATAAAAAATTAACTAATTTTTTCTAATTTTGAAAGTAAACATTTTTTTTTGATTTGATTAGAAACTTTCTTTAAAAATTGTTCACTTTTTTTTATTTGTTTTTTTTTAACTATTTTATTTTTGAATAAAGTTTTTTTTGTTTACATTAAGTTGATTAATTCAATTAAGTTATTTATATAAATAGATTTTGAACTCTATTATTAATATTGAAAAAACTAGAAAATTTAGAAAAAACTTAATAATATTGAAGATATAATTATTTTTAAAAGTTTTTTATTTCAAGCAAAAAAAAGTTCAGGACTATTTAAATACTAATAAAAAATTCAAAATATATTTATATAAATAACTTAATTGACTTAATCAACTTAATGTTTGGTAATTCAAAATAAACTTTATTCAAAAATAAAATAGTTAAAAAAAAAAAAACAAATAAAAAAAAGTGAACAATTTTTAAAGAAAGTTTCTAATCCATCGAATATTTATAAGATTGAATTAATAAGAAAGAATGAGACAGAATGAAATAATTGTATGAAATGGAACGGATTGAAATGGCTGGAACGAAGTGGATGGAATGGCTGGAACAGAATGGAAAGAGAATGCTTTTTTTAAGAATGCGTCTCCATTCCGTTCCTCTTTCAGGAACGGAACGTTTCACTTTAGCAAGAACCACTGTATATATAACAAAAAAATAAACCTAAACTATTTTCTTGTTCTAGAAGAAATTGTTCTCGACAATTTTTGTTACTGTTTTGTTTCTCTAAAATATGCAGTATTTAAAAAGTCATTAAATTTTTCTAAATCATGCTGATTAAAATGATTCACATTTATTCGACTTTTATTTCGGAAAATTTGTCACTAGCGGACTTCAAAATTGCCATTCCTACTTTTGTGGTTCAGTAGCCTTCTTCCTCTAACACTAATGGTTAGATATCTTAAAAATTATAAAAACTCAAAAAGTCAATTATATATTAACATTTTATTTTAATTTTACCAATCCGTAATTTACTCAAAAAACAAGGTGAAGTTTAGAACTCTAAGGTGATGTTTAATCAAAAATTTAAAATACAATCTTTAATAAATTGATTTAACTTCTAAATTTTAAAAATTAAAAAAAAACATTTTTAAATAATTTAAAGTGATGGTTACAGAAAAAAGGATATTAATTAAATTTAAAACGCGCTCTTTTGTGGCATCTTCACGTGTGATATCGCTCAAGTTTAACAGTTTAACAGTTTATTACAAAATTTTACAAAAATTTTACAAAATCATCTAAACTCAAAAGAAAAAGGTTAAATAAAATCTAAAAAAATTTAAATCCGCATTCGACTTAATTATAAATTTAGCGTTTCAATGCAAATAAAGGGATGAGGTAATGAAACATAAAAAATATTAAAAAAATCTAATGTTAATAAAACAAATTTTATTGATATAATAAAAGAAAAAATACATAAAATTTAAAAATCAAAATTTTTTATAAATATTCTGTGATAAAACCATATATTTGAATTTTTTTACTAGATTCCTGACATTAAACAAATACAGTGATGATATGACACGAGAATCTTCAAAAAATAAATACTTATTTTTATTACGGCTAGAAACAAATTTTTAATTTTTTTTCTTGTCAATTAATTTTTAGATTTGATGTAAATTTAATAATTTTTGCATAAATAAAGAGTGGAAGTAAACATATTTAAGATTTGAATAAATAAATAAAATTTATTTTCATATTTAGCTGCTCTTCTCAAATATTGACGCATTTAGACCTGGGTGCTTCTGATGACATAGGGTCCTCGTCAAATCCGAATTCTAGCGCTAATTTATCAATTTCAAACAGTAACAATACGAATTCTGATCAGGCGATTTCTTCAAACACTCAATTAAGTCATCAATTCAATCAATCAAATGCAACTACTATAATAAGCCTAGACAACACAACTTTGCACCAGTTAAGTCTTGCCGCTAGCCAAAATGGTCAAAATTTACTCAATGGAGGAACGCATACTTTACAAATAACGCTCGATCCGAACACAAATCAAATCTACATTTGAAGGGGCTACGAATTTTTTAACGTAGGGTCTTTTACAAAGTTAATCGTTCTGCAGATTTATCGTTTTGTAAATTTTTTTCTGATTAAAATAAAATTATTTTGAAATTTGAATTAATATTAGTCTTTTTTTTTTAATTATTTTTAGGCCCGAACCAGGTTTTCGGAACCAAGGGGCTACTTTTTGTTGTTACGATCTGCAATTAAATTATTGTTTTGTCTTTTATTTTTAATTAATATCAAAGTTTAAAAAAAACATAAATAAAGAGAATTTTTAATAAAAATTTTTTTAATATTTAAATTTAGCCCATCAAAGACATTTTTCAAAATTTGCCATGTGACTGCAATGAAGGACCAAGTCTTGATTTCATCTGACTGAGCCTTGGCCTAAATTACTTTTCATAAATTTCTGATAATAATTACCACCCTCAACTTCTTCATCAATTCAAGATCAACATTATATTAGAAATTTGGTTTGTTTAAACTCTTAGGCTAAGAAATAGTAAAAGTAATAATTCAATTTTTTTGTACAACAAAAAATTAATAATAAACTAGCCAACTATTGTTCTTAAATAAAAAAGGTCTATAAATAGTCTTTGAACATATATTAATTGATTAGTATAATAAATATTTTGATTAGTATTTTTTCATTATTTTGATCGGTATTTTACTATTTCGATCAGTATTTAAAAAGCAATGATGAGTACATTTTTTTAAATAAATCAGTAAATAATTTTAAATATTATCATTTTTTTTAATTATTTGATGAGTATTTTTTTATTTTGATAATTATTTAATATATAATGTTAAGTAAAATCTAAATTTTAGTCATGAGACAAAGCTTAAATCTGTTGTGCCACATATCAATACTGGCATGCCTTCCCAAATCTCTATGTTCCATCGGCATGAATTTTGCTTGTTTTTTTAGAGTTTCGAAATAAAAACTCCAAATCGCTTTTCATCTTCGTCGTCATCATCTTCATCATCTCCATAATTTACAAAATAATTTAGCACAAAACCTGTGTTTTCATTAGTTGCTACGTTGTGGTTCCACCAGTCCTCGAATTCGCCTTGACTTATTCTTGTCGGACCAAATTGTTTTGCCGCAATTGAGTTATGTAATTTGAAATTTGTATTTTTTTCTGAATTGGAACACCTTTTTCTTTAATTTTTTCTGAAATTGCTTAAAGCTTCATTCTTAAATCAAAATATTTTTTAATTTCAATTTTTATTTCATCAGATAACCTGTTAGATGCTTGTAAATTGATATGGTCATGTTCATTCTCGCTTCTGAAAACAATAACATTGTCACTGCGGCTGTCGAACAATAGGTCAACTCCAGCTGGACACTGGAATACTTGATGCCATTAGAATTTTTTTTGTAATTGAAAATTTTGATTTGCAGAATTGAAAAGTATTGGTTGTTTCTATGCTGGTAATGTTTCAATGATTTATACATTTTATTTTTGATATTATAAATTCAAATAGTCTATTTTTTTTCTATCTTTAATCATTTCCATTAAAATACATATCGGTACTATTATATTACCGATAAATTAATTATAATACCGATCATGTTAATTAAATACTAATTAACACTATTAATTACTGATCAACCGGATATTGATCAAAAATCACTGATCATTTAAATTATTAACTTTCAAGCCATAGTCTTTAAATATATTTAGACAAATATATTATGTTTTTTTCGAAAGAATTTTTCGATAGAATTTTTTTTTTTAAACGGTCTGATTGAACCGGTCTACCAGTCCTATTTAACAGAGGGAAATATTTCTTATCATCAGCTATATTTATTTAGAGCTATTTTTTTAACAGAAAAATTATTTTTTTATTTTAAAGATATAATAGTGTATTTTTGTTTTATCTTTGCGGAGCTTAAGTTCCTTCAGATTAAAAAAAAAGTGTGTGATTCATTTTTTAAAAATAAAATTCAAATAATGTCCAAGTTCTTATCATTTTACAAAGTAACTCAAAAATTAGATTACAATTAAAGAATAAAATAATTTTAATGTAAAATGCTATACATGCTTTGTAGATTTAAAAATAAAATAATTAAAAAAAATATATTTTTTTAATACATTGATAAAATCGATTTTTAAATTTCAATTTATAAACAGATTTTTTGTAAAATTTATTGTGAATTTTTTTTTCAAAAGTATTTGTATCTAACATTCAAAATTAAAAATTAAATTTAAAAATGAATTTCAAACATGTAAATTCCAAATAAGTAACAAAACGAAAAGATCTTTCCTTCTAACATTTTTTAAATCAACATAAGATGTAAAGCATGATACATTAAAATTATTTGAATAAATTTAAAGATTAATTTTACGATCTAATAAAAGATTTTTGAATTGAAATGATATTTTGAATTGATCATCAACTTCAAGATGCCAATATAATAGTCAAAAATAAAACAAAAAATGGGATTTAAACTATATCACACACAACTAAAAAATGGCTAAAACAAAAAATGACTGGTAAATTAAAAATAGCTAAAACTTTTTGGGGGTGACAAATTTAATTTTTTAGTGATGACAAAAATATCTAATTTTCTGACAAATATATTTGTTGGAATGACTATTTAATAATTTTGGACTGACAAAATATAACCTATTTTACCGACAAAATAAACTAATTTAAAGGATAAAGATATTTATTCAACTAACAAAAATAAAAATTTCAAAAATATATTGAAAAATTTTGAAAAATTTTTCTGGAATAAATTTACATAAATTATAATATCCGACCTTGCTTCCAAACCCTTTGTTGCCTTTTTCTGCTTCCAGACATGAGTGCAACTGCACCACCCGACGACGGGAACTTCAACCAAATGATTTTGCAATCTAAACTACCTTCAAATATACAAAACTATAACAGTAATTCATCGAATCAACTTAAACAAAATCAAATCTTATTCTCACAAATTGTCACAAATCAAGCAAAAAACAATTTCTCAAACAACTTACCCAAATCTATGAATTTTCCCAAAACAATAGAACATGAACAAGAAAATCAAAACAAACAATCATCATACACAGCTAAATTCCTTAACAATGAGTCATTCCCAAAAGAACTAAAATCATACATAAAACTTCAAAACGAAATTAAAAGATGCAAACCTAAGGCAAACATTCTGAACGCATACATAAATCAGAAAAATGAACTAATAATTAGAACTAAGTCTAAAGAAGACCTAGAATACATCAAAGAGCCATGGCCAAAAGATGCTTTTAGACACGGTGTGAAAAACACTGAAACAAAGCCAAAATTCTATATCGCTCTATACAATGTCACATCCGATTTCGATGTTGATGATGAAGAAAACAAATCTTACATGTTAGAAAATTTCAAAATAACTAATATGACTAGAATCAAAAAAAAAAGTTCTAATTTACCTACAAATATAATTAAAGCTATACTAAATGATCGTGAAATATTCAATAAGCTAACTGAAGAAAAAAAAATAAAAATTGGTCATTCAAATATCAAAATATCTCCTTGGAAATTTGACATTCAACCCGACCAATGTTACCACTGCCAGAAATTTGGCCATTTTATGACAAACTGTCCTAATATAAATAAAAAACCTACCTGTCTTAGATGCTCTCAAGACCACTCTCATAAAACGTGCAAAATAAACGACCCAAATAAATTCCGCTGCGCAAATTGCGGCGAAAAACATCCATCCGTCAGTAAAGCTTGTAGCCATATGATTGATGAGATTAAAAGAAAAAAAGAAATTTTAGACAACAAAACAAAAAATAAAATTGTAAATACAAACCGTGTTGAATCCGTCGCACCAGACCAATCAATAAGCAGCAACCCTCAGCCATTTATCATCCCTATTGCAAAAATAATCATGTTTATAATCGACATAATTAAAGATCTTAATACGATCCACGAATCTATTTACGAAAATCCACAATACATCATTGGCATAATTACTAAACACTTCGGACCTTTTTTCGCTACAATTGTTGAAACATATCTGAAATCAAATTTAACTAATGAAAATAAAGAAGAAAGTACTATCGACTCAGATAATGAAATGCTCATTAACAATGATTAATACACTAAAAATCTTACATTTAAACATTCAATCTGTAAACTCGGAAACAAAAATTATTCAACTTACCAATCTAGCTAAAATCTACAAGGCTGATATCATCAGTCTAAATGAAACTTTTCTAAAACCAAACAAACAAATTGAAATCCCAGGTTTTAATATTTTTCGTTCAGATCGTGTTGGCCGCCGTGGAGGAGGCTCAGCAATCTGTATTAAAAACTCCATAATCGTCTCACAAATTTCATTAATAAATTTGACCACTTCTGAAAATGCTATAGGTATTGAAATTCAAACAGGCCAAAAAAACAAAATCGCTATATTCTCTATCTACTCAAGTCCGTCAACCAAATTAAACCAAAGTCTTTTCGAACACATTTCAGCAAACCACAAAAATTACATTATTACAGGCGACCTTAATTGTAAAAACAAAATCTGGCATTGTCAAAATGAAAACTCTAATGGAATTATTCTTGAAAACTTCTTATCTAAAACAAATGCACACATTGTTAACTGCGCCAAAACAACATACAATCGTGGAAAGTCCGTGATCGACCTCTCCATTACGTCTAGCTCTATGCTTAACCATTTTCATTCACATACTGTTTTGAAACACGCAATTAGTGACCACCAACCAACAATCACTATCTTTAAAAATCTAGAACCATTTAAGAGATACCATACAATTAAACGCATTAATTGGGATACCTTCAGAAATGATATTAGCAAAAGACAATCAGCCTGCCTCTTAGAGAACAAAGATGACATTGAAAAAGAAGCCTCTGAATTATTTTACGATCTTAAAAGCTCACTCGACTATGCAACAAAATCAAAATCCTTTATGACGAAAGCCACAAAGCCTGCTGAAATTCCTAAATTCCTCCTTGATCATATCAAGCTTAAACGAAAACTAAAAAGATCGCTAAACAACAACTACACAGAATATCGAAAAAAAATGTATAATCTTATATGTAGACAAGTTAAAAATGGGATAAAAAATTATAAAAATTTTAAATTCAATTTAGATTTTGAAGAACTACACAACTTTAATCAATCCGATTCCAGACATTGGAAGCTAATTAATAAGCTAAATGAATCTACTAGCCCCCAAACAAATAAAACAAACATTAAACTAAAAAATACTCAAAATATTATCACAAATGACCAGGAAGAAATTGTCGAAATTTTTGGAAACCATCTTAAAGACATCTTTACACCAGATTGTAGTCTTGATCACTTAGACTCAATAAATCTTGACCAATTAAATTCTGAATCAAGTGACGAGATCTCAAAGAAAGAATTTATTGATGCTCTAAAAACCTTAAACTCAAAAGCCTCTCCTGGAATAGACAACATAAACAATAAGGTACTCAAAAATTGCCCAACTCCTACACTAATACGTATTTTCAAACTATTCAATGCCTCACTTAAATTAGGATATTTACCAAATGACTGGAAAAAGTCGAAAATCAAAATGATTCACAAAAAAGACAAACCACCTGAAATAGCTTCATCTTATCGACCAATCTCACTAATATCATGTGTTGCAAAATGGATGGAAAAAATAATAAACAACAAACTTCTTAGTTGGCTAGAAGAAAAAAACCACTTACCACCATGCCAGTCCGGTTTTAGAAAAAATATGAGTACTCATGATCACTTTCTTAGACTCTACAACTCAATAATTCAAGGCTTCAATCATAATTCTAAAACAGGGGTCATTTTTTTCGATCTAGAAAAAGCATTCGACAAAATAAATCATAAAGCAATCCTCCTAAAACTAAAATCAATTAATCTTAACTCTAGACTCTATAACTGGATCCACAACTTCCTAAGCGACCGCAAATTTTATGTCTACCACGAAAACTATAGATCTCAAGATTTTAATATCAACTCTGGTGTCCCTCAAGGAAGCTGCCTCTCACCTACATTATTTTCAATATTCTTCAGTGATGTCGTAAACAATATCCCTAAAGAAATTCAAAAAGCCCTATTTGCAGACGATCTGACAATCTGGTTCACCGAAAAAAATCTTAAAAAAATAGAAACTAACCTACAAGAAGCTATAAACTCTATTGAAAATTTTTGCAAATCTTGGGGACTAAGTATAAACTGCTCAAAAACAGTCCACACTGTTTTCACTACAGCTGGACATAGAAAAAACTATGATAAAAATTACAAACTTAACTTACGTCTAAAAAACAACGATATTCCGTTAGAACCATTTCCACGTTTCCTTGGACATACCCTTGATCCGAAACTCAGCTTCAAAAAACATCTCGAATACCTTTCAAAGAAAATATTCAGCAAATCAAACATTATCAAAAAAATAAAAAATTTAAAAATAAAAAATAGCACCTCCCTAGCATTAAAAATCTACAAAAACCTAATCCGTTCAAAGTTCGATTACTTATTCATTGGAATGAATACATCAACCCAAAAAATCCTGAGAGAATGTCAAAAAATTCAAAACCGGATTTTAAAACAAATAAAGTTTTACCCACTAAAAACTCGTATAACATACATCCATTCAAATTTAGAAATTGAACTACTCAAATCAAGATTTAGTAGAATTTTTTAAAAATTCTTATCTACAAGATCTTACCATAAACAAATCAATAGCGACCTCAACGACTATATACCAGATATATTACAAATGAAATTATACACACTTTTAGATATCGCAAAAAAAAAAACACATAGAAAAGAAAAAATGAATAAAAATTAAATTAAATTAAAAAAAGAAAAAAAATTAACATTTCAATTTAAATTTTAAAATGACTAAAAAATTGACTTTTTTATCATAGATGAAAAATTATAGAAACTCATTTTTATTTTTATTAGCATCTATTTTTATATCACTATTTTTTCAACTTTAAAATCTATTGTAATCTTTTTATGAACTTATTACAGTTGGCTGAAAGGAAGGACTAAGATCCATTCCAAACTGCCAGGGTTTATAACCCAGACTATATTTTTAATAATAATAAATAAAAATAAAAATTTATACAAAAAGCTATTCGAAAAAATAATAAAAATAACTAATTTTTCATGGGTTTTTTTACTGTTGATTTTTTTTGGCCTACCTCGTTTTCTCGGTAAATCTACATCTACGACTGTTACTGGAGCATTTAGTGCTTTCTCAGCTAAAATTGATTCTTTAGATCCTTGCTCAAGTTCGGAGTCATTATCAGAACTATTCAAGATATAATCTTTTTAGTAGAACAAAGCTATCAAATTTTAATATATGAAAAAAAGGATTTTAATTTTGTAATTTATGTAAGGTTTGAGAGAAAATTCACAATGCCACCTAAATGTATTTTTCTGAATAACAGATTTTGTTTTCAAATTTTTCATTATCTTGGCTTGAGTCTTTTTAGAATGTTTAAAAAATTTGGAAAATCTAATAATACTAAAATAAAAATAATCTAACTTTAAAATTTATTTACAATTAATTGAAAATGGAATGATTTTGAGTGTAATTAGATTTAAAATAGTTACATGAAAACCAGCAAGCTGAACAGAATAAGTAAAAAAGAGCTAAAATTCAAACGATGAATATTTGACGATCGATTGCACCCATCCGTTGTGCATGTGTACAAACAAGAATAATAGATTCGTGAGTCTTGAGGTAGATTGATCTCATTGCAGGAATTATCCATGTGTCTTGAGCTGCAGAATCTTCTTGTTCCAACTATAGCGCCGTACATACCAGTTGTTTTAACGCAAAAAGCAGCGTTTTGCACATGATCACATCTCTCTGGCTGGACGTCATCTCGGTCCCATGATTCTGGACAATACTCGTCCACCGAACTGTCACATTGATAGCATAAAAGACCTTTATTTTTAATTAATAAACAAAGCAAATTAAAAAATATTTTTATCTAAATTTACCACTAGTTGCTCTGATTGAAATGCAAAAAACAATTAAAAATAAAAATTTATAGAAAAAAGCCATTCTAAATTTAGAAATGTTTAATTAAATTTTTATTTAAATTTAAAAAAATACCAAGAAAATCTATTGACCAAGAATAGAAAAGATTATCTCAAAAAATCTATTCAATAAACTTGATAAAAAAATATTATTTTCTTCAGTTATCTATCAATTATGTCTTGATATAGTATCTCTTGACACCAAATTCAAAAAATTATTTTTTAATTCTAAAACAGAACACAAAGTTTTTTGCCCACAAAATTTAAAAAAATTTTAAATTTGAAAATTCTTTTATCTAGATATCACAAAACAAACGAAGGTAAACAAAAAAAATTAAAAAATTTGGGGTGACATAAATTACGAAACAAAAATGGAATATTTAAAAATTTTTGTAATATTCAAATTTTCTAAATTCATTTGATTAAATCTATTTCTGGTCAAAATCAGATCTGCCTGTCTTAAAAAAGACTCGGAATCAACGTATATTAAACATTTACATATAATTTTTGTAAACTTCTTGCTATAAATTTGAAAAAAAATTAGCTTCTTTTATATATAGTCTTTTGATGGACATTTAAAAATTCTTTAAATTATAAGATAAACAGAATTTAGTGACTAAAATGTAATAAAAAAGTCTTAAATAATGCAAAATTTAGATAATGAAAGTATCTTTTTAATGGATTTAAAATAAGTTATTTTAGGATTATCTTTTTTATCAATATCAAAAGATGTTTAATAGACAGATTATTAAAGTTAAATATAAAAAAAAAATCCCGTATTTAATCTTGGAAGTCGCTTTTTAATTTTGTCAAAAGTCTTAATAATTTGAAAATGCCATATTTAATTTCGAAAAATTTCCAAATGAATCAAAAAATTCTTTTTATATTTTTCTAAAAAATTAGAAGACTTCGAAAGTGTTATCTATTTTACTAAATTAAATTTTTTGTCACTTGCCGAATATTCTTAAAATTTTTTTGCTATTTTAAATTCAAAAAATTATGACAACAAAGCAGGATAAAATATTCAAAAAATAATTATTTTGATCTTTAAAATTGTAATTAAATGAATTTACAAAAATCATTTTTTTAATTAATACCCTGATTCGTAAATTAAAATCACTAATAAATCAATAAATTACAAAAAAAATCATTTAACTTTTTTAAAAAAATGGCAAATTTTAAAATTAGTATCTAATAAGCTAAAAAGATTGTAAATCTCCAAAAATATAAATTTTTCTATTAAAATTTTATCTTCTTCATTTTTAAATTAACTAAAAACCAAATTTCAAATAACTTTTTGAACAAATATTAATTTATTTAAAAAAAAATGCCAACAAAAATGTCATTGATTTCAATTTACACAATATTGAATAGATAGATCTAAAATCTAGTTGACACCCTCTTGACTATTTTGTTCCTGGTAATCATTTACGACTTGAATTAAGTCCTTGCGAATTGGTGTTTTCTTGGAATCAAGCTTTAATTTTTTAACTTTGTTCGGATCTTTGACCTTAAATCCTAAATTAAGATTGTCAATGGAGTCGGCTGAGGAGACAGAGCCTGATTCATTCTCCTCTTCGCTTCCTTCGGACTCTTCTTGTTCATCTGAGTCAGAATCCGATTGAGCCACTAGAGCTAAATTCATCTCAATATGTTCTTGCTCATCGTCAACATTCTCAATATTGACCTGGTCTGGATTTTCCTTATACTCTTCAAGCAACTTATCTGTCGACTGCTTAAGCATTGGCAAAAAATCTCTAACTTTACTTAATGTGGAACTTGGTTTAAATTTTTTGGTCTCCAGTTTATTAATTAGAAATGGTTTGTATTTTTCTATTTTGTTAACTTCGAGCCACGCTCTTTTTTCTGGAGACTTGAGAGTAGTACTTGGTTTTGACTCTTCATTAGCCTCATCTTGGTCGGAATTTATGTCTACATTAGCTTCATTTGACATTTTTTTCTTTAGTACAAATTAATACAAAATTATTTTTTTTATTTTCATATTTAATTTACCTTTAAGAACGGTCAGTCCAATAACCTATATTTTTTTTTGTATTTGAATTAAATTTAAAAATTCTAATAAATTAATTTGAATGTTAAAATTAATAATGTAGCGACCGAAGTTTAGTCTGATCAATTGAATTAGGTTTTATCAAACATTATTTTTATTTTAGAAAAAATTTTTTTTAATCAACTAAAAAAGTCATGAATTTTGGTAAGGTAATTTTTAATTTGTGGACCCGAGAGTACTTTGCACTTTTTTCAATTGATTTTTATTATTTGTCAAAAAAATTAATACTGGGCAATTTGGAAAAAAATTCAAATTTTTAATTTTATGATATCTTTTTAAAGATCTCGACGAGCTGAAACCAAAAATGTCAAAAATTTTGAAGACGGACCATTCTTTCAAAAGTTATATGAGCTTAAAGTCTAAATAGGCTTATTACTTAAAATGACAGTATCTTGGTCATTTCTAAAGCTTTTAAAATAATTTTTTTAAAATTATGTTCAGAAATAATAGAGGAATTAAAAAAAAATAATAGTAATGTTATTTCACAAAAAAATTTATCTTACAGTCATGAAAAGCCAAAAAATTGATTATGTAGCTGTTTATGACCCCCCAGAACCCGCATGTCAGTGGACAGTCGACCTGAAAAAAAAAATCTTCTTAAACTTATTTGAGTGTCTAAAACATAGTAAAAATGCAAATCCTCAACGAGATCTTTAAAAAGATATCATAAAATTAAAAATTTGAATTTTTTTCCAAATTGCCAGTATCCTTTGTCCTTCCATCGAATCTAAAATCCAATATTTTAATGAAAAAAAATATACTTGTAAAAATATAGTTTATATTTTCTTAATAATTAAAAATTTCAATTTTTTTTTTAATTAAAAAATTTAATTTAAATTTAAATTATAAAATTTACACTTATTGGTTAAAATTTATGGACTTAAAAGTCAAAAATTGAAAAAAAGTGAGCTCACGAATTTGTTCAGTATTTTGTCAGGTTTCTGATTTTCGGAAACTCCAAAAATTTTCGTCTCCGGTCAATTTTAATAGTTAAATCTTATTTTTCTTAAACAAAACAATACATCATTTTGTAATTTAGGTAAAGAGCTGCAAGAATCTGTATAATAATAATTAAATATGTTTACAAAATCATTAGATTTATTAGAACTAAAAGGATACAACTAACAATTTTGGTGCTAATCTTTGAATTATTTTTTAACTTTCTAAAAAATTGGCTTTAAATATGTGGTCGAAAAATTCAAATTCAGATGGTGCTGTAGTTTTGACATGCGGGAACCATAATAATTTCAATTATTTAATAAATTAAAGAGATAATTTTTTTTAAATTGACAAAAACGATAAAATAAATTTACCTACATTCAATGTACTTTTGCATTGTCTAAGCTCCTTTTGGCAAATTTAAAATAAATAAATTTAGTTTATTCTATCAACAAAAAACTTGAAATTATAAAAAAATTAATTAGGGGTTTTGGACTATCTTGTTGCTTTACTTTAAAAAAAATCAGCCTTTTAGATTTAAATGCGATTTTAAAATGGAATATTAAAATCGATACCGCAAATAATGAATAAAATTCCCCAAATATTTTTTTTTCCAAAATGTTAAACAAAATTGACAAAAAACTATTTAAAGAAAAAGGATCCACAATTTTTATCTTTGTAAATTATTAATTGATATACAAATTATAAAATGAAAATAATATTAAAAAATTTATTTAATACAGAGTCGTTTAAAAGTGACAAGTCTCAATTCATGTTCGGAATTTTTTTTTTTTTAAGTCCAGACTTGGACTTTAATTTGGGACTTTTAAACAACTCTGATTTAATATTATAATTGCTATCTTAACATTTCCTCTTATTTTTCATAACCTATCAATACTTGAATTTCTAAAAACTGTCATTACTTTATTCAATTGATCTTTTTTAGTTTCTATAATATAATTTCAATTTATTTATAAATTAAAATAAAAAAAAAATAAATCTTTTATTATTTTTATTAGAAATTAAAAATTCAATTTTAAAATTGAATAAAGAAATGTTAAAAAAAATATTTCTTAAGAAAATTAAATTTTAGTAAAAAAAATGAAAAAAATAGCGTTTTTTTTACTAATGGCGTAATTGTTTTTTCAAATTCTCTAATAGCTGTAATCGCATCTTAATCAGATAAGATCATTTTTTTTCTAACAGAAAAATATAGCTAATTCAATTACAATTCAATTGTGTTATTATCTTTTAAATGGTTTTATAAACGATTTTTTTTCTCCTTGTTTAACTAAAATTTACATTTTTCCCGTCTTTCTGCAATAAAAATTTTCGTAAAATTTCGTTTTTTTTCAATTTTCATTTGAATTTTCTTAAAGAAGGGGAAAATTCCTAAAAATCACCAATTTTTTAGCCCTTTTTAAATTTACTAAAATTTACTCGAATTTTAAAAAATTATGTAAATTAATAAATTTTATTTAGGTTAAATGACGTAAAATTTCGTAAAAAAACTATAACTTTTCTTGAATAGCATATTCCATTTAATTAAAAAATTTATAAAAAAATTTGACCTTTATGATTAATGGAATTTTTGCTCTATTCTACATCCAAGAATATAAGTTCATTTCTTTTAGTCTAAATATCTTAATTTTTTTGTCGATTTTAGGCACTTCTTCTCAAAGATTTTTAACATTTTATCAGAGCTCTTTTAAGAGTGAAAAATAAATAAATTTAATTCATGTGTGTCAAATTGAAATCTTAAGAGGCATTGTCATGGAGCAAAGTAAATTATTAAAATACATTTTAGAACCAGATTTATTCTATTTAGATAAATTTCAGTGTAATTGTTTTGCAATAAAATAGCCATGGAAATTAAAGTATAAATTTGAATTTGAAGGCATCCAGATCTAATTACGCTTCCTATAATGTAAGATGTTAAATTTTTTTTAAATTTTTTTTTTAAATATTTAGAGTGAATGTATAAAATATGATTACAAAAATGAAAAACGTTTAGACTGCCTGATAAAGTGATTCTAGCCTTAAAATGGCATTGCTTAGTTTCAAGTAAATTCTCATCAAAAATAAACAAATTGAAATTATTTTCTTATTTTAAATAGTTTAATCTTCAAAAATATGTGAACAAATTTTTAAGTAAATATATATTGTAATAGAGTAAAATTATGATATTTTACGAAAATTACCAAACCTTTAACTAGCTTGTTATTTTAATACTTTGTCTTCTTCATTTTCTCACTTTTTTTAAATAATTTTCCTTATTTTAGAAAAATTTGATTAAGAAATTTTTTTAGCATATGATACGAGGTTTTTCATTCAAACAAAGATTTAGGCACTTTTTTAATAAATCTTTTGTATGATCTTTACTCAAAAAAACTAATGAGAAAATAAGTCAATCTCATCTTGTTAGTACCGGTCCCAGTCCCATCTCATTAATTCCCGCCAATGCTCTCATTTATTAAATAAGTCCTTTCAGTTTTAAAAAATTAAAAATTTTTAACAAGAAAATTTTATTTCTAGGCAAAGATCTTTTTCATGTGTTCCCAGTCCTGGTCCAAGACAGCCCAATGGTGGTGCCTGTAAAAACTAGGACGGTTTTTTTAAATTAATATTGATTTGGTTTTAACAATTTTTTTAAGAGGATATATTAAAATGTCACAATAAAATATTAACTATTACTTAAGATTACACGTCAGAAAAAATCACAGAATTATAGAGACATTTGAGTCTGCCACTCTGGGCGCAGTAATATGTTCTTATTGTCATATTTTCAGACAAAGACTCGTTCTGCTTTGCCGATCGGCATTTTATAATTTCATTAGCTTTAATTAATGGTTTATGCCTCCTCCAGACCCTTGCATTCTGGATATGCATGTCTTGTTATTTTTTTTTGAAGGTGGTTCAAAATCTCCAGCATCATTTTCTGTTAATTCATAGTCTTTCCGATTTCTCAATGGCAAAATTGAGGAACTAGACTGATAATTTGAGTCAAATCGTAATTTTCTTTTGCTTGCAGTGAATTCATTTTATTCTTTAAAATTTAGAATTGATTATACTTTTTTGAGATTTCGTTTTCAAAAAGTGTTTATTTAATAGTTAATTTAAAAATTTTGAATATAATTATATCTATCTTTTTTTTTCTATTTTTTCTTAGATTTTTACAAAAAAAATAGAGTAAAATAAATGGTAAAAGTTTTTGAGAGAATTAACCTAAAAGTATTAATTATGTCTATCTGAGACTTTTAATATTTAATGTGATAATCAATTAAATAAAAGACAATTAATTTATCTTTATGACTGATAATACATTTTTAGAACAAGTTATATTTTTATAGGATCCTTTATATATTTATAAGACGTATTAAATATTTATGTTAAATATTCTTTTTTTAATTCAAAAATTCTATTTAAATATTTAAATATTTAACGTTTTTAAAACTATTTTATTATTAATTATTCATATTTTTAAATTGTAATAATATTTCGGGTCTAGTCGCTTAGATGAACCATATTATGGGAACAATTCTTGTTATCGGGTTTTGTAAACTGTTAGTTCATCTAATTTTTTTGTTCACGAAAAGTTGAACCAAAATAAGATTGGGTGAACAAAAAATTTTCTAAGATTTTAGAGAAAAATTTTTTTTAAATAATATTAATAATATTTTTTGAGATTTTTTCATTTAGCTTTTCGATATTCTTGATTTGGAGACCTAAGTTAATTCCGAAACTTAACTTAATGTTATGTGAAAAATGTGCTTCAACTGGATCAAGATCACCCCCTAGAATAAATTTTCCACACCTTTTTTAGATATGCAGGAAAAGTTCAAAAGGAAGCACACTATTTGGTGAATTATTAAGACTAAAAATAAAAAATTGAGTCTTATTAAATATTATCTTAAAACAAAGAATGTGTGCACAGTATTTATCAAATAAATTACTCTGCTTATACTCAATATTTTCCTGTAACCAAATAGATATTCCTCCTTTATCTCTCAAATTTTGTACCACTTAGTTATTTTATTTTAATATTACATTGAAATTTTTTCAAATTGGTTCCATAATAGGTGAACTATGGTTCACCTAACCAACTAGACCCAATATTTCTTAATAATCAAATAAAAGAAGTCTTAATCGGTCCTTAATGTAGTCTGTTGATTGACATTAAAAGCAAAAAAAAACTTTTAAATAGCCTGCAGTCAGAGAATTACATAGATTTTTTGCAGACTTCTGCAGTAGATGAAGCAAAAGCTGTTCCTATTTATTTCATCTGTGGACCCATCTTACGACTGTTACTGCAAAAACACATCAATTTTTTTTATTTGTATTGAATATTTGCTTGAAATTTTACAATACCTCTCACAAAGATAATACCCCTAAAAAATCTTTTTCTTAAAAAAACTAATTTGAACGTGAATTTAATAAATTTTTTCTTAACAATTAAAAATTATCAAGACTAATTTGATTTATTTTGTTCCATGATGACTAGGATGATCTGAGAGTTCATCACTTTTATTACGAACACTCGACCTTCAATATCTGAATAAGAAATTTTCAGGATCTAATAAGAAATGTCAAGAATTGATTCTTTTTATATGAATGATACTAAATCTTTGCATCTAATAAAAAAAAACTCGAGAAGTTTTTTAGACTCCTTTATTGTATGAAATCATTTAACTTTTTCACGATGATTGTTAGATATTTTATCAATTTTTAAACTACAGAACGGTTGAATCATGGAAAAAGCTACCAAAAGAAGCAATCAGCAAGGACAATTAATAATTTCAAGGCTCAAATTGATAAAGAAATATTCAAATTGAATTCATAAAGACTGCAATAGCCTTAATGACTAATCGCAAAATTTTCACTGGTATAAAGCACTATACTACAGTAACATCTACTACAACTTTGATTTTTTCAGCAAAATTCAAATGGAATTTATTTTTAAAATAAATTCATACTGATTATTTTTCCTTAAAAATTTTATTTTATTTTTCAAAAATTTATTTAACACTTCAAAGATTTCATTATTTTTTTATTTATAAGGGATTTTTACTGATAAATTGGCCTGTGGCTATTGAAAATAAAATAAAATACAAGTTTTTTTAAAATCGAATAGGACTTTAAACGTATAAAAATATTTTACAATTTTTTTTTAATTCATAATCAAATGCTAAACTTTATAATACACTGTCCAAGATCTAAAAAAAATTTCGGATATCTTACCTAATGTCAATGAGCCCGGTAAAAACCAGTATGGAAAAAAATTTTAAAAAGAGTCAATTTTTTTAAATGTTACACTTTCAATAAGATTTTAATTTTTTATTTATTTTGAATAAGAGCATTCTATTTGGGTTTCATGTACTATATGCACTTTATACCATACATTCCAATGTTTTTGCTTTCCTAGTATAATATTTTATGAATTTTTTGATTGATACTGACCAGTTTCCCTAACTTTTATGTATTTTATGCCATAAAATCTTTGATTAGTGTTCCTAGAATGTTATTTCCTGTGGATCTTCCAAAATAAACTATATAATACCGCTAAAGACATCTGACGGCATCTTTCACTTAGTCAAACTATGGTTTATTTTTTTATGGTTTGTTTATGCTCAGCTTTCTTTAACTTAAAATAAAGTTTTTAATTTTTTAATAAAAGTTGCGTTTGGTGGTCTTATCTTTTTATATTCTTTAATATTCTATAAAGTAAACACATAGTTCCCTTTTTAAAGCATTTCCAACTCGAAAACTACATAAAGGACATAAAAGTTACATTGAGTCTGGAAATCATTAAGCATATATTAATAAAATATAGATACATTCTAGATTTTAATGGTTTGATTGACAATAGATGAATTATCTTACCCTGGTCTTAGATAAAATCTTATGGGTAGGATTTAGGCTAAGTTTATAATTTAATTAAAGAATCAATAATGAAGAGGTTTTATGCAACATGGGTATAAATTTTTTCAATTCAATTCAAAAGTGACAATTTGTCAAAAAAATATATCATTCGGTGTTTTTACGCTTCAAAAGGATTCATAAATATTTTTTCTTCAAAAATTTAATTATTTGTTTTGCGGATTTTTTTAGATGCTAGAATATGAATTTCAAGTCATAAATCAGTGAAATATTAGTGATTAAGTAATTTTAGATTTTAATAATTAAGTAGCGCTCAGAAATTATTTGGCGCATTTCTAAAAGTCTTCATATTTGGTAAAAAAACTTTAGTTAAAATATTTATTGACTGCAGAAATGAGCAACTCAGCGTCATCACTGGATCATATAAATAGATCAATTAAAAATGAAGGAATTAAGTTTATTTTAAGCTATTTGGTTGTGTTATTCGGCCTGGTGCTGATTTACATATTAATTATATTAATCAAACATAAAATATTTGATTTTTTTATACGATTGTTTGTTGCCTCAGCCAAAAACAACAAAAAATAATAAAATGATAAACACCATGCTCAATGGTATAAACAAAATTTAATAAGAATTTTGTTGATATTTTCATTCAATTATTCAAATAGTATTTAGGAAGTCTATAGAAATAAAACTATTCCAATGTAATAAGCCATTTTAATTTTATTGTCGAAACTTAGCATTCAATATAAACCAAATACTTATTGGCTTTATTTTCTCATTTTTAATCGAATTCTTCTAATCTTGTTTTTATGACTTTTACATTTATGTTTTCACTTAAATATTTTTGAATAAAAATAATTAATCAAGTTTTTTTTGTTGAAAATTTATTCCATGCTGATAAAATATATTTTCAGCTTGTTTTTTGTTTTTTTAATTAGCTTTTAAAAATGATCACTATTCAATAGTCAATAATTTTTCAGTTTATTTTAGAAATTTTAATGCTTTTTGAAATTCATCTCGAACAATTCAGAACAACACTATTAAGGTTAGTCTAAAAAGTCATATATTTTTTGTTGTTGCCAGAATTGAGCTATTTTAAGCGAAGATTTTAAATCTGATTTAAAAATTTTGAGTTAAAAAAATTTTATTTTTCATTTTGTCTACCTTTAGTTTTTTTTAACATCGTGTGGTGTTTATTGAACAAATAGCTAAGAAAACAAATTACATGATGTATTTGCTTTTAATTTAATTGATTGGAATACTTTTTACTATTAGAATTAATTAGATGTTTTGAATTTACCTCCTTATGCAAATTATTTACCTCAAAAATCAATTTTTTAAATTTTTTTTCCCCTATTTTAAATAAAACAAGACTAAAATTTTAGTTCGATCTTATAGTTTTTATGTGTGAGAATAATAGTTTAATCTTTTCCTGGCACTTAAGTGAACCATTCATCGATGGACAAGTAAAAATCGAAATTCTTTTTGGCCAAGTTCCCTAGATAAATCTATCTTTCCTTGAAGCTTAATAATTAAAGACAAAATAACAATATTACCTCTATCTCTAATATATCTCATGATTATGAGTACTTGAATTATATAAAAAATTAGAATTTTTTATTTAAAAAATTAAGTAAAATTTAGATTTAAAATAAGATAAAAGATTTTTTATAAGTTAAATTAAAAGTAAAAGATTAATTTTACGTTTATCTTGCAGATCTATAGAAAATGAATTAAATTGACTAAATTTATGTTTTTTTTTTACTCAGTTTTATTTGGTAAGGTGTTGTTTGGGCTATTACTAAAATTCATACTTGTTGTTCTAAGATAAAAAACGGACCCTTACTTTTTGGCCGAAATACACTACAGCTTATAATGTCCGACTCAATAAATTTAATTATTTTAAAAATTTATAATTTATGAATTTAATTTCATCAGTTTTTTAAATTTAAAAAACTTTGAAAAATTTAAAAATTAGAAAAAATATTTTTTCTTGGTCGCAACTTTCAACTTCAAAATTATTTAAAATTCTAACAAGATTCTTTCTTATGTGATTACAGCAAAGAATAAAATTAGAACAAAAAAAAAAATTTTCCTCAAAGCTTCATTTAAAGTCTCATCATCGTCTGTTTCCATTAGTTTAATGTCCAACATAGAGAAATTCTTTGTAAATGATATCACTTTCTCTTAATTTACATTTTAAAATAATAATAAAATAATTCAAAATCTTTTTCGTAATAAATTGAATGGTGATCAGTTTCGTACAAAGACAGATTTAGATACGTAAAACAAGATTCATAAAAGCTCAGTTAAAATAAATAGTTTGATTATTAGAGTAATGATTTGATACAAGGATTTTATCATATTTACGTTAATATCCGTAATTTGACAAAAATTATCGTAAAACTTTTCTCTATTATTTAATTTATTTTAAGTAAAAATTTTTCAAAATTAAATTTTTTTATAAAATCAAATGGCATAATTGCACAATTTATTTGTTGAAATTTTAAATAATTTTGAACTTGAAGATTGCCACCAGGAAAAAATAATTCGAATTTTTGAATCTCAAAGTGAAAGAGAAAATAGTTTAATAGTACTATCTATACTATAAATGATAGGTTCCGGCGACTACAAGGTTTCTGATATTTCTAATATCGTAAATTCTTAATTTAAAAAACTGATAAAATTAATTACATAAATTGCAAATATTTTGAATAATTTAAATTTATTGGGTCTGAAATTATAATTCGTAGTTTTTTTAGGCCAAAAAGAGCTTAGCTAATGATTTTGTTGAAAAGAAAATTACCTTTGCTTAACATTGTTATAGTACGGCACTGTATCAAATATTTAATTATTAGTCAAGAAAGCGAAAAATTCTTTTTTTTTAGGTTTAAAAAAAATCCTGTGAATATTATCCAAAAGAGAGCTTATGGCAAACAGAATAAAAATACATAAAAAATATAAATAAAAAAATTAACTTAAACAAGATAAAATAAAATAAAAAATATATAAGAAAAAAAGGATATGTAAAAATCAAAATCCATTAATTAATGGATTTTTATTCTGAATCGAATCATTTAAGTAATTTCCATTTAGTTCCCTAAGTCTATACTCTAGAACTTTAATGCCAACTAATCTATGTATTTTTTCTCGGAAATTTAACCATTAAATTACCTTAATAGTAAAATGTTGGTAAATCATTTAAATAAATCGAAAAAATGATAGAAATAATAGAAAATAATTAATTCATTTTATAATATCTGCTTGCTGAAATAATAAAACTTGAAATAAATATAAGCTTCAAATAAAATATTTTTTTATGAATAATTTCCTTTTATTAAATCTAAAATTTTAAAATAATCATGTGCATAATTATTTATTGAATTTTTTTTTCAAATTTCTCTCAGAAAAAAATGAACAAAAACGATCATTTCTACTTAATTTAAATAAATTTTTTTTCTTTTAATTACTTTTATTTTAAAATTTTATTATCGCCACAATTGGCGTAAATAGAGAATAAATAATAATAATTAGCTTTAAATTCCATTCTTTGTCAAATACTTCGGCGATACCAGTGTAGACTTCATCTAAAGCGAAGCCTTTAAAAGGGATACATTAAATGATGTCAATACATTTTACTAGGCAAAACAATCTTAAAGATAAAAAGTCATCTTATACTCTAGAAATAAAGTTTTCATTCATTAAATCTTCAATCATTTATTCTTTGATAAAACTTTCCACCACTTTGCAATACAGGAAGATAATTGCTTTAGTTATTTTATTTATTTAATTCAAATTAACCTCTATTAGGAGAAGTAAAATTAAAAGTATAAAAATTTTGTTTATAATAAAAAAATAAAATAAAAAAAACTAGAAAAATAGTTACTTATATTGAAAGTAAATTCCTCTGGACATAAAAGGTGAATTGATTTAATTTGGTTTGATTAATTCATTTAGAAGGATTTTGAATTTTTTGAATCTTAAGTTATCCAAAAAAAGCTCAATAGAATCCAAGATACCGTCACAAATGTAAAAGTCACGCTTAAGATCCAATTTCAGCTTACCAGTACTATTTAATAGTGATTCAAGATTTTTTCCTGTGAACTCTAACAAGCGCTTGAGATCATTTCCAAAGGAAAGGGGAGAACTGTTGAAAATATTAGAACATGTATACTGAAATATATTTGAAGCTAAGGCGTTGAACCTAATACAACTAAAAAAAAATATTCATTTTAATTTTTAATTTTTTAATTTTTGAAATTTATTCATTTCTTTCTTTACCTACCCTTATACCATGATCTGTATTTCATTTTTAATACATTATTTGTTGATATAAAACGATTGTTCGTTCCAAATCTACACTAATCTTTCAAGAGGCTGAAAGGAAGGACTAAGATCCATTCCAAACTGCCTGGGTAATTACCCGAACTATTTTTTTAAATAAAAAAAAAAAAATAAGCAGATAAAAAAGATTTGTAGATAAAACTTTTTATAGAGGAAGAGACGTGGTTCATTTTGTTCAACAAAAAAGACGCTGAGAATGACTTCTGGACTTGTCTTAATTTTTCCATTAATTATATACATTTTCTATTTTGCTCTTTAAAAATAAGATATTATTTTAATGATATCTTTTAATGTTTTTTTTTATGCTATTTTTTTAATTGGGAGCCATTACCACCCTAGGAAATTTAATTATATAATAATAGGCATTTTTCTTGGAATAGTAAAGAACGTAGTGTGATTTTTATCTGGAAAAATAATAATTAAATCATTTAAATTATTTGACTTGGACTTTGACAGAAATTTTTTTGTCCAGAACAAATAAAGCTAATGCAGATGGATTTAACTTGTTAAAATTTTTATATAAAACTTAATATCATTTTATTATTTAAAAAAATTTCACGATAAATTAAATATTAGCGATTGACTCGATTTCAAATTTTTAAAATGGAAATTTATGCCTCTTTTCAGTTATAAGAAATTTTTGGTGAGTTCTTGTTAAAAAATTTTATTATTTACTTCAACGAAAATCCAAAGTGACAATATTTTATAAATAGAATAGATAATTAAACTTTTCTGTCAATTATTTAATTGATCGAATTGTTTTAGCGATGAAATCGAATTAGCTTTATGGACACAAATTGAAACCTGAATAAATACAAAATTTTAAGATGCTATTGAAAAAGTACAATATTTGAATAGAATCTTGAATATAAGGAAAATTTGAATTTATAGTAGATTAATTTCAATTTTGAAACTAAATTCGACAACTATCAATTTTTTAATTAAAATTCGAAATTAACCTAAATAAAAAAATTAATTGAATTTTAGATAAACTTTATCTAAAATTCAATTAATTTATTTATTTATTTTATTCAATTAATTCAACTAATAATTCAAAAATTTTAATATTTGAATTAAATATTTGAAAAATTGAGTTTTTAAAATATTAGGTTTTTCTACTCTTGAAGACTTGTTTTAATCAGAACAACTATTTTCTGGTGCCGTGTTAGATCGATGGGACTATCGAAATCCAGAAAATGTTAGAAGAGTGGTGTTGAGTGGTGAAAATCTGGTACGCTTTTAATATCGAAGTCGAATTAAAATTTAATCTTTTTTATGATTTTATTTTTTAATTAAAATTATTTTTTTAATTATTTTTTTTTATTAATTTTTATTTTCAAATATTAAAATCGATGATTATTTTATTCAGTTTTTAATCCAAAAATTTTATTTATTCGAATTTTTATTCGAACATTCTTTTTTCATATATTTCAATAGAAATTCAATTTTTAATTTAAATAAATTAATTTTCAAGTATTTTTTTCAAAATTATTAAAATTCAAAAATTAAATTCAAACATGATTTTCATTCGAAATGATACTTATTCGAATATCGGGTTATTATCGGTAAAATGCATATTCGATTTCATCACTAAATTTTTTAGAACACATTTAATGATCAGTCAAATATAAAAAATAATTATTCAGTAAAAAAAAAATTTTTTATCAGTAAAAAATTTAATAATAAATTCCAAACAATTTTGTTGGCAAATCAAATTGTCTTATTTTTTTATAAAAAAAAATAGAAACTTGAATACTAGGGACATTTTAAAATGAAAAAACCCATTTTCATTCATATTTTTCTGAAATATTAAGAATAAATTTTTAACCGGTAATTATTAATTTAAAAAATTGTGGAGATTTTAGAATATAAAAAATTGATTAAAAAAAGATATTATTTTTATAAAAAAATCCTTTTTTAAATGTTTTAGGATTTTGAAATTATTTCAACATTTTCTTGGATAATTTTTATACAAAATAAAACAATAATCAGATATATTTAAATTTAATAAAATTGATTTCAGATGATTTTAATAATAAAAGCCAGGTAGTTTAAAAAAGAATAGAAAAAATTTACTACTGTTTTCTTTAAACTAAAAATTTCATTTAAAAAACACGATTATTTCGGAAATAAAAAGTTTTCCTGAATAAATGGAGCCAATAAAGCCATCTATCGGGAAGATGCGTGAGTTGAAAAATTTGTTTTCTCTAATTTAGCTCTTTTAATACACTTTTACCTTAATTAATTATTAAGAAAATTTACATTGAAATTTTACGAATTTCCTCAACTACTTGATGATTTTGAGTGGAGCTATTTCCCTAATCAAAAAATATTCCCAAAAGACTTTTTCTTCTCGAAAAATATCGTGTCAAAATTTCCTTCCTCGATTAAAAAAAAAGATTTATCAATTATTCAAAAGGTGTTTGTGCTGAGAATTGACTGGAAAAACATTTTTCTATTTAATTTTTACATAATTTTATATTTTAAAATTAATATTTTAATTTGCTAAATTTAATAAGATTGAATATTGATTATTTATTTTAGAATCTATTCCCTTGATTTAGATACATCAAAAATTCATAATGAAATCCCGCTATGTTAGTCGTTTTTTATCTTCAGAATGAACCCAGGAAGTAATTTCCTATCAATAGTCATGTTCAACATTTCAACTATAAATCATTATAAAAGATACAAGTTATTTAATTTATTGGGAGCTAACAGCTCACTGCATGTTTACAATAGCGGTCCTCATCATGTATCTACTAGTGGAAATTATTACATAGCAGGTGTTGTATTTATGATAGCAGTGATAATTCTCTTGCTGTATGTAAATTTATATCATGATAACTGTTTGACAGATACATGTGAAGACATTTCCAAATTGCCAGTGTGTTCTTGTATTAAATGTTTTTTGGTGTACGAAGAAAGTCTGAATGAAAATCAGCAAACTCAAGAACCAAGCAAAAGTATTGAAATTGAAAAGCCACTTCAAACGTCTTACATTCTCCAAGCGGTTTAGCATTTTTCTAAAATATTTTTTTTTATCAACTTTTAAAATAAAAATGATTAATATTAACCCAAATTTGGATACTCCAAACTATTTTTAATTGATTTTCTAAAGGCTTTATCTTTAATGTCAAATTTTTTTTTAATTATACAACTAACCGATAATGAGAACTATTTTTGATTATTTATTATTGATGGCATCAAGCAAAAAGAGTACCACTGTATAAGTTCATTATTCACCTACATTACATTGATTCACCTTTTAGTTTTAATAAAATTTTAAAAAGTGACCATCATATTTAATTATCTTATTTTCAATAATTTTTCATTAGGAGGTTAAAAGAATGAAATTGATAAGATGGTACAATTGCAGTTGATCCCAGATTTTATGAAATGTCAAGGGAAAAATTAGTTTTTTGTCCAAAAATTTGATTAATAACAAAAACGCCATTAGATAAATTTTGTTAAAAATTGTAATTTTTTCTAATCCTCAAAGGAGGGGCAGTGGCAAGTTGGCATTTTTTCAAAATTTTGGATCCTTTTTTTCCTGAACCATTTTTAAATTTACGATAATTTTAGGTTCATTTAGAAGCTCAAATCATTAGCTTTTAAATTAAGTTGCTTAACATTTATTTTTTAAAATTTGTATGCTAAAATTAATTGAGTTTAGTTACAAAGAATAAAAAGCCTCCAAGAGAATGCAAATAAATTTAAATTAAATGTTATTTATTATTAATTTACAACAATTTTATTAAAAATAAATATTGAAAAAAAATATATAAACGACTTGAAATAATTAGACGACTGACTTTATAAAGGATTTAAGCTAAAGGTGCTTGGCTATTTGTGACTTTTGCAGTCCTAATTTTAGTATTGACATCTCATGATCAATTCGAGCTATTGAACCTTTAATTGTTTTGACTCACATTGCTTCCTTAGTCAACTTATTACATTATTCTATAATTCTGTTCATCAAAAAACAGTAATTTATTTATTTGTTTATCTGTGCCGAGCTAATGCTCCTTCAGAATAAAAATATATAGAATAAAAATTAATTAAAATAAAGTTAAATAAGGTTAGACATATTTAAATATTTGATAGTTCAGGAAAAAAAGAAGAAATTTTTAGGGAGCAATTACACAATGGAGTTGGATATTCGATGTATCTTGATTCGAAGCCTTCTCTCAATTCTTCCACCAGTCTTACGAGCAGTGGAACAGAATGACTCAATCCTGTCTTGACATATCTCTCACTCAACTCAAAGAGTCCATTTGAAACTGTTAGTAGTTTAAGTTTATTGAAGGCCTCTTGATGCATAATATTGGAGGGGGGATCTTATTTCAGCTTAGCTTCAAAATAGATCGAACTGCTGAATTTTGAATAACTTGTATTTTTTTGATGTTAGTTTCTGAGAATGAATTTAAACAATAAGGAAAAGAATAATCCAAGATTGACCCCATCAAAGATTTGTAAAGATTACCTAATATTTTTGGTTTTAGACCCCATTTCCTATTTGAGAGATATTTTATTAGATCAAGCCTTGAATTACAGCACTCTTTTAATTCATTCACCATTGGACTAAATGTAAGTTTTGAGTCTAGTGTGATTCCTAAGATTTTGACTTTATCCTCATTATTTAAATTGTTACCATTAATTCTAAGGTCAAGATTGATTTTAACTTTTGTTTTTTACTTTTCAATAGAAATTTTCATTTTCCATTTGAATGCCATTTTTCAGCTTCGTTTAGGTACTTATTGATCATGTTTTCAAGATTTCCTATCTTTTTGGAAATTAAAAAAAGTAGCCAAATCATCTGTAAAAAGAAGAGAGTATTGACAGTTTGTTTTGTTTCTTTTTGGAATATCATTTATAAAAATACTGAAAAGAAGTGGACTAATTACTGACCCTTGTGGAACTCCTGCTTTAATAGAGTATTGATCACTTAGATGACCATTTACATTTACATTTATAGTAACAATATTGAATTGTTTTTATATCTTGTATTGCTAATTTTTTTCTTATGTGATTATCTTTTTATCTAGTAGTTTGCAAACTTAATTTCCACTATAATGTTAGATTAGTTCCTTAACAAGCTCCTTAAATTCTCCATACCTAAATTACTTTTTTCAATTTATTTAGTTTTATTTTATCAAATATATTTTTAGACAATTTCTTCATTTAATTTCAAACAAATAAATAAATTCAGATCAAAAATTGAATTAAAAAAAGAAATAACAGGAATTTTGTAAAAGGAAAAATTGGAAAAATTCCTTGAATGGGAGAAAAAAACGGAACTGCAGCATCTCATCATTATATTAACAAACGGCGTCATGTGTAGTCGAAGCGGATTAATCTTTTCGTTTTTAGAAAAAAGGAACTATTTTCATTAGAATCGTGAAAAAAACATCCAGAGTGATAATTTGTCAAAAAACCCAAAAATGAAAGCTCAAGTTCTGGTCTGCAATAGTAGTAAGCTTTTTGTTAGTAAATCCATAAATTAGCGTAAAGGTTTTATTTTAGTTATGTTAGTAAATATTCGGATAATACTTAATGAATTGAATTCACAAAAAAAATAAGTAAAATTTTAAAAAATTTAAGGTTCTTTAAAAATTCATTAAAAAATCAATGCGATAATTTAATCCATGTAGCCAGATTATTCGTGTGCTAATCATTCAAGAAGAAAGTAAAAGGTTAGACGCTGGCAACGGAATTTAATTTCTATAATTAATCTTTATTATCATTTTCAAAATTTTATAAAAAAAATATTATTATTGGGCTAAACCTCAATATCAATTAATTTGACGACAATTATTGATATTCAGATATTAAAGAAGATGTTCGATTTAACTGGTTAAAAAAAGTCACAAATTAAATAATTTAATATATTACTTCATTTAGAATTTACTCAACAATTTTACTTAATTTTTTTTCTCTTTTAATTTTTTTTACATCACAATTATTGGTGGAAATTGAAATAAATAATAAAAATAATGTTGATTAGAAAATAAAAACAAAATGGAATAATTTTTATGAGTCTTCCTTTTTTAAGTTTTTTTTTAAATTAAATATTTCTAAACCGTGTTTATTCGCCTTTTTAAAAGTAAATGCCCTCACTTTTCTATCATTTTTATTTTTTTTCAAAAATTAAGCTAAACTAGTGATGTGAAAAAGTAAAATAAAATTAAATAAAATTCAGGTTAAATTACAATAAATATACTTGTTTAAATATACTTGATTATATGTAAAATTATTAAAAGGAAATGGAAAGTTGTGAAAATAATATAATTTTTTTTTTACCTTTTACTTGTTTATCATAATTTACTAAACGTGAAAATTTATAAAACTATCAAATTATAAAATTACATTAACAATCGGAAAAAAAGTTTAGATAAGATAAATTGATAATCTTTTTTATTTATATACCGATGATGGTCTTTAGTCAATTCATTGACAATATGTCTATTCTCTTGTATATTGGTCCATAAATTTTTTTGGCAGCTTTTAACCAAATAAAAATTTTAAAATATATAATTGACCAAAAAATTAATCGAATTTTTTTCTGATTGAATATTTTCAAATTAAATCTTTAAATTTATTAACTTTAATAAAAAAATTTCAATAAAAATCCACGAAAAGCTTTAATTAATCCAATTATATTTTCTCGAAATTCCTATGAAATAAATTAACCCATTTTTTTGAAAGGTAATTTTTAAAAATTTTGGTTTAAACTTTTTCTGATAAAAAAAATATTAGAACATTTATTCTTACACTGTGAATATTTCTACTAAAAATGAAATAACCAAATTTACGTAGAAAACATAATTTAATTATTTGTATTTAATGTAAGAACATGATTTTTATAAAAAACAAATTTTTTATTTTTGTTAATTTATAACTTTATTCCTATATTGATGTTCATTTTTTTTCAATCAAATTTTTTATTCATATTTTGGAATTTTGAAATTTCTGAAAACAGCTAATTATTATTTATTAAATATACGAAATCCTTTTTAATGATAAATCCTCTTGTAAAAAAATTAATTTTTCTCATTCAACAAGTATTTAGAATAATCTGAATTTAAATATAATTCAATTAATTAAACTAATTTGATAGAAGTATCTGTTGAATCATCATGTTTTTAATTAAAAAAATGCACCTTTTTAAAATAATTTTTTTCGAAAATATTTATTTAGACGGTTCGTGACTTCAAAATGAAATAAAATTTAAATAATAATTCTTAATTTCAAGGACTTGTTTTGCTCAATTTTTTCAAAACACTTAGATTTTCAAAGCGTTTTAAAATAATCAAAATCACTTTAGCGTATAAATTAACTCACTTTTTGTGTTTATTTCCCGAAGGATTTTATTGTAATGAATAAACTTTGAATAAATTATTAAGAAATTTTGGAATTGTTTAAGACATACATTTAAGATATAATTAATTTAATTTAAAATTTTAGAAGCAAAAGAAAAATAATATTTTTGTAAAATCAATTTTTTTTCGCTGTATCTTTTAAAAATAGCATTAGCACAATCATTTTCAATTAAACATCAATTATTTTTACGCTGATAATACTAATAACTAAATAATGACTCAGAAAATAAGGAGAATATCTAAGTCGATTATTTTTCAATTAATTTAATATAAGGCAAGCATTTATTTCACTTGGTTAGAAAATAATTTTAGGCGTCGAATTCTCGAGAATGAATACATGGATCTGAGATTATCTTAAAATTTTAAATTAAAAATTTTTTTCGTAATTTGACTAAATTTTTTAAATTTTATTTTATATTTATTTAAAATTGATTGAATATTAAATTCTGTGTATATTTCATTTAACATTAAAATGATTAAAAACATTTTTTAAATTTATTTTATATTTTACAGCGGTGATTCGCTACATGGTTTTTAATGATTACATAGATTGATTACATAGTATTTTTGTCGATTTAGCTTAAATAATTACGAAAATTTACAACACTTTTTAAATTGAAATTTTTTTCAATTAAAAATTTGAAAAGTAAGAAATTGAGTTGTAAAAAAAAATGACACGACATTATTTTTCTAAAAAGCCAGAAAGTAAACCAAAATAATAATTTTTTTTCACTTTATAATTTTTAAATTTTTCATTAATTTAAAACAAAATTTAGATTTAAAAACAATTTTGAATTTATGGACAAGATTCATAATGCCAAATGAAAGTGACATTTTGTCAATTTTGGTATTCAATTTTACCAAATCTATCGCATCTAATAGAACATTTTTAAATTTGGTAAAAAGTGGTCATAAAGTAAGTGTATTTCGTAATAGAAAGGAAAGCTCGAACATGGAAACTGTTGGTGGAAATTATTATTTTGGTGGAGTTTTTTTTATGGTCTCAGTCTTAGGACTGCTAATGTATGTAAATTTTTACTATGAAAACTGCTTTACAGAAACATGTGTCGATATATCAAAATGGAGATTTTGTTGTTGTATGAGACATATTTTTAAAAAGAAAATATTTCAACTAAAAAGGAAATCGAGAACTCCAAAATCGTCGGAAAAAACAGTCAAACATCCAACAGAAACAACATTAAATTTTGAAAAAAAATAGAATTTTATCAATCAAAATATTTCGTTAATTTTTGAAATAAAAATTTCCTTTTTTTAAATCAAATACTATAATGACAAGATTTTCTTACTGTATTTTATAAAAAATTTAAAACTGACAAAATTATTTTTTTAGTTTCAGAAGAAATTTTATTTTATTTTTTCAAATCTAGAATGAAATATGATTTTTCTTGTAGAAAATGGAAAAAATATGCCAACAAAAACAAATTTACACATAACCATGTTACAACATCTAAATAATCCAAGCATTTTTTTGAAACACTCTGCACTAATATAAAAATCTTCATTTATATGTTTAATTTTTTCACTTTTCTTTAGATTTTCTAAAGGTTTCTATTCAAATTGTAAATTAATCTATGGCACGGAACAGTGGTTTTCTCAACCTTTAATTTTGAAATTTTAGAAATAAAATATTAAACAAAAATCGAAGCCTTTTAATTCCTCTCCAAAAAACAAAAATAATACATGTTGTATCAAAGTCAGTTTTTGATTATCATTATTAAATAATGTTTAATCTTTTTTTGATTTTTTCTTCAAATGAAAAAATGTGAGACATTATTTTCGCATAAATTTGCAGATGCTTTTGTTTTTGAACAAATAAGAACATTTCTTCTTTTTCCTAATTTAAATAAATTAAAAATAGGATATTTTTTTGAACAAAACAAACTATAATTAAAAATCATTAATTTTTAAATAAATTTAACTTAAATATATAATATTATTAATATAGCTTTCAAAGTATTACATTTAAAAAAATAACCATTTAATGATTTTCGTAATCGATTTTAAAAGCCCGGTGGCAATTAATAAAAAAATTTCATCTTTCGAAGTCTTAAAAGATTTGAAAAAAAGTAACTGCGAAACAAAAAAATCTTTAAAAAAAAAATTAAATAAGAAAAATTTCTTATTCTTAATGATATTCAGATAAAATATAAGAAAATTAAAAAGATTTATTTTCAGGCAAGATAAAATATTTGGTTTTAAAAATCCAAGTAATTTTACCTAGTTTTTAATTTAATTATTTTAAAAGGTATTGTGAAATTCAAATACAAAATGGACAAAAATTCTTCATTTTTTGATGAATTAAAATTTAAGTTTATAAGAATACTTATAAAAACACTGCAACAAAGTGCAACATACCCAAAATAAATCTTTATTTTCTTTTTTTTTTAGTGAATCAAATCAATAATCAATATAAATCTTATTCATGTGTTATTTTGTGACTTATTTTAACATGAGAAATTAAATATATTATTATTATTATCATTAAAATTATAATAATTATTAATTATTATTAAGTAAACTATACTATGCTGCACTATGTTGCAGTATTTTTTAAAGTATTTTTTATTTACTTTAATTTTAATTCATCAAAAAAAGAAGAACTTTTGTTCAATTTGTATTCGAATTTTTCAGCACCTTTTAAAAGACGTTGGGATCCGTTGTACAAGTGGACACTAAACAGGTTGAATTTTATAGAAACCTTGAACGTGTCGGCATTAACCAGCCAGTTTTTTTGACGGGCGGTCATTTGGTCGGTTAGCTAAACGATCTCATTTTTAGACTGCCAAAAAATACGGGTGGTCACATAAATCGTTTACGAAAATTTACGAAAATTTGCGTAAAAATATGTTTTTTTTTATTTAAAATTTTATGTTTATTTTGAAAAAAACCTAAAAAAGTAAAAAAAATGCAAAAATTTGGATTTTTCTGGCACTTTTTGTTTTTACGAAATTTTACGTAAAATAGGTAAATTTACCGTTTTTCACTTTTGCGATTCTACGAAAAATTACCGGAATTCCCGTAAATTTTGGTAAAACCACTGGTACAAATCAGTACTGTAGAAGTAACTTAAAATAAAAATCAAAATAATTATTTTTTTTGAAAAAATAGGTTTTTTTTATGAATGCTTCTTTTTTTTTCTGTGAAATTTTCATAAAGTTTAAGAACCATCAGCAAAAAATTCGACCGTATTTTTTGGCGGTCTAAAAATGAAACCGCCAAGCTGACCGGCCAAAAGATCCCAAAAAACGTCCGTGAAATGGACCGGTTTGCTCTGGCTGCATCCAACACTTTTAAAAATATAACTTATATTTCTAATAGTGTTTATTATGATAATAAAATATCTGGTACAAATTTAACAATTTGACAGATTCAGATTTCAAAAATTTTAAATTGTGGCATAATTTTAAAAGAATACAATTTTTAATTAAATGAATATTTTAATCATGATGATTTTTGAAATTTTTGTTACTTTAATACTATAATGTATAGAATTCCTGAAGATGAATGTAAATAATAACAATTGAATTTTTCTTGTTGATTTTTATTTTTGTACTTTTAATTATCAATTTTGAAAAATAAAATTTCAATTAAATTAAAACTTGAAATAGAAAAGAGTCTTTCCATTCTCTGGATAAAAATACAAATATTTCCATATTCGATCCAAATAAAAAGTATGATCGACTAATACAAGGAAAATTTAATTCACAATAAGATGTTTTTTAATGAATGGATTATTATTTTACTCAAATTATCCATACTTAACTACTTATCGTGATCTAATTTTCGTTTGAAAAAAAAGTTCTGATTAATTAAAACAAAAATTGTTAAATAACCTAATGAATAAAATGACAAAAATAATGCTCGATACAAATATACAAATAATACTTACTTCTCGTTTAATTTTAATGATAGAGATGAATACACCTAAATTAATCCTTTTCTTAGTAAATTTTGTCATTTATTTTATGTAATAAATTTTCTCATTTGTTTTAATATTTTTCTAAATTTTGGAATAAGCTGGACCCCAACATGACACACAAAATGGACGGCCGCTATACAACCATTATCATGATTTCAAGTAATAATTTTAATTTTAATATTTTTGAAAAGATAATAAATTTTCCAAAAAAAATTTTCTAAAGGGATAACTCCTTTAAATTGATTTAATTTGAAAATTTTAAAAAGATTCAAAAGAAGAAAAAAATAATTCAAAAACGTATATTTTTATTTATTAAAAAAAACCTAAATTACGAGTCTTAAAAAAAACATAATTTTAAAAAAATATTTCTCAAATTCAACTTTTCAAAATTTAAAACTTTTTTCCGAAATTAAGGTCTAATTATATATTTGGAAAAAAATTTAGCCTAAGATAAATTTAAACTTTCTTATTTTAAAAATATATGTTTTATTAATGCATTTACAAATAAAATTGGGAATATTTTTTTTGACAAATATAGAAAAAATTTTCAAAAGTTTTTAAAAATTAAAGAAAAATTGTATATTTAGGATTATTATCACTTGGCTCAGTTTCGCAACCGTTTTCAGTACAATTTGTTGTTCATAGCGTTATAATTTGTCTCGAGCTGTCATCTAAAAATTTCTAAAAAATTAAGAAAGATTTCAATTATTTGATATCGTCATATAAAAATTAAATTAGTAATTTTTTTCTGTATTATATAGTAAAATAGTCTTCTGGTATTTTCTAAAAATTTTTTTAAAAAATTACTAGACTGTTAAGGTTTATAGGGGTCGGATTCGTTGACCAATTGAAAATTATTTTATTCTTTAAAACTTAATAGTTAATTTTATGAATAAGTAAAAATTTTTACTAGAACAATATTCTTGTCAGAAAAAAATATCTAAAATAAATGAAAATTATTCAATCTGTTCTTGTATAATTAAATTTAATTGCATCACATATATATCATTCAAATTAATTTTAAATTAAT
The DNA here is from genome assembly GCA_016802215.1 of Brachionus paranguensis. Classification (NCBI taxonomy): domain Eukaryota; kingdom Metazoa; phylum Rotifera; class Eurotatoria; order Ploima; family Brachionidae; genus Brachionus; species Brachionus paranguensis. The sequence goes on along the minus strand of JAESIX010000008.1, from coordinate 1,438,776 downwards.
TTATTTTTTTACTTTACTCACATTTTATCATACATGAAAAATTTTTTATTATAGTGATTCTATTTAATTATTATTGTTTTTAAAATTTATATTATTTTTTAACTCAATCTATTTAAAAATAATAAATTCTGTTTATATAAAAAAATTTTTTTCAGATAATAGATTTTTGCGTAAATTTCCAAAATACATTTATTTAAAAAACAACTGTTGTATAAAAAATTTCTAAATTAATATTAAAATTTTTATTATCTATGTACTTAGATCAATTTAGAGGCTAAAAATTTTTTTTAGTAAAAAAATATTTAAGCTAATAGAGTATAAAATAGCAAAATATTTAATTGAAGTGTTAAATTCATTTTTTTAGAACAAAAATTCATCAAAATCTAAAAATTTAATCTACAACTGTTTGTATAATTCCTATCTAAATTTTACGCAATTATTTTATCTCAAAATTATCCAAGCTTGCCTTTCTATTACGGAATACAATTACTTAAAGACCACTATTTCCCAGATTTAAAATTGATCTATTAGATGCATTAGATTGAATATCAAAATTGACAAAATTTTACTTTCATTTGACTTTTAACATAAATGAATTATCTTTAAGGTGAATTTAATGAATTTTACTTTAAAAAAGTCAGGAAACAATATGACCAATTGATTACAAAATTGACTAATAATTTTATTTTAATTATTTTTTTTGTTACCATTTTTAATCAAAGCTGTATTTTTAAGATTTAAATTTAAATTACATTAAAAAAAATTAAAAAATAAAATAACAAAATACCAATTTGGGTAAAAGATTGATATTTTTTCAAAATTTTTTCCACAAAATCCCAAAGTAATTCCTCATTTGTTTTGCTCTTCAAAACTTGATCCCCTCTAGGCTAAAAGGTGCTAAGATCACGATCAAGTGTGCCTTTGATTGAGTCACGTTGAGGCAGTCTACTTAACTATGAGCTAATCCTTGTGTCAAAGTCGGTGGTATCGGAGACATAAATTGTTTGTATGCTTCTAATAGTCTAATCTACTTAAAAAAAAACTAATCCTCGACATAAAGAGACATAAAGGTCCAAATTTTGTTGGTATTTGCAATTAACTTTTGACTAAAATGGGTCTAATTAGCTTGGACAAGACTTGGAAAAACACAAACAATTAATTAAATATTTTTAGTCATTTCAAATAGGTGACAAGACAAAATAGTCCAAGTCTGGGGTGTCCTTAGTACTTTAAAACACATTTTGTTTTCCTCTTGTCCAAACCAATGTTAATTTGCAAGCAAATAGTTTTCATTCTATTTACCTCTTATTCCCTAATTGTTTATCTACGGATTTGAACGCTTTAGAGTGACCGGGACTTAGCAATTTTTTCCTATCAGATCACTACTATCAATGTCTAATCTTTTTTTTTTCTAATTAATCCCGTCTAACTACTTCCTAGTCATCAATCTAAATTATACTTTAATCGCTTTTTATTTTTACCAAAATTAATAATGGCAGATTTTCAAAGTTTTCTGTTCCAAAACATGCAAATGATCGGCCTCGAGGAAGAGGAGGACCCGGAGTGCAAAGTGTCCAAGTCAAGTGGCTCGTGCGCGTCATCGCACAGCTCCCAATCCATGACCAAGCGGCAACCAGACGGAAAAATATTCAAGGCCTTCGGCAGCATATCGGGCTCGACCACCGAGACCTACTTGTCCAACTCGCACCGCAAGCACCATGGCGCCACCAAGACCGCCGAGCCCGACCCCTACGACCTCAACAGCCAGCAGCCCAACTTTCCCAAAAAAAAGCTCGCCCACAGCTCCTGCGAGTCCTTTCCGGAGCCGCCTGCCGAAAGCGAGCACTTTTTCGCCAAAAAAGACCAAATGTTCGAGTCCAAAGTTATGGACCTGGACATGAACTACGTGATGGGCGACGACGAGCCCAAGTCCGACTCCAAGAGCCTGTCCTCGCCCGAGTCCAATCTAAAGTTTAACTTCAAGTCGAGCAGCCCGATCATCGCTGTCCAGGAGACCAAGTACGACTCGTCGAGCCAGAGCGAGCGCCAGGTCAAGTCGCCGAAGGCGCCCAGGCGCAAAAAAAGCCTCAACTACAGAAAATTCTCGCCCTGTCGGTCCATCTTCGACAAAAAGACCATGTCCAAGGCCTCGCTGAACTCGTTCAACGAGGACGAGTCTTTTGCCAAGAGCAACTACAGGCTCAACTCCAACTACATAGTCAGCTCGATGATATTCGACAGAAAAAAGCTGAACATGGCGCACAAGTCAAACACGTCGAGCGAGTCGGACTTGGACGCCAATTCGTCGCTCGAGTCCCTTCTAATGGAGCCCTATTTGGTCAAATTCGAAGAGGAACTGATCAAAAATTCCAAGTGCGAAATCATCAAGGACTTGTCCAACTTGAACCACTCGCTCAGCCTCGCTGACCAGCAGACTAGCGCTCGCGGCCAAAAAAACCTCTTCCAAAAGTACTTTAGTGAAATAAAAAATTTGACGCTGAAAAAAAAGAGCAGTCCGCTCAAAAAGCCGCTGGACGCCGAGTTGTTCACAAAAGTTGACCAAGCCGAAGAGCTGGTCTACGACGAACAGGACGAGGAAGAGGACCAAGAAGAAATGCTGACCAATTCACCGCTGGACAAGGACAATTTGAAATTGGTGTCCAAAGCGCACATACCTTGGCAAAGTTTGGACGTGGAGTCCTGTGACCAGTTGTTGGACATGGTCATTGGCAATTTGAATCAAACAGTGGGCTCGGAGCAATTTCCGCCAATGTTCTCGAAAAAGGGCAATAGGATAAGCAAGAACCAAGTGAAGCGCTGGTTTGACCTGTTGGAAAAGCTGGCCCAGGGCGAGGTGTCCAAGTGTGAGGAGGCCGAGCCGGCCAAGTCACGGCTTTATTCCAGCAAGCAGTTTTTGATAAACAAGAAGCGCCAGTTTATGGAAAAGGTGAGCAAAAAAAAGTGCAAAACTGCGCCCCACTTGGACGTTTCTGGCTCGGGCTCGGACATTTCCAAGACCGCGAGCAAATTGTATGCCAATGTGATGCCCCACGAGGCCAAAAGGTCCCGTGCGGATGCTGGTGCCAGGCAAGAGAAAAAAAAAGAGGCCAACTATGAGAACGAGAGTTTTGTGAGCAAAAAAAAATCGCCGCGCAAACTCAACGCCGACCATTTCTACAACGAAATTACCGACTTGGAGCAGCGTCAGGCGGCCATCAAGCACAAGAACAGGCAAAAGGAAAGAGTGGAGCGCAGTGCTCCGAGCAGAAATTTGTCCCAGAAAAATACGGAAATATTGCAGCAAATCTACGACTATACCCAGGAGTCGTCGCACGACTCCACCTCCAATTTGATATTCAAAAGAAACATAGCTGCCATTGCCAAGCTCAAAAGCCCGGAGAGAAAAATTTTGTACAATGAATGGTTCACTATTCTGAAGCGGATGGAAAAAGATCCTAAATTTGATCTGGAAACTTTGGTGCGAACTAGGGGCAGGTTCACGGACAATGACAAAATTAGCTACAGGACCAAGTTGATGGAAAAGGGAGACAAGATTCGCACGGCGCGCTCTGAGCCCAATTTCAGCACCATGTTCAGCAATCCGTCGCGGGTCGGTCGAACCCGCAACGGAGTGAATACAACGCCGGCCGTCAAGGCCCACAGGGAGTTGGACCCGGTCGGCTCCAAGAGCAATCCCAATCCAAAGGCGGCAAAGGCTGAACCAAATGCTCTAAAGCTCACGCTGGAAAAGAGCGACATTAACAAGATTAAGAATTTGCTCAAAAAAAAGGACAAGAGTTTAAAAATTGATTTGACCAATTTGAAAGAGAGGACTAATATAAGAAAAATGCAGCACAAGGCTGAATTGGGTAAGCTTGTTTTTTGAAAATGTTTTTTTTGTTATGTTTTCGCGTCCAAACTGGGCCAGATATGCCTGCTTTGGTCATTCAGAAATAAAAATTTTAGCACAAAAAAATTTATTCAAAATTATTTTTTTTTTAAAATGGAAAAAAAATTTTTCTATTATTTTGCACTAAGATAAGTGCAAAAATACTTAAATCTTTTAAAAAATTTTTTTTTTTATATAAAAATAATTTTTATATTTAGAAGATTTTTACAATATAAAAAGAAATATCAATGTAGAAAAATTTTTTTTTTTTTGGAAAAAAATTAAATAATTACCCTAGTTTTTCTATAATATTTTTCTAATTTTTCACGTAGATTTTACATTTTTAGCTTTGAGGTAACGATTTATGTTTGATTTTCTGGTTCTGGCAAACCCAAAAAAAATTAATCTGGAAAGTATTTTTGGTAGAGGTACGAAATAAATTTAGAAAGATTTTAATTATTTATTGTGAAAGATGGATGCCATGAGTTTATGTGGGAAAAAAGAAGTAGGGTTCTGGTTTTTTCTTTAAGATATTTAACTTCAAATATTGATCGAAATTAAATGAAATCTCAACTTTAGAGCTTAATATCGGTGCTGAATCTTTTCATAGCACAAATAATAAATAATTTAATAAAAAAATAATTGATGATTAAAACGTATTTTATTGATAAATTAAATGATTTATATGGTTTATGTAGTATCTAAAACGTGTGCATTTGATCCAAGATTACATAATAAGCAGAGAAATGTCAAGACTTGGGGACTTTATTTGGATTTTTAAAATGCCTTATTAAAGTAAAAAGGGAAATTTTATTATTTTAGTTTTATTAAGTCATTTTTCAAAATGACACACTTTAAAAATTTACAGTGGCATATACATCTTCCTCTACTCTAAATTAATTGTTTTATGTATGTTATGTTATCTGCTTTGAAAAAAAAATTCCATGAAACATACTATTGCCTTAATATCTCGATGAAACTAATTTTTTGTTTAATTTTTTAATTATTTTTTTAGAATTAATTTTATTATATTGAATTTCGTACAAGAAATTCAAATACATATCTGAATTTCTTATTTTTTACTTTAAATTCGTAAACAAGGTCCTTTGAAATCCTAAATTTCATTTTTTTTGTGAGTCTCAAAAAAAAAAATTTTATCCCTTGGAGTTTAAAAATAACTAACCATTTAAAAAGTTTTAGTTCTTTTGGATCCTGGTTTGAAATATTAACTTATTATATTATATTATATTATATTATATTATATTAATAAAAAAATTAAAAAAAATTTTTATCCTTAATTATTTGAAAAACAAGATATTGAAGTTAAACAATTCATATTATGCCAAAAATTTAAAAAAAAATAAAATAAATATTATTGAAAGATGACATCTTTAATATAATAATAATAATAGGCTACGACAGGTTTTCCTGTGGAGCAAGACACTAGTGTCTCACTTTGGTAGCTAAAACGGGTATAAGTACATGATAAATGGGGGCTGCATCTTTTCATAGCATGTAATGTTTCATAGCATTTTTTTTTTCATAGCTAAATGATTATTATAAAAAATGTTTATTTCTTGTTTGCCTTGAAAAACTCATCAATTTTCTTTTTAAAGCCGTTTTTGGTATCTACTAAAATTATTTCAGCCGGTAATCAGTTCCAATTTTTTACCACTTTGTTGGATAAGAAGTATTTTCTTTGAGTGATCCTTGTGATTTGTTTCACTAACCTTTGCTTTCCTCCCCGTATATCTCTAGCTGGGCTTTCAACTGAAAGTGAATTAGTGAGATTGTTCGGGTTATGCGAGTCAATAATGCTCGAAATATGTAGATTTAAAAAACAAAAAAATTTTGAAAAAATATTTTCTCAATCCATTGTTAAAATCGATTTTTAATTTATTTTTGTTATTTTTTGTCAAGTTTATTTTCATTTTATTACTTATTTGGAATTTATTATTTGAATTTCATTTTTAAATTTAATTTTGAATGCTAGATACAAATACTTTTGCAATAAAAAATTCAAACTTTACAAAAATCCCAAAAATAAATTAAAAATCGATTTTAACAATGGATTGAGAAAATATTTTTTCAAAATTTTTTTGTTTTTTAAATTTACATAGCATGTTAATCATGTTACATTAAAATTATTTTAATTAAATCAAAGATTTTTTTTAATATCTTGAGATAAACTTGTTGAATTGAAATGATATTTTGAATCGATCATCAACTTCAAGATGCCGTTGAAACGAACATTTCAAAGTTAAAGAGGTTTCAAAGTTTAAATTTAATTTTTAATTTAATTAATTTGCTTTAAGGTTAAGTTTTATAAGATGTAAAAATAAAACATATTTTTTTCTTTTAATGTTGTAGGCTAGCTGGCCTTGAGATCGTTTTGATTGCAAAGGAGGCATCGTGATTTAAAAGAGTTAAAAAACTACACAAATTAAAAAATTCTAATTTAATATTTGATTAATATTCTTTCCTAGAAACAATTTTCTAAGTAATTTCGAGGCAATCTAAATTGTCGAGAAAATTATGCTTCACTTTCATGACGACAACCGCCAACAATACTCTGGGACATATTAATTATTGTAATTTCAAAATTTATATTCATATAACGAAAATTTTATTAATAAAATGTTTTCCAAGAATTTTAAAAAAGTTCACCAACTTGATAAAAAAATGGTTAATATTTGTGGAGTGTGACAGATGTTATTGGAATTGAAAATAATGTGTCAGACTACGGCTTATTGATATGGAACACGATAAAAATCTTTTGTAATTGAATTCAATTTTAAGGCCTCTAGAGGATATGAAAATTTAGATAATCAATGAGTTTTAAAGATGAAAGATTTTAAATAAAAGAAAGAATCGAGAGAATTTCTTGGTAGAAAAAAGGAGATTCTAAAAACTTTACTAAAAAACCAATCTAATTTATTTTCCATTTCTAAACGCAAGATTTTCAGCATGGGTATTTTTGAAAATATTTTTTTTTTACAAAAATTGATATAATTTTACGCATGATTACGTAAAATTACGTTAATATTTTTATAATTATAAATAATTTTGAAAAAATATTCTAATTAAAATAAACTTTGAAAACTCAAAATTAAATTATCCAGATATAAACTTGCGTTCCACATGCAACTGCGTATATTGACTCTTTTTCGAATAGTCTCCTGAATAGCTTGATCAATTAGGTCTTGAACATGGACCGTGTTGTTTGTGCATCTGCTATGAATCCTAGACTTCTGTTCTCTAGAATTGTATTTTTTGAGTTGAAATGTTATTCTTGAAATATTTCCATTATTCAATTCTTTTTGGATCTTACAAATCTGACTAAGATCTCAATTGTTTCAATTCGAATTTGAGCTTCAATATACATTCAAAAAAAGGAGTCAATTTTTTCATTAAAACCATTTATTTTTGGCCTTTTTAGTTTTAAAAACTGTAAGTGAGATTTCGACAATTTTTATTATTTTAAAATGCAAAGAGTTAAGGCTGATTTTAAACTAAGTTTTTCGGATAATAAAAATTTATAAAAAAAATTTATTGAATAAAAATAGGAGCAGAGTTTTTATCTTTATATTTTTAGAATTATTAAAATGTTTAGATATTTGAATGTGCACTAAATTTTTTAAAACCCAAAACTCATCTATATTTCAAGTGGCTAGGGCAATGCTTCAACAATTGAAAAAATTGTTTAAATTTGCTTAATATGACTTCAATTAGGTTATTAAATTTATTTACAATTTTTAATTTTTAAAATAGATTTAACCAAGGATATTCTAAATTACGGGGATTTAAGGGAAATAACTTAGATAAAAAACATTAAATTAAACGGATTTTACACAGATTTATCATAATTTCGAAAAATTTATATAAAATTTATTCAAAAAAACGACATTAAAAACTAAATATATTTTTTTTAAAAAAGAAAATTTTATATTTAAAACCAAATTTTCTTTAGATTTAGTAAAACATAAAATTTAGGACTCATTAATTTGAATCAAAATCAAATCATCTTAATTAAAATTAAAGTTTCAAAAATCTTTCAGGAAATGGAATAAATATTCAGCATTAGTAATCCAATAAATTTACCTTTTAATTAAACAAAAAATCCAAGATTAAACTCATTTTTAAAAGAGAATTTATTTAGAGCAAAAATATTAGGAAATGTTGTAAACTTGTTGAATTTGTGATATTTTTTTTCTTTTATATTAATAAAAATTTGCACGAAAATATTTAATTTTTCTGAAATTTTATTTTGTGAAGAAATTTGGAAAATAAAATAAAAAATTTTTGACCATTTTCTATTTTTAAAGTAAATAAATTAAAATTGTGATAAAATTGATACTGTAAATAAAATCTTTAAATAAACTAATCAACACTCCGTTTGGTTTTTTTTTAGCAAGAGTTTGAAAAATAAGAAAATTTCTAATTTCGCAATTAAATATGAATCTTTTAAGCTGGTTCCAAAAGAGTAAAAATTGTTGTCATTTATAATTATGTGGAGTTTTTAAAAAGAATTTTTCTTCTTGTAAATTGCTTGATTTAATTAAAGAAAAAAAATTAAAAATTCTAAATTTATTTAAATAAGATCAGATTAAAAATTTCAAAACTCAAACAAATATTTGAATTACTATTTAAAATCTTCAAACCATCAATCATTTAAAATCTCTTAAAAATTACTTTAGTTCAACTCAAAAGCAAAGAAATACAAATTTAATATTCTAGATTTTATTCAAAAATACAAATATTTATTTCAATTTTGCAAATTTTTTTTTATGGTCGAATGAAATTTTAAAATAATTGAAAATCCAAAAAAAATATTTTAAATTAAAAATTTTTTCATTCACAAAAATTACTTCAGATCAATCAAAATGTATGAATAAAGCGTTGCTTTAAATGTCTAGATTTTGATTACATTATCAAGAAATGTTAATCAATTTTGTCATTTAAGAGCTAATAATTTAAAATCATAGGTATTAAATGTAATTTTTTAAGCTAGCCAAAAGCAACAAAAGCAACTCTTAGCCACACATGCTATCATTAGCGAGGAGTTTGACGAAGATGATCAAGATAATCTAAAGATTAGTCTAAATAGTCAAATAAATAAAAGAACGACTAGCTCATCGTCTAAATTAAAGAAAAATAGATCAAGAAATCTATCCAGCATGGACGAGTCAAACATTGTCGGAGACCAGGCGCCCGACGAGGCCGACACTGCTTCAACCAACCAAAAGCACGAATCCAAACTGATTTCAAGGTGCAAAAAAATGTACACTAGTTCGGAGACTGCCAAAGCACTTACTGAAGTCACCAAAATGGTCAGGGGCCTAAAAATAGGAAACAAACTAAAAAATTTCACCAATTCTTCATCAAAATTCATAAACAAAGCCATTCATCATGGAAACGAAGACCAGGACGAGAGCATTGGATCGGACAGGCCCTCAAATCACCGCAAAAAAGCCTCATCCAAAGCCATCAATTCCGAAACTGGCTCTCAGGCTTCAATGACTTTTTCTTCAAGCAACATGTCCGAAGAAGAGGTTCCAAAACGTCCCCACAGACGCAGTGAGCATCACAGTGAAGAAAGAGACAAAAGATCGTCTTCTAGACATGCTGAAAAAAAGTCTCGTTCCAAGGACAGAACGAGTGCAAAGGTACCTTCGTCGCCTGCTCGGCCACCCCCGCCCAAGCGGCCTCCGCCGCCTAGACCCTTCAGTCCTGCGACCAGTTGTTCTAGTATTTCAACAAATGTAAAAAAATCCTCAAGACATCGGGATTTTGAAGATGAAAGTTTTAGTGTTTCTCCGTCCAAACGATCGACTCACTTGCCGCCAAGACCAAAGCCTCCTTCTAATCTACCACCACGACCGCCAAAATCTAAGCACAGAAATGAGGAGTCTTTTGACGATGAATCGATCAATGATGAGCGTCATCGTAGACACAAATCGGACAGACACGACGAGAAGCTCAAGCACAAACGAAACACAAGCTCGGGTTCCCGTCAAGACCCTAAGGACCACAAGGAGGCAAGGAGAAACGCACCCAGAAATTCAACTCCCGTACGATCACCAAATATGAGCAGAGAACTTAAATCAAAATCGAATGCTCGCAGAGAAGTCTGTCGTAGATGAATATTTAGTTGTTTTTTTATTTAATTATTTTATTTTATTTTAATAAAATTGAAGCCATTATTCTTTTTCTAAAAAATTTTGACAACAACTTGTGGAGTGACACGTAGCACCACCATTATGATGATATAATGATTCCACAATATTCTTTATTGTTTTTAATTATTTACATATTTATTTCAATTTTATCTTTCTTAAGGTTTTAAACATTTGGTTGTAATTTGTTGAATGACACGTAGCACATTAGGATGATATAGTGATTCCACAATATTCTTTAATGTTTTTAATTAGTTGCTTTTCTTAGTGTTTTAAACATTTGTTATTAATTTATTAAATTGTTTTTGTATTTAGAATTTTAATTAGACTTCGAAATATAAATACACTCCACAAACTTTTTTGGATAAAAAAACTCTTGGTCAATAATAAAAAATAGTGATGAAATCGAAATAGTTTTTTGGACTCAAATTGAAGCTTGAATAAATACGGCATTGGTAAATTTCATATCAAACTTCCAATACAAAAATAAAAAAATTTTATAACTTTTATTCCAAATAACAAAAACTTTTTTCCAAATGAAACAAAGTGAACCACTTTTGTTTCACCTTCTGCGGAAGCCTGCAAAATCTGTGCAAATTCTGCAAAATTGCACCCTATTTAAAAGAAGGTGAATCATAAGTTTTTTCACTTTGTTTCATTCGGAAAACAAGTTTTTGACATTTGGAACAAAAGTTATAAAATTTTTTTATTTTTGTATTGGAAGTTTTGTGTGAAATTTCACAATGCCAATAAATACAAAATTTGAAAAGACTATTGAAAAAATATTATATTTGAATAAAATCTTGAATATAAAAATAAATTGGATTTTAGATTTTATTTATTTTTATTTTTGAAATCAAAATTCGAACCAAGCTAAAATTTAAAAAGAAAAATTCAACTAATAATTTTAAAATATTAATATTTGAATATTTAGTTTTTTGAAATGTTGTAGCGTTGGATTAATCAGAACAACTATTTTCCGGTACCGGGTAATGTGGATGGGGCTATCGTAATCCAGAAGATGTTAGAAGATTTGTGTTGACTGGTGAAAATCTGGCACACTTTTAGTATCCAAGTCAAATTGAAGTTCACTTTAATTTTTTAATTATTTTTTTATATTTAAATATTAAATCTAATATTTATTATATTCAGTTTTTGATCCAAAGATTTTCTATTTTTAAATTTTAATTCAAATATTTTAGAGATTCAATTTTTAATTTAAATAAATTAGTTTTCAAGTATATTACTCAAAAATTAAATTCAAACCTAATTTTCATTCTAAATGCTCCTTATTTGAATATCATTTCTCAAATGCATATTCGATTTCATCACTAATAATTTAATTTAATTATAAAAAAAATTTTTGAACATTTCTAGAATTATAATAGAATTTTTTTTGCTAATTCTTAAATGCTTGATTTGGAAAGTGGATCAAATAGTAGTTTTGGTGAAAGAATTAACACTCAAGCATTTGCACTAGAATTAGATAGAGAGTCGTATAAAGAAAAAGACCAAAAAGAATGAAAAAGACGCCGAGTATATTGGGCTTTAGAAGCCCTTTTTCAACAATTATGACGAGACTTTTGAGACCATAAATAAAATAACTAGATTATGACTACATTTGTTCAGAATTTTGTCCGGCTTATTTTAAAAAAAGTGGGGTCTTAGGTGATCCCTGGGACAACATACCATTCAAGTGAAAAAAAGTGAAAAAAAAATTTATTTTTTAAATTCAAAATCTTTGATAAAAAAATATGTATTTTCTCATTTAGTTAATTTTAAAAACGTCAAATTAAATTAAAATTTTGCCAATCGTATAATTTTATTAGCAACCTCTCTGCCAGTGATATAAGCTCCATGAACAGTTCCCATATACTTGTAATTTGTAGCTTCGCCAGCGAAGAAAAGAGAATTATTCTAAAAAAATTTTTAATTTAAATAAAAAAGTAAATAATATTTGTTCAAATAAGAATTAATAAACTGAATTTTATCAGTTTACTTATTTCAACTTGAGTAAACAGTCATTTACCAATGGCCGGTGCAATTCTTTGACATCTTTTAAGCCAGATCCGGTCTTGATGTAAGTATATGAGCCCAAAGCAAACTTATCTTCGTTCCACTTAGACCTTAAAAAAAGTCAAAATTGTCCTTTTGTTCAGATGAATTTATCTTACCTAAGAACTCTTTTAGGCTTTGGCAATTTAAGATCAAAAAAACACTTGACAAAAATCTCGTTGATTACATCAATTAGACACTCTTCTTCTAAATTTTCAATAAAAAGTGCCTCTTTTCCCACTAAAAAACAAACCAGAACATTCGGAAGATTTGGCAACACCTCAAAATTATCCAATGCTCGGTAAAACTTATTTTCCTTTTGAGAAAAAAAAAAATTTATCCAGCATTTTTTTTAAATAAAATTACCTGTAGATTCCATTTTTTATCACAGTCCAAGTAAAATGTAATGTCATCTTGCCACAAAATTTTCATACCCTCATAATTTTTGTTAAATAAAGGCTTATCAAAGCAGACAAATAATTTATCAACTAAACCAAAGCCAAGATTTTCAATGGCCTTTATTTTTTCCAGAGGTAGATCCGGACAAAATAGTTTGTGGTGGTGACTTTTCAGATAACCAGTAGAGCAAGTGCTAACAACAAAATCGCTTGTAAAAGTAATGTTTTGTTTATTTGACTGATCAACACAAGTGACCCTAAGTGGTGATTCGGACCAGTCTATATTAGCGACCAAATGATTGAAGAGTATATTTTTTGTCGGAATTTGGGCAAAAAAATATTCAATTAGTTTAGAATAGCCGTACTTAAGCCTTGTGAACTGCTCTCCGTCAAAGTATTCATGCTCGTTCCAGCCGATAGCACTTAGCCGCCTCAAATCTTCGCATGCATTATCAACCTTTTCCTCATTACAACGTGATCTGTAAATCGATTTTATAATCTCTATATTAATATTTTCATTTGTTTTAAGCTTTTTTAAAATTTTTATAAAACCATCATCTAATAAAGAACCTTAAAAATTGAAATTAAAAAAATTATTTTTTAACTAATTTAAAAATTAAATTTAGAAATTATAATTGAAAAAAAAAAAACAATAAAAATTTATTATTTTTTAAATCAAAAAAAAAAATTAGATAAAATAGAATTAGAATAAATTGTTGACTTTAAAAGTCTTACTAATAAAAAGAAACGTAAAGTAATTATTTTTATGATAAGGAAAAAAATTTATTATAAAACGGCATGCTAAATGCTTATCTTTTTAATTTTTTTTTATTGTTTATTTGAGTAAACGCCTCGAAGGCAATGAAAATTTATAAAAATCAAATATATTTAAAAGATAATATTTGTGCAGTCTTGTAAAAGTTTAAAATAAATACTAAGTTTCGCAAATTTTTCAGTCTAAAATAAAACTTCAATTTTTAAATAATTTTGAAATTATTTTTTTTTCTTTTAATGGTAAATTTTAGAGTGTAAAAGAAAAAAATTTATTTTTATATAATACTGATTTAATTTTTTAATATAATATTATAAAAATTTGATAAAAAATAGCAAAAAAAGTTATTTGGATAATTTTATTTTGTTCAGTTTTTTTAAAGTTTTTTTTCAATTTTTAAGATAAAAATTAAATCAGTCCTATATTATGTATGTTAGAATTTAATTTTAAATATGAAAATATTGGCCAAATTTATAATTTATTTTAGCACAAAACTTGAAACTTGCCGAAAAATAGCACCAATTTTGAAATTTTCAAACAAACTTCTGGTTTATGGTTTTTCTACCAAATTAGCTATTAATTTATTTAATAGTAGGAATTTATTAATTTCCGACATTTGATTGTGCTGATTTTCTATTTGTATTTTCTGTCAAATGAAAAATGAAAAACATTTACCCATATTTTCGTCTGAGTCTTCCTCCAACTCGTTTTCGATCAAATCTTCCAAATTGTCAAAAATATTCTCTATTTTGTCGAATATCTTTTCTACAAAGCCTTCATCCAACTGCGTTCCATCCTGGGACCTATAGTGCACTGAACCCTCAGTTACTAAAAATTAATCAATAAAAATATTAAATTTTTTTTCGATTTTTTCATTAATTAACAGTAAAGAAAAAATAATCTGAAATTTATAATTTTAGAAAAAATTTTTAACTTAATTTTTCAAGGCAAAAAGACGAAAGGAATATTGGTCTAAAGAATTTGAATTTGATCTTTATGATTTTCTCAAGCTCAGTAATTGAACTTTAAAAATATCCTTGTAAAGAGGTAACATAAAAGCTCTTTAGATTTAAGTAAAAAAAATAAATCTGTTAATTTATTCTTAAACAATTAAAAAAAATTAGACAAAAAACTAATCTTGAATTTAAGGATCATAAAAAACAGATCAAAAAGTATTTTTTTTATAACTTTTGAATGGTATTTGATTAAATCTCTCTGCAAAATGCTAACTAATGCAAAAACATGCGCAATATTAGATAAAGCTATACAAAAACTCGGTAATTAAATTGCGCAGTTGAATCAAACTTTTTGATGACCTGCATTTTTCTGCAAAATTGCAGACTTTTTGCAGAGTTTTTATCTATTATTTAGCATGTTTTTTGCATTATTTAGCATTTTGCAGAGAGATTTAATCAAATCCCATTCAAAAGTTATAAAAAAATACTTTTTGATCTGTTTTTTTTGATCCTAAACTTCAAGATGCCCTATTTTTTATTTATCACTTTGAAAAGCTATTAAATTTTAAAAATTCAAGTTTTTTGTCATAAAATTTGGATCAAATTTAAAATATTTTGGACTTTTTTACTAAAATCATTTTTAAATTTAATTTAGTTTTATATGTGATGTAACCGGGAGTAAAAATTTATCAAGATTCGATATCCTGATTTTTTAAAAATTCTTTAAAAGAATTTAAAAAAAATATTTTCATGAATCACTTGAGAATACTAGAAAAAAATATATAATAAATCAATAAACAAAAATGAAATATAGCATATTGAGCCTTCTTTAGCTATTATATTTCTTATTCCTTAATCTAATAGAGTCTAATTTTACAAAAGATGTTATTAAGATTTAAAAAAAATTAAAAACCCAATCAGTATAAAAGCAATAATCCTGAAAGAGATTGGTTCTTTACGTACTTTCAAAATGGAATCATAAAAGTATCAATTATATTAAATTATTTTAAATTCTATAAACACTTCAATGCTGAACTGCACTTTCAATCCAAATGAAGATTGTGACTGCTGTTTTAATACCTCTTACTTTTGAAAGATTCATGGCGCCTGGTTTTTACCAAAGAGTAGGATTTTTTTCAAAAAGTGGAAATAATTTTGTTAAAATAACTGTAAAATGATTTGAAATTTTTTTTATTCGTTTATTACATTAAAAAAATCCTGCCCGTGATCAGATAATTGAACCGAAGCATTAAATAACCCTTTGGGATAAATTTTTTTTTTTAATTCAGACTAGCTTTAATCAATTGTCAAAAAATGATTTAAGATCGATTTTGCTAGATGAAATAAATCTTTTAATAATTTAATACAGAAAAAAACAGTTTTTAATAAACTTTTAAATCTAATTTTTTTAGTACATTGTATCATTCGAATTTTATAGAATAAAAAAAATGAATGAGTTATTTTTAATTCAAATTTTTTGACTAAAGTTAGCCTTAAATATTCCTAGCCTAGGAAATTGACATAAATTTTATTATTTTCAAAAAAAATTGGGTATCATATATATTCGGTGATCTTTTAAACTACTTTTTTTATTTAATATTTAGTTATTATATTACATTTAAAATTATTATTTTTTTTAAATTCCTTTTTTATGTAAGATTTGTGTTTGAAAATTTATATTAATTTGACATTAATTCTTGATTCATTTATAAGAAAAATTCATCACATATTTTACCCAAAGACTTAGCTTAAATTAAATTAAAAAAACGATTTTTTATAATTAGATATTTTCAATTTAATCATGAAAATTAATGAAAAAATTAACATCACATATATTAGGTTTTAATTAAAATTAAAAATTAATAATGCTTAATTTAATTTTTCTATTACCGTTGAGTTAATAATTTATAATTTAAAAAAAATGAGAAACATTTTCTAATTAAGAAAATATTACTTTTTCGGTCATCTAATAGATCCAGAGACTTTGAAAGCTCGAAAATTGGGTTTTTTTTAGTGCCATGAATCCATTGTGCCCCCATTTCGATAAAACTGTTATCTTAAAAAAATAAATTTTTTTAAAATACTTTATTTTAAATAGAAAAACTCAATTTTTACCAAAATAAATTGTGTGAATCCGTCCACCGATACGATCACTCGCTTCGATCAGCTTGAAATCATAAATGCCTGCTTCAATTAATTTTAAACATGCCGACAAGCCGGACATGCCAGCTCCAACTATCAAAACCTTAGTGTGCTCCATTATATCTTTAAAAATAATAAAAAAACTATTTAAAAATTTTGCTTTTCAGAAATGATTCTAGATTCAAATCTGCTTGCAACCCTATTTCCGAACAAATAATTATTAAAATTTGCCATTTATTCATTATACTAATTTGATAAAATCCTAAATCATTCAGACAGAAAAAAATTTAATTTTATTTAATAACAAAAAATGCATTTCTTTATTCAGTTGTTTAATTATTGGCAACCGTGTGTTTTTACCTTAGCATAAAATTTAGCTCTAGCACAAATATATTCTCATTATGGTTAAATTATTATTAATTAAAATAAATATTCAGACCATTGTCATTTGAAGGAAATTCATCAAAAACACTTCTCCAATTTTAAAAAAGCTATAAATTTTAGCTTATTAAATATTTTTTATTATTATTTTATTTTTATTTGAATAGTTTAGACACAGGATATAAAACTAGACTTAAAAAAATTAAGTAACTAAATCAATATTCTTTCAAAAGCTTTTAAATCAAAGAAGGAATATTAAATTAAAAGCATTTGTTATAATGCTTATTGGAGTTTTATTCAAATAAGTCAACATTTTTAGAGTTTCATTCAAATTTTATTAATTATTTTATTATTGATTTTTTTTATTTATTCATTTTCAATGATTGACAAAATTTTGGTGGCTTGATCATATCCTGATATATAGGCTCCATGTACAGTGCCTAAATGCTTGAAAATAGTGGCTTCGCCAGCGAAATAAAGCCGATCTTGGACACTTTCGGCCAGTGCATCTACATCATCAGTAGAAGAGCCCACTTTAAAATAAGAATATGAACCTTTGGCATGTTCATTGCTAGACCATCTGGATCTGAAGAGAAAATATAAAAAATAATCAAAAAATTTTTATTCATAAAAACCTAATGATTTTGACAGGTCTAGGCAAATTTGCGTGCGCGAAGCATTTTTCAATCAGCTCCGAAATTACATCCAAAACGCAATCATCTTCCAATTGTTCAATTACTTCCGAATAGCTTCCGACCGTAAAGGCCAAGAGAACATTTTTGTGATTAGGCAATTTTTCAAAATAATCTAGCGCTCTACAAAAATCTAAGTCCTAGAAAAACAATGAGTTTAAAAATATTTTTTCTTAAATAAATATTTACATCTAAATTCCATTTTTCTTTTGCATTTTCGAGCTCAAAATCAACATCATCCCTCCAAATAATTTGAAGTCCCTGAAAGTCTGGCCCAAAATCTTTGTCAAAAACAACAAATATTTTGTTCAAACACCCAAACCCAAGACAATTTATGGCGTCAATCTTGTTTGACGGAAGCTTCGGCTCGAATAATTCACAATGGTGTTGTTTCAAAAAGCCTAGACTTACGGTGCATAGCACTGCCTCACAGATCCATTTGTATCTTTTATTTTGCTTACCATCAAAGGCAGTAATAATGACTTCATCGTCAGACCAGTCTATTTTTTCCACTGCCTGATTCAGCTTTAATTGATTACCAGTTAACTTAGAGGCCAAATAGTCCACTATTTTGCCATAGCCATACTTGTTATTGGTCAGCAAATTGCCACCTAGAGTTTCGAAGTTATTCCAACCATTGGCACTGACATCATGCAAATCATCACAGGAGTTGTCAAATTTTTCCACATTTAACGCTGCCTGGAATATGCCTTTAATGACTGAACTGTCCATTTCACACTCAAAATTTTTTTCTATGTCTGGATACAAATCGTCGAGCAAGGCGCCTGAAAATTAATAAAAAAAATTAATTTTTTATTTTAGTAAAAGCAAAATTGGATTTTTTTTACCAATGCTTTGATTTAAATCACTTTCATCTATCATTTCACTGAGATTTTCTAGCAGACCTTGAACCTCCTTTTGAACTGGTTCTACCAAGTCATCGCTCAGTCTTTGGCCATCTTGGCTCGAGTAATACCAATTATCGGCTTTGTCTAAAAATATTTTCAGAATTAGATAAATGAACAAAAAATTGATTAGTACCAATAGATTCGTCAATGGCATCTAGCGACACGGCTATGTCATACACTGGATTTTTTTCTGTTCCGTGCATCCATTGGGCTCCGAACTCAATAAAACTTTGCTCTTTACGCAAATTATTAAAAATTCTAATTTTATTTTGAATAAAAAATTACGAAAAGGTAATGTTTTAATTCGTCCTCCAATCTCACTACCTGCCTTTTTTGTAAAATTTTAATAATTTTACATTAAAATATGATAAAGTTTTTAGTTTACTTCTAAAATAACAAAATCATCAAAATTTTGCTCAGTAAAATAGTTGGCAGCTGCCAGACCCGCAATTCCGGCTCCGATAATCACAACTTTTTTGTTCATTTTTTCAGCTTAATCTTAAATTATTTATTAGGAATTTTATTTTTTGGCAAAAAAGCATTTAGGTTTTTATACAGGTTTTACGACGAATAATTTAAAAGTAAGTCAATTTAAGTAAATATTAATCAGTGTTCTAAAAAAAGCTTTACTGTTTTCAACTTTTTTCTTAATCAAAAAATAGTTTATTCTCGAAAAAATATTTAATTTCTTAAAAGAATTTAAACCTCGCTAAATAAAATGGCGCTTCAATTCCATTTAAATAGAATGCAAAATCATACGCATTGAGGCTCACATCCCTCGGCGCTATTCACTAGCTTCAGCTTTGCTACTTAAAATAAAATCTCTATAATCTTTTGGCTGTGGGTCCATTAGAGTATTTCTGCATGATTTTGCTCAACATTTATTCTGCATCTGATATTGAGTTTAAGATTTTAAATTTTTTTTCATCAAAACAATTATCGATTGTTTTAGATAATGTATCTAATAATATTCTATATATTTTCTGGTAGAAAACATGATGATAATCAAATGATGATGTTTTTTGGCTGTGAATAGACTAACATTTCATTTTTAAATTAAAAAATAAAAAATAAATTAACAATTTTTTTTTTAAACCCATTTAAAAATTTGATATCTTAGCTCTTCTATGTTTTATTTTAAAATGCCTACATTAATATGATCAATTAAATTTAATATCTATTGATTTAAAAAGCCTAAATTTCAAAAATAATAAAATTGTTTTTTTTTTTTATCAAAACAAGTCTCCCTCTAATTATTTTTCATTACTCAATTCAAGGCTAAAATCAAAATTTGACCACTTTGCAATCAATAAGATTATCTTTATTTGAATTGCTAATTTAATTTTATTATAATCTTATTATATTGAATTTTCAAAGGATTACCTTTTTTTTATTAAAAATGTTTTGAAAAAATTAAACACAAAAAAAAATAAATTTAAGAAAATTTTGATGAATCATGGAAAATGCTTACGAAAATTTTACTAATAAAATATCAAGTCTCATTTAACTATTGAATATCTTTTGATTTTTGGGAGGTATTTTATTTTACGAAAGGTGATGTTAATATTTTTTTCGAATACTTTAACACCCAATCAGTTTA
The DNA here is from genome assembly GCA_016802215.1 of Brachionus paranguensis. Taxonomy (NCBI): domain Eukaryota; kingdom Metazoa; phylum Rotifera; class Eurotatoria; order Ploima; family Brachionidae; genus Brachionus; species Brachionus paranguensis. The sequence continues at coordinate 1,418,807 of JAESIX010000008.1, read as the reverse complement.
AAATCATTAAATTAGCTACTATTTTAAATTATTTTGATGTTGTAATGATGAACAACACTTTCAACCCAAATGAAAATTGTGAATGCTGTTCTAATGCTTCTTGCTTTTGATCGTTTCATGGCGCCTGATTTTTACCCGAGAGTAGAATTTTTTTCATAAAGTGGAGATAATTTTTTTCAATTTTTTGTCTATTTCTTTCTTGATTACATTATAATTTCATATTGTAATCTTTACTTCACAATTGAAGGTTGATTAATCATCTATTATTTTGCATTTTTTTTTGTAAAATGAAAAAATTTTAATTTTTAATCAAAAATTATATTAAATAAATTTTAAATTTCTTATTTGTCCAAAATTTATTATTCTTGTTTGATTTTCCTTATAAATTTGAATGAAAGAAATACACAATTTACCCTAAAATGCAGATCTTGATGAAAAACTTCTAAATACAAGAAGTGAAAAATTTAATTGAATGGTTAATTAAAAAAAAAAAAAGTATCATCACAAACTACTGTGAGTTTTTCTCAAAGTTTTAATTTTTTGTTCTCAAAACTTAGATTTTTTAAAAAATTAAATTTTTTAAACTATATCAAAAACTACTTTTATTAAAAATAATAATAATGATGATAATAATGTTACATGTTGCTTGAGTATACAAAAAATATTATTTTTTTAAAAAAATATTTTAACACATAAAAATTGCTAGTTTACAATCAAATCAATTCATCTCAAATAATTTGGCATTATTCAGTGAACAAAAAATTTGACAAAGTCAAATTTTTGGCTTCGAATCGGTCAAAAACTGTCACTGTAATCCGCGGTGAGCATTTGGTACAAAAATTTATCTTGTAAGCAACCATTTATAAATTCTTGCTCAGATATGACTCCATTTTTGTCTAGATCCATTTTTTGAAAAATCTGCTCGGTCCTCACGACCGGATTCTCTGCAGGCAGATCTTTCAAATTGCTGGCCTTGTGTCCATTTCCGTTCGGGTTTTTTTTTTCTCCGCTATTCACTGAGTTTATCAAGGATCCATTTTGACTTTCAGCTTGCTTAGAGTTGATTCCGATCAAATCATATATTGACTGAATTATCTGCAGCATTTCATTCTTATCTATTTCTCCGTTTCCATCGACGTCATACATTTTAAAGGCCCATTTTAGCTTTTTTTCCGGGTCGCCTTTAGCTGTTATGTTTATAGCCATCAAAAATTCTCTAGAAAATATATAAAAATAAAGTTTGTTTTAAAATTTTCTCATAAATTTTTTCCCATTTTACTTGAAGTCTATTTTACCACTGTTGTCCACATCAAATGTGCGGAAGATGTGCGTGCAAAATTTTTGCGCGTTTCCTTGTGGAAACAATTGCTGATAGACTTCGATAAACTTTGACTTGGACAATTCACCTGACGGACAGTCGACTATGAAGCCAGAGTACCAAATTTCAATTTGCTGCTTGGTAAATTCAGTGTTCTCGATCAAAAACTGAAGATCGGCTTTGGGTAATTTTTGAGTGCTGCCAAAACAACCCATTATTTAATCAAAATATATATCTGTTCTTGGGAGATTTAATTTGTTTGATAAACAATCATAATCTAGCTTTATTGAGCCCGTTTTTATTTCTGATATGATTTTAATTGATTTTGTCGACTACCTGCTTCTACTGCGCAAAAGAATTAAATTATTAGAAAAAATTTTCAACGATTTTAAAATCTTATATCAAAACTGATAAAAAAATTGATGGACTTTGTGTCTGTGAATTTAAATTAATTAAATTGAAATTCTATTATTCTCAAATATCATAAAACAAAATTAAATTGATTTTATTTAGACGATTTGAAATGGAATATGTTCAAATATCGTTTTAAATCAGCCTTAAGAGTAAAATAGATCCAAAAATTTATTGTGTGAAAAAAGAGTCTTTTAAATATCAAAAAAAACAATTTATTTTTATCTTTATTTATAGACTGTAATATGATAAAATTAAAAATTGGATCATAAATTACAAAAAAAAATTTATTCAATTTTTAACTTAAGTTTTCTTTAGTTGTTCAGAGTCAAACCGAACGTAACTAACGCATTTACAGTGACAATATATTAAACATTAAGTTATTTCCGCGATGACTTTTTTTTAATAAACCAAAACTTAAAAGCATTTTGAGCAAAAAAATTGTCAATAAATTATTTATGCAAAATCTGAAAGGAAATTGGATGATTTAAAACATTTAAGAGAAAATACCGCCACCAAAAAAATTTTATTTTACTTGGCAAAAGAAAAAAATTAATAAAATCAGAATCGATCTATTTTAGCTTTATGATAAATGCATCATTTCTCAACAGCATCAGCAAAATTGTCATAAATGAATTAGGCAAATTTTGACAAAATTGCTGATGTAATTTCTGTTTGAACAATTGATTTTGACTTTAAATAAAACTGTTATTAGGCTTTTAAATATTTATTAAACTATTATCTTTATTGATCTTTGAGATTAATTGTTTATTGAAAAAAAAATTAAAAAATCGCTCAAGCTTTAATTGTAGTCTAAACTTCGAACGAGTCTCGTTACCTAATTAATTTAATAAAATTAAAATAATAAACAAACAAGTTAATTGAAAGCATGAGAATGGTTTATCCCAATTCATATTAGTCTAAAAGTTTAATTAAAACTTAAATTAATTAAAAAATCTTCGGGGAATTTGAGTTGCATACGGAACCCTTCATGTTTTTTAGTTTTAGCATTCTTGAGCAATTAAGATGCGTTTCGATGATGACTTAAAATTAGCAGAAAAAAATAATAATCAATACATCATTGAATTTTTCCAATTCTGATTAAAAAAGCTTGGGCCTTTTGGATCAACGGGTGTAAGCATTAGCAATAGTTAAAGAGTTGTTTTTTGGAAAAATTATTTAATTTATTTTTATTGACATCTTTATTTGATCGGAAAGTATGCAGTTTTGAATATTAATTCTAAAGGCTTAATTGAATATGTTAAAAAAGAGAAAAAAAATATTTCGAGTCTTATAATTATTCCGCTATGTGACTTCTGAAAAATGCTCACCGCAAATATTTGGCACTTTTTTTAGTACAAGTTTTTCACTTAAAGATGGAAATAAATAAATTTTCTAGTCCTTAAATTAAACAAAAGTAAATAAACTTAGCAATAACTGATGCAATTTGTGATTTTTATCTAATAAATAAAAATATAATTCAAATAGTAATTATTGTCATTTTCTAAAATAAATGTTTCCGGTCCGGAATTTAAGCATTTTAGTTTTCTTCAATTGTAAAATAAATAGCTGATTGCGATCTTATGAATTAAATTATTCAACTTGATTTTAAAAAGCTTTTATTATTTAAATTATTAAACAGCTTCTTTTGATAATAAAAAAATTAACGTTTTTGAAAAATTTTTACTTTTCTGTAGTCCAAGTTATTCTGAATGGAAGAGACTGATCAGAAGTGCTGCCTTTTAGTATTTCATAATTGATTCAATATTTCTTGATTTTGAAAAGCTTATATTTTTAATCTATTGATTTTTAAAATCGATTTTAATTTTTAAAAAAATTTAATTCTAGAAAAAATTTTTATAAAAATTTAAATTTGTAAGTAAGAATTTTGCTGATCAATATAAGTTTGACAATTTTTTTCATTTTTTCTGTAAATTTTATAAAAGCCACAAACTTGTTCATTAAAATAATTCAAGTATTTTTAAAAAAAAAATTAATTTTTTTAATCAAACTTAAAAATATTTCAAAAATAAAAATTCAATTTCAAGCCTTGAAAATAAAAATAAACAGCTTAATTCGAAGATAAAGACTCTTTTATCATTTATTCAAAAAATAATTAATTATTTATATTAAAAGTGAAACTAAATTGGTTAAAAACAAAGAAAAACTAAAGTTTATAAAATGTTTTTTTCTAAGTTTTTTGAGAAAAAAAAATTCTTAAAAAATATTTATTTTTTTCGTCTTCAATTACACAGTTTTTGAATTAAATTAATATTCCTTATTAAAAAGAAATCTTTCTTTAAACACGGCTCCATGAATTCGAACTATATTTATTGTTAAGTCTTAAGAGATATATTCTGTTCTTGTTTAGATTAAAATAGTGGATTTAGGAAAATTAGTAGATTCATTTTTTTAAACTTTGTTGGTCCTTTTTTTATTTGGTAATTATAAAGTTTCTTTTGTGATTCTTAATTATGTTTTTTTTTTTTTTTTTTTTTTTTATAATTTTAATTTTACTTCTCCTAATGGAGGTTAATTTGAATTAAACAAATAAATAAATAATTATAAAATCCTTAAAAGATTGAATAAAACATTAAATTTTCAATTTATAATTTTATTTAATTATTATTAGAGTTTTTTTTTCCATTAAACTTAAAGCACTTTCAATCTAGTCTAAAAATATTATCAAACATTATGAATTTGAAAATTTTTTTAGATAAATAAAAATTTATAGTATGATGGAAATAAGTTATTTGCTAAAATATCAACATAGGTCTTATCATTTTCGATTAATTATTAATTTGTAAATTAAATTTAAATTAATTTAAACTACCAAGCCGAAATAGCTCAGTTGGGAGAGCGTTAGACTGAAGATCTAAAGGTCCTTGGTTCGATCCCGAGTTTCGGCACTTTTTTCAATCAGTTTTATAAATAAAACTGAGATTTTTAGTATAAAATTCTAGAAGTATTTTTTTATTTTAATTAATAGTTAAAAAAAAATTATTTAAATATTCTTTATTAAAATTAAAAAAAATTATGATATAAAAGTCTTAGGTCTTAGATCTTAGGTTTTTTCAAAAAGTTCGGGGTTCTTTTTTCCATATCAACCTTCAACTCTTCTAAAGCTTCTGATGCTTTTTTAATTCTGGAGCAGTGAAACCATAAACCAATACAGCATTACACATTATTTCAAATTTAAATTAAACCAAAAACTAATAATTTTTCTTTAATTTGAATAAAAACTTGAAAAAAACCAATCCAATAATATTCTGCATCTTACTCAATAAATAATCTTTTTGGAATTAAGCATGTTTTTTCAAAAATATTATTTGAAAATTATTAATGTTTATTTAAAGATCTTTTAAAATTAAGTGAAGATATCTGTAATTATTTACATTTCTATTAAAAAAAGTGTTATTAAAGCACTGGTGGTTCAGTGGTAGAATGCTCGCCTGCCACGCGGGCGGCCCGGGTTCGATTCCCGGCCAGTGCATTTTTTTTACTAAAAAAAATATTCAGCAAAAAAATTGAGAACGATTTAAGAAATTAAGAAAATGACTTTCTTTTTAGTTAGAAAAAAGTTTGAAATATTAGCTCATTTTAAGCAAAACTTTTATTATCTTGAACCAAAAATTGAAAGTAAAATAGATGGTAAAAACCGACCATTTTGGTGCGCCTTGTTAAGTTTTAAAGTTTTTGATGGTGTCTAAATTGTAAAATAAAACTTAATGAAAATAAATGAAATTAGTGATTTTTCTAGCTAAATTTAAAAAAAATTGGATTCGAATCGAATGGAAAATGGTGCTTTAAAATTGTTATTTAATTTTATATTCTGAATCTAAAATAAAAAAAATTGAGTTTAATATTAACCAAAAAATAGCATCTTGAAGTTTAGGATCAAAAAAATTATATCAAATAGTATTTTGTTTATAACTTTTGAATGTTATTTAACTAAATCTGTCTTCAAATTGCTAAACAATTCAACAAGCATGCTAAATATTAGATGAGGCTCTGCAAAAACTCTGCAATTTTTATTTATTTATTTGTTTTATCTGTGCCTAGCTAAAGCTTCTTCAGATTAAAAAAAAACAAAAAAATAAAAAATCAATAAAAAATAAAATAAAGTAAAACAAGTTAAAATTTAATATAAAAGACAATTAAAATAGACAAATTGTAAGTAATGACAGGTGCAAAATATTTAAGTATTGAACAGATCAGGAAAGAAAGAAGAAATAGTAAGATAGCAATTACATAATGGAGTCGGGTATCCGACATATTTTGATTCAAAATCCGCTTTATATTCATCAACCAGCTTGACAACCAATGGAACAGAATGATGAAGTCCTCCCGCTACATATCTTTCGCTCAATTAAAAAAGTCGATTCGAGACAGTTAAGAGTTTAAGTTTACCAAGGGCCTCATGGTGTATAATATTGGAAGGAGTATCATATTTTAGTTTAAGTATAAAACGAACTGCTGAGTTTTGTCAGACTTGAATTTTTTTAATGTTTATCTCTGAAAATGAAATCAGACTGTAATTTAAATATTCAAACAATCAGGGACAGTTATCCTAGATTAAATGTAAATTGTAAAACACTTCAATCTCCAATAGACTGAATCAATCAAATTAAAAACAAAAAAATCAATTAAATTGTTTAAAATAAATGTAGGGAATTTTTAAAAAAAATTTACCAAATGCTTTTAATCTATTCCAAACGGTGCCATTTGTTAAGACATCTCTTTAGCAAGCTGTCTGGTCGATCGCCTCAGGTCTTCCTCAAACAACTCTTCCAAATACGCGTCATCAGCTTCGACGGTTCTCACAACACGTGCATTGTCATTGAGGTTTAAATCGCCAGCTTTGAATCGAGAGAACCAATTTTGACAAGAGCGAACAGTCAGAGCGTTAACTCCATATACCTAACATATTGATTTGGTAGCCTCCGTTGCATTTTTTCCTTCGTTAAACTTGAATAACATGCAATGGCGTATATGCATTCATTTTTTAATCTTGAATGAGATTTTTTCATTTAAAAATCGACAAAAAAACTTATTAAACAACCTTATTAGATATTGAATAGATAAATTTTCAAAAAGAGAAAAAGAAGGATTTTTTTTGATATTTTCCTTTTAATTATTATTATTATTATTTATTTTAACGAAGGCTATCCCTAAAATCCGGACCCGGACTGCCGGACATGTCGCCTAAAACACGGACACGGACTCCTATTTACTAAAATACGGACACGGACCCTTTTAGACTAAAAAGCTCACTTAGCATAAAGCTAAAAAAGATAATTTTAGAAAAAAACGAATTTAAATTTATTTTGAAAAAAAAGAAACAAGAATAAAATTTTTTTTAATTTAATGGTTTTAAATGAAATAATTTCATGTTTTAAATTGAATATAATTAATTTTTTAATTAAAATTTTCTTTCCCTATTAGGGGTTAAAATTTGTCTTTTAGTGTTAATAACACTTTTTAAACTCATATATGCATCTTCTGAAAAACAATTCTGATAAAAAGAATAATCAATATTAACAACACCACTAGCCAAATCTTCCGGTTTTCATATCAATATTAAGCAATTTTAAAAATTATTATCTTGTTTCCAAAAAATGGGGGTTGTGAAGTTCGTTTCAATTCGATCTTTTCAATTCAGAAAAATTTGAATAACTTTTTTACTAAAATAGATAATTTAGTTCTGTAAAATGCTTAATGTTTAAGCAACTTTGCTTAATCTGAAAATATATGTCTGCCAAACTCTGCAATGTAATTAGTTGACACAAATAATTTTTCTACAAAAGTCAACGCAGTCCTCTCACTTGAATTTAGCATTAAGTATTAAAATCTTTGAATTAGAATTGCAATTTTGCTTTCAAAAATTGAGTGCTAATTTTATTGCAAGTGTTTAAAAAAAATTGTTGCAATAAATTTTTGAATTTCAAATTTTTTGAATAACCAAATTTTACTTTACTTATTTACGTATTTACGTTGGTCCGTATTTTAGTTTTAGAAGAAAAAATCCGGGTCCGAATTTTAGAAATGTCATGTCCGTGTCCGGGTTTTAGCAATGGTTAAAAAAAAAAGTCCGTGTCCGTATTTTAGGCGACATGTCCGGCAGTCCGTGTCCGGATTTTAGGGATAGCCTTTAACAAAAAGTAAAATTAAAAAATAAGAGAAATATAAGAATTCGATTAATTTCTAAAGATAAAATCTAATTTAAAATGTTTAGCTTTTAATTTTGCTAATTACTATTTTGCTTTTTATAGCCAAATTTTCTGAACTAGACTTCAAAATTTTTATTTTTTCAAATTCACTTGAAAATTTTAAAACATTACGCCAATGTTTCAAAAAACAGAAATTTTTTCTCGAAAAACTCTTCAAATGTTTGTTTTGTGACCGATTGATCTATTTAAACTTGAGAAAAAAACCAACTTAAATTTTAAAAATATTTTATTAGATTAATTATTAAAAGTAAGGTTCGAATGAAAAATAAAAAATTTCTTCTAAAAAAATTTATTTGACCGGGTTTGATTTAACAACTGGCTTGGGCGTACCAGTCAACTCGCAAAGCCTGTTTCTAATTGATTTGACAACATTGATCGGCTGGTCCCAATCGGTCTCGGTCAACAAGCAAATACACTCCGAGTTGTCATCATCACTTTGGAACAGATCTGGCAAGTTGATCAACGCCTCGAACAACTTGGAAGCTGTCACTTTGCGAATGCGCGAGTACTGATGGCACAATTGGATCATCAGTCTTGTCAGACAATTTTTTCTAACTTTTTCATCATTAAACTGCAGCATGTCGCAAAAAAAATCTGTGTACGAAGTCAACCTTTGCATGTCCTTGGTCACTTTGACATTTTCCAAAAACAGCTCTACAAATTCAAGCGAATAATTTTTATCCACGTTCAACTCAGAATTGGCAAAAAAGTCATTTTGGACCAGCAAATCGACTGTTTTGATCAAGCTGCTTGACAAGCGGTCCACTTTCAGGTGAACTTTGCACAAAGCCAGCAATTTTTCCACCAAATCTCTGAAATCTTGGCCGCTTTCCTCTTCCATTTGTTTCACTTGTTTGATGAACGAACTAGTTGCCGACTTGACCACAGACTCGGTCAACGAGCCAATACTGTACACAAATCCAATTAGTAAATTGGTTTGAAATTGTTTTGAATTCAAAAATTTGGCAAACATTGGCATGGTCACATAGGCCAAATTCCAGTCGATCGCATCGCACTTTTCTTTGACAAACACTTCTTTTAGCTTGGCAACAGTGTTTCCAGGAATGTTAAGCTCAGGGTTGAATAAAATTGTGCAAAAAGTTTTTCCGGCAATGGAGCGGGTGCGGTCGATCCTTTCGACCGCCTGCTGCATCAGCCCAGCGAGAATAGTCTCAATTAAATTGTTGTCTTTGGCCAGGGCTAAATTTAGGCGAGTGCCAAGCGACAACAAGAACTCCAAGGCCTCCATGGACGCCTCTCGCACCTTTGAGCCAGTGTCGCCTTTTGAGTCATTTGAATAGTCTTCCAAGCCGGTCAAAAAGCATTGGAAAACCTCGCCAAAGTCTGACTCATTCAAATTGTATTTTTTCACATCCTCAGCGCTGTTCACTGATTTGAAGAGGAATGTTAGGCTTTTGATGGCGTCGCGGCGGGCCTGCACCCATGTTGACTCGGCCTCGATTGACTTAGGGACGCTTTTGGGCGGCAGAGCGCCCGTTTGGTCATCAATGGCGCCTGAGACGCATTTACTGGCAACAATTAGAGTGGATGCTATTTTTCTAAAGTTGTCATTTTTGGCTAGAAAAAATGGTGGCAGATGACCAAGCGCAAAACAGTATCCGGAGCGAACATAGTCTTTGGATGTTTGTCGCAGATTTTTGATGAATGCCTCGACCAATTTGTGGTCACTGTGGTGGTAGGGGGGCAGGTCGCAGTAGACTGGCAGGGTTTCGGCGGCAGACAATTGCACGCTCTCCTTGTTATGCTCAATGCACTGGATCAGAAAGTTTTCACATTGGCGAATGAACTGGTCATCAAGCTCAAATTGTTTGTGCATTTGTTTGCACAGGGAGAATTTTTTGACAAAAAAACATACTGCTGGGCGCATGTACTCGCCGCCTGAGCCCCTGAAATACTTTTCGTCAAATATCTGACTGAGGACATGTCTCAATTTGGAAATAAATTCTTCATTAAAGTATTTGTTGAGCAGTTTTTCTGGTTCCAGATTTACCAGTTCGCTGAGTGCGTGAATTAGCTGGCCAAGAGAGAGCAGTGCACCATGCCGAGTATTCAGATCGATGCTGGACGACTGCTTTATCAAGCTCGGAACGACTTCAAAAGCCATGTAGTCTGGACACAAGGGAGTCAATTTGAAAAAAGACTGAGCGGTGAGCTCGCGGATCGAATGGTCCCAGTGGTTAAATTTATGCACCATTAAATGGTCTACAATCTGTTGTCGATATTCTTCGAAGCTGGCGATAAAAATTGCCAGATCCAAAAAACAGTTGTGTATTTGGCCCACAGCGTAGTAGTCACATTTGATTATAATATCAATTCCGTGCGGGAATTGGCCCTGTCTACCTACATTTTCTATATAAAAAAATAAATAAAAAAATTATAAAAAAGTTAAAATTTATTAAAAAAAAAGTTCACCTTGGAACGAAGCAGAAGCAGCGCGTCTACAATTAACTTCCCGGTCGAATACAGAGACTATAAGCAGAGCACCAGCTATTTGATTTACATAGGGTTCGATTACATCAGGTTCAAAAGCTCTAGCCATCGACCAACAAACATAGCAGGCCGCATCTCTCACATTTCTGCCCAAGGAATAGTTGCCCAATTTTTTGTCAAAAATCAGCGCTTTTAGAATAATCGGAACTACTGATTTTAATTGTTGTGGTAGTAGGAGACCTCGCCGGCCTAGTTCAGCAATGGCAAGGCATCCTCCGTGCCAAGCCGAGTCGTCCTCTACATAATTAAAAAGCTCAAGCAGCGATTGAAGTATGTCATCTGCGTTTTCTTTGGAAAGCCTGTTGGTTATTCGGCCTATGCCTTTTGCCGATGACCACCGAACAATTGTGTCCTGATCCTTTAGTCCAGAAAGCAGTTGTTCAATTATTTCCTCGATTTCAGCAGGGATTTCTTCATCATCTTCATCTTCAGCTTGGCCTCTTTGAGTTGACGCTGTCTGAGCTGATTTGACGTTGTTCAAAAGGCTTCGAGAACCTCTTTCATATCTCCATTTGGCAATTTTTACTTTGAAAAATGTCATGCCCACCCTTTGAAGAATTTTGATGTTATATTTTCGCACCAGAGCTAGTTTAGAGCTTAATAAATTGAGCTCGACAATATTTTTCAGAGTTGGCAGCGTGTAGCACAAAAGGTCTTCGCGTTTACCATTTTTGTAGATGTTAGCAATGCATTTAAGAGTGCCAAGGAGCTTGAATTTGTCACCCGATTTGGCCGATTCTTTCATGTGTTGAAATATTTGATCAAAAAATTCGGGAAGAACTTTTTTTTGAAGGTCTTGGCGAGACATGAATTTTGACAGAAGCAGGGCACATGCATCCTGACACTTGTCGCTCACAAACAAATATGGCTTTATTAAAAAATTGTCTTTAATGGTTAATTAATATAAAAAATTAATAATTTTAATATTTTTTTTTCAATTCGTTCTTTAATTATTTTTAAAAAAAGTATAACCTTTTTTAACAAAAATAGACAAATCTGAGAAATGATTTTATTAAGTTTGACTAATTGAATAAAAAAATTTGTTTAGTATTTTTTTTTTTTTACTAAATATAATAAGACATCTAAAACCCTAAGAGCCCATTATTATAAAGTCAGGCTTTCCTAAAGAAAAATTTTTCTTTAAATCTTTAGATTTATTTTTTGATAAAAATTTTGTATTTTTTTAAAGCTTGAATTTAAAAATAGAAAAAAAATCTATCAAAAAAAAAGGTTTTGTGAAGTACATTTAATTGATAAGTAGAAATTAATTTAGAAAGGTACTAAAACTTTTATTAAAGAAATTAAGTAACTAAAAATTGTGGCTTTTTCACAAAATTCAAAAAAAATTATATTTCATAACAGATTTTTTTTTCATTCTGGAAAGTAAATTATTGCAATGATTTTGCGTTTTTACCAAATTTGGCATAAGTGATAAGATTTAACCAAAATTGTTGTAAAACTTGGCAAAAATTCAAATTGTCAAAAATGTTTTGTTTTGAGAATTTTAATGATTTTTATTTATTTTTAATTTTTTGCCATAAATTTAGGTAAAACAAAGACATTGTGAATTTTGGTACAAAAAACATAAACAAAATAATAAGAATGCCAACGCTTAAATTCTGAAGGACCAAATCATGTTCTGTTAATTGTAGTAACTGGTACATCCTCTGTACCATCACTTAAAGTTGACTTGGATTTTTAATATAATATAATATCCACAATTGTCTGAATTTTGCATATCTACTGCAGTATATTACAGAATCAATAAATTGGTGGCACAAAGGATGCATCAGTTACTACTTTTAACAGAAGTTTTGGCATTTTTAATATTTTGTTTTTGTTTTTTGTACAAAAATTCACAATGCCTAAAACAGGTTATCCTTAAAATGCGGAAGCGGAACGGAAAATTGTCATGAAATTTTATTTTTTAAAATGCGGAAGAAAGATTTAATTTTAAAATTTTATTTTTAAAAAACTGAAATTTTTTTTAAAAGTTTGAATTAAAAAATTAATAGCCATCTAAAAGTAGCTTGCCAAATTAGTATTGGTCAAACTTATAACAATAGCTACCATTTTTCGTAATTTTACTTAACTTTTTTCTTGTTCTTTATTTTTTCCTAAGATTTTTATACCAAAAATTCTGTTAAATTTAGTCAAAACTGAAAATCACAACATCTCAGTATATTTTTAATAGCAATTAGATATTAAATTATCGTTAATGAGTTAGATAAAAAAATTTATTTTTTAAATGAAAATAATAAAAAATTCATCTAATTAAAATAATTTTGTTTAAAAAACTTTTTATTCTAAATAATCAAGCTGATTTTTAAGAAAAAGATGAAGAAAAAATTATAGAGAAAAATTATGCTACTTTTTGGGAAAAATAATAAAAATGACTATATCAACTAAGATGAGTAATAAAAATCAAAACACATTTACTTACCACTGTAATTTTGAGAAAACGATTCAAGATGGAATCCACCTGGTTCTCACTAGCATCAAAGCGCTCTAGGTCAAACGGAACAATGCAAATTATTGAGAGCCATAGAAGCAAAACAAATCTTGTTTCCCATGATTCTGAATTTGTTGGGTCCTGGCTTTGCAAAAGCTTTAAAACTGGCTCGAAATCAGTAATTTCGTGGGGTAGATATTGAACAATGCGCTTATAGCCTCTCATCTTGGCCAAAGAGTGCATGTACTTGAATGCTTGATCTATCAAGAGTTTACATGGATTGTCATTCTGAATTTCTTGCTTGATTGTGTTGATGATTTTGTCAACTATGTCACTGAGGAACGGGTCTATTAGATGAGGCTGTTCCTGATAAGTGTCACAAATGAACCTAAATTGTTCAAATGAGCGTTCACGGCTGCGTAGTTCTTTTATGTTTTCTGGTAAGTTATCCAAAAGCTTTTTTACTTGATCATGCTCTTTGAACTCGTAGAAATGGGTTTTTTTGTTGGTACAGCACGATTCCTCATCGTCCAAGTCGGAATTTTTGTTCGCTGTGGAAGGTGGCATTCTTTTATTTTACTAAATTTGATCAGTTACTAAGCTATTTATTTCTAATTTAAAAAAAAATTCATTTAGATTTTAAAATTGCATAAAAATCGGCCTTTTTGTCTAGCTTTTTGTATATCACTGGTTAAAATTTAAAGCTGAATTAATTCTAAAATAAATTTTAAATCTGAAATATTACTTTGTTATGGATCTTTCAGGTATTTAGAAACAGAATTTAAAAAAATTTTTTTTGAAAATTTAAAATCTAGACCTGGATACTCGGGAAGAAAGAGCCGATCTGAGACAATCGGTCAAAAAGCACATCCAGCTCAAAATAAAATCATCTAGTAACTTAATTTTTCCGTCCAATTCTTCCAACATTCAGCCACCATCCAACACTACCTCGACTCACATAGAATCAGAAGATAAAAATTTCAGCTCAATTAACTTTGTTTCCAATTTAAATTGGTCATATAATGTAAAAAATTTAATAAATTTTTTTTTTTTTAAATTGAATTTTATTTTTTATTAGATTAATAAAATGGGACAAAAAATACTCAGTCAAAAAATGAATGTTTGTATTTCATGCGGCTTGCCAATTCTAGTTTTTGGTCGCCTGTTGCCATGCAAGCATGTTGTCTGCTTTGATTGCGCTACTAAATTTTCTCCTAAAATTTGTTTAAGGTAATTTGGCTAATTGAAGTAAAATGAAAAATTGGAATTTTCAGAGTCTTTTTTAAGAGTCATTGACTTAATTTTTTTTTTGTTGAGCTAAATCAATTACTTAAAATTTAAATATTTATATAATTTAAATAAAAAATTTGGATTCTTTTTAGGGAATCATGCCATGAAAATGTAAATAGAATCGAAAAAGTAAATGCCGGACGAATTTTTATATGCACTTACGAACAAGATTTGAATCAAATAGGCAACCAAGCCGATGATCAAATGAAGGTGTATGAAAAAAGCCGATGCGGTCGAAGCTACATGTCACAGAGAGATTTGGATGCTCATATCAACCATAGACATCTGCCAAATATAAAAATGGAATAATCGATTCCAAAGGATCCAGTTGTAGATTATAAAATAATACTTTGAGCTGCTTTTTGGCTTTTATTGTTATGTAAAGCAGGGTGTTGTTAATATGGACTGTTTTATTATATTTTTAAAATAAACTAAAGTTAATTAATTTCATTAGTTTTTTTTCCTACAAGGGGTAAAAGCCTTTAGTCTTAATTACAAAATTATTAAGAAAAAAGTTATTAAGTTTATGGCATTTTAGAATGGAACTCAAAGAGTCCAGGAAAGACAAAATTTTATTTTTTGACAAAAATGAGCTCAGTGGACCATTGAGTGAAAAATCAAAGTACCTAAAACACTTAGCTGATAACGATCCGGATCAACAAGGTGAGCATTAAGAATTAATTTTTTTTTTGAATATTAGATTCTAAAAAATTTTATCAAACGAGAAATTTAGTTTAAATACCACCATATTTGAATTAAATACCCAAATTTTTTATTTTTTCCCCAATATTAATAGATTTTTCCAATTATTAAGATTATATCTAATATTTTAAACTTATTGACAATTTTCATACAAAAATTACACTTTTAATTAAAAAATGAAAACTAATTTAAGATAAAGTACTTAAATTTTTTAATAAAAATATTTTACTCATCCAAATTATTTAACATTTTTCTCAAAAATTTATTTTTCTTTTTAAAATTTTTATCATCGCCAGAATTGGCATTAATTGAAAAATTAAAATAGATATAAGTAATAAATAATCAAGTATTGATAGGTTCTGGAAAAATAGGAGACGATAAGTTTGCTAATAAAACATTTTTGGGAAATTTTATTTAATATTTGAAGAATTAAAAAAATTTCGGGTAGCTTATTCATTTTAGTGATATCGATTTTAATCGTTCCGAAAAAGCATCAAAATATCACCATTTTTGTATATCTAATTTATTCTAACATAAAGTAAATTAAAAATTAATTATTAAATATTTTTTCAGTATTAGAAATTATTTCTTATTGATAATCTATCTATCAGGCAAAATATGTTAAATTAAGTATTAATCAAAAATTTTTTTATTAATTTTACTTTACATTTTATTTTCCGTTTCGATCAAAAATTTATAGATATTTGTTTTTTAAACAATTATGCCGGAGCATATAAAAATTAAATTATTTTTTTTTATTGGATTAAAGGAGTAATATTGCCAAATGGAACTATTAATTGGGGTTGTCCATGCCTAGGAACTGCCAGTATCGGACCATGTTCAATGCTGTTTCGCAATGCGTTCAAATGCTTTCATTTTAGTGAAGCTAAAGTTAAAGGAAGTGATTGTTTAGCCGAATTTGAAAAGTTGCAAAATTGTATGAAAAAATATCCAAAACTTTATAAATAAATAAAAAAAAATTTTTTTGTTTAAATTTGTTTTATTGTGACTTAGACTTAAAATTTTAGAAAAAACTTAAAAATTAATGTTGATGAAAGTCGCATTTTTTAGTCGAGTCATTTGGCTTTTCGACTTGATTTTCATTCGAAAGATTTGGGTTTTCAGCAACCATTTTTTCCCACTGCTCAGGTGTCACACACTTTTGTGTCAATGCATGAATTTCAGACATTTCTTCTTTGAGAATTTCATTTACAAGTCTTGAATTAAAAATATAAAATTTAAAATTAGAAAAAAATTCCACAACCTTTGTCTTTGGAGTAGACTCTTGCCTTCGAAATCCTTAGATACCACGAAAACGTTGTATTTAAAGCCGCATCCATCAGAAAAGTCTTCTACTTTCTAAAATATAATTTTTTTAGCAAAGTTTGATAACTTGTGCTAATTTACCAAAAATATTGGATTCAAATTTTCTTTAAGCTTGTTTTCTACGTGACTTTGTGAAACTGGCATTTTTTAATGCAAACTGATAAATTTTAAACTTAAAAAAAAACAATTTATCAATTTATTTTTGTCAAAAAATAGCAAATTAAAATTAAATTTATTAGCATGTCTTTAAAAATATAATTGAACTTTAAAGATTTTGCTAATTGTTTAAATATATTATTTTTTGTATTAAATTATTTAATGAATAAATAGTCAATATAAATTTTATAAACTTAAATGCATACCAATTTAATGGAAAAAAATTTTTTTCAATGAAAATGAATCATTAAGGGATTAGCAGAGGACATCTTGGGAGTATTCGATTCTTTGTAGATCTTTCCTATTTTTAGTTAAATCAAAGTTGACGTTTAATAATACTTTATCTGGAACAAGTCAAAAAAATTAGAAATTTAATCATCCGAAATTAAACACTAAATAATTTAAAAAATATTAAATTAAATTAAATTTTAAATTTTTATTAGTTAAGAGATCAAAAATACGAGTGACAAGCTAAAGGATTCATTTACTAAACAATCTTTTAATCGCTACTGAAATGTTGATCCATTAATTACTAAGGATAAAAAAAATTTATTCTTTTAATTCATATTTCATCAAAATTTCAGAGTTTTAAATTCAGTTTGACAATAACTCAATTTCAAAAATTAAACTATCGATAAATCAGTTGAGTAAAATAAAGATATTAACTAATTTTTTTTATAAAAATATTTTACCATAATCTGATTATTTAAATTTTTCAGGCATAACTTTTTGTTAGTAAATTAGCTCTTATTGACAAAAAGATTACAAATAAATAATTTTTGATATCAAAATATCCATCAGAACATCCTCAAATACTTATAAACATTTTATACTAAAAATAGCACTTAAAACTGTTCAATACTATCTCAGCTATTTCAGCTATTCTTTTAATATTAGAAAGATTTTTTAAGAATTTAATACCTTAATTTCTGTAGCAAATGTCAAGAGAGCTGACTTAAAGAACTTAAAAACAGACTTGTGCGTAAGTCAAAAATTTAAATCATTCTTAAATCTTTTTTTAGTTAAGTCAATGACTTTTTTACATGTCATTGATTTCTTTTTATAAATTCAATTCATTTTAATAGACTTAAGAAATTTATTAATTTAATTAATTTATTTTACTTTCATTAAGATCAAATTTTATTTTTTTTTCTACAAAAAAAATATAAATTTTAATTTAAAAATACTTTTAGAATGGACTCTAGCTAAATCTAATTGAAGAAAAGGTTAAATCTTAGATGAAGAAGTCTTGGTAAGAGGATTTGAATTACAAGAATATCTTCGTTACTTATGCAAAGTCTGCTTAAAAATTACTTTTTACTTTTTCAGAGGTCTGCCTAGTATTTTTCTGTTTTTTTTTTTGGAAAAAGACTAAAAATGTGCATTAAAAAGTGTTAAGAAGGATTTTTGAGCGTGTTGAATCAAAATTTTAGTAAGTTAGTTTGGTGGATCAGATCATATACTCAATTTTATGAATTTTTAAAAATTCAGATTTTTGGAATAAAAATTTTGTTTTAATAATTTTGATTAGAAAACACTAAGAAAAATAATTAAAAGCTAAGATTTTATGAATTTAACTTAAAAATTTGGATTCTCTTTGATTTTTTTAACTACAGTGGTGATTTGACATGTGGTTCTGAGATAAATTACGTAATTTAACGTTAATTTACGAAATTATATGTAAAAAATGTAATTTTACCGTATTTTACGTAAAATTACGTAAAATAACATAAATTTTCGAAAACTAATGTAAACTTACCAAATTTTACGTAAAAATTTGGTAAACCTAAAAGAGCCAAAAAAAAAAACATTTTTTTCGTTTTTTAAAAAATTTTTGAAAAAATTTGAAATAAAATTTATCATATTTTACATAAAATTACGTAAAGTTTAATTTTTTTAAGTAAAAAATCGTAAAAAAAAGTAAAAAAATGTTAAAGACAGTAAAATTTTCTTTAATTCTTTTATTTCACTTTTATTTATTCTTTTAAAATAAAAAAAATTCAATTTTTATTTGTTTTTTGCGTAATTGACCTATCTGTTTTTAAAGAGTATGCAGCCTTATTCCACGTTTCTTATTTCAAGAGATGATTGAATCAAGTGATTCTAATACTGAATCGGATAATATTCTATCAATTTGTAACTTTTAAAATCTATAATATTTAATTTATTATTTAATTCAAACTGAAAGAAAAAAGTTTTTTAATGGAATTTTGTTCTTAATGGTTTTAAAAATATTTTAATCTTAATTGCGAGGAATTTCGAGTGATCTTTATTTTCATAAAAGCCGATGGTCTCATGCCGATTATTAGGGAATTTTTCTTTAATTTCAAGTCTCAATTGTTTTGTAAAATATTTTTGCTTATCTTCAACCATTTAAAAAAATTATCGATCAATTACGCAAAAAACCCTTTTAGGTTTACCAAATTTTTACGTAAATTTACGTTAATTTTCGAAAATTTATGTTATTTTACAAAAGTAATTTTACGTAAAATACGCTAAAATTACATTTTTTACATATAATTTCGTAAATTAACGTTAAATTACGTAATTTTACCTCAGAACCACGTGTCAAACCACAACTATTTATTTGTAATATTTTTCAATTAGGGTTCTTTTATATTGATATTTTGAAGAAGAAATAAAAAGGGCATCTAATCCCTTCAAAATTAATCAAAAAAAACTATTTTTAATTTAAAAAAATTTTATTAATTAAAAACAAAATTCAAAAGAATAATTAAAACCAAAACAAGTCAAAACAAATTTATGTTAAGCCAAGATTCAATAGTCTCAATAAAAATCCGATCGGACAAACAAACCAGCAAACAACGACAACCATAAAAAAATAAACTGGATTATTTGTCCTCGATGTAGCAAATATCGGATTCAAAATTAACACTAAAAGTACCCCAACTTAACTCTATCAACTAAGATGCAGTTTTTATGTGAAAACTTTTGCATTTTAGCTTCATAAAAAAATTCTGTTTTGACAAGTTTTATTTCTATTTAAAACTAAAATTAAACTACCACAGCTCTCCATCGGTTTCTTTAGCGGGCACTTCAATAATCCGCGGTTTGTCAATAATCCTTGCAGTCCTGTTACCTTTTTCCACAATGCCAATAATCCACGCTTGAAACCCCTCTTGATTTTGAATATCTTTGCAGTATGCTGCCGCTTGCTCTCTTGGCAATGCGACCAGCAAACCACCGGAAGTTTCGGCAGAAGTTCCCTGTACCAGATTGAACATGTTGTTGCATGCTTTGCTAATAGCTGACATTTTGGCAATGACGGGCAAATTGTGAATGACAAAACTAACTTCACTTTTTTGGTGTTTGGCCAAATTTTGTGCATGGCCCAAAAGCCCAAAGCCAGTGACATCGGTGGCAGCGTGTGCATTATACTTGTGCATTAGCTGAGCGGCTATTCTGTTAAGTCTGGTCATTGAGCTCATGGCTCTTAGATAGGCCTTGCGCACTTCTTCCTCGCTAACAACGAGTTTTATTTTGTTCCATCGGTCAGGATTGTCTAACCATTGGTGAGCGTTTACGGCCACTTGAGTTCCTAGTGGCTTGGTAAGGACTAGGACATCGCTTAGCATGGCATTATCAGGCGATATGAACTCTTGACTTGAACAAACTGAAGTAGCCACGCCACCGATGATTAGCCACGGGTTAAAGACTGTCTGGCCACCATTTACTGTTGTGCCCGCTTCTTGCGCACAATCTTTGAATCCTTGTATCATTCTGGGCATTATGAGGTCCCTTTCTTTGTCGCTGAACTTGGTGCTCACGCTCAAGAGCATGAGCATGTTGTCCACTTCGGTCACTCCCATTGCATACAAATCACTGAGGACATTGGCACAGGCTATTTTGCCCATGGTGTACGGGTCCTCGATGAGAGGATAAAAAAAATCTGTTGTTTGAATCAAATTGAGTCCTGAGTGTCGGAGAGGAATAACGCAGGAGTCCAGGCCGATGCCGATGGAGGCTTGTGGTTGGGTTGAAAAGGGAAGTGTTTGGTTGTCGTTTGTTTGTAGTGGTGTTGGGGTTGAGTGAAGTCCCTCCAAGAGTTTTAGCAAAACTGCTTGAGGGACTTTGCATCCTCATCCTTTGAGATCCGAAAATTTGGTTAGTCTCCAGTTTGAATCGAGTCCGTGCTCGTCTGGAATGAATGGTTTGCTCAAGTCGTCGCTATTCGCTTCTCCGTTAAGCGACATTTCTTTTGTTCGAAAAAAAAGAGCTCCTTTTTATTTAAATATTATTTTTTTTTGGCACCAAAAAAAATTAGATTAATTAATAATTTAATTAGGGTATCTGAATTAAAGGTAAAATAGCTATGACTTTTTTTAGTGTTTTGTTTTTTTTAGTGCTAGAGACCAATTTAGTTAAATTGAAAATTTGCACCGTCAACATCTACAAGCGAATTTTTTAAATTTTTTTTATAAAAATTTCATAGGGTTTCAGACATTTTTATTGTCTTAAAAAACTTTAATTTTAAACATTTATTTCAATTTATTCAATCATTTTAATTTTTTTTTAGTGAGGTATTATCAAAAGAGGATCTATGTAATCATAGAATTGATATTTAACAATCGAATCAGTTAATTTATAGCAACTTTTTAATTTTTTTAATTATTTAATTTAATAAAATTTAACAAAAATTTTAAAATGGATATTTTAATAAATCTTAAATCCTTTTTTTTTGTCAATTTCTAAATTAAAACACTACAAGTTTTTGATTTTTTTTTTATTTCATCAGAAAAAATTCAAAATTTATTCAAATTTTTCACATATTAAAACCAGCATTTAAGTACAGCTCTTAAATATGTTATAACAATATTTCTAACTTTATAGCCATTTTTTTAGTATTTAGAGAATACCATCGAAACTTTAATTTAACAAAATTTTATTTATCTTAGAAATAGATTTAAGTCATCTTCTAGTAAAAATAACCAATATCCAACTTTATTTAGACAAAAAACTGGCAATGAATTTTGAGATTAAAGGATCAAAATATAAAGTGCAATATTTTTTTTTATAAAAAACTAAAATTAATTTTTTTCCTAAAAAATTACTTGACATATTATGTCAAGTTTGATTTCACATATCTTAAAATATCCCTTTTATTGAATTTTAATAGGTAAAAATTTTTTAATTGGTTTTAATAAAAACTTTTAAAGACCAAAAAATTTAATTTTTAAAATTTATAATTTGTTAGAGTAGAAAAAAAATTATTTTAGTTTGAAAAAATGAATATAAAAGTTATGAATTTGAATTTCTTAATTATTTTAACCTGAATTTTTTAAATTATTGATTGTTTTTGTCAAATAAATTACAGCTCAATCACTTTGATGTTAAATTGATAATGAACCATTATTAGACATAACATGTCTAGTAATCTTTAGAATATATTTTTTTTAATTATCAAAATCATTAGATTAATCAAGTTTTAATAGATTAAATGATCCTTTTTATTTAAAAAAATTGATCTGAAACTTTAATTTACCAAAAAAATAAATTTTTAGAATTAACTTTAAAATCGGAATAACGATTTGCAAATGGAGTAAAGACAATTTTATCATTTCAGAATAAATTCGCACTTTGGACATTTAAATGGAAGAAAGTTAAATAATAGTTTATTTCTTAAAAATATATTTTTGTGAATAAAATTAAAAAATATTTTAAATTATGATTTCGGTGATTTTCTTTAGATTTTAAAGAAATTAATTATTATCAATAATTTTTCGGTAACTCTTAAAAAATGTTTAGTTTCAAATAAAAAACTTTAAATTAAAAAGTAACTTACTTTTGCATTTTAACAGAAGATAAAGAAAGAAAATTTATATTTGAAAATAATTTTTTGATTATCTACGCCAGACATGAGAATCGAAAAAAAATATCTCTGGGTTTAGATTAAAATTAAATTATATAAAAACTAAATTTTTAGAACGTTTTTTCTCTATTGTCACCTTGAACACCCTATAAAATTTAAATTTCCAAAATAATATCCAATTTCAGATTATTTTATTTTAATATTTGATTTCTTAAATCTAAAATCTAAATTTAAACAATAAAGTGCCAAAGTCGTGGCTTTAATTTGACTTCAGTTGAGGATCTAAATTTACAAGAATTTTTTAATAATAATTTTATTTTAAAGATTAATTATAAAATGTTTGGGATAAAAATATTTACTAAAATTAATGATAAGAGAGAGTTCTAATTAGAAATAAATGAAAGATTTTTAAAAAATTTTTCGGTGCAATTCTCACTTTTTTTTCATAAGTTTTAATAAGTCATAATTAATTGAAAAGATTTTTTTGGAGATTTTTTCAAATAGATTTTCTTATTATGACCATGAAATTTTAGACAGATAATCCAAAAGACAAATCTCTTAAATTTATTTGTAACAATTAAACTAAAAATAAATTTAAATATTTCAATTGAAAAAAATAATTTGGTCCTCTCTTCTAATTTGATAAAAAAACTTAATATTTAATTTAAATTAAAAACCATGTTCAAAAAATTTATTATCAAAAAATAACATTAATAATAATATAAACCCAACAAAAAATGATTATTAATACTTAGGATTTTTAGGTGCTAATTTTATAGGATTCGCTTTTTGAGTTTTACTTTTATTTGAAATTTTGGCATTTCTTTTTCGAATTAAATAAAGCAAAATTACAAAAGATACGAAAAGAATACCTATAAATGATACGCAAAACAATTTAATGAAAGTGAATTTGTTGGGACGTATCAATGTTGATAAGGAACGTGAATAGTTCTCCAAATAAATGTCCGGTTTTTGTGGAAGTTTGAAATTTCTGTTTAGTATGGTCGATATTTCTTCATCATTAGATTGAAAATTTCCATCGCTAAATAATTTTATATTTATTAAATCAGCTCTTGGTGGCCATTTGACCAGAACTTGCCGAAAATATTCTCCCAATGTTGTGTTAGATGTCAAGATCAATTCAGAGTGGTCACTGATCTTGTTGTTTGAGTTATTGTTTGACTTTAATTTCTGCAGGCTTGTGATTGAATAGTCCAAGAGTTTTTCCAATAAGGAAGTGAAATTCATTTTTATCCCAATTTAAAAATTTCGAATATCTTTTTAGATTAAAATATATCCAGGTCACTTGATTATAATATTTAGGGCTTATTATTTTTATCTCATAGGAAATAAAAATCGATTTGATTTCAACTGACCTTTTGCAAGCATTCCAAAGTTTAAACTTTTTTTAAAATTTTTTTTCAAAATAAATTTAACATTTTTTTAGTATTATTTTTTATTCATTGTAAAAAGTTGAAATTTTAAAATAATTGCATTTTATTCTAAAAAAAGGTATCTCTAACACTTGAAGCGGCAAAACTAGTCAAAATGACTCGTTATAAAAAATAAAGGATGAATATGGGATATTTTCCAATAATAAAGCCTAAATTTAGCTTATACTCTAACAAAAAAATGGTCTTTATTCTCATAAAAAAAAATTAAATCAAAAAAATTGTAGAGTTAATTTCGAAAATAGAAAATTAGTCAAATTTAAGCTTTTTTCTATTTTTGAAGTTTACACTAAATGCACTTTTGTGAAATTAAAGGTAAAATTTTAAAAAGTCTATAAAAAAATTTATTGAATTCGATGCGGAAATTGGATTTAAATTTAAGTTAAATGAATAATAAATAAAGAAATGTTAATTTTTATTCGGTCTGATAATTTTTCCACTTTCATCACGTGGAAGCTTTTTCCTTCCCCTTTTCTTTGTACCTGTTTCACTATTTTTATCTGTAGTTACATTTTTTGACTTTTGAGTTAAAGCTCTTTTCGCATGATTATTGACAATTACTTGAGAATTTACATCTAAATCTCTTAATACATAAAGTTCTGTTAATTGATTTTATCATAATCAATCGGAACAAAGTCGCATTCAGTTTGGTCAAATACATAAGATCCATTAGAGCATAATCATACTCAAGGGCAGTTAGGCCAATTACAGGGTCAACCTTTGTCAAATTTTAATAGTAACTCTGTTAGAAATCAGGCATTGTGAAATTTCATACAAAACTTCCAATACAAAAATAAAAAAATTTTAAAACTTTTGTTCAAAATGTCAAAAACTTATTCTGTAAATGAAACAAAGTGAAACAACTTTTGTTTCACCTTCCGCCGAAGTCTGCAAAATCTGTGTGAATTCTGCAAAATTGCACCCTCTTAAATCTAAAAATATTAAAAACGCAATTAATTTGCACGAATTTATTTTTCATTCATTTTTTTAGTAAAATTTGAGATTTATTCTAGCGTGATCAGTGAAATTTTTTTAGTGATCAATGTTAAAATTCTCGTAATCAATCATTTGATCACATATTGTGTGATCATCGATTTGGTGATCAGTCTTGTTCACAAAACCAGCATTATTAAAATGATCACATTTTTTGTGATCAAGTGATCACATATTGGACAAGACCCGAAAAAAATTTTCATTGATTAGTTCGTTTCACGATTCACTCTATGTAGAACCAGAAGACCATTTTTTACTCAAGATATTTTATTCGGTAAAAGCTCCAACAAGATTCTGACCAATTCAGGCATCTTATAACATCATTAATTTAGCTGGCATCAATAGCTGTATTTCATAAACGAACTAATTATAATTTTGGTTCTTTTAGTAGTATCTACTTGTTTTTGCATAAAGACATAATTTTTTTAAAATGAATTCAATTAATTTTAAAAATTTTTCTAATTTTAATGCTGAAAAAAAAATCATGCTCAATTAAAAAAAATTGACTTGATTTTTAGAGACCAAAAATCAAAAAAGAGTCATTTTGGCTTGTTGATGCTTCTAGTGTTAAAGTCATTTTATTTTTTTAAAAAATCATTGAAAAATTGAAAAAATAATTTTAAAAATAAGTAAAAAATACTTAACAACAAGGAACTCAATTATAACTTCATTTGTAGAAAAATATTTGAACTAAAAAGAAATTAGTTTTAGTTTTACTTGGTTCTTTCTTCTTGCCTATCAGTCCTAAATTAATAAAAATAACAAAGATATACCCTAGTGCTGCTCAATAGACATATGAAGCATTTCTTAAGATTATTTAACTTTCATAAAGAAAGACTAATTTTAGATTAAAAAGACAATCGTCATGTTAAAAAATTCTGAAAGTGAGCTGGTTTTAAATTGATCTTTATCTAATGTTTCTAGTTTGTCTTATAAGATATGATTATCTGAAATTAGAAAAAAAAAATGAATAAAAATTTATTAAGAGATAGCTTTGACTTTTTTGATTACACTAATTTACACTCAACAAACTATTTTTACCAAACTAATGCATGAAAATACATTAATATTATTTCAGATGAAATTTTGGAAGAAAGTAATCACCTGTTCAGACTATAATTTTCTACCTTATTTTGATTATTGTTCAACTCTCTTGTGTTATTTTTCTAAAGAGGCAATAATCAAACTAGCTAAAAGTTATTATTTTTCTATTTTTAAATTATTTAAGTTCAAATTTGAATCGAAAAACTTTAATGATGTCAATAATTAAAATAGTAGATAATTTTACTTTTATTAAAATTATAATTTTAATTATCAAAAAAATTTTATTAAATTAAATAAATGAAGTGTTAATCAGTCGACTACGATAAGGGCACTAGCCTGTTGATTAACCTTGAAATTGAAATTGAATTGAGATTATAGATCAATTAGAAAACAAAATAAAATCGGTTTTTTATTTAAAATTTTAAAATTTTAATGTTTAATTAAAAAAATAAAAATAAAAGCTAAATTCATCATATTTATTGAGATTCTTATTAATTAAGTTTTGATCAAGTTGGATAAAATTTTGAATTTTATTCGATGCTTTTGAAGGATACAAAATATTTTTTTATCTTAATTTTTTATTTTTATTCTCATTGTATAGTAAATTTTATGACAATTTTTTATTTTAAGTAGCAACAGATGTTCTGATTATTATTCGTTTATCGTTTCCCATTTAAAAAAAAACTAATCTTTCCTTTTTTCCAATAAAAATATTTAAAAAAATTTAAATATAAATTTCTTCTCAAATTGAACTTTTCAAAAAAAAAATAAAAATTTATTTTTAATAAAATTTTACAATTTTTTTTCATTGCTAAGATTAAGATCCAAATAAAAAGGCTTGAAGACTTAACAAAAAATATATTTTAACTTTTTTAATACTTTAATAATTATTTGAGAACAAAGTTAATAAAAATTTGAAATAAATGATGTGACTTGTAGAGATTAAATAAAAAAATCACGATTACTCTCTTAAATAATTTAAACATTTTCTAGAAGCACTCTAATTTAAGTTTAAGCTCGAATTTTTCAACAACAAAAATGATAAAGCCAGAGGACGTGCCAAGCTTAAATGATACAGAGCTAATGAAGGTTCTGAGACAAGCCGGACTAAACAAAGGCCCCATTACTTCAACCACTCGTTCATTGTACGAAAAAAAGCTCATGAAATTTTTAGAACATTCAAAATTGCCTGAAAACATTGCTCCTGTAAAGACTCAGTCGGAAAAAAATTTCGACAAACCGAAACCTCATGCGGTTGAACCATTAAAAGAATCAAACAAAAACGATGTGGCAAACACCAACTCACCCATACATGTCGAAAAAAAACCAGTCAAACCAAGCAAGCCAATTAAGACTCTAATTCAACCAGATGATGAACCAGTCGCTCGAGTATCAGTGCAAAAACTCAGTCAAAGTCAACTGCCCAATCTGGCAAAAAGAGACGATTATGCAGCTAATTCTGTACAGACTGAGAAAAAAATGCAACCAGCTCAAGAAAAGATAATGTATCCCAGTGCAAGCCAAAATAGTCAGCCCATTTTTACTCCCCCATTGAGTATGCAACGCAATAGAAATTCATCTAGAGAAATGGCGGAATCTAGGAGCAGATCTCAGACAAATTCAATGTTGGCAAAAAACGAAAAAAAGGATCCAAGATCAGTTTCAACAAAATGTGTAAACAGTACTTTGCCTTTGGAATTTAGGCTGATAAATAACGATGAAACGAATACAAGTGTTTCGGATAGATGTGTGAAGGAAGAAAGACCATTTCTGGGCTACATCAGAGCCGACCGTCAGATTACGCATTCAGATTATTTGCTTAATAGGCGTAGTTTTGTCAAGATTGACCAGTCTGTTCCATTCAGGGAATTGAATAAGTCACCTGAGTTTAATTCAAAGCCTTTGATTGATCTTAGTCCACAATTCAGTGAGAAAAGTAAAAATGAAAGTGGCCAAGTGTCCTCTTCGATTACAATTACTAAATTGAACCAGAATCAAAGTGATCATTCAGACTGGATTAGAGAAAACTTCAAGTACTTGTTATCTGTTTTTGTGATTACAATTATTGTGTACTACTGCTTACAGGCGACTGATGAAGAAAGTATAGTGCTTTAATTAGCTTAATTTCTTTGACTTTATAAAGATTTGGTGTAAAATTTTGGTAATTAGGTTTATTTTTCTACATGGTTCATTATTTCTTTATTTATATCTAATAATAATAAATATTTTAATAATTTTATTTAATTTTTTTTTTAATTTTTTCAAAGTTATGCATCTTTCATTTTTATTAAATAAATTAAAATTACTATAGAAATTCTGGAATAAAATCCAAAGAACAGAATTTAGTCGAATATTTAGCGAAAAAGCTAAAGACTGAATGCACAACAAAATTTGCTCAATTTAAAATAATTCAAATACAAGATTAATTTAATACTCCTTTGTATTTAATTTTTCATCATTTGATAATCAATTTTCAATAACATTAATTTAATTTTTTTAAATTTGTGCAAAAATTTGAATTGTTTAACTTGTTGTTGAATTTTTTCAAATAATTTTGTATTCAATTTTTTTTATGAATACAAAATTAAAATAATGAAGTGTCAATCAGTCTTAAAGAAAGGGACACTAGCCTGTTGATTAATCTTGAAATTAAAATGATCAATATACGATCAAAATTACGAAATAAACCAAAAAAAAAAATAATTCTTTTTTTTTATTTTTCTTGATAAAATTAAATGAATAAACATTTATTCTAGGCCTACAAAAATTTTATTTTCGAGACTGCTCTCTCTATTGTAATAGAAAAAAGATACCGAAAAATTTTATTCTCACTTTTTTGTGTAAAATTGAGTATTTACTATAATCAGACAAAATTTGGTTTAAAAATATCATTCCATTCAAAAGTAATTACATCTTATTCACAAAAAACCCATTTTTTGAACTTAATATAATTTCGTCAATTTTTGGATGTTTTTGATGATATTTTTTGAACAGAGCATCGGACAAATAAGACCTTGGTGGCATTAGAGAGCTGATAAAATTTTCTTTTCACTGATATATAAAACTATATTGGTAAAAAATAAAAGATCTTGACGAGCTAAAATCAAAAATATCAAAAATTTAAAAATCGGAACTTTCTAAAAATACATATTTAAGCTCAAAGTTATAATTAATATTATACTTAAAATGGTCATTTCTTGGTCAATTTTTAAGATTTAAAATTTTTTTAAAACAGTCGAAATAAGAATAGCAATTAGAAAAAAGTTAGTTTAATCATTTAATTATGAAATTAGTTTTATAGCCCTTAAAAACAAAAATTCAGGGGTTACTGCTGTTTGAGACCCCCAATTACCCTCTTGTCATCGGCACGTCAACGAAAAAATAAAAACTTTCTGAACCTTTTTTCAGTGTCTAAAATTTAATAAAAATTTAAACGCCGCCTAATTTCTTTTCTAAGGATATTTTTATTTAAAGATAAAAAATCGGTTTCATTAATCTTAATAACTTATAATTCTTTTGATTTATGATAGAGAAAATCAAATCAAATGTTAAAGAAATCAAAATTAAATTTTCAAATTATATTTAAGAATTTAATTTATTCAGAAGGTGGCTGATAAATTTAGGGGTTTATTTTTAATTAGAAGCAAGAACACTTAATTAATCCTTAAATTAATAAGCAGCCAAATTTTTTTCAAATACAAATTGGTATTAATAATTTATTTTATTGATAAATTTTGAAAAAAAAAATATATTTTTAGTTTGGCTTTTTTCATAAAAGTTTAACATTTTTTAAAATTCATTTTCAGGCTTTTTTGCTTTTTAATTCTAAAATCTAGCTAACCACATACGACCTCTTGTTCTATTGTAATCCGGCAATTGTTCCACTGGTCCAACACCCGATATCGCAGGACACTGATCATAAATATATTTCATAGCTACTTTACGGATCACATTTGCATTCACTGCGTCAATTCGCTCTTCCAATTCAGCTAATGGCAAACGTCTGTTATAGACCAAAAGTTGGCGACCAATTTCTTCACAGATTGGAGTCGAGCCGTCCAACTGCAACAAAATGTTCGTTCTCAACAAATTTTTGGCTCTGTTCACCTCGGCCTCAGTCACACTGGTACACAATCTCATCCTAAAATTCTTTTTGAAAAACAAACTCTACTTTCTAAGTCTTTTATCTTACCATTCTTCGTGTAGAGAAATCATAAAGTCATCTATTTTCAATCTGTCGGTAACAAAGTAAACACCCCATAGACCAGTGTCAGCATAGCATGTATTGAAAGCCTGGAAACTATGGCAAAGGTTGAATTTAGCACTGTCTTGAGCTAATCGACTGCCAGTATTGCCTCCACTTCCCATTGATCTAATAAAATGTAGAATAAATATTTTTATTTTTTATTTATTTTTTTAAACCTGTCCCAACTTCCCAACATGGTGCTGGCAACCATCAATGGTATGGTGTCAGCATCAGACCACGATGTGCCCTCGACACTTATGGCAACATGAGCCAGTCTCATGTCGTCATCTCGGACTCTGATCTCACTACCAGTGAACCTGCATGGCTCCAGACC
Organism: Brachionus paranguensis; assembly: GCA_016802215.1. Classification (NCBI taxonomy): domain Eukaryota; kingdom Metazoa; phylum Rotifera; class Eurotatoria; order Ploima; family Brachionidae; genus Brachionus; species Brachionus paranguensis. The sequence goes on along the minus strand of JAESIX010000008.1, from coordinate 1,388,513 downwards.
CTGGACTTGAGTGTTGGTGTCGGCTCTGAGCGAGCCAAAGTGTTGTTCGGCAAGTTTAACCAGTTCTTCATGGTTGACACCGCCGGCCGCAGCTAGAACCATTCGAGACGGCTTGTAGTGAGTGTTTATGTAGTCACGTAAGTCTTTGGCGGTAATTGATTTTATGTTCTCGGTAGGTCCTAGAATAGTGCGTCCCAATGGAGTTCCCTGAAAAGCAGTTGCGTGCAGGTGATCGAATACAACCTCTTGTAAATTGGTCTCTACTTCTTGCATTTCTCTTAGGATAACTCCTCTCTCTCTTTCAATTTCGGATTCGCCCAAAGTACTGTTTTGCAGGATGTCCGATAGAATGTCAACTGCCTTTGGCAAATCTTTGCTAAATGCTTTGGCGTAATAGACAGTTTGTTCTCTTGATGTGTAAGCATTTAGGTGAGCTCCCATGTTTTCAACTTCCAATTCCAAATCAGTTTGAGTTCTTCGTTTAGTTCCCTGATTTAAAAAAGAGCTAATTTTTTAAAAATTATTTTTTGACAATTTTTTTTTCACTTTAAAAGCCATATGTTCCAAAAAGTGGGCAGTTCCATTTGTTTTTTCGGTTTCAAAACGACTACCAGCATCGATCCAGATACCGACCTATTATGAATAATTAAAATTGGATTTTTGAGCATGATGGTCAATTACTGTGCAGGTTGGAAAGCCGTAGTCCTCAGTGGCCACTCTCATGCCATTTGAAAGAGTGGTTACTCTGGTCTCTGGCATGCTGTTAATTAGTTGTTCATAGCTTTGAGAGTTGGCTAATCTTGAAGGCAAGATCAACTTGAAGGAATAAATTTTTTTAATTAGTTGACTAAGTGAATTTTAGATAGAAATTTTTGTTACATTTTTTTTGAAATTTTTTGTTAGTTTGCCCAAGTTTCGGACTGTAAAAGCCATCTTGATTTAGTTGGTAGCTTCTAAAATCTAAAAAGTAAATGTTTGAAATAATCATTGCGGACAAGTGTCCAAGAAATAGCTTTTAAAATTAATTACACTTTTTTATCAAGACTTAAATATAAACTTATATTTTTTTAATATTAAATTTTTATATGTTCATGAACTGCAGTATTTTCATGAGTCTTTGTTACATACGCTTTTTGAACGCAGTTTTTTCGAGCTTTTACCAAGCATATATTTCTTGAATTAAGACTTAAATTAAAATTTTTAAATAAAAAGCTTCACATAATTGCAGTTTGTGCGAAACTTAGTTTATTTTTGTGAGTGAACAAAATACGGCAATATTGCCGGCTATTAGATTGCCCTTTTTTATTCACATAGAGTTTATTATTTTTGATTTTTTAGTCCAACTCTCTTTTAATAAAACAAACTTTTGATTTAAATTATTAAAAATTTTCAAAATCAATCTGATTATTGAAGCCAGTCTAATTATGAATAAAAGAAAGCTTACATTTTTTTATTAATTTTTAATTTATATTTTAATTCAATTTTAAATTGGAAAAAAAATCGACTTTTTTCATTTGTTGCTTTATAAACATTTAGAGGTCTTGCGAAATCAGGTACAAATGAACAATAAAAAAAAGTTCATTATTAGTACAATAATTTCGATAAATTTAAGTTAAAAATTTATAAAAGACGATAAAATATTTTCATTTTTTTATTAAGACTGGTTAAACGGTTTCCGGAAACCAACCCTTAACCGATCTATTTCAAAATCTGTTTTATTACAAAATATTACCTTTTTATTCCATAAAAAATAGTAAAAAAAGTAAATTTTGATATGAAACATCAAAAATTGTTAAAAAACATGTTTTTCCTAATAAATTAGCAGGCCGACCAACCGCCATTTTTATCCAATACTAAATCAACTACCTACAATACAAAAAACAATACACATTAAATTTATTAAATTTTAGGCTTTATTACTTTTCTTAATCGACTTATGTAATTATTGCATTTAGTAATTGTAAAATTTTTTTGAAATTCGAAAATTAATCTAGTTAATTCTTCATCATTTTGAGGATCGTTTGCTCTTATAAATCCTTTTAATTCATTCCAAACCATTTCTATTGAATTGGAAGGTGCTTTTATCTTATTTTTAATAAAAATTTAGCAAATTTTGTTAATTTAAAACTTAAATTTCAGGAAAATAAAAGAAATATGTGCCAAAGGATTCAACGTTTGATCAGGCCTGGGAACAGATAATCTAAAAAACGCAAGATCAAGAACAAATAAGTCAAATAAGTCAATTGATTAAAGTATGAGTCAAATATAAAAATATGATTAAAATTTATAATGTTTTTTTTTCTTTCGATATTTTTCCAAAATTACCATTTTTTTACGTAATTTTACGTAAAAAATGGTAAAATATGGTAAAAAAGGTAGTATTTTGTAAAAATATAAAATGATAAAAAGATCCTACTTTTTTAGAACTTTTTTTAAAAAAATATAAAAAAATTTAAAAATTTCCTTTTTTTTGGCCTTTTTATTTTTACGTAAATTTACGTAAAATTAACCAGAATCCATGTATCGAATCAGTACTGTAAATAAACATTACTACATTAAACTTTGTTATTTATTTTTTAAAAGATAATGAACAAAAAATGACAAAATAAAGAAAGACAAATTAAAGTAAAAAAATTAAGAATAAGATTGCTAGTTTTGAATGAAATTTTACCATGTCATAGATAATTTTAAATGTGAGTGAAAGGTTATACATTTTTAAATGTCTGAGAATTCTATTAAAAAAGAAAAAAATTTGGGAATTAATTATTTGTCAAATTTTGATTCCAGGCAGAATTTTAAATTTTTATAATTTTTTTAAATTTGCAATAAAAGAGTTTGGCACTAAATTTAAATTGAATTATACAAAGACATTGGTCATAAAACATATGATATATAATTTTTGGAGGATTATTTTACCTTATTCCCTTGTTTTTAAAAGCAGCACCAAAACCCGAAAATTTAGTCCAAGTACCAAGCATAAAGTACTTTTAAACTTTTAAGGGCTGTTCAATGTATGCATTTTTAAGAGTTAATTCATCATTAAATCATTCTGTTCCGAAAAAAATGAAATTATTTTTTACTTTGGCAGAGTTTTTGGAAATACAATCAATTACATAAAAATAATTTATTGAAGTATCACAATGTTTCAAAATCTATGCTGATTTAAAAAGACGCTGTAAAATTCACTACAAATTGAACAAATTTTTATTTTGTTGAAAAGTTAAAAATTTTAATATAGTGCATTATATTATTTTGCACTTTTAATGTTTAAAATTAATTTTTACATGGGCCAAAACGATAAAAACTAAAACATCATTCACACTAAATGGAGGGAAATTTTTTTACCGAGAAGGACAGAGTGATCCTTTTAACTGATTTATGCTCTCAAATCTAAAAAAAAAACCTTAGTATTAAAATTTAAAACATACGGTATATACAAACAAACATACGAGTCACCTCAAAACAGTCGGGTTTTACTGACGTTTTACGATTATATTTGCCTAGAAATAAAAAAATTCATTTATTTTTTACTTTATTAATTGAAACCTTAAATAACCAGCATTGATGCAAAAAATTATTTTTATTTTTTTTTAGATAAATTAATATTAAAGATGATAAGATATATTTAAAAAAAAATCTCCAATATAGTGCAACATACCTCTCTAACCTTAATAATTTTCTAATGTCAAAATAAGATAAACGAATAAAACATCAATAAGATTTAAATCGATTATCGATTTGATTTACTAAAAAAAACGAAAGTAATTTAGGTAAAAAAGATGCAACAAAGTATGCTGCAGTATTTTTTTTTAAATCTATTATCTTTAATTTTAATTCATCAAAAAAAGGAAGATTTTTTTTCAAATTATATTTGTAATTCAGAACGCCTTTTTCATTTATATCTATATTCACACTATTTACCTCTGAAGAACGAACATCAGACCAGAATTTAATCAAATTTAAACGACGTTCTATTAAAAATTCTAATTAACCAGCTCCTTAAATTTAAAGAATTCCTTTATTTTTCATGCCTAAATTCTAAACCATTAGTGGTACTTAGAATGGCTTCATTCTTAGATACTTAATCATTTTATATCTCTCTAACATAAAAGATAACAAAAGTTACTGCATTTTTCTGGAGTCAACTAAATTTTTTGGAATGGATGTAATTTGGATGTAATTTTTTAAAGTATATTTTTCTTTTCTTATAGATTATTTTAATTTGTATTTATTTTTTTTGTTTAATTTCTCATTCTCTTTTTTAAATGGAGGATAATTTCCAATAAAAATTCTAAAATATATTTAATTTTTTCTCGGTGACAATTATAATTATTAGTCTGACTTGCATAAAGGGATGGGAAACCAATTGCACCCATTTATCGAACCATTTATTTTTTTCAAAGATTGAGTCGTATCTGCAAAGTATAATTTTGCTCAATTTTTTATTTGGATTTTTCTCTTTAGGCCTTGGGTACTTAGATATTCCCAGGATGACCATTTAGAACCAAAATCTTTTTTTAATTTAAAAATTTAAAAAAGCTTTATTTAATTAAAATTTAAAAATCAAATTAAATTTGAAATCTCTTTGAATTATTTTAAAAACTTAATAATTTGAATGAATTATTATTTTTATGAAAATGAAAAATATTTTTAATTCAATTAGTTAAATTTAAATTTGATGAAAATTTTTTTCAATTTAATTGATACTTCTTAATTTACAGACTTACTAATATTGAAATCTAACTTGAAAATGTAAGAAAATAAAATCTTAGTCCAAAACTAAAACCCTTTTTTCACAATAAGACATCTGATCAAATAAAAAAAAGAAATCCAAAATAAAATATTAATGTCTGTAATTTAATTATTTTTGACAAGAACAAAAAAAAATAAATAGGCTCCTTTTTAAACCAAAACCTAGCAACTGACAAAAAACTTTTCTAAATATCAATTTAAAATTAACTTTTTAATTAACCATTAAAAAATATTTAAAAAAAAAGTAAATATTTATTTAAATTTTACTTTTTAAAATTATTTAAATTATAGTATTTGAGCTCTAACAAAAAAAAAAACAAAGTCAAAACAAGTGTCAAAAAATCAATTAGAATATCTCATTCTAATTGTTAAGGCTTCGCTATTTTGTGCGAAGCCTTAGTAGCCGCACTGTACTTTAAATGCCTAGAAAGCTTAACACTTTTGTCATTTATGAACGAATATCTCTTGTAAATGTCCTGTTTGGCGAGCTCCAGCTGCTTGGGCTCGCTTAAATCAAAGCGCCTGATCATAAAACTAGGGGTAACATAACTATTGGGCTGTTTAACAGGCACCACATTCAGATTAACATTGGTATTATCATTTTCTAACAAGTGCATTTCATCGTGGCTACAGCCTCTAAAGATCAGGTCTGTAATCCTGGAACGATGAGTGGCACAGTCGCTTTTGGGCTCGTGCAAAGAAGCCTTTCTTGAGTGCGCGTCCCGTTGCGTGTACATTGAAAAACTGGAGCCTGTTCGAGTTGAGAAGCTTAGTTTGGTGCTGGGACGACTTTTTTTGGTGGCTGCATCGGCCCGATCGTCATTAATAGCCGGAAGAGTCAAATCGGGCCGGTGCGATGCAAACTTGGTTGTATTCTGGACCACATTGTTTGCCAGCGAATGGTTTCTTTTCACTTTGGGCTTCAAAATAGTCTTTTTGTCCATCTTAAACTCTTTTTCTTCTGTATTCAGCTCGGGATGGCTTATCCGAGTCACTTGGGGCTCTTCATCAATATACAAATCATATTGTTTTGAATGGGCAATCAAATTGTCATTCAATAAGCTGGTAATTATTTCCTTATAGGCATGAGAGTGCTTTGATTTGAGGACCATTTTTGCTTCTTGGCTCTTGAGCCTGTCCATTATTTCGTTCATCTGGTACTGGTTGATCGAGTTGTCAATGTCTAAATCGTTGTTTTTTCGCGAAGTGTCCGGGTACATGTAGTTGAAGTCGTTGAAGCTGGATGAATAGCTTGGAGTTGAAGACGTGTCCCTTTCATTGATGTCAATGGGCGTTGGAGCTTCCTGGAAGTCGACAGGCATCGGCTTTCGCTTGAACTTGGAATTTTGAAGTTTTTGTTTTAGTTCTGAGCCTTGGACCAAAGTAGTCATGTTTAAGAATTCTAAATAAAGAAATTCGGAATTTTGTTTAAATATTAAAAAATTTGATTTAAAGTTTTTTTTATTTTTATTTATGTTTCGTAATATTTATTTTAAATATAAGCTAAACCTTTATATTTAATTATTCAGATTCAGTTTTAGGCTTTTTGAGAAAAAATTGCTTCCAAGATGCTGCCATTTGGATGCATGCTGATCGCCGGCTTACATTAGTTTACATTTTGGTAATTGTTTTCACAAGAATCAACACCAAAATGAAGCAATTAGACCTTGAGTAATTTAAATTTCTAAGAAATAATTCAAAGTCTGATTATGGAACTTTTAAGGAAACCGTACATTTGAACTAATGTATTTTTTTGGAAAAAATTTATTCATGAATATTTCCGACTTTTTTCTTTCACTTATTGATTAATGTGCCAAGTAAATTGCTAAATAAAGTATTTTTTGATTGGGCTTGTTAAATATATATGAAATTTTAAAAAAAAATATTTTTAGCTGTGTAAATAAACATCATGATTATGGGCCCGTTTATTTTTAGTTCTAAGCATCAAGCGTTCCTAATCTATATTTTTAATTTTTTGAATCCAAACACTCCTTGAGTATAAATAAATATAATAATTGAATTAAAATTTGTTTCATTTTGCTGAGAATTAAGAAGTGAAAAAATATAAATTTTTATGAAATAATTTCAGTAAAGACCTATGAAAAAATTTCCAAGAAAAAAATTTTTTAAATACAAATCGAACAATGACGTTGGCAAATGACATTGAAAAAAATCGACTTTTTAGAATCAAATTTAATTTTTATTTACTTAAATAAATGTAATGATGTTAAATCAAATTTGCTTAGCGCATTAAGCTTAAACAGCACTTGAATAGAGTAATAATGAGCTAGTTAAATCCATTTAAATCTAACACAAATACACAAATAAACTTTTATTCAAGCTGAAAAATTAACACTTAAATTTGATTTAAAAATTTTATCATGCTTTACTGATAAAACCTGGATATTCCGGGTATCATTATTTACTTGAAAAATTTTGTCTAGCAAGTGGAAAAATCAGTTGTATCCCATGAGATTTTGTTTTGAAAAAATAGTTTTTAAAAGTATTTGTTATGTTTTAGAGAGCTTTTTTGATTATTTATTTAATTTTAATGATTTTTTGTAAGCGAAATGATCGCAAAAATGACATTATAAAATAATAAATTGGCTTTATTTTAAATTAACACTAAGATTCAAACGAGTCTTTTGACGAAAATTACAAATCTTAATTTCTTATGAAAAGAAAAGATATTTCAAACAAATAAATCCAAATAAATGATTTAAATTGATTAAAATGAATCCACCTCATTACTTGACTAACTGGATTAGATCCTTTTTAGACTCTAGGACATTTAAGGTAAATGTGAATGATCACCTGAGTCAAGAAAATAAAATAACTGCAGGTGTTCCTCAAGGGTCAGTAAATAGTCCTCTTTTATTTAGTATATATATTAATGGCATCCCCAAAAGAAACAAAACAAATAATGAATACTCTCTGCTTTTCGCAGATGATCTAGTTACATTCTTCATTTATAACAAAAAGGGGAACCTTGAAAATTAGATAAATAAATACACCAACGAACAAGAACAATGGCCTATTAAACAGAAAATGAAGATATCAGTTGAAAAGTCGTGTTCTGTAATCTTTTCTAGGTACAAAAAAGAGAGTGGAAATCTAAACTAAAAATTTATGGAAACAGAATAGTGAGTCAAAAAGAAATCAAGTTTCTTGGCATTAAATTTGATTCTTAGTTAAACTTTAATATACTGGTAGACGAAATTAAAGAACGCTGCAATAAAAGGTTAAATATTATTAAGATATTGTCAAATAAAAAATGGGATCTTACTCAAAACACACTAGGAAATTTATATAAAACTTTAGTCGGATCAATTTTAGACTATTCTTTTCCTTGCTTGAATTCATTTTCAGAAAATAATATCAAAAAACTACAAGCAATTCAGAATACAGCAGTCAGATCTATCCTTAAGTTAAAATATGATACTCCCTCCAACATGTTGCATCATGAGGCTTTTAATAAACTTAAATTACTAACAGTCTCAAATCGGCTTTTTGAGTTGAGTGAGAGATATGTTGGGACAGGACTGAGTCATTCTACTCCATTGGTGGTCAGACTAGTGGATGAATACAAACAAGGCTTCGAATCAAGATATATTGAATACCCTACTCCATTGTGTAATTGCTACCTTACTATTTCCTCTTTTTTTCATGAAGCTTCAACTATGTAAACTTCTGTCACATGTAACAACCTATTTCAATATATGTCTTTTAAACTATCTTTACATTTTTTTTTTTAGCTGATTTACTTCATTTTTATTTTATTAACTCTATTTTTTTTTCTTTTTTATACTTTATTCTGAAGGGGCTCTAGCTCGGTACAGAAAACAAATAAATAAAATAAATAATAAATCCTTAATGAATTATGGAGTTATTATTCTGAAAAATTTCTTTCATTTTTTTAAAATATTTTCATGCTTGGTTATTTTATTGTTAAAAAAAATAAGAGTTTTAATGAAAAAAGCATTTATTTTATTTAGTTTATCATTTATTAACTATTAACTTTTCTAATTAACATTAGATGATTTAAATGTAGCTCATATATTCCAATTTAAATAAAACATTTGAAGTTTAGTAAAAATAGGCAAAGAGTAAATTCTGAAAGATGCATGGTCTATCAACAATTCTGCAAAACATATTTTAATTTTTCGCCATTAATTCTAGTTTAATTGATTCATTAGATAAATAAAGTTCTCGATTTATTTTAAGATCAAAAATTACAAATTTGAAAAAATAATTTTCATCTTTTTTTATTTAATATTTTTTAATTATTTTATTAGAATTCAAAATTTAGTTGAGAATTTTCCAAAACTTATATTTAAAATAAAATAGTCCTTTAATATGAATTAATCTCCTTGATTATTTTTTTGCATAGACTACGTTTTTACCAAGTATTCTTATATTAATCATCTATTCAATTTTTTAAAACTTAAAAAAAATAAACTTTTAATTTAGACAGTCGTGAATATAATTAGTAAATTTAAATTCATTTTATCAACAAGTCTTATTAATTACGTTGCTGATTTACAAAAAATTGGTAAAATAAACAAAATTGTAAGAAAAGGATAAAAAATTAATCTAGATTGTTGAGTTTATTTATGAAAAAAAGTAATAAAATAATATCTTTCCAAAAGACAAAAAATACTAAATTATTTAGTGGTAGTAATTAGAACTTATTTATTTATAAAAATTATTTATCTGATAAATATTAGTAAATACTAGTTAATTATTTTTAGTCAAAAAAAAAAAAATTTTTAAGAAAAATGGAATTTAAAGAAAACAAAATTTTTTATTTAAGATATAATTTTGATGTTTGATACCATATTGAGAATATTTTGAAAATAAAATAAAAAAGCATTTTTGTGAGATTTCTTTCCCAATATGTTTGCTCAGCTCTCATTTTCTAATTTACCATTTTCCTGTTTAACACACCAACGGTATACTTTGTCTTGATTAAATTAGCTCAAGATTTTGTGTACCTAAAAAAAATAACATGAAAAATGTAAGTAAATAAAAAAAATTGACTTTTTAAAATCTAAATAAAACCAGAAACAAACACTTTTGACTTTTTTATTATTTTTTGAGCTTTTAAAAAAAAAAGTATCATTATTTGATTTTTTTCTCTGGGAAAATTAGCTTTTAAAATTTTTATTTTTTTTGAAAGCGCCTACTTAAAATTAAAAAAACTTTTAGTGTTTAATTTTTTAAATAATTTAGAATAATTCCTCAAATCACAGGTATTTTATCATTCTATTTATATTTGTTTGAATAAAAAAAATGAGTCTATAAACCTAAAAAAGAATTATAAATTTATTTGTGAATCAAATTCAAGCAATATTGAAAATTTTGTGTTTTAAAAATCTATAAATTAATTAATAACAATCAGGGTTAATAAATTTCTGAATTAACCTGTTATAAAAATAAATAACTTTTTCTTGTAAATTTTTTTCAAATCAAATATATAATTTCTATGAAAAACTTAGGTTAAATTTTATTTTAATTCTTCACGAAAACTACTCATTTAAATTAGCAAGATTATTAAATTTTTTAATTTTATTTTATGCTAAAGATTATGTTTTAATGCTAAAACTCACAGTTTTTAAATCCAATTCATATTTTAATGTTCCTTGAGAACTCTTTCATTCAAAATCATCTCTCTTTACACAAAAAATTTTAATAGATAGAATTTTTTGACAAAATGGAAAATTAAAAATAAAACCTTTTTATTAGATAATGTTAAAAATATCGAATAAGGAAGTTTATCAAATAAAAGTGCACTTATTTTTATGATCTTTCAATTAATTCTTAATTTTTTTTCAAATTTTCTCCAAATAAAAGATTTTTGGCAAAATGTTCACTTGAATGTGGCAATATTTTCAGAAAAATCCTTAGGCCTCCTTTTTTCAGCATTTAATTTAAAAAACTATGATTAAACAGGCTAATTTAAATAATAATTTTCATTTAAATAATTATTTAAATAATCAGTTTTAACATTGGTAAAGTAACGGCACTTGAATAATTTAAAAATAAATTTTTACAATCATTTATTAACAAAAAAGAACACAAAAAATTAAGTTTTTTATTTGAAAAAATGCCAAAATTTTGATCAGAATCTAGTGCAAAAGATAGATTGGTTGAGTTGTTAGCAGCTGAGGTGGTGGTCTGATAGGCACCATACCAGGCTGATTGGACGGGAAGTTACCGCCAGACTGCGATCCTTCTATTCTGAATGCTAACTGCATAAAAAACTGCTTTGAAATTGGGTTCCAATGACTCCAGAATTTATTTTCATTCTTGTCCACTTCTCTGCTCGGCACTTTGAACGCAATCGTTTCATAAGGCTCAGCTGCAAATAGAAGATACTGCCATTTTTTGTCCGGAGGCTCTATGTGCTGTTCATAGGCAGACATAAATCTATGTCTGGGAATGACACCATCACCTATCTCCGGATAATCAATTTGAAACAAAAGACTTTGTTGTTTTGTATCCGGATCTCTCTGTTTAGTGACTTTGTAGCCTGGTCTGCCAATTTTGACAAATTTTTTTATGTCAACATTTTGTTTGGCAGATGACATGGGCACGGAAGGGGCATCTGCCAGCTCTTTAGCAGCACGACGAGCCAAATTAGCCTGATGCTTTTTTCCTTGTGTATGCGCCAAATAGCTTCCCTCATTGTTGTGAAGGGTTAAACAAAGCTTGCATTCGAATGTTCCCAAGTGATTTTTAATAAAGTAGGGATCCTTGAATATGTCAATGGTTTCCAATGCCAGTTGTCTTAATCTTTCTCGTCTGTCGCGATTTGTCTCCGATGCCGAGGCAACACCACCGCTTCCGGTTTTTCCACCAGCTTAAAATAAAAATTTTTCAATTTAAAATTTGACCAAGGTTTACCAAAGCAAACTTACGTCTATGTTGATGGTCCATTTTTTAAATTTTTACCACTAATTCAAGCTAAATTATTTTAAGGTCTTTTTATAAAGAGTTGAAGAAATTTATTCTTATTTTTAAATTGGAAAAAAATATGCAGAACTAAATTTAATTTTTATCATATTTTTTTAACTAAAATTTAGAAACAAAATTTTTTTGGTAAATTTATTGAATTGTCACATAAATGTATTTATTTGTCTTAGAAATAAATGTCACTAAAAAATATTATTGTAGCTCAATAAAATATTAAATGTTACATTAAATTATTAATTATCACATAGAATATTAAATTTCACAATTGGCATTCATCGATTCCATTAGGTTTTAGTAATTATTTTGCCTTCTCCAGATCCTTCCATCCTCGATATTTGTTGTAAATATGCCCTGTTATTTATTAGTTAATATTTTGATGTGATAATTAATTTAATAAAAGATAATTAATTTATATTTTTGGCTGATGATACATTTTTGGGGACAAGATATATTTTTATAGGATTCTTAATATATTTATTTTAAGTGAACATTTTTCTTTTTTTTGTGATTCTTTCTAAGTGAAATTTGATTATTATGTGATAGGTTCAAAAGTCTTTAGACTTGACTTAAAGAATTTTGACAATTAAAATTTATAAAATTTAAATAGTTTAAAAATTATTAATTACTTTAATAATTTTGCACCTTTCTCATCGATCGTTTTAAAAAACTATATGTGATTGCTATATTTAATAGTTTTATTAAGCTTATTTAGAACATTTAATAATAATAATAATAATAATATAAGTTACAACAAGCTAGCAAGCTAGACTTGCGAAGATAGGAAACAGTAGGATCCCATCTATGGTAACTGTAGTACATCCACTATGATTGGTAACTGACATTTAAATCGGAAGATAGGAAACAGTAGGATCCCATCTATGGTAACTGTAGTACATCCACATCTATGGTAACTGACATTTAAATCAATTTAATTTAATTCCTTCAAATGGAGATGATAAACGCAAGAAAAACATCTGGATCAAATAAGGAAAATTCAATTTTAAGCATTGGGTTTACTGAATTATATTAATTTTTTTAATCTCAAAAATTATACTTTTTTTCAAAAAAAAATTCAAGTCAAATCAAGAGACTTGACTTAAAATTTTTTAGAAGTCAGGTCACTGACTTGACTTTGAAAAGACTCTAAATTTACTTTTGAACAAGTCTGGATATGTTAAATGGTGACCATTTTTAAATACAGAATTTAAATATTCAAATGATCTTATTTTTTATGAATGTAAACATAATAAAGCACACAAAAGTTCAGAAAAGAAAAAGCTCTGAAAAATCTCTAATTATATTTAGTTGTTTTTTCAAAATTTAATAAAAAAATAATAAGGCATTTTTTATTATTTTAAATTTTGTGTACAAAATATTTTATTTGAATGATAAAATTACCCGTAAAAATATGTTGCTTTTTAGAATTGTAAAAATCCTTAAAAAAATTTTAATTAAACAAATTAATTTAAAATATTTGAACATTCTCAACTTCTCAACTTCCTGAAGGAAGAAAATTTTTTTCTTCAATTCTAAATGATAATCAAATAAACCTAATAAACAAATACGTATTAAATATTTATTTGTTATAAAATAAAACTAAAAAATTTTTTAGGTTTAAATTCTAATTTGATGAATGAAGTTTTTTTTTAAATATTGTTTTCATTGTTCTGTTTATTGATGAAATTTAAAAACTATTTATCTGGTAATAATACTTTATTATGGTAATCTCCTAAATTCATTTTTTAATTTTAAATGTACTTTTCTTTTTGTCATGCAATCAATGCTGAGAAAAATATTTTGAATTTTGCATCTATTAATTTTCAAAATAAATTAACAATTGAGTGAAAGTAATAAAAAACTTCCATTTTAAAATATTTGAAGTATCGGATTTGTCTTCGAAAAAAAATTAGCATATATTCAAAGGAAATTAAAATTTATTCTTTTTTGAATGAATTTATTTCTATTATAACCAAATATGACTAAATAACTAAATTAATCATTTGAACCTTAATTTTTCTCTAAAGTATCCATTTGTTGGCATTATAATTTAGATAAAAGAAAATGGCAGGTGAAATACAAAAGCTTTTTTTAGAAGATTGTTTAGACGATGCCCCACAAGTAAAACCAAATGAGCATATTTAAATTTGATTAAATTTTGGCCTGTTTCAGACCCGAACAATGGTTGAAGTATTCGAAAAGGATGCTCAAATGCTTAAAAAATTCAGCAAAGCGTTTGCCAGCAGTTGTCAAAAAGTTCTGAATGCTCAAGTGGCAATGATAAGTGCCACTCAAGAAATGTCTTACTATTTAAGGCTTTACGGGATGCAGAATTTTCCTCTAGATCCATCTGTCGGTCCAAGCGAAGGCAAGACCCAAAACAGCTCGATTGCTGCAAACTTAAACCAGTTCGCCAACTATGTCGATGAAGTAAAAAATTTTTTAATTAGACTTTTTTTAAATTTTCTCAACTCAAAGATATCAACTTGCTTTCAAGTATTTGTAACTCAGCTAAATGATTCCATGGTTTATCCATTGAATAAATTTATAGATAATGAGTTCGATGGTAGAAATTATTTTTTAAATCTAAAATATTTTTATAAATTTTTTTTTTGAAGAACTTACAAGCTCAGAGAAAATGTACCAGATTTCGAGTGAAGAGGACGAGCTCACCAGACAAAAATATTTAAAAATACCAAATCGAAAAGAGTATGAACAACAGCGCATCCAAGCTAATGAGGAATGCTTTGCTTTCAGGAAAAAATTTCATGAGGTATTAATTTTATTCTTTAAATTTCATGGTCATTTAAATTATTTAAATTTTAACTTTGACATGTATTTTAAAAAAATTAAGCATCATTAAATATTTTATAGTTTATCAATTTTTAATTTTTATTTAAGCGAATATTTTTGAAAAACTATTTTTTTTAAAGTTCAAAGTCTAATTAGGCAATTAAAATATAAAAAATTCCAATTCCTGTAGAGTCGAAAATATTTTAACTTTGTACGAAAAACTATTTTAACATGGTAATTTCAAAATTTCAAATCTTTTTAATCATTTAAGAATTAAAATACAAAATTTAAAATTTCTTGTTAATTAATTTATATGAAAGACATTGTGAATTTCAAATAAAATACAAATTAAAGAAAAATTCTTCATTTTTTAATAAATTAAAATTAAAGTTAATAATACTTTATTGCACCTTTTTGCCTAAAATAAATTTTTAATTTTTTTTTTTAGTAAATCATATCAATAATCAATTTAGATCTTATTGATGTTTTTCAAAAAAATTAAAAATATAAATATATATAAATTAATAAATTTTTTTTTATTTAAAGTATGTTTTATAGTTTTTTAAGTATTCTTGATCTTTTTAATTGATTTATCAAAAATATATGTATTTATAATTGTAAAAATTTTCTTTAAATGTTTTAAGAATGTGAAATTGAAAATTTTTGACAGTGTGGTTGTTTTGAATTGCCAGAACCATTAATATCAACATGAAATTAGTTTAAATTTTTTTAAGTTTTTTTTTAATTTAGAAATTTAAGTACAATTTTGTTTTTTTAGCAAAAAAATCATTTTTTAACTAAAATTGTTCGGAGAACAAAGTAAAATTTTGAAAATAATTAATATTTTCATTTAATTCAAAATTTTGACTAGTTTTAGAATCCAAAATAAAATTTAAATTCTAAATTAGAAAATGGTTGAAAAAAATAATTTTTTTCAAAAATTTCAAAAACACATATTTTTGCGTTTTTTATGCAGATTAAGGATCTGATATCGAAATTGAAAATTTTTGATAGTGCCGAAGTTTTGAATTACTGGTACCTTACAACGGCTGATTATATTTGATATTCATTTAGGAATATGATCTGAAATTAAGAAAAAAGTATAGATAATTTTTTTAGTAATATTAATTTAAAATTCGAATTTTCTTTTAAAATGTGAAAAATTTAATTTAATTTGAAAAGCCTTAAAAGAGATCTCAATCAATTTCCAAACCAAACTATCAATTATTTCACAATATGAAGATCCAACTTTGCTCTTTGGACAATGCTCCGAATTATCAAGAATAAAAAACTAATCAATTATTTTTTTAGAGTGGTCTTAACTATTTCTCTTCTCTAAATTCACTTCAATTCAAAAGACAGTACATGTTCATCGAGCCTATGATGTCTTTTGTGCACACAATGAAGCTCTTTTTTAAAATGGGCTCTGAAACATTTAGTCCCGATTCATCATCAAAAATAGATGAATTTTTGAATACGATCAGTACTCATGTTTGTGAGTAAGTCATTTGGTCTAATAAAATTTTTTAAAAAATATTTTTAAATTTTTTATCTCAGTGTTAAAGTAAAACAAATGGAAAATATGGAAAAAACAAATAATTTAATTGATTTGCTCCAGCAAGATTCCTCGATCTACTACGCCGAAAGAACTCATGACCATGCCAATAAAGACTTGAAAAACTCAAATATTCTCCAAAAATCCGGCTATCTAAATTTAAGATCGTAGATTAATTTAAATAAATTTATTTATTTTTATTTTTTTTGTCAAGTAAGTTTCCTTTTATTTCCAAATGGGACCGAGCCTTTTACTTCATTCAAAATGGGTTTTTGATGCACCAACAAAAACTTGAAATTGTCGGCTCAGCATTTCTAGAGCTAAAATCAGACCTGTCTGTATCAGCTTGTGAAATCGACGAACGCCAATTTACCTTTCAAATAACTTCCCAATTTCCCAAGAAAATATTTTACTTTCAGGCAAATAGTGGCCAAGACAGAGACGAAGTAAATAAAATTTTTAGAAATAAATATTTTAAAAAAAAGACTAAAATTTTTAATTTTTTTAAGTGGATTTGTATTTTAGAAAACGCCATCAAAACTGACAACAAAATAAAGCTAGAAAGTCACATGAAAAATTTGAAGCTCAACAACCCATCACTATTGGAACAATTGGCAGGAAAAACAGGCTTAAATTTGTTGAAAAAACCTGAAATACGGTTTGAATTAGACAGCAGTGTAACAGGACAAAGTCTTCAAGATTCAGAATCGCATTTGGACCAGGCCGAATCTTTTAAGGTAAGATTTCTCGGCTCTATGGATGTCAAATCCGACAGAGGCAATGAATACATAACCGAGACAATACGGAAAGTAATGTCAGCCAGAGCCGAGCAGAGCTTTTTTAATCTTAGTGAATTTGACATGGTGATTGACACCAAATTTGCCAGTTTGTTTAAAGTGGCGCAGTCAGGAGAAGAAACATCAAGCAAGCTGAACAATATAGATGATCTGTTGAGTGCTAGATTCAAGTTGGATAATATTGGCTACTGGGCTTCTTATCCCGAAAATGACCGACTATTCGGAATAATTGTCAAAGACCGGGGACAAAATTTAAAACTTTCATGCCATGTTTTTGAGAGTGATGTATCTTCAAAGTCCATCTGCGAGACCATTGCCAGAGCAACTCAAGAAGCCTTTAGAGAATTAGTTGTGGGTGACTTGGGTCTAGTTAAATTAAGAGTATTTTATTTATTTTTTGAAGGAAACGAATCGTTCTGAGCATCTGAAAGTGATTAAAAAACGTGAGAAAGAAATTTTGTTGGCAAATATTGGCAAATTGCCGGACAAGCAGGAAAATGAAGATGATGGCACAAATAATGGAAGTGAAGAGGACAGAAATGCGCTAATGAATGTCGCCGAGTTGGCGTTCGCTTCGCCCAATCCAAATTTCATAGTTTTGGACAGAGAAATTTTGGAAAATATTGATGACAATGATTTAAATGAAACTGGTCCCAAAGCGGAGAAAAACAATGTCGAAACAAACACTGAGTCTGAAGCTTGATTTATTTGAATAAATGTTTTAATAGTATTTTTTAAATTTTAGTTGTTTTTTTTCTAATAAAATTTAATTTTTGGAAACTGACAAAAATGTAAAAAACATGATTTTTTTCAAATTTGATTTTGGATTATAATATTGATAAAAAAAATTTCACCAATGAAATATTAAGAGAGACGTTTTTTATTAAAAAATAATATTTTGAATTGTTTTATTTAAATTGATTTATGTTAAATTTTTCTTTTTTGACTATTAAATGATATTAGAAAGAAATTAGGTAAAATAATGTTATTTTTGGCTTGCTGTCTAAAAATTCTTAAATTAGGTGAAAAATTAAATTTATGAAAATTTTAAAATATAAATAAATGTCTCTTTTAATTTTATTCAGAAAATGTTTAATTATGCATACTTTTTATCCATCTATGAATGTAAATTCTATGACCAGAAAATTTAGATTAATAAATATTTCTTTTCTTAATTTCTTTTATTCGAAAAGTACTCATTGAATGCAATCGCAAGTCAATATTGGAAGATTTTGAAAGAGTGAAATTGGAACAATTTTTCGGGACAGAGCAATTCTCAAAACAGATTTTGAGTCACTTTTATTTATTAATAAACTATTATTATTATATTTAATATTATTAAAATTTAGCATTTTTAGACAAATATTTTACATATCAAATATTTTTTGAGATAAATAATATAATTAGTGTATAGTTTGGTAAAAAAACTATAAAAAAATTTAAAAAAAATTCAAGATTCAATTTCTTATATATTGCACTGGTGCGTTGGTGTCTTTTAGATAAAACATTTTACATTTTCATATTTTTAGATTTTTAGTGATTATTTTGAAATTCGTAATTTTACATTTTTTGACGTAATCCGTCAAAAAATGCTTTAGTTTGGCTCGAATAGTCCCAGATTTTACATGCTTTTATTTATTTGTTTAACTGTACCGAGCTAATGCTCCTTCAGAATAAAAATGTACACAACAAAATTTATATAAAATTAAATAAGATAAAAAATATAAAAAATAAATAAAAATATTTAAAAAAAAGATATGCTTGAACAGGATCATCTATATATTCATAGTAGATGTTGACAGTCTCAGATAGGAAAAGACTCCTTTTGAGATTTGGTGCTTTTCAATTAGTTATTAGGTATTTATCGGAGTTAGGTTTAAGACTTTTTTTTGTTGAATTTAGTTTGCCATATGTCCGACCATACTAACAATCTGTCTAGATCTGACTGCATTTCCATCGAATCTTCTATACGCATCACTGATTTCATCAACATGCTATCGTTCGCGTAGAGCTTACAAAGTGAGCTGCAAGCTTCCGGCATGTCATTAATGAAAATGATGAAAAGGATAGGACCAAGTGCTGATCCTTGAACGCTGCTTATGACCGGTACCCATTCCGAAACCACTCCACCGACCACAACTCGCTGCTTGCGATTGCTAAGGAAAGATTGGATCCACTTAATGATTTAGTCCTGAAAACCAAATGCAGCTAGTTTAATGAGCATCAATTTATGCGACACTTTATCAAATGCTTTCTCAAAATCCAAATAGATGACATCCGCCGGCTGCCTATGATGTAGTCCTTGATGAGTGACTCCATGACATGGAACAGAGGTCCGGGCGATAGTTGCTTACCATGGTTCTGCTTCTCTTATGAATTGGCGACACATTAGCTATTTTCCACTCGGCAAGAACTTCCGACGAGATCAAATTGTCATTCATTTGTTTTCAAATAAATTTAATTGTTTGGCGTTTATTTATTTTACTTACAGAAAAAAAAGTATGAATTAAAAAACACTTTTTTATATTATAAGTATGTTTAAAAAAATTTTTTCATAGTTACGAATGTCAAAATAATTCGTACAAAAATAATATTTTATTTGAAAAAAAAAAGAATTTCCATTTATTGTTAAATCGGCATCTGAATTTTATGACCGCAATCATTTTCAAAATTTTAGATTAAAACAACAAAAATGGTTTTATCTATTTTTTTATTATAAAAATAAACTTTTTTTTGTATTAATTTATTTTTATACGTTTTAAATTCCATGAGAAAATATAATTTAAATTCGATTTAATACCTTTGCCTTTATTAACTTGATAAGGTTGACTTTTTTTAATTAGTTTGAAATTCAAAAATATTAGTTGCTTTAAGAAAAAAAGAATTTGAATAAACTCAAAAAAAATAGATAAAAAAATTCTGTTCATGTATTTATATATATATATATATCTATATATAGAAAAAATAAAGTTAAAACAATAATAAACAAATACGACAAGTCCAGGCTCGACGATTCATTTCAGCACCTGAACAAAAAGCCAAAAGTAAGACCCATACACACTGAGTGGGCCACATTTTTACACATATTCTTCAACAACGACAACAATTTACAAACGGAACTAAAAATAAAATAACGGACTGGCACTTTTTTGAGTTTCTTTATTTATTTAACGCTTTGTACAAAATAGTGGACCGGCGAAATTCTTTTTCCTGCTCGAGGACAAAAATCATGTCTCTTAGACTGACTCGCTTAATCTTAGGCTTGTAGATTACTCGGTTGCCGAAATTCGATTGACCAATGCCGCCACTAGCGCTGGTTCCTCCGTCTTCTATTTTCCGCTTTTTTCTAGGACCTATAGCAGCCAGCGCTGTTTTATTGGCGTCCTGGCGCCTCAGCTCGTCGCTCTCCGCTTGTATCACCTCTTTGGCTTTCTGCTTCAGCTTGCTCAGCTCCCCTCCGTCCTCCCCTTTCGATCGACTCTTTGCCGCCTTCATCAGTCTCTCTCTATCGGCTTCGTCTTTTCGTTTCTTCTCTATTTTATCCAATTCTTCCATAAATTTTATCTGACTTTTTACATCATTTGTCATTTCATAGGCATCGTTTGACTTTTAAGAAGAAAAAAATTTTTTTAGACTTTTTTTTGATTATTAAATAAAAAATTCTTTCTAAAAATTTTTTTTAATTTTTTTTATGCTACAGAAACAATAGAAAAAATATTTTTGATAAGTGATAAAGTTAAAAATTTTAATTTTAAATGATTGTGTTTCTAGAAAGCGAAAAATTAAAATTTTTTAATTAAATTTTCGACCTGAACAGGTAGCTAATTTAGTTTATTTTTACACATTTTTCAAAAAATTTGTGATCACTATTTTGTTACTAATCTGCAGAGATGTTTAAAAGTCACAAGTCTCAAGTCCAAGTCCGGACTTTAATTTTTTTTTTAAATAAACTTACCATTAGTTTTCATTAAAAATACATGAAAACTATTAACTTTGAAAATTTTTTGCATATTTTAGAATAAAAAACCTAAAAAAAAAATTATCAAAAATTTCAGAATTGCCGGCAAGTTTTTCTGTAATATGTCTGTAGTCTTGGACTTTTGAAAAATTAAAAAAAATTTAAAGTCCGGACTTGGACTTTAATGTTGGACTTTTCAACAACTCTGCTAATCTGTTACTAAAACATAAGGAAATGTTTTTTTTTTCAAAAAGTTTACTAAAACATAAATAAATTTTAGAAATTATTTTTTGAATTTTGTAGTTTGTTTGTTAAAAAATGAGGAAAAAAATAGATTGGGTATTTTTGGCAAATTTAAAATCTGACGTGGAACGCGAATTTTATTATTTTATATTTTAATAATCTTTTTGTAAAAAATTAAAAAATGACTTTATGTTTTATTCACTGCACTTAATAATATTTTTATTTTTTGATTAACTTTTTCTAAAAAAAAATAAATTTATGTGGCGATCACTTTTTATATGTTTTACTTATCTTCATCGCTATTTTTGGCAGCTTAAAGTTGCGTTTAAATGATCATGTTTAATTAAGATTTTTCTTAAGATTCAAGGTGCTCCAAAAGAAAAACGATGGTTAGTCTAAAAGCTTTAAAATTGAAATAAAAATCATTTAAAAGTTTCCCAAATAATATTTTTTTTTCCTATACATTTGATATTTTTAATTTTTTTAAGAATTTTTGAAGTTTTGCAATGGAAAAAAATTAAAATTGACTAAAATTAACTTTCTTTATGGCTAATATTTTTTCGGAGTAATTTCTTTTTCTAACCATTGTATTTTTTTTTCACTAAAAAAAATTTATGTTTCCAAAATAAATTTAGATACATAAAACAAATTTCATGTGCTAATTAATCTAAACTGTATCAAATTAAATAATTATTTTTTTTGCAAATTTTTCCTTTTTTAATCAACCACACGATGCAAGTAAAGAGATTAAAATTTTTGAAAATGTGGTTCTTTAATGACTTTTGATGTTTACCCTCTTATTAAATTTAAATTAAATTTGTCCTTTTTAAAAAAATTTAAATTAAAATTAATATTTTTCTTTTAATAATACAAAATTTGATTTTTGTTTATATTAGTAATTTTATTTTCCCTATTCCATTGTGTAATTACTACTTTTCTATTTTTTCTTTTTTTTTCTTGAAACGTTCAATACTTAAACATGTAGCAACTATCATTATTCATTTCAATTTATCTATTCTCTTTTCCATCTTTTATTTTGTTTTATATTTACTTTATTTTACTTGAATTTCTAAATTTTCAAAAATTTTCTTAAATCTTAAGGACCTTTAGCTCGGTTAAGATAAAGAAATAAATAAATAATAAAAATGTATTTATAAAATTAAAACATTGGTGCTTAGTTTTACAAATATGGAAAGAGTAGAATAAAAACGCTATGGTTCTCTTAAGAGTTTATTTTTGCCAAAAGTTTTTTCCAATTCAAGTAGCTTGTCCTAAGAAAATATGTTCCCTTTAACACTCAAAACACGGAGGGGTTTTTTCGACCCTTTTTGGTATTTTTTTTGCTTATTACTCAATAAATTTAATCATTTTTGCAAATTTTTTTTTATCAAAATTAAAATCAAAAAAATATTATAATTAATTAATTTTGATTACAAAATATTTTTATTTTCATACAAAAAATTATACCCGAAGAGGGTTTTTTTTGGACTTCCAAAAATATTGTCTTTTATTTTGTGTAATAAATCAAAGACATGGCTAATTATTCTTTTAATTCCAAACTCTACTTGATTTGAACCATGTGTAGATGAAAAGCATTTGCACTTCTTAGTAATGCGAATGATACCTAATCAGAAGTCTCTGATGATAATTATAATGATTTTGAAGAAGAAATGGAAACATCAAATCAACCTAATACTGAATATGACTCAGATGAAGACAAAGATAATGAATAACCTGAATAAGAAGAAACTAACACTAAAAAAACTTCATTCTTCAAAAATGGAACGATATGGGTTAGATTGAATGACAGAGAAGAGTCAATTCTTAGAAAAAATAAATAAATTTTAATGAAAAAGTTAGACCAACAAGCTATGCTTCATGTAAATAAATGAGACCTAACTTTCAGCATTTTTCATGATTTTTGACTTGTCCATGATAAATTTACATTGAATTATACCAATTGTCACTAGAAAGCTGTAGATTCTAAACTTTCATTTACAAAAAGAGATATATTTGCTTTTATTGGTATCTTTTATGCAAAAAGTGTTTTTTACAAAAATGTTCGTCTCAAAGCCATGTGGTCAAGAATTTATGAAGCTCGATTTTTTTCCGTAATGGAAACATATCAAGCTTTACTTGTGACAAATTTAAACAATTTACATTTGGTCATTGGGTAGGGAAAAAGGTTTTTAAATCGATCTGTAAAAATTGTTAAGAACCAGTAATACGAATTAATAAGATAAAATTTAAAGAAAATATTTTTTTTCTTGAATTCATATCAAATTTTTTATATAAATGAGTTTTTTCTTAAAAATAGGTAAATTTTTTTTTAAATCAAAACAAAATTAGTAAAAAACATTTATTTTTACATTCAGTATATTTTCTGACATATTTTGAGTAACTTTGGTAATTTATGCAATCTAAAAAGCATATTTTATTAAAGGGGTTTTTTGAACCCCTTTAGTACTTGGCGTACAAAAAAAATTCCGGTGTTTGAGTGATAAGAGGGAAAAAGTTTAAGATGGTAAATTTTTTAATTTACGGACGAAAAAAAGTACAAAATTTTAAGCGAAAATTTTTTTGAAACAAAGCATAAACAAATTTTTTGAATATTTTTGAAAAATAAAATTTTTTATAACAAAAATTAAAATGACCATCTAAACTCGTAAGTAGCAACATGGCACTAAAAACACTTTTTGTTTCTATTTTTAGTTTTATTAAGAAAAAAAACATAATAAATATTTACAAATAATAAATAATTAAAATTATTTTTAAAAGTAAAATTAGAAATTATGTATTTTTTTTCTAATTCTTGAATTTTTATGAAAAAAATTTTTTTTTATAATTTTAAACTTTTATATTTATTTTTTTTATGATGGCCGAATCTGGCGTAATTTTTAAAATAAACATATAAATCATAAATATTTACCCTCATGGACAAATCGAGCCTGTGCTGAGATACAACATTCAATTTTTCAAGAATACCTCTCAAATATTCTTGTGTGGCATGCGAAACCAAAGAAGCCACATCTACAGACACATCCTCTAACTTGTGCTTTTTAGCTTTTAAAAATAAAATAAAAAAATTATCTTAATAAAAAAAAAAAATTTTTTATTTACCTATTTCAACAAATTTTTTATGCAATATCATAATGTTCAAAAATTTTTCCTCTTTAAAAACTCTTATTTGATCCATGGCGCGACCCGCACCACCAGAGCCCATCAGGCTTTTTTTCTCCGCTTCCAAGTCCACGCCGAACATTGACGATGAGTCGTCATCACTCTCTGTTTTGATCTTTGGCTGAATTTCCTCCATTTTAATAACCTTGGATATAAGCTTAGCGGGCGACTGAGGCGTCTGTTGGCCCAAGTGGTGCTGCTCGATCTTGATCGGCGACGAAATGCCAGCCATCGGTGACATCACCGTCGACTGGTTGATAGGCGAGGTAATCTGTTTCAAATTGGTTATACTAGTGTTTAGTATTTTGACCGAGGCAGGCGTTGGCTGCGCATTCTGCTGAATTTGCTGCGGCGATTGGGCCTGGTACTGGGCAGAAGCGGCCACTTTGGCCAGTGCTATGTTGGTCCCATGCGGCGACTGCTGCATATGCTGCTGCTGTTGAATGGTTACTTTGCTTCCGGATTGATTGAACTGAGGCTGAATGGTGTATTGACCATTCTGGCTGGTGCTGATAAATTGAATCTGAGGCGACGATGTTTTGCCCTGCGCCGCCTGATTCTGAATTTGTACTTGCTGCAATTTTTGCTGCTGCTGCTGTTGCTGTTGGTACTTTAGCTGCTGAATTTGCAACTGCTGCTGGCTCATTTGGGCGCCGTTTTGTGGGTGCTGTTGCTGAGGCGCAGCTCTGTGCTGCTGAATTGGCTGCTGATGGCCAGCCTGCACTTGCTGCTGGCCCACGTTTGAAGACGATCGATTCTAAAAAAAATCCTAGAATCGGCCTTCAAAGGGTAAATCTTAGACTTACGAGAATTAGCACATTTTGGCCGTGAGACAACGAGCCTTGCGATATGCTGGTTATTATCGGAATACCAGAGCTGTTCGTTGTTGCCTGAGAGCTGGTGTTTGATGACGTATTTGATCCTGAGGCTGAAATAACTATGGGAGTATTTTGCTGTTGCTGGGACTGTTGATTTGAAGGCTGGGTGGTTGATTGGGCGCTGGCTGCCGGCTGAGTCTGCGGTGGGATCATCTCAAAAAATTTTGATATCGATATTGACTGATTGCCCCTCATTTGTTTCCATTGATTTATCGCTTTCTGTAACTTTTTTAGATTTTTTTTTCAAAAATTTTTTATCTATTTTCTTACGGTCAAAAATGGCACTAATGATGGAGATGGCGGATTTTTTTCTATCTGAATTTTTTTTATAAATGTTTCCGGATCGATTCGTTCATCCTACAAAAAAAGAGGAAATTTTTTTTATTTTTTTTATAGTTTATTCGAAAAAATAAGATTAAATTTATTTTTTTAAATAAAAAAAATTTATAGAAAATTTAATAGATGAATTTGTAACCAAAAATTAATTAATTCAAGTCCAAAAGTCAAGCAATTTAAATCTGCTATTTAAATTAAGAAAATTTATCTATATTTTTGTGAGTCATATAATTTTGATTTACTTTCTCACTGATACTTGAGTTAATTTTCATTTCCGAATAAGTATTTTCTGACAAATCCAAATGATTATTCAAAGGTTTCATTCAAATATAAAGTATAAAATTGTGACAGAATTTAATACATTCCATCAATTTGAAAAAGACTTGTCAATTTTTTATTGATCTGGATTTTAGGATTCAAATTGTTAGAATGAATTGAAGAGCTTAATTAATATTTATTTGCTCTTAACAGGCTTTTAAATTTTCGAAATTTTTTTATCTGTAAATAATGATCAAAAAAATAAGATTTCAACTACAGACTGATTTTTTGGAAAAAAATATTTTATTCATCAAAAGCAGATGGTATTTTGTTGATATTTTTCCAAACAAAACTAACTTATTATAAAAAATAGTTTTTTATTAAAAAATTAACTCATTTTTTGGGATACATTAAATTTGTTTTTAAGCTAACTCAGCTTGATTTAATAAAAATTTTAGTGCCAGACTTTTTATCAGCCTATAGAAGGAGTAATGAAAAATATTTTTTAGAAATTCTTGAATATGATTTTTAAAATACTTTCAAGTTCACTTCTCACATAATTCTTGGTTTTTAAATTCAGTGGTAAAATTTTAATTCAAATTTAATCTAATCAAAAAGCATACTTTTTGTAATTACATAAATAATCTAATCATGTTTTATTTAATTAAATCATGATTGTGTAGTTTTCTTCTAGACGCTAGATAACTTTTTAAAATAATTTTTCTAACAAAGCATCCAAAAATGACAATTATCTGTTTAATTTTATTAACTTCAAGAGAAATTTTATTTGTGTTTTAAAAAAATAAAATTTCTCTCAATAACTACTGTTTGGCCATACAAAAAATTAATGAACTAAAAAGTTAAAATAAAATCAATCATTTTCAAATTCAGCTTTTTGTGGAAAAGAAAAAGATTGAATTCTAAAAATATTATTTAAATACAAATTTATTTAAAAGATGACTTACTGACACATTTTTAAATAAACAAAAAATAATGAAAATTGTTTTTTAACTAAATTATTGATTTAATAGAAAATAATTGTTTATAAGATTTAAGTAGAAAAACTTAAAATTTTTCTGGGAGTAAATTTACTTAATTTTAAATATTGCAGTTTCAATGAATAAATAATTTTAATCGACATTTTTTCAATTCTTTTTTAAATCTGAACACCGTTTTAGAATATGAAATAAACATGGAAAATTTTTTTAATATTTTAAAGTTTTTCTTATTTATTATTTTTTTCATATTTACTAGTTAATCTTATAATTATAATTTTAAGATTTTTTAGCCGATGATAATCGAAGATTTGCTTGTTATTTTTGTGAAATTTATTAAAAATTAATTGAAATAAAATGAATTATATATTATTAGCTTGAAAACGAACGTTTCTTTAAAATTTCAAATTTTTTTTCATTTTTTTTAGAATAATTTTCGGAAGAAAATGGCAAATTTTCTAAAAAAAATTTTAAAAAATTAAAAATTAAACAAAATAAAATTTTAAATACACTTTTTGTGATAATTATAAGAATTTTGATAGTTATTTGCGAGAAAATAATAATAGAAAAATTTTCGAATTTATAGAAGGAACTAATGGTGTTTGTGAGGAAAAGAAACCTAAAAAGTTAACTAGAAGCAAAACAACAAGCCGTTTCAAAATTTCATAAGTTATAGACTTGATAAAAATGTCCAAATATTGCGTAAAAAATTTAAAAATAATAAAAAAAAATTCAGTTGATACCAGTTAATTTTTTGAATATAAATTTAAATTGTTAGAGATTGTTGGTGGTCAAAACACTTTTGTAAAAGAGATGTTTTTTTACCTTTGGTATATTTACGATTCTCTACAAAGTGATTTTGAAATATGAAAAATAAAGAAAAATTTTTTGAATTGTTACGATTTTTTTCAAGTTTTAGATCTATCTTTTATCAATATAATTCTATTTTTGTTTTTTTATAATTTCTTTTACATTTATTGCCGAAATTTTGTTATTTTTTAACTGGAGTGAAATTTTGACGTGAGTTAATTAGTTAATTAATTAAAAAATAACTCAATATTATTTTTTCTTAATTCAATAAAAATAAAAGGGAAAAATGAGAAAAAGGGAATTAGTATATTTTTTATTATAATTTTCATACATTTTAATTGAGTCGAGTTAAAATTTGTTAAAATATTTCATTATTAATTTTTTTTTATTAATTTAATTATTTTTTAATTGGCACCAGCGTGATCCGTTTTAGCCAAGATCTAAAGAAATAAACAAAAAACTGGGAGAATAAAAGATTAAGATTAAAGGTTAGAGTTCTATAGTCTGAGTTAAAAAATATACAAATATTATTATTATTATTATTTATTTACAAAAAAACTTGTATAGACCTCATAGGTCAAAATTTATAAAGAAATAATTTCAAAATTAAATAAAATATATATAAAGTAATTAAATTTGACAAAGTCAATTTTCGTTTTTTAACGACGAATTTAAATATTTAACCTATTTTCTCATATAAATTTATGCTATTTAAATCTAAAATATTTACATTGTTTTCATTGTAAAAAAATATATAAAAAATTTGTTTCAATATTTTGAAAAAAATTTTATTTTTTAATATATTTCGTCTTATGGTAATCTGTTTTTAGGAAATTGACACTCATTTGACAAGTTATTTTTAATTGAAGCTTAGCTATTGAATAGAAAGTCGATTCAATAATTTTTTGTCAGTTTCGGTTTAATCTTTATTCAATATGAATTCAGGTAAAAAAAAAATTTTTATTTAATTTTTTGTCAATATTTTTTATTGAATTAATATATATTTTAATTAAATAAAATTTTTAATTAATTCAATATTATTAACTCACGTCAAAACTTCACTTCAGTTAATTTCTATGTAAAATTAAGTAAAAAATAGAAAGAAGAAAAAATGATAAAAGTCAGTCATTTTTAGAAATTGCAAAAAATCGTTCTTATTTAAAATTTGTATATTTTAAATTCCAATGATAAATAATCAACTCTGTAAATTAAAATTAAAAAATTTGTTTTAAAACAATTTAAATACAAAACTTTTACGATATTTTTGCACATAATCTGTTATCAGATTTTACCCATTTATTATTTATGCGTTGCAATTAACTACTAAACTAAACTAAACTAAACTAAACTAATTTAATTATCAAACTTAAATTTTCTCAAAAAATTATTATTTTCGATGTTCGAACATTGTGAACTTTCAAATAATAGAATTTTTTTAATTGAATAGCTATCTCATACACGGCAGTGAAGTTTGGAGCAAAGCGTTTGAGGCATAAATAAAAAAATTTCAAGATTAAAAAAATAATTAAAGCATAAACAAAAAAACTTAAGTTAAGTAAAATTTTTAATTAATAAAGCATAAAAGGTCAATTGAAAATTAACCTCGATTTAACGACATGTCACTGAATAATAGCGACATGCCGTTAAATATCAAACACTGGTTTTCAAAATGATTTAATGACAAGTCACTAATGTCGAAAATAGCCCAAAATTGACTTTTTAAAATAAATATTTGTCTCGACATTAGTGACATGTCATTATCCCAAAATAAAGTGTAAAATAAAACAATGAACGAATTTTATTTAAATGTAAAAGGTAGTTTCATTACCTAATCGAACCCAGATGACTTTTTCTGATATTTTTTTGCAAATAAAGTTTATTTTTGTAACTTTTTTTAAAAGTAATCTAAATTTTTGAATTAAAATTAAAAAAATTAAAAGAAGTTAATTTTATTAAAATTTATTAAATTTGGCAAATTGTGATATCCGGGGATTAGTGAGATGACTGAGGAAAGAGTGATATATTGATGATTACATGATGGAAAAAATTTAATGAATTTTTTAATGCTTTACAATTAGTACATTTTTTAAAGAAAAAATTATTTTTCTTTACACGGAAAATACCCTTTTCCTTTATTAAATTGAACACCAGTTAAATTTCAATTATTAGCAATTACTTTAAAAATAAATCTTTAACATTTTTAAACATTATTTGTTAAATGTAAACAAGAGTATAAAATTAACTTTTAAATTTAGAATAATAGATAGAATATTGATAGAAACAGTACTAAATATTGAGTTTTATTGACTTTTTTTCTGAATTAATGCAATTTTTTTTGATAAAAATTTTCAAAATTATCAATTAATTTTTTATAGTTATGAAATCGATTATGCAAAATAGAACTGATATTCGAATAGGTAGGATTTAGAATGAAAATGAGGGTTGAATTTAATTTTTGAATATAAATAATTTTGAGTAATATGCTTGAAAATTAATTTATTTAAATTAAAAATTGAATCTCTAAAATATTTGAATTTGAAAATAGAAAATCTTTGGATCAAAAACTGAATAAAATAAATATTCGATTCAATATTTGAAAATAAAAAATTAATCAAAAAAATAATTGTAAAAAAAATTTTTAACTAAATAAGAATTCAAAAAATAAATTGAACTTCAATTCGACTTGGATACAAAAAGTGTTCCAGATTTTCACCAGGCAACATCTAACTCTTCTAGCATCTTCTGAATTAAGATAGCCCTATCCACCTTACCCGGTACCAGAAAATAGTTGTTCTGATTAATCCAAAGCTACAACATTTCAAAAAACTAGATATTCAAAAATTTGATTCAAATATTAATATTTTTAAATTATTAGTTGAATTTTCCTTTTTAAATTTAAATGAAATAAATTAAATTTCAATTCGACTTAAATACTAACAGTGTGCCAGATTTTCACCAGTCAGCAAGACTCTTCAAAACTTTTCTGGACTTGTTTCAGTACGAAAGTCTGGTGCACGTTACCCAGCACCAGAAAATATTTTTTCTGTTTAAATCAACGCTACAAGAGTCCATTAAATATTTTATCCAAATTTTAATATTTTTAAATTATTAGTTGAATATATCTAAAATTCAAGTTGTTTTTTAATTTGAAGTTAATTTCGAATTTCAATTTAAAAATTGATATTTGTCGAATTTAATTTCAAAATTAATATAAATCAAATATAAATTGAAATTTATCAAAAATTAAAGATTTAATTCGAATATACTAGTTTTTTAATAGTCTTTTCAAATTTTTTATTTATTCAAGTTTCTATTTGTGTCCAAAAAACTAATTCGACTTCATCACTAATTTTTAAATTTTTTAAATATTTTGCTTTGCTTTAATTTTTTTGCTAAACTTCACCGCCGCAATTCATAGAATGTTTTTGGTGTAAAAAATATAAAAAAATTTAATATCATAGAATAAAATGAAATAAAATTTTCCTAAAATCTACTAAAAAATGAAAATTGTAAAAATGCTAATTTCAGGAGTCATTTTTTTTCAATATTATTAGTCATCATTCTTGCAAATAAATTTAGAATTTTTTAACAACCTAAAAAAATTAAAAAAATTTTTTTTCAATTTTTCTGCCAAAACATATTTCTACGAGTTTTGTCTTAATTAAAAAAATTTTAAATGAATTGATGCATCATCTTCGAGTGTAAAATTTAAATATACAGAGTAGAAAAAAGAAGTAAAATCAAATCTTGAGTGAAAAAAAAAAAGTTCAACTTACAAGTAACTCCTGGATTAAGTTCTGGACAACTTGGAACTTTTCGGGCAGCGAATTTTTGGCCAAGTCCAACAGAGTGTGCAGAAATTTTCTCAAACATTTGAGGAGATCAAGACCGCTGGGGGTGCTGGCCTGTGTGGCGGCGCCGGCCTGTTGCGCCTGCTGCACCACGCTCCGCTGCTGCTGCTGCATCATCATACCATTAGGGGTGAGCGAACTGCGCTCGTTCTGCGCATTGTAAGCAGCGGCCTGGCTCTGCACGGCGCCAGCCTTGTTCTGGTAGACAAAATTCTGGCTCTGCGCTGGCTGATTGTTCTGCTGCTGAGGCTGAGTCTTTATAGATGCGATTAGATTAGAACTATTTGAATTAGACAAAGTAGTAAGGCCGCCATTAGACGTGGTTATTACCACTAGGTTCTGGCCTTGCTGGTTCAGCTGCTGGGCCGATATGACCTGCTGCTGACCCTGTTGCTGAATACTCCCTTGTGGAAATCTTACAATTGTTTGGTTCTGGCTGCTCATTTGGCTCCGGTTGAGCTGTTGCTGCTGCTGTTGTTGCTGCTGCTGCTGCTGCGCGATGCTCATCGAAGAGTTGGACTGCTGTGGCTTGCTGGACTGCACGGCCGACGGCGTCAGCACTTGAAATTGGCCGTTGGAATTTTTGACAAGAATGGTGGCTTGCTGCGACATGTTGTTTGTCTGGGAGGGCGACTGAGAGACGGCGGCCGGCGAGCCCCCGATTGTGC
The DNA here is from genome assembly GCA_016802215.1 of Brachionus paranguensis. Lineage (NCBI taxonomy): Eukaryota > Metazoa > Rotifera > Eurotatoria > Ploima > Brachionidae > Brachionus > Brachionus paranguensis. The sequence goes on along the minus strand of JAESIX010000008.1, from coordinate 1,356,467 downwards.
TCGTCGGATACGGCGAGTTTATTCGGGTGGCCGACGCCGAGTTGCTCAGCTGCTGCTGTGACTGCACTTTTGTCTGAAACTGCTGCTGTTGGTAGCCTATTGGTTGCTGCTGCTGCGGTGTGGGCGGCTGATTCATGTAGCTCTTTTGAGCGTTGGACACTAGAGTTATTTGCTGCTGCTGTTGCTGGTAGTTTATCTGCTGTGGGGCGATGCGCACATTTTGCTGGCTGTTTATCTTCTGGAGCTGGGGCTGGGGCGAGTTGACGGGGTTGGGCGATGGCGAGGAGACGGCCGGCGACGGCGAGTTCGCCTGCATCACGCTGCTGTTCTGCAATTGCTGCCTAATTTGGTTTATTTGCACTTGGGGTCGCATCTGCTGGCCGGCCCGACTCAGCTGCTGGCTCTGCATCATTGGACTCGGCTGGCCCAGGTGGCCCATCGGCTGGCTCTGGTACGACGGACTGAAGTCCTTGAGTATGTTGTCGTCCAGCGGTGCTGTTAGATCGATGTCGAAGTCGGACATTTTTTTTCAAGTACTCGGTCTCTGATTGTTTGTTGTCACACTCGATCAATTTTTGACTACAACAACATTTTTGTGTGTCAACTTGTCTCCGAGTTTGTCTTTTTGGTGAAGGAAGTTTAACTAAGTACTCCTGGACTTAAATTGAGAAAAAAAGTTTTGAGCAATTTTATTTAAGCTATGTTAAAAAAACAAAAATTTGAATATGTTTATTAATTTTATTATAAATTTGCTACTAAAAGAATCATAATGTTTGCTTGGTTGTATGAGTGTGTGTGTGTGTGCAGTGTGCGGTGTGCACGAATGCAGGAGAAATAAAAAAAACGACTATATAAAATGATTGTTTGTCAGAATTTGCTATTCATTTTGAAATTTAGCAATGTTTAGCTATTTTGTTTCGTTCAGGTTGGGTTTATAGAACTTTTAGAAAATTAGCATATGGTTTTTATTTTCGTGATTGTTTAAATGAATAAATTATAACCTAAAAGAAAAGATGTCTCTTTTTTTGAAAGTGGCGAGGATTTTACCAGACTTGTTTTTAAGTCAAATGACAAAGTAAGATACACAAACAAGAAATACTCCCTTTTGATTGCAGATGATTAGGTGAAAGTTTTTTTACTAAAAAAAGAAAGAATATTTTTAATATTTGATTTACAACTAGCTTGATTAAACTGAGAAAAATGGCTTTTGAAATGGAATATGATAATCTTTGTTGAAAAGCAGACTTGGACAAAAGTCATAAAAAAATACCAAGAAGTCTTATAAAACTAAAAAGAAGGACTTTTTGGAAAAAATTTGAAAAATTTAAGACTTCACTAAAATTTTAAAAGAATGCTCTGTTTACAAATAAATTTTGCCGTCCTGAGAGGCTAAGGTTGCGGCCATAAGTAAATTTTGCCGTTCTAAGAGGCTAAGGCTGCGATCATAAGTAAATTTTGCCGTTCCGAGAGTCTAAAGTTGCGGCCATAAGTAAATTTCGACGTCCTGAGAGTCTAACGTTGCGGCCATAAGTAAATTTCGCCGTCCTGAGAGTCTAAAGTTGCGGTCATAAGTAAATTTTGCCGTTCAGAGAGTCTAAAGTTGCGGCCATAAGTAAATTTTGCCGTCCTGAGAGGCTAACGTTGCGGCCATAAGTAAATTTTGCCGTTCTGAGAGGCTAAGGCTGCGATCATAAGTAAATTTTGCCGTTCTGAGAGTTTAAGGTTGCGGCCATAAGTAAATTTTGCCGTTCTTAGAGGCTAAGGCTGCGATCATAAGTAAATTTTGCCGTTCTAAGAGGCTAAGGCTGCGATCATAAGTAAATTTTGCCGTTCTGAGAGTTTAAGGTTGCGGCCATAAGTAAATTTTGCCGTTCTTAGAGGCTAAGGCTGCGATCATAAGTAAATTTTGCCGTTCTAAGAGGCTAAGGCTGCGATCATAAGTAAATTTTGCCGTTCTGAGAGTTTAAGGTTGCGGCCATAAGTAAATTTTGCCGTTCTAAGAGGCTAAGGCTGCGATCATAAGTAAATTTTGCCGTTCTGAGAGGCTAAGGTTTCGGCCATAAGTAAATTTTGCCGTTCTAAGAGGCTAAGGCTGCGATCATAAGTAAATTTTGCCGTTCTGAGAGGCTAACGTTGCGGCCATAAGTAAATTCTGCCGTTCTAAGAGGCTAACGTTGCGGCCATAAGTAAATTTTGCCGTTCTAAGAGGCTAAGGCTGCGATCATAAGTAAATTTTGCCGTTCTGAGAGTTTAAGGTTGCGGCCATAAGTAAATTTTGCCGTTCTTAGAGGCTAAGGCTGCGATCATAAGTAAATTTTGCCGTTCTAAGAGGCTAAGGCTGCGATCATAAGTAAATTTTGCCGTTCTGAGAGTTTAAGGTTGCGGCCATAAGTAAATTTTGCCGTTCTTAGAGGCTAAGGCTGCGATCATAAGTAAATTTTGCCGTTCTAAGAGGCTAAGGCTGCGATCATAAGTAAATTTTGCCGTTCTGAGAGTTTAAGGTTGCGGCCATAAGTAAATTTTGCCGTTCTAAGAGGCTAAGGCTGCGATCATAAGTAAATTTTGCCGTTCTGAGAGGCTAAGGTTTCGGCCATAAGTAAATTCTGCCGTTCTAAGAGGCTAAGGTTGCCGACATATGATTTAATCCTTTTTCAATCCTCGAAAAGCAAATTTTTCTTCTGAAAAGTCATGTTTCATGATATTATAAAAAACTTTAACTAAAATTTTTTTAAGAATCTTTATTGTAATTTACATTTGACAGTTAGATCTTTATTTAATCTAAAATTTGATGCCCTCTTCATTATTATGCATCAATAAGTCTTCAATAAACTTAATCCACTAACAGCCTTAAGCCGACTTTTTGGATTGAGTGAGAGATATGTCAGGCCATGATTTAGTTATTCTTTTCCATTGGTGGAAGAATATATAGAAGGTTTCGAATCAAGAGATATCGAATATCCAAATCCATTCTGTAATTGGTGCTATTTTTGAATTATTATTTTTTTTATCTTTTTTTATAAAGAAGATTTAGCTCCTCACAGTCAATTAAATAAATAAATTAGAGTAAAAGCACTCACTTTGACTTAAAAATCAAGTGAAGTCAATAACATGATTTTCGAATCTTTATCTTCGATTCTTTTGAAAGATTCGCGAACATTTTTTTTGCTCTGAAACAAGATTCTTGTAAAAAAAATATCAACTTTGCATAGGCTAATACCATTTTTATTATCCAAATTGATAAAAAATCTGAGGTCGCTAGGTACTTTTGAAAATCAAAATTTTAATAAATTTCTAACAGAGATAAAAAAATTGATAACTTTTGATAAATAAAATTGATAAAAGAAATTAAAAAATTTTAAATTCAAATTTTAATTTTTAATTTTGATTTGTTTCCTAAAAAGGCACTTTCAAGTTGCAGTTTTTATTTTTAAAATAGTTTCCGCCCTTCAAAAATAAACATTACGGGTTCATTCACATATCGGATTTTGCCGGCTTGTCTTGTCTTACATACCGTCAGTGAAAACACTCTTCCATTTTAGTTTTTTTTTATTATAGATTTCTTTTTTATTCTAATTTTATTTTTTTAATTTAAATAAAATAAATAATAAATAATTACTGATAATTTTTTTTTCTTGCATTGACACTATAGTTCCACATTTTTCTCCAGGAATGCGTTATGTTTTCATTAGGACCACTGTAAATGTATTTTTTTATAACTCACGCCAAAATTTAAAAGATTAACTAATTTTTTCGACAATTTTTGAATCCATTTAAATTTTTGATCGTTTAAGTTAAAAATTTTCACTAACATTAATCTAATTTCTTTTAAATTTTGTGAACAAATTTAATAAATGGAGATTGAATATATTGTAATTAAATCGTATAAAATAACTATATAATCTAAAATTTTATCTTTATTTTTGTAAATTTATATTTTTTAATTTTATATTAATTTTTTTATAATGGAGTTAAATAAATGGAGTTTAAGTCAGTTTTTTGAGATGTGAGCACTAGTTTGCTATTGTAATCATTAAATTTAATGAGGAAAAAATTTGTTTTGCAAACGGCCATTATAATGATTAAACCAAAAATTAAGGCCATACAATTTTATTATTATTATAATTTTATTTAATATAATATTTCAGAAAATTTAGTAATTAATTAATTTTTTTTAAGTGAGGACTTTTTTAGTTAAAAGTGGGGGTGACAATATAAGCTTCAGATTTTTGAAGATTGAATTAAATTAATTTTATTATATTTACTTAAAGGCTGGATCCATTAATGCATACAAATTTGATAAATTAGGATAATATTTTATTTTTTTTGGTAAAGCAGTCATGATATGAATTAAATTTTTCTTTTAATTTATATTAAGGCAAAAATTTTCTTCAAAAATGAAATACGATTGTTTTAACTTTATCCAATACCAATATTAACTTATGCTTATGGTTTTTTTAAAAGAGCCGGTAGATCGGCTTCAGAACCAGTTTTGATCATAATCAATCTAAAGATTAAAAAAATATGGCTTTTTAAATGAAAAAAAAACTTATATTTAAAATTTAAAACTTATTGAGTCTACTAAAATTTAAATTTATTAATTAAAATAAAAAATAGATTAAATTATTGGATAATTCATTTTTGATGCCTTTGATTTAAGATTGTAGATGGATCTATTCGAATATTTGTTTCAATTAAAATTGAATTAATTTCATCAGAAATTATTTTTTTGGTTGCTTTAAGTTTTTAAACTAAAAAAAAGATCGACAGCATCAAACAGAATCAATTTTTCTATTATATCATGTTTTTTATTATATAATTTTTTTATTATATCATGCTTTTGAAAAAAAAAATGAAACTTTGTTCTATTTTATACATATTTTCTGTATTTTTTAAGCATATAAAAACTCAGCAGAAAGATTGATCTAAATGAGACATTTTGAAAGATAACTGAAAAAAAAATATTAATATAACTGACGACTGATATCCAAAATGCATTTAAAAATTTTCTAAAATATTGTTGACAACTTGACAGCTAAAAACTTCGATAAAAATTGAGTATCTCATAAAAAAATATTAAAAGGTATTATTTTTTAAATTTTTATTAGAAATAATTTGAAAAGAAACTTTTAAATAAATTTATCAAGTTATGAATTTTTCTGCAAAATTATCCATTAAATAATAATTCAAGCTAACTTTAAAGATAACTTGTTATCGTTTTTACTAAAAATTCTTATTTTCAAAATTGAGTTTTAAATATAAAAGAAAAAGATTTTGATTTAAATCAAATAATTAAAATCATATGTCGCTTGATTTATAAAAAAAATTTAAGATCAGACTAATTTTTTAAATTTGATTTAAAAACTTGTTCATGTGAAATAAAAATGTTCAAAGATACAGATTTTTAATAAACAATGAATGTTTGATTTTTTGGCGTATTTTTAATGAAAAACTAAAATAACTAGATAAATTGTATTGAAAAATCTCATTTGTCTCTGTTTGAGATAATGCCTGGCAGCATTTTAAAATTTCACATTCCATTAACAACCATAATTGTAAAGTTTTATATTAGTCTTGAAAATTTTTATAAAACGATGAAAATGAAGTTTTCTCAAAAAATTTATTTCTTTAGTAAATTTAAAATAAGCACTAAATTAAGGACTAAAAGAATTGTCATGTGTCCTGAAAATCACATATTTTCTTACGATTAGAAAATTTAAAAAAGAAGGATCTTCAGCTAAATAAATTTTTTAAATTATTATTATTTAAATAAAGGATGGGATTAAATTAAAACCAATATTTATTCAAATTTTTTGCTTAATCTTATGGATTTACAATGTTTAAGATTTTTATAAAAAAAATAATAAAATGATTAAGACTTTTGAAAAAATTTGTTTATTTTTTGGATATTTTTAAATATTCGATTTAAATTAATTAAATGAGAACAAAATCATTTTAAAAGTGTCATTTAGACCTCGTAAAATACTTCAGACTTAAATGATTTGACAATTATGAATATTTTGTTTTAATCTAAAACAAATTAGTTTAGTGGTTAATTTAGTAAAAATATGCTTAAGAGCAGTCTATTATTTTATTTCCTTTTATTCGATTAATGGTTAAGAAAGAAAACATAATTAAAATTTATATTTTTTTTTCCATTAGGCTTGTTTTAGCTTTTTTTTAATTAAAAATCCTTTATTGATTGGCAAATTGAAGTTTGAGATCAAGATCAAAAGATCAAAATATAAAATGTAAATTTTTTTTCATTAATAGAGAAATAATTTTTTTACAATTAGCTGACATGCTATGTCAAGTTTATTTTCATATATTAAATTTTAAAATATCCATTTTTATTGAACTCTAATAGATTTAAATTTTTTAATTGATTTAAAAAAAAACTTTTAAAGACATAAAAATTTTAAAATTTATAATTTGTTTAAGTGGAATAATAAAATTATTTTAGTTTGAATAAATAACTTAACCTTAACCTGAATTAGTTAAATTATTGATTGTTTTTGTTGAATAAATTAGTTGTCAATCATTTTGATGTTAATTTGATAATGAACCATGGCAAAAATCGTTTGACGTATAAAAAAAATTCAAAACAGTATAGAAATTAATTCAGGTTCAGTAAAGATAAAATTTATTTTTGTATAGTGTAAAGATTTTATTAATTAAGTATTAAAATTATAAAAACAATATAAAAATAAATCAACTGTATTTTATTACAAAACTGTATTTTTCAGTATAAAAATATATCTAAATCAGTATGGAAAATTAAATACTACTCAATGCTAAACCTATTTTAGGAGGCCACGTTTTTTTTCTTGATTACCTAATTCTTCAGGAACTTTTCGCTTTAAATTTTCATTCTTTTGGGTCGACCAGGACCACGTTTCACAGTTTCGACTGATGCTTCGACTATGGCTTGAGCTGGAGTTAAAGGACCACTATATAGTGGGGCTAAAATAGCACTATCCACTGATGCCAAAGGAGCAATGTTCACTGATTCCAGGACTTGGTCTAGTTACAAATCATTTGTTCTAAATTTTTTGTTCTTATCACCTCCAACGCTTTGTATGAGTCTCATAGAGATGAAACGCATTCGTTCTTTCACAATTTTGTATTTTATATCTATACGGACATAATTCTGCCTCAATTGTGTGACATTTTACGGAAGAGCAATGTCGATATGTTACAACCATATTATGTTTTTCTACGTTTTGTTTTTAATTTTTCCTTTATGCGGCATATTAAAAGTTTTATCCTGAAAATTTTTTTTTTATACTACTTAAAATTTTTTTAAAATGTCTTGTACTGAAAAAAATAAAAATAAACTAAACTTTTTTGTCTTTATTCTGTTTTCGAAATTTTTATTGTCAAAAGATGTCGTCCATGAACCATTATTGGACATAACTATGTCTAGTAATGTTGCGTATTTATTTTTTTAAAAATATCAAAATCATTATATTAATTAAGATCTGACACTTCAATTTACCTGTTGATTGATCCCAATATAGGGAATTTCAAAATTTATTTCATTTCGAAATTGACTATTAAAAAATTAACAGAAAAATTGCTCAAAATTTTTTTATTTTTTTATTAAAATAAAAATTAAAAAAGTATTGTAGAAAAAATTTTTTAAAAAGTTCTCTCACTTCAAGCTAAGGAAAATTCAATTTTCTTGTAAAATGTCAATTTGGATTTTATCTATTTATTAATTTAAATGAAAAAAAAATTTTTTTGAGACCAAAATCTAAATAAATATTATTAGCAGAAATCAAGCTTTAATTTGAAAATCTCAAAACAAGAATTTTCGATTAGATTTTTCTTTTTGCAGAAAATTTAAATGAAAAATAAGAATATATTAATTTCATAATCCGAACGATCGGACTTAAACTTGTTATTGCATAATCTCATTGATTAAAGTTATTAAATTAAAAAATATTAATAAAACGCATCAGGATTTTTTACTCTGAACGCCAGAAAGTTAAGATTAAGACCACAGGGAAGAAAAAATTCTCATATTTCAGCACAATTATCCATAATATTAAATTTCCTCAGTCAAATAGAGAAACAAAAAAAGTTTTAGATTTCAATTTTATCCGAAATTGATTAAGATTTTCGACTATCACTTGGAAACAATAAACAAGAGATTTAGTTTGAAAGCTTTTCCAAAATTTATTTGGACATTTTTATTAGCTCGACATATTTACTTCCACTTTATGCAAATTAAAAAGTCGAAATTGATGCATAGAAAAAATATGTATTAATTTAAATAAGCTTTATTTATATAAAAATAATTCTCATAAAATTTCCTTGATGGCATTGAAAGTCTTGACAAAATTTAGGAAATCAGCAAGCACTTAGTCTTAAATTAAATAAAACTCAACAAGGCTGAATAGCTAGTTGCCTTGTTCGAGATTTTTAATTAAGATAAACAACATTATGGAACAATTAAGCTAAAATTGATTCCATAACATAAACAATTGATACCATTAGTATCGCAGATATCTGCAACCACTGGCACTGAACTAATAAAACAACTTATTAATTTCAAACAGAGCTTTCAAGATAAGATTACTTGTGGATGATGCCGAAAAGTTGAATGTGTTCTCGTATATTGAGATGTTGAATGCTGCAAAGCTGTCATTGGTACTATTCCCATCTGGAGTGACTAGGAAAATCTGGCTGCGGGTTGTTTCTGGAACAAACTTTCTAGTTGTGTTCCCAGCCAGGCCTTCATTAAAAACAAATACTTCGACGTAATTCGAAATTACCGCGGAAGTTTGGTTGGTAGAATTTGCCAACTGGGGCAAAATTTCGCTAACATTTTGTTCCATTTGGGCATCATTAAAATAGCTAGGGATCACAGGCTCCAGGTCTTGCGAGTCAGTGTCAGACACTGTTTCGTTGTCATAGGCCGTCATGTTCGTTTGATTGATGATAGTGTAAGGTGTCACTGCGGACAGGTCCAACACCGCTATGGTCGAGCACCTCAGACCCAGAGCCAAGCTCAAAATCAAATGTACAATGAGAACTTTTTTCATCTTAACTAAAAAAAATAAATTTTCACTAGTCTAGTTTTATTTTTAAATGATTCAAAGATTTTTATATATTTAAGAAAGAGGTCTAAGAGAATTCTTGGCTTTGTTTTTTGTTATTCGTTTAGACACACATTGACTAAATTGAGTTTAAAAATTTTGTTTATTCAATTAGAAAGTTTTTTTTGTTATCCAAAAGGAATTTAGATAATTAAGCTCATTGCTTAATCTTGGACAACCGTAAGAGTATTGGAGTCTTGCGTGACATTATTTGGTTTTTTTATTAAGTATTTCAAGGATCTATACTCTTCTTATTTGACATAAACTTGGAGCAAAAACAGCGCAAAACCAAGCACAAAGCTCTTGGATTAAAAAATTAATCTGAATATTATCAAAAAATATGTTTTTTTTTGTTCTAAGTTGTTTTTTTGTGTAATTAGCCAAAATTTTAAGCAAACAAGGGCTATGATCCGAAAATGTTTAATTACAATTTAGAACAACTCAAGTCATTAAGTCTTGAGAGGCCTACGATATCCCGCAATTTTGTAGATCAAACATTTGTAGAATTTAAATTAAGTAGCGTAGACAAATGCAATCAATATTTAAATATTATTATTAATACAAATCACAAAATCAATTTTTCGCTTTGTTAATTTTTTTTTTAATTTAATAAATTTACTTTAGACAAACTAGCAAAATTTTGATTTTTTTTCTGGAAAGTTGATTTTTTAATAAAAATTAAATAGATTCTATTCAAGTATTTATTTTACACTTTTCAATACAAAATCAATTGTATTTTTAGTATCATTCATGATCTTTTTATTGATGCTTTTTTTAACTTTTTTTTATTTAAATTTAAGTCGAATAAAAACTTCGTATTAGGTTATTAATTAATTTTTTTTAATTTAAATTTGTCAGTGTGAGTTAACTAAATTTGTAATTTTAAAATATTTGCAGTCTTCCATCAATTTAATTTAGTTAAATTTTTGTTATGTTAAATTAATTTTGTGACGAAAAATAAATTTCTTCTTCTAAAATTAATTTCTTCAAAATTTGACTCTCAAAAATGTATTTATTTGATAAAAATAATCATGTGTTTAGCTGCTTGAAGCTAGAACGGCTCTCTTTCAGCATTTAGATTTTCAAAATAAAAAAATTCACATAAATTGTTTAGCTAAATTATAAGATAAAAAAGCATTTCAAACTCATTTAAATTGAATGAAAAAAATTCAAGTTTGTTGAGTTGAGTTCGTCTAGTTTTATAATAACATTTCTATTAAATTCTATAAATAGATGATTTATTTATTTTGTTATTTTTTCGTCGTAAGTAATTAACAAATTTAATATACAATTTAATGTTTAGAAGCTTTTGACGAAATGACTTAATAATTTTCTTTGCCTGAATTAGACTGTTTTTTGTCTAGAGTCATTCCAAAAAGGAAACAAGTCAAAAAAGTTTCGAAAATATATTTCATTTTGACATCCTCTTGGAAATTTAACTATTTTAAAAATTTTGACAAAAATTTTAAGTCCGTAAGACATGAAAACTAATTTATTTTATAAATTTAAAATATATCAAAAACAACGTAATTTTTTTATTTTATTTTGAAGTATTTATAACATCACCATAATTGGCGAGAAATGAATAGTTAAATAAATAAATTCTTGCTGTATTGTTTATGTTGTGTGAAACATTCAATTTTTTTTATTGAAAAAAGATAAATTTTTTTTTTAAATACATTTTTACGCTTGAGCAAATTTAATAAATTTTAGCTTGTTTGTATATAATTTTTTTTTTCTAAGGTTAATCAACAGGCTAGTACCCATTTCATTAATGACCGATTAAAACTTCATTTATTTAATTTTTTTAGAAATAATAATTACAAATTAAAAAAAAAAAATATTTAAAAAAGTAAAAAATTGAAACATTTAAATTAAATTTTTTGAATTTTTTTTCAAAATCTGTAAAAATAAAATTGATATTATTGAAAATAAAATGCTTGAATGTTGAATACTTCAAAATTGATCTCTTGATTACAAAGCTATTTAACATTCTTGCATAAAAATATTCAAAGGTTTTTTTACCATTAGCCGTTTTTGACATTGGTTCAATCAAATTTCCGCTATTCCTTAAATTGTATTTTAAATTTCTTGAGTCATTTTTCTTTAATTTCATTCATAAATTTTCAGGTTAAATATGGAAAAATAGTGTCTTATAGACAAAGAATGCATTTTATCAAGAGTTCTATGCTGAAAAGCATAAAAGCCATATTTTTCTAGAAAATTATTATTACTATTAAAGTTATTAACTTCAAATTTGAATTTAAATAACTTGAATGTTGAAAAATAATAACTTTTGGCAAGTTTAACTATTGCATCTTTTGAAAAATAACACAAAAGAGTTGAACAAATCTGAATGGCTTAAAAAACTGAATTTTAACAGAAGTAGAAAGATAGAAAAGTCTATCAATACTAGATAGTTTTTTGTTTACAACTAATGAGATACTACAGGCAAGCTTTGAAAAATTAAGATTTTGATCAATCTTAAAACCTCAGAGCTCTATTTCATCTACGAATTGTATATCTTTTCCACAAATGTTTACCTTCTCAGAAAATTTAGTTTGTTTATTGGAAGCGATCATGCGAAATGTTTTAGACCAATTAATATCTATCTTGTTATAAAAACACCAATTACTAAGATTTGTAATAGGAACTGAAAAATTTAATAAAGCATTTTCCAAATCTTTATCTAAATGACCAATTGTGGTGTCATGAGCAAATATTTTTATGTTAAAATTTCCTAAAAGGTATGGGAAATCTTTTACAAAAATGAGGAAAAGAAGTGGACCTAATACTGAACCTTGCGGTACACCTAACTTAAGTGAAGAAGGTTTAGATTTTTCATTCCCAAGACGTACTATTTGTGCTCTATTGGTAAAGTAATTGGATCGAAGACCTAAGGAATTATTATCAAATCCATAGTGAAACAACTTTAAAAGCAAAAGATTCGAAATTTAATAAATTTTTGCTGGTTTATATTTAAATTAATTAAAAAGACATACTTAGTTGCACCAAAAGTCAAAGTCTGCTAATGAAGTGCAAAGTCATTGCAAAAAGTACTTAAGCCAAATTTGTGGCATTGTGAAATTTCATACAAAACTTCCAATACAAAGATAAAAAAATTCTATAACTTAAATATTATTCTTAAATATTTAACTTTTAAATAGTCTGCAAAATTGCACCCTATTTAAAAGTGTTAAAAATAAAACGCAATTAATTCGCATAGATTTTGCAGACTTCCACAGAAGTTGAAACAAAAGTTGTTTCACTTTGTTTCATTTACAGAACAAGTTTTTGACATTTAGAACATAAGTTATAAAACTTTTTTATCTTTGTATTGGAAGTTTTGTATGAAATTTCACAATGCCCAAATTTGTCCAAATTTAAATTATGCCAAATTTGCAGAGTTTTACCATACTGTTGATAAAAGTGCAACTTTGAATGTTGCACCATGTTACATTTACAGAGCTTGCTTTTGACTTTTAAAAGAAAAGTAACAAGAATATTTAAATTTTTGTTCTGTTCTATTGTACTAAATTTCACAATACCAAAACTAGCAAAGTCCGTCATTTGAGATCAATGAATTTTATCGATTTAAAAATTTATTTTATAAATTTAAACCTGATGAAAATAATATTGAGGTTGTACATTAATTCAAGCTACTTGGTATGGTAAACGATAAAAAGCTCATTTTAATAATTCATTTTTAAATTTTTCATAGTTTTCGTTGATGATTGATCGTTGTCTTTTGATATTTATTTCCTAAAAAGAAAATCCAGAAAACATCTAACTTAAATTACATTTTTTATTATGTCCGCCGTTTTCAGCATTGAAATATTAATTAACTTCATTTTTTGTTTGTTGAAAATAATAAAATTAGAAAAATCTATAAATAATTTTAAATTATGTTTGATATCTGTTTTAAGAAGCGGAATTATTAGCTTTGAAACAAAAATGATTATAGAGTGCCTTCAGAGTGTAATTTAATTATTTAACTTCTCCTTTACAAATAAATAAATAAACAACTTTAGAGCTTTTTATTTTTTTTCTAATTTTCTATATTTGTGTTTATTGAATGATTTAAATTGGTATTGAAGAAGATTTGGTAATAATATTGATAATTTAATCTATAGTGACGTTATAATGTAATATTAAAAATATTAATTTTTTTAGCAATTCTTTTGACATTTTGTATTCCTTTTATTTTAATTCAATAATTGACTCCTTCCTATATTTTCGTTTAAAATCAATATTGTTTTATTTTTTTAAAGTTTCACATAATTTTATTTTAATTTGTTTAATATTCTTTAAAAAAACAGTGAAAATAAAATTTTTATTTCCAAAAATGATCTTAACTTCGTTCTTGCGAAAAAATTATCGCACGAACGGAGTTCAGTCAAAAAACTTTTTTATTTAAATTTTTTTGAAGTTATGCCTTGACTTAATTTTAGTGACTTTAATTTAAACTTGTGACTTAAAAACAAGTCTGCTAAAATTTATAAACAAAAATTTCGTAAAGTACGCTCTTTGATTGTAATTATAATACTCTTATTGTCACATTAATTAAGATTAAGATTTGTTAAGATTTGTTAATTTCTTTTTATTTTCACTTAAGAGGACAATGTTATCAAAGTCAAAAGTTTTGAGAGGCCTATAATTTTGTGGATTTTCTTGCTGAAATCAAGAATTTTCTCATTCAGAACTTAAATTGTGGAAGCGTAGACAGATACAATCAATATTTAATTGTTTAATATTAATTTTAAGAAAAGTCGTAATTAGAGCCCATACTTAATATATTCGATTAAATTTTCTAGAAATCTATTTGTCTCAAAGGCTCAAATCGATTTGGTATCATTTGCGCTAGTGTTCACAATTTTGAAATCAACACTTTGAATAACAAATTCAGCAAATCGATTTTCGGTCTAATTTTTCCTATTGAATTAAAACTCATGAATTGATTCTAATTTCGAATTTTGATTCTTTAAAACCCCGGGGCGGTTTGTATGAAATTATAAGTTATAAATGATTTATTTCTTTCCGCAAATTTAGAGCCCATTATGTCACCAAAATAAAATACAGAAACAAATTTTATCTTTTTTTATTTGCACTAGAAAATACTCTTTTGTCTGAAAACAATTTATTTTCAAAATCAAGATTCTATAGAATCTTTTTGACTGGATTTAAATGTAGAAATGTTTTTTTTTAATTTATTAATTAATTAATCAAATAATTAAAAAAAACAATGTTTTTCAATAAAATTATCAAATTAAAGATTTAAGATTTAATTTTTAAAAACAATTTAATTTTTTTTTAAATTTATTTATTTATATTTATGAACATGAAATAAAAAGATTTAATTTTAGAAGTAGTACTATTAGTACGCTGTTATCAAACAGCATTTCATCCCAATATACTGACTATCTACCTTTGTTTATTGATAATATATTTAATAAATATTTATATAATAAAAGCTTATGATAAAAATGGATCAATAAAAGTTGGATGATAATTATCTAGGAGTTGAATATGTTTTTATTTGTTCTTATAAATTTGTCCAAACTTTCCTTGAACGTCCCTGTCGTTGACGAGTTAACTAGTTCTTGGCTTAGTGAATTCCAATAAGGTACGATACGATTTGTGAAGAAGTGTTCTCGACGGCCTTTCAATTGGTTCGCAGGTTGTTTTATTAATCTTTTGTTTTGTCTTCTTATGCCAGCTGATGGTCTATCTAATTTGGTTGCTGAGGCTAATCCAACAGGGACCGTCCAGTTGACTATATCTAGTCCTCTTTGGATTTTGAAATATGCAATTAAGTCACCTCTTATTCTTCTTGTGAACAAGTCTGTAAGGTAAAGATGCTTCAATCTCTCCTCATATGGTCTGTTTTTCATTTCTGGGATTAGTTTTGTTGTCCTTCTCTGGACATCTTCGAGTATTTTTTGATCACCCTTTAAGTTTGGGTTCCACACCGGCACTGGAAACTCAAGATTTGGTCTGATGTAGGTAGAGTACAGTATTCTGAACATATCTCGTAAATAAGTTATTAATGATTTATTTATTTCCACAAATTTAGAGCCCATTATTCCACCAAAATAAAATACAGAAACAAATTTTATCTTTTTTTATTTGAACTAGAAAATATTCTTTTTGTTTGAAAACAATTTATTTTCAAAATCAAAATTCTATAGAATCTTTTTGACTGGATTTAAATGTAGAAATGTTTTTTTTTTAATTTATTAATTAATTAATCAAATAATTAAAAAAAAAAACAATGCTTTTCAATAAAATTATGAAATTAAAGATTTAAGATTTAATTTTTATTTAAATGTATAATTTTTTTTTTTAATTTATTTATTTATATTTATGAATTTAAAATAAAAAAGAATTTAATTCAAACAAAAAATCTTTAAAAAAAATTAAATTAATTTTTAGACAGAATCTCGATTGAGAGTGATGAAAATCCTAATGCGAATGGTCTAATGTTGAGCCTTAATTGCATTGTTTTTATACCATTTTTTGTATTTTTACTTAACACCAGTCGGACTCAAGAACTACGAATTAAACCAAAGCGAAATATCAATTGTACTAATGGTGTAGAATTTAAGTGCAAGACCCATTTTAAATGCATCAGCAAGAAGCAAGTATGTGACGGATATCAAGATTGCACTGACAAGTCCGATGAAGCTGAATGCAACTGTAAACACTTTATAAAAAATGTTGAAAAAATTTTATTTTATTTTATTTTATCACAGGGTGCAATCAGACATTTACCAACCAGGAAAAAAGCCGATTGTTGGTTCCGAGTCCTAATATGTTCTCAAATTGCTATTACAAGTAAAATTCTAGGACCAAAAATTGGGACTTCTATCAATAGATTAAAATATAGTAGTAATAGTGGTAGGCAAGCAGTTACAGTTTTTTTTTCTGTTTCACATTTTTCAATAAACCTAAAAATAAAACAAAAAACCCAAAAATAATTGGTTTAATTTTTAAATAATCAAACAAGACAAAATTCAAAATATATCTATTAATAAATTCTAATCACTTGAAAAAACAAACTTTTTTTCCAAATACCGAAAAGTGCATAGCATAAATTTATTGAAATGTGAAAATCAAATAAATTATTTTTTTTGAGTCATAAAAATATTTTAGGTGCATAAAAAATTTGAGTCAAAAATTTAAAAAATATGATATTTTTTTTTCAATTAAAAAGAATTCCGAATATCACTACTGACTCTCTGAAGTTTTTTTTTCTTCATTTTTAAATTCATCTCTTACACAAGGTTTAAATTCTAAATTTTTTATTCAAAAATGTTTAACATAAAATTTAAAAAAATTTTTCAAAAATATTTTTGTAAGATTGAATTTTATGCGTTGTTTTTTAGTTTCTAATTGTTTGAAATTCTATTGATTTTAAATTGCACCTTTTTAATGTGTCTAGTCCCTAGATACAAATTTTTAAGAAAGCTCAGAGCTAAACGGTCCGTTTAGCGGATGGTTTAAGGCTTAAATGGCTTGGTACAAACATTTTCTGACCGCAAAAAAATATTTTAAATTTTATTTAATATTTAAAGTGTAAATCATTAAAATCAGCAGAAATTAAAATTATTTGTGATCAGATAAGAATGATTAAGAAATAAAATAAATAGCCATCTAAATTAATTTTCACATAGTCTTTTTAAATTTTTTTTAAATTAATTTGTTTATTTTTCTTCTAAATTTTTAATGTAATACTCCTTCATTATGTTTAAGTTCCCTGCAAATCGGACAAAGAAAAGGTTGATTGGGAAAATTTTCCGCATCACTCAAAAATCAAATTTTAAGAGAAAATTTTTTTTCAAATTTCAACTTTTTTATAATACTAATTTTATAAATATTTTCATATTTAACATGTAAAACATATTAAAATATTTTGACCGTACATTTAGGTTTAGCCCGATGAACCAAAGTCTGTCGTGAAGAAAAGAAGTTAGTAGGTGCTAAAGACAAACATAGCATAGAAATTCTTAGATCCCTATATGAGTTTTAATTTGTATAGTTTTAGCTTTATTCTCCATTTGAAATGACGTGGAATATACCAGATGGTGGGATGTTTTGATACTACTACTATTACTATATTAGAGCAAATAATAAAATATAAATAAGTTAAAAAAAACTTAAAAAAAAAAATTTGTTCAATCTAATGATAAAGTATCAAAAAGGAAACAATTAATTACTGAGAATATTATTTTTATAGGATTGTAAACCTGAATCCCCAAATGATCACTGGGATACGAATTCGAAAATTTTCCGTCGGAAAACTTGATCTGATTTCAAAAAAATGCTTGTCTTCATGGATCGAAATCGAAGAATCGGACTTGGATAAGTTTGATTTTATTAATTATGGATTGGCTACAGAGAAAATTCCGGTAAAAAAAGGTATTTTTTACATTTTTTAAAATTTTTTTCTTTAAATTTTTAAAAATAAATTTAACAAAATATTTTTGAGATTTATTATTTTAAAAGTAAATTTAACAAAATTTTGTCATTTTTTTTAAGAATACTATGTACTGTAAATGAAAACACAATTTAAAGAGAATTAAAAAAGAACTTGATTTTGAACAATATTTAAGCAAATAGAAAAAAAATCAAAAAAACAGAAAATTTACCTTCATAATCAATTTAGAAAGAAAATTTTAAAATTTAAAGACAATTATGATTTATTAGATCTATTTGATTATAATTAAGTTTAATTTAGAAATTCTAACAAATAAAAAATAAAATAATTATTTAATCAATCTAAAAATTAAATTTTCAATCAATTTTTTATCTGTATCGTATTAATATTTAATTTTTTTAAATCAGTTTAATTTTTTATTCGAATTCCAATTCGAAATTTGCATTTTATTCGAATATATATTCAATCGTCTTTTAAGTATTGTTAAATTTTAAATAAAAAAATATTCAAATACTAAATCACGTACAATATTCGATTTTGAACTTTTAATTTAAAATAAGTCATTTCAGTATTATTTTAAAGATGAACATTTTTTGTTCAAATTTAAAGACTTTAATATCAAAAAAACTCAAATAAATCCACTCTTTTATATTGGTTCATTAATTTTTCAATAACTCTTATTTCTGATTTTATCACTAATTTTGCTCAAGGATTTTATTTATACAAATAAAATGTTAAAAATTTTCATTTTATTTAATGACATTTATTAATACCATCATTTAAATTTTCTTCATAAAAAATATCTATAAATAAAAAAAAGACTTTTTTACATTTCAAGCTCCGGTCATCTTTTCCTCTCTGGTTTCGGCTTTTGACTTAAAAAATAATTTTTTACCAACATTACAAAAAATTGAAATTTTAATATTATTTTTTTAATTAAATAGATGTATTTTTTAATTAGATCATTTACTAAGCTCTCTTTAATAATAAACTTTTTTAAAAGTAATGGGTTCAATTATGACATTATAGTTGCTTTCATCTTCATTATTTATTTGTATATCTGTGACTAGCTAAAGGTCCATAAAATTTTTAAAAAAATTCAAAAATAAATAAAGTTAAATATAAAATATAATAAAAATTGAAAAAAGAAGTAAATTAAATTAGATAAATTAAGTAAAAGAGTGGCATTCGTCAAGTATTTATTGTTCAAAATTATTCATATTGAATTAAATATCCTTTCAGAAATCATAAGTTTTGATTTTTTCGATTTCTATCATTTTTTGTTCAAACTCAAGAAAAATAGATAAAGAATTGAGAATTTTTGATGCAATAAAAAATTGAACTTAAATAAAATTTGCTTGAAAAATAATCAATCATAAATTTAGATAATTAAATTATAAACAAGATTTTTTTAAAAAATAAATTTCATGAATATTTAAAAAATAAAAATAATTTTTTTAAAAAAATTTTATCTGTATGTTTTAACTAAGATTTGAGAGATGAAACAAAATTAAACGAAGATATAAAATACATTTCGGCACCTGATACTCAAAACGGAAAATTCTGCGGCAATTTACACAACCTAGGAAACAGTTTTTACTCACATAGCCAAGTGGTTGAATTAAAATATTTTAATTTACACAAGAGTCAGGACTCGTTTGAGTTCGAAATATCATTCTACAGAAAAGAGTCGCTAGATCCCCTTCTTTTTTCCAAGTTAAAATTCCAACAAGTCGGAAAAAAGAACACTTTTGCACTCTCCAAATTTAACTATGGCTCCAAACCAAACAAAAGCACTTGCAATCAAACATTTGAAGACTGCTCGCTGTCAACCGACGCTTGTCTCCTGTCAACCAAAGGCCATCCGGGAATTTACTTACGCAACAAACAGTGTCACTTTAGCATCAAAAATAAACCCGGTGACAAATTAATCATTTTAAATGACAACATTCAGATAGACTCCGCCATATGTCACTTTGAGAGCTCGTTTGGCAACCAGCAGCCTGTGACCAGCTACTTCTGTGATCCGGGCCCAAGATCCTCGCCAGACTGTTCAGACTATTTAAATGTCTATCTGGTCAGCAATCATTCTTTGCCAAATTGGACTTTGGTGAAAAAAATATGCGGCATGGGTCGCTTGCCAAAAATAGTCACATCCAAGCCAACAGCCATCCTAGAGTTTATGAGCTCGACGGACGGAATTTTTGCCAATTCAGGCTTTCTATTTTACATCCTCACAGACAAGACCTACTCGCAAAAAATCACCTCTTTCAACACACTGGACTTCAAGGACCAAGCTGAACTAAACTCGTTCAAGCTGATTGAACAGCTGCAAATAAATGCGTGCGATTCGGATATGACATCCTGTACCATAGAGCTGGACGAAGGACATGTCCAGCAAATTTATCAAGAAGACCAAAGTGCTCAATTTAAAATCACCTACCTATTCAATATCAATCAATACCAGCCTGACCAATTTACTCTTAGATACTTAATCAGAAGTTCAATGTTCAACACCATTGCCATCAATCTGAACAAATTCGAGCCCAGTAGAGACTCTTGTGAGGAGAATTTTTTTTCCATAGATTCTCTAAAGTCAAGTGAAAAAGTTTATTTTGAATTGATGAAATTTTGTAATAAATCAATGTTTGACCAGCTGACAGTGAAATACTTTTTGATCAAATTGTCTGATCTAGATGCCAATAAGGACTTGGTAGTTAGTTATTTTAGCAACATGGCACCTTTGCAAAGAAAGCACAGCGATTTTGAGCTAAGCTTTGAGTATTTGAATTTCGACTGGTCTAATTATAAAAATGACACCCTATGTGATTTCGTGTATGATCTGAATGTAGATGGTGGCATTGGAACAAAAGGACTGCTGACAAATCCAAAGGCAAGCATTTTCTACAAAACAAATGAGCCTTTTTTGAAGTGCAAGTACCGTTTGGTGGCCAGACCCAACCAGTACATTGTGGTTCGGTTCAAGTCGATTGATTTTGGTGATGGCGCTGAAGATGAAAATGAAAATGAGAGCGAAAATGTGTACTTTACCAATTTAAATGATCAATTTACAAGGTCCCAGTATGACAGTTGTTCGAAATTGCGCAAAAAAATAATCCTAAAGGAGCCCAGACACTCATGGTCGAATTTTGCCTACAATGATGCTCCGGATTACTATGATTTGAACGATTTTGACAGCAATTTGGACATTAAGCTTTGTTTGTGTAAAAAAACAGCTAACATGAGTCTTTATTATGTGTCAAAGTATGACTCAATTGAAATTGAGTATAATTTGCTGCTGGAAAATAATCCTAATGATCTAAAATGGAATCAATTTGAAGTCGAGTACGAGTTCAAAGATAGGAATTGTCAACAATTTCTAGTCAAAGATTTCAAGTCAAAATCGAAAGCAAAAATAGTTTATAAAAGTGAACCCGGTCTAGGTAATAAATTTGGATTTTATTTTATAAATTTTTTTACAATACCTGTAGACTTGCTGGGGGATTGTTGGGTTCCAATATGATTAAGTTTTTAGAAGTTTTTTATTAAAAAAGTATAAGTTATAATAATGGGACAGGTAGAAATTGAATAGAAAATATCAGAGTTGTTTTTAAGTCACAAGTCTTAAGTCAATGACTTAAATTTTTTTTTTAAAGTCATAACTTAGACTTATATTTTTGTGACTTATAAACAAGTCAGATTTGAACAAAAGATATTTGGGCTTTGGGGGACCTGGTCAAAAAGTACAGTAGTACTGCTAAGTGCGAACCTTGCCTCAAAATTTTAATTATTTAATTAAATTTACCTTTTTTTTGCTGAAAAATTGGCTTTTATTCTTAGACTTTAAAAAAAAAATTTTAAGCCAAGTCATAACTTTGACTTAAATTTTTTTGACTTTGACTTAAAACTTTGACTTAAAAACAAGTCTGGAAAATATAAATTCAGAATTCAAATTTTTTTTGATTTTTCAATAAAATTTTTTAATAAAATTAGTTTGGCACTAAGTGCAATTATTTTGATTTGTATGATCGAAGGCTATGCCATCCATTTTGTTCCTAAATTCTCGAATTAAGATTCAGTCTAAATTTCTCCTCTTACTGATTGTTTAAAAATTTTTAATAATTCAAGTTTTTCCTCTTTTTGATTTTTTTATATTTTATTTTTTTCTCTTTTCTGTATGTATTTTGTCTTTTTTATGTTTTTTATACCTCACTCATTTAAAATCGATATACTCTTAGAATTCCATGCTAGATTATATTCAAAAAGCTAAAAGAAATAAAAGTTAATTAAAAAAATTTATAAAATAATATCAAATTGAATAAAAAAAACAGTCTGTTAAAATAATTAAAAAGATAATAGAAAGTTCTGTTGCATAGGTGTCATTCCACATACCTTAAATCAGTCATCATTTTGACTACTTTGCTTTATGTGAATAAAGAATAATTTTAGTGTTAAAATCAAATATGGGATATTCAAACTTTATTCAGATAAATTTATATTAGAAATCTAAATAAAATTTAAAGGCTCAGAATTATTATAGAACCAAAAATCATCAAATAAAATTTCTCTTTATGATCTAAAAATATTGTTGTGATATAAAATACTTAAGTTAAATTAAAATGCTCTTTTATTACAACAACCCTTTTTAATTACGAAAAAAAAATTTAAAGAAAAAATTTAAGGAATTGTATTTTTGGTTCAAAGATCTAGATTTAGACTTGCTGTCTCTTTTAGGACTGCAACTAATTAGATAAAAATGTAGTCTATTTTAGTTTTCTACAATAATGTATATTCGAAATCGATCATTATTTTAATTCTTTTTAAAAAAGTAATTTTATTTGAAGAGGTGATTTTTTTTAATGCAATTATTTTTATTTATTTTTTATTCATATTAACGCCAATTATGGCGATGTAAAAAAAAGTAAAAAAATAAAAATAAAAATAAAATGTTTAGTTTTTTTTGTGTCTAATTTTCCATAATTTAAAGAATAAATTAATTTTATAAAAGTGAGATTTTGTGGTGATAAAAAAAGTAAAATTAGTGCTAAAAGATTATCAAGTCAAAATTAAATATGATATTCAAGTATTGCTGAAAATTAAATTTGAATTTACATTTTTTTGAATTATGTTTGAATATCTCAATATTGAACTCGTAGGTGACTTTTTAAGTTTTTTACTGGAAAAAATTTAAACCATATTTAACAATTTTTGATGGCATGATTATTAATTTTTAAGTAAAAATAATTTAATGTATTGTTTAAGATCCATTTATTTTTTTATTAAAAATTTTGAATACCAAATTTTGTTATAAATTAAAAATAAAGAAAGAAATTAATTAAAATTTTGATCAAAATTGAATTGTAAATGTGAATTTTAGAACAAAAAAAATCAGAGAAAAATTTTACAACTTTTTTTCCTAGGTATTAAAATTTAAACTTTTTTGCTAATTAGGTATGATACTTTTGAAAAAATTTTATCCCTCATTTATAAACATCTAGAATCATTTTTATTTCATTTTAAGTTACAAAAATTAAATTTACCTTGCAAAATTTCTTCTTAATATCATACTACCGTAAAACCTTGCAAACTACCCCGGGGTTATAGTGTGTAATTTGCTATACCCCCCCACCATAATATATGATATAACCCCATGGGTTTAAAAAAAAAATTCTGTATTACACCGGGGTTGTATTAAAAAATTAGTTAAAATTCTTACAATAATACTTACAGATTTTCAGTATAACCCCATGGGATAATTATAATAATTATAATATTGTCTCATGGGATTGCGTTATTAAAAATAATACACACCCATGAGCTTAAAATTTTTAGAAATTTGATTCATCATACACATGCTTTGAACATCAAAATTTAAAGTCAAGTCAAGTTAAATAGAACGTATTTTTTTATTATTTTAATTCTCTTCTAAAATTTTGACTTAAATAATAATAATTGCTAATATTGACTTAAAAACTAACATGAAAAGTCCTCAACTACCACCTCTTCCTAAAAGAAAACAAGGTAGGCCAACTAAAGAAGAAGCAGCTGAAAGACAGGCAATACTTCATGCAGCCAACGAAAATTGTCTGATTGAACCACTGTCATCATCTACGAATTCGGTAGCAGCGACTATTGTTGAAGCAACTCTAGCCAGCACAGAAATGGCTTAGTTTTTGTAAAATATTAAAACATTGTATAGTTATAATTTCTTTTTTTTTATATTTTTTTTTATTTTTTTTTCGAAAGTACCGAAATTTTCTTCTAAAAGCCCAGTCAAAAATTAAACTTTTTTTCATATTACCCCATCAATTTAAATATATAATTTCAATATAAGCCCGGGCTTCTAATTTATTTTTTTTAAAATAATTTTACAGAATAAATTGAAGTTAAATTATAACCCCCCCATTTTCTCGTTTGAACCCCATGGGGTAGTTTGCAAGGTTTTACGGTACTTGAAAAAGTTTTTTCTCTAATATGCCATTCTTTTGGCTTTTTTTCTATCAAATTTCGATGAGAATACAATTAGGATAGAACATAATTACCTTTGACTTATTTATTTATATTGACTTATTTTTGAAAGTACATTTTCATCTTTTATTTGTTTTTTTAAGTTTAATTTATTTGCCGTTTTAAAAATTCATCTATTCGAAATTTAAAAAAATGTTTTTATATTTTTTAATAGAAATTAGAGTTAATAGTGAATCTAATAATAAATAAGAAATTTTATTTTGATTATTGATTTAATCATAAATTAAAAAAGTTATCAAAATTCAGTAATTAAAATTTTTATTTAGTAATTTTGATGATTTTTCAGAAATATTGGAGCAAATAAAAGATCGACACTTTTTTTTTGAATCTTCTTTTTAGAAAATTGCACTTTTTCTTTAACAATGTGTTAGTCAACTGATTAAACGAAAACACTGGGTAGGTTTAAATAAATGAAGCAAAAAAATTATCTTTTTTATATTCTTTATTTTATAAAAAAATTTTGAAAAATATAAAGTATATTTTACTTAATATTTGTGTTCTTTTTAATTAAAAAATTTATATTTACAAAAAATTAGTGATTTTTATTTAATTAAGTGTAAAATTTATAAAATAAAAATTTATATTTATTTGTTTAAATATTAGTGATATTCAAACAGAATTCACGATAGTTTTTCATTAATTTTTTAATTCTATTTTTTTTAAATTATAATTTTAATCTAAAGATATAAAGATAAACAACTAAATATGTTGTCTTGAATAATCAATTAAAATTTCTGCCAATTTTAAATAAACAATTTTCCTACTTTTTTGAAAGGTGTTCAAAGCGAATTATTAAAATTTATAAACGGGACAAAATCGGAATTTAGTTACCACGATAATCTTCAATTTTATCAATCACCAGAAACCAAAACCCAGCGAGAAATTGATAATTTAAAACTAGTGCTATTTGACAATTTAAATTTCCACTGCAAATTTAATATTATTCCGCCAAAGAACAATTTCATCCACATTGAATTTGCAGACTTGTTTATCAGTGGAAATTGTGACCATAATAACATTAAATTATATTCAAATTTCAGTCTAATTGACCAAAAGTTGAATTTTAAATATTTCTACTACAATCGGCCATCGCCATTCATTCGTCTTTGTGCTAGCAATCAACCTAATAGTCAAAATTTAATAATTGCTGAATTTTTTGAAGAATCAATCGCCAATTCTAGCTTCAACTGCTTCAATTCGAAGAACAAAATTTGTTTCTTGACCAGCGAAATATCACACAAACTAAACCCTTACAAAAAAAAATTCAAAAAAACTAATTTTTTCAACAATTTATTAATCGAAATAAAATCAGATAAATTAAAAACATTTCATTTTGAAATTAAATACAACTTTTTTTCTGTCAATTTGCCAACATACAGAAATGACATAATGGAAAAAAATTACAAGGAACAAATCGCCCAAGCTAGTCGACATGATTCCAAACATTTGATAGACAACAAGATAATCTATGAAACCATGTATGACAACGTAGACTGTGACTTTAAATGCTACACCGTGGAAGATGCCGTAAATAAAAGCAATAATGTTATCCAAATGTGCATAGACAGCAGTTTGGTATGTGACGATGAGGTGCACTGCATCTACAATGGCCTTGATGAAGCTAATTGTAATTTTTTTTTTAAGACAAAAAAAAAATAATTTTTTGTTTCCAAGGTCCACTACAGCTTAGGCCTAGGACTATTTTTATCATTCTTTGCTCAATATTCACTTTTACCATGACAGTATTATTTATATTTAGTATTTACAAGAAGTATTTGATGGACGTGTATGAATCAAGAAGAAAAAAATTTTCTGGTCAACCAAAGAACTCGCAACGACCCAAAAAAAATGTCCGATATTCTAAAACAAGTCAAAATGAAAATGTAGATTAATGTGTGCAGATTGATGATATTTAAATTATTTTTAATAAAAAGTTTTTTGTTTAGTTTTTTTGTCACTTAAATAAATTAAAACTGTTTAAGCTCAATAAATTTTGATTGTTTTTTAATTAAGTTTGATTAATATCAAAAAAAATTTTGACACTGAAAATGAGGCAAGATTTCATTTTAATCAATTTCGGAGAAAGATTTTTTTTGACTGAATCGATTGATTTTAATTTTATTGTTCAAAAATTTTCAATTTGTACCAATTATTAAAACAATTTTTTTCTTCTTGTTTGAAGTTAATTTTTTTCCTGATTAAATTTTTTTCAAATTTTATATACAGTGGTGTTACGATAGCTGTTTTTTACGTAAATTCACGTAGATTTACATTTGTAAATTTTTGTAAAAATACAAATCTCTAATAGTAAAATTCGATTGTTCAGAATTTTGGGTGAATTTTAGAGAATTCTTCACTTTTTTTTCAAATTTCTCCTTGAATTAATTGATATTTGGTAATATTTTTATTATTTTCAGTAATTTTTTAATTTATTTAAGGAGCAATTTAGAAAAAAAACAAAAAAATGCTCAGCAATTAATTTTTACTATTGGCGATTTGTATTTTTACGTAAATTTGTGTTATTTTACAAAAATTTACAAAGATAATTTTTCTAGAATTTACGTAAAAAACAGTAATCCTAACACCACTGTAAAATGAATTGATTTTTGTAATTTGTTCAATGGTTTTTGAAATCATTTTGACAACCAGTCCAGTTTAAAAACTCAGCTATTCACTTATTTTTATCAGACTTGATGTTAAAATTAGGCCCTTTTTTTGGCAAACTCATCACTAAATTATTTATTACATTAATTTAATTTTTGTGATTGAATTGGAATTTTTCTTCCAAAAAAATTATTCAATTATTTTTTTTTTAGTTAAACTTTTTAAATTAATACAAAAGATTATTTGTATTTATTTACAAATTTTTAATAATTTTGGGTCTTGCCCAAAATGTGATCATTTTATGATGATGCTGGTTTGCTGAACAGGATTGATCACCAAATTGATGATCAATTAATTAGTGACCAAAAAATTTAAAAAAAATAAAGGAAAAATTTAAATCAAAGTTTCTAGTTAATTGAATAATTTTTTAAAATTTTCTTTTGTATTAAATTAATTATGATCAAAAAGTAAAATAAAGTACTTTGAAGCTGTCACATTTGAAGGAAAAAAGACAAAACTGTCTTTCTCGTTGTCTCATCCAAGTCGAGAAGAATTGAATCAGCTATCTTTGACACAGTCAACCCGTGGTAGCCAAAATTATTCTGATTGACTTTTTAAACAAAGAAAAAAAGTTATCAAAGATGGATTTAAAAAAATGTTCCAAAAGATCTGACTGATTGGCTGAAGATCTTAATTTTGTTAGCTAAGAAAGCTAGAGACGGTTTAAGTTTAAATTAAAATCTAAACTAATAAACTTATTACTAATATTATATTAGGGATCAGTACTCAAATTCTTGTGATCAAAATATGATCACATATTGAGTGATCATCAATGTGGTGATCGAGGTTAAGTAAGCTAAATGACAACGAATGGGAAATATTTTTTATTAAAAAAATTTTATGTTTTTTTAAGAGACAAAAATTAAAGAAAAAAATAAATTTGTATCTTAGCAAAGTTTTTTTTTTACTTATATTAATTATAAAATTAAAATTCATCAATCAGTCTTGTTCAACTAACCGGCATCATTTAAATGATCACATTTTTGTGAATATTGATTATGTGATTATTTAAATAACTTTGATTATAAATTATTTTAAATATTTTATTAAAATAAATAAAAATCTTGATTAAAGGATAACATTTTTGAATAAAAATAAATTTCAACTTTTTTTGTGTATTAATTATCTTTTTCTAAAAGATTTTTTAAATTCCTTCTTTAAAATTTTTCTTCAGTCTTTTGAAAAAATTCACAGCTTTAAATGGTAAAAAATTCGACTGAATTTTTTTTTGTTATATAACTAAAATTACAATTTAACTAAAAATTTTTTTGTATCAATTTAAAATTTTAAAAAACAATTGATACCGTAGATTTAAATTGGAACATTTCTCAAAAGTTATTTAAATTAGCCTTAAATAATGCTTGACTAACAAAATTGCCAATTTTGGCTATTAATGCGTCAATCATAATATGTAGACCTGGCAACTAAAATTTAAAGAAATTAATATCAGATTTCAGGAATTCAATAGAGAAAAAGTAACAGTAAATAGAAAACACCTCATTAAGATTTTGTTGAATTTAAAAAAAAAAACTATTAGCTTTGAATATTTAATTTTTCTAAAGTAAACTCGACGATTATCGATCGAATTCATTGTCGTCAAAAACCTGGCGATATAATTGAAAATAAAATTGAGTCATTTCTAGCCCTATGATAGCAAACAAGTCTTCTTATTAATTATTTGTAGCTTCACTCTTCGGTAACATTTGATACAAGAAAAATTAGTTTGAAATTTTTTCTAAATATTTGTCGAACTCTCTATCAAAAATAAAGTTAAAATCGACTCAAGTTTGTCTAAAATTTAAAACTTTTCCCCAAAGAATTTTTTTTTTTAATTAATTAAAATTAGACACATTCAAAAATTCTCTGGCAGACTTTTTTATTTTATTTTTTTCTTTTAAATTGTTCTAATAATTTATGATTAAATGAAACAAAATTTAAATAAATTTGCATCATTTTGTCCAAAATACTTTTTGAAAAATGTCAATCATTATTTTTTTCCTCAAGATTATGTCATAATAATAAACTTTTTTTTTTCTTTTTGTTTACTTCAAGAGAATAGATGAATTTTTCCAACACTCCATCGGAGCTGAAAATTTATAGCTCTTTGGACGAGCTGTCCGAGGAAACCATCGACTTGGTCAACATATATGTCCTGCCATCAGTTTGCCTCCTGGGAATAATCTTGAATTTTTTGTCAATAATTATACTTGTTCGGCTTCGTTTTAAGACCGAACTTTACAAATTCATGCTATCTATTTCAGTGTCTGACTTTTTGTTCCTTCTAATGTCAATATTTCTAGTGGTATTTCGCTGTGGACGATTCTGTCCCTACGGATACACCTACATCTCCAAACTATATGAACTGTACTTTTACCTGTACTTAGGCAATGTGCTGCTAATGTTTGTCTTGCTTGTAAATCTCTTAATCTGCTACAATCGAATAAGATCATTTTCAAGTCGATCACTTAGGGCTGAGGCAACTACATTTAGAGTGAAAATATTACTAGTGATTTTGGTCACCACATTGGCGAATATACCCAATTATGCCATGACTAGGTATGTTAAAAAGATAGGAATAATTAGACCGGGGGCGAATGGTACCAGCAAGCGATGGCAGCATGAGATGGATGTTTATTCTGTGGAACCGCTGGATTTTAGTCTAATTGAATGGGTCAAAGTTGTTCTTTTTGTTATCAATTTGGCAAGGGGGTTCATACTGATGATAATTCTGTTTTTGCTTAATTTGGTTATTGCCATTAAGCTGAGACACTATATCAAAGCAAGAATAATCAAATTCGGTGTTTCCATTGAAAAAAGTATTTTATTAAAAAAAATTTTAATTTATTTTTTTTTATTTAATTTAGGCTCTTTGTCAAATAATACAACTCAAAACAACAGTAACAGCTCAAACTCAGTATCTGAATATAAATTTACCGTAATGACACTGATATTCGGTTCATTCTATTTAATTGGAAACTTGCCGAATTCACTGGCACCAATTTTGTTTATTTTTATAAGCAATGACGCGTACATGATTTATCTTTTATTCGGAAATTTTGTCCTCTTCTCGTTTCACTCATCTAATTTTGTGTTTTTTTACTTGTTCAATAATGATTTTAAAACTGGTTTTCACTATTTGTTGTCAAAAATAATGTGCAGGTCCTGATGTCAAATTGTCAAAATTGTTCTGTTAATCTTAGTTTATTTTTTAGCTTATAAATATGTAATTAGAAAAATTTTTTTTTAAAGTTTATTTAATTTAATTTTGTTTTGTTTAAATTGATTGTTGAATTTTTTTTCCAATTAAAGTTTGATAAATTGCACTAATTCATAAAGAAAAAATTTTATTTTTTTTTATTCAATTTAAATGAACAGCTTTAATCTGAAAATTTGTTGTATACCTTTGAGTTTGGTCAAAATAAGGACCTTCTTTGTATATCTTTCTTGTTTCTTTAATTTTAGATCACCAGAACCAATTGATAATGGCATATAATTATTACCAAGGCTATTTTCATGCACAAAAAAACAAAAATACTGATGTAAGGCAAAATTTTATTTATTAATATTAAGAATAATAAAACGCGTATAATATAAAGAAAAAACATATTATTAAAATATAAAATAAATTAATAATGACAAATTTAATAAAAAGTGTCAAATATAATTGAAAATAAAAACAAAAAATTACAAAAAAAATGTCTTTTGTAGAAGAAATACCAATTAATTTGTTGTTGGAGTCTCTAGAAAAAGAGGCTATTTCCAGTAAAAAAAGTCGGAAGAAAAGGCATAATCTAATTGTCGATTTTTAGTTTTCGAACATTGGATCTGACTCAAGATTGAAATGAAGTGGTTCACCAATATTTATTAATTTAATCTAAAAAGGAAAACCGGGCCCGGTTGTCGTCATAGACTGGACACCGGGCGGAAATATATTATGCCATTTTTTTTTCAATAATTATCTTCCATACTTATTATAATGCTTATTAACTTAATCGTTATAGTTAATAAGCATTTTTGAACGATTTTACTAAAATTTACATATTTTAATGTAAGCTTACGTAATTTTTCGTAAAATTACATATCCTTACCGACTAATAGTCACGTAAGATTACGTAAGCTTACTAAAAATAATGGAAAATTTTGTAAAATTACGTAGTTTAGCCGACATTTTTGGATCAAAAGTGTATTTTTGATCTCGTTGAACTTGAGTCTGTCAAAATTGGTTAGTTTCCAAGTACCATTACTTTACGAATATTTTTTTTCTGGGCAAAGTAAAATTTTTGATCAAATTTAATTTTTCAAATTTGATTTTTTAAATGCGTAATTAAATTCATCACAGATTTTTATATTTTATAGCATTTCAAAGCTTTATTTTTAAATTTTGAAAAAGTATTTTAATTTATAAAAAATTAAATTACGCATTTAAAAATGTGCTGACCAAATTTGAAAAATGGGAGAATTGAAGTTTGAGATCAAGATCAAAAGATCAAAATATAAAATGAAATTTTTTTTTTAATATCAAAGAAAAAATAATTTTTCTACAAAATATATGAAAAAATATAAAAAATCATATGAAAAATCTTAAAATATCTCTTTTTATTGAACTTTAATAGGTTCAAATTTTTTAATTGATTTAAAAAAAACTTTAAAAGACAAAAAAGTTAAATGTTTAATGAGTTAGTTGAATTTCTTAATTAATTTAACTTGAATTATTTAAATTAATGATGGTTTTTGGTAAATAAATTAGAGATCAATCGTTTTGATGTTATTTTGATAATGAATCTGCTGATTAAAAAAACTGCTGTTTAATAAAAAAGTCTGGCTTATTTTTTAGATGAATAAAACTAATATAAAACTTATAAAATACATCTTTACTTTTAGAAATTTAAATTAAAAAATTTTGTTAATTCTCAACTTACTTAAAAATTGATTAAAACAAATTAATTTCGGCTTTAAAATTTAGTAATCGTTTAAAATTTTATGATTTTATGCTTTTTTTGAATATTGATATAAAAAGTTAATATCAGGCTTTCACAGTTTTTTTTATTTAAGTTTTATAATTAAAAAAAATAAAGCAGAATTAATTTATTACAAAACAATATTGAAAGATTGTAGATATAGATTCAAAATTAAAAAATATATGTTTTAAAATCTTAAGATTTAGTCTATTTTAAAATCAATCTTAAATATCAGTTTCACAGAAAAACTTCAGATCACAGTGATCAAAAGTTATTGACGATTGATGTAAATCTTCGAGATTTTTAAAGTTTTAATTATCATTATTATGAGCGGTGTATGAAATTCTCACAGTGTTTGATTCTAATTGACTTGGATTCAGTCAAAAAAATGCATTTAGAACACGTCATAAATTCATAAACATAAATTTGATGTTGCCTTTTCATGCAACAATAATGTGCGAAACATAACTTAATTTTGACAAAAAACTGAGAAAATAATCTAAAATTTTTAATTTATTATAAGAAAACTAATTAAGATGCAATTAAGATGCTAAAAAATTTGTTCCATACTGAATCAATGGTTGATTCTGAAAATTTTTTAATTCTCTGTTTACAAATTTTTTTATTTTTTGATCACATTAATTAGAATAAATTAAAATTAAAAGACTTTGAATTCAAAATTTAAAATTTTAAAATGAAGTTGCAAATGCATAATTTAAAAATAAAACTTTGATCAAAATGAGTGAATTGAAAATTGAGCAAAATTCTTACTTTGAAACTTTTTTACCTGTATAATAATTAATTCAATTTATTATTAAATTTTATCTCTAAAAGTAAATTTTTTTTTAAATATAGATATTTTTTTAAAAAGTATAAATTTCTTTTTTGGTATCAAAAAAAGTTATTTTTTTCAACATTGGTGGCTTTATTTGTACACAGTTATCAGGCTTAAAAATAATCCAAAACTAGGTTAAAAAAAAAAATT
Organism: Brachionus paranguensis; assembly: GCA_016802215.1. Lineage (NCBI taxonomy): Eukaryota > Metazoa > Rotifera > Eurotatoria > Ploima > Brachionidae > Brachionus > Brachionus paranguensis. Next base: position 1,323,794 of record JAESIX010000008.1, on the reverse strand, counting down.
TTAAACCAAGTTGCTAATGACTCTAAAAAATAAAAATAAATATTTTATACAAAATAAATGTTTTTTTTAATATTTACTTTAAAATAATGGTAATTTTTTTTAAAAAAATATTTAATTTTTTTTTGCTTTCTTTTTGATATCAAATTCTGATACTAATCATTAAAAAAAATTTATAAAATAAAAATGATACCTCAAAAGAAATTTATTTATTTAAATTCTAAACATTTTGATACATCACCAATTATACTCCTTCCATTTAAGCTTAACACTAGAACGCCAAAAAAATAATTTAAACTTCAAAATTATCACATAAAAATAAAATTTTAAAAAATGGCTTTTATAAATTAATATTCTAAATTCAAATTTTTAAAAAAATAAAATTTTAAAAAATAAATTTTATAAAATAATGTTAAATTTATTTTATTTATTTAACTGAGTTATTTAAAAGCCACAAGTCTCAAGCCAAGTCCGGACTTGGACTTTAATTTTGGACTTTTAAACAACTCTGCTCTAAAATAACTTTATTTGAAATTTTAATGAGAAATCAGCCAGACTTTCTAGAGTTAAAAAGGCATAGAAATAATTTTTGGTTCAAATTTTCTTTAAATATCAATCGTAATAAATTGCAAAATTTGTTTAAATTTTCAATTTGCTTTACAACACTTGATTTAATTAAGGCCACTTTTTCTTTTATTTTGATGCAATCAAAATTTATGATTTATATAAAATAAATTTTTAAAAAGTTAAAATAAAATTTTTTTAAAATCATTTATTCGAATATTTAAATATTATTTAAACTTGATTTAAAAAGCAAAAATAATAATTACAAAATATCAATCAATATAATTTAATAAATGTATTTTTTTAAATTAAACTAGTTTATCAACTTTCCTATTTAGAATTAAAAAAAAGAAGCCACAATCATAATTGACACACACATCTAGGTAGGAAAAAAAATAACTTTAAACTTCAAATTAAATTAGATTAAAAAATTAAATTAAAATTTCAAATGTTCAACTCACCAAAATAAAAATAAAAACAGTAAGCTTATAGAGCTCTTTGACATAGAAAAAAAGAGCTCGGGAATAGTTATCGAATTAATGACAAGAAAAACATTCAACCGATTTCTATACATTTACAGAATAAATCCGAATCCGCTTTGTTAAGCTAACCTTTAAAAAGTTACCATTTATTTACAAAATTTATTCTTTTAGTCCTAAAACATGGAAGTTAAATCGGCATTTTTAAATTATCTGTATGGGCGTCGTTTTAACAAACTCTTTCTTTATCTCTTGTGTCCTTTGTCTCTTGCGTCGTTCAGCATCTGCAGTCACATAGCCCCTATTTATTTCTTCGATCAAATCTTCTATATTTATCTCTTTTTTGGGCTGTGGTCGCACTCGTGACCCACCATTAATCGGATTTCTTTTCTTAAGCTCTTTGATCATTTCATTGTTCTAAAAAAAATTAAATTTAATACCAACTAAATAAAATACTCAGCACTGTGGCAAAAAATTTATTTTATTTAAATTCAATTATCAGAATTTATTTAAAGCTTTCAAAAAAGAATGATGTAAAGAGAAATGGAACAGCAGTAATTTGAAAAATGAAAAAAAATTTTTTTTGTGAAACTCAGTACTAATTGAACAAAAATGTTTTCTTTTTTGAAATATTTTACCATGGTTATTTGATACAAGGATTTTACCAAATTTTACGTTAACTTCAGTTAATTCTAAATGAAAAATAATCACAAATTTACAGTAATTTACATCAATTATCGTAAAACAAAAGATGCCAAAAATTTCTTGAAAAAAATCCTTTTTCTTGAAAAATTTATACTTTTCAAATTTTTTCCTAAAAAATTGGATTCTTCTATAAAAGAAATTAATGATTTTTCGTAAAAAAAGTTATTTTTAAGTAAAAAGTAAAAATTGGTTGAATTAAATTTAAGTTAAAATTATTTTATTCCAAACAAAAAAAGGATAAGTTCAAAAAAATTCTTAAGGTAATTCAAAATGTAATTGAAAATGATGACTTATTGTCTAATCATTAATTTTTTTTTAAAGCTCAATTGTAAATTCACTCAAAAAAATTGGACTTCTAGTAATTAAATTAATGAACCGATTTTTTTTGTTATTTTCTGTGTTTGATTGTAATAAAAAAAATTTAAACCAATTTTTACATTTATTACCTGAAAATAACTTTTTTACGTTGCATAGAAAAATTTTTTAGGAAAAAAAATTGAAATTAAAAGGGATTTTGGTAAATTCTTGTATCAAACCATCATTGTAAATTAAAGATAAAAAACTCTTTAAAAAAAATGCAACTTTTTTCCCTAAAATAAAATCTTAAATATCTTTTTTAAATCAATCAAATTAATAAAAAAATTAATTTAATTGATGCTCTATTATTTGTTTCTTTTGGTCCATTAAAAAATTTATTTTAAAATTAAAAACTCTACTCCAATTTTTTTTTTCGATAATTTTTTAATCTTGAATTTTATTTTAATTTTAACAGAAAAAAAAGAAATATTTTTTTTCTGAAGACACTTCGAATAAATAAATATTATTTAAGCTAAAAAAAATTTTTTTAATTTTAATTCAGTATCTATAAATTTCCATTCAAATTTAAGATAAAATAGAAAGTTTTTTTTAAAGGCTTAATTTAAATTAAAAAAAATCGTTTTCTGATTAATTAATACTATTTAACACCTTTAGAACAAATTAATTAAGCTTCAGTTTTCACTTTAAAAATTTTTTTTTTCTAATTTTTATTCTAAAATTCACAATACAATGCCACTAAGCCAAAACTTACTGTGATATGCTGTCCGGCAGCTTTGTTGTGACTCGGAGATTGTCTGTTTGTGTTGGCTGCAGCTGCAGCTTGCTCCAACTCTTGTTTAGTCCTCAATTCGTTATCAATTTTAGCTTGCTGAAAAATTTTTATAAATTTCTTAAATAAATAATTTAAATTTTACATTAAAAGCTTTGAGAAATTTGACAAATGTGGAATAGAATGTATTTGGCGATTGTGATCTTGGCGTCTCACCAAAGTACTCAACACATTGGTTAAACTGGTCCTGGGAAAGCTTGTACTTATTTGTGAGCTCGTTATGCTGTTGTTCGGCTTTTGACAAAAATTCTTTCAGTACATGAGTGTCTGTTTTTGATTCCTGTCTAATTTCGTATTCTTTTTTGGTATTTTTCATTCCCTTGGCCAGTTCGTTCATGTCAAACTGAACATTTTCAAGTGACACTAGAAAATTAAAATATTTTAAGATAAAAAACCAAATTTAATTTTTTTAAATTTTTTTACCCATCGCTGCTTTGTCTATAAACATCAGCTCAGAGTCGAAATTTTTCAGATCGGGAAATTTTTCGCTAACTGTTTGAACAATGTAGTGCAAAAGTGTTTGCCTCTTGTCGTGAGTTTTCGTTTCCAAAAGCTAAATAAGTTGTTTACATTTATTTATTTTTTTATTTTTTTTTTCTTACAGTTTCCAAGCTTTGGAGTTTAAATCCATATACCGGTCCTCTTTTGCTACTATTCATGTAATTGCCAAAAGCCAGAACAACTTCGAGTAGTTTTTTCAGCTTTTTACTTTGCCTTATACTCAAAGAAGCTGAGCTGACTGCGTTAATTTGTGGCAGGAGATTTTTATAAGTATCAGAAAAGTTAGCTATAAAGCTCATGATATTCAATTTTTGCGATAAGCGCTCCACTTTGCTAAGCTAAAATAATTAAATTGAAAAAATTTATTTTTAATTAAATTTAATAAAATACCGCATATAAAAATTGGTCTTCTTCGGACAACAATTTTATATCCTTTCCACTGTCTGTATAAGAACTAAACGCTTTGAGCTTGAAAAAAAATGCATTAATATTTAAAGCTAAATAATTTTGAATTTATAAAATAATTTTTAACTATTAAATTACTTAAACTAATTTCGTTTTGGTGAAATCAATAAGTAACATTATGGTTAATTGGAAATGATTGGTCTCAAATCAAAGATTTTTGTTTTATAAATGATTGATTTAGCTTATTTAATAAAAAAAATATTAAAATTTAAGGAAACTAATTTTATTTTTGACATTATCTTTATTATATTTTAATTAATTAAAAGGTTCATGTAGCCAGTACTCTTATAATAAGAAGAATATTTTAATTGTTATTTTACACAATTTGCTGATATGGTTCCACCAGATTTTGATTCTTTAATTTTATCAACCATTAAATTTTTAAATTTTAAATAAAAAAAAAAACGCTTAATTTGATGATTTTTTTATAAAAATTTTACAACTTAATTAGAATTAAATGTTCTGTTGATTTATTTATTCAAACTTATACACAGTAGTTATTCTTAAAATTGAAGTAATATTTTGGTAAAAATAGAATTACAATTAAAAAAAAGAATCCAATTTGTGTCAAATGCAATAAACTATTTTTTAATATGTCTTAAATAATTTAAATATTTTTTGAGATGATTTGTTAAAAAAGAAATGAAATTGTAATTTTTTCACAATTTTTACTGAAATCTACATAAAAAAAGCAAATTCTGAACAAAAATTTAGAAAAGTTAAAAATGGAACAAATTTTAATTCTGATTATTAGTTGTAGAAATATCAATGAAAAAAATTTTTCTAATTTTTGAAACGAATTAAAAGGATTTATGAAGAGAAAAAAACCAAATTGGTAATTATAAAACAAAACAACAAAATTTCTTTAGTCATTGACTTATAATAAAAAAATTTTCAAATATAATTACGAAAAATTTCAGTTGAAACTAACTAATAATTTTAAAAAAAGTAATAAAAATTGAAATTTCAAGAGATGGTGAGTGGTCAAACCACTTGTGTAAAATAGGTATTTTTTATTTTATAATATTTTGTATATTTTCGCTACTCTACCACAATACAAGATTTTGAAATGGAAAATGTTGAAAAATCAAGGTTATTTGAAACCTTTCAATCTGTCTTTATTTCAAAAAAAATTCAATTTTGTTTTATTTTTGTTTTTTTTTTTAATTTTTGACCAAAATTAGCCATTTTTGTGTAAAATTCAGTAAAATTTTGTACAATCATTTTTTAAAGGATAAAAATCTGGACTTTTAATACTTTTCAGTTAATTCGAATGATCAAATCAGCACTGGTATTGTAAAATCAAATTAGTTCATCTTAAAATATTTTTTTAAATGAAATATTTTGATTCAGTCTGAATAAACTTAAATAATTTAATTTAAAAAAAAATTCTTAAGTTTGGTACAATTTTTTACTTTTTTGGGTTAAATATTAAAATATTTAAAAAAATTAATAAAAAAATTTATTTTCCCAAACTCAATATCAAAAATATTATAAAAAAATTTTAACTAATCAATTTTGACTTTTACTTAACGAAAAATAATTAATTAAAAAATGAAAAAAGTAATATTTAGCACCAAAGAATTTAATTAAAAAATTTCTTTGCTTTCGTAATATTTGAATCTTTAAAGATAACCATTTTTGGTGTCCAATCTCGGTTTTCACAAGATTAGATTTTTAAGTCAATTGTCTTTTATGACAAAAAAGTAAAAGATTTTATCAAAATGATTTGTCAATAAAAATTGCTAATATTTTCTAAAGAAAAAAAAAATTAAAATTTACCTCAATATCAGTGGGAATAAAATGCTGAAGTATTTCGACTTGGTCGATTGGTAAACTGTTCAAATCGAGGCTTAAACAAAAATTTAGGAGAGAATTAAAACAAAATTATTTTTCTAGAAATACTTATTAATTGCTTTGGTAATTTGGGAAATTCCCATCTCAATTTTTCTCCTCGATATTGCCAAATTTCGTTGCCTCTGCGCTTCCAAAAGAGTCAAGTTCTCATTTTTTTTGATCAATTTTTTGACAGCATTGGGCGATTCAACTTTAGTCTTGGACAAAGACGAATTGACCGATGGACCAGTTTTGAACAATTCCTCAAATGTCTCAAAATCGATTACTTTCAGCAGCTTTTCGTCATCTAACTCGCAAAAAATGGTTCCTTTGACCTGCTGAGGCTTCAGAGCAATCCAGTTCAGATTTGGCAAGCGATACTTAGTCTCAATTTTCCGCTTGATAGTCATCGCTGGAACAAAAGAAAAAAAATTTTTTTTTTGAACAAATAATTTTAAGGTGTTACTTGGAATAGGTGGTTCGGCCATGCCAGGCGCTGGTGGTATGGGGCTCTTGTGGGAGCCGAAGAGAGGCGGAGGAGGAGGTGGAGGCGGCGGTGGTGGTGCGCCCGCAGTGGACAGCATCAAAGGAGGTGGAGGAGGTGGCGGCGGTGGTGCCGGAGGAAACGACAAGGCTGCAGATGAGTCAATACTGGAATCGAATGTTTTGCTACAACTGTTCACAAACTCCTGGTGTTGTTTTTGAAGTTGGGCCAGTTGGTTTCGCTTCAGGGTGCTTATGGTGATGTTCATGTCCTCTTTTTCTTTGGTAATCAAGTCCAATTGTTGCTTGGTCATTGACAATTCGTTCTGTAACTCGCTGATTTTGTTCAGCGCATCGTCCTGAGACTTGTTGTACTTTTCTTTTTCGATGGACAGCTCGTCCTTGAGCTTTTCTATTTCTACCAGAGTCTCGGCCTTGGCTTCGGCGTCCTCTAGCAATTGCTGCACATCAAACTGATTGTCCAAATAGGCTTGGATCTGTACCTGCAATCGGTCACTTTCGTTGTATCTAAGCTTGTTTTCCAAGTAGTCATCGAGACCCAGCTGAGTGAACTCGTACTGGAGATGGACCCGGAAGTTCATGTTTTGTGTCGAGTGGACAATGATGTTTATAAATTGCATACAAGCTACCATAAAGTCAATGTTAAAATCGGCATCGTTCGAATCACGTCTAAAATAGTTCATCAGCGTCTCGAATCTGTACATTTCCTTGTAGACGTCTTTGAAGTTGTCAAACGCTCTTAGGACTATGCTGTGCCCGCCGTCCACCAGGCAAACTGCCGCCAATAGCTCCAATACCAACGATTTTGTTCGGTACTCTTTGTGCTTTAGGCTCAGCGCTATAGAGTTAATGGCTTCTTTGTGTCCAATTATCATATGAAAACCGTACTTAAATAATTATTTTTTTTTTATTTTTTTATTTTTTAATATATTTTTTTAATAAATCAGTAAAAAAAATATTTTATGGTTTTTATTTTTAATGCTATCAAATACATTTTCTAAATGCCGTACTTAAATAATTTTTTTTATTAAATTTATTTTTTAAATAAATCAGTAAAAAAAATTTTTTTTATGATTTTATTTTTTCATGCTATCTAATACACTTTTTAATTGCCGTACTTAAATAATTATTTTTCTTTAATTCATTTTTTTAGTAAATCAGTTGAAAAAAAATTTTATGATTTTATTATCCATGATATCAAAAATATTTTTAGCTATCAAATACATTTTCTAAATGCCGTACTTAAATAATTATTTTTATTAAATTCATTTTTTTAATAAATCAGTAAAAAAAAATTTTTTTATGATTTTATTTTTTCATGCTATCAAATACATTTTCTAAATGCCGTACTTAAATAATTATTTTTATTTAATTCATTTTTTTTAATAAATCAGTAAAAAAAAATTTTTTTATGATTTAATTTTTTCATGCTATCAAATACACTTTTTGATTGCCGTACTTAAATAATTATTTTTATTTAATTCATTTTTTTAATAAATCAGTGGAAAAAAAAATTTTATGATTTTATTATCCATGATATCAAAAATATTTTTTGCTATCAAATACACTTTCCAAATATCATAGCAGGAAACTAAAAAAAATGAACATCATTTAAGCAATTACGCTCATTCTTCTTGCTGAAACCAATTCTCTAACCCAGGTTTGGATCTCTAACCCCTTTATTTTATGAAAATTATATTTGATATCAACAATCAAAGTAATTTTTTATTAAAACATAAATTTATGCCGTCCTTTTTTGAATTTTTTCGAATACCAAATTAAAGAGAAAACATTAATCATAGAAAAATTTTGCTCTTATTTTAAGATAAAGATTTTGTCGCATTGATCCCTTGAGTGATACGATAAAAATCAAATAATTTTTTATCTTTTGGTTTTAGTGTATTCTTAACAAACTCAATCATCAAGTAAAACAAACATTAGTATATTGATATTTAATTAAAATATTCTGAGCCCTTTTGGGGAAATTTTTGGTTAAAAAATTTTAGCCATTTTGATCAAATTTTTTATTTATTCTAAAAAATAAATTATTTTAAAATTCAATAAACTCAAAATCTTGGAAAGCTATCTTTTATGCGAATGCAATAATTTTTACAATTCTAAAAGTCAGTCAAAATTAGACTAAAGCCTTTGATTTGTTTACAAAAAAAACAATTAGACAAAGATCTTATTCAAACAATTGTTTTAGAATAAATAAACCATAACCACCCTAATTGTTTTTTTATAATCCAAAGTGTTTCAGGAAATTTAGATAGAACAAAAATCAATTTGTTTTATTAGATTATGGCAAACAAATTCACCGTCATTTTGTTTTTGGAGTTTATAACAAAAGATAAATGACAGGAATTGGTTAGACTTAGACCTAAATTAATAATTCAATTTGTCTATAATCTATAGACTACTCTACATTTTGCAAAATAAATTATATTATAGACAAGAAAGCTTTAGCCTCAGCTTTTGAATGGCTTTAAATAATTTATGAACCTTTTCTTCTTTTTAAATCGAATTTTTAAAGCTTTGAAATTTTAGAATCATATTTGTTAAAAATTTATTTCTAAATTAATCAGGATTTTTGTATTATCATTTTAATTTCAGGCCAACTTGTATCATATTGATTTATTTTAAAAAAATCCGACAAAAAAATTTATATAATCGGGATCAAATTCTTAAATTTTGTTGAATGATAAAAATGATTTTTTTTTAAATATTTTGAAATAAAAATTTAAAAAAAAATTTTTTCACGAATATTATTTTATATGATGATTTTATTATTTTACAATTTTACTTCCAGTGTGATACAGTTTATTTTACTTCCAGTTTACCTTTTTTAAGTAAAATTTGTCAAATTACCAAATATCCTGTCAAATATGGTTACACAAAAACCGTGTTCAAGGTAAAATACCGATATTTATTATAAATTCGAGATATTTTTGATAGATTTGGTGAATAATCCAATTTTTAAAAAAAAATTATTTTTTTTAAATTTTTAATAAAAATAAAAATTATTTTTACTTTTTTGAACGAAAATTACATTAATTTTAGTTATTTTTGATAAAAAAGGTAAAGGAATATTAAAAAAAAATGAACCTGGCAATAATATAGGTTTATTTAATATAAATTGTACCAGGAAACAGGAAAATTGGGTAAATTCATCGCATCATAGCAGCACTGTATTAACAAATGAATGTTTTTGATTTCAATAGATTTATTTAGCTTTTAAATTTAGTCTTAACAATTTTTTTACTTAAATTGATTTTAATTTCATTTTGAATGAAAAAACTTGTTTAAATCAATAAATAAAATAATTTTTTTATTTCCTACAATTGACTAAAAATTCAACTGAAAAATTTTATAAAATTTAATTTTCAAAAATTGTAAACCAAGTCTAACAATTCAATTTACAAGCGAAAAAAAATTCAAAAAATTTTTTTTTTTCCTTTCACCCAATTGACTTATTCAACTAATCAATTTAAATTTAATTTTCAAAAATATTAATTAACCATTAAAAATATTAATTAACTTTAAAATTCCAAAAAATTCTCAAATTCAATTTATTTTCAAAAATTGAGAGAAAAAAGCATTTACCTGATGATTCATAATGGCTCTTAGACATCTAACACACTCATGAATATCATCGGCGGCTTCGCCAATTTTAACCCTGTTCATTCTCTTTCTGGTGTCTTTCTGAAGCCGCGAATGTCGTCGCTCAATGGAAGCGATCGAACTGAGCGAATTGGGCGCCCGGGTCAGCGTGGACATAGAACTAGTGTTGCCATTGACAATGCCATTTAGAATGGAACGATTGCCGTTCGTGTTCATCCTATTGTTGGTGAATGCCGAGCTCGAGTACGAACTAAGAATATTGGAGCTCAATGTGCTGGTGCCGGACATGTTCTCGTTCAGCGTGTCCAAGTTAAATCGCTCGCACTCTCTCATGAAATTAAGAGTTGACTGCAAGTATTCAATTAGGACATCGAGGCCATTCAGTGGGGGATCCAAAAATTTGTGCACCCAATCTATGCGATTTGTCCTCAGCGAGACTTCCAGGTTTTTGATCAGCTCGGTTGACGTCTCCAAAAGAGGCGCTTTGGACCTGCGATGCGATTTTTGGTTGTTGATCACATCTATGTAGGTCCTCAATGCTTGGATGTAGTAATCCGGGGGCTGTTTTTCATTCACGAATCTAAGACTGCGGAGCACTTGAATTTTTTTCTCATCCGGCAGCATTTTCACAATCTTGAGCTTGTCCGGTGGCAGATCCATGTGACTCTGGAGAAAAAATAAACAGAATATTAAACAAAAAAGAAATTAAATTTTTTAAAATTTTATTTATTACAATTGCTTCATTCATCAAAAGGTTTAGTTCGTCCTTGCCCAGATCGCTGAAAGCCGAGTCCTCCACATTGTTGAGCAAAATGCTCATCATAAAATTGGTGTTGGCACTGTTTATGCTGGCCATGCTCAAGTTGGACATCTTGGAGTTGAGACCCTGCATTTGAGGGTTGTAGAGACCGTGGTTGGTGGTGTCGTTGGCCTCGTAGCTGCTCGAACTGCCGGCACTGCTGGTCGTGCCATTGCCATTGAATACGTAATTGGTGGAAACTTGCTGGTTCATCATAGCATCGCTGTTCAAGCTCGTGTTGTGGCTCGAGCCAGAGCTGTTCGAGCTTGTGTTGTGCTTGGTTTGCTTGGAACTGGTGGAGCCTGCGCCTACACCACTCGCTATGCTTTTGATTAGATCAATTTTTGCAGTTTGGAAAATAAAGCCAAATGGTGAACACTAAATTTCAAGTTTATATGGCGCTCAGAGCAAATAGACAATCAATGTTCTAAAAAGTATGGAAAATAGTTTAAACAGGAAAAACACCTTTTCTAAGTAAAGGAAGAAATAGAATGTAAGCTGAGCAATTAAGCAAATATTAGATTAAATTAGGACTGGTCTTGTTTCGAAGAGTTTGCTAAGCTCTTAAATCCTCATCTATGTACAAATCGATGGAGAGATAGATAGTTCTAAAATTAAATCTTAATTAAAATTTTTGCTTGTAAACAAATAGTCTAAAGTATTCTAAATATTTGGCATTAGTAAACATGGGTGCCCGGCACCCGTCTCTTCTCGATTCAAACTTTTAAAATTATAAATTAAAAAAAAAAGTTTTATTTATATGTGCATTGAATTTTATTTATTTATGCTTGGATTTAATTATGTCTGGCAAATATTGCTAGCTTTTGAACTAAATGATTTTGAATTTTAAATTTTTTTGTTTCAATTTGACAAAAATTGCTCAACTTGACTTGAACAACTCAAGATTTTAATTGCCAATTTTTGAAATTTAATGGCTGCGTGGTTTTGTTTAGTTTACGTTATGCAATTAATTTCAATGAAAAAACAAAAATTTTAGATAACTATTAGAATAGTTTAATTTTAATTAACTGCCATGAGTACAAATAATATTAATTAGCCATTAATTAGATCATGCTTAAAATAACCTTTCTTATCAAAAATGGCCCCAATGGAAGCCTTAAAAAGCTAATTTGCATTGAAAATTTTGCGATTGAAATTTAACAAAACGAAAAGTGTTAATTTCAAAATTTTAAATTTTAACATTGAGTTTACCTTTTTTGAAAATGCGTTTTTTGTTGATTAAGTGTTTCACTCTAAAATTTGATGACTAATTAAAAAATTTTTTTGATTTAACACTTTTATAGATGGGATAATTTTAAAATTATGTTAGTATTCTTAATAAATTTTTTATGTAATAATTTTTCTCTAATTCTGTGACAAATAAATATTCTGACCCACTGTTATTTCCCTAGAATATTTTGGACTAAAATATTTACCTTGAAGGCATTAAAAAATTGATTAGTATTTTTGACCAAAAAAAATATTACTTCTTCTATATTTTTTTGATTAAATATTGAAAAATATTAGTCAAAAATTATCATTTAATTGGTATGAATTTAAAATTTTTGAGTAAAAATTTTTTTATCAAAATATCTAAGCTTTCAATTTATTAAGCCCTGCCCGAAAGCTTCAACTGAATTTAAAATCATCATAAATTAAAAAAAAAATTTATCATAATTTTTTAGACCAAATAAATTCACTAAATATTTTCTAAAAAATAAAACAACGCAAAAATGATCTATTTCGTGCCAAAAAAGAATAATTAGTGACAATGTAAAGTTATTCTTATTTATCTAAAAAACCTTTGTAAAGCATAGAAAAAAAATTATTTTTAATCAAAACACTAGTTCATCAGCTCATGAAAATCCAAGTTTATATTTAGGAGGACAGTAATTCAACAAAAATAGAATAAAAATAATTTTATGCTTAAATTTCTTGATCAAGGAATTATTTTATACATTATCATAAGGAAAAAAATGACCAATATTTAATTTGCTAGCTGTAATTTTTTAATTATCAAGTCTCAAAATCTTTAATTTTTTTTTTCAAAAATTAAAAAAAAAAATTTTAATTTTTATCTAAATATCAGAAAACTAACTAGAAAATGTTATTTCTTAAATTTATAATATTAAACAATTACTATCTTTATTGTATTGTAAAAAATCAACTTAATAAATCTTTGATTTTAATGTCAAAAATGTTTTTTAATTTATTTTGCATTTTAAAAAAAATGAATTTCATAATTATTGATTAACTTATTTTAATAGAAAAAAAACATGTAATTTTGTGGAATTTTTTATTCAGCTTTAGAAACATAAACTATAAAATAATGATCTCATAATTTTTGGAATACTCAATTCTGATATTTTGAATATGTTTTGTTATGCTGCTGAGCTCTTTTATCATTTTAATGAAAATTTTCTAAAAAAATTTATCGTAAAAACAAGTCACCATCTATTCAAAAAAATGTTTTCCAACAATGTGCCCAAATTCACCCCCAAATCAATTGTTAGAGATTTTAAATAATAATTACGGATAAACACTAAGATCAGGCATTAGAACACTGAATTCTAAAAATACCTGTGATTCGTCTAGTCGCTTAAAATAAATAGCCGAACTCATACAAATTTTTTTTCTTCAACACAAAAAGTTCTCGAATTAGCTTAGAAAAAAAAAGAAAAAAAAGTTAACTACTGAGATTTAAATTTGAAAAGGTAAAAGTGGATTATACCTGAAATCAAAGAAAAAATATTATGCTAAGGTAATCAAGATCAATCCTTGAATAAACTCGAACAACATATTCAATTTTATGCGTCTTATGAAAGCGCTTATTATTAGCCTATTATCGGCGTTGCTCTCTTGAGTGCCACTATGGCTATTCGAGCCATTTCTGGTCAAACTTGACACTATAGAATGTCTAGCCGAGTAAATAACATTCAAGTTGTTTTATTTATCTTAAAAAAAGAAATTTTTCTTCATCATTACATCTTTATCTCTTACTTGTTTTAAATACCCAGTTTTGTTTGAGTTTCTATGCATTTTTAGGTCACCTCAAAATGTCACAATCGGCATTCATCTTATCAACTATGATATAAGCTTATTCATGTTGGTTACATAGGCAAATATTTGAACAAAATTATTCATTTGATTTAAATCAAAAAAAAAATTAAAGCCAGTTGACTTTAGAAACAACAAAAAAGCTGGCTTAAGGTAAATTTGTCTTAGAATTGATTAATCACTTAAAAAATAACGAGACAAAATGATTTTTATACAAAAATTATATTTTTGTCCACTTTTAATTTTTTTACCACAAATTTGACAAAAGAACCAGAAAAAAAATTTAAAAATGTTGTCACAAATGCCATTAAAAAATTAAGAAAAAAACTTTAAATTTATTTTTTTTAATTTATTTCTTAGAATTGATTAATCACTTAAAAAATAACGAGACAAAATGATTTCTATACAAAAATTTAAGAAATTATATTTTTCTCCACTTTTAATTTTTTTACCACAAATTTGACAAAAGAACCAGAAAAAAAATTTAAAAATGTTGTCACTAATGGCATTGAAAAATTAAGAAAAAAATTTTAAATTAATTTTTTTTAATTTATTTCTTAGAATTGATTAATCACTTAAAAAATAACGAGACAAAATGATTTCTATACAAAAATTTAAGAAATTATATTTTTCTCCACTTTTAATTTTTTTACCACAAATTTGACAAAAGAACCAGAAAAAAAATTTAAAAATGTTGTCACAAATGGCATTAAAAAATTAATAAAAAAATTTTAAATTAATTTTTTTTAATTTATTTTTTATACCAGTAAAAAAAAAAGAAAATGTCGAAGTCCTCGAACAATTTAATTAAAGTGTATGCTAAAGCCTTAGGCCTTTTTCTCATTTTATTATGTGGCTTGATCAACATCATCTAAAGTTGGAAAATTTTCATAATTAGAAATATTAGATGCCTTTACTTGAAAAAAAAAACAACAACTTTTAAATGGATTCTAAATTATTCCAGAATCGATTTTTGCTGAAATTTTTGAAATTAAATTTTAAATTACATTAAATGATTTTAATTTAGCATAATTCTTGCATTAGCGATGAACAAAAAATATATGGTTAAATAACAAGTGGTGTCCGTTTTATCTAAAGCCATAAATTGTTATTTAGCTGACCCAATTCGGCTTGAAACCGATACGGAAGAGTGACACAAGTGATAAATATCACTAGAACAAGTTATGAAATTTTCGCTCAATTTTATCTCATAAAAAAGAGATAGAGTTTAGCATGATCATATGATAGTTAATTAAATTTTAAAATAAACTGACATTTGGAAAAGATTTTAAATTTTGAATTAGCAATTTAAAAAGCCCCATGAATTGCCAATGAGCATTTTAATTTGATCGAATTTTTGAGCAAATATTTGAGCAAAAAAAAAATTAGTTTTCTAATTTTTTTCGAGTGACTATTGTGCGCTCTTAATCTGTTTTGTTAACCGGTTGTTGCCACTCTTGAATAAAAGATATTCGAATCTTAATTTAAATTAGTCTTGAACAAAAAAGTACTAAAAATAATTTATTATCAAAAGCTTTAGCAAATTTTTGTTCATTTTACTTAGAAAACCTGATTTTGCTTATGACTTGGAATAATTTGAAAAAAAATCAGTGATTGCACAAATTGATTAATTTCTTTAAAATATCTCAAAAAATTTTGATTTAATTTATGATATTAAACAACTAAGTAATAAATAAGCTTAATTTATCTTTGATTTTTTGTGCAACCATTTTGTAAATTAAAAAATAGTTTTTTAAAAAAACACAGCTTCCTTTTTAAATAATTTTTTGGAATTTATTTTATTCTTAAAAAATGGCATTCATTTAAAAAAAGTCTTGCTTTGCTAAAGACTTAGACTAATTTCAAAAAAGTAATTCATGATTGTAAATATTAATTAATTTTTCTAAAAATTTTTTTTTAAATAAAATCGGAAAACCATCCAGAAAATATTTTTTTTAATTTATAATCTTAGAAAATTTTTTTCTATAAAGTATTTAAAAAAATAAACTAAATTCTTTTTTTTTCAAAATGCTTTTTAAATCCATTTTGTATTTATAAAATAAATATATTTAGCTTTAACAATATAAATTATAAAATAATGATCTCTTGATAAAATTGAGATCCTATTTTCTCATTTTCTGATTTTTTTGAGTCCATCTTTTAAATCTAATTTTTTTTAATTTTAGAACTTTAAACTAAGAACACCACAAATTTTCTTTAAAAAAAACTTTGCCATTTATTCACTAAAAAATTCTGGCATTGATTATGATTTAGTATAATTTCTAAAAAAACACTGATTGCAAAAATTAATTAATTTTCTAAAAATTTTTTTTAAATAAATATCGGAAAACCATCTGGAAATTTTAGTTTATAATCTTAAAAAATTTTTTCTATATAGTATTTAAAAAAATAAACTAAATTCATCTATTTTTTCAAAATGCTTTTAAATCCATTTTGATTTTTTAAAAAAAAATTTTAACTTAATTAATAAAAAAACAGGTGATTTTGGAATTTTTTATTTAGCTTTAATAACATAAAATTGAGTTTCTATTTCTTTATTTTCTGATTCTTTTGAGCCCATCTTTTAAATCTAATTTTAGAACTTAAAACTAAGAACACCACAAATTTTGTTTAAAAAAAACTTCGCCATTTATTCACTAAAAAATTCTGGCATTGCTTGTGATTTAGACTAATTTCAAATAAAATCACTGATTGTATAAATTGATTAATTTCTTAGAATTTTCTCAATTTTTTTTTTAAAAACATTTGAACAGCAGATCTTGACCAAAATATCATATTATGGTATCAACTAAATTTTTGTTTAACTAGGCCCTAGGTCTAATTATGCATCAAATCTCTTGCTAATCGTCAATTTCCCATTTTTGAAAAATTGATAAAACCTAAGTAGCATTTGATTTAGAGAAGAGATTACGAAAATCTTGATCCGAGGTTCCTCTTTGTTTTATAACAAAGTGCAGCCGACCTAAAGCGTTTAGAATTTTCTCGATTGAAGATTAGTTGAAAATTAAAAGCTAATATTTTGATTTTATTTTTTTTAATTTTAAATCTAAAGCCAAAATTAAAAAGCCTAAATGCACACTTAAAATTTATTTTTAAGATTTGCACATTTTAAAGAGCCCATTAAGCCATTATGAAAACAACAAATTTGCCAAAAATTGCCACACTTCTAATGAATAAATCTAAATAAAAAATTGGACAAAAAATTATCATTTGTTATCGCGAGTCTAACGAGTTCTAGCACATTAGCTTTTAATTCAACCGGCTTTACTATCATTACTCAGAATGCTGTTTAAAAATTGAAAAAAAATTATTCTCTTAAAAAAACTTCGCCATTTATTCACTAAAAAATTCTGGCATTGCTTATGATTCAGACTAATTTCAAAAAAAATCACTGATTGCAAAAATTAATTAATTTTCTAAAAATTTTGTCAAAAAAATTTTTTTTTTTAAAATAAACATCGCAAAACCATTTGGAAATTTTAGTTTATAGTCTTAAAAATTTTGTCAAAAAAAATTGCCTAAATTTGAATAGAAAAATTTAATATTAATTCAAAATCAAACATTTGCTGAACCATTAACTCTATCCGCTTACTTTAATGCAAGATGATTAAACAAAATTGTGGCAAAACTAGCCACCAATTTGGCAAACAAGTAGAACAAAGAAGAATAGCTCATTTGGCTTATTTAGCTAGCCTTGGTCTTTTGCTGGGCACTCAATATTTGACAAAATATTATCTGATTAGCTGCGTGTTGCTAGCGTTTTAATCATGGTTGAACGATTTGATTTATTGATTTGAATAAATTAAATACACTCACAGGCTAACTTGATAAAACAAAAATTATAAATTCTTAACCACAACTCGATCGATATCGATCAGAAAAATTGATTTTTTTCTCCATTGAACTATCGAACTTCAGTCAGAATTAATTTATTCCATTTTCTTATCACTGTTGTCTGTAGGATAAAGTTTGCCTACTTTCTACAGAGCAGCAAAGATAAACTAACTGATCTGAAGTGGTCTCAATTCATTCAAATGGCCACCAAAATGACGGCTCTTTGTCATTTTGGCTTATGCGCGCTATTTTAATGCGCTTATCTCATTCTTTCCAAAGACCCTTGATTTTCACGTATCGTTCACAAAAAAACACAAGAAAACAAAAAAAAAAGGACTTAATCTTGAGCATGACTTTTTTGCTTCTCAGAAAGATTAGTAGTAGTAGTAGTTATGCTGTGGGGATCCAAGATCCCGAGCAGAAACGCCAGTAGACGCTCTGCTTTCGTCCAGTTACATATTCAGCTTAACTGTGTCCCAGAAGTTTATCAATTCGATTTTTGAATTTATTCGTGTTGAATGTACTTCTAGTTATTTTGTGAATTGTGTTCCAGTTACCAGCTGTCCTATTTGGAAAAAAGTTATGTCGAACCATGCAATTTCTAATAAGCTGTCGTTCTATCGCTAAATGACCCTTTCTGGTGCGACCAGCTGGACTGTCTAGGCCATTAGAAGCTAGTAATTGGTTTCCATGTATTAATTCTAATTGATCATGGCCGTGGTAAATCTTATGTAGTTGGATTAGGTCTCTCTACAAGAGTTATCCAGTTAAGAGCTTCTCTTCTGACTGCATATGACTTGATTTATTCTTTACTTTTTTTATTTCATTCTTTTCAAAGACCCTTGATTTTCACGTATCGTTCACAAAAAACCACAAGAAAACAAAAAAAAAAGGACTTAATCTTGAGCATGACTTTTTTGCTTCTCAGAAAGATTAGTAGCGAAATAGTTTTGATGTGGAAATAAAATCTAAAAATTCTATGAAAACAAAAAAAGAAATTTAATATTTTTAATGAGTAAAGAAAAACAAAGGCGACAAGTGGTGTCTTTGTTAGCAGTGAACGAGCACGCTAGTTGTTCTTGTTGCCTTCTCCTTGAGTCCAAACGCAAATAGGAGCTATTTGACGGCACATAGTGTAGCCTATGCTGCGAGACTTGTAGCCGAGTAGGCGCAAATGCAAAATCTAAATAAAATTTATTGTAATCAGAGAATAAATTTTCCTATTCGGTCATAAAACTAATCTCCAAACTCTAGCTCAATTTGTTTTTATTACTTAACAATTTGGAGAAAGTTAATTGTGGACTTGGTTTTGAGAATCTTCCATCTCAAAGTCATTACAAATGAGGAGCTGCACACAAGAACAATCATAAATTAAAGGAACAAGCAGAAATCGTCGCCAAGATAGGCTAAAATGGAGGGGACGTGTGGACGCCTTGTGCTCCACTGGGAGTTAAATAAGATAAGAAGATAAAAGAAGAAGAATTGTGGACTTGTGACTTGGGTTCAAAATTGTGTGTGAAGCTGTGTTCAAGAAGTGAATGGGATGAGCCACTGAGGCCAACATAATGAGCCAATTTTCAAAACTTGTTTAGAAGACAACTGAATAAATATTGAGTGTGGTTCGACCTTATTTTCAATTGTTCGTGTGTTCAGTTTGAAATTTTGTCAAATTTCATTTTCATAATTAAAATTAGAGCTTGGGCAAACATGCCCGATTCTGAATAGATTTAATTTTTAGCTCTAGTTAAATTAGATCTTTTTGATTCTTTGATTTCTTTGTAACTAGTGATTAAATTGGGAAGAAGGGTGGCTAACTCTACGCACTTGCACAGGGGCCTAATTGTTAATGGTTCTTTTCACTCGGCAGCTCTTATTTAATTATTTCCTACCTTGCTACCAGTGGATTTGAGATTGTGACCTTATGCTTGCTTTGCTGATGTAAAGAGCTCATCGACAATGAGCTTATTATTTAAATAAAAATCATTTTGTGACCATTTCTAAGTAAGCAGAAAATATTTTTCCTAATGTGCTCTCTTGTGTCTGTTTGTGTCCTTTTTGTCCCTCTGGGTCCTTTTGTCTTTTTTGCAGTTTGCAGAATATTTTTTTCCTTTTGTGTCCTTATGTTGATTTATGCTCTTTTTAAGAGGAGGTGGTGCAGTGGGTAAAACAACAGCTAATTGCGACTGAGAGTCCGGGTTCGAATCCTAGTCAAGTCAAATAAATGTAAAGTTAGAATAAAAATAAAATTATGGATTTGAGCTTGTGCTTTCAGTGTTGTGCTTCTATTTGCCATCTGATTTGAGTTCATCGCCAAATCATTACTCTGGATGGTTATTCTGATGGTTTCTTCAAGGGGTTCGACTGTTCGCAGAAAAACTACGCTTCCACTGCTACTTAGTGAGCAAAATATTTTTTTTCCTTTTGTGCTCTTTTCTGTCCTTTTCTTAGTGTGCAGAATATTTTTTTAGAAATACAAAGAAAGTAGGATCTTAACAACTGAAAGAGAGCAAGGACAAAGATGGGTTGAGCACTTTAAAGAAGTTCTAAATAGACCAGAATCTAAAGAGTCTTTTCAACCTGAACCAGCTAGCACTGAACTCGATATTGACACAGAAGTGTCTAGCCTAAAAGAAATAGAAGCTGTGATAAAGGCTCTGAAGAACAAAAAAGCCCTCGGTATTGACGGAGTCACAGCAGAAATGTTGAAGGCTGACGGTAGGATCACAATAGGGATATTGCAAGACCTCTTCAGCAAGATATGGCGGCAAGAAATCATACCACAGGACTAGTCAAAGGGCTTAATAGTCAAGCTCCTTAAGAAAGGTAAAAAAATGATCTGTGACAATTGGCGAAGAATAACACTGCTACCAATAGCGAGCAAGGCGTTCTGCAGCATAATTCTGGAAATAATCAGGAACTTCTGGGATGCTATACTTAGAGAAGAAAAAGCAGAATTTAGACGAGGTAGAGGATGTATAGACCAGATATTTGCACTTAGGATAATCAAAGAACAAAGTCTGGAATGGAATAGCTCCCTGTATCTTAACTTCATTGACTTCAAGAAAACCTTTGATAGCATACACAGAGAAAACTTGTGGACCATATTAATATCTTATGGGCTGCTACAGAAGATAGTTAACTTGATAAAATTCTTCTACGCAAAATTTGAGTGCAGCATGATTCTGAAATAAAGACAATCTGAGAGCTTCAAAGTGTGTACAGAAGTGGGACAAGAATGCGTTCTCTCTCCAACACCATTCCTAATACTGATTGACTATGTCATGAAGAAAACAATTGTCAGTGCGAGGGGTATTCAATGGGGATTAACAGCAAAGCTTGAAGACTTAGACTTTGAGGATGATCTGGTGCTAATATCTAATACAGAAGCAAATATGCAAATGAAGACGCAGGAATTGGCGAACAACGCTAAACAACTGGACTCGAAATTAATGGAGCCAAAACGAAAGTTATGTGCATAAACACCAAATTGGATACCCATATCACCATCGATGGTTTACAAATCGAGTGTGTAAGCGAATTCAAACACTTAGGAAGCACCATCAGTACAGTGATGGGAACACACAGAGACATTAAGAATAGACTTGCTAAAGCAAAAAGTGCCTTTGCTAGACTCTAACCAGCATGGAAATCAACCAGCTACAGCAAGGAAAGAAAACTCAAACTATACAACTCTGTTGTAAAAGCAACACTATTGTATTGAAGTGAATGTTGGGCGATGTGTGAATCTGATAGGAAAAGTCTGAACAACTTCCATACTGTAAGCCTGCGGAGGATTCTCGAGATACACTGGTTTGAGACATTGTCGAATGCTGACCTATACAAAAGAAAAAATTCAGAGCCATTAAGTCAATGCATTAAGAAAAAAAGACTGTGATGGCTTGGGCATTTACTTACAATGAAAGAAACACGGATACCAAAAAGAGCTCTTCAATGGATACCTAAAGGGTGATGTAAGGTAGGACGATCAGCAGTAACAAGGAGGTCAACGAATGAGCTCATCTATAAACTTCAAGTATTGCTCAGTTGAAGAGACATAGTCAAAGTCTCGATGATACTTATGTATGAATGGAAGAAGTCGTTTATTCAAGCATTCGTCGATTAAGATATCGAAATTGATGGCAACCGAATTTGATCTTCAAAAAAGTGGCTTGGACATTCCTCTACCGGATATGGCAGTCCAAACCAACACCAAAAATATATTCTTTTCCTTTTGTGTCTTTTTGTCTTTTTGCTCTTTTCTTAGTGTTCAGAATTATTGCTCACTAAGAAAAGTGCAAATATTATTTTTGGTCCATTTTTGTCGCCTTTTTAAATTTAATAAAGTAAAACAATTAACTCTTCTTAATTATCATAGTGATCCCAACTTCCTAAACCAGACTGACATAATTTATTCCTATTTTCTTCAAAAAACTCCTCTAAAGTTATCTCAGATCTGAATTTAACTTCATTTATATTTTTTACAACCCAATTTCCTAAACCAGAGCTTCACTTGGACGCCAATTTCCTTCTTTCTTTTTTAGATAAGACTACCACTAAACTTTTCCCTAGTCTGACAAAGCTCAGCAGGTCGAATTGCATAATTTATTAATCTTTAACTAAAATCATCACTTTAAAATTGCCATTAAACCAGAACAAATCACATTTTTCCGTGTAGTTTAGAAGATATTTCTTTGGCAATAGAATGGTACACAAGAGGACTGGTTTAAGTAAGATAAGTTCAAAATTAATAAAGTTCACAAAAGGACAAACTATTCTGCAGATTGATAAAAAAACACTAAAGGATATAAAAGAATATTTAGTATTAAAAACCAGCTCATTGTCGATCCACTGTTGATCGGACCACTACACTACCAACTGACCCATCCAATTTTGTTGCCTTGCAAAAATCAAGCTAGAAGCCTAGCATCATAATTTTGTTTCAAATAGAAAGAAATTTAGCTTCAAATGTTCATTGACTTTTGAAAGCTTGTGCATCTTTGAGATCTATGCAGCTTAAAGTTAAATTTTTTTTGTTCCGAATTAAAATCGATTTTGTGTCGATGAAAATTGATTAGAATAAATTAGAATAACTTTTTTTGTTAAGACTAAGACTGGCTCATTTGTTGAACATAGAAATTGATTAATTGAGGGCTTCAAGTTGGGCTGAATTTTTGATCTGGGCAGATTGCTCAAAATGATATCAAAACTAATATTTGATTTAAAAAATAGGCACAAAATTCGGTCATATTTTTCTATTGGCAACAATTGCTTTTAGGCTTTTGAGATCGTGATAATTAGAATTTGGCTCGATCAAGCCTTGTTCCAAATCAAAATTCTTGTGAATATGATTCTTTTTTGTTGTTGATCTAAAATGTGCATTTCGTTTGGAAATAACAACATCTAACTTGATAGGGCTGATTAAATTTGAAAATATCAGATTTTTGATATTTTTTGTTTGTTTATATTTTTTTTCAGTTTGAGGGAAAAAGGGGGCATTTTGCGGCTAAGATCCGTCCTTCTTTTTATTTATATAGCGCATCGGCAAAATTCTAATCGCAAGATCATTTTTAGATTAAAATAACTTAAAATCAAATTTTTTTATTTTTATTATTCTAAGCCATTGAATTGATAAAATGAATCATCAGTGTCAGAGGCGTTCAAATATTCACTTATATGAACAACTATTACTAATATTTTATGGGAGATATTCTTAGAGAGTTTTTTGCAGGGACCAGTTAACTTCATAGAATGCAAGTATAGAAAGAAAAGTTCAATTTCATAAAAAATATATTTTATTGAAATTTTATTTATTTGTTTATCTGCACCGAGCTAATGCTCCTTCAGAATAAAAAGTATAAAAAAAAATTATTTAAAATAAAGTTAATTAAAATAAAATAAAAATAATAAAAAAAAATATTAAAAAAAGGATAAATATTCTAAGTAATAAAAAAAAAATTAAAAACGATATGTTGAAATATTTAATAGTTCAGGAAAAAAAGAAGAAATTGTTAGGTAGCAATGGAGTAGGGTATTCAATATATCTTGATTCGAAGCCTTGTTTGTATTCATCCACCAGTCTGACCACCAATGGAGTAGAATGACTCAGTCCTGGCCCGACATATCTCTCACTCAACTCAAAGAGTCGATTTGAAACTGCTAGTAATTTAAGTTTATTGAAGGCCTCTTGATGCATAATATTGGAGGGGTATTATATTTAAGCTTCAAAATAAATCGAACTACTCAATTTTGAAGGTTATACCTAAAAAGCGGAATGCGGAATTATTTTGCGGAATTCCGCAAAGGTTTTTAGCATTTCATTCCGCAAAATGACCTACTAAAATGCGGAATTCCGCTTTTTAGTATCAATATTTATTTTGTGGAATTTATTTGCGGAATATGCGGAATGAAACATTTTTCTTCTCAAAATCTACTTTATTATTTTAATATTTTTAATAAAATCATAATAAAGTTTAATTAAGTGTAGACTTACATACTTGGTCATATTTAGAACACGACCAAGACTTACTTTTACCTTTTCAATTATAAACGCTTACTTTAGCACATTTAAAATGATACCAATATTTGCAGTCGTCACATTCAATAGAATTATCCAAACACAATTCTTGGCAAACTGGACACGTACAATAGTCGATTTTTTGGTTAATTAATGTTTGAATTTTTTTCCATGTAGTTTTGTTAAAAAGCGGCATAAGTTCCTCAAATTTGAATGCCTTAAGAAACAAGTCACTGAGTTGGCTCTGATCGATTTGAACCATATTAGCCTTAATAATAATTTTCCCATCTAAAAAGTAGCTAACAGAGTTAGAATAATCCTCTAAAAGGAGTTCTTCTAAATATTCACGATGATTTACAATGACTATGGCTTCTTCGACTGGTTCAACATCGGCTCGATAAAATGTATAGGGATACATAAAAAGAGGTTCTAATTTTTGTGTAATTTTAATTTTATTTTCAAAATTAATCTATCAAATTCGTAAAATGTTTCATTCCGCATATTTGAGTATGTAAGTCTACACTTAATTAAACTTTATTATGATTTTATTAAAAATATTAAAATAATAAAGTAGATTTTGAGAAGAAAAATGTTTCATTCCGCATATTCCGCAAATAAATTCCACAAAAAAAATGGATACTAAAAAGCGGAATTCCGCATTTAAGTAGGTCATTTTGAGGAATGAAATGCTAAAAACCTTTGCGGAATTCCGCAAAATAATTCCGCGTTCTGCATTCCGCTTTTTAGGTATAACCAATTTTGAATAACTTGTATTTTTTTGATGTTAATTTCTGAGAATGATTTTAAACAAGGAAAAGAATAATCCAATATTGATCCTATCAAAGATTTGTAAAGATAACCTAATGTTATTGGTTTTAGACTCCATTTTCTATTTGAGAGATATTTTATTAAATTAAGCCTTGAATTACAGCGTTCTTTTAATTCATCTACCATTGGACTAAATGTTTAAAAAAATCATATTTAAAAAAAAACTACTAAAAATAATAATTAAGTATAATGGAAATTATGTGAATCTATCATTTTTATAAAATTTAACTGTATGATGGAAAATAAATTGTCTTTTTTTTTCATTGAAAGAATTTCTTTTTATAATTTAATATTTTTCATCGCCGAATCTGGCGTAATCTTTTTGAAAATAAATAAATAAGTGTAAGTTTTGAGTCTAATGTGATTACTAAGAATTTGACTTTTTCCTCTTTATTTAAATTGATATTATTAATTTTAAGGTCAAGAATGATTTTAACATTAGTTTTTTTCTCAAAGATCATGTTACATGAATTTTCAATAGAAATTTTCATTTTCGATTTGAAAAGCCATTTTTCAAATTTTATTAGATACTTATTAATCATGTCTTCAAGATTTTCTATTTTTTTGAAAATAACTTTTTTTGAAAAAAGACATGAAATAATTTATAATTTAAACATGAAAGACATGAAAGTAGCCAAATCATTTGCAAAAAGAAGACAGTATTGACAGTTTGTTTTATTTCTTTGGTTCTTTGGTATTGACAGTTTCTTTTATTTCTTCATTTATGAAAATGGTAAAAAGAAGAAGACTAATTATCAACCCTCGTGGAACTCCTGCTTTAATAGGGTATTTATCACTTAGATGACCATTCAAATTAACTCTAAAAGATCTTAAATGCAGAAACGATCTTATAAAATTAATAAGATAAGGAATGATTTTATAATTCATTTTTTTTAAAAATATAATTAAAACATTTTAGAAAACTTACTTTCTGTATCTCCCCTTCTTTTTTACTTTGTTTTTCTCATTCCTATATGTCGAACAAAAAAAGTACTAGAACTAAAAATACATTCCATTTGAACTTGTTTAAATTTAGAATGAATTAAAAATAATGAATTAATTTTATAATTAGAATTTTCTTTTTTTATTCAATTTACAATCTTTTATATCTTTTTTTACTTTGTCCATGGTACTAAAGATTTTAATAAAAAAAATTGGAATTTGTGTAAAAAAAAACAAAAAAAAAGGAGGAAATAAAGGAATTAATTTTCAAATCTTATTCAATTATCTTATTTAGTTTATTTTTTTTTTATTTTTACTTTATTTTATTTTATTTTTCATTTTTCTTACTTTAATTTCATCGCCAATATTGGCGTTTATTTTTGAAATAAATAATAATAATAATAATTAATTTAATTTAAATTAAATAAAAAAGTGCGATATGAAATAGACGACATGATTGTTTACACTCAAAACCCGGACGGTCTTTTTGGACCATTTTTGGTACTTCTTTTGCTTATTGCTCAATATGTTTAATTATTTTTGCCAAATTTTTTTCCATCAAAAATCAAACAAATATCATAATTGATTAACTCCTTAGAAATGCTGATGATGCCCAATGAGAAGTCTATGATGATAATTATAATGATTATGAGGATAATGAAGATTATGATAATGATTTTGAAGAAGAAATGGAAACATCAAATCAACCTAATACTGAATATGACTCAGATGACTCAGATTGAAATATTATGTCCCTTTCGATCCTAGTGGATAATGGGGAGGCGCTCATCTCCTTTTCAAGTACCTTTTGAGCAACGGCTCTGACCTCACACAAAAGTTACTGCATCGAGTTGATCATCTACACCGCTATTATTGTCCCGTCCAAACCGATTAACAAACATTGACCTTAATTCGAAAAATGGAACGATATGAGTTAGATTAAATTAAAATTCCATTTTTTTTTATTTAATTTAAAACAAAGAAATTAAAATATTCTCAATTTAAAAAAATGATATTTAAAATTCAATATGACTTGGTGGAAAAAAATTACACGTTTTGCAACATGTTGTATTAAGTTATCTTATCTTACTTCGCCCTTGAGGTGTTTATTGAAGGGCTCTTTTTTAACTTTAAAAAAAACTTTAAGTCAAAGTCTTGACTTGGTTGTTTTAAATTTATTCCAACAATTTAAAGACTTTATTACTTTAACTTATAAAATATGCATTCTTACTGATCAATTTTAAACAAATTTAGCCTATTAATTATATTGACTTGATAAATTAAAAAATGAAAATCGAAAAATGTCCCCCAAATGAAAAATGTTGGAAATTGAACATTGGATATTATATTTTCTTTTTGTGTCTTAGATTCTGGTATTCTGGTAACGAAAATAAAAAGAAAATTAATTAATTAATAACTTTATTGGGTAATAAATGACCACTTCTAACCAACACATAAGAAAGTTTTTTTAAAGAGTAATAAAAAATGAAAAAATTAGAGTCAGATAATCATCGGCTATAAAAGATATTGAATTTTATTAGAACAATTGATTTAATTACTTTATTAATTTTTTAAAAAAGTATTAAAATAAAATATTAACAAAATTTAAAAAAGTAAAATTGTTAAATATAAAAAAAAATTGATTATTAAAACATATACGCTATTTATTTAAAATAAATTATTTATAGACTTAGAAAGGATAAAATTCGAAATTTAGAATTTCACAGATGATTTCCTTTTCTATTCAGATAGCATAAAATTTTAGATTTTGGAGTTTTCTGAAATCAAAACTTGGAAACCTCTTAAAATTTTCAAGCAAATTAAATTCTTATTTCTTTTTAATTTTTTTTTTAAATTTAGTTGATAGAAAATAGATCTTTATTTTTCTTGATTTTAAAGCTTAAATTGATGCAAAATATTGAAAAATAATTTATTAAAATTTTAACAAAAAAAGTTTGGTACAAAAACAATTGACTGATTTGAAAATTTGATTTTTACTTTACTAATCAAATGAAAATTTTTTTTATTGCCAAAAGAAATTTCAAAATTAAATCAAAATTAAATACAATGGTCAATTAAAAGGATTTAAAAAATGTATAATAAAACTTGAAATCTAAATTATAATCAGAATCATTCAGAATTTTTTATAATTTTTCTTTTACCGAAATAATGGTGTTGGACGCAAAAAATACATTAATATATAACGAAAAATTACAGCACTCTGAAAAAGTTAAGAAACGCTTGATTTTTTAAGTCTATATTTTGATTTGAACTGTCATAGAATGGGTTAAGATCATAATTTTGAGACAGTTTTTTTTCGGCTAAATTCTTTATGAATGGATTGCCATTTCAATTCAGAATTTTCTTTAATTTTGATTTAAGAGAATAAAGAATTAAGCCGATAAAATATTTTTTTTTTCTTCTCTCATCACCGAATGGAATTTTTGAATAAATAATAATAATAATAATAATATTAATAATTAACTTTGATTTAATTTTGAATTTTTTTTGGAAATAAAAATAAAATTTTGATTTGATTAGTAAAGTAAAAATAAAATTTTCAAATCAGTCATTTATTTTTGTACCAAACTTTTTTTTGTTAAATTTTTAATAAATTATTTTTCAATATTTTGCATCAATTTAAGCTTTTAAATCAAGAAAATATAATATCTATTATGATCTAAATAATGATCTATTTTATAATGCTGTATATTATCTATTGTTAATATTTTTTACTTTAAAAAAGAACAAGCTATTCGTATTTTTTTTATCAGATATAAATTTTTGGAATATTTGTTCTAGTCGAATTCTTCAAAAATAAAATAGTCGCAATTAAATTCGACATTAAAATTTTATATTTTTTATATTAAACTATTTCTATATCGAAAAAAACTTTATTTATATGAAAATAAGCAACAAAATTAGTAATTTGAACTATTTTATAAACAAAAAAAAATAAATACCGTAATCTCGCGTTGAGGACTCTAAGATTAAAGCTCAAATCCATCCTTTTTCTTTTAGAGTTAATTTCATAGTTTCTATGTTATAACAATTAAAATTGAAATAGCTAGAAAATACCTGAATTTGGATTATTTTCCAAAAATAAAGCCCAAATTTAACTTTCACTCTAACAAAAAAATTGTAGAGATAATTTCGAAATAGAAAATAAGTCAAATTTAGGCTTTTTTCTAATTTTGAACCACACACTAAGACCAAACACTGAGATTAAAGGTAAAATATAAATTTTTTTTTGAAATTTGAGTTTAACTCTGCCAAAAACAAATTAAGTGAAAACTTTTCACTATTTTAATAAATTGAAATCAAAAGTCTCACAAAAGTGGTCTTAGAGTTTGGTTCAAAATTAGAAAAAAGCCTAAATTTGACTTATTTTCTTTTTCGAAATTATCTTTACAATATTTTTTAATTTTTTTTTTTAAAAGACAATTTTTTTGTAAGAGTGAAAGTTAAATTTGGGCTTTATTTTTGGAAAATAATCTAAATTCAGGTATTTTCTAGCTATTTCAATTTTAATTGTTATAACATAGAAACTATGAAATTAAATAAAACCATTTCTAAAAGATTCTAGAATAGAAAGCTATCAGGAAATTTAATTTTTTGGTTAAAAAATAATCAAAACAAAAATATGATTGGAATTAAAAGATAAATATTTTAAACATCAAAGTCTGATGATAAAAATTAAAAAAAAAAAACTACAAAATATAAATGTGTTTATTTCTAAAAAAATCTATAAAAAATATTTAATGTATTTATAAATAAACAAATAAATTTAAAGAAAACAACATAAAAACAAAATTTACTCACACACAAGTAGCTCGGGCTCTCTGTCCTTGTTCTGGACCACCGTGGCCAGGTTTTTGTTCGGCGCTGGTATGAACTTATTCGACGGACTGGTCAGCGTGAGCAAAGCAATTAAATGCGGTGAGACAGGTAAAGGCGAGGGTCTAAGGTCTATTCGGACCGATTGGCAACCACCATTGGACTCGGTATTGTCATATAAAGTCTGCTTGAGCTTGGTCGAATAGTCGGTTTCTTCACCGTCCTTGGAACGCCTGACACTAATTGGATAGTTGCTTGTACAGTAATTACAATTGTAGAATCGCTGGCTGGTGCAAATGCATTTGTTCGGTTGAGATCTCGGTCGATTGTAGAATTTTATCCTTTGGTCATGTAGAGGACATTTGCATTGGGTGTCTATGTACAAATGGTCTTTTTTGGTAGACAAGTCCGACTCGGACAAACTGTTCGCTTGGTCCACTCTCTTTTCAATGAACACTTGTTCTTTGCTTGCAAATGGATCCGATTGATCGTGCAAATTGGTGTCCATTCTAGAACATCTAAATCTGAAAAAAAGAACAAATCAGCATCAAAATCAGCATTTGGCAAACAATTCAAAATTGACCACAAAAGATTGGCAAACTCTAAAGCAGATTTTAATTTTTTTTTTAAAGAAAAATAAAAATCTATTTCTTTTTTTTCTATGCTTTTAATTAACATAAAGTCTAGACTCGGTTGCAACTTGAAATTATAATTCAAATTTGCATGATAACTCATGAGCCTTGTGAGCGTATGTTAGTGTGCATTAGGCAACATTCAATTTTCTGACCAGGATTAAATTTTGTCTCACTTTTTTTTTTAGTTTAATGGAAAAGTTCTTTTAAATTTTTTTAATTTAAAAATTACCTTTTTTTATATTTGATGAAGTGGATTTTTATTTTAATATTTTTTTATGATGCATGCAAATATTTATTTATTATTTATTTTTTATAACAAATAGTCGCTTTTAGAAAAAAAATAATTATTAATTTTTAATAAATAATTTATTTAAATAGTCGGCTAGAAACATGATCGTCAGTTTTCTCCTTTAAAAATCAATTGAAAAATTTGGCTCTTAATTGACGCATCATTTAACATTTAATCTAAATTTAAAAAAATAAATAAATACTATTAATTTCGATTGTGACGCTTTCTACAAAAATTATTTTCAAATGTATAGACAATGAAAATTTTACCTGTAAAGGCAAACAAACATAAAACTTAGACTATGTTGAATATTATAAATTGTGGCTATATGATTACGAATTGCAATTATAAAAAAAATATGTCTAAAAGTTTTACTCTATATTTAATTATTATTGAGAAAATACAAATGTGACAAATTTATAAAAAATTTAATTTTATTTCAGAGATAAAATGAAATTTTCTCTTTCAGTCGATAGCAGTTTAAAAAAGATATTTTGAATTATTAAATTAAATTACATGGGCTAAAATATGTAATTTAAGTTTTGAAGCCATAAAAACCTCTTAATCACTTAATCGTGCAAATAATAAGTCTAAATATTTAATTTTTTATCAAGACTATAGTCAAGTTAGACTAGTCTAGACTAAATTATTTAGCTCTTTAGTTAGATGTGTGCATTTTCTACAATTTGTACTAAAATTAGAAATGAGTGTGAGCTGAAATTAGTCGTGGTCTAAAAAGTAGACCGGCAGTTGGGCTCACTAGCTTAAAAAATATGAATACTTAAAAGTGAGTATTTTATAGAAAAAAATTAGATTTGCTTTTTTTAGAAAAATAAAAGCAAAAGCTTCAATTAATTACTCGAAGGAAATTCCAAAAATATTGATTAAAATGTAATTATAATGATCAGACATCATTTTTCTCTCCAAAAATAAACTTTCACATGATTTTCTCATCAGTTTGCCAGGTTTTATTTAAAAATTTTATTTTTTTGTTGCCCTAGAGTAATTAATTTTTTTTAGTTTAAAAGTAGTGTGAAGTGGAAAAATTATGTAAATTTCATATTATTTGTCTAAAGATCCTTTGAATAGCGACTTAATAAAATAATATTGAGGTAAAAATATCAATTAAATTAATATAGACACATAATTTGTTTCACATTTTGTTTGTTAAACAACTCAACGCCTTAAATCAACATTAATTTAGAAAAATAAATTGTCAGATAGCTGCCATACTTGAATTATTTGATCATTGAAAAATTCCAAAAATTACAGTGAACAACATTTTTTTTTTTTTAAATATTTTAAATATTTTGTAACTAAAATTTTAATTACCTTGTTAAAATTAATTAAAATAATCTTTTTTTTTCACTTTACCAATTTAATTTAATTTTTTTCTTAATTTAATTTATGACCAACCCTTACTTTTTAAGAAAATATTAATTAAATTTTCGAAAAATATTTAATAAATCTACAAAAATTTAATTTTTATTCATTTCTTCTTTAAGAATTAAAATGTCACATGATTTACTCATCTCTGTCAAGCATAATTAAAAATTCATTTGAATTTTTGATAACCCGACTCTTTACATTTCTATTTTGACTTTTTTACTTAAAGCTTTGTGGAGTATGAAAATTATGTAATTTTTATATTATTTTTTTAAAGAGTTTTGTAATACCGATTTCTAGATTTGCTTTCAAAAGTCAGACAAATTATGAGATAAAAAAATCAATTACTTTGTTTGATATTTGTTGAACTCAACGTCTTAAATCATCAAAAATTCTTCAAAGATCCTTTGAAATAGCGACTTAATAAAATAATATTGAGGCAAAAATATCAATTAAATTAATATAGACAAATAATTTGTTTCACATTTTGTTTGTTAAACATCTCAACGCCTTAAATCAACATTAATTTAGAAAAATAAATTGTCAGATAGTTGCCATACTTGAATTATTTGATCATTGAAAAATTCCAAAAATTACAGTGAAAAACATTTTTTTTTTAAATATTTTAAATATTTAAAAAATATTTAAATTCATAAATTTGCTTTCAAAATTAAGACAAATTATGAGGTAAAAAAATCAATTAGTTTGGTATAGACAACCTATCTGTTATTTACATTTGTTTAATATTTGTTGAACAACTCAACGTCTTAAATCATCAAAATTTATTCAAAGAAAAATTGTGAATTAGTTATATGACCATATAAGTCTGAAAATTTAAAATCTTTAAAATTGGAGGGATTTTTTTTTCCAATTTTTAAATTTGATTTTTTTTACAAGCACTTAAAATTAATAAATTTATTTAGAAAGATATTTCTAAAAATTAAAAATAGAAAAAAAATTATTTTTTCAGAAATTTAAATTTAACAATAAAAAATTATATTTGTTTTATTTTTTGATTAAAATTGCTTTTTGTCAGGTATTTTCTGCTTTATAGACATGTTACCATCTTTAAAATCTTTTTCCGTCTGAAGTGACTTTGCTCCAATACAGTTACCATAGATGGGATCCTACTGTTTCCTATCTTCGCAAGTCTAGCTTGCTAGCTTGTTGTAACTTATATTATAATTATTTTTATAAAATGACATAAAATAAGATCTTAGTGTCTTGTCTTTAAAAAAAATTCATTTAATCCATTTTTGTGCTTACAAAATCGCAATTTTTATCTTTGAGCTCAGCACCTAAGCTTACTGACAATCTACTTTTAAAAATATATATGGTTTAAAAAAGTTTAAGTAATTCTTATTCCTTGAATCAAAAAAAGAGACATCATCCATTTCATAATACTGAAATTCAAAACAATAGCTTTTTGTAATTTTTTGTTTAAAAAATAGCTTTCATCTTATGTGAAGTTGGCTATTATGAAAAAATAATTTTATTTCAAATTTTCAACTTTTTTGCTCCAGGGAAAAAAGTTCCTATTGACTCAACTTATCTTCTCATTCATAAAAAATGGCTTTTCTAATTAAGCTAAATATGAAACTCACAATATTTTTTGAAATTATCATACAATAATTTATTTTCATCGCTTATCATCTTAAAATCAAGATAAAAATTTTTTATTGCATCATGCAGTTTAAAAATGCTCAAGATGCACCAAGTGGTTCGACACGAAACTCTCGTGATACCAAATATCTAAGAATGATGATTAATTTTTTTCTAGCTTAGATTTTTTAAAATTAATCATTTATATTATCTTTTATTAACAATCATGTAATTTTTGATAAAACCTTGATGGTAAACAGAATTTAACATACTTTTATTGATTAAAAAATAAATTAAACTAATTAAACTTATTTAATTTGATTCATAACTAAAATAACTATATTAAAAAACCTTTTAATAATCCTCCGATATTACATGATTTCAAGTATTTATTGCAAACGTCAATTATTATTGCATAATTAAATATTTACGTCAATAGGCACACTTATGTAAATTAATCTACTGATTGACTTTTCGTATGTTTAACTTAGATCTGAATTATCATTTGGTATTTTTTTAATTTTAAAAAGTATTGGGAAAGATTTTTTTTCAAATCTTTAATGAAAAATCTTTGTTAGAAAAGGCATAAAATTCAAAACTCAGAAAAAAACCAAAACTACTAGAATAATAATTCAATGAAGAAAAAAAGTTTAAAATTAATGATGAATTTTAAATTTTTTTAAGACCTGTTTTTTTATCATTTTTACCATGAATAAATATACTTAATTAATTCCATAGAGATCAATTTAAGTTTTATTTTAAAATCTTTATTTTAAAATCCATAAATTAACTTTTTCCATTTTTTAGATTTTTATCCTAATAATTTGATTCCTAATTAGTTGCAACCTAGAAAAAAATTTAATATTAGGAGTTAATTAAATCCTGGATAGAAAATTGGTTCAACTCATTTAAATTTACTCAATGCTCTTACGAGTCTAGCAAAAAATAAAAAACTAAAAAATTGAACATAATTTTCCAAGAATGTAATCTTATTCTTAGTCTTGTTAGGAATTTTTATTTTGAGCTTAAACTTAAATTAAAGTCTAGTAACAATGAATTGTTTTCAAAAATTTTTATTTCTATTCTGTAATCAAAATTTAGATACACTAAAAAAATAAATTTTATTCTTCATCTCAAAATATAATTTCGAGTTAAAATCGATTATGAATGGACTATTTTTTTGAAGCGAAAATAAATCAAAAGCTATTCTCTACGCAAAATAAAATATTTATGCAGTCTTTATTTATTTAATAAATAAAACAAAATTTTAAAAATACTCATTATCAAATATTGATTATTTGAAATTTATAAATTGTAAGCTAGAATTTTTAGAACAATAAACTACTTTATTTTTCTCAATAATTTTTTAAACTAAAAGCTGAAATTCCTTGCTAAAATATAATTTTAATAATTGTATCCATTGAGTAGCTTTTGTGTATTCTTTTTGTATTTTCTGCATTCATTTGTTGCTTAATTATGTCCATTGATATATCTGGACGGGTTAAAAAGAAAGACTTGACCAATTTGATGTATGTCACAATGCTTTCCTTCAAAATAATTAAATAAAAATAAAAAACTTTAATTATTTTATGATAATTTTTGAAAAATAAATTCGAAAGTCAATTTAAATTGCTTAAACCATTCACTAAAAATTAAAAAAAAATAAAAAATTTAAATTTTAGGAGCATAGAAAAAAATTATCCAAGTCTACGCCTTTCTTTTACAATTTTTAATTTATTTTATCATCGCCGAATCTGGCGTAATTTTTGAAATAAATGAATATCAATAAACATTTATTCGCATCGCATTAGTAAGATATTCAATAATTATCTAAAAAAATTAAACTAATTTATTTAGTTCTTGCTACACATTTTTCAAACGAGCCTTTAGAATAAAAATAATTATCATCAATGTTTCTCTTTAGTCAAAGGTCTGTCACCCTAAGCAAAAAAAAACATTTTAGCTTGTTGTCGCTAAAATCGAGAATCGCAAAACTTACTACAATGTATTGAAGAGACACCTGAAGGAAAGATTTTAATTTATTTTAATTTTTTCTTAATTTTCCAAAATTTTCCTCTTTTTTTTTACTACTTTTGCATAAATTCTAATCAAATAAAAATAATTTAAATCTTATTTATTCATTTTGCTCAAAGAATCGATATTTTTCAAACAAATATCTTTAAAAAAATAAAACAATTTAAGGTTAATAATAAATATTTGAAAAAAGAAATTTAAAAAAATATATATAATTTGAGTCTAGACATTTAAATTACATCATAAATAGAGAAAAAAATAAGAAACAGGAAATTAATTGATGGAGCCGAGGCATCGCGTTCAAAGCTAACAAATTTTTCTTTCAAAACTATCAGTCACTCGCACACAAGCAGCTCGGGCTCTCTGTCCTTGTTCTGGACCACAGTGGCCAGGTTTTTGTTCGGCGCTGGTATGAACTTATTCGACGGACTGGTCAGCGTGAGCAAAGCAATTAAATGCGGTGAGACAGGTAAAGGCGAGGGTCTAAGGTCTATTCGGACCGATTGGCAACCACCATTGGACTCGGTTTTGTCATATAAAGTCTGCTTGAGCTTGGTCGAATAGTCGGTTTCTTCACCGTCCTTGGAACGCCTGACACTAATCGGATAGTTGCTTGTACAGTAATTACAATTGTAGAATCGCTGGCTGGTGCAAATGCATTTGTTCGGTTGAGATCTCGGTCGATTGTAGAATTTTATCCTTTGGTCATGTAGAGGACATTTGCATTGGGTGTCTATGTACAAATGGTCTTTTTTGGTTGACAAGTCCGACTCGGACAAACTGCTCGCTTGGTCCACTCTCTTTTCAATGAACACTTGTTCTTTGAATGCAAATGGATCCGATTGATCGTGCAAATTGGTGTCCATTCTAGAACATCTAAATCTGAAAAAAAGAACAAATCAGCATCAAGATCAGCATTTGGCAAACAATTCAAAATTGACCACAAAAGATTGGCAAACTCTAAAGCAGATTTAAATTTTTTTTTTAAAGAAAAATAAAAATCTATTTCTTTTTTTTTCTATGCTTTTAATTAACATAAAGTCTAGACTCGGTTGCAACTTGAAATTATAATTCAAATTTGCATGATAACTCATGAGCCTTGTGAGCGTATACTATTGCGTATATAAACTTTGCGGACGCCACCGGCACTCGAACACCACCAGACCCTTGTGAAGCAACAGTTGCAGCATCGTCTTTTAATTTTTTTTCGGATAAAAGTTGAATGCTGCAAAGCTTGTCAAATTTCAAGAATTTTTTACTTGACACTTTTCAACTGCTAGTCATATTTTAAAAAAAATTTAAAAAGAACCATGTTTAATTGTCTATGAAAGTTAATCCACCAACAAGTCTATAAAGCACCTCCACAATCTATTTTTATTCAAGCTTGGTTTGAAACTAGCTTCAGTTTGAATCGGAGTCGATCTTTCTTTGCATTTAGCTGAGAGAACTTACAAATGATGTTTGATATCACTTTTTCTTATATAAGAAGATTCGATTTTGTATTGTCTGAGGAGCTGCTTCACAATTCAATTTTTTTGTCTAGACATTACATTTAATTATTTCTAATAAATAACAAAAAAAAAACTTTTTTATTTAAATCTTTTTAAAATTCTGAAAGTAGTATGCTTGCTTGGAAAGAGATTTAGAAAAAAAAGTTGTAAAAAATTTCGTACCAGATTACAACCGTGTCTGATTAGAACAATAATTGGAATTTTTTTATTACAAGAAAATTTATTCTCTTCGAAACTCAATTCCCGCAATTAGTTTTTAAAATTTTGCAATTTTTTTCTTTTTCAAAAATTATCCAAACCAAAAAACTAGCATAGAGAAAAAACCTCTTAATATTGCTTAATCGTGCAAATAATAAGTCTAAATATTTAATTTTTTATCAAGACTATAGTCAAGTTAGACTAGTCTAGACTAAATTATTTAGCTCTTTAGTTAGATGTGTGCATTTTCTACAATTTGTACTAAAATTAGAAATGAGTGTGAGCTGAAGTTAGTCGTGGTCTATAAAGTAGACCGGCAGTTGGGCTCACTAGCTTAAAAAATATGAATACTGAAAAGTGAGTATTTTGTTAAAAAAAATTAGATTTGCTTTTTTTAGAAAAATAAAGCAAAAGCTTCAATTAATTATTACTTGAAGGAAATTCCAAAAATATTGATTAAAATGTAATTATAATGATCAGACATCATTTTTCTCTCCAAAAATAAACTTTCACATGATTTTCTCATCAGTTTGCCAGGTTTCATTTTAAAATTTTATTTTTTTGTTCCCCTAGAATTTTCTTAGTTTAAAAGTAGTGTGAAGTGGAAAAATTATGTAAATTTCATATTATTTGTCTAAAGATCCTTTGAATAGCGACTTAATAAAATAATATTGAGGTAAAAATATCATTTAAATTAATATAGACAAATAATTTTTGTTTCACATTTTGTTTGTT
The DNA here is from genome assembly GCA_016802215.1 of Brachionus paranguensis. NCBI lineage: Eukaryota > Metazoa > Rotifera > Eurotatoria > Ploima > Brachionidae > Brachionus > Brachionus paranguensis. The sequence continues at coordinate 1,285,753 of JAESIX010000008.1, read as the reverse complement.
AAACAACTCAACGCCTTAAATCAACATTAATTTAGAAAAATAAATTGTCAGATAGTTGCCATACTTGAATTATTTGATCACTGAAAAATTCCAAAAATTACAGTGAACAACATTTTTTTTAAATATTTAAAATATTTTGAAACTAAAATTTTAATTGCCTAGTAATAATAAATTAAAATAATCTTTTTTTTTTATTTTACCAATTTAATTTAATTTTTAATTTAATATATCGCCATTTTACTTTTTAACAAAATATTAATTAAATTTTTGAGAAAAATTTGAAAATATTTAATAAATCTACAATAATTTAATTTTTATTCGTTTCTTCTTTAAGAATTAAAATGTCACATGATTTTCTCATCTGCTGTCAAGTATAATTAAAAATTCATTTGAATTTGTGGTTTCCCGACTCTTTACTTTTCTATTTTGACTTTTTTACTTAAAGCTTTGTGGAGTATGAAAATTATGTAAATTTTATATTATTTTTTTAAAGAGTTTTTTAATGCCGATTTCTAGATTTGCTTTAAAAAGTCAGACAAATTATGAGGTAAAAAAATCAATTAGTTTGTTTAATATTTGTTGAACAACTCAACGTCTTAAATCATCGAAAATTCTTCAAAGAAAAATTGTGAATTAGTTAGCTGACCATATAAGTCTGAAAATTTAAAATCTTTAAAATTGGATGGATTTTTTTTTCCAATTTTTAAATTTGATTTTTATTACAAACACTTAAAATTCAGATGTCATTCTTGTATTATTACATCTTTGATTAATTCCTAGTTAAAGAATTTACAGCATTCTTCTAAAATATTTATTTATAAAAATGCTTTTGTTGAATTCATTAATTTTAAATAGAAATTTTATTTCGAATTAATTTTTAATTCGATTCCTTCTAATTAATTAAATTAATTAATTTCCTAATCTAATTTGAATCACAAAATTTCTAATTTTGATTTTTTTATTCTTAATTTTGAAAAAAATACATTAATGTATCAATATAACATATATTAATGTAAAGCTGTTTAAATTTTTTTTAAATTAATATACAAAAAATTTTTAAGAAAATTTAATTATTTTTGCTCAAAGTAGATATGATTTAAAAAAAATCGAATTTCCATCAGCTTAAATCAAATTTTCTCTCTTTTAATCTATTTTAAATTTATGTTGTTTCGGAAATACATCTTCAAAAATTAAATTCTTTACTAAAAATAACATTTTTTTTCTGATGTGAAATTTTGCCAAATTAATGCTCTAGAAATACAAATTTTAAAGTTAAAATTGTTATCTTTATTATGAACCTAGATTCTTTCAATTTAAATTTTTTGTTCAGTTAATATTCAAAATCAAATTTAAAATTTAAATTTTGTCTCTCTAACTTTTGGTAAAATCTTTGTGAATAATTTTTTTAAATTTTAAAATTTCGAGAATTATTAACTCGCAATTAGCTTAATATTTTCTTGGTTGATTTCCTAATTCTTTCGACTGATAGAATATTTTGGAAACATCAAACAAACAATATTTTTTTTAGTATAGCGTTTTATGCTCATTTTAAAATCTGATTTTTGTATATCATATTTGAGAACAAAATAATTTTAATAGCTTTTGTTTTTCAAATTTATTCAACAACTTACCAAGTCAGGCGAAAAGAGATGTCTTTCAATTTAATTTTTACATGTTTTATCTCTAAGTTTTTAAAATTCAAATCAGATAATCATGAAAATTCTAAAAATAAGATTTTTCATAGTAAAAATGATCTTTATTTTATTCATTTGTTTAGAAAATGCTTGGATCTTTTATTCATCTAAAAATATTAGTTTAACTAAATTATGAAAAATAATTTGCTAACTTTTTCAAAAAAATTAAAAATTAATTTTAGTCATAACATACAGAATTTTTTGATAAAAATAAAATTTTTAGTACTATCCTGGACTAATTATTTTTGTCATGAATAGATAAAATAACTATTAAAAATTTTTTAGAAGAAGAAGTTCATGCTTAAAATTCTCACTTCTCATTCCTCAAGTGCTTAATTCGTGTTTAGTCTATAAACATTTTTTAAATAAAATTATCTTAAAAAACATCACATGATTTAAATTAATAGTAGTTTCCTTGTTATCACTTTTAAGCTGTCAAAAATTCTTAACTTATAAAAGTTTTGCCATCCAGCTACAAATACTCAAATAATTTTTTAATGAAAATTTTTAGGACCACTTTGCGTCATCATCATCATTGGGATTTTAAATTAATTACTAAAACAAAATCAATATTTAATCTAAAAACAAAAATAAAATAAAATTTGAGTCTAGACACTAAATTACATAATACTGATAAAACAAATAAAAAACAGCAATAAGATTCAACAAGTTGAGGCACTCTTTCGGTTATTTTTAATTAATAATTTTTTTGATAAAAGCTTAAGAACATAAGGGAACCAAAAGCTTTAGGCTGGCACGAAGGCGTTTGGGTCACAAAAATCCTCGGACGAAATCACACACTCAAGTTCCTTAAAACTAAAAACTTTGCCATTCACACATTTATTCAATGCTAAAATGGCATATTTTTGGTCCCAATTTTCGCAGATCTTATACTTGGTGCAATCGTTACCAGCGGCATAGTACCCAAATCCATATTTACAATCATAAAGTGAGAATATAATGGAATTTTTGAGGACTCTTGTTCTGTAAATGTTCACGAACAAATTTGGATCTCGCATGAAACCAGAATTTTTTCTCATATTTTCTAAAATTTTCATGTCATCTTGCACCAACATCTGAGATCTTGTCTCTTAAAAAAATGAAATAAATTTTTTTTAGAAAAAAAATATTTTCTTGGTGAAATAATTTTTAGACATATTATACATATTACGCAATTATAATCTTTTTTATTTATTGATTTTTTTCTAAATGAAGCTAGAGCTTGCCTGCGTGCATGTGAGTAATTAATTATTTAGGCTTTAGACTGATTAAACCATGGCTTAAATATGAAATTTTACCATGAATATCTGTCTGCTTGGAGTCATCTTCCTTCATCAATACCAAAGAGCTAACAATAATAGATTTTTCATCCTGACTTAACTCATCATTTGAATTTCTTAAATCTTTTTCAATTACTGTTTGTGCTTCCATTACCAGGGGCAAATTTTTTTTTTTAGACTTTGGCGTCCCAATAAATTCATCTAGAAAAATAATTAAAAAAGTTGTCTCTTCAATTAAAAAAATTCCACTTTTTGGCCGATCTGCTTTTCGGCAAATGAAATGTTGCTTGGCGTTGCAGTCACATGGTCGCCAAGTTTTTTCTCTCAGACGGAAGCATCCACAGTTCATGTATTCACTTGAGCCAGGACTTTCGGTCCAATTGTTGAACACAACCTGAGAAAATATTTACCAAGCATTTTTTGGTTAAGTCGGAAAATTACCGATTGATTGGTATGATACCACATCCAGTCATTGGACTTCTTAAGCGCCCCGAGCCAGGCAAATGGCTTTAGATTGAATCGGTATCTGAGAAGAGTGTCAATGAACTCTTGAATTCAAATTAAATCTTCAAAAATCATGGATAAATAAGAGATACCATTTATTTTCTCATTTTCGTGTTCATTATTTATGTAGAGTAGTTCCCCTCCGTAAAAGTTGCATGACATCTTAGCATGGTTCCAGGTTTTGATATGTGAGTTGAGAAGAAGACATATATTGTCATCAATTTTTTCCCACGGTGACAAACAGTCTTGAAATTGCTCTGATATTATTATTTTTTTTGGCATATGGTAGTTTAATTTACCGTTCTGAGCGTTGGTAGATTTTAAGATACCAAAAATAATAAATAAAAAAGCGAATTTCATTTTTTTTGCAGATAAAAATTATTTTAAAAAATTAAAATTTTAATCTTTTTGATTTTATCAATGATTATACAGATTTAAATAAATGAAAAATTTAAAAAGAAGTGAAGGTTGAAAATAAATAAAAGCTTAAAAAATTTTTTTTTATTCAATTTGGATAAAAAAAGTTATCCTCCGGCAGGTATCGAACCCGGACTGCATGCTCAAAGCACAAATTCAAGCCACTAGACCATATGAGGCCTATTATAATAAAAAAAGAGATTTAAATTTTTTATGATAAATTTTATTTAAAATTAATTTGAAAAAAAATGGATTTTTTGGATGAAATCTTCAAAAATTTGACTCCCATGCCAAACTTAACAGGCAGTACTTCAGTCGTAGAAAAGCTGAATCTAAATTTAGATCAGGTGACCTGCGACAAACAAAAACTAGAAAATTTAATTGACCAACAACGCAAACATCTGATTCAACTTGAAGAATTGTAATTTAAAATTTTTATTTAAAAAAAAATTCAATTAAAATTGTCAAGATTAGATTTGGTTTCAAAATCGGAAGAAACTTTATTGAAAATAAAAAAAAATTTCAAATGTCAAAAATGCTCAGGTGACTTGATAAAGCAGGACAAAAAAATAGACGAAAAAAAATTTGACCAAGAATTCAAGAGTAAACTTGGAAATCAAAAAAAGCCAACAAATAAAACTGAATCTCATACATTTGATAGATTACAAAAAATTTTAAATGACTGCACAAAAAAAAAACCTGAGAATAGTGCCAAAAAATACCAATATTCCATAGAAAACAAAGGAATTCAGATACACAGGTCCAAGCCTCATCCACAGCTGGAACCTTTTGACTTGACAAAATTTTGCCTAGTCAAACTACACATGAACGAGGCTCCAGTTGGCGATTTTAATTCGATCAAAGAATGGACCCTAATCAAAACAATTAAGAGAAACACGTCTTTGGAGTCCAAGATGGCTAAACGTAATGAAAGCAAGCTGAATCAACTGAAGCAAACTTTGAAACCGGAAGAATTGTCAAGGCTTACCAAACGAAATTTGGTCAGCGACATGCACTCAATGATGAACTATGATTTTTGTAATAACACATATGGTTTTAAAGAGAAGAAACCAAGGAAGGCAAAGAAAAAGATCGAAACAAATAAAACTTTGGGCTGTGTTGACAAAAATGATGATCTAATGATGGAACTGTACGGATTTGAGACCGAAAATAAAGAAAATGAAACAGCAATTGACGTAGATGATTTATACGATGATTTAAATGAAAATCCTGTAATCGATTTAAATGAATTTGATTTGAAAAATGGTGATGATGAAAAAATAGCTGAAAAAAAACCAACTCAAATTGATGGCAAAGAGATACAGAAAATTTTGTCGCCTAAAAAAGAATTCAAAAATTTGGACATGGCAAAAGCTGTCAAACAGGATGCTTACTCACGGAGGAAAAGTAATGATGGACACTTGACAAAATCAAGCATTAGACGACCAAGATCTGGCTCCAGGTCAAGGAAAAGATGGCGATCACCATCGTTTTCAAGATCAAACTCAAAAAGAAGAGAAATGAACAAAAGCCATGATGATCGAAAGTATTATAGTAAATATGATGATCATAGATACAAATACAGCAAAAAATAAATAAAAAATTAATTTGAATACTTTTTGAGTATAAACAATCTTTTTTTAAATTCTAGATAATTTTTGTAAAATAAACTAAGGAAGAATTAATTTTTTTAGAGGAAATCTATGTTGAATTCAAAATTTCTTAGTATGTAGTTAAATATTAAATTAATTTGCTGAATCATTATTGATTTAAAATTAAATTTTAATTAAACATGATTAATAATTACCTAATAGTAGTTGAAAAATGGCTTTTCAAATGGAAAATGAAAATTTCTATTAAAAAATCATGTGATATGATCTTTGAGAAAAAAACTGATGCTAAAATCAATCTTGACCTTGAAATTAATAATGGAAATTTGAATAAGACATTAGACTCAAAACTTATCTAGTCCAATGGTGGATGAATTAAAAGAGCGCTGCAATTCAAGGCTTAATATAATAAAGTATCTCTCAAATAGGAAATGGGGTCTAAAACCAAAAACATTAGGCAATCTTTACAAATCGTTGATAGGATCAATCTTGGATTATTCTTTTCCTTGTTTAAATTCATTCTCACAAACTAACATCAAAAAAAATACAAGTTATTCAAAATTCAGCAGTTCGATCTATTTTGAAGCTGAATTATAATACCCACTCCAATATCTAGTGTTGGTAATCGACTCCAATCGATTGGGAAAATTCGAAAATCGACCATTTTTTTTGTCGATTATTAAATCGATTAATTTATTCTAGTTGATTATTAAATCGACTAATTTATTTTAGTCGAATATTAACAAAATGATGGTAATAACAGAAAATTTATAGAATATTTATTTATAATTTGGTATATTTATTTTAAATCGTTTTAAATTTATCTTTTTAAATATTTTTAAATTTTTTGAATATTTTTTTTAAATAATAAGAAATTAAATAATTTCAAATAAATCGTTAAATTGTAAATTTAGTCAATTTTCTAAAATATATTTAAAGACTTTAATGATAATAAAAGAATATCTTTGCTAATTAAATACTATTTATTATAACTATTAAATTATAACTATTAACATAATAACTATTCATTTCGATATAAATTAGTCTATTTAATATTTAACTAAAAAAATTAGTCTAATTAATAATCAACTAAAATAAATTAGTTTATTTAATAATCAACTAAAATAAATTAGTTTATTTAATATTCGACTAGAATAAATTAATCGATTTAAAAGTTAGTCGAATAATAAATCGATTATTGATAATCGATTGCCAACACTACCAATATCATGCACCAAGACACCTTCAATAAACTTGAACTACTAACAGTTTCAAGTTTCGAATCTTTGAGTTGAGTGAGAGATATGTCAGAGCAGGATTGAGTCATTCTGTTCCACTGGTCATCAGACTGGTGGAAGAATATAGAGAAGGTTTTGAATCAAGATATATCGAATATCCAACTCCATTGTGTAATTGCTTCCTAACAATATCTTCTTTTTTTCCTGAACTATCAAATATTTAAACATGTCTAACCTCTACAGTGGTTCTTGCTAAAGTGAAACGTTCCGTTCCTGAAAGAGGAACGGAATGGAGACGAATTCTTAAAAAAAAGCATTCTCATTCCATTCCCTTTCCGGTCCATCTTAACAAATCAATCCATTCAATCCATTCAATCCATTCCGTTCCATTCCATTCTTACCTTTCCGTTTTAAACGAAAAAGTTCAGGATTATTTAAATTCTAAAAACACAGTTCAAAAAATAATTTTAATATAAATTATTTTATTGACTGAATCAACTAAGTGTTTTAACTTTCATTTAAAACGTAAAGGTAAGAATGGAATGGATTGAATGGATTGATTTGTTAAGATGGAACGGAAAGGGAATGGAATAAGAATGCGCCTCCATTCCGTTCCTCTTTCAGGAAAGGGACGTTTCACTTTAGCAAGAACCACTCTAGCTATTTCAACATATCGTTTAAATCAAAGATTTATTTTAATATCTAAAGATAAACTTTCTGGATAGAAATGATATTTTGAATTGATCATCAACTTCAAGATGCCCTCTCTTTAATTCATTTTCTTTTACTTTCAGCAAGTCAATAAAATTATTATTTCAAATAAAATATACTAAACAAACTGTAATGATTTCAAATCTGTATTCAGATTTACATTCCCAAAAAATGTATTAAAAGATATACTAATTAGCTCAAACAATAATTAATTAAAAAATTAGAAAAAAATAATAAAAAATAAATTAAATAAATTTTTTTCTAACCTTATATAAACTTTTTTGTCCCAAAAATTTACAAAATAACAAAAGAATCTTTTTTTTATTTTAATACATTACATATCCTAAATAAACTGAAAGTTTAAAAATTAAATAAATACTAAAAGATAATTTGTTAAAATAATTTCAAAGTTTATTGAAAAATTTAAATCTTTATTCTTTTTAACAATTAAAATTTTTTCAAGCACAAAACATTTAAAAATTTTTGAAATTTCTTTTTTAAATCATTCCATTGAACTAAACAAAAGTTTTTCTATTATTGTCATTCTAAAAATTCAAATATTTTATTTTATCACTTTTAAATACTAATCGATTCATTGATTGATAAATTATCTTTAAATGATTAAGTATTCGATAATAATAATTGTCCCGTCTTTAGACCCCTTAATTAGACACTTTGGCAAATAAAAAAAAGGCAAGTCAACGAATTAAAATTTTATTATGATAGAGATAAAATAAATTTAATAAGACTATTTTAACGATACTTTTTTTAAATATGATCGAACATTATATAATGTGAATTTTTTTTCAGTAATCATTTTTGATCATGTTTTTTGTACATAAACTAAAGCGTACATATTACTTAATATAAAAAATAAATATTTCAAATTTCAAAAAAAAAAAACTAAATTTTAAATCAAAGAAATTAAAAAAGATGTCTCTTAAAAGTATTTTAAATGAACAAATAGTCGATTTCAATTTTCATTCTTGATTAATTACTAGATCTGGTAACGTTTGTGGCAGGAGGCTGTGGAATAGTTGGATCCGGTATAGTGGGATCATTGGCCCAAAATGGAGCCAAAGTCTGGATCGCAGCAAGAAACGAATCTCGTTTTGAAGAACTTAAAAAATCAGTCCCGGAGCAATTCCACTCTAATTTAGCTTTTCAAATAGCTGATCTGGCTAACGAAACAGATTGTCTTCGATTAAAAGACAAAATTTTGGGTACTGATGGACAGCTGAACCATTTGGTAGCAAGCATGGGAGGATGGCGAACTGATGGTCCTCTAAGCACATTGTCGGTAGATAATTACTTAAATGGAATGAAGGAGTTAACTCTTCCGCATTTTGTTGTGTACAAAACATTTTCAAAACTTTTATCCGAAACACCCAACTCTTCTTACATATTCATTACTGGGGGAAGCGGTGAAGCAAAATTTTTTGATCCCAAAGCTAGTCTTTTGCCAATAAAAGCCTCGGCTATGTATGGAATGTATGTATCGGCATGTAGTGAATACAAAGGTAACAAAAATATGGCTTTAAATGAGCTAAGATTGTTCTTTTGGATTAGGCGTAAATCGGACAGCAGTTTTGATCCAAAGAGAGCACAATTTGAAGTCGGACACGACTATGTTGGCAAATTTATTCCCAAAATAATTCTCAGACATAAATCGGAAGTGTTGAAAGTTCAGACAAGAAGTGTTGGTGATGAACTTTATAAAAAATTGTAAAAATTAGATTTTTTGCCAAGATTTTCTTTTTGAAAAATAAAATTTTTATTTATTTAAAGATATGTATTTAATAAACATTAAATAATAAATTTATTTTTTTTTATTTTTATTTAATCAAAGCCATATTTGCTTTTTTATGGAAATGGAAATTTTGAAGAAAGTTTATTTAGAGAAAGTTTTTTTTTTAATTCCTGAATTTTTCAAGAACTTCATGGTCTACAAAGTCTAAGTCTTTGGCAAAGTCGAAAAATACCGAAAAGACTGAGGTTACGGTCTTTAGTTTGACTTCAATCTTCAACAACTTGAAATATGGCATCCATAGTGCCCCTACCTGGAAGAAAACCATATTGGCAGATTTTTTTCCAAAGTGGTTTCATGAAGTTTATGATGTATCTGGCCAAGATTCGTTCGAACACTTAAAAAGGCAAGATGTAAGTGAAATCGGGTGGTAGTGTGCAGGTTCTTTCAAGGTGGCGATTTTTGGTATTGGCACAGTATTTATGTTTACCAATGCAGTATTCGACATTGTTTATAGTAAACAGAAGAGGTGCTTCAGTGTGGGGTGTATTACCAGAGTTGGTCAAGCCATGTCTGGACTTTGACATTAAATTTTATTTTTTTAAGATATTTTTTTTTAGTTTTTTGGTTTCATTTTGTTAGAGAAAATGATTCTTTTCGATTAAAATTATGTTCATTGGTAATAAAAAGTTTATTTTTAATATTATTTATTTGTTTTCAAAATCTTCTTCTTTAATGAAACTTAAATCTTCAATTTTAAAGTCAATTTCAGACTTTTCACCATTTTGACTTTGACTTTTGACCAACTCTGTGTTTTACTTATATATTGCATGATATCTGGTTGCTTTTTGTTACCCCAGACTAGGTGATCAATCTTGGTCTTATATTTTAGGTGAGGGGTATTGGTCACCTATCACTATAGACCCGGTTATTTTCCATAAATATGTAATGTTATGTCCTTTTAAAGGTAGATTTTTTTACATAATCATATTTTTTTTAATAATTTGTATTTTTTTTAGACAAATAATGTTTTGGTACCGCTATTTGATAAAAACTCATCTAAATTAGAAGCGGGTGCAGCCAGTCGGGGTTTAGGGTTTAGGGTAAACAGAAGGTTAGGGTCTTTTTAATAAATTAGTCTTAACTTTAATTTAGGTTTATTTTTATTAAAATCAGCGGTGAGGAAAATTATGGGTCCTTTTTTTTACACTCAAGTTACCTTTATTAGACAATGATAATTTTTTATTTTTCAATGACAATTTTCTCAAGCAATGTTCGGAGTCGTGAATTTCAAAAACAAATTGAACAAAAATTCCCCATTTTTTGATAAATTAAAACTAAAGTTAAAAAAAACATAAAAAAAATACTGCAACACACTTTGTTGCACCTTTTTGCCTAAAATAAAAATTTTATTTTATTTTTTTTTAGTAAATCAATTTAAATCTTATTAGTATAATATTTGTTGTCTTTTTTTGAGATTAGAAAATTTGTTTTAGGTAAAAAAGCTGCTACAAAGTATATGCACTATGTTGCAGTATTTTTTTTTAATATTTTTTTTAAACTTTATTTTAATTTATCAAAAAAAGAATTATTTATGTTCAATTGGTATTTTAATTTCACAATACCCAATGTTCTGTATTAAAAAAAAATTAAATAGAAAAAAATTTGGAATATCAGCTTTTGATAAACCATTAATCACCTTTGTCTAAAAAAAATTTTCTTAATTCCAATTACCCGCTTTTTTAATAATAATTAAATTGAGTAAAAAAAATAAAATAAAATATTTTGATTAAAAAAGAATTTTATTTTAAAATCAATGATTTACCTTTCAGTTCATTAAATTATCATTACAAAAAAAAATGATGAGAATTACTGCAGTTTGTGCACGTGACTAAGTTCTGATTTTACTTGAACAAAAGTTAAATAAAATTTTCGAATTTGTGCAAAAAAAATGCAAATTAATAAATTTTGATAATTAATTTCTAAATTCAAAGACTAATTCTCGAAGAAATTTTAGAATAATTTTTGAAAGTAGTTGGTTTGAAAAAAGGAAAATGAGCGTTTCTATGGGTCAATTGGTTAACGATGCCAAAGAGCTGGTAATGAGACTAAAAGAGCGGGAGAAAAATGTCGACCAAGTAGTCGTTCAATCTAACGCTCTAGCCAAAAAGGTCGACGCAATTCAACAAGTATTGTTCACCTCAAAACCAAAAGTGTCATTTCATCTGATTCTTTTTTTAAAGCTCGAGAATGAGTTCATCAATCTGAACGAAAAAGGAAACCACAGGTCCAAAGTAGCTGTCCTTTCAAGCATTCAAAAAGAGAACAAAGTTATAAAGTAGTTATTTTTAAAATATTAATTTATTTTATTTAATATTTTTTTAATTTTTAATTTAAAAGGCTATTACAACAAGAGAATGAAGAGTTAAAGGAATCGCTAAAGGAGCACCAGAGCGTGCTAGAATTCATCATGGCCAAATATAGGGAACAAATGCTCAAATTGGTTCAGCTTAAAAGAGAACAAGAATTGTGTGAAAGTGTTTTCAAGTCAGCTATATCACAGGTAGTTGAATGTTTAATTTTTGTGGTTAAAAATTGGGCTAATTTTATATTCCCAAGACATTACAGGACAAAATTTCTCAAATATCCGAAATGACAGAGGTGATGCAAAAATCAATTGAAATAGATGATAAAAACGCCAATGCTTACGAAGAAAGACTGACTATGCTCGAGATAGAGAACCAAGGCCTGAAGGAACTGCTTAAGATAAAAAACACATATGGTGTCAATGCTGGCGCTGAGTAAATTATGTAAATCCAATTCTTGTTTGAGCAAATGGTTAAACAAGCTTGATTCAGCTTCTCTGACGAAGCTATTGTGTTTAATTTAATTTTAGTTAAGAAAGCTTGTAAAAATATTGATTTTTCTTCTCTTTTTTTCTCTTTTTTTTTGAATTTATATTTTATTAATTTTTTTTGATAAAATTAAAATAAAAATTTGATATTTATTTGGTAAAAATCGATTTTGTAACAAGTTGTCTCAGTTGTCTCTGCGGTCTCGAAAATATTTTTGAATAAAAAAATAATCATTAAAAACATCTAATTAATTTAGTTTAAATTTTTGATGATGTATCAATTCGTTTAAAAAATAATTAATAGAAAATTAATTTAATCATCATAAACTCGGAGTTATTAATTTTTATAAAAATATTTTTTCATTGAAGCTTTGTAATATTTGAATAAAAATTTTTTTTATTAAAATATTTTAAATTATGGATAAAATTAAATTAATAAAATTAATTTTGAATATTAAATTGATTTGTGATTTTTTTTTGTTTTAACTGAACCGAGAAAAAGAAATTTCAAATTTATTTAAAAAAAAATCTTATTAAAAAAATTTAAAAATTAATTTTTTTAAATTTCATAATGAGAAATTTTGATTTAAATTTAAATTTTTTTAAAGTATAATTTTAAAATAAAAATTGGTATAAATTTAACGTTGAACAAAATTTTGAGTAAACATTTTTCAATTTATTTTTATTTTTTGTTATTATTATAATTTATTTGTATTATCTGTGCAGAGCTAAAGCTCCTTCAGATTAAAAATAAAAAAAAATAAATAAAAAATAAAAAAAATCAATAAAATATAATAAAATAAAAATGTAGATAAAAGTAAAGTAAGTTAAAATATAAAATAAAAAAAACAGTAAAAAATATTTTATTCTATAAAAAAGACTATTTATTAGATATAAAAGATGATTTCTGATAGCAATTTTTTACAAACTCTGCTAGTGAATCTATATTAAAAGTCAATTTTAATTTGAAATTAATTAAAAATAATTCAATTATAAAATTGAGACATAAAATAATTAAAATTTCATCAAAAATCAAACATCTTTTATGTTTTATGCAAAAATTTAGTTTATAAAAATTATTTAAATAATAAGTGTTAAACGATTTAAAGTCTTTTATTAATTAATTTTTTATGTAAATACTCAATTAAAAATTAGTTGTTTATTTGTTTCACGCAAATTATTTTAAAATGATTCAGCTTCTTCAGATTTAATTTTTTTAATAAAGCTAGTCAAAATATTATTTTTTTAAACTCGAAAAAAATTAGATATTTATTAGGTAAAAATCGATTCTGTAACAAGTTGTCTTAATTGTCTAAACGGTCTCGAAAAATTATTTGAATTAAAAAATAATACGTAAATTATGAAAAACATTAGGTTTATTTTTGTTCGACTGTCACTAAGTAAATATTTATTATTAATAAAAGTGAAAAATAATTTAGCCAGCCATGTCACCAATAGTCAAAATTTATCAAAATCAAATTGTCTTTAATTAGTCAAGCAATTAAATTGTGAACAGGATTTCGAAAATAAAAATAAAAATTAATGAAGATTAAGAAAATGTTTTTATGATTTTTTGATCTTTTTTTAATGTTAAGCTTTTTTTAATCAATTTTATGTTGAAATTTTGAAATTTAAAAATAAATTATTATTATCGTCTTTATTTGCCATAGCACAAAAAAAATTTCAAAAACGAATTAAATCTCAGAAATAATTTTCTATTTATTATATTTACTTCTTAAAAGTTGAAAAAAAAATAATGGGTCTAATGCTAAGTATTCTGAATGCATTCGCAAGCTTTTTCGTGTCTACAAAGTACGCTAGTACAACTCTTGACAAAAAATACCACAAATCATGTCGCAGCACCAACCCAAACAAACTCATAAGTTACCAGAGCAAAATTGATAATTTAAAGTCATCAGAAATAGTTTATGTAACCAAATTGAAAAGGGATAAAAATAAAATTAAAAATTATCTTTTGTAAAATAGAGGACACATGTTCCGGATGACAAAGTAGAATGGTGGGTCAATTGGCCACAATACCAACCAGTGGATTATACTTCACCAAGATTGATTAGAGATAAACCAGCTTGGGCTGATGTTCAAAATCCACTTGATATCAAAAATTGGAACATGATTGATGACAAAACAGATAGACGCAGTCACGTGGGCTGCTATGAACTAAGTGACGGAATTCCGATGAATCCTTGCGGAAGAACTGGCATCAGTGGTCGGGGCCAGCTTGGCAAATGGGGACCTAACCATGCTGCTGATCCAATAGTCACCAGGTAAGCTCAGAGGTCGACAAATGCACAAAAATTTAACTATTTTGTCAAGATGGAAGCGAGATGAGCAAGGAAATAAAGTTTTTGATGCAGAAACACACAGGCCAATTTTGCAGTTTGTTTCCATTCGGCGTTTGGACACAAATGAATGGGCAATTCCGGGGGTATATTTGGTACAACTTGTAGAGGAAATAATTAAAAAAATTTTTGCTAGGGTATGTGCGATCCGGGTGAAAAAATATCCCAAACTTTAAAAAGAGAATTTATGGAAGAAGCCACCGATTGCCTTGGAAAAAATTCGTCATCACGTGACCAAATCGAAAATCATCTCAACCATCTTTTTGAGAAAGGAGTTGAAGTAAAAGAGGAAATTTTTTTTTCATTTGAACAAAATAAAATTGATAAGTAGATATTCCGCGGCTATGTTGACGACCCTAGAAACACTGACAACGCGTGGATGGAGACTATAGCCTACAATTTTCACGATGAAGACGACACTGTGTTCAAAGAGTTTTCGCTGAGTGCAGGAGATGATGCCGGAAGCGTTACTTGGATGGACATAGACCAAAAGCTTAAGTTGTATGCCAGTCACAAGAATTTTGTCCAAAAAGCTGCTGAATTGCACAATGCTCATTGGTAATCCGCTACACTTAATTGCCTTTTTTATCAGGACCCTATTTTAGACTCGATTGATTTCGACGTCTTGATTTAGAAACTTTTATTTTTAGGTGCTTGATTTATATGAAACTTATTTAATTTATAAATCGCCAATGCTATCATAGAGTAATATTTAAATAAATTTATTTTATAATTTTTGTCTTTTCAATGCTATTTTAAAAGTTAAAAAAAATTGTTTGAAATTTAAAGAATTTTTAAATTAAATTTGTTTATTTATTTATTAATTACTATGAACTAAACCAAGATTTAAAAAAGATAATCACTAAAGATTGTTTGATATAAAGCGGATTTTTAATATCAGCCCAGACTGGTTTATCTCTAAAAATAAATCTTAGTTTTGTCCATATTAATTTGAATAAAAATTAAAGAATAAAATTCATTTTTTATTTTATAAAAAAAATGTAGGCATCAGTCATTATAAAGCTGTATTTTAAGCCTGCATTATTTCTATTTCAGATTTTATAGTAAAATTTTATGTGACTAAAACAAAAACAAAATAACATTGTAAAATTATTAATAGATAAAAAAGATAAATGCTTGTTGTGTTTATCAAAATAGAGAAACGAATTTTATGAAAATAGTAAGAAATTTTTTAAAATATTTATTTATTGGATTAAATAAACCTTCTAGAAAGAAAAATTAGTTTAAAAAAATTAAGTATTCACAAAAAGGAAACAAGAATAAAAAAAACACAAATAAAAAAGGCTCCAGGGGAATTACCAAATGACTAATAAATTAAATGGTAAGTTAAAGAACAATTTTTGGTCATACTTCAAAATCCCTGATTTATCAATTAAATGAATATCTTTAATCTCAAATCATTTCTCCCAATGTTAAGTTGATACATTGCCAATAATTCATAAGACAGACTAAAGAGGCAATACAGTGATACTACGATAAATGTATCTTACGTAAATTTACCAAATTTTATTCAAAATAAAAATTGTCTAAAAAAATCAATTTTTTAAATAATAATATGAGTTTGTGGGTTTTATAAATAGATTAAATATTAAGTATTGAATAATGGTTCAAATTTTATTCTTAATCTAAAAATATTATATAATTATCATTGGAAAAAAGCTTAGAAAACAGTCCAACTCTAATCAATTTTTTTTCAGTGTCTTAAGATGGATTGTTTCCTTTAAATCAAAAATTTCATGAAAGTAAGATGTTTTTTAAGGACTAGAAGCACAAAATTTTTTTTCGGTTTCTTTTGATCCAAAATATTTAAAGAAAAAATTTAAGGAGTTTTACAGAGTAATAAGTTTTTTTAAGGAAAAAGATAAAATCGACATAATTCAAAAAAATATTTTTTATTGAAAAATTTGCTCATAATTTATGAGGATTTTAATTTTTTTAAATACGAGTTTAATAAAAGACTGGTTTGGTTCTTTTAACGAAAATTGATGCAGTGTTAAAAAAATTGATTAATGCAAGTTTAATGAAAATCTGGATAGATTTTAAATATCATCAAAAATTAATAAATTTTCAAAAAATATTAAAATTAATTGCATTATCATGAATTGATCTTGGATAAGCGTTAAAATTTTGTGTTTAATTTTTAGTCTTTTAAGATAGAAATTCTTCATTCAAATGCTTACTTAATTGCTACTTATAAAAAATTTAATTAGAAAAAATATTCTTTTAAATAATTAATTTTATTTTTTATGTTTTTTATGAATAAATGAGCGCTTGTTTGATACACGCAAAACTCCTGCATCTATGAAATGATTTAATTTCCCCGGTGTAGAATTCTATTATTATTACCACTATTAAACAATTTTTAGATTCGGTTTTTTATTAATTTGATTACCTTTGTGGGTTTTTTAAACTCATTTTAGTTTCAGAAAAGTGTATTACAGTTTCGGAGAAAGTGAAGCTAAGCGTAATAGAGCAGAGTTGTTTCAAAGTCCCAAACTAAAGTCCAAGTACGGACTTTTTTTTAAGTCCGGACACATGAATTTTTTGCCATTCTGGGTAGTTATTGTGGCGGCTAGTTAAACCCTTAAAATTCTGAAATTTAAAACTCTGTTTTTTTCAATTGTCTCTTTTATTTATGTATATGGTGAATTTTTGATCTTTAAATAAAAATTTTCATAAAATTTTGATAAAGCATAAAAAAATCATTATTACATCAAACATAGAATATTTAGTTTTTAAATGTCATAAAAAGAAAATAAAACATTCTTTGTTACATTAGAATAAATAATTTTTAGTCTATGATATAAATATTCTAAGGATTACATAATAAAAAAGTTGTTGAATTATTTGAAACTAAAAACTGATTTTTTGAAAGAATTTTTTATAATCAAAACCAAACATTTAACCATCAAGAATTAAACTTAAAAAAATAAAAGAAAATAATCAAAAAATAACCATGGCAGCACAATAATTAATCATTTCATTAGAATGAAAGCTTTAATCTATTTAATAATCAATTCAAATTTGCGTCGATTTGGTTTTAATTAAATTCTTTAAATCATTTTAAATTTTTTTGATTTATAAATTTGATCATTTTTTTAAACGCAAAATATATTTTTTGTTAAATTTTATAGAGAAAATTTCAAAATTCTCTACTGAGAGTTTTTCTCTATTTAATGACTAGTCATCGTTTTAAAAAATGTCAAATTCTCATATTTTTTGAACAAATTTTTAAAATAATTAAAATTTTAAAATAAATTACTTTTTTTAAATTGAGTAAATTTCATATTTTTCTTTAACAAAAAAGTAATTACTAATTAAAATTACTTTTTTTTTTTAGAAAATATTTTGGATTAAAATAAATTAAAAAATGCTTGGTGTTTCTAGTGTTAAGATTAATTTAATTTTTTTACTTTAACTCTCAATAATTCATTCCCTCCGTTCTTCTTGTTTTCGAGTTGAAAAATGTTTTGGTCTTCATATCACCTCATAAACTTTAGCTTTCAAATTTCTGTAAAGATCTTCGATTATTTTCGATCATAAGATCTTCGTTTATGAGTTGAAATTACTATCCATCTGGTCCAGTAGTGTTTCCAAAATTGGATTATTATTTTTCTCTTCTTTCGCCGTTTTCTCTTGATTAATCACTTGTTTGTCCTGAGTTGCAATCATAAGTTTTTCTTTTTTATCTTTTACTACGGTTTTACCAAAACCTTCCAATTCATATTGCTTCGCATACTTGATGGCTTTTGTCATATTTATTGGTTTACGTCCTCTAACCCGTTTTTCAATTTCTGGGTGAAGTGCACCGACAATATGCGAGACACTAAGTTGTTCTCTATTACTATCGTCAAGACCTGGGTACGCCTTTTAGACCATCGATTTAATTTTAAATCCGAAAAAGTTAATGTCTTCATCAGGTTTCTTTTTGATCCTATTCAACTGGATCAGTTATTTGTCTGGAGTCTAGTAATCAAACATTTTTCTTAATTCCTGCAGAATTTTGTCACACGAATCTACATTATCCGGTGAAAGACTATCAATCAATTCACGAGCTTTACCTCCTAAAAAAGAGATTAGTAATTTGACTTTGTAGGGTTCATTATTAAGTCCAAAAGTTCGCGTTTTGAACTCATGAAGCCATTGCGTTAAGTTTTCATCATTTCCTGTGAACACACGCATCGATATTTGTGGTGGCAATTGGATTAAATTTGAGTTGGAAAGATCAGTCGAGTCGTCTAATCTGCATAAACGTTTGGCAACAGTTGCTAATTTCTGTTCTTCTCCAGTCCTAGTAGGCTCGCCAAGATGTTGCCAGGTGAATGGTCTCCCACGTTTAGGTGCCATTTGTAGTTGAAATGTATTTAAATAACAAAAATAACTATTTGATCAAGAATCTTTTATTATAACTTATACACCACAAATATATACAGAGACATATTATTCTTGACTGACTGACTGATTATATGTTTTTGTGATGGTGGTGAGGGTTGATTAGCACAATTGAATTGTGCGCACCGCCCGTCATCGAATCACCGGACTGCTTTAAGGCTCGGCCATTTTCAACCCGTTATTATTTGATTCTTTGATGTTTGCTGTTGTATTATGTTTATTGTTTGTTTGTTTTTGTTTTTTGCTTAATTTGACTTATTGGATGAGTGGAATTGATAAACCGGTTAGTGAACAGTCCTATCGATCAATTTGTTGACACTGTTCATTGTAACGAAGGACAAGACCATAAAGCGCACTACAACAGCCAGTAATCATAAAATTCGTCCTAATAACTGACTTAAAATGCTTGCTATTCTTTTTAAAAAGTAAATGAAATTAGTTATTTCCAATTTAAGTAATTTAATTTTAATAAAAAAAATAAATTTAATTATACGAAAGAAAAAATGAGAGACATGTAGAACGAATCATAAAAAGATAAATAAATTTTTATTTTATTTTATCTACTTTTTACATTAAATTTTTATTTTTATTTATTATATATTTTATATATATTTTATATTCTGAAGGAGCATTAGCTCGATACAGATTAAACAAATAAATAAAACATATAGAAAAATATTTATTTAATTAATCAATTTTATAATACGATAAAAAAATTAAATTCAAAATTCTTTTTTTTTAATATTTCAGTTTAATAAAATAGTTTTAGTTTAAAAAAACATAAAATCAATTAAATATTAAAGATAACAATCATAAATTTAAATCCAATGCGCAAATAGACGAATAACTTTTTCACCTAAATTGACTGCTATTTCAACACATTTTTTATCATCAATAGTTGAAAAATTAGAATTAATTAAAAAAAACTTATAAATTTTTCAAACTGAAGGGTCTTAACTATTTTTTTAAACCATTCTTGAATTGGATTCAGACTTTATTTCCTCTCATTTTAACTATTTAAGTTATTTTTTTATATAATTTATGCTTTATCTCTTTTTTATAGTTTATGTTTTTTCTCTCTAAATTTGAAAAATTGATTATTAGTTTTTTTCTATTTCACCCCAAAAATAATTCCCTCCAAATTTGACATTTCTAGTGAACAAAAAACCTTTTCGTGAACCATTTGTCAAGCATTTAATCATTTTAAACTTTTAAAATAAAATAAAAATAATTAACAAAGGAATAAAATATTTTATTAATAATTGAACAAAAAAATTGATTAAATTTAATTAGAAATAAAATGTTAACTATTTAACAAACTACCAATCGGCATTGTGAATTAGAGCAACTTGGTGAATAAACTTTGAATGACTTGCGTAAAGCCTAAGACCTGAGTGTATGTCCATCCAACACACTTTTCCAGCGTCGTCTCCAGCCGAAAGCTTTAGATTTCGAAACAAATTGTTACCATCGTGAAAATTCACCGCTATCGTTTCCATCCACGCATTGTCAGTATTTCTAGGATCATCTACATAACCACGATATATCTCTGTGCCATTTTTAAATAAATCACTTAATTTATTAAAGTATTTCTCCCGTTCTTTTTCATTCATATTTTGCGAATCTAATGCTTCTTCCATAAATTCCCGCTTCAGGGTCTGTGAAATTTTTTCGCCCGGATCACACATTCCCTTAAAATTTTTTTAGTCTTTTTCTTTCACACCACACATTTACTCACCCCCGGAACTGCCCATTCTTTGGTATCCTTTCGTTCCACAGCAACAAACTGCAAAATGGGCTTTTTACTCTTGGCATTGGTTTCTACCATACCTTTTGGGTTCAATTTCCACCTTGTGTATCAGTTAGATTGATATGGAATTTTTTTTGATTACCTACCTGGTAACAATAGGGTCAGCAGCGTGATTTGGTCCCCACTTGCCTAGGAAAGAAAAAAAATTCAGAAAACTTTAATGAAAAAAAACAAAATTAAAAAAGCCACCTAAAAGACCTCGTCCTTCGATTCCAGTTCTCCCCACCGGATTTCTCGGCAGTCCCTGCACAATCGAATAGAGTCCCAAGTGACTGCGACGATCTATTTGCTTGTCCACAGCATTCCATCGTGTGTCCGAGCTTAATTTTGCCATTTTAATTTAGAATTTAGACATTTAAAATTTTACTTTGGTTGAATTGGATCTGCCCAGAGTGGACTTTTTAAAACAATTGGTGAGGTATATTTTATTGGTTTGTAATCACGGTAGTCTACACTCCAAGGAACCATGCTATCTGGCACAACTGGTCTTGTGATGGTCTTCTCGTTTTCGCCCACTTGATATGATGCTAGATTAGATGGATCGGCTGACCGACAAATTGTGTGGGTCCGTGGTTTTACCGCGGATAATGCCATTTTTGTCAACTGAGTTTTTCTATTCACTTTGATTTCTTTAGAATATTAACAAAATTAACAAGTTTGCATAAATAACTTCATTCGTATTATAAATTCTTGTTTTTTCTCTATAAATAGACAATGATTTTTTTTTAATTAATATTAAAAACTTTTGACAAATTTAAATTTCCAAGATAGAAAATATTTTTTTGCTGTATTTAATTCATTATTTGAATTAATTTGTGACTAAAAAATAAATAAAATATTAATTTTCTTAAACTATTTTGCTAGCTGAATTTCTTTGCTTATAGAATGGATAATTTTTGTGAGAAATCTTTTGATTAAAAAATTTAAAATCACTTTAAGCGATCTTTTAATTATTAAAGAAAAAATTCAGTGATTGGAAAAAAAATTCTTTTTGCTTCTTAAAAGACAAAATTAAATTCAAAAATAAAAAATTAATTTTTCAATTTTTTTATTACAAGATTCAAATATTATTCTATCTAAATAAGTTTTTTCTTTTATCAAAAAAAAAATTATATGATAATATTTTTTTTTTTAAGATAAAAAATATTGTCTTTGCATAGAGATTTAAATAAGCTGATACTCTTATCCAAAAATTATTTTACTAATGCTCTAATAATTTTAATTTTTCACGAAATTTTTTCCACAAAAAGCATCAAATTTTTATGCAAATTTGCTTAATCCGAAAATTTATGTCTGCAAAACCTCTGCAAAGTAATTGCACAGTCTTTTGCAGACTTATTTTACCGCATTAAGCAAATTTGCTTTAAATTAAGCATTTTACAGAACTAAATTATCTCTTTTGGTAAAATAGTTAATCAAGTTTATCTGAATTGAAATGAAATGAACTTAATTTCAATTAACATTGAATAAATCAATTTGTGATTAAAAAAAATAAGATATTTATCTTCTTTAACTTTTTTACATAAAAATTGATGCTTTTTGTGAAAAAAACTTAGATTTAAAAAATTAAAAATTATTAGAACATTAGTACAATAATTTTTGGATAAGAGTATCAACTTATTTAAATCTCTATACAAAGACAATATTTTTTTATCTTAAAAAAAAACAATATTATCATATAATTTTTTTTTGATAAAAGAAAAAACTTATTTAGATAGAATAAAATTTAAATTTAAAAAAAAAAAATTGAAAATCACTATAAGCGATCATTTAATTATTAAAGAATAAATTTTGTGGGAGAAAAAAACTACCTTTTGCTTCTCAAATAATAAATTAAATTAAAAAAAAAATAATCAATTTTTTTCAACTTGATTCAAATAACATTATTTAAATCAATTTGTAATTTAAAAAAAAATTGTTATTCATAAACTTTTTTACTAGCATTAATTCAATAAATCTCAAATAATCGTTCAACTCATGGGCGTTAAGTGAATCGTTTGTCAAACAATCATCTGAAATTAATTTTGTTTATATAATACAGCAATTTCCGAAAATTTTTCGTGCGTTTTAGACACTAACGTTGAAATATTTTATTATAAACCTAATCGTGTCTAAAAGTCAATTATTAAGGTATTATTTATTTTTTAAAAAAATGACAAAATCTTGAAGTTACCAGGCAACTAATAAATTAGACAATGAATATAAACTAACTCTTGGCTTCAAATGATAGAAGTGAATTTAAATAAAAAGCGTCTCTTCTTAGCTAGAAATTTGATTTAATTGCTTGGCTTAAAAAATTTTTTTCTTCTAAAAATGATGTAATCAATTATTAAGTTGTGATTTTAAGAAAATTTCGTACTTAATTTTTAGCTAATGACGTCAATCGACTTCAACTCGCTAGCAATGCTTAAATATTAAAATTTTCACAATATTGTTTTTTTTCAGAAGGATTCGGAAAAAGAAGTTAAAATTCTTTTCTTTTTTGCTTACGACTTGATTTTGCTTTGAATGGTAAATAAAAATTAAATAAAAGTTTTTCCAATTTATTTAACAAAGTTAAATCAGATTTAAATTGAAAAAAAATTCGTGACTCTATGTTTGAATTATGCCATCATTTGATGATTGACTAAAACATTTAATGACACTAATTACCAGACCTAGAAGTCTGTAAATTTTTTTAATTAACTAAACTAAACTAGACTTAAAATTAAATTTTGAGCGAGATAAAAAATAAAATTTATAGTTACCAGTTACTTTAAATTTTTGTGCCAATAAATTCAGCACATTGGTGTAATCAGAGTACAAATTTTGACATTGTGAGAGCAAAAGCCATCTAAATTTTCCATCTAGATAAAAAAAATTAAAATTTTGAAATGAGTAAACTAGCTCTGTTTACTAGAATCCTCGAATGTTAATTCATCAAAAGAATGGTCAAAATTGACATGAAAAATGCTCGATTCGATCCAAGCATTGTCTAATAGACAAATTTAATAAGAAAATATTTTTTCCTCCAAGAAAATACCTGTATTTCGAGGATCATCAATATAACTCTGATAAATCTTTTAACAAAATTTAGAATTAAATTTTTTCTTAAGTGGATTAAAAATTACGCATTCAGATTTTTTTTTTAAAAGTTGGCAAAGTTTTTTCTTAACTCTGGAGGGGGCTGTCAGGCAAATTTCTTCTGCAAAAGCATTGACAATGTGTTCAGTTAAATCGCGGTTATGTTGGTCAAATAACTAAATATTTAAAATTTAAAATTTAAAATTTTTTAATTTTAACAGTACTCCAGGTAGAAGAAATTTAGTCCCGTCGACATTTTTCATCACAATTATCTCAAATTCTTTGGGCTTTGAATTAAGTTTGTATCTTGAAATTATTAATTCTATTTTGTGGTTAACGCCCCAATAGTCTTGGAAAATATTTTAGCAATCGATACTAATTTAATATTTTCTTACTTAAAATTCCTTTGCCACGTAAACCAGTGATCCCCACTGGATTAACCGGATAAAGTCTATTTTTCTCTCCATATCTGAAAAAAAATTTCGGGTGAAAACTTGATCTTTGTGGTTCGTCAAAGTCAATATCAGAACTAGTTGAAAAAGAAATAATTTTTTTTTAAAACAATGTTGATATTTACACATCTCCTGGGTCTCTACATGGTTTATTGGCAGTATCTTGAATTGGCAAAAGATTGTCAATATTTAAAAAACATTTTGATTTAAAATAACAGCAAATTTTATCAGTCGGCTTGACAAGCTTTAAAAATAGAGGTCTCTAAAATTTTAATTAAAAAAATATTTAAAAAAAATTTTTTTTAGCATTTTACTATTTGTTTATTTTGAACACTCGATGGATAAAACACCGGATAATTATCCGGAGTCGAAAAACATTTAAAATGAGACTTTGGAATACTTCTGAAACTTGATTTTTCTATAAAAAAAACAAAATATATTTTTTCTTATAAAATAAATTATTATCCTACTTTGATAGTCTTTAGCTAAAGTTGATTTCAAACTTTCCATGAATAATTCACTCAACAAATCTCCTATTTGCCATAAATTTGATTTGAATTTTGAATTTTCTAATTGTTTTTTTTGTCCTAATTAGCTATACTATTGAACTGACAATTTTTATTTTTTGATTTGTAACTGATTTTAACCAGCACCAAGAATTCTAAACAATGATTGCTAATATTCTTGATACAAAACAAAATTTTATGTGCTAAAACGTTTTTTCTAATCAAAAATTAATTTTTTAAATCTGAAACTAGGAGTCAATCATTTAAAAATTTAATAGAAGATACCATAGTTAAGAAATTTGAATCTATTTTTTATAATTTTTTTCAAAAAGAAAAAAATTTTCAAAAATGGACTCTTTATATTTTTTTCCCTCGGATTATCAGAAATTAAGGACAAGTATGCTAATTTTTAATATTTATTCTTTCTAAATAATTTTCATCTAGCGGATTATGTATATTTCATAAAACCTGAACCTCCTGAACCATCCACCTTGAATTTTGATCAAGAAACAGACTTTTTATCAGTAAGCTTTAGTGAATCAATTTTTTTTAATTTAAAAAAATTAATTTCCTTTTTAAGGTAGCAAGATTAAAAAAATATCTCCCTAAAAGATGGTTTACAGAAGATAAAATGGCTCTTTTTTACCAAGAAGACTATTTTGATACAACTCCATATGTTGATAAACCGATCGGTCCCCATCCAGATATACCAGAATGGTAAAATTAATTAATTAATTAATTAATTTAATCATTCTTTTTATTGTTTTTTTCAGCTATAAAGTATCATTTGAGGACGAGTCACGAAGAAGCTTCTATACAAATATAGTTTCAGTGAGCACAAATGATGGGGTGAGATGGATAATTAATCCCAGTGGTCCAACTGGTCTGAGAGGACGCGGAGTTCTTGGTAATTTAAAAAAATTGAATGTATTTAGAAGTTAATGTTTTTTTTTCTGAAGAAAAATGGGGAGTTAATCATTTGGTTCACTTGGTCATAACCAGGTAGGAGACAAAATAAAGAATTTATTTCTTTTTTTTATTAAATAATTAAAAATAAATTAAAAAAATTAGATGGAAAAAAAATGCTCAATTTTGTGCTTGTGTTCACAGTAAAGATATGAGACCAATTTTAGAAACTATAGTTTTTAAGTGTACTGATAAAAAGGAAATAATGGACGGCAATGAAGCATTCTTCTTACCAAATGTAATCCAAATATCTAAAAAAAAATTTTAATTTTAGTTTCATATTTAAGAGTTCTTATATATTCGGTACTGATAATATGTACCAAATTTGTGCTAAAAAAATTCGTGAAATTTTCCCTGAAATTACAGATGAAATTATTGAAAAAATTTTAACAAACACCAAAAGAGTTTACTATGGATACCTTGATGACAAAAGAAATACTGGTAAAATACCAACCATTAATTTAGTAATTCAATCTTTTCTAATTTTCAGATAATGCATGGATCGAAACTCAGTGCTTTAATTTTCATGATGAAAGCGAATTATTAAATAATATGCAGATTGACAGTGAGAATAATTAATTTTAATTAGAAAATAAATTTTTTAAAAAATTTTATTTAGATAAAAATAAGAATTATGAGTGGAAAATAGTCGATTCAAATGAAAATTATTTCACAGGCTTGAATAAACTTTTAAATCGTGCCGCCAAATACAACGGTGCACATTTTTAGAAAAAAATTTTTTGAAATAAATTAATAAAATTTATCGACTCTTTATTTTGGTTTCCATAGTTAGTTTTTAGTTTATAATTTTGAGTTGAATAGTCTTGATATTAGTTAAATAGGCATAAAATGGAAATTAATGAGCTTTTGACCAGATCGGAATTAATAACAGAAAAAATTTTGTTCTATCTTGACGCTAGGTCTTTGGCATATTTTGGTGCGTGTTGTTCCCAATGGCGTAGTTTGTCAAATAAGAACAAATTCTGGCATAGGCTTTGCCAATTAAATGGCTATCTTAAATACGATTATCTCTTGGATACTGATTCGCATCCAGCCATTCCATCAAAAACAACAACTACTTCTCCAGTTTTTTCTCCAAGAGGTTTAAATTTATCAAAAAATTTTTCCACGGCTTAAATGTTTAAATTAAGAATTTGGCTCTATTTTGGACTCGCAGTGTAAATGGCGGAAAATTTTTGACAGGTCGGAACATTTAATAAAAAATTGGAAATTAGGAATTTATTTTGTTGCACCAGTTATCAAGGCTCACAAAGGCAGAATTTCGGCCTTTGACTCAAACCGTAATCTTAGTTAAATTCTTTACGTTTTTAAAACGAAATAAAGTTTTAAATACGCAAAGCAAATTATTAAAATTGTTTAAATAATCTTCAGGTTTTAGGCAGCGTTATAGTAAGTGGAAGTAGTGATGACAAGCTGATTAAGATATGGTCAATTCACGATATGGAGCTTCTTAATTGTTTTAAATCGAAAACTGATTCAATTAACTGCTTGAAAATTTTTGTAATTTTTATTTAAAATTATTTTTTTAAATTCATTAGAGAAATTTTTTTAAGGAAGAACACATTGTAATAGGAGGGGATGATGGAAATATAAAACTCTTTGACTTGGTAAACGGAGATCTTCAGCATACATTCAGTTATAGCTCTAACCCTGAACAAGGGGTTGAAAAATTTATAATACATGATCAAAAAATTATTGCAGTTTATTCTGACAGGTAAATTAGTAAAATTATTTCATCATATATTTTTCTTTTAATATCTTTTAACAGTCTTTACTGATACTAGGCGAAAACTAACTAATGATCGAAATTTAATCATCAGGATCAAAAATTATTATTAAAAAAAGGTTTCAAGTTAATTTTTGATTATAAAATTTATTTGAAATGTTTCATATTATAATTTTTGATAGTGATTATTCAATTTTGATCATTAACTTAATTATATAAGACTATAAGACCTATATTTTTTTACCGTCAAGACCCGGGAAGTTTAAAAAACTTCGCGGGTCTTTATGTTGATTTTTTTTAATGTTTTTTATTAGTGATAAAATTAATACTTTACAAAATTTAAATAACATTTTTGAAAATAAATTAGGGAAAAAAATTTTGGAAAAATTTTTGTTTGGTTATACTTATATTTCATTTTTAATGGTCAAAATAAGTCTAAAAAACTTCTCGGGTCTTCTAGTGATAAAGAAGAAATAAGGCGAATTTAATTTCAGATTTTTGTAGTAATTTTTTATTACGTCAAATTACACATTTATCTAAAAAGTAAAAAGCTTTTAATTTTTTCTTGGCCATTTTTGATAAATTTTTTCAATCTCTTTACCAAGAAGTAATTAATAGTTGATTTCAAGATAGAATTTTTTATTTTTCAATCAATTAAAAATGGCCTATGTTTCTATTAATTAGCTAATTTTTTTATCCAGAATAAATTTTTTTTATGAAAAAATGTATTAATATTTAAAAATTCAGGCTAAAAAAATAAAAATTAATTAAATTAAAATTTTAAAAAATTTAAAAAATTTAAAAAATTTAAAATCGATAAATTGAAATAAGTAATGAGAGTTGTTCCATGTTTTAATATTGATAGGTTCTGTAAAAAATAATTTTTTAATAAAAATGGAGATTACACACCGGAATGGGGTATTCGATTATTCTTTATTCGAAGCCCGCTTTATGTTCTTCAACCAGTCTGACAATCATTGGTACAGAATGACTGCCCTAATAAATCTCTCACTCAACTCAATATATTTTATTGAATTTTCTCAACATTTAAATTCAGTTTCTCCATCTCCAACAGCTACTTAGTGAATAAATATATGTAGAAAAAAAACTTTACACTAACATAGTATTTTTGAAATACGACCATTATGTAGGAATGAAAATATCATTTGTTGCATTTTTCTTATCCGATTTGGCCTTTCAACAGAAGCCATATTAACTTTATTCAATAAAGATCAGTAAAAAGTCTAGGAAAAAAAATATTTTCTTCATATTTCAATTTTGTTTATTTGATTCTAAACAAATTGATGATGCTTCTTCCTTTTGGCGCTATTCGGGAATACTTTTTGAGCATTTATGATTTTTGAAGCAAAAAAATAATTTAATCGAAATTTCTACTTTTTAAAAAATTGAAAAATAAATTTTTTTTCTGTTTTTGAGTTTTAAGCTTGTGTCAAAATCAGGCAATTTTTTTTAACATAAATGTTGGTTAGAGCTCAAACTACAACATTTACAGCTAACAGAGTAGCAAAGTAAATAGTGAGAAAAGACAAATTATTCCAGAAAATTTTTAGAAATTAGAAAAAAGCTGAGTTGAAACAAATTCCACAATCTCTTATCTAAAAAAATTTATTTTATCTATAAAAAATTCTTGAAGCTTTAATTTTTATCAAAATATTTAAATTAAAATTATTTAAATTTTGCAGTTATTTTTGTATATCTAATATGTTGCCAACATATTAGAGAAACTACTCCGAGCATTTTCTAATGAGATATTGTATTTTTAAATATTGTATTTTTCAAGTATAAATTTATAATTTCAAAATTAAAAAAATTTAAAATTTGACCTAAAATAATTGAATTTTAGTTTAAATTCGAATAAATTTTGAATTAAAATATTTAATCATTCAATAGTGAAATTTATCATTTTTAAACTTTATAAAAAATTAACCTCTTCTAATTTTAATTTTCTTTAATAAAAAATTTTCTTCAGTGTCAAATAATATTTAACTCATTCGAAAAACCCAGAATATAATCTCTAATTGAATTTTAAAATAATAACCAGCATTTATAATAAAATTCAAAATATAATTTTTTTTTTTTAAATTCAGATCAATTCGAGTTTGGTGTCTCCAAAATCGAAAATTACTGTCAATTTTAAGAGGTCATTCAGATGAAATAGAAGTGAGTTTGATTCTTTGCTTGACCATAAAAATTCTAATATTTTCCAGTGTTTAACTTGCTATAAAGATATTTTGGTATCAGGAGGCTGGGATAATTTAATTACTATTTGGGATTTGAAGCATGGATCCAAGCTAACTGATTTAATAGGCC
Source organism: Brachionus paranguensis (assembly GCA_016802215.1). Classification (NCBI taxonomy): domain Eukaryota; kingdom Metazoa; phylum Rotifera; class Eurotatoria; order Ploima; family Brachionidae; genus Brachionus; species Brachionus paranguensis. The sequence continues at coordinate 1,256,050 of JAESIX010000008.1, read as the reverse complement.
ATCAAGAAGGTGATTTATTATATCAAAAATTTAATAAAAATCAAAAAACATTATTAATAAAGTGATCAATTGTGTAAAAATTAAAGACTTTTCGTGCCTAATCTCCGCAAGCGGAGACTCTACAATTAAAGTATGGAACTATTCTATTTCCACTGGACCAAAAAGTCAGGACCGATTAATGTTTAATCAAGTCAATTTCATAGACCTAAAGGGTCATTCTTCAGACGTTTATTCAGTTGATTTCTACGGTGATTTTATTGCATCAACTGGGGCCGATTCACTGGTAATAATCTGGAACTTTAGTGGTAATCTTTTGCACAAACTGAAGGGTCACCTTGGTATTGTAAGATTTTGTTACATGGACGATTACAAACTAATTACAGGCGGGGATGCTAAAAGAATTGTTATTTGGGATTACAAAGTAGATTGAAATAAAATATTTTTAGATAAAAATTTATTAAAAAAAATGTTTATTTTTTACAAATATTAATAGAATGGAAAATTGCTGAACACTTTGCATCGAAATCCGAACAAAATTAATTTTATGAGTTTGGATGATACCAAAATTATAACAGCATCTCCTGATATTCAATCCAACATAACAATAATTTGTTACTGGTGAAAATTAATTTGTAAATGAATTTTGTTTTTAAATAAAAAATAAAGCTAGATTTAATTTTAAAGTCTTATTGTCTGAGATTGAATGGAATCAGTGTCAGAATTTTTTGAATCATCGCTCAAAGAATCCTCCACGTTTTCTACTTCTTCTATGTTAGTTTTTGGAATATCCTGATTGTACAGCTGGTACAAACGCTTTGTGTTGCTATCACTTGATTCTTTAATATGTTTATATTTGTCATTTCTATTTCTCAAAGCTACAATTAAAATCCAAATTATTAAAATTAGATTAACTAGAGTAAATAAAGAGCTTGAAATGATTAGGGCATAGATGTCATAGGTACGATAAGGCATGGCACAAAGTGGCAATGTACTAGATGCCATCACACTGTCATAAATGCACTGGCTCACTGTGAATATAATTGAAAACAAAATGTATTTATCCAAAGAAGTGAGATAGGATATTTGAGGAATATCTTCTGAAACAACCCATTTAAAAGTGATCAATGTAAATACGACAGTTGTATCTATTAAAAGCCTTAAATCAATTAGATGACAACCTCCTGCAAATTTTGTAAACAGAGTTGAGGTAATCATGAAAATAAGAAAAAAAGCATTGCATAAATAATAAGCTGGCATTCGACAAACATTTATCTCAACTGTAAATGCCGAATATTCGTCTGAAGAAAATTCACTCTTTTTAATCGAACCATTTGTTTGTATGTGTTGGTATACTTGCCATTCTTGGGTGTCCATAAATGCATTCGGAGTTAAAAAATTGAATTTATTCTTTGATTCAACAAATTGGACCATGGAAGATGGGTTTGATGAAGAAATGTCCAGAGTCAATGTTTGAACATCTAATGGAAATTTTTTAAAGTCAAACTTTTGCCAAAATTTTCCCTGCACTTTGCGTCTTTCAACTATTTCCATCAATCTACTTGTTTTTTTGCTCTCCAGCACTTTGGTACTGTATGATATTTCTTGGTAGGGCTCGCTTAATGAATTGTTCAACACAATATTCGGATTAAAATGACACACTGGATCGTATTTAAAATTTTTTTGACAATCTGTAGTTCGGACTCGATCGGTCCATTTTGTTTCGATGAAAAACTCTGCATAAAAAGTCTCATTCTTGGTATTTATTTGACCAATTTTAAGAATAATTATATGAGTTTCTACTTTGAAAAGATTTCCAAGCATCTTTTAACTTTTTTTCAGCTAAATTAATTTGAGAGACTAGCTGAAATTAAGTGAAATTTGAATATTTTAGAAGAAGAAATTAAACTTAAATAAGTTGTCCCATTATAGAATTAATAGTTATTATTTTATTTATTGAAATATTATCCTTTGATATTGTTTAATAAAAAAAAAACTTGATCTTGTATAACTTTAAATTTGATAGCTTTTGTTCAGGTTTCGCATTAAACAAACATTTTAAAACTTTTTGTCTAATAAATTTATAATTCGGAACAATATTTGTAAATTTTTGAATGCCAAGCTATTCTCATTGATAAACAATAAAAAAACTCCATTTTTTCTTTAAAAGATATTATAGACTAGCATCTATTAATAAAAATTACTTTAAAATTAATTTATTTTTTATTTGTTTAATCTGTATCGAGCTAATGCTCCTTCAGAATAAAAATATATAAAAGAAAAAAATTTAATGCAAAAGTTAGATAAAATAAAATAAAAAGAAAGTTAAAAAGGGTATGTTGAAAAAGAAATACAAAAAAAATTTCAATACAAGACAAAATGGTGTATTTTTTCGTCTTTTATTCAAATTTTTTACCCAATTTTGAAATAACATAGAAAAGGATAGCAACTTCAAAATATTTTTTTTTTAAAAATAAATGGTGGTAAGTTTTCCTACCTCGTTTAATAAAAAGTTGCAATTAAAATTAAGATTTAATTTTGATATTAAAAACGTATTGAAACGTATTAGTTTTATTTAAATTTAAAAACTTAAGATAAAAAAAAAAATTTTAAAATTACGAAAAAATCGATTAATATTAAATATAAAAATATCCTCAAAGCTAAAAATTGAAAAAAAATTTTTTTTTTAATATTGAGAAAAAAAAATTTATATTATAGCTAAAACTGTCCCATAAAGGCTTGAGTATAGTTCCACAACTGTCAGTTCATAGAAAAAAAAAATTCCCCAAAGTTTGTTGTTTTACCATTTTTTCAGGAATATAAAATATAGTAAAAAGTACTGACTGTTGTGGGAAATTAAAAAAAAAACAAACATTTTCAATTTCTCTGAATTTTCTTTTTCTCTGAAGTATTTTTTTCTTTTAACTGTCAAGCAGTCCAACATTTTCTTCTTTGGTAAAGGGAATTTATTGAATTTTTAACCATGAAAGTAAATCTCGGTTAGGGAAAAATAAAAAAAAACCGGTTGTGAAAGAAACGGAACAGAGTAGTATAACATGAAAATGTTCGGTTAGTGAGTGAGAAAACTTTAAACAATTTCAAATCAATATTGGATGTCTGAATGGTGAGCGAAATAAGAAAAAGCGAAATAAAAAGCGAAAAAAGAAAAGTTCGATAAAGCTTGTTAACATCGAGCTAGATAAATTAAATGATCAAATGTATTAAATTTACTTTTACGATTTTAATTGTTCTAATAGAAATGTAACGTCAACCGAAAACCGTCAACCGTTATTGTCACCATAATCCACTTTAATTTTGTTCAAAATTTAATTTTGATTTTTTTGATATGGGATAACTGTGACAGTAGCGATATATATATATAAAAATTCGCTTTTAAAAAATATCATTTTTAAAACCACATCAAAAAAATACAAGTTATTCAAAATTGAGCAGTTCAATCTATTTTGAAACTGAATTATGATACCCCCTCCAATATTATGCACCAAGAGGTCTTCAATAAACTTAAAATACTAACAGTTTCAAATCGGCTCTTTGAGTTGAGTGAGAGATATGTCAGGACAGGATTGAGTCATTCTGTTCCACTGGTCGTCAGACTGGTGGAAGAATATAGAGAAGGTTTCGATTCAAGATTCATCGAATATCCTACTCCATTGAGTAATTGCTACCTAGCAATTTCTTCTTTTTTTCCTGAACTATCAAATATTTAAACATGTCTAACCTCTAGACATTTCAACATATCGTTTTTAATTTTCTTTTTATTACTAAGACTTATTTATCCTTTTTTAAATATTCTTTTTATTTATTTTTTTTATATATATTTATATTCTGAAGGAGCATTAGCTCGATAGAGATAAACAAATAAATAAATAAAATAAAATTTTTTTAAATTTTTATTCGGAATATCGAGAATTCCGGATTATCTGAGTTCGGTTTAAAGACAGTTGACTGTAATTCATTTTACCAGTTTATTTCGAAACTTCTATGCCACAATATAAGCTTGAAAAACACATAACTTTTTGTTTCTAGGCTTTGCAATCTAGTTAATATATTACTTCTTTTTGAACTGTTCATATCTTTCCTATTTATCCTAGGGGACGATCTAAATGCGAAGACTAAAAGCTAAGGTTACTTCGGAGAAAATGAAAATGATCTTATAGTTACTAAAGAAAATACTTAGCCAACTTAAGTAATTAATGATAAAACTCCAACATTTAATGGATTTAAATTTGAGCATTTTGAACTCCTTGATCTTTTTCTGATACCATCTTCACTATCAGATAAAATATTGGACATAAAAATAAAGGTCATAAAAGTGTGCTCCGAATGGTAATAAATACTCAGCTAGAATATCCTCATAAAGTATTGAATTTAAATTTTCTTTAAAAAGCCTTGAAAAACAATTAGTTCTTATTTCAGTAAAAATTTTAAAAACTTAATTTTATACAGCAAATTTTGTTGGTCCTTTCAAAGAAATACCACCTCAAAAATTAATTTTACTTTTAAATTTTGAAGTACAATTCATTGGTCTAGTAAATTTTAATCGCACATGATAAATTGGTTTATCAAATACTCTAACTGTGGTTTCATCCACAAAAACTTTATTTTACGTTTTTTTTTGATTATTTACATTTTTTTACTATTTTTTACTTGAAAAAAATTAGTTTTTACGTAAAATTACGTAAAAAATCGTAATTTTTATTTTTTTGAAAATTTTATCAAAAAGTTTTTTTTTCATGAAAAAAGTTAAAAATCATGTAAAATTTGTCTATTTTTTGGAATTTGGCCTTTTACAATTTTTTACGGTAAAAATACTAATTTTACGTAAAAAGGCGTAATTTTACGTAAAATAACGTAAAAACCTTAGATCAAATCATCACTGTACATAACTTATATTTGATTTTAAAAAACCAATTGGTGGCTTTACCTAGAATTACTTAGGTCCTCAAACCTAAACATTAGTTCTCTTATAAATATTGATGAACTAAATGAACAAATTTCATCGAAAATCTTTAATGCTACTCAAAAAGTACCCCTCTCCTATCTAAGAAATTTTTTAGGGAATAATTTAAATGAGCTCATTCTATTACTAAAACGGGCTCATAATTATTTTGGACTCAACAGTTAATTAATTATGGGATATATAATTACTACTTTGGACTCATTTATTAATTATTTTTCGCCTCTTAAATTACTAAATAAGAGTTACTAAATTTCTTAAACGATAGCAATTTTTATTTTAATATATATTTATTTTTAAATGAAATAAAAAAACAAAATTTCAATAATAATTTTATTAAGCAAGTAAAGAATTATTTGAGTAAAATAAAAAATTTTATATTTTGAAAAAAAGTAAAATAATAAAGAAATTTATAAACAAAGTATAAAGAAATTTACTATGCTCAAATCGACTTTTTGAGCTGAGCGAAGGTCAGAACTGAGTCATTCTGTTCCACTAGTCGTCAGACTGGCTTAAGAACATAAAGAAAGATTCGAATCAAGATTTATTGAATATCCTACTCCATTGTGTAATTACTATCTAACTTTTTCTTCTTTTGTTCCCAGAACTTTCAAATATTTTATTTATTTAATTAATAAAATAATTATAGATATATGTTTACTCTAATTTTGACGTGTTTTATATTGTTGATTAATATGATTAATTATTAACTTTCTTTTCAACATTTCTTTTTTAAAATTTTGCTTTTTTTCAATTTTTTTTAATCTAAAGCAGTTTTAACTCTGTTAAATAAAACGAATAAATAATTGTAAAAATAAAATCAATCAGAAAATGACTGAAGAATCAACAAGTTACGAATTTGTTCCTCATCGTGACCAAGCTTAACCCAATGAAGAGACATTGCAAGATGCCGATGATTTGGAAACAGCTCAACCAGAAAAATAAGAGGAAGAATTTATTTTGCCTTGGGTAGTTTTACCAGCTTAGAAATTGCCGCATGCGTCTCAAAATGTTTTTGAAGGTCATAAATGGCTTAAGGGTTACTTAAATCAAGGCGATAGCTGATTTTTTAGTTGCTTTACTTTGGGAAAAAGGTCGGAATGCTCGATTGAACATGATTGAACATGGTGTCAACGAAACTTGTTCGAAGATGGTCCATCGAACGGTCAATCAGTTACGCTGATCCTAAACTTTTCAAGGAAACTATTGAGCCTGACTTGAAAATATGAACAACATCTTTCATTGAAACTTTGCTATTGTGAAATTCAAAAACAAATTGAACAAAAATTCTTCCTTTTTTGATGAATTAAAATTAAAGTTAATAAAATATACTTAAAAAAAATACTGCAACAAAGTACAACATACTTTGTTGCACCTTTTCTGCCAAAAATAAAATCATTATTTTCTTTTTTTATAGTAAATTAAATCAATAATCAATTTAAATCTTATTGATATTTTATTTTTTGTCTTATTAAAACATGAGAAAAATTATTTTAAAGTATGTTGTACTTTGTCGCAGTATTTTTTTTAAGTATATTTTATTAACTTTAATTTTAATTCATCAAAAAAGGAAGAATTTTTGTTCAATTTGTTTTTGAATTTCACAATAGCAAAGTTTCAATGAAAGATGTTGTCATATATAAGAAGATCGACGAAATTGGTTCGATTTTATGTTCCATCAAAATATTCACGAAAAAAATTTGTCGCAATAGGCGTTTGCCATGGCACGAGAGCTCAAAGGATGTGCCACTTGGTGAAAACAGAAAGAAAGGAAGACCAGCGAAGAATAAAGATTCTCTTAACCACCAGTCGATCGAAACTCAAGGATATTTTTTAAATGAAATTGCTTAAGACATTATAGAATTATAGAATCATTATAGAATTCGAAGGTAAACAAACAGAGATTCAACAGGAATTTGAAACTGTAAATGAACAAAATTTATAAGAGCAAATGAGCAAACAAATGAGCAGACAAATATTGTTCATGGTGAGGTCCAGTCAGAGCTAGGCATTGTGAAATTTCATACAAAACTTCCAATACAAAAATAAAAAAATTTTCTAACTTATGTTCTAAGTGTCAAAAACTTGTTCTGTAAATGAAGCAAAGTGGAAACAACTGTTGTTTCACCTTCCGCGGAAGTTTGCAAAATCTGTGTGAATTCTGAAAAATTGCACCCTATTTAAAAGCATTAAAAAAAACGCAATTAATTTGCACAGATTTTGCAGACTTCGGCGGAAGGTGAAATAAAAGTTGTTTCACTTTGTTTCATTTACAGAACAAGTTTTTGACAGTTAGAACAAAAGTTATAAAATTTTTTTATTTTTGTATTGGAAGTTTTGTATGAAATTTCAAAATGCCTCAGAGCCAAGTAGATTTGGTAGTAGTGGAAAATCGCCCAGCTAAACGTCGGCTCTGTATCAAAATAAAATGATTCAAAACAGCTAGTTTAAAATAGCAACAATAAATTAGCATAATTTAAAAAAGCAAATATCAAAATAGCAATATTAAAAAATAGCATGATTTAAAATAGCACATTCACAATAGCATATTGTTATGTTCAAAATCGCATCAAGTATTTAGTAATAATAATATAAATTTTATTTTTATTTAGTTTAAAAATGTGTGCTTGTTCATCTGAATTAGACATTGAGCTTAATTTTGCTAATTCTTAATCTATGATTGTTAGCCATCCTCTAGTTTATGCTTTGGTTGATGCTTTTAAAAAAGAACAACAACTGACGACGAATAGACTGATTAAGATTAAAACAGGCTTAATGCCAAAAAGAAGACCAACATATATATTATTAGATGAACGTATTCGTGTAATGCTAAAAACTTATTCATCAAATTAGGCGGAAACTTTTTTAACTAATTAAGCATTATTGTTAAAATATTGACTAATTACTCTCTTACTAAAAAAAAATAACTTTTTTTTAATTAATTGACTTATTTTTTATTTTGACTTAAAACTCTTTTATTACATGCTATTCTGAATAAACTATTTTTAAACATGTGTCAATTAATTAATTAATCAAATATGCTATTATGATCTGCTATTGTGAATCATTTTATTTTGATACATTTTATTATGATTGTATACCCTAAACGTCCGAGAGGTAGACTTCGTAAAAACATAATTTATGATCAAAGTAAACCTGCGAGTAAAAAATTTAGAAACAATTAATATTTTCCTTTTTTTTCTTTTTCTTCTTTTTTTTTGCATTTTTTATATCTTATCTATATCTTATCTGCTCTTATCTTATCTTATCTTTTTAATATGTGTCAATTAATTTTTTTTGTTTTAATAAAAATAAGGAAAATAAAAAAATTAGTATCATTTTTTTTAGTAGCACAAAAATAAATTTAGTATCACGTAAAATACATTCTAATAAAAAATGTCAATTAATTGTATTAATCTACAACTAAAAGTAGTAAAAATATCAATTTTAAAAACTGTTTTGGGATTTTTTTTTCTAAACTTTGTTATATTCTTTGAAATAAAAAAAAATAAAATAAAAATCGCCTTTTAAAGAGATAAAAATTTATATTACCCTGTTATGATTATTGCTTTACTCCTCTATGCTATTTTTCAAAGGAAGCAGTTAACAATTTAGCTAAAAATAATTATATCTCTATCTTTAAGCTTTTTAATTTAAAGTTTAGAGACAACACCTTTAATGAAAAAGACAACTTTTTAGAAAAGTACGGTCTTTATTTGTTTCAACATTGAATATTTGAAAGAATGGTTACCTTCTCCTTTAAATACATGTTTTATAATAAACAACATTTAAATTTAAAAGAAAAACTGATAAAAAATGATTCAAAAAATTTGATAAATAATTTAAGGAACAGCGATAATTTTTACGAACTGATGGTAAATTGAATATTTTTACTCAAGACTAATAAACAGCTTTTTGATTGAAAGATCAATGTTGAAGTTTTCAAAAATTTAAGCTGTCAATTTTCAATAACGTTGATTTTATTTTTTTTTGAATTTATGGCAACATTTGAATTGTTTAACTTGAAAATCTTGTTGTTTAATTTTTTCATAAATAATTTTGGATTCAAATTTTCTTCTTATTTTTTTTTAAATTTTATTGTAATAAAATATTTTTAATGAACACTACTAATTGATTAGAAATTTTTGTTTCTTAGAAATTATCAGGTTTTCATAATTTGTTGTCTAAAATTTATTAATAAAATTTAATAAAACAATATCAAATAAATATTTTGTATCATATTTTGTAAAATTCTCACATGCTAAAATCTAATTTCTTCATAATTTTCTCTAAAAACCTCTATGCCATCACACTCGACGTCTTCAACTTCTTCCATGCTAGTTTTTGGAATATCCTGATTGTACAGCTGGTACAAACGCTTTGTGTTGCTATCACTTGATTCTTTAATATGTTTATATTTTTCATGTCTATTTCTCAAAACTACAATTAAAATCCAAATTATTAAAATTAGATTAACTAGAATAAATAAAGAGCTTGAAATGATTAGGGCATATATGTCATAGGTACGATAAGGCATGGCACAAAGAGGCAATGTAAAAGATGCCATGACACTGTCATAAATGCACTGGCCCACTGTGAATATAATTGAAAACAAAATGTATTTATCCAAAGAAGTGAGATAGGATATTTGGGGAATATTTTGAGATATGTATAACTTAAAAGTAAAAAGAGTTAAGAGCAATGCCGTTCCAATTTTCAATCTAGCAAAGATATAGTCACATTTCAATGTGAATTTGGTAAAATTGGTAAGAGAAATTAAAAATACAAGAAAAAAAGCATTGCATAAATAATAAGCTGGCATTCGACAAACATTTATCTCAACTGTAAATGCCGAATATTCGTCTGAAGAAAATTCACTCTTTTTAATTGAACCATTTGTTTGTATGTGTTGGTATACTTGCCATTCTTGGGTGTCCATAAATGCATTCGGAGTTAAAAAATTGAATTTATTCTTTGATTCAACAAATTGGACCATGGAAGATGGGTTTGATGAAGAAATGTCCAGAGTCAATGTTTGAACATCTAATGGAAATTTTTTAAAGTCAAACTTTTGCCAAAATTTTCCCTGCACTTTGCGTCTTTCAACTATTTCCATCAATCTACTTGTTTTTTTGCTCTCCAGCACTTTGGTACTGTATGATATTTCTTGGTAGGGCTCGCTTAATGAATTGTTCAACACAATATTCGGATTAAAATGACACACTGGATCGTATTTAAAATTTTTTTGACAATCTGTAGTTCGGACTCGATCTGTCCATTTTGTTTCGATGAAAAACTCTGCATAAAAAGTCTCATTCTTGGTATTTATTTGACCAATTTTAAGAATAATTATATGAGTTTCTACTTTGAAAAGATTTTTGAACATAACAGAACAGTATTTTTTTTCTTAATTTAATTTTTCAAAAGTGTAAGTTAAAACTATATAAAAGTTTTGAATTTGATTCTTTGTCCTCGAATCGTTTAATTGATTGTCATTCTTTTCTTAAGGAAAGATAAGAAATTTTAATTTATTGGTTTGAATTGTTGTTTTTCGATTCCTTGACCTTTTAAATCTTAATTTGATTTTAAAAATAGTAAATTTTTACAAAGATTTAATTTTAGGAAATGTAGATTTCATATTAAACAAATATAATTTTTGTCATTTTGAGTTTATTTCTCATCTTTCTCATCTTGAATAGTGTTTTAAAATAATGAAATCTAAATTTTGATTTTATTAAAATTTTTCGTTTAAATTTTTTATTAAAAATTTTGTCAATGCAAAATAATAAATAATTTTCCAATTGAATCTTCATAACTTTCTAAATTTAAATTCCTTTTTTTCAAATTTAAGTTGCAAACTGACAAAATTACAAAATTTGACTCCCAGGTCATTTGATCAAGAATCACAGATCAAGAATTTTCAAAGATTGTTTTTATCACTTAATTTCAATAGAAAGTCTATTAATCTCTCTTTTTAAATATTTTCCTTGTTTTTTTTATTTAAATCTAGTTTGACAGTAAATTGAATGAATATTTATTAAGACAAGTTATTAAGGACTCATTTAATTTTTAAAAGTCACTTTATACAATCCTAAGTTTTGATTTTTTTTGCAGATTAACTAATAAATTAAATTAAAAAAATTTTGTTTTATGATTCTGGACTCCAGAAATTTTACGAACCATGGAAGATCACTGTTGGCTTTTTTTACAAATGTCTGGAGTAAAAAAAGCCTAACAGGACTTGAGTGAATTTTGACTTGAGAATACGAAAAAAACTCCAATTTTTTTCTTATTAACTCAAGTCATTATTTTAATTAAATTAATAAATGGAAAATTGAAAATTTAGATTTTTGAATTAATGTATTTGAAAAAATGAAAAATGAAACATAATTATCAATTTTATTGTGTAATGGTATCATTCAAAAAGGAAGATCAACCAATTTAATATTGTCGGTAGGAATAAACTAAAAAATGGAAAGTCTACTAAAGCGGGACTACGTTAAATAAAATGAATATTAAATATTTTTATTATTATTATTATTTATGCAATTTTTTTTTTAAAGTGACTTGAATTAATTTTTTTTTGGGCTTGAACTAAACAATTAAATCTACTTTTCTACCTACAATGGCGATTTATTAATTTTTAACTAAAATTACTGAATCTTTAACTAAAATTACTTGAAAAAAAATGCTAATTTTGCATAACTTGTATTATTCATCATAATTTTTCTTAGCAGTATTAAATTATAAATCAAGCATTATTTTACTTAAAAAAACTAAACAAATACTATCAAAATTTGTTTGATTTTCAAAAAATGATTGACGTTGAAATTGATTTTCAGCAATTTTTGGAGCCAAATAAGGCTGTTTCGGTATTACAAACAGAAGAAAATCAAGGATCTGAGAACATGAATTACCTCAAAGACTACATGTGTCCAAAAAGTCAATTCAAGTTCCAGAAAAGTATTTAGATTCGGAAATTGGTTGTAAACCAAGACCAGGAAGAAAGAAAAAAGCAATGCTTTGGAATGCTAGGCAATAAATTATTATTTTTTATTAACTAGTTAAAATTTAGAAAAACTAGTTGTAAACTTGATTTTTATAATAAATCTTTATTTTTATATCAATTAAGAAATTTTATGAAAAAAAAGGTAATTTTATATTCATCAAGTAAATTTGGTGAAAAATCAGTAATTTTAGTTAATGAATTAGCACACGCCATTAACAATGAAATCTTTTATTTTATAAAGGTCAATAAAAATGTGAATTAGAACAATTTTTTTTATTATTTTATTTGACAAAAAAGAAAAAAAATATAAAATTTTATAAAAAGTAAACTTTTATTTTGTAATTTTGTTTTGTATGATTTTCGGTTACGTAAAAATATTTAATAAATAAATAAATAAAAATAAAATGTCAAGTTCAGTCAGCATTTTAGAAAATCAATTTAATGAGTCAATGTGGCGTGCAGATGAACATAAAACGCTACTGGGCTTTTCCAAACAAATGTGGAAAAAATTTAAAATTTTACTTTAAATTTAAACGGTTACTAAACGGGCCAAAAATCAGCCCGCTAAAATAAACGGGCCATAGCCCGCCCATAAAAAACTGTCCGGTTAATACGGTCACGGTCATGGTTTTGGAAAATTTTGGCCCGTTTACTGTCCGCTTGCACGGACACCAACACTACTTATATCTTTAGCTATTGCTCTTTATTTTTTTTATAGACGAATAATTAAAAAAATTTTGAAATCAATATTTTCTTTGTTAAAATCTCGAGTGTGATCAACACACATTCAAATCTTGATGAGCACACAACTTGAAAAACACACATTTTATTGTGTGTTGTTAAATTAAAAAAAAATTTAGATGAAAACTACAAAAATTTTTTTCACAAAATATTTTTGTGACAAAATACTGAACAACACACGCTAGCTGTACTAGGTGTATGTTGTTAAAGATGCATGCATGGCATAATATAATGCCGCATTATCGTTTTTTTCCGGTAAAAATATTAATGTGCTACTTCCATGCAAGCTTAAATTGTCCTAAAAATAAAAACATTGAGACATTTTTTTTTACTTAACAACAGACAATAAAATGTGTGCTTTTCAAGTTGTGTGCTCATCAGGATTTTAATGTGTGTTGGTCAGACTCGAGTGTGTGATGACACAATATTCCTATGAATAATTTTGAAAAATAAACTTGAAAATTAACTTATTTTAATTAAATATTGAATCTCAAAAATATTCGAATTAAAATTTGAAAATATACTAAAAGTGTGCCAGTTACCACAACTCTTCTAATATTTTCTGGATATTTTTATTACGACAGTCCCATCCACCTTATCCGACACCAGAAAAAAGTTGTTCTGATTAAACCAATGCTACAAGAGTACAAAAAACAAAATATTCAAATAATAGATTTTTACTAAAAACATTGTCTATTTAAATTAATAGCCATTCTGATTTGAATATTTTATAACAAATGACTTTGATTTTCCAGTCAAATAATTATTTTAATAGAAAGAAATTTTAATTTTTGTGTTTTGACATGTGATTGAGACTTAATTATTTTGTTTGATAAATTTAAAAGATTTTTGTATTGACAATTTATTCGATTTAAATATTTTTTTACAAAATAAAGAAAAGAGTATTGTATTATAAAGGAAGTGAAAAGAACGGTAATTTTGCAATTTTTATTTGATTAGCAAGAAAAAAGTTTAAATTTTCTTCTAGTGTATGAAATCTTCAATTTAATTGCTAAAACCATCACTAGCTAAGACTCACATAGTATCTAAACATTTAAAATTTAAAAAATTATTTTTAAACATGAATCGAAAAGGTGAAAATCTAAGTGCCTCAAATTTGAATGCAGATGATCCGAATTCAGGCATGAAAAACCTGTCCAGATTCGAGATTCCACAAAATGAAAATTTTCTAGAAGAAGCAAATGTAGAATTGAATAAATTCAAAGGATTTCTAAATCGTTTGCTCCAAATGAATCAGTCCGCATCGACCAACAAAATTTCATTTGCCGAAAATCTGGCATTCCGACTCCTGGGCACCATAGACTGGCACAAATCTAACTTTGATGAGCTGAAACAATTTATTCAGCCATTTTTGAACAGTCACCACCTAAATTTGGATCACTTGATTTTTAAAGAAAATGGAAAATTTCTTCATCTAAAACAATGCGAAGCCCACGAAGCAATACACACTTGGACTGAGTACCGAACCAAAATGAACACTATTCTAATCGAGAACCCGGAAATTTTTAGCCTGACTTTTTCACATGAGAAAAAAGAAAAAAAACACTTCTGGCACAAGAACAAAAAAATCGAAGGACCCTTTGAAAATTTGCTTGGTTTTAATAATATTCAAAATAGATTGAAAGAGATTATGATTTTATATTTGATAGCCAAATGGTCAAAAGACGATTCTAGTCTAAAATTTTCGACTTTTTTTCACTATGGAATTCCACGAGCACGAGTCAGGCAATCGACCCTTGGCGATAGCAGCATTATTCTGTCAGAAAATGTAAAAGACATAAGCGTTTCATCTGGAACTTCTTCAATGAATGAAAGATCAAATCTGATCGGTTCGTCATCGGCTCTTTCTTCGCCCAGTGATTCCTCGTCCAAAGTGGAACAAGACATTGTTCAAACAAAGCAGTCAAATGTGCGCTATTATACACGACCATGTGTCAGGAGAAGAATTCGCCGTACCACCAATAGTTCCAGTAATTTAAGCTCGTTTAATAGCTCAAGAGAACGCGAGCCAGAACAGACAATTCGGGAGCCTGTTGAAGAAAAAGAAAAGGTGCCAACTATTGAGCCCTCAAAAAGAGCAGATTTAAAATATGTTAGTGGAGGAATAGTTACTAATTCAAATGTTTATTTCCCGGTTCCAAGAAAATAAATTTATTTTTATTTAAATTCAAATTATTCTGTGATTTTTACATCTTTTTTTTTTTCAATTTTTTTAATTATTTATTTTATCCTTGATCAATTGTATTTAAGAAATTGTGTATTTATAAGCAAACTAATAAATTTCATTTTTAATATAAATATTCACTGTTTGTTTGTTTAGTTGAATTAATGGTTTAAAGTGCTGGGCTAAATAAAGAGCAAAAAATTTAAAACTGAAACAAAAATTAAAAATTTGGCCTTAAAAAAGACTTTTTAAAATATTTTTTAGAATATTTTTTAAAATTCAAATACCATTTCAATTTTTTTGTTTTAATTAACTGAAAGATTTATCCAACCCCGCAAAGAACCTATCTACTTCAACGGATTCCAGAATCGTAAGCAAAGCAGCCTCGCCGCTATGTCGTATTGAAAAATGTAACCAAGATCCGCTTCTGCATACCGTCAATGAAATACCAAAGCCTGTTCCGCCTGGTGTTTACAAAAATTGGCAGGAGGTTAACAAAAATGGAAATGCAATATCATTTTCAAGATGGATTGTTTTTGTTTTTTTTAAATATCATCTCTCAGACATTGGGAGATGTCTTCTGTGGGTAGGGGAGAAATGTAACATCCCTGTTCCCCAGGCCCTGTATCTATTTTTTTCTATATACAGTCAACCCGCTTTAAACCGAAGTTTGATCAACCGAAAATCTCGATTATCCAAACAAATTTAGTGGAAAAAAAGCTGTTTCAATGTATTTAGGTAAAATCAATGTATTTCAACCGGAAAATATTAATTGATAGTATATAAAAAGATGGATTTTCTAGATAAATTAATTAAAAGCAAGATAATAATATTAATGAATACATGATTTTATTAACCACCAGTAAAAATATTTATTACACTAGAAAAAAAATTAAATAGTAGATAATTAAATTAAAAGGTAAATAAATGACTACTCAATCCTTTAAATATTCAAAAAGATATTTTTATTTACCAAAATTAAATGCAATGTTTATTTTGGTTAGATAAGTATTACGTTCGGAAGACTACCTGTTTAAATTTGCAACCATCTGAGGTCGTAAGTGAATCTAGTGACGAAGATACTTATGAGTTCTATTTGGATATTCCAGTCAACCAGCAAATTGAAACTCAAATTAATAATACCACTGAAATTCAGGTTGAGTTAGAGCTAGAAAATAGTGATCAAATAGTTGCTACTGAAGCACCAACAAAAAGGGGACGCGGTAGACCACCAAAAACGGTGTCAACAAAAAAAAGAAAATTATGAGTATCTAATTAACTTTTTATATTCAAATTTAGCTTATTGTATAATGATTAATATTTTTATATATTTGTTTCTTAAAAAATATAGTTTCTTATACTTATATATAAAATATAGTATAATTTTTTTTTATCTAGTAAAATTCATCTCTTTAGCTAGTTTAGTTAATCCTATGCCGTTTAAAATTAATCAACGAAGTATATCATAGAATGTACTCAAGAATGTATAACATAGTTTGTCAAGAACTAAAAACTTGGTTGAAGCTTGGCACACGCTTTTTCAGTTAGTAAAATTTTCATTTTATTATAATGAATTAATATATTTTCTAATAATTAAGAGTATGTTGAATAAACATCCATAGGTCTATTCGTTGGTATATTCGGAAATAAAGAAACAAAAAGCAACTGAAAATGGACTATAATCAGAATATAATTGAAGAATATGATTCATCTGATAAAGAAAAATTATACTACTTATTATTACTTATTATTATTATTATTATTTAATTATTATTTGTTTCTTATACTTTTGTCTATTAATTAATAAAATTATCTAGTCGATTTCATCTTTATTAGCTAATTTTTTTTTATCTAGTAAAATTCATCTCTTTAGCTAGTTGAGTTAATCCTATGCCTATTTTAACCTCTTTAGTCCGAATATTGCAGCTTCGTTTATCCGATGAAAATTTTCTGAAAAATTCAAATTATTTATGCTTTTTTTACTTAATTTTCTATATTTTAAATCAACACTCTAATATTGAATAATAAAAAATTGTCTTTTTATCTGATGATGAATTAAACACATTTATTCATTCAATCAATAAATTAAGATTTTTTCAATTAGAAGAAAAGCAAACTAGCTTAGATAAGTTTTTAAAAATTAATTAAATAATTTGGACCGTGTTTAAATTTTTTTGTTATAATTGTTAGTATAAAATGTCCATTTTTATAGACTTTTTATTTGGTACCTATTTCTTTTTAAAAATACTTTGATCATTTAATAAGCTTGCCTTTAGCTTTTACAGATCAAAAAAAGCTTCAAAATTCGCAAAGTTATGCGACTTAAAAATAAGTTAATTTTGCAAAAATTCAAAAACTTCACGTTCTTGCAATTTGGTCAACAATTAAGCTACCGGAAAGATAAGGTAGTCAAATTCAAGATCTCAAAGAGATCTACAACATGCTTTTGACCGGAGTTGAAAATACTCAACGGTCATTGAATTATTCAATTTTGAAAAAGTTAAAAAAAATCCATTTTTCGGCTTTATTCTAAACGATCTAGTGAAAATTTAATCAAAGAAATTTTTTTTTGCAAAGTTTTTTTAAAAGTTGGAGAAAGTTACGGTGGGGAAAAGTTACAGTGGGAAAAATAATACTGAATCAAAATTTTTTAATCCGAATTTTTTTAACCGAATTTTCGCTTATCCGAACAAATTTACGGATTTATAGTTTGTTCGGTTTAACGCGGGTTGACTGTATATATGTTGTAATTAAGTTTTAGTTTTTATGTTTCATGAATAAAAACTTGGAAGAGAAAATCTTATTTTAAATTTATTTATTATTATTTATTTTTAAATGCAGTCAAAAAAAGTCAACTTTCATATTTTAATATATTTTCCTCAAAAAACATGATAAAAAAGTATTTTTTTCCAAAATTTTTCTAAATGATTTAACTCATATCTTGGAAAATGAATTACTGTATTGATTTTTCTAAATATTAAAAAAAACTAATTTTTAACCCAGATCCAGACTTTGAAAATTATTTTTGATCATGATCATTAAAATTTGATCACCATCTTTCCTAACCCTTAAATTATTTTTAAGGGATGCATATTGTAAAACCGAAAATTTGTCAGTGTAAAATTTTAAAATTTAAAAAGATATATAGATGAATTAAAAAAAAATTAATTTTAAAAATGACATTTTAGAAAGAGTGATGAATTTTATTCTCTGAAAAACACTATGTACAAAAGATTTTTTAGTTTTTAAAATGAATTTTAAAATTTTTCTTTGTAAAAAGTCAATCTTCCGAGTAATTTTTAATAACAGAGTTTCTTAACCGATCACTTGATCGTTGAGGCACAGTATCAGACACTTTCCTAGAACGTTTTTCTCTCAATGATAAATTTGAATTTGATGATATTGAATTAGTAGAAAGACTAGTTCCGTCTCTTGAGTCATCATCTTCTGTCATCTTTATCGCTGATAAGTTGTAATTTACACTTTAAAAAAAAATAAATTTCATACCAAAAATTTAAATATCTAAACACCTTTTTTTATTTCTAAGCAATTTTCCGCCTTTGAATACTTTTTCAGAACTAGGGGTATCTATTTCAATTTTTTCGTCATCTTGATCCAAATCCAATTTCATAGCCTTAATGGAAAATTTAAATGTATTAATTTTCTAGCTCCAAGTTGGAAAAGTGAGTAAATGAGATTATTTTTGTCCAGAAGTAAGAGATTAACTCTTTAAAAATCGATGTAACAATGATACACAACTTTCAGAAATAATTTTTTACTTCAGGAAAAAAAAATTAAAATTTTCATGTCACAAAACTCTAAAAGTTTTTTACTTTTTCTGTGCAAATTTTGCAGGTTAACCTTAATTTTTCATCCATTAATGTGCCACATTTCTTGTGCGTAGGCATAAAGCATTTTGAACAGGTAAAAAAGCCAAAATTTGAAAAATCATCTTGGCTGAAAATTTTTTCGTTCACAAATTCATTAAAATCATTATCATCATATTTTTCAGCACATACAATACATGGCTTTGGCAATCATAAAATAAAATGAAAAAAAAAATTTTTTTCCAAATTTTACTTTCATTGATCTAAAATTTGTCCATTTAACAGAGCTCATTAGAAAATACGTCATTAGATACAAAGCAGACACACTCTCACAGCTATTTATAAAATCTTCAAGTTCATTTACCAATCTTTTTCCATTTGGCAAAGCTTCTTTAAAATTAAAAAAAATTAAAAAAAAAAACTAAAAAAAAATTAAAAAAAAAAATTAAAAAAAAATAAAAAATAAAAAAGGTTACTCCCGTTTTTTTGGAGTAGATATTTGATATGAACTGGACTGTTCATCAATTCTCTAAATGCTATCATTCCCTCTTTCTGAAAATTTAAAATAAATTTTTTTTAAATGTTGTAAAAATTCAATTAATTTTAAATACAATTATCTTTAATTTCTTAAAAAATTTATTTTCATTCGAATAACTTTTGAGTGTTCTAATGGCATGGTTGAATACAGCATCATTTGCTATACCATAATAGTAGGCTTTAGCAACTTGTTCGATCAAATACTAAAAAATGATTATTTTTCGGATAAAAATAAAGTTCAAAAATCAACCTTCCAAAGACCATCAATTGAATAAGTCACATCATTGAATTGAATCCACTCAAATTTTGCGCTTACTGATGCCAATCTTTTCATGAATTTCACCCGATGATCTATAGTTTCCAGATAAGCATTTAATTGTTCATCTTCCGAATCCTCTGCTTCAGTTGACTCAGCTTTTACCGAAGTTGAATTTGATGACTTTCTTAGCGAATACTTTTTCTCAGGTATTTTTTCATTCGAATCACTTTCTTCGGATTGATCATCAGAATCATCACTTTGAGATTTTTTGTTCAAATTTTTTTCTATATTTTTCAATTTCGAGCATAACTTAGAACTATTGAACTCAGAAAATTTTATATTTGTTAGGAAGTTAATCACAGCTTGGATATTTTTGTATTTATCAAAGATGTACCATCTAGTATAACAAAAAATTGTAAATCCAATTTATTTATCTATTTTGAATGTCATACTCGCTTTTTTTATTATCAATCAACTCAACCACAAAACCGTTTAAAAATGAAAACTTCCAAATGTAAAAGCTGTCAGTGACCATTCCAATAGGTTCCAATCGATTTAATTTTTTACTCAATTCAGTTTGATTCTTTATTTTGGAGTTTAATTTTAGAAATTAAAAAAGAAAAAATGTATTTACCTTAACTCTTGTATTTAGCCTTTCATAGTAAAGAGTTTTTTTTTTCTTATACGACCTTAGAATTAAATTTTTTGTAATTTTTATATCTGACAGAAATTTTGAAAATTACCAATGCTTAGATCCTTTGGCCATTGCGGCCGGATTCGAGCTTGGCAATTTCATTTTCAAGAGTAAATCAGATGCTCCATTTTTTAATTCTTTTAGCTTAATTTTTTTTTTCTCAATATCATTTTCTAGAGTGGTTTTGAAGCTCTTGAGAGTTTTGGTCAGAAGAAGATTTTCGCAAAGCAATCTCAAAAGTTCTAGCTTGGACATTGAATCCAAATCTCCGAATGGCTCTTCGCTGTAATTAGTGGCCAAGTCTTTGATCAACGGAATACCTTTAACCTAATAAAAGATTTGAAATAAATTTTAAAAAAATTTTTTTTTTTTACTAAATTGTCCTGGGAGTATAAAAGATCCAGTTCAGAGTCTGTCTCCTCATATTCTATCTGAGATGTGACAATGTTAAGAACGTATCTGGTCAGTTCTTGAAGTAAACATGGGTCAAAAGTTAAATTATCGAAGAAATAATTAAACGGTAGTTTAAACTTAATTTTTTTGTCATTTAAATTTTTCAATCTAATTAAATTAATTTTAGTCTTACGCCAAAAATTTTTTCATGGATGATGAACATCTTCAATAGATTTTGAATAATTTTCACAAAATAACCCTTTCCCTCCACTGAATTGGAATTAAATACCAATATGAATTGATCCAAATCAATTTTCAGCAAGTCCAGATCTTTTGGTGACTTTTTTTTTGTTTTTTTAAATTTTTGAAATTTTTTGTTGAAAATATTAGCAATTAAGTAGTATAATTCCATTACAACAGCAACTTCACCAAACATGTGGTTCTGCAAATTTGATGATGAGTCTCCCAGTACAAAAGTTCCATTTACTTTTACCATCGATGCAAATTTTTTTAATTGATTTTTCAATGTGTCATTAGAATTATCCGACTTAGTCTTTTTGCCAACAGATCTATCAATAGTGTTTTTATTTGAATTAAGAGTCGATTCTTCTACAATTTGAGCTTCTGTGTCTGATGCCTGTGTAAGAAAATTTTTCATTTTTGAACAATTCATTTCATTTTTATTTTTCTTGGCCCTAAATAAAATTGGTGTAAAATATCCAGTAAAATAAGAAATGATAAATTTAATTTAAACATTTTTGGCGTGTTTTTTATCTGAATGTTTTCGACATTTTCATTTATAACAACAACATCATCATCTTCATCGGATTCAATTTTCGTTTCTCGTTTTATTTCTGATTTTGGTGAAAACTCTTTATCAGAACTAATTGAAAATTTGCCTTTTGACTTCATATCGAACAAAGTCATCTGCTTTGATTTCTTTAATTAAATTTTTTAATAAATTATTTTTAATCAAGAAAATATTCGCACCTGTTTAGATTCTATGAAAGACACTTCATTGTTTTCAATGCTTTTTAAGCGTTTACTCATTTTTGCTTATTGTTAGCTGACTATTTTTTTCAAACTAAATTTAAAAATTTCTTTATTTCAAGCTTTTTAAAATTATTTTCTAAATTTTTTTTTTTGAAGCAAAAAAAATTGACTTATAAATTATTTAAGATACTTAATAAGAGTTAATAACAATTAAATAGAAAATATCAAGTGCAGTAGCCTCTTTGTCGGAAAACATGGTACTGGAAAAGGAGATAAGCGCTTACACTCTATTATCATCTAGCATAGAAAGGGACGAATTATTATTTTTTTATTATTGAAAAAAATAATTTTTTAATTATTTTTATCAATTTTTGGATGATGAAATTTTTACCAATCTCTGATTATCAATTAAATCTTTTTAAGAAAATTAATTTTAATAATTAAAAACATATTTTAGCTTTTTAATTTTAAGACGCTCTAGCTCGAAAAATTTTAGCTTCAGTATAACAAATGAATAGAAAAGTATCAACTTAACTATTCTGGAAAAATTTTTTCGGTGAGCTAAACAAGTCACAACATGTATATATCTATATTTACATATTCTGTATAATTTTTGTAATTTAATCAAAACTGAAATTTAAAAGTTTTCATTAAGTTTTATATATCTTGCAGACAGAACGAAAAATGTGAGCATACATAAAAAAAAGATGCAACATTATTTGTAACACTTTGTTTTTCACTGAAATAATATTTTATTTTATTTAATTATTTAGATTTCTTACCATTTTGTTCTGTTTTTATTACCGAATTTCACAAAACTTGGGAGAATTTTGAGATTTTGCTTTAAATGTATTTAATAATTTGCTTATAAGAATTAAAATTATCTTTAAAATTTTTACCAAATATTTCAAATCGCAATTATTTTTTTATTCTCTTTTGGCTAAATAAAATCAACAATCACTAAAAATAGATTGTGATTTAGCATTCTGCATTTTAAAAAATTAGAAAAAATATTCTAAAAAACATTAAAAAAAAATGTATCAGTTCAATGAATAATAAATGACGTATGATAATTCATTAACTAAAATTACTGATTTTTCACCAATTTTACTGGATCAACATAAAAATACCTTTTTTTTCATAAAATTACTTAATTAATACAAAAATGTGAATATTTTACAAAAATAAAATTTGATGCTAATTTTCACAATTTTTAATTAAATTATAACTTTTTAATTATAAAGCATATCGAAAAACTTTTAAAAATTAACAAAGTTTTTTACTTAAAGTATTATTGAAAAATGTTAAAATAAATTTTGAATTTTTTGATGAACTGTGTCTTTAAGAAAATACCAGATAATGTTGCTTGTATAGTTTGGGAATTAATGAGCCATCTATCTAGATTATCAGCTTAAAAATTTCAATTCTAATAAAAAATAAATAATAAATTTTTTGGTTATTTTTATTTGAAAATTTTTATCAAATTTTTACTTTTATCCTCTGTTAGTCACAAATTGTCTATAAATTGTGCTTACATAAATGGCAATTATAAAAATTACAAACAAGTCGTCCAAGAATCCAAAAATGCCAAACAAAGCTTCTGGTATAATATCCAAAGGAGAGAGAAAATAACAAAAAGCTACCAGCAAGAAAAATATGATTCTTATCCGATACCAAAGACTTATTCCGTCATAAGAGAACAACTCATTCATCAGGTGTCTAAATAGTATGGGTACATCATATATATATTCCAAAAGCTATTTAAAAATTAATTTCTTTGAAAATGGTAGATAGGTCAATTACCGATCTAGGTTGGCCACCATTTCTTCTATTATAACTTCCGATCGTAGCGAATACTTCGCCATACTGTTCTTGTTGTCTTTGCTGCTCTTCACTTGAGTACAAACGCAATAGATAATTCACCTGTTGACGACACATTGGGCAATTTATTCTTAGAGAGTTTGAAATCCTATGATAATGTATAATGCAATTGGCTTTTTTTTAATGAAATTAAAAATTAATTTTCATCTAAATTTAAATTAATACCACAAAAAATGTGTCCACAGCTGGTCTCTATTGGCAAATTTGAGACATTTAAACATATTGGACAATTTAGATGAGGAAATGCTGAAGAATTAGACATGCGTCTATTACGATTATTGAGAAGACTTTCTCTAGTTTGATTTACGTCATTAATTGAGTCTTGATGAATTTGTGTATTTTGCTGAAGAACTTGGAATAATGCGATTCTAAAACCAGAAGTTAACTTCAGAACGTTTAGTTTGAATCAATTTGTTTTACCTTAGATATTTGGATGAAAGATAGAAAATCAAAAAAATTAAAAATAAGCTAACAAAAAAGACCGAATCATCAATACCTTCAATTATCATTTTAAAAAATAAAAAAATATGCTAAAATTAGGTATCTGAAATAATTTTTTATTAAAATGATGCAAAATTTAAATTTCATTAACATTTTTTTATCATTTTAACATAAGTCTAAATAAATAAAAATAAGCTAAAATAAAACAAAAGATTTTGAAAGCAAAAAAAATGAAATTAGTTGATTAGATCCATCTCTTGTATCCATATCTATCAGATTAAATTTGTTTCATTATATAGCAGTCTATTTAATTATTTTAGAATTTTGTAGACACATTAAACTGGTTTAATTATTTATGTGTATGTTCAACTAAATACACAAATTTAATAAGTATTTTTTTTATGTTTATTAATGATTTAATACGCAGGAGTTATTTATTAATATTATTTTTTTTCATTTTTATTCAATAAAATAATTATTTTATATTTAAATACGGGGCGTATCATTGCATAAGAAAAATAAAATTGCTTAGAAAATTTTGTTCTTTTTTAAAATTATTTTTTCATAAAATTCCCTGTCTGACAAGTTAAAAAGTTCACTTTAAAGAGCCTAGAATATTTTTATCACCATTAGCTGTCTTTCGATCTCTGATTTACTTTCCACGTCAATCCGTTTCCAGTTGTAGTTTTAGGCGAAAAAACATCTGAATGGCGAGAAGCTAGAAGCGGAGTACCTCAGGGATCGGTAATTAGTCCAATTTATTTATTATTTATATGAACGACCTCCCTGATGAAATACAAAACGAATGTAAAATATATTCGGATGACACCAAGTTACTCAACAAAATCGATGCTAAATGCATTACTGAAGACACTTCGAGGTTACAAAATATATAAACAAAATCATTAACTGGACCGATATTTGGTTAATGCCCCTTAACAAAGATAAATGTAAAATCATGCACATTGGCAGGCATAATCCAAAATTCAATTACTCAATGCAAAGATTACAAGAAAATACAATAGGAATATTAGAAAACAATTGTGAACGAAACTTGAGTATTTTGATTACAGACGATCTTTAACCTAGCTATCAAGTGAATAGAGCAGTTTCAAAAGCCAACAGCATTCTAGGACTTTTAAAAAATAATTTTACTTTGTCTTCATTGCAGTTAGAAAGATGTCACTTAAATAATCTCTTAAATTCTTATTTTTATTCTGTAATATTATTCTTGCATATTCAATATTGTTAATACATAATATTTTGACTATATTATTATTTATTTTTTATAAATAAACTAACTTGACAAAGTCTTAGTGTGTGAAGTAAAGTGTCTTTTGAAAAAGTCAAGAAAAACATATTTGTTGTTTTAATTGACAATTGATCGTGTAGTAGTGAGCGCGACAGAAAGATGCAACAAGTTTCGGTTTAGCACAATATTAGAAAGAAGAACAAGAGGCGATCTTATTCAAAAATTCAAACTAGAAGCAGGACTCGAGACTATCAATTGGTAAACAACACCAGGTCGCTCAAATCATCAAGGAGATCATCGCAGATATTTTACACATGAAATAGTTCGCTGCTGCAACCAACGCTACTTCTTAACAATAGAGTCACCAATGAGTGGAACATGTTTCCAGACGAGATAATAGACTCAAATTCAGTCAATGCGTTCAAAAACAAGTAAGGCGAGCACAAAAATAACTGACATAGGACGTCATCTACAATTGACACGCTTCTGCAAGGCATAAAAACCATGCAGAAGTTTTTAACTACTTCTTCTTCTACTACCACTATATTCAAAAAAGTAATTCTAGATACTAATTTTTATTTTGGTGAAAAAATAAGTTATTTTAGTTGTTTGTCTATCTATATCGAGCTGAAGCTAACTCAGTTAAATAAGGCAAATATAAAAATTTAATTGTTAATCAGTCTTAAAGGTAGCATTTTGAATAACCTTAAAATTGAAAAATGAATTTTGGTTTGCTTTATTAAAATATCAAATTAAAAAAAAAAATTTGTCCTGATTCAAGAATCCAAGTCCTAAAAAAGGGTCTACCTATTGAGCAATGTGAAAATTATTCAAAAAAAAATTTTTTTTTCGAAAAAATAAAATTAAAGGTAAAAAAAATGCCTAGTATAAAATCTTTTAAAATTATTTTATCTTTAATTTTAATTAAAAAAAAATTTAATTTGAACTGAATTTCACAGAGTCACATGTAAAACCTTGGAGAGACGTATCAGCTTCTGGAAAGCTATTTTATGGTATCAGACTAATTTGAAGAAATTTTTACTATATAGAAAAAGTGAGTACTAAATCGTAACAGACTTTAATGCCAAGAAAATTGTTAACATACCAAGGATGCTATTAATTCAAAGTATAAAGATCTCTTCTTCGAATCTCAAAGACATACATTGAATCAATCTTAACACATGGTCAATTCTATGTGCCTTTTTCGATGGTTACAAAAAAAAACTTAAATTCATAAAAATAACTTTACTATTTAATTTACACAGAAATTTTAAATTTTTTACTTTTTTTTTAATTTTTTTTTTAATGAAATTACGAAAATATGTTACAAGGACATCAAAAACTCATTTAATTTCTGGTGATTGTTTCATTACAAAAATAATTCAACCGCTCATGTATTTATACAGAAAAATAGCTAAAAATTAAATTTTTTCTCGTAATTTCATTTTTAATCATTATTTTTAGCTAAAAATTAACATAAAAGTTCTTATGCAAAATCTTTTTTTATTGTATGGAAATTTATTAAGGTCTATGACGCTGTTTCTAGGCATATAGTTCAATTTGAAGCGCCAAATATATGCAATACTTTTGGAAAAACGCAATTTAAAAGCTTCCAATTGATATTAAAATAAAAAATTAAAAAAGATTTTCTATTAACCCCTCCTTTTCCAAAAAATTTAATTACATAAAATATTTTTTATCATTTAATTAGAAAATTTATATTAATTATTTTGTTAGTTTTTAAACTAAAATGTCCAGCTTCCTTTTGAAAACTGCCAAAAATATTAGACAAAACCTGACATCAATCAGAAAATATTCTTCACTAAATGCGTCCACTATTGAATATCTAAGCTCAATAGTGGGTTCGAGCAACTGTTCTGTATCGGAAGCGATCCGAACCCATCATTCAAA
This sequence comes from Brachionus paranguensis, assembly GCA_016802215.1. Classification (NCBI taxonomy): domain Eukaryota; kingdom Metazoa; phylum Rotifera; class Eurotatoria; order Ploima; family Brachionidae; genus Brachionus; species Brachionus paranguensis. The sequence continues at coordinate 1,228,952 of JAESIX010000008.1, read as the reverse complement.
GGATGAGTCCTTACACGAGTATAAATCTTGAACTTAATTTAAAATTAAATTTAAAAAAATCTAAACTAAACTAGAGAGGCTCACCCTGATATTGTTGTTTTTCCTGAAAAAACTGAGCAGATATCAAAAATTCTGCAATTTTGCAACAAAAATAAAATACCAGCAATACCATATGGAGCAGGAAGCGGCTTTGAGGGAGGCATCAATGCCATTAAAGTACATATTTCAGTCTAAAATGGAATTTTTTATCAAATTAATTAATAAATCAAGGGAGGTGTAAGCATTGATACCTCAAAATATATGAACAATATTTTAGAAGTTAATGTGGAAGACTTTGATTGCTGGGTTGACTCTGGAGTGACACGCAAACAACTGAACAACTACTTGAAAGACACTGGACTATGGTTTCCAATAGACCCGGGTGTAAATTAGCTTTTGTGATTTCTTTTTCTTTTAATAATTTGGCAATTTTATCCAAGGCTGATGCTTGTATTGGTGGAATGTGTTCAACGAGTGCTAGTGGAACTAATGCTGTTAGATTTGGCACTATGAGAGAAAATGTTCTTAATTTAGAATGTGTTCTGGCTGATGGTACTGTAATCAATACTGCTGGTTTGAAGGCAAGAAGCAGAAAAAATGTCGCTGGCTATAACTTGACAAATTTGATGATCGGTTCAGAAGGAACCTTGAGTGTTATCACCAAAATTGCTCTGAAATTATATCCTCAGCCAGAAACCGTAAAAAAATTTATTTTTTTTTATTTTTTTTTATTTTTTTTAAAGATTTTAAGTGCTGTGGCACCATTTCCGGATGTTGCTTCGGCTGTTCAATCAACTGTTGAAATAATGCAAAGTGGTCTTGCAATTGCTAGAATAGGTGAACAATTTTTTTTCTAATTTTCAAATTTTTTATTAATTTTAAAAAAAAATATTTTTTTTAAAAATCTTTTTCTAGAATTTCTTGATGAAAAAAGCATTCAGGCTAACAATATTTATAATAAAATGAGTTTGGACGAAACTCCGACCTTATTTTTAGAGTTTCACGGGTCTAAAGGCACTGTTGATCAGCAGGCCGAAACTGCAAGTACTTGTCCTTTAATATTTCGAAATATTTTTGTTTAATTTTTTTGATCATTGCTTTTTTTAGTGGAAATTTGTAAAGAAAACCAATGCAAAGAATTTAACTGGGCGACTGATCCAGAAGAGAGACTAAAATTGTGGCACGCCAGACACAACAGTTGGTTTGCTTTCAAGTCAATACACCCCAATCGAAAGGTATTAACTCAAGTTTAAGATTTTTATTAAATCAATTCCCAAAGGCCATATCCACTGATGTATGTGTGCCAATTTCTAAACTGCCCGAGATTCTAGTTCAAACCAAAAAAGATATCGAGGAGTTAAATTTAAAGACAGTAATTGTAGGCCATGTTGGTGATGGTAATTTTCACACTTTTATATCACTGGACACCACTGATAAGGAAGAGATGAAAAAATACCACACGTATTCAGAAAAACTTGTTCGACATGCCATCAAAGTTGAGGGAACTTGCACTGGAGAGCACGGTATAGGTCTAGGCAAAATGAAGTATATGGAGGAACAGTTTGGAAAATCACCGATAGAAACAATGCGAACTATAAAAAGAGCTCTTGATCCAAACAACATTCTTAATCCGGGAAAAATATTCTAAAACTTTTCTCAAAAAATAAATTTTAATTAATAAATTCGTTGATTAATAAGAATTTTTTAAAATTTTAATTAAAAATATAATTTTAGGGATCGCTATCTGCTTAGAACGGATTACTCCTTCTTTTCAGTATTTTTAGATTTAGTATAAAAAATTAAAAAAAAAACTAAAATGTGAAATAATAGAAGAGATCATATTAAAAAAAGAAGTCAGTTAGTTAGTTAGTTAGTTAGTAAATTTGAGCTGTCTGTATTAAACAAGAAGATGCAAGGCATCTTTAAACAGCCGTTACGACGTTGATGTTGATGAGAATTACTAATACTAAAGTTTAAATTTGAATCAGGAATAGAATCAATTGATTGGCACACAACACCAATACGTATTCCACAACGGTATGGCCACAGAGTGAGGCTAAGAAGAGAAATCATCAGATGCTGTAATCAACGTCATAAATTTTTAACAACCGAATAGTAAATCCATGAAACTTGCTTTCTGATAAAGTCATTATGTCTAAGACTGTGAACAAGTTAAAAAAAAAACTGGATAAATTTTTAAAAACTTCCACAGGGCGTCCTTGCATGATAACCATAATGCTGTAGTTAAACAACTACTACTACTACTACTATTAACTATTGATTAATTATATATTAACTTGATACTATTATATATTTGAACAAAAATATCTTTTTTAAAAATTAAAAAAAAAATCAATTAAAATTCAATTGATTTTTTGTTCTTTTTTTCAAAATTCATATTTTAATTTATTCCAAAAGACTTTTCTTTCTAAGGAGGTTAATTTAATAGAATAAATAAATTAAAATTTGATAAAAACAATCAACTGATATTATTATTTTTTGACGTTGGATGAAAAGAAAAAATTAGATCACTGTTATTCGGTATTTTTTGTAGAATTAAAAACTAATATTATATTTTTCACTTGAATTTCAATTGAATAATATGTTATTTGGAAGAAAGACACCATACAATATTATGTTATTTATTTTAATTCTTAATTGAAAAAACAAAAAAAAGAAAAACTCTCTTATTTAATGAACCAGTATCTGATTTAATTAAATTTTGTTTCTTAAATATTCATCACAGGTGAAAAAACGAAAAAAAAAATTTTCTAAAAACTTTTTTTTTTTAAGTTTTATTTTTTTATTAATTAAAAATCTTATATTTTGGATTATGATGATGATGAGTAGATGCATTTTTATTAATGGTATTTCAAGAACGTTGTAACTGTAGAAGCCTACTTTACTAGGCTTCTTATGTGGGATCAAAAAACAAAAAAGACTTCTCTTTAAATGTTTTATTTGAATCCGAAGTTATTACGAAAAAGTAGTGGTTTATTTAGTAAGTCACTAAATGTAAGTGTTTTAAGCTGCAGTTAAGTTAACAAATAATAAGGACTAGAAAAAGGATTTAGAGTGATGTCAAGACTCGGGTCTTAACATAATTCAAGGATTTTTTAAATAAATTTTTTTTAAATAGAATTTAAATTTGGTCTCAATGCCAAAACATTACGAAATCTTTACCTTAAAACCTTGCAAACTACTCCGGTAATAATGTAATTTGCCATAGTCTCATTTATTTATATTATATCTATTTATCTTATTTCAAGTATAACCACATGAGATCATTAAAATATTTTAAATATTGTCCCGGAAAATTGTATTTTTAACACATGAGCTTAAAATTTTTACAAATTTGCATCAGCATATTAAGCTATATACACACGTTTGGAACATAAAAATTTTAAGTAGAATAGAATATATGATTTTTTGGATATTTTAATTTACTAACTATCTTTTAAAATTTTGTTAATAATCAACTTAAATCTATAATGAAAAGTTCCCAACTACCACCTCTTCCTTCACGACATTCACAATTAAGGTGATGGCTTTGATGGTGATCTAGATGATAGCCTTGAATTATTTTGGCATGTAGAATATTTAAAAAATAATTGACCTAAGATTTCTGATTTATTTTGAATTTTTTTAATAATAATTTTTTTTCCAAAACCATCAAGATTTTCTTTGAAAGCCCAATTAAAAATTAAACTTTTTTTCATATTACCCCATTTGAGTAAATAATTTCAATATAAGCTCAGGCTTCTAATTTTTTTTAAAATAATTATACAGAAAAATGGCTATTAAATTTTAACCCTATCCTTTTCTCGTTTTAATCCCATGGGGTAGTTTATATTTCCTGAAAAAAGTAAATATCTATTTTAAAGAAATTTTGATGAAAACAGTTTTTTGAGTTAAATTTACTTTAAAAGTACAAGTTAAAATTTTGCAAAAAAGTAAAAAAAAATTAAAAATTTATTATTTTTTAAAAATAAAACCAAAAATCAGTCATTCTGTAATACAAATAACTTGCCATTATTTTCAAGTCTAAAAATCAGATACGTTTAGAGACCTTAATGGCGAATTTATCTAAAATAATTTTTTTTAATTTACAAAAATTTTTCATTAAACACAAAAATAATATTTAAATAAATAATGTTAGAACATTTATTAATTTTTTCATGAAAACAGCTATTTAACAATTCTTATTGGATTTTTACTGAACTGAGAAATTTTTAAATGAAGTTTTACTATCTTTAATGAATATTTTTTGCTTCTTTTTGATTCTTTGTTCCTCTTGAATTTATTTTCATTTTGACTGATGTAATCTTTTTAAATAATGATCGCATTATTTTCTTTTATTTGAAATAGTGGGTCTAGTCGGTAAGGTGAACAATTGTTAACCTATTATGGGAACAATTCTTGTTATCTGGTATTGTGAACTATTAGTTCACCTAATTTTTTTTTCACGAAAAAGTTGAACCAAAAGAGGATAAGATGAAAAATTTTTAGATTAAGTGAACTAATAGTTCACAATACTAGAGAACAAGAATTATTCCCCTAACAGGTGAACTATGCTTCACCTAACTGACTAGACCATATTTGGTTAACTTGCATATTCAACTTAATCTTTACTGGATATGATATCTTTATTTCTAGTAGTGATGTTGGTTAAGCTTGATTAGCTGGTTAGCCATTTTTGGTCAACCAAGTTTTGACTAACCAGTTTTTGGTTTACCAATTTTTGGCTAACCAGTTTTTGGTTAACCAATTTTTGGCTAACCAATATTGAAAATTAGCATTTAAAAAAATATATTTTTGAAGAAGACTTATTTAGATTCACTTTTAATTAATTAATAAATTTCATTAAACAATTATTTTTCTATCTATTCAATTCTTTTTGCATTTGGTCAAAATATATCTACAGCTCTTTTATAAAAATTATTTTTTGATTTTTGGGTAACTCTTTTGAAATTAATTATTTTATTCATTCTAACATTGACTTTTTATTTAATTTAGAAAAAAAAAAATAAATCTTTTAAATATCGAGCTTATTTTTCTTATTTTTTAATTTAAAGACAAATAATAAACAATCATTTAAGATGAATACGAAAAAATTCTTTTTTTTATTTTTTATTTTTTTAACAGTATTTTTTTATCTGATTTTTGTTTTTAATTTCCAATCAATTAAGCCAACTTTTTACTTGTCGAAAAATAATCAAAGCAAAAAAGATAATTGTGAATGTTTAAAAAAAGATGAAGTAATGATAAAAAGTGATCACAAATATTTTTTTGTTAAAAAAGGAACACAAAATTATAAAATACTTAAAAATGTAACTTTTACATGTGATATTCATAAATCGCTTTCACGAGGTGAAAATCAATCAATAATTGCCTATAGTTTATATGGAACAAATCAGAGATATTTTAAACATTTGAAAACCATTTTAAAACAAGCTAATGAACTTTATAAAAATTTTACCATTCGAATTTACCATGACTCTTCATTAGATAAGAATTTAATTTGTCAATTTGAATGTTTGTATGACAATGTAGACTTCTGCAATGTAGAATACATTCCATTAAATAATTCACTTTTGAGAAAAAATAAGTTCCACAACTTAAGCTTCATTCCACCTCAGTCTTGGAGATTTCTTGCTCTCGGAGATGATTTAATCAAAACAGCCCTATGGAGGGACATTGATTCGGTGTTCACTCAGCGAGAAATAGATGCCGTAAATCAATGGTTGCTTTCTAAAAATTTTGGCCACATAATGAGAGGTAGTTTATTTATAATATCTTAATTTAATTTTAATTTTTTATCAGATCATCCACATCATGGCACATTTATTTTAGCTGGCATGTGGGGACTGAAATTAAGTCAAAATCGTGAATTGGCAAAACAATTTTTTACCAAGCTCCAAGATAAAATGATGGTTGTGAATTTTTTGAAAAGTGGAGTTGTCCAAAAATGGCTGGATCAAAAATTTTTAGCTGTTCATGTGTACAAATATATTAAAAACATTTCAACAATTCATGATAGTTATTTATGTAAAATATACAAAGATTCTATACCATATCCTACAAAAAGGAAGGGAAACTGTTTTGTGGCTATGGGACAATTAACCGATTGTTTTAAAGGCAAAATGTTTCCACCGTGCCCAGTGGAATGTCGGCCAAAATTTCATCAAGATTGGGATAGATGTTAATTTTTGGCTTTTTAAAGAATTATTATAATCATCTCCCCTTATTCGTTTACTAAACTTTGACATGAGTTTCTCTTGAAAGTTTATAATAAATAAAAGATATGTTTATTTAAAAAAAATTTAAATCTTTTCTTTTAAAGAATTTATTGATATGGTGTGTTACTCATTCTATCCGTAGTTAATTTAGAATTTGATAGAAAATAACTTTCATTTTTTTAATTTAAATAAAAAATAAAAAAATACCGAATAACAAGTTGTCATTATAATATTATATGTTTTGACGATAATTTCATTAGATTACTAACTAACTAACTAGCAATTAACTAACCAAGACTAAGTTGAAGTTGGATGTCGTAAGTTTATTATTTTGTTTTTTCTTTTGACTTCTGAAACTGATTTATACCCAAAATCTGCAAAAAAAAAAGTGTTAGATCAGGTTATGCAGTGGAAGTAAATATACCTCTAGTTTTGACGAATGCAAAATTTTACATTTAAAAATCATAATTCATTTTTTAAAAAAATTAATTTTTCTTGAATTTTTATCAAAGTTTTATTGAAAATAATTTTAGATTTTTGCTTAAATCTAGACAGAACTTAAACATTAAGCATTTTACACAACTAAATTATCTCTTTTAGTAAAAAAGTTATTCAAGTTTTTCTGAATTGAAAAGATCGAATTGAAAGGAACTTCACAACCCCGAATTGCAGAATTATTGCAGAATTTTAATTTAGGTAAAATCAAGCTTGTATCAGCTGATACATTTGCTGGATAAAAAGAATTCTATAAAAAATTATTTAAATATAACTTTTTTTTGTTCCTTATGCCTACATTCACAAAACCGACTAGTCTCAATTAAGATCTAAAATCTTAAACAAATAAAATTAATTAAATTTTACTGATTTAAAAGAATTTACAATTCAATTCAGAAAAGATGTTTTGTTTAAATCTAGCTAGATAAAACTTATTTTAAAATTTTAAATTAAACTCTTTAATTATGTTAATTTTAGAGAATATTGATAAAAAATAAATTTTTTTCTAAAATTTAAAATTTAAAATTTTTGCAAAAATGTCTAAAAACATTTTAATTCTTGGCGGGAATGGATTTATCGGCGCCGAATGTGTAGAATACTTGCTGGATAAAAATCAAAATTACAATTTAGTGCTGGTTAATAGAGACAATTGGAACGATTGGGACACCAAGTCTCGCATAAAGTCCCGGATCAAAGAAAATATAAAATTAGACAGAAAAAAAGGCTCTCTAAAAGCTGCATTATGGCATTACTTGAGCCAAGAGGACTTTAAATTTGATGCTGTGATTGACTTTAGTGCCTACAAAGGCCGAGTTGTCAAAAACTTCTTTGAAGAGGTTCCAAAAGATAAGTTTAAAATTTATATCCTTATATCCAGTGACTCTGTATACGAGGTATGCCAGGTTGATATGGATCAGCCTAATTTAACTCTTGATGAAAGTGACTCGATCCGACCAGAGTCGGAATCAGAAAGAAAAAAGCTAAAAGAATTAGACTCGTATGGACACCATAAATTAAAGTGATTAAAAAAATTTAAATATTTTATTTTAAATTTATTTTCTAAATTAGATGTGAAGAAGAACTTTTAAATCACAAAGTGCCCTATTTCATTCTTCGTCTACCCGATGTGATCGGTCCAAGAGATTCAACAAACAGATTTTGGTTTTATCAAATGTATTTAGAATTTTTGGAATTTAAAAATCCAGATGGCATTCACGAAATCAAAATTTCAAAATTTTATCATAATAAAAAAACAAGTTATGTTTTTGTGCGCGATGTTGCCAGAGTTATTGATCTTTTAATAAAAACTAATATACAAAATGAAATTGTGAACTTAGGCTACGATCAAACAATGTCAATAAATGATTTGCTGGCTTTGATTGCCACGTTTATAAAGCCCGGAATGGATGAGAGGATAAAGTGTGTGTCTGTGGAGAATTGTGCCAACTATATTTATGAGCCTTTTCCCAGTGTGACCAAAGCACCTGTGAATACAACCAAAATTAAAAACCTTATTGACTTCAAGTTTTCCGATTTGAACAACAGTTTTGAAGAGTGTGTCAGGTTTTACCAATCTGCTTATTCAAAATTTGAATCGGAAAGACGGCAAATTGAGAAGGAATTGAAAAAAGAATGGATAAAAGATACAAATGATCAGGAAATTTTTAGAAAATTTATATACCAATTTTTGAAATAAATATTGTTAATTTTTTTTAATAAAATTGGTCAAAATTTAAATTAGAAATTTTTCTTTCTGATCTCTTTTTTTTTTAATTTTAATTTTGCCAATTATGGATAACTTTGTCAACCATTAATTTAGAACAATCTCACAAATTATTGAAGATATTTTTAGCATAAAAATTTAGCCATGTTAACTGATTTAATAATATAGAATAATTATAATTAATAATTATTTCCTGATAAACAACCACCAACCTTATTTTTATCTATCATATAATGCAATTTAAATTATTTAAATCTATAGTTTGGTTATTAATCAATACATTGAATAATAATTGGATTTTGACAAGTTTAAAAAGCTGAACTAAAATCACTTAATATTTTCAAAATTTTTTTTATCAAATAAATAATATTTTTAACAGCAATGGTTAGCATAAGCTAATTAAAAATTGAACAGAATATCGTTCTCCCTTTTTTTTTTAAATTAAATAAAACCCAGACTTGCGCAAAAGTCAGAAAAAAAAGTCATTTTAAAGTCTTTTCAAAGTCAAGTCAAAAAACTTTTTCCTTGTCTCAACCTGAAAATATTTAAATGAAATTAACTAAATTTTAATAAACTAATTTGTTTCTATTTACTGAGTTCTTTGGCAAATTGAAGTTGGAGATCAAGATCAGAAGATCAAAATCTAAAATTTTATATTTTTTAATTAAAGAAAAAATATTTTTTTCCTAGACAATTACTTGACATGTTATGTCAAGTTTAATTTCATATATGAACTTTAATAGGTTTAAATTATTTAATTGATATTAATAAAAACTTTCAACACAAAAAAATTTAATGTTTTAAAATTTATAATTCATAATTTTTTGTTATGAATTTGAATTTCTAAATTTACTTTATCTGAATTTTTAAAATCATTAACTGTTTGTGTTAAATTCAATTAAAAAAATTGCCGCTAAAAAAAATTTATAAATTTTATAAAAGTTTATTTTACTTTAAAAAATAGTATATATTTTGTTTTTATAAATGAACACAATTAATTCATATTTTTAAAATGAAAGTAATTTTTTATAAGTTTGAAAGGCAAAATTTAACATTTTTATATTTTCATATTTTTTAATTTTCATTATTATATTTTTATTATTTCCAAAATAAACATTTAATTTTTAATTTATTTAATGAGATAAATCAAAACTTTATTTCAAAAAATAATTAATTAAAACGAGATAAAGAAAAGATAATAATGATTTATAATTTTTCTATAACGATGGCCGAAGCACCACCACCTCCATTGCAAATTGACGCTAAACCTTTTTGTCCAGTTTTCAAACTATGTACCAAATGAGTCACAATTCTGGCACCGCTATTTCCAATCGGATGGCCTAAAGACACAGCTCCACCATTTGGATTTACTTTGCTAGCATCCAAATTCAACATTTTTATATTAGCTAAAACCACTACACTAAACGCTTCGTTTATTTCAAATTGAGAAATATCTTTAGCAGAAAGGCCAGTCAGTTTGAATAGCTTTAAACAAATTTTTTTTAATTTATTGTAGGCATACTGAATTTCGGCACAATAATAAAAAAAGAACAAAAATTGAAAAACAGAATTATTTTTTTCTTTCAAAAGTCCAGAACTGATAATGGAAGTTAAACTAGCTAATACATACTTAAAATTCTGCAAATACTCTGCAATGTAATTTCATGCATGTTAATGCCATATTTTTTTTATTTTGTATTTGGGCTTCATGGAAGGTTAAAGCAAACATAGGATATCTAGTTTTTATTGTTTCAAAAAAAATCTTTAAATATTATTTATTTTTTTTATACAAATAAGAAAATAACTTACTTAAAAAAGATCAATTTTTTAAAAAATATAAAATATTTAAGAATATATTAAATTATCTCTTAAAAGAAATATTCAAAATCAATTAAAAACATAAAACTGTAAAATTTTTTAGTAGGTGAATGGCTTTTATATTAAGTATTATTGAAATTAAGTATTATTTACTAAATAAACTATTAAATGTTTCAAGATAATAAAAGTCTTTATCTAAAGATTTTAAAGGCCCTATCAATATTTAAATAAATCATTAACTACTGGAAAAGGTATCTTTTAAAAACAACATCCATCAAAAATAAAATGTTTTTAGATCAAAAATCAAAAATAAAGGTTTAAATAAAATGATGGGAGTTTTTTTACATGAAAAAGGATGTTTAATAAAAATCAAATGGCGCAATGTAAATGTATCAAAAGCAAATTCTGTCTTTTAAAATAAATTTGGTGCTTCAGACCAGGTTTTGTTTTTTAACCTTTTTAAAAAGTGTTTTTTTCAAATGATACCATTTGGAATGCCAAACTTATTAATAATATAAAGAATATTAATTTTAAGCAAATCAGAAATATCCTTTCAAAATTTTTAATATTTAAGATATTAAAATTTTAGAGTATTATGATAAATAAGTAAATTAGATTAATAAAATTTAAAGATTTTTTTTTAAACAATAAAAACTAAACATCCTATTTTTGCTTTTACCTTTTTAATTTCAATGTTATAAGATACACAAAATTAGCTCCCATTTATATTTTTTTATAAATAAATTTGAAACATCGCACTTTTTTCATATTTTTTCAAAATTGTATAAAAATTTTGATTAAAAGACCAAAAAATACACAAATATATTTAGAATGGAATTTAATTAAGTTGCTCAATAAATTATCAAACAAAGAATAATTTATCACTTTTTCTCTCATATAATTAAAGTAAGGTTATTTTTATTTAAAGGATGGGACAGGTTCTCCATGTGGTAACGATATTACGCATCGTCTCGCATTCAATTACTGAACCAATTTTGGACTTATGGCAAAAAAGTCCTCTAGTTATTTAGTTTTTCAATTTTTGCTCTTTTTTTTGGTATTGTGAAATTTCATACAAAACTTTCAATACAAAAAAGAAAAAAATTTTTAAAATTTGTTCCAATGGTCAAAAACTTGTTTCACTACTATGGAAATCTGTGCGAATTCTGCAGAATTGCACCCTATTTAAAAGTATTAAAAATAAAACGCAATTAATTGACACAGATTTTGCAGACTTCCACAGTAGGTGAACCCAAAGTTTTTTGTCGACTGGAACAAAAGTTATAATTTTTTTTCTTTTTGTATTTGAAGTTTTCTATTAAATCTCACAATGCCCCAAAATTCACCGTGGTATTTTAAATTACTTTTTCAGTTGCATAAACTGGAGCAATAGGAAAATCAATTGGATCAGTTGATGCATCTGCAAAGCCGACAATTCTTGCCAATGGCTTCAAATTTAGCCTTTTGATTGTCTCTTCATTGGCCAACAAAACAGCACTTGCACCATCGTTCAGCTTGCTTGCATTGGCCGCAGTAATAGTTCCATTTTCTTTTTGGAAAACTGTTCTCAGCGATGGTATTTTATCGAAATTAACTTTTTTAAATTCTTCATCCTCACTAATCAAAATTTCTTCAATAAATAATAAAACTAATTTAATTTTATTTAAAAAATTTTATGTTCTACCTTTATTTTTTTGTTTCACAATAATTGGTACCACTTCATTGCTAAAAACGCCATTTTGCCAAGCCTGGGCACTGCGCTTGTAGCTATTAATGGCATACTCATCTTGTTCAGCACGGGACACTTGGCATTTCTTGGCCGTATTTTCACCACAACTTCCCATGTGTATTTTGTTATAGACATCTGTTAAACCATCGAACACTATTCCATCTATGAGAGTAGCTCCGCCGTATGGTGGCTCAGCACGCTTGAGATAAAATGGTACATTCGACATGGATTCCATTCCGCCAGCTACAATTGAGTCTTGTTGTCCGCACATTATTGATTGAGCACCTATCATTATTGATTTCATACCAGAAGCACAAACTTTGTTAATTGTTGTGGCTGGAGTTGTTTTTGGCAAGCCAGCGTAGATCGATGCTTGGGTTGCTGGAGCTTGGCCTTGAGCTGCACCCAGCACATTTCCCATATAAACTTCATTCACCTCGTTCAGCGGAAAAGCTTGTAGATAGATAAAATTTTAGTTTTTTTCTCAAGTGTTCTTTTCTTTTCTTACAAGATCTTTCGAGACAGTGCTTGATAGCGTGTGCTCCGAGTTGCGACGCTGACAAAAGGGCCAGTGCTCCTCTAAATGATCCAACTGGTGATCGGACAGCATTGACTATGTACACAGCCTTGGATAATATTATCAAATTGTCACAGAGTGTTTATCTAAAATTACTTTGTTTGAGTGGAAAATAGTTGAGCTAGAAAATTTTCTGATCGATTTGTTCGATACACTTGAGATCTTTAAAATAATTATTTTTATTTTTAACCAATTAATTTAATATAATTTTTACTATTTTATTTGATAGAATACGATTCATTTTTGTTTGATATTTTAAAAATTTTATTTAAATTTTTATGTTACTAAAATAACTTTTTGAAATTATATTAACATTGTGAAAGAAGCTGAACAACTCTTATAGCCTGATTAGGCGAATTGTTTTGACAAACTGCAAAGGGTGTGTAATGCAGATAAAAAGGTTAAACAACTTTTGCACTCACTTCTGTAAACATCATATAGAGATTAGCGTTGTTTGAATTTTTTATTGCAAAATTTTTAAATAAAATTCAAAAAAAATAATTTCAATTTATGAACAATAATTTATAATCAAAAATGTAGTTTGATGATTTTTATTGCAAAAATTAACTACTAAGAATGAAAAGAAGTTAATTTTTAATAAATTAAGATTTATTATAATTGATTATTTTTTACCAACTATCAGCAAGTAATCCGCTTCCTTTATTGTACCATTCATGGCTTATAGAGCTAAAAAACTCAATACATTCAGCTTTAACTTGATCTTCGTTAGTAAAATGCTCTCATCTAAAGTAGTGAACCATTTTGATGAAAAGACGAAAATTAGAAGGAGAAAGGTTCGGACTGAATGGCAACTTTTTTTTTTAAATGTATTTTTAAAGAACTTTAGAATGATTTTGACAAGCTTTGAATAAAAATCATATTTTTTTTTTATTTCTGATTGTAAAAATGCCATTTTGTAGTTGAAAAATGATATTTTGTCAATTAAAAAAATAAACGTCAATTAAATTTTTATTATATTAGGTTAGCTAACTAATTATTATATTTTCAGACCAATATTAAAATAATTAAAAAATAAAGACACTCTTACGGTTAGTTGATTTTGTAAGAATTTAAGTTAAAATATATTTTAAAAAAATTTTCAAAAATAAACTTTGTAAATTCTTAGTACAAAATTTTCCACTTAATAGTATATCAAATAGAAAAAAATTTTGAGTCTCAAAAAAAAAATTTTTGTATCAAGGAATCTAAAAATAACAAACCCTTTAAAAATTGCAGTTCTTTCAGGCACAGGTTTTCAATGATAAAATTGAAATATTTTTTAAATTATATATATTTTGAAAGAGCATAAAATTTTATACACTATGGTATATATTTAAAAAAAAATAAAAATTGTCAATTTTTGTCAAATTTGACAATTGATATATTGACGTCATTGAGTAAAGAGCCTTATATTGCAGTAACTTGCCAGTTTATTTCAAATGATTAGAGCTAAACGAATACCTTTTTGATATTATTTATTTCCATATCCTCATGATGCAACCTTTATAAGAAATACAGTTTTAGAGATAAATTTATATTTTTAAATAATTATTAAATTTATAATATTTTGCCAATAAAGATGCGAATGACTACGGAATACTCATTTACAGGTGACAATGGTGAAAATATGTTTTTAGCGGCATTGAGCTATTAGATTAGAAAGAAAATATTTAAATGAGAAAATCAATAGAAAAGATTAGATTCTTCTTCAAATAAGATGGAATTCAACACATGGAATGCTACAAGCAGCAATACAAGTTAAAAAATCAATTACAGCAACTTCAATCCATCTAGAGAATGAAAAAGATTACGTTTTATCAAGAATATAAACAAATGATTGGAAAAACTAACCGAATTATTGTAGCCATTTAGACAGGGTAAAATAATTATTTTTTTTTTTATTTTTATTAAATAATTGACATAAAGGAACGTTTGATCTTTCTTCTCTCAGAAAGTTTCTTCGTTCCATTTGTTTCCATGCTTTAAACAAAAGATCATTTAAGCATTTGTGAATCTAAGAAAAATTTTGATTTTGTTCATGATGCGATCAAAATTATTAAATCAAAATTTGAAGAATACTGGATCAAAATTTTGGATAAAGCACCAATCTGTCAAATCTTGGCCACAAGATTTAAAGTACATTATATTGATTGTATATTATTAAAACAACTGATTTTTTTTAATAAAAAAATTAATTGATGTTATTCAAATTTAAAATGATTCAAGTCAAAGACAACCAAGTACGTTCCCAAATATGGAAAAAAAAGATCATTTTCTTTACCGTTTTTTGAAAACCGATTTTATTTTTTGACTGATTTTTAAAATCCGGTTAGGTTCGTGACGAGCTTTAGAGTCTTACAATGAGAGTGTATTGAAAAGTTGGAATGCTCTTTTTAAAAATAATTTTTGGATGAGAATTTTTAATGAAACTTTAAAAAATATAATTCTAAATTTAAAAAAAAATTAGAATTTGCATTTAAAACTTCACTTTTTACTAATATTTTTTTCCCCGTCAAACAAACTAAATAAGAACACAGCATACAAAAAAAATTTTCATAAACAAAATAATGGTAGTTTTTCAATTATTTGTTTCAATCAGAATTTCAATATTAATTCTATAATAAATTAAATTTTTTCGAAAAAATAGTCTCCCGTTTCGTTACTCGCATTTAAAGCTTTGCTTACCCATATTTTCTATAATAATCTATCTAATTATATATGTCTATACATTAAGGTAAAAAATAAAATTCTTTAGCTTTTTTTCACACTTGATATTTAGATTTGTTTATCTGTGTTCAACTAAAGCTCCTGATTTCCAATTGCAAAAAATTTGCAAATCTAAACTTTCATACAATTTGATTAAAAATGAACCAATTTATTATTTTTATTACTTTTATCTTTTTCTTTCAACTGGATGGTTAAATGAAACATTGTTTGTTTCACCTTTTACAATTTAGATGAAAATTAATAACACAATATCCTTATTTTCATTAAAAATTCAATTTTCTTTTGGAATTTTTGTATGAAAATTCATAATACAAAGATTGAATTCTACAAAGATATAAATTTTATCTAATAATTAAGAAAGGCAATTTTAAAATTTTTATTAAACTCCTTCTCTAATGCTTTTGAAAAATAATATTTTTATTGTTATTAATAAATAAATTATTAAATTACTTTTTAATTACTTTATTTAAGATTGAAATCGTTTTCAATGAAAGTCTGTATTCTTTTAATTCCCGTAACCTTTGTTAAAAAAAAAAAAAATTTAAAAATAATTATCTTCAGAATATAAAAAATTCTCTAATGATTTATTTTTAAGTTAATTATGACAAAAATAACGAAAAAAATACTATTTTTTATTTTGAAAATAAAAAACATTAAAATTTAAAAAATAAAAAATGTGAGTATCTAAATTTAATATTGTTAAAAAGTAAATTAATTATTCAATAAGCTTATTTAAGGGTTGATGAAATTGTTCGAGATTTATGTGCCTGGTTAGAAGAAAACAATGTTGATCTAGGAGCAGAAAAAAATTTATTTCTAGTTCAATCAGAGAATAATTGTGAGGGACGCTGTGTCATTTCCCAAAAAGACTATGAACCAGACTCAAAAATTTTGGAATTTCCTCTAAAATTTCAAATAAATTACCGAAACGCGTTCAAAAGCGATTCTTTGGTAAAATTTTTAGATTGGTATGCTAAGAAGCATGCACCCAATGGCCAAAATTTAAAACTTAATCGCTTGGACGCTCTCTACCTTTTCATGATAGAGCAAAAGTTTGCCAAAAATTCATTCTTCTCAAAATTCATTAACTCTTTGCCTCACACTTATGACACTCCGGAATACTTTGACAAAAGTCTAATCGACTCGTTGCCAGACTGCTTTAAAAGAAAAATTCTAAAACGCTTACAAAAACTGGATTTAAAATTTAATTTTATTTCAAATCTTCTGCACGAATACAAAAAAGAATTCCAAAGCAAAGACATTGAAGATTTATGTACCAATTTTACCAGAGATAATTTTAGATGGATATTTTGCAGCGTAAATTCGCGCTGTTTTCACGCAAAAGAAAGCGAAATATGCGACAAAAATGAAATCTCCCAAGCAAATAAGTACTTTGGAAAAATCAAAGAGTCAGATGGAGAGATGCAGCGAGCCGTAAAATGCTCATCTTTGGCTGAGTACGAAATATGCCTTGAAAGAAGCGAAGAAGTGCGCAACAACCTTTGTTGTCTGATTCCCTATCTTGACTTTTTGAACCATTGTAATGAGCCTAATGCATATGCCTTTTTTGACAAGGATACTCAAGTTTTTAGTCTTAAATCACAAGCATCCGAAAACTCGGATTGTCTGGCAATCAAAAAAGGTGACCAAGTGTGCATCACTTATGGTCCTCATGATAACTTAACTCTTTTAATCGAGTACGGCTTTATAATTAAAAATAATGTTTATGACAAGCTATCATTTAGTTTTGACACATTAAAAGAGTTAATCAAAGTAGACGATAGTACTGAGCAATTTATATGGAACTGCTGTATTCAAAAAAATTTATTATTTGACTTAACATGTGACCAGTCCGAGGGTCCTTCATGGAGCTTGTTGAAATTTTTAGATTTTATTTCTTGTTTTGATCAAACTAAAAATCAATTTAAAAAAGTTAAAATTTCTACCCATGACTACAATTTCTATGACATAAATAATTTTAAAGATTGTAAAAAATTATTTTTAAAACTTCTAGCGAATGTTGGTAGCGATTTTGATAGGTCTCTTCAAGAATTAGAAGATTTGGATGACAAAGTTAAAAAAAGTTATCATTTCGAAATGAGTAGAGATCTGGTCAAAAGCTACAAGTCGATTGTTGAGTTTAATACTAGCTTGGCTAATGATCAAGAGAGATGGGCTATGATGTTTTAAAATAAATATTAATTTAATTAATTTTTTTTTATTAAAAATTTCCCAAAAAAATTAAACAAAAAATTTTTAATACAAGCTTAGGTAATGATGAATAAAAATGGGCTTTGATGTTTTAAAATAAATATTAATTTAACTAAATTTTTTTTAATTAAAAATATTCAACAAAAAATTTTTTTAAATAGAAAATTAAATTAGTTAAATATTAGCTTGGCTAATGATCAAGAGAGATGGGCTATGATGTTTTAAAATAAATATTGATTTAATTAATTTATTTTTAATTAAAAATTTCCCAAAAAAAATTAAACTAAAAATTTTTAATACAAGCTTAGGTAATGATGAATAAAAATTGGCTTTGATGTTTTAAAATAAATATTAATTTAACTAAATTTTTTTTAATTAAAAATATCCAACTAAAAATTTTTTTAAATAGAAAATTAAATTAGTTAAATATTAGCTTGGCTAATGATCAAGAGAGATGGGCTATGGTGTTTTAAAATAAATATTGATTTAATTAATTTTTTTTTTATTAAAAATTTCCAAAAAAAAACATTTAAATTAAAAAAATTTAATAAAATATCGATTAATTAGCTCGTCTACGATTTTACTGTGGCTTGGTGTAGTTTTTTTTTAGTTGATGTTTTTTTGGCTCTTCGATACAAAACAAAACACACCGCTAATGTAATGATAACAGATATGATGAACAGACAAAACAAGATAATTATCAGTATCAATGCTACCCTTGCTTCGTGCTCGTACTTTTCGTTGTCATTCATTTTTTCGTAAAAAATTGCTCAAAATTGCTAGCACTTGTTTGCTTTAAAAAAATTAATAATTTTATAAATAAGTATTCAAAGACAACTGAAGTTTGTAATCATTTTTCTCAGTATGGTGCAGTCGATATTTTTAGGTGACAATTTAAATAAATTTTCATTTTTTTATATGAAAATATTTAAATAGTCAATTTTTGGGTGTTAAATAATTAACTATTTTAAAAAATATGGTGCATTTATAGAGTAATTTTTTTTCGTTAAGATTTTTTGTTGGGATCTTTCTAATTATTATATTTTAACAACTTAAGCTTTAAATTTAATATACAGTATGTTGCAAAAGTTTAGAAATTTTTACAATTTAATAATTGAAATGACCACCTTTGGCGTTATAACAAGTCAAAACTCTTTTTGGCATAGATTCAGTCTAATTTTTTACATACTCAGTGGGAATCTTTAACCACTTTTTTTGTAAACCTCTTTTAAATGCTCAATAGAGGTTACTTTAGTGTTTACCATCTTGGCATCCATTTATGACCATAAGTTCTCGATTGGGTTGAGATCTGACATGGTGAACGGGCATACCATGTCAGAACCTCAATGTTCTGTTCTTTGAACCAGTCGCTTACTGAATGAGCGGTATGTGGCAAAGCGCCATCTTGTTGAAAAATCCAAGGGTCATTTGGCTCAAATAGGAGTCCAACAGATGGAAAAAGATTGCTTTCCAAGGTGTTGATGTAGACAAATTGATTGTTTCGTCCTGTATAAATGTTGCATATACCAATGCCTTTGTAAGAAATGCATGCCCAGATACCGGCTGAGCTGTAACCTTGGTATACAGAACTTAGGATGAAGATTACTAAAACATAAAAAAGTGAAAATTAAAAATTAGAACATAAACTTTTTTGGATAATTTGAAAAAATCCAAAGGTGAAAAAAACATAAAATATATGCTCATTTCTAAAATCTGTTACTAAAGCATGAAAAAAATATTTTTTGAAATTATTTTTATGAATTTTGTTGTTTGTTCGTTAAAAAATGAGGAAAAAATAGATTGGGTATTTTTGGCAAATTTAAAATCTGACGTGGAACTCGAATTCTTTTTCAAGAGATATCCAAAAGCAACCTCAACCCATGGTAACACTAACCAATGCTCTATTTGCGCTAACAATGTAGACGATAACAAAATGAAGGTTTTGTAAAAACTTAAAAAATGACAGTGAATGTTTTATTCACTGCACTTAATAATATTTTTATGTTTTGATTAACTTTTTCTAAAAAAAATAAATTTATGTGACGATCACTTTTTATATGTTTTAGTAATCTTCATCCCAGAACTCCAGATGAAACTTTTCATTTTTAAACCTTTTTACTATTACTCTTGACTTACGATTAAAAACCTATCTTTTATTAGTTGAAGAGACACATTTAGGAGATACAACTAACAGCTTGGCTATCTCATTTGTCTTTTTATCTCCGATTTTTAGCAGACCCACGATCTCCCATTTTAGTGGGCTAGACACATTTAATTAACCCATTATTTGCCAAAATAAAGATTTTCTGGTAATTTTATTTTAAAAGGACGTAATTATTATTATATATTTTTTTTCTGTTCGAGCATAAGCTCCTTAAGAAAAAATAAAATAAAATAGAATAAAATAATCAATTAAAACATTTTTAAAACATTTTAAATTTGAAGTAAGTTTTGTTCATTCATTAAATGAGAAATATTTATTAAGATGAGAAACAAAAAGAATAATTAAAGAATTGCTTAGTTAGGAAATAAAAGGAGTTGGGAAGATAAACGAATAAAATAATATTAGAATCAGAAAAAAAAACATGGATATGATCTTAAGAAAATTTTTGTATAATTGGGTAGCAGCTACATTGAGGAGTAGGATTCGTAACATATCTAGAATCGAAGCCTCTTTGGTACTCCAAAACAAGCCTATTAGTTAATGGAACTGAATAATTCAACTTATAACTTTTGAAAACCTGATTCAGAGAATGAGTTAAGACATGGGAAATTATATTGTTGAATTGAGCCAATTAGTGCCTTACCTAGTGTATTATGAAAAGTGTACCAAATATTTAAACATGTCTAACCTCTAGATATTTCAACAAATCGTTTTTAATTTTCTTTTTATTACTTAGACTTATTTATCCTTTTTTTTAATATTTTTATTTTTATTTTTATTTTTTTTTATTTATATTTATATTCTGAAGGAGCATTAGCTCGATACAGATAAACAAATAAATAAAAGCGGGTTTTGAATCAAGATATGTCGAATACCCGACTCCATTGTGTAATTGCTATCTAACTATTTCTTCTTTCTTTCCTGAACTGCTCAATAATTAAAAATTTTACACCTGTCATTACTTACAATCATACTTTCACATTTAAAAAAATTGAGTGTTAAGTATGAGTGTAAGTGTTACACTCAGTCAAACACTTAATACACTTAAAAAAAATTAAGTGTACAGATATTTATCCTTTTTTTTATATACATTTTTATTCTGAAGGAGCACTAGCTCGGTACAGATAAACAAATAAAATAAATAAAGATTAAAATTTTTTTAAAATATTTCCAAAATAATTTTCATTAATAAAATATAAATTAAATGTTTCCAAAAAATAAATATAATTTCAATAAAATAACCAAATATTTCATTTATCCAGCATGTTAATTTTTTTAAAAATACTTTTGCATGTAAAATTACAAATTTTAATCATGCAATTCCATCAAAAAATGTAAAAGAGAAAAAAAAGATGTCAAATCAAATAGAAAATGATAGAGCGAGACTTGACAATATTGACAAAATTGGTCGAGAAAAAGAGATATTTTTTGATCTCATAAACGAACAAAGCGAATTATGTAATCAACTCAATCCTTCTTGAACAAAAATTCCCAAAGACTTCAAATACTGAGTGAAATAGCTAGAAAGTTTTTTTTAATTTCAGTGTCAAGTGCCTTTATAGAACGATATTCTAGTGTTTGTGGTATTATCAGTAGCAAAAGACACCGAAACATTAACTCCAAGAATTTTATCCTAAAAGCAGTTATCAGAGTAAATGTTGACTTGCTTGAAAAATGAGATATTTGGTTATTTTATTAAAATTATATTTATTTTTTGCGAAACATTTAATTTTTGACTTATATTTATATTTATATTAATGAAAATTATTTTGGAAATATTTTAAAAAAAATTTTAATCTGTACACTTAATTTTTTTAAGTGTAACACTTACACTCACACTTAACACTTTATATTTTTTAAGTGTGAAAGTATGCTTACAATTTACTTTTATCTTATTTTTTCTTTACTTTTTTATTTTATTTTATTTTTTATTGATTTTTTATTTATTTTATTTTTTTTATTTTTTTAATCTGAAGGAGCTTTAGCTCGGCACAGATAATACAAATAAATAAATTTATGAACTTCAAATTTTTTGAAGATAAAATTTTTATAATTTTGAGTCTATTCATGCATTTATTTTTATTTGTTTATCAAAACAAAGACTCTTATCAAAGTACAGACCCAGAAATTTATTGGTTTTAGAATAGGGAATAGTTTTCCGATGAGGGGCTGGAAGGCATTTAAACTATTATTATTATTATTATTATTATTAAATGGCTCGCGGAGCTGGTAGCCAGCTATAGCAGATATGTTCGTCTCCGGTTATCTGGTCGGGTGCCTGTTTTGTTTTGTGTTTGTCGTACTAGACCTTGAATTGCTGAACAGTAGTCGCGTTCTTAACTTGGTCAGGTAGTTCGTTCCAAGATGGAATGGCTCTGTTTGCAAAGAAAGTATTTCTTGGCGGACAGTTCCTCACACATTGCCTGTATAACTTGTGTTTGGTGCCACGAATAGAGCCAGCTGGTCCCTCTTCCACACTGTTTGCGATTCTATTTATGTTCTTGTCGCATTTGAAGAATTGTATCATGTCGAATCGATCGAATCTTTCTTCAACACTTGGCAAATTAAAAACTTTGAGCAGTTTAAAATAAGCTAAGAATTAAGCATAAATTAAGCAGTTTAAGAGCACAATTTACTCAAAATTAGAAGATAATCAATAAAAAATCTTATCTTATCTTGTCTTTAAAATTTTCTAGATTATAAATTTTAATATATAATACTTTTTTTCCTCATTATCTTAAAAATTAGAATGCTTGAATTAAAATTTTTACAAAAAAATTTATTTCTAAAAAAATAATTTGAACAAATTAGAAGTATTTATAAAACGATATTTTAATTTTTAAACCTGTCAGATACTAAAATTAAAAGTTTTTAAATATTTAATCTCTTTAAAATAGTAAATTTCTAATTAAATTTAAAATTTAAATTCTAAGTTAATATCGAATTATAAAATTTCGATCCATTTAATGGAAAAGGTTCGGAGCTCGCTCGAACTTTATATCTGAAAAATTGAACTTGGATGTTTTTAATTATTTCTTTATGAATACAAACAATTCTTCATTAAAATTCAAAATTTAATTAAATTTTGGAATTGAACCAGTATATATAATATCTTTTATTCGTTTCAACCATTCTTTATTCAAAAATATCTTTTTTATAATTTAATATTTTTTTCGATATATTTAAGTGTTTTCCTTTTTTAAATTATTTTTTTTAAATTAATTATTCTTTAGAATATTTCACGGCAATTAAAAACTAAAGAAAAACAAATTTTAAGAATTCAAACTTATTAAATTAAAATTTTTAACTGAGAATTTTCAAAAGTCAAAGTTAAATTTGACTTAATTTAAAAAATTCATAAAATATTTTATTTTTGACTTTTGACCAACTTCGATACTAAATGGTTAAAACAATTAATACACACAGATTATGGCGCAGATAAAGTTACTCAGTATTGATTGATCAAAAAAAAATGCACTAAACAGCCTAATGAACGCTAAAAACTAAAAGATACGAATTAAACGCTCAGTACTAAACGCTTTGAAAAGACAAAAAAATATCAAAAAAAGAAATAAAAAATAAAAAATTTTGATCTTCAGAATTAAAAAATTTCAAGACCTATTCAAAAAATAGAAAAACTGATCGTGGTGTCAAAAAGAGCAGAATCTATATACTTATCACTCAATTTTAGGTCTTTTTATTACAATCAATTTTATATTTTATCAACGATTTTCAAGAGATAATTAAATTTTTTTTAAAATTAGTTTTCCTTTGATAGTTTTCTTATCGATTTTTAATTATATTTGGTTCCTTTCTTATAAATAAAGTTTATTTGTATTATCTTTAAAACTTCTCTAAATTTTTTTATTTAATTTTTTAAATTTCGTTGATTTAATTGTTTAAAAAAGTTATTTTTTGTGCAAAGTTTAAGGGAAAGAAAACGAAATGTATATTTGTCAATTAACAACCCTCATTTATATGATTAAATTGTAATTTTATTTACTTTTTCAAATATTTTGTCTAATATTTTTTGAAAATAAACCATTCAGAATGATGAAAATAAAAATTTTTGAGATTTTTTCTTTTTACTAAAAATAAATATTTGCTAGTCTAAAAATAAAATAAGCTCTTTTTCTATAAAAACCTAAATTTTATTTATGAAACTCGAATTCTAGACACTAAATTTGTAATACTTTCTAAAAATGGCTTTATTACAGCATCGCTATTTTCCTCGATCCATGTTTGACATGGACCAGTGGTTCAGAGAGCCTGTGCATGGTCCAAACACTTTGGATTTGTTCGATCCATTTGATGAATTAGATAACACCATCAGCAGAAATCTGCAATGGTTAAACAGACCTGAGTTTTTGAACTACATGCCACTCTTTCCCAAGGTTCCACAAAAATATCGAATTACTCTGGACTGTGTTGGTTTTTCTCCTAAATCGATTACAACCGATATTACTGAAAACAATAAGTTAGTTGTTCATGGCCGAGAGGAATCTAAACAAGGCGAAGACTTTTCAGTTCGTGAGTTCAAAAAAACATTCAGTCTCCCGGACAATAGTGAAAAGGAAAAAATGGTTAGCTTTATGGCAACTGGAGGTAGGCTTGTGGTCGAAGTTCCCTTAAAAGAAACTGAGCAAAGTCCCAATCAGGATCTTTTCCCGCAAATTGTTGACAAAAATGGCTCAAAGGTGGTAAAAATGCAGTTCGTTCTACCAGAAAATGTCGATTCAGATAATGCTAGTGTTAGTGTTAAGGACCGAGATTTGGTCTTTAGAGCTGAAGATAAAATCGAAAGACCTGATAAGAGTTCTAAATTTTATTTTTATAAAGTAAATTTTTTTATTTTCTTTTTTTTTATCTTAAGCTAAAATTATCATTTTAGAGAACTACTCTTCCTGAAAATACAGAATTCAATCAATTGAAATGTGTTCGTGAAAATAATGTTATTAAGATTGAGGCTCCATTGAATGTTGACTTTACCCGTTCGTATAGAAGTGTACCAATTGAGCACAAAAGTCAGCAAACTGAACCTGAGAAAAAATTGGAACATGTTAAATTGAAACGAACAACTGAAGCTTAAATATTTTAATAAAATTTATCTAAAATTTAATATTCGAATAAAAGATATTCAATATTATAGTTTCCTAAGTCTGATTTTTAACAAGTATTCCATCAATAAATCAACAAGAATAAAAAGATTTTTTGAAATCAATTGTTTAAATCCAAGGTTCTAATGGAACACTTGGTCATTGGCTTTAAATTTTAATTCATCATTTATTTACAGTGATGATTTGACACGTGGTTCTGAGGCAAAATTACCTAATTTAACGTTAATTTACGAAATTTTATGTAAAAAAATGTAATTTTACCATATTTACGTAAAATTACTTTTGTAAAATTACGTAATATTACATAATTTTTCGAAAATTTACGTAGTTATCGTAAATTATTTTTTTAAAGTAAAATAAAAGAATTAACGATTTTTTTAACATTTTAAAAAAAAATTCAATTTTTATTTGTTTTCTGCCAAGTTGACCTATCTGTTTTTAAAGATATTCCACGCATCTTGAAAGCTACTTGCTTTCGGAACAAATTTCATTACATTTTCTAATAATTTTTTTAATTGAATTTTGTTCTTTATGGTTTTAAAAATAATTTTACTCTTAATTGCGAGGAATTTCGAGTGATCTTTTTTTTCATAAAAGCCGATGGTCTCATGCGGATTATCAGGGAATTTTTCTTTAATTTCAAGTCTCAATTGTTTTGTAAATTTTTTTTGCTTAAGGTTCGCGCAGGGCAAAACTACGGCACTATCTAAGTTTGAATTTTTGAATTTAAAATATTAATCTGCATATATGAAAACCCAGGAAAGCCAATTTTTTAGGGGGGGGTCCAAAATAAAAATTTTTACGGGACCCTTGTCAAAGA
The DNA here is from genome assembly GCA_016802215.1 of Brachionus paranguensis. NCBI lineage: Eukaryota > Metazoa > Rotifera > Eurotatoria > Ploima > Brachionidae > Brachionus > Brachionus paranguensis. The sequence goes on along the minus strand of JAESIX010000008.1, from coordinate 1,203,293 downwards.
TTTAAAAAAAAAACCAAAGATACGTCCCTTTAGGGTCCTATATCTTATAAAATACTTTATATAATTTTATATTTTTATATATATTCTGAAAGCTAACAGTAAATTTTCAAATAGCTAAAATTTCAAATAGCTTACTTGACTGAATCAGACAAATAGTTATCACAAAATAAAAATCTTTCACTGACTTTGTTAATTCGAATAAAACTATATATTTTGAAAAATTTTAATTTTTTAAAAAAATTGTCTCTTTTTTGGTCTATTTTGTGGGCTTTAAAAAAAATAACTAAAAAAAGTGAGCCCAAAATTTTGTTTAGAATTTTGTCTCGTTTAAGAATTTGTTTAAAAATTTGGTGGTTACTGGGTAAACCTCGAAATAGATACAAAAATACCGAATATTTTCCTAAATTTTTCTCTTTTTTGCCTCAGATGAAGAGGAAATTTTGTATTTTTTTTAAAATATAATCACACCATCTTGTAGATTAGACTGTAAGCTTTCAGAATATATATAGAAATATAAAATTATATAAAGTATTTTTTAAGATATAGGACCCTAAAGGGACGTATCTTTGGTTTTTTTTTTTAAATCTTTGACAAGGTTACCATGAAAATTTTTATTTTGGACCACCCCTAAAAAATTGGCTTTCCTAGGTTTTCATATATGCAGATTAATATTTTAAATTCAAAAATTCAAACTTAGATAGTGCTGTAGTTTTGCCCTGCGCGAACCTTATCTTCAACCATTTAACAATTATTTTCTTTCAACGCCACCAAAATGTAAAAATTATATTGTTCATTTATAGAAAGTAAAAATAAAATAACTCAATTCAAAGAATATGAAAAATGAAGATTTTCAACTTTTTAGGTAATTGAATCGAATCAATTATTGAATTTATTCAGGCTGGAAGTTTTTTTTCAAACTAAAAAAAATAATTTTTACATTGATAGAGTATTTTTTATATTAAAAGTATTTTTATCTTAACAAAATCGTTTAATAAGCTAAAATGTATTTATATAGGTATAAGTAAATTTATACTGGTGTCGTTAAATTTGTGATAAAAAAGTATAGGCCCCAAAAATATTGAGAAAATCCGCTTTCAAGAAGACCATTCTGGATAAAAATTAATAATTTTCGATAAAAAAAATCTGGATTAATTCCTTCTTTGATCTCTATTAATAAGGAACTCATGACTGATAAAGAAAACTACTTTTTTTATTGAATTTTTAACGAAAGTTTTTAGTCCTAAAAAGAAGGAAAATTATTTGAATTTATTTGCTTATCTTATTTTACTGAAATAAATAATAAAACTTGAATCAAGTAAAAGTCAATTTAAGAATTTTGTTTATGATAGATAAATTTTATTTTGAGTGTTTTTTGATTTTGGCAATTTTTTCAGCCCTTTTTTTCATGTGTTTCGGAGTTTTCAGTCTTCGCTTTTCTCTCCTCTCTTCTTTTACTGCAGCTTTTCGAGTCTTAAGAAGAAAAAATAAAATAAAAACAAATTTGAATAAAATTTTTCAATTACTCTTCGACTATTTGGTGATTCATCTCTTGGTCGATGATGAATTTCTCGATTTATCTTGCAGACTTTTATCTTACCATCTTCATCTTCACTCTCTGACTCAGAGTTTTCACTCTCTTCCGATTCTTCCTCCTCCTCGCTTGATTCCTCACTTTGGTCAATCAGTTTTGTCTCTTCTTCTTTTTCCAAAATAACCGGTGCCTCTCTTGGTTTTGACAGATCCGGATTTAGACCCAACAAAGTTGTGTAAATTAAATTCTCGCCTTGTTTGGCCCGGCGAAAATCTCTCTCTATATCAACGACATCATTCATGGTGTATGGTATGTAAGAATGCTTGAAAACTTCATCATCTACTTTTTCCGAATGGGCTAAATTTTTTCTATTTGAGGCAATTTCCATCATTTTGTTCAAATAATCGTTCATATTTGACTCATTAATAGTCGGATCAGTGACAAAATCAAACAATTCCTTGACAGTTAAGACTGGAACATTTTTCTTTCGGAAAAATTCATTTATGTTAGAGCAGTCTTTTCTCAAAAATTCCAGAGCATGTGGGTGGTCATGCTCGACACTCTGAGACACATCAATTACAAATATTTCCTCTTTAAAAAACCTTTGAATAAATAATAAATTAATTTAAATTTTTTTAATTTTATTAAATAAATTACAGAATGTTAAATTCGCTTAGATCGGCATGTACCAATTTGGAAATGTTGTAGATTCGATGCACTAGCTTAACACTGTCTAGGTACAATTTTCTTGCTTGAGATTCGGAAATATTGGCGTCTTTTAGCAACGGGGCTGGAAATCCATCTTCGCCAATAAATCTCATTACCAGCACATGACTACGCAAAAATATAGGCTCTGGACATTTGATTCCAGCTTGATGAATTCTGGTCAAATTTCGGAATTCTTTTTCAGCCCATGTGCGAACCATTTTTCTAGGATTATGCTTACAATAACCATGACGAAATCTTTGAAATAATTTTTTTTTTAATTTTTTAAAATTCCAAATAAAATTTAAAAATAAATTAATTTTTTCAATTTTACCTGAATTCACCAGTAACATATTTGTCTCTGTCTTTAAAAGTTAAAATTGAAGTTTTGTAAACTTTGACGGCAAGATCTCCATTATTGTTATTTGTAGTCGAGTGATAAACATTGGCCTCTTTTCCAGTTGATATACAACCATTTAGTTCATTGACAATACCTCGCTGAATCATTTTAAAAATGATCATTCGGGTACGCGGGTCCATTACTTGTTCTACTGTCGCTCTGTCCGATTTGTCTTTACCACGTATTTTACTATTTTTAAATTTTTAGAAAAATTTTTTAAATTTCTACAAAAAAAATACTCTGAAATCTCAAGACAATTGTTGAGTTTAGTAGCAATTGGTTCGTATTTATCAATATTAATTTTATCAATATACTTTTCCATCACTTTTTGATTGGGCTTAGGTAAATATTATCAAAAATATTTTTTAAAAAAAAAAATTTTGAATTTTTACCTGAAAATGTGTCTTTTTAGCAGCACCATTTCCTAATTTGTTATATGTATTCTAAAATTGATAAATTAAATTTTTTAATTTTATGATCTAAAAAATCAAACCTGAGCATTTGGTCCTTTGATTTCAGTGAAATCTTCATCATAATCTGAGAATTCTTCTTCATCTTCGTCCCAATAGTCTTCATTCTCATTTTGAACAATTGCTTCAACATTTTCTTCCGCGTCCTCAAACTGATCGACCAGTGCCGGATCATTAATCATTGTTATTTATTTATATTATCTAAGTTCTTTTAAATTAAAAAATAATTAAAATAAAAATTTTAAAATTTAGCAAAAAAATAGAATTTTAATTCTATTTTTTAAAAGAATTTTTTTATTTGTGGAAAAATCAATTTATTTTATTCATAAAGAAATAATTATTCTAAAACTTTTTTCATCGTATTTGGACGCCTATTTGCTCTTTGGCTTTAGCTTCAATTTTTTTATGTAACTCATTGACTTCGCTCTGCGAGAGAGTTCTTTCCATTGAGCGGTAAATAATTCTGTAGCAATGACTAATTTTTTTTGTCTTTTTGTTCTCAAAATTATCTATTAGAGTAACTTGTTCAACCAAATCGCCCCCAACTTCTCTAACCAAATCATAAAAATCATTTGAATTGTATTCATAAGAGTCTGTTTTATCAGGAAGCCAGAACGAAATATCACATGGACAGGGCGGATACACACTGACCGACTTAAAAACAAAAAAGAATACATTTTTTTTTAATCTTTTTAAAATAAATTTAATTATTAATTTTTATTTAAATCTTTAGATTAAAATTTTTAACAAGAGCTAAAAGAGCTCAAAATGATTATGCAATTAAATAAAAAATTAATTTAATTAAATTAAATAATTTCAAATTTAATTTACTTTATATTTGGTAATTTTTGTATGAGTTGGATCATCATATTTAAATTGAGATAAAAATCCTTCATCAGTGCTCCAGAATACGCGAATATCAGGAATGTCATATAAAATCATAGCCCATCTTTCTAGGCCCAGACCGAAAGCCCATGCGATATGATTTTCAGCTCCAGCTGCAAATGAAAATGTGTACCATTGAATATTTAAAAAATTTTAAAAATACCATTAGTCAAAATTTTTTGTTCTAGTATGCCACAGCCCTTAGGAAAAAAAACTGAATTTTACATTTAATAAAAAATTGTCTCTCATACCAAAACTTCATACCAATTTCCTTTATACTCGATTTCTAGTTCCCAAGATGGATGTGTAAATGGAAAAGTTGCACTCACCCATTTCATATTTAATTTACTATCTAAAATGAAATGATTAAATTAAATTTTGTTAATTATTTTGTTTTCTTACTGTTTCCAAAAATAAACTGAACAAGTTTTGTCAATGTATTCTTTAAATCGTATTCAACTATTTTACTAGCATCCAAGGTGTAATATTCTTGTTTTTCAAATGTTCTTTTTAAACTAGCCTCATCTTTATCAAATATGTCCATTTCCAATGCTTTATCTTTGAACAACTAAAAAAAAGTTTAATTCGTTCTCATTTTTAAAAATGTGAAAATGGGAAAATTTTTATTTTTAATTTTTTTTATTAATTAAATCAATTTACTTCGTTTTTATCAAATAATCGAACTCCATCACACTGATGAAATACTGGGTAGTGTTTGGAGTCGATTTCATCTCGTCGATAAACATCGCCAAAGGTCAAAAAACAATTAAGGCCAGATCTAATGAGCTCGGTGTCGTGAGCGGTTGTGTGAGCTCTGAGCAAATAGTTTCTGTTTACATAGAAGCAGTCTTTTTTCGACCTGCTAACATGATCTTTAGGGGTCAATAGGCTTAAAGCTTTAATTAAATTTTTTTTACAAAATTAAATGAATATTTTTAAATTACCTATCGAAATTTTGCTCTACAGAGACCACTGGACTAAAATTGTCAAAAATAGTGAACATAGGATTGCCATTTCGATTTATATAAGTTTTGTAGAAAAAATGTTTTATTTTGTTAGCCAAATGGTTGAGAGGATGATATTTTTGATGTATTAATTTTCTTTCTAATTTATCTTGGATACTTTTGTTAACATTTGTCCACTCATCTGTTGGATACTCTCTACCAAATAGTTTGATTGCTGGATCATATTTTTTGGTTAAAAATCTAGCGGAGCCGTGCAAGATTACACGATTATTTAAATTTAATATTTTGTAATTTCTTGTCAAAATCATTTTCTTAACAAAAAATAAATATTTGTCTTAAAAAATGTGTCAAAAAATTTAAAATTTTCGTTAGTTGTGAAATTTACTTGAAATTAAAATTGAAAAGATTTTTTATTATTAAATATTTTTTTTATTAAATATTTTATTCAAACATGTGAATTTTTTTTTTAGAGGACAAAATACACGTCTTGTAAAAATTAAAAAGAGATAAATAAACTTTAAAAAATCTTTGATTTCAAAATTTTTTGTTTTTTAAAAAAAAAATTTGAAATAAACTGAAAATTAATAATAAAAATAATAATAATAATAAGGTACAGGAGGGTTTATCTGTAGAGCAAGACCCTTCGCTATTGTTGCTTAAATTTTTTCAATTAAAATAAAATAACCTAAAAACCTAAAAAATATTATTTTCTTGCACAAAATAATAACTTGATTGTAAAAAATAATTAGTGTCAAAAAGCATGTATATTATAATTACTTTACTGTAAAAAAAAATCATTTTATTGAAAAATATATTTCCTTTATTGTAAAAAAGTAATTAAAAAAAATAAAATACAAAAAATTAAATTTATAATATTATTATCTTTAAAGGCTTTTGTAGCCTTTGCTTTACGACCACGTTTAGCTTTTGGTTCAATATTAGTACGTTTAAACTTGTTAGTCACCTCTATCAATTTTTCAATAACACCTAAAAAAAGTAAATGATAGCAGAAATAATTTTTTAAGTAATACCTGCATGTACAAGATGATGCCGTCCGATCATCTGACAATTCATCAAATTCAAAATTTAATTTATTATAAAATCCCTTAGCATAATCCATATTAAGCTTATACTTTAATTCACATTTAGCTAAAAGATAAATGTTGGTATTTGGGATTTTTTTTATTAGTCTCTCTTTTTTTGTTAAAAAAGACCATGCAAATGACCAATTTTTTAAACTTATTTATTATTTTTTAAAATCAAACTTATTATTTTTTAGTAATAATAGTAATAATAAATAAAAAAAGGACATAATTTACCATGCTCATTTTTTTAACAATATACTTATTAAAATTAACATGTGAGTTGTTATTTTTTAGATAGAGGTAATTATCGTCCATAAATATCTGAAAGAATTTTTGATAATATTTCTAAAAAAAATTCTATCCAGATACAGTGCTGCTCTGATCTGACGTTTCTTTTGAATTTTAGGTTTTTTTTAGGGTAAACCAAAAGATACCAATTAAAAAAGTCAACAGAAAAGGATACCAAAAATTTTATTTTTACACATTGATTTTTTAAATTGAGTCTTAGAAAATTTCTGGAAATTGAATTAAAACTAAAAAGAACTCTTGTCATTTGTGAAAATAATTGGTTAAGATGTGGTGGTGGAATATAGTATTATAATTGTAATGATATGGCTATAAAGAAGAGTGAAAAGTGTCCCTTAATAAAGTAAAAGGATCATTCATGCTAATTATTTTTTTTCGTTTTGAAGTTGAAGAAAAAATCTTTTTTATTTTTAGAACTATTAATATTTGTTTGTTCACTCACCTCAATTGGCAATCTATTCCAATAGTTCAAAACTCTATTTGTGAAATAATGTGATCTCTGATAACAACTTGGAACCATTGCTGTGGCTTCTCGTACTTTAATGCTTTAAAAGTTTCGAAAGTGGATAATTCCGGAAAACCTCATCAAAATTTCTAATTTTTTCATATATCTCAATTAAATGTCCTCTTACTCTCATCTCTTCTAATATATTTAAATTAAACATATCTAAATTTTACCATGGCTCAAATTTCTTAACACACCAATATAGTTTTAAAACTAAAAAATATTAAATTTTTTTTTGAGTGTCAAAAAAATAATTTTTCTTATCTAAATGTCAAAATTATATAGATTGTGCTTTTAAATGGACTCAAGACTGGTTTTTAAACTTATTTTTTTCAATACATTTTAATCAAATCAGTTTTTGATTGTAGAATAATTAAATGATTTTTATAAAGTCAAAAAAGATTGCTTTGAACTTTTAGGCTTCAATTAAGTTCATAAAATTTAGGCCCTAAATTAGGTAGATTCAAAAATTTAAGAATAATCATCGAATTTGTTTTAATTGATTACACAGATTTTGAAGCAAATTTAAATCTAAACTTCTGTGTGTACATCAATTAAATTATAATAAAAAATAAAATCGAATTTTTAAATTTATTTTTGCAACAAATGGTTTGACAAAAACGAAATAAAAATAGTTTTGAGATATTTCTGAGTTTTAAATCATCTGTATTATTCATTTATAAATTCTCATTAAACAAATACACTTAATCATTTTCAATTTTTCATTTTAAAATAAAAAAAAACTTCTCTAACTAATTCAAAGCCATTTGTCTCATAAATCAAAGCAATGTCTAACAGTCAAACAATTCAAACCATTGCAAATTTCATTAACCAAAATTTACCATTTGTCCTTTTTTTTCTGCTACCATTCTTATACAACCAAATAACTGGATATTCGGTAGTAATTTCATTATCATTTTCAGCTATATTTATCTTAATATCAAGTAAAAATAAAAAAGCTTCAAAATTTAAATTTTTTTTCTAATTTTTGCTTAAAGTTCAATCATGGCTTGAATTTCGGAGCCGTTTTAAATTTCAGCACTATCTCTATACCCGAAAGGATCAATACCCAAAACCCAAGATAACCATTTTCAATTGCTTGGAAACAACTCTTGGACTAAATTTTGCCATAATTATATCAGTTCTAGTGATTCTGAATGGAATTGCATTGCACTGTATGACAATAAAGTGGTTTTTTGAAGACATAACGAAGCATCTTTTTCATTTTTTGGACGAAAATCATCAGCACAGTGAGTGCACAATTAAAAATGGTAGTCAAATTGGCAACTCTAGTGACACAGCTCATATCCACAATCACATTCTATTCAAGTCAAATAAAATAGTGGTTTTTGTTGAAATTGTAATTTCAGTACTTTACTTCATTGTATTGATTATGGTAGATCATTTATCTGTCAAATATCGGTCCAAATTTCAACATTTATTTTCCAAAAGAAAATCAAAATTTTTCAACATTTTATTTGGAATATTTTTCATCTCATTTTTTTTACTTATTTTAAGTCAAACATTGAACTTTAATTCATCAAGGCTCATAATTAAATGTGAGTCATTTTTCAAAAATTCATTCCAATCTGTAAGTAATTATTAACAAAATTCTTTTTTTAATTTTAAAATAATTTTTTCAAGACATTTTCAGGATTTGGTATTTGCGCAGCAGGATTATTTAATCAATTAAAATTTGATTTTGAAGAAAGACAAAAAAAGTACTCTACCAAACGAAAAGCTTGGAAAAATTCCTCTATTACGCCAAAATATTTCCTCATAGTCATAAAAATAACTTCAATTGTTCTTATTTCGCTTAGTTTTATTTTTCTTATTAATCTATTTACACCCTACCGAAATTTATGCTGTAGCGAATTTTACGAAAGTTTTCTCAATCATCCAGATCATGGAAAACACATCATTAAACAATTGTGTTTATTTTTCATCTGCTTTTATATTTTTTATATATCACATAAAAGTGTCAAGTATTCCGGATCAATGCTGACTCAAATATTTAACACTTTATTTAACGACAGCAGTATCAGCGAAGCCAGGGAAGAAAGTAGCATAGAAAATGATCAAAATGAAAGTGAAAAAATATTCAGTAGTGAAAAATTTAAACTAAAACAAATTTATAAGTATTTTTATCCATGCGAAAATACTGTTCAATATTTTTCCTCATTTGTACTAAGCCTGATATCATTTTTTCTATTAATATCTTTCACCAAGTATGATTTATTCATATTTTGGACAATTTCTTTTTTGGTTTTGAATTTATCAATTGTTAGCAGTGTACTTTTGATCAATTATTTTCCATATCAAGTTCTTGTTGAATCAGATACTTCTAAAGCAATTTTTTTTAGCAATAAAGAAAATTATCCTTTGATTAGGCAACAATTGGAAAAGCAAAAGACAAAAATTTACAATCATGCATTGAAAGAGCAAAGAGAAATGACAGAAGAAAAAGAAATGGATGATCAAAGTATTGACCAAATATTTGCTGAATATATGGGAGAATTGAAAATTAAGGCGTTGTCTGATCAAGACCTGAGTTTTGGCGATAAGCAGCCGAGTATGAAGTCGGCCTATAGAGCCACTATTGGTTTTGCCATTTTTTTTGCTTGTTGTATTTTATACAATTTAGTTTTAAATTTTTATCAAGTCGATTTAAAAAATTGGTTAAGTTTTTTTTATTTTTTGAGTGTATTGTTAGGCTTAGCCGCTGTTAAGTTAGTTGTAGCAATACTTTTCTTTTTTCAAAACACCAAAGAAAGTATATATATAAAAAAATTGAATTTTGTTTCATTTTATTTGCCCTGCAATCAGCTTTTAATAACTTTTTTTAGCATTTTTTTAATTTTTAGATTCAATTTGATGCAAATTATTGCATTTTTTTTTGCATTCTTGTTCGTGTTATCTGTTTTGGTTATTTATTTTAAATTTTTTTCTATTTTAATTGTAAAAAAAATTCAAAAACAAATTTTGATAAAAAATTTGCAAATGTCGTATCAAAAGGACTCCAATATTTTTATAATCAATTAAAATCAATAAAAATAGTTTGGTATCTATTTTTTTATTTAATTTAAATGTAAAAGCTTGAAATCAAATTTGCCTTTCGAAAAAATTTAAACGAAAATTGGTTGTTTAATTTTTTCGTTTTTTGCTTTCCCTTAATTACAAATCAGTGACGCTGATATTTACTTTAAGATACCTTTTCATTACATTGAAGTAACAGAATATTTTAAATTGTTAAATTGGAAATAGAAAAGGATAAAAATTAGGAATACAATAAAACATTAAGTCCCTATTTAAAAAAAAATTCTTTCAATAAAGCTTTTTCAAAATTGAAATTTTTTTTAAATAATTTTGAAGCAAATTGACTAAAATTCAAAAAAAAATTTTAATTTAAAAAAAACTGTTTTTTCTTTTTATTTTTTTTAATGAGTATATAGAAAAAAAATCCAAGTTTAAATTTTTTTTTTATATCTTTTTTTACTTAAAAGAACTGTTTTTCATTGAACTCGATGTGATAATAAAGGTAACAAAGGAAATCTAGCTACGAATGCATTTCCTCAAAAATTCTACTATTGGTAAGAAAATCATAAATATTAAAAAATTTAATTTTGAAGCGCAAGATTTAATTTCTAATAATAAGAATTTAATCAAGGGAGGTGGGATTTAATCAAAGAATTAATTTTTCTGATCCAAATACCAAAAATTCAAAATTCTTGCTTTTTTTAAATTATAACTATAGGTGTTAGTAATTTAATAAATTTATTATTTAATTTAATTTTTAATAATTTTTGTATAATTTTAAAATTAATTTTTTTAACATTAAATTCATTAAACTTAATCTTTTGATTTCACTTCAAAAATCAATTTTACTATATTTGCTTAGTTAGAACATTTTCAGTCTTTTTCTAAATCTTTTAGTTTTAACTGAATTTTACACATTTCAATTAATTAAATAGAAAAAAATCAACATAATTTTTAAGAATGTAAGTTCAAAAATTAAACCTGAACAATAATCTTACAGATCTTTGTCTTTTATTTAAAACCTAAACACTCATTTATTAAATTTTAAATATTGTAGCAATTTTCAAGCCTTTTGTCTACCAAGTTTTTCCAATTTTTTAAGAAAATTTTGGTCCCACTCAGACTTGTCTTCTGCTAAATGAACAAAAGTTCGGCATTGTGAAATTTCATACAAAACTTCAACAAAGTGCAACATACTTTGTTGCACTTTTTCTATCTAAAATGAAATCATTTTTTTCTTTTTTTTAGTAAATTAAATTAGTAATCAATTTAAATATTATTGATATTTTATTTTTTGTCTTTTAAAACATGAGAAAAATTATTTTAAGTAAAAAAGGTGCAACAAAGTATGTTGCACTTTGTTACAGTATTTTTTTAAGTATATTTTATTAACTTTGATTTTAATTCATCAAAAAAGGAAAAATTTTTGTTCAGCTTGTATTTGAATTTCACAATACCAATTATCTTTAAAAAATAAAACTGTCACAAAATGATCTGCAAATTTTTAATTGAAAAAACTTTTATTAAATTAAAAAAAAAATCAACAAATTTTAATAAAATTTTCAAAATATCAAATAAAAAAAACTTTACACTTAATACCGATTATAGAAAAAGTGCTTAATGCCAAATTATAATGGAATGCTGATCTCTGAATGATCTAAAATAAAAAATAAAAAAACTCTAAAATAAAATCTAATTATTCAAATTGTAAAATATCTTCTATTTCAACATTTTAATATGTATATGGAAAATTTTCACTGTTTTTGCCAAAGAAAATTTCAAATTCTTACCACTCAACTCTGTCAATTTTACTTTATTTTTAACATTTAAAAAAAAACTATTCGACTCTGAGTCCTGACACATTATTAAACATCACTATCATATTTATTATAGGCATTAGCCCTCTTCTGATACTCGTCCGGCATAAAATACTGTTGGTCAAAATCATTTGCATCATACTCAACTCTGTTAAGCATTTTTTCATCCCGGTACTCATTTTTGCCTTCATAATCATTCTCTGACACAAAATGATTAGAGCTGTACTCAGTAGTTTCGACATAGCGCTGCACAGGCGCTTCCATCCGATAGCCATAGTTGGCATCTTCGGCCAAAAAGCCATTGTTTGCCGAGCTCTTGTTGGCATACAAATTCGAGTTTATTTCACTTGGCTGGTAATCAGTGCTAAACTGGTTGTTACTCTGAACATTGTAGACATTAAGTCGATTCATGTTGGTCAAAGGATACTCGTCTATCATGACCGCACCATCTCCATCCATCACCTCAGCGCCCTGGGCGTAAGTGCCGCCTCCTAGCGGACTGAACTGACCGCGGCCTGTCCTACTGGAAATTGTGCTGATCACATAATTGGGCCTCGAGTCGCTCAGGTCATGAAAGCCGGACGAGTTGTCGTCCACTTCAAGTCCGTTTGCCGATGAGTTGAAATCGGTCAAGTGCTTTTTGGAATTTGTGGTGCTAGAGTAGCCCGGTGTGTTCTTGGCAAAGTTGTCCGATTTATCCTGAGTGCGCGGACAACAGCAGCAGCAGATTCCTCTCCTAAAACAGCAGCACCATAAACACAAAAGCAAGAGCAAACAAAGCAGCAAAAAGCCCACCACAGACCCAACAACTATGGCTGCTATTTGGCCACCGCTCAAAAAGCCGGCCTGTGCGCCACTCGCCTCCACATTCACCCTGAATTCAATGGAAGCTATATTCCTGTGAAATCTATTCAAGCTGACATTTAGATAGAACGCTTTGCATGAGTAAACACCGGACAGTTTGTCCTCGATGTTTTTGATGCGCAAAACGCTTGTCTTGTTGAACAAACTCGGTGTATTTAGCTGGTTAAAATTTTCAATGAACTCATAAGGTGAGTCTCCATTGACCGATTTGCTCAAGACCCGGTCATTGAAAGTCCACCAGAGGTCCGAGGCCGGCACACTGTACTTCTCGCAGTCCAGCTCCAAAGTCTTGCCTTGTATCACACTCAAGTCCCTGGTGTCAATGGAAGTGGTCAGAAAAATGGCAGTGTAGAAGCTTGTGTTTGGCGAAGTGATTATGTTCTGGGACTGATTTGTGAGGATGTTGAAACAAAAAGGCTGGTACGGGTGAGTGGAAAGGCTTCCATTCGGCCATATGCCCAATATTCTTGGATTCATTTGTAGATAGTGTTTGAGCCACAAAATGGAGCTGTTGCACTGCAGCAGACTTGGATCGAAGCTCAGGTATTGCAGGTGCATCAAGCTCAAAAATGGATTGGGCTGGATGTCCTTTATCCGATTGCCAGTCATGTTCAGATAGACCAAATTTGGCATTTTGACAAATATGCTCGTGTTGTTCAAGTTGAGGAATTCTATGCTGCAGTAGGCGAGGTCCAAGTTTTGCAAGCTGACCATGAGGGGAAAAATCTCCACGTCTTGGTCGATGTTTGTCAACAGTTGGTTGTGAGACATGTTCAGGCCGATTAGATTGTTGGCGCATGTGGGGCTCAGAATGGGAATTTTGGTGAAGCGGTTGTGATTGAATTTGAGGTACTTGATGCATGTTTGGTTACAGTTGATTAGTTTTATTTCGGTGTTGAAGTTGGTTAGCAGGTTGAAGCCAAGATCAAGTGTTCTGACTGTGGCGTACATGTTTATTTGGGTGTACGGAATGCTGGTGTCAAAATTGTTGTTGGACAAAATTAGTTCTGTCACTGACATGGTGTTCTCGGATAAAAAGTTTAAATTGGCTCCGGCCAAATTCAGACTCGAGCAGTTTTTGACCACCTTTAGCGCTGTGTAGAACAAAATTGGACACAAACTCGAGTTGTCAATGTAGTATGGATGGTTTATGTGGGTCTTGGTGTTTTTTAGATTTCGATTTATTTTCAACAAGTCCACTGATTGTTCTCTTGCTGATGTACATTGGTAGAGTATCATGAACAATACTGGAACCGACAGCATTTGCTTGATCATTGTTTAAATTTTTACTAAAATTTTTCTCCTACACTCAAATACAAAAAATGTCTAATTTTTACATGAACATTTGCCTCTACAATTAGGTTAAATTCATCATAATCTAAATTAAAATTCAGTTTTTAAAATAATTTTATTTTAAATGGTCTAGTGTGACCCCAGATAATTAAGAAAGACTGTAAAGATGAAAATAGTTAATTTTTAAAATTTTTTTTTCTTACTGTGACAGTTTTGCGGGCGCAGATTTTAAAAAATAATTATTTTTAAAAAATATAACAAAGATTAATCATTATACAAAATAATGAAAAAAAATGAATAGGCGCAAAATTAGGTTTATGATCAAAATTTACTTATCGTACACAAGTAATATTTTAAAAAAAGATTTTTTATTCTATTCTTTTATCACAAAATTTAATACAGAAACATTATATTTTTATGTCAAATCGATCGTATTTAACCAAGTGAATAATTTTGCATCAATAAAATATTTTTACAATTAAAAAATGTTTCGGTATTAAATTTTATATTTAAAAAAATACTTGAAATGTTTTTTTTGATAATAAGTTTTGAGCATGATTACTAAACCATTAATTTGCCGAATATAGTGGATTTTTGAAAAAAATTTAATTTTATTTAAAATAGTCAAGTAAGAACACAAATAATTAAAAAAAATAAAAAAACAAATAAATACAAAATAATGAAAATAAAAATTATTTGCTTTTTAAATTAAATTTTAAAATAAATTTTTTAGTACTCAAGAGTTATTTTAATTAAAATACTATAACAGGACTTAAGTGTATAGCAAAAACCGAACATTTTCATTAAAATTTAAAATAATTTCTTGTACGGTTATGCTTTTTTTTAGAGCCAAGTTTATAAATTTTTGATATTTTTTCACTGGACCTTCTAGTGTAAAGTGATGGCACGCTAAATTCCTCAAATCTTTTATCTCTGATCTTCTATGAAAATTTTTTAGTTCGTAAAATAATTTCGTGGCTTTCATTTGGATTTTTTCTCAGCCACAAATGGGATTTTTTATTATTGGAATACTAAGCTCTTACAGCATATTCCGGCATTCAAAATGAGGACTTTCCGCTTGATTTATTTAACTATCAGAAAAAATATATTTAAATAATTAAATTAGTACTTTATGACCCTTCTATTGCTATATAACACAATAAATAAATGGACTAATAAAGATAAGATTTTTCAATCATTAGATTTTAGTATTTCTAAAAAATAAATTTTATTTACCTATTGTCTATCAACTCGTTAATCTTAAACTTTTTTATTCAGATATATCAAGAAAAATGGAATTGAAAATTTTTATTTTAACTGGACATATTTAAAAGATACTAGCATGACTTTTTAATACTCTAAATTATTAGAAAAAATTAAAGGCTTTTACTTCAATATTTTCTAATAGAGGTAGCAGATAAAATTTTAAAATAAATGGATACTTATGATCCATTTATTTATTCTAAATAAATGACTGTCATTGTTCTGTCATTTGGAACAAAAACAGAACAAAAATTAAAAAAGCGTTAAATAATGAATTTTCATTTATTTTTAAAACCAAATGAATTTTTTACTTTATTGTAAAATAGACAATTACTTTAAAACTTTAAATTAAATTTTTTTAATTTAAATACTTTTAACCTTTTTTTATTTAAAAATCATATTTAAATTTGTGCATGGGAACTAAACTTAAATTAAAAAAATACATTTTATGAGAGTGGATTTTTTTTATTTTTGAAAAGACTCGAATTTGGTGATACACTGAATATCTCAGCTGAAAAAGTTAAAAGTTTTCGGCCTTAAGAAAATAATTAAATTATTGAAGATTTTCGATTTTATTTTGTGTTTAAAATAACTTAAAAAATTAAAATTAAATTCAGGCTCAACTTGAAAGTGAAACAATGGGGTTCTTAAAACACAAAGAGAGTGTTCAATTCAAAAGAGCCAAGCGTGACGCTTAACCATACTTTTTTTTTATTCTAAATAATTTAACAGTTTATTTATTAGTGTTTCTGCTAAAATAAATTTTTTAATTGAAAATAATTTTCTTGTCCTTTTTTAATTATTTTTACGGCATATTGAGCAAGAAATTGACCGGCAAAGGGTTTTTAAAATAAATAAAAAAATTTAAAAAAAAATATTTCTTCAAAAGGTGTATAATAAAAAATGACACAAAAGTAATAATTCATTTGTCAAACGAGTGCACAATTTAAAAATTAAAACAAGGCTAAATCTATCTTAAAATAAAAAAATTATTTGAAAAAATTTACTTTACCCAAAAAGTTTTTTGGCTGGATATTATAGAAAATGGTAAATTAATAATTTTATAACTAGAAATTTAACAGTCAATCAGCATGTCTTCCTTGGAAAGTATCTTTAAAGAAATGACTTGAACCAGTGATTGAAAAATATTATCAGGATGCCAATTTTGTATTTAGCTTTAACAAAGCTTCCTATCGTTTTGCGAATATGGTACAGAATTATCTTTTGAAAAAATTATAAGTTATGTTACCAAAAAGTGAATGGATAAATTTAAATTTAAATAGAGCTTAAGTTTATGATTGGAAAGCCAAAAGCCAACTTGAAAACAAAATTCGAGCTTGCCTGGTCTATATGAATCTCAAGGTAATACAAATCATTCCACAATTGCTCGCGCTTGACTCGATACCGTACATAGCTATGCAGTTCAGTCCCTTAATTGATACTTTTTTTAATAAAAATAGAAAGATTCAGTTAAAATTAAAAAGATCTTTAATAGATAGAAAATTATTTATGTTTAAATTAATTTAGTGTCAATTTTTATTCTACTAAATATATATTTTAATTTTTTTTAGATCTCCAATAAAACGCTCATTGAAAAAAATAATAATAATTATCAAAAAAGTGCAAAAATTGAATTAGAAAATTTTTGAGTTGATTGTGCAGTATTTATTATTTCATAAAATTACGTCTTTCTTGCCGATGTTTTAAAAAAATTAAAAATAAAATTAAAAAGTTTTTAATGACATTTGTAATGTAATTTTTGTTTTTCTTTATAAAAAGATGAAAAATATATGTGCAAAGAAGTTAAAAAAATGGATTGTTGAAATAAAATTTAGCTATTTCTACAATGTTAGTAAAATTATTCAAAAATATTGTTTTTTAATATGATTTTCCCTTCCTCTTTCCTACGTTATTTATATATCATAAGTTTATTAAGAAAAAAGAATACAAAAATATTGAATTTTTGACAAAAAAAAATATGTCAAAAATTTCAAAAAAATTATAAATGAAAATCAATGAACAAAAACTCACAAAATGCCACAAAGGCAAATATTTTAGTTAAACAAAACAGTTGTATCCTTTAGTTGTTTTTAGATAATTTTTTAAAGTCAACAAATGAAAAAAATGATGTACCAAGAAATAAAATGTTCTCTTACTTTAACCATTAACCAGCTATCTAACTTTTAAAAATTTTTTTATTTTAAATCTGAATGACTTGACCCAAAATAAAGCTACAATATTAAAAGACGATTTAAATTTTTAAACATCTGAGTTATTTTTTAAAACTCAATTTTACTCTATTATTATTATTATTATTTATTTCAAAAATAAACGCCAATGTTGGCGATGAAATTAAAGTAAGAAAAATAAAAATAAAATAAAATAAAAAGATTGTAAAATGAATATAAAAATTAAAAAAAATATTATTTTTTTAATAATTTTTATTTTTATATTCAATTTTACTCTATATTTATCGCCACAATTGGCATTAAATAAAAACATATCGATTTTATTTTTTGAAAGTTAATTGTTACACATAAATTTTGTGTATTTAAATTTAGCTTCAATTTAATAAATAGAGCGGTAAATGAAAAACAAAAAATTGCCAATTTTATCTTTGCTAATGAAAAATAAATAAACAAAGAAAAATATTTACAAAAACTAAATTCAAAGTAAAAGGACAAAACGAAAAAAAATCACATTAATTTGCCAACTTAAATCAAACTAGTATTTTTAGACAAAGTTTGTATGACTCCATTCTATAATTTAGTATAGAATGGCCCTTGGTGTCTTGCCCGGACAAGTGAAATAGACAATATTTTTAGAGGAACTATCTAATGTTGGCCAGCAAGACCCCAGAGTAAGATATTTACAATCGAGATAACCTCGCTGATTAGCAATTAAAATTTTTGCTCTATCTAAATTGCTAAAAGCAGCGAGTCCGAGATAGATGACAGAGAAACCTGAGCTATTCATTTAGAAAATATGGCTATATATTTTTCTTTCTAAAACAATATTTTCAAAAGCCACCATAAATTAAGAATTTAAAATAAAAAATATATTTCTACTTTGTTTTAAATTAATAAGAAATTAATTTTAATATGATGACTTAGAAAAAAAAAGCTCAAATTAAAGAAGCAAGACGAATCTCGGACTAAATCCATACAAAACCTCAATGAAATTGGGAACTAGGAATTTCCAAACAATTCCGCAACAAATACACCAAAACAAGACCCGAACAATAATCTCATTAATAAAAGCTTGAACTACATTCTTTTTTGATACATCGACCAAGATTACTAATCTACATAAACCACGGATAAGCTACAATAAATTGTATTTTGCATTTAATTTTCAAATAAAATGAAATTAAACTTTTAATCACAAAATCTTGCATAAATATTAGTGAGTCTTTATTTTTTAGCTTTTGACAAAAATGTGCCAAATGTCAAAGAATACCAAAAAAAATAAATTTTTCGAAAAGAAACGATAAAAATATAAATAGCCTGAATATCCAAAAAAATAAAATAAAATTTCTTTTTTTTTAAATCGAGCCATTCTCCAAAAGTCTTTTGTAGCTATTGAAATAATTTGTGTCGACTATTTTAATTAAACATCAAAATTTCTAAGGGTCATAAATTTAGGTCTATTAAGTTAAGTAATTGCTATTCTCTTAGAAAATAAATTGAATTTAATTAATTATAAAGTTTGCAATTTTGGTCCTTTAAAAGTGATAAAATACCAAGCAAGTCTATTTTGTGTTAATTTAAAAAAAAAGAGAAAAAAGTTTGCATCCCAACAAATAAACTTATTTTTATTAAAATTTTAATAAATCATTAAAATCAACAAAAATTGAATAAGAGTTGGCGAATTACGTAAGCTTAATAAATAAAATTATTTTTCCATTTGGCTAAGCCATTACAAATTTAGCTTGATTCTATACAAATTTGAAAACTCAAGCTTCTTAGGAAAAAAACTCAAAAACCTGTTTTTAAAAATTAAAAAAATAGACTTTAAAAATTTTGAAATTTAATACCCAAAAATATTTTGAATGAACAAAGATCAAAATAGATCTCAGCTAATTTAACCCAAATCGAACAGTTTATTTAGAAACTCGAAAAAAAAATTAAAAAAAGAGTCTACATTCTAAGAGACTATCAAGCTATTTGGTCAAAGCTATTGACCCTCTACTCCTATTTTTACCGTGCTATTTCTACACCTCATTCAGATCAAGTTTTTAATTGATTTTAAATTTAATTCTAAATTAAATTTGTAATTAATGTAGATGCGATCTCGTTTTTATGCTAAAGATTGATAGTCTTTGTAGGTTCTATTCAAATATTTGACGATCCGTAAATGCTTTCAAAATGCTTGATTTATTTACTTTTTATTTATCCACCTGTTTCGTTTGATAGAGCACAGATCATTTGCTCCAAAATTAAACACCTAAGACACTCGGTCTTTTGTTTGCACTTAATATTTCTATTCATAAAGCAATATTTGGTCTAGGGACCGATTTGTTTCAAATAGCCGAGCATTTATCAATACTAAAATCCTTTGACAAACTTTTTCTAAATACAATTGTATTCATAAATTCTTAATCTAAAACAAATTTTGTTTCTGTTGCTTTAAAATGAATAAATTTTGAAAATACTAAAAAATTGGAAAATTTTGTTTCTGTTGCTTTAAAATGAATAAATTTTGAAAATACTAAAAAATTGGAAAAATTTTTTGTCTATTTTTTTTCATAAAAAAATAAATTTTGAAAATGCTAAAAAATTGGAAAAATTTTTTATCTATTTTTTTTTCCTAAAAAGAATAAATTAGAAGGGTGGAATTTTGCGGTAGGTAACCATTGAAAAAAAAATTGAAACTCTTTTATTCACTCTATTTTTTAATTCACAAGATACAAAGAAATCAAAATCTGAGAAAGAAGCTGATGGCAGTAGTGGTAACAACCCAATGACAAGACCATTGATGAAACTGAAAACCTAAGGGGAAGTGGCAAGCAGAAAGGTGAGATATTTACTGCGAAACACAGATTCAGAGTCGTAACCTGGAATGTCTAAAACATCAAGGTGGGCTAAAGCCGCGTTGGCAATGGGAATATATGGATTAAATAATTGGAAGTCAACAATTTCGAAAGAAATCACCCAAATGGGGATGATATGGAAAAATTAATAGTAAAGGCAAAGGATCGGCTTGAGTGGAAATCGAAATTAATGACCCCATGATTCACAAGGGATTGTAACTAAAAAAAATAATAAAAATAAAAATTAATTCTTGACTTGTTTATTGTTTAGAAAAAAATTAAAATTTAGAAAAAAAAATCTCATCTTCGTTTGCTTAGCTTAATTGATAGTCTTGAGTTGGAGAAATCAAATACGAAAATAAATTTATAAAGATGTATTGTGGTCGTATTAAGAGCCGTAAGCCAGTTTATATTTATGTGGAAGAGCAATTAAATCAAGCTATTTACGATTTTACTTCTGATAAACTTTATCTCACATGATAGAATTTAATAGATAAATTAATCAATTAAAAGTCTCTTATTGAAATTTTTGTATTTTTGCTAATATTTTTTTATTGATAATTTTTTTATTTTTTGTCTATAAAAATAAAAAAAATCATACATGTAAAAATTTAAGCTCCCTGTCCAATATATGCATGTTTTCTAAAATTTATTTTTTGTTCACCCCTTTGAACAGAAAGGTCTTTTTGGTCAACTTTTTGGCTGAGATTATTTAGAGTAACTTAATTAGTTCATTTTCCAAATGGTAAATTTGGTCAAATTTTCCGCTTTTTTATTAGAATAAAAATGTTACCATAAAAATTAATAATTTTTAATAAAAAAAAAATCAATTTTTTGAAGACCTTGTAGTGATGGTAAACGGAAAGGCGGTGTCATTGGTGGTTTCATCTTCAAAAAGCTTAAATCGACTTTATTAAATAAAAAATATTCACAAAACTAATCTTTATTTTTGAAATAATTTGAGCTTTCAGAATCTTTTTACAGATCGAAAAAAGACTAAGGATTTGAAAATTAATGGACATTCAAAATTAATGTTCATTTCTTAAAAAGAAAAAAAAAGACACTTTAACAGCTAGAAGAAATGACTCATGAAATGAAAAGAAATCCATCTGCCAACACCAAACCAGTCAAAAAATTCTTTACACCAAAATTCACCCTTAAAAGAACATTAAACATTTATCTTAATTTTTCTATTTTATTTAAATTTTTTTCAATCTGCATTTTACAGATAAGCTAATAAATAAATAAATAAAAAATAAATAATCGACTCATTTGAAGCTATGATTGATCCAACAAACTGACAATTCTTTTCGGTACAATTTGTCTTGTATGAAATTATTTTTTCGGTGATTTAATAAAGAGCCCAATTTTCCTCTATTTATTTTGAAATCGACCACGGGTCTGTCATATTATTAGTTGATGTCTTGAATAATTTATCTACCATAACTTATTAAAATTCATTTTACCTTTATTGGCAAATTGTAGCTGCGTCTTTATTATTTTTAAAAATCTGGTCACGTACTAGATTCCATATTTAAGCAACTCAACTTTTTATTATATTTATTCTTTATCTTATTTGATTAAGTAATAGTTATAACTAGTCTTTCTATTAACTCCCTAATACGATACATGGTAGCAGCGATATAAGATGGCCACCACTAGTCAGAGAGAAGCGTTAAAAACAGTTGATCAAAGTTGGACAGCTGAAGTAAAGAATAAGCTTTTATTGGAGTACGATTCGAACGTAAAGAAGATAAAGAATCTTCAACTAGAGATAGCAGGGAAAAGTTACACGCTGGACCCTAATACACCTGTGTACTATGGGAGAAGTACAGAAGACGTCGAGAACTGGATTTCGATAGTATCCAATGGGATTAAAGCCGCTGGTGTCCCTGAAGACAAAAAGCTCGCAGTAATCACTCCTTATGTGAAGGAGATGGCGTTAAGTACATTGCTAAATTATCAAAAGAACTCGACAATCAAGACAATATGACAGGTCCCTTAAAATTTGTGGGAATAAAAAAAATTCAAGATGCCTTCATCCATTAGCCCAATTAGTTTAAAATGAAGCTCTCTTTAATTATTCTTAAATTAAAAAAATATTAATTTGTCAAATGATAAAATGTTGAAATCATTTGAAAAGCAACCTTAGAAATTTTAACAAGCCCTGCAAGTGTCTCTCGAATAGTCAAAATATTCACAAAGTTCAAAATTAAAATCGAAAAATTAATTATTAATTAAAAAAAACAATTCCAGTTTCAAATCTACGGATATCTGAAAATTCTAAATAAGATTCACAAGCTTATAAAATATCGATAAAATTATAAAAGATTAACAATTTGTTTTTGTTTGATTTGAGTTGTACTAATAAAAAAAACACTAGCAAATAGCTCAGTTTCCTTGTTCTTCTGGCTCGAAATTATTAAGTCATGTAACCATGGCAACTGTTTTTTTTCAAGCGAACAAATTCTGATTACACTTTAAATTTGTGGTTGTACAAATATCCGCATAACTAATACAAACAATTTTGTTCTGCCACTAAATCAATCGAGTTCTCAAAATCAAAAAAAGAGAAAAATATGAATTAATAAAAGTATATCTTGATTATTTTTACACTTGAGTATCTTTGCTTGACCTAAAAATATGAGAAAAAAAAAAGAAAAAAAATTTAAGGCAATTCAAACAATCGAGAAGCATAATTATTTGTTGACTGAAATGGGATACAAGCTCGCGTTTTTGTCATCTGAAAGCTTCCTATTTTTATGTAATTGCAATTAGTTAAAATTCATTTAATTTAAATTTCAAAATTTTTATTACCACTCCTAATATGCAAAAATATAATTTTCTTTTTTGTTAATAATGAATTAGATTTGGTTCAACGATATAAAGAAATAGTTTTAAGAAAATAATTAACCTAAATCCGAATGAATAAATATTGTGACAAGTGAAACGAGTTGCTCTGGCCTTTTGGGCTCGCACTCAAATTCAATTTATTTAAAATTCTGAATAGCTTTTTATTGAGCAACAAAATAGCCTTAACTTAATTGATTGACTTTTGAATTTTGTCTCAATTTTGGGCGATCATTGAATTGCTTCCCACAATCGCCCATATAAACTGAATTATTTCGTGAGCAGCTTTTGAATTAGTTTTACCTGACTGACCGCCTCATTTTGTGCATTAAATTAATGCCATTTTAATTAGACTTAATGTCGTGCTTTTACAAGGTGGAAATGGTTTGGAAGAAACGCTTTATTTAAAGTTCGGATAAGAAAATGCATCAAACATGAGAAGAAATAGGTTTTTTTTATTAGACTAAATAAAAAAAAATTATTAAAAATAAAAAAAATGCCAAAAGCTCACATTTGATATATTTTGACCTGGTCAGCCAAAAAATTTTCCTTAAGTAAATTAATCTCGTGCTTTTTTTTAAATCAAATAATGATCCTGATTCCCACATCAGTCAATTTTACTTAATAAAAATATGAAAAAAATTTCGGGAAATTTTCTTTTAGCTTGAGCATAAATTTTTCATAATTTATAATCTTGAAAAATTTGCATCACAAGACACTTTTAAAATCATTGAAACAAAGAAACAAATAAATTTTTTTAAATTCAACAAAGCGAAATTCAAATGCTAATTGAACAAAAATTCTTCCATTTTTTTTGATAAATTAAAATTAAAGTTAATAAAAATTATGAAGTTTAAGTTTCAAGGTAAATCAACAGGCTAGTGCCCTTGTCCAAAAATGACCGATTAACACTTCATTTATTTATTCAAAATAAAATTTAAATTTAATAATTTTTAATAAAAAAATAAAATTCAAATTTAGTTTAATTGTTTATAAAAAGATTAAAAAAAATTTAAATGTTTAAATTTAAATTTTTAAATTTTTTTTAAGAAAATTTTTAGGTGAATTATGATAAAACAATGTTTTTAAGAAAAGCTAGCATTTTATTTCTATGATTTTCATAAAATTCTATGCTGAAAAGCATATAAATTGTTTTTTTCTAAAAAATTGTTTGCATCATTGAAGTTTAATAATTGAAAAATAATAGCTTTTGGCCAGTTTGATTATTGAATCTTTTTAAAAATAACACAACTTTTGATAAATTAAAATAAAAGTAGATAAAAAATATTTTAAAAAATACTGTAACATAGTGCCATATACTTTGTTGCACCTTTTTGAACTAAAATAATTTTTCCAAGGCTATAAAAGACAAAAAATAAAACATAAATGACATTTAAATTGATTATTTTTTTTGAATTACTAAAAAAAAATAAAATAAAAATTTTTTTTTTAGGCAAAAAAGGCGCAACAAAGTATGTTGCACTGTGTTTCAGTATTTATTTAAATATTTTTTATTTACTATAATTTTATTTAATCAAAAAATGAGGAATTTTTGTATCTGAAATTTACAACGTCGATTTAACGCAAAAAATATTCAAATAATGTAGTTGAGAAAAAATAATTATTTTAAATGAAAATTTTATTTACAAAATTTGAGAAAAAAATTTTTTATTTTATTTTTATTAACCTTCAATTTTGATTAAGAGTAACATCTCGAAAAATTGATAAAATTTTGATCGATTGGACATTTTGATTATTTTTTTGCTTTAAATAAAATTGACAAGACAAGGAGACAATCAAAATTTAAAACAAAAAATTCTCTTTTTTTATTTTTGTTTAAAGTATAAATAAAAAGGCGCGCTTAAATTATTCTTCTCTCTATTTTCTAAACAATGTCGAACTACCGTTCGGCTTATATATTTAAAAATAAATTAATATAAAAAATTGTTTTCACTCAAACATAAATTTCAATATTCATCATAATTTATATGAAAATTTCAAGCCTCAAACTTAATTCTATCCTAAAAAGCAAAAATTCAAAAGCCGCTCAATTCTGACAACCATCTTTAATAGATCCTAATTTACGAAGATAATTTTTAATTTTTAAGAAGAAATGCCTTTTTGCCACTCAATCTAATCATCAAATATATTTTTTTAAATTTAGCTTTTAATTGCTAAAAATGACAGGTAACTCGCCAAATAGGGTATCAGATGACAATTTTTCATCAGTGACGGATAGACGAGAGTACAGTAAAATTTTGCGCGAAAATTCTTTATTGGAGCCTGTGGTCAAAAATCCTTTCTATCACGATATCAAGCTCAAATGGTACCAGCGACTGCAAGTATTTTTTATCCAAAAAAAAATAAAAAATTTAATTAATAAAATTTTATTTTTAGCTAATAATTGGGGGAATTTTCATCTTGCCATTTCGGCTTATTTGCATTTCTTTTATTTTTTCTCTTTGCTTCATAGTTGGTCTAGTAATGACTCTGGGTGTCAAGGACTTAATGCATCGTCCATTAAAAGGATGGCGCAAAAAAGCCCGCGGAATTTTAAGATTCCTGGGCAGAACTTTGGCTTTTTGCTGTGGTTTTCACTCGATTAAAAAATTCGGCAAAAGATGCAGCCGTTCAGAGTCGACCATATTTGTGGCTGCGCCTCATACAAGCTATTTTGATGCATTTCTTTTCTTCATACTTGGTTTGCCAACAGCTATTTCCCGCGCAGAGAACGGAAGCTTGCCCATCATGGGCCGGGTTGTGCGCGCCGTTCAGCCCATTTTGGTCACGCGAGAGGATGTTAACAACAAACAGATCACCATTCAAACAATCATAGACAGATCTGATCCCAAAAGTGACTGGCCTCAGGTGCTCATTTTTCCCGAAGGCACTACAACCAATGGATCGTGTCTGATCAATTTTAAACCGGGTTAGAATTTTTTCATTTAATGAGCCAACAAAAACAAAACTTTTTTTTTCCAAGGGGCTTTCATTCCAAAATTACCTGTTCAGCCGGTAATCATCAAATATAGAAACAAAATAAACACAATTACATGGACATGGCAAGGTCTCAGTGTTTTCAAGGTCTCTTTATTGACTCTTTGTCAATTTAATAATAGCATGGAAGTTCATGTAAGTTTTAATTTTTTTTTCTATTAAAATTAACAATTTTAGATTAGGACTTGGCAAAATATTAATTTAAAATTTACAGATAAATTTAAAAAAATTAATAGCTAAATAAAGGTAATTATGACAGTCAAAGTCATTAAAGATCATTCTTATCATGTGATCATATTTTTAATTATTTATTATTATCCTTCTCTGACTCAAAAAATTGCTCAGAATCGACTTAAACGTCTATCTGCTGATTTTTAGTTTTTTTAAGTAAAATTATGTTTAATTTATAATTTTAATACGATTTAGAAAAATTAATAAGAATAATGTCAGTTATGAAAATTTTGGAAAAAATTTTTTTTTAGTAATTTTAGTTAAAAAATATTAAATCGGTATTATTTTTAATTTTTTTAATTTTACAAATGCAATTAATATTATTTATTATTTATTAAGAATAAAATACACATTAATTTGCGCCAAATTTGCAAATAAGAATAAATTAGAAAAGAAAAAAATATTTTAAACATTTTATTATAAACAATTTTTAATTTAGTTTGAAAAGAAAAAATCAGATAAATTATGTTTTTTTTTACATGATAATTTTTTTGGGACTCTTAAAATCGATTATACAAATTTCTAATAAAATGCTACAATTCTATTAAAAAAAACACAAATAAAAAAAATTCACAAAAATTTTTAATTTTAATTCAACATTAATTTAGATAAAATTAATTATTAATTTTCATCAAAAAAAATATTACTTTGATCTCAAAAATTTTAATTTAAAAAAATTAATTCTTTCCACATTAATTTGGACAATACCAGAATCTTCTCTTCATATTTTTTATTCCAAATTTTACATTGGTAAAGCTTCAGCATCTTCGAGTGTATCTCAATATTTTGTTTTCTTAAATACTCGCACTTTATTAAATTAGTGTACTAGCATAATTATATAATTTCATTTTAATACCAAAAAAAATAAAAATATAAATTAATATCGTTCATGCCATGGACTTGCTTTTCTTTAAGGTTTTTTAATTTATGGCTCTTTATGTTTATTCACTGTTTACCAATCTACATTTTTATTTTTATCATCGCTGGCATTGACGGTGTCATCTTCAAAGTGCTTAAATCAACTTTAATAAATAAAAAAAGTTCACAAAACTAATTTTTATTAATTTTTAACCAATTTTGTAAGTATTTGGTCAAATCGATAAGATTCCTTTGCACTAAAGCAACTAATGTCTTCGCCAATGCCACCGTCACTCTGTTTACCTACACTAATTTTTATGCTTCAACAACATTTTACAAAAATAGATAATTTTTTATTTTGGTTTTTATGTTTTTTTTTTCCATTTTGAAACAATAATATTTTCATGTTTTATTTCACTTTCTTAAAAATTCAAAATCAAAAATTTTAGTTCATATTGCTGTTTTTCGGATTCACATTTTATAAGTTTTCTTAATCTCGCTCATATATTGGCACTTAATTAACAATTTCAGAAAAACAGCTAATATTTGTTAATAATAAAATTCCGAATGTAATTTTTGAAAAATTAAAATTTTAAAAAATAACTTTAATTATTTTTGTTATTTTTTTAAATAAAAAGAAATTATAAAATTCTAATCAATATTGATTTAAATTTTTTTTACCGCTAATGAGCTAAAATTCAATATTTTAATTTAGATGCTGATAAATTAGAGAATTACGACCAACAAAATTTAATTTAATTTTTTAAGTATTTGCCTGTTTATGAACCTGATGAAAGAGAAAAGCAAGATGCGCTTCTATTTGCTTTTAATGTTAGAAGTATAATGGCAAAGTGAGAAATTTTGTTTTAGTAATAAATCAATTTTTTACATTTTTTATAAAGTTTTTTGAATGTTATCACAACGAATCATTCTTATGAGGATTGCAGACTTATGTGCCGAGCAAGAGAACTTAACTTACCATTAGAATCAGCTATAATCGAATTTGTACAAATAAAAGAGAAATTAAGGTAAATTTTTTTAATTTTATTTTTTTTAATTAAAATTTTTTATTAAAGTTTTAAATTTTAAGAATTGATTTTAACAACTGTGAAGACTTGTTGAAAAAATTTTCGTCGTTTGCAAGAAAAAAAGACGGAAAAATGACCTTCGAAGATTTTTGTAATTATCTTGAACTACCTGTTAATTCAGATACTCACAATGTTTTCGATTTATACGATCGAGTAGGAATTATTTTTTGAAAATTACTAGAATATAAGAAAAAAATTTTTAGAACAAAGATGGAAAGATAGATTTCAGAGAGTTTATAATTGGCTTGTGTTTGATATCTCGCCCAGATGACAACGAAGCAAATCTAAAGCTTGCCTTCGAGGTAAAGAAAATAATTTTCAAAAGTAATTTCTATTAATTTAGACTAATTAAGATGTTTAATAAAAATGGTAAAAATAATGTTAACTTGGAAGATTTCCAGTCAATTTTGTCCTCAAATTTTTCCATGTCAAAAGAAGATATTAAAATTTTATTTGAAAAAATTGACCAGAAAAATGAAGGATTTGTTTCTTTTGGTAAATTAAAAAAAATTTAAATTAATAAGAATAAACATTTTTTTTTTCATTTTTAAAAGATGATTTTTTTGTTTTCGCGAGCAAATCGCCCGAGTATTCAAAACTTTTCGGCAAAAATAAAGAGTTTAAAATTCTTCAAAACAATCTTGAATACTCGAAGTTGGCTAGTTCTCAGTCCATGAGTGATAATTCTGTATTTGGTCAAGTAAGGCAATCGACAAGCAATTTATCTTTGACAAAGCGACCCATGAGCGATAAAGCCCGAACAAGTGAAAAATTGGATGATACAGATCCACAAAAAAGCTCTTTACCAAAATCAAATGAGCACAAAAAAGAATAAATTTAGTTTTTTTTTTTCTTTAATTTAAATTTATGAATGTTTAGCTAAATAAGTTATTTTGTTGGCGATGGAAAAAAATCATTTTTTAGATAAATAATTTGATGCTACTTTTTCTGTTTAGTTTTGTTTGACAAAGGCAGCAACTTTGTTCTTTTTTATTTCCAAGCAGCATGTCAAAACAGTTTTCACAATAAATATGACCACATTTTGCTGCATAACTTTTTTCATTGTTTAACTTTATCTAAATAAAAGAAAATAAAATTTTTTTTTCAATTTTTTTAAAGCAAAAATCACTTCATCAAACTCTCTGATACAAATTGGACATGTGAAAACCTCGTCACGCTTTTGGATTTTCGGAGGTGAACAAGATTCGTTCTTGACATAATAATAGTTAATTAAAAATGAATGAGAAAATTTTAATAAGATACTGGTTCTATGTAAGTCAAATGTGTGATCTTGTCCATTAAATCATCTACACATTGTTTGTTGAGCCACGAAATCATATCAGAAGAAGCGACTTTGGAAATAAATGGTCCTGAAAACTGGCTGTTAGTAGATTGAGTGATTATAACCAAATTTTTGCGGGTATCATGAAAGGATCCTTGATCTATATTTTTTATTATTAAAGGAGTATATTTTGATTTAAGACAAGAACTCATATTTTAATAAAATTAAGTGATAAAATTTCTAAATTATTACTCGAATAATTTCAATTTAAGCTAATTATTGGGAAATTTCCCCTTTTCAAAATTATTCTAATTTGCTCTGATTAATTAATTATAAATTCTTCCTTTGAATGTGGAAATTTGAAAGCCCAATATTGTTGAGATTTTCAATGCTAAAAATAAAAAATTAAACTAAATCAAATTTTCTAGTTAATTTTTTTAACTTATTTATGAATTAATTATTTCTGACACAAAAACTAATTTCAATAATTTTACTTACTTGTACAATTTTAAAAAGATTAAAATGAAAATTTATTCATTTTGATTTTTATATTAACGTTAAATATTGCATTTGTTTTATTAAAATAAAAGTAAATATAATCTACGCATTATTATTACTATTTATTAATGCAGTAAGCGTCTAGAGAATTACTTACATTATGTTTCAAAAATTTAGAAATTAAATATATTATTAGGTTGTTTATTAAGTTTTTTTGTTTTTTTCGAGACTTTATTTATTCATTAAAAAATAAAATAAAATATTATTAGATACTAAAATAATTTCCTTCGCTAGAAATACACATCTCCCGTCTTTCTGGCAGCATTTTGATCTCTCGCTCGTCGAAGCTGGGTGATTTTGAGATGAAATATTGACTGATGTCTTTTTTGATTTCTTCTAAATCTGAGTAACTTTTTTCATTGAGGAAGTGCTGCATGGATCGGAACAAATAGTAATCTGAAGAAGCCAAGTCTGGTGAATAAGCTAGGTGAGATAAGACTTCTCAGCCTAGATTCTCTATCGTGTTCCTAGTCGTTTTTACAACATGTTGCCTAGCGTTGTCATGTAAAAGAATCACTTCTCGCTCACCTTTAGCTCGGTGTGGCCGTTTTACTTCCTATTAATAAAGGTCTGCGATTATCGTTTGCTTGGGTTGCAGTAGCTCATAATAGATGATACCCTTCTGATCCCACCAAACACAAAACATTACCTTTTTTCCATGAATTTCGCGTTTGGGGGTAAATAATGGCTCTTTTTCAGAATCGACCCATTGTTTTTTGTTGACCAGGTTATCGAAGTAGATCCATTTTTCATCTGCAATTACGTTTTTCCATAAAAAAACTCTTTATTTTTTGCCCAGACAAGAGAGAAACACAAATGTTCAATCGTTGCACAATATTGATTTCTGAGAGTTTGTGCGGGACCCATTTACCGGCTTTTTGAATCTTCCCTAATGCTTTTAATCAATTCCAAACGGTGCCATCTGTTACAGACATCTCTTTAGCAAGCTGCCTGGTCGATCGCCTCAGGTCTTCCTCAAGCAGTTCTGCCAAATACGCGTCATCAGCTTCGACGGTTCTCCCAAAACTTGCTTTGTCATTGAGGCCGAAATCGCCAGCTTTGAATAGAGAGAAATTATTTTGACAAGTGCGAACAGTCAGAGCGTTATCTCCATATACCAAAAAAATTGATTTGGTAGCCTCAGTCGCATTTTTTGCTTCATTAAACTTGAATAACATGCAATCTATTTGAAATTGACTTGAATGACCCTTGATCACATAATTGTCATTTCAGAGTAGGCAAAGTTCATGATTGCTTGATTCTTCTAGGATCCTTATTCTGAGTTGGTCGAGAATTGAGATACTTCAATCAAATTACTCATATTGTTCCCTTAATGTTTAATGATTTTTTTAAGTCTAAATATAAAATTTTTGATAATTTTTAAGTTCCGCGAAAAAAAACCAAAAAAAAAAATCTTTACAAATATTATTAATTAACAAAAACAAAAAAACTAAAATTTTGAATCCATTGTGTTGAATAACCATTTGAAAATTCAATTTGAAACACGATTCATTTTTTAACCATTTGTTTAATACGTTACCTAGAACAGAAACCAATCGAGATAACTTCGAACACAAGACTTCAATTTATCATCTCTATTTGGATATTATTTCAGTCATAGACCGAGTTATGAAGAGATAAAGCAGTAACAAAGAATGACAAAAATCAAATCTCTCTACGCATCATCTCGATTTAGTGTCTGCTCAACAAAAAAAAAATTTAAAAAATAAGAATTATAGATGTTGTCCTCTCGATCAATTTCATAAAAGACTATATATATTTTTATACGACACCTTGCATGATCCCAGTTCGCCTACTTGATATCTGTCTACTCGATCTCAGTCGGCAAGAAAAGATTCTTCGACTTAGACATTACCAAGGACTCCCGGGCCACATACATACAATAAGAGTTGAGTCGTCAAGTCAGTCTCAAGGTAATGATCACAAAGGGTTCCACGCCTTTGCGTAACCGTCGGAAAATACTGAGTGGGCAGCCCTATTTATTTTAATATTTTATTTAATTTAAAGAAATACGTCGTACACACTTTGTGTACGACCCGAAAAAATTTTTTTTTCAATTAATTTTTTTTTTGGTTTTATGTTTTTGGATTGATGAAAAATAAAAATAAAAAATCCGCTTTTTTTATCTTTCCGCCTATTAGGTAAAAATTATTGATTTTTTAACAAAAAAAAAAAAGAAATATCCGAACTTTTGTTACATACTGTAAATGAAATAAAGAATAAAATTTAATTTTTTTTTTACAAATGATTGTTTGAAAAAGCTTTCATTTCAATAGTCACATTTTTTAAGTAAAATAATATCTTCGTTATCAATGATTTTTTTAAAAAATTTTAAAAGTTTCAAAAATAAATCCAAAAACTTCTAGTGAATTTATTTTAATTATTTAATATAGATAATTTTTGAAAATATGGCAAAACTTATCGAACATTCACCTAATTTATTTTTAATATTTTTAAATTCATTCTTCAATACCCAGAGGTGATTACTTAAATAAATATTAAATGGTAAAAATATTTTCAAAAAAAATTTTCAATTTCAAGGTTAATCAACATGCTAGTATTTATATAAAGAATAACCGATTAACCCCTAGATTTTTATTTTAAAAAAAAATAAAATTATTATAAATTTAAAAAATAAAATTTTTTATTTCAAATTCCAAAGAGATATTTAATGATCAAAAGAATAACATTCTTTCTTGTTTATGAAATTTTCTTTAAAATTAAATTTTCAAAAATCAAAAATTTTGTGATCATCACAAAAACCGATGTTCACAAAACCGGCATGATTTGGCTAATAACAGATAAAGTGATAAAGTAATCAATACTTAAAAATTTTACAGAAAATAATGGTCAAGAGGTAGCTTTGATCCATTATTCATGTCAACAAGAGTCACTTTTGGCTGATCACTAGTTGATGGTATCTATCCAGTAAATTCAAATAATTAAAACATTTTACAAATGATAAAAAATTTAAAATAATAAAATAAATCCTTTTCTCTTTTTGATTTTAATATAATTTTTTGATTTTTATTATTAATTGAGTCTCCTTTTTAGATAAAAATCCATCCGACATTGGTTTGTGAAAAAAAAACTAAATATAGCCGGATTAGGATGGTGCAGTTTAAATGGTAGAAAGTGCTATGCACAAAATGATATATTCAAAATAGATTTAGAATTATAAAATTTTATTTTCATAAAGGTCCTTTTGTTCAAGAACAAAATTCTCACAGAAACTCGGCTGGTGTACTGGTTCTATTTTGTTTTTCATTCGTTCTGACAGAATTGAATAAATCAAGAAACTTTTCACTTTTATTGGAAATATCGCCCAAAATATTATTGAACATATCTCTTATCTCATCAGAACCCATGTTTTGCTTTATGCCGGTACCATCAGGTGATAGTTTCAAAGATTTATTGCAACTTTTATCATTTAATTCAATTGTAATTGTGTTCTCTTCACTTCTTTTGACATAATTTGAGATAAATCCGTAAACATGGCGCAGATTATTTTCCAATAGTTCAATTTGGCTTGAAGAGAGCTTCAACAAATCGTTCTAAAATAAATCATATTGAATTCTCGATAAAATAATTTAAATTTTTTCAAATTACTTTAGACTCTACTGTTTTGATTAAATCATTTACTTGATTTCTTAAATCAACGCTTTGTTTTAACTGATCTTTAAAATTTGATTTTAATTTTACTACCTCAGAGTTAAGTTTCTTTAAAAAAAATATTTTTAAAGTATTTAAAAAATTTTTTAAAAAAACTGAAATACTTCAGAAGATTTTTCTTTTTCACCAACTTTTAGCTTTAGTTTATTTAGTTCATCGTTTAGCGATAAATTTTTTTTTGTCTGATTCTGAATATAAGAGTCCTTTTGGCTGATTTTGTTTTTTAATAATTCATTTTCTTTTTTTATATTCTCTATGCAATCTTGATTTAAAAAAAAAATTTAAAAAATTAATCAGTGTGAGATTAAAAGGTGAACGTTCAACTATGTTCATAGAAATTTTTTAATGGAAAATTATAGCAAATATAACTCAGAAATTTTTTTCAGAATAAAAATCTCTCGTAATTTTCAATAGTTAATAAATTGACAAAATATTTAAAATTAGTTTAAAATTTTTTTTTTATTAATTTTATAAATCATTATTCTTATAAATAAATTTAAAATTTGTTCTTAAAAAAACTCAAATTTTCTTAAAAAATTTTCTCTAAAGCTGTTTCACATTTTATGTGAAAAAAATTTTATGAGTATTTTTCTATTAAAATAAATTTCTATGATTTTTGTATTATTTTAACTATCTTCTATTAATTAATAGATCATAAGATTAAAAAAATTAATAATTAATTTGTTAAAAATATTTTTTTTACCTTTGAGCGAGGTAATTTCAGAATTCTTGCTCTGAATCTGGATTTCAATTTTATTCTTGTCTTCTTTTAGCATTTTGATGGTGTCCTTTAGCTTTTTATTATTCGCTTGGAAGACTCCTATTTGGTCTTCTTGGTTTTTAAGTTCTTTAGTCAAGAGAATAATCTCTTCACGTTGTTTTCGCAGCATTCCGGCATCTTCGCACAAACACGATCCTTTGGAACCGCTATCAGGAAATGAAATGGACATTTTTAGTTCTTTTATTTAACCAAATTATTCAAATAATTAGTAAGCATATTTACAACCTCTTTGCTAAAGGTATTTAATATGTTAAATTCAACAGGTCTAATTTTTTATGTGGACCTAATTTTAGGCTTAAAATTTAAATCAAATTATTTTGATAAAATATTCATTGATTAAATTATTTTTCTTTAGATTTTCAATTAATTTTTATTTAAAATTTATCTTTTTTTATAATTTATCAAAATCAACATTTAAAATTGCACTCAGAGTTATATTAAATTAGAGTATCAAGTTTATTTATTCAAAACATCAATCAACTCAATTCTATAAAATTTTGGAATAATTAAAAATAAAATAGAAAATACAAAAAAATAAAAAAATTTTTCGTCAATTTCCTCTTAATTGAAAGAATTTTTGTGAAAAGTAAATAATTATTAAGTTTTACATCTAACCTGAATGATTCTAATATAAATTTGACACACTCTTAAATAAATTCAAAACATGTTTTTTCAATTTACTAATTTACCCAGGAAAACTTGTTTTTAACTCTGTGTTCTGATAAAAAAACAAATATTTTAAAAAAAAACTAGCCATAAGGTATTAAATCTTTTTATTTTAATAATTAATTTTTCTCTTTATTTATAAGAAACCTTAGTTTTTTTCTGAAATAAAAATATTTTCGGTTTCGAATATGACTTCTTTCTTGATTTACCATGACTTTCATTTGATGGTATATTCGTCAACAATAAATTGATAATGTAAGTGCGAAACTAGGTTTTAGGTTTGAGATTAAAAAGTTAGTTGGGTAGATAAATGAAATTTTTGGCAAAAAAATCTCAAAATATATCTTGTTTAATTTTTTTGTTAACATGGACTATGTTTTAAATATTTTTTTAATTTTCAAATAAAAAAATAATTTTAAGTTCATTTTGCAAGCATTTAAATATTTTAACTTAAACTTTTTAGTGAAATAGAATGAGTTTAATTTTTATTTAGAAAATTGAAAAAAAAAATATTGAAAATTATTTTTTTAAATTTTAAAAAATTTATTTAAATTCAATCGTTGAAAAAGTTTTTTTTTATAAATTTTTACTTGGGGGGTTGTGATTTTATGAACCTTGAAATAATATTTTTAGTTTAAAAAACTGTCTATGTTCTGTTTTCCATTTTTTCTAAATTTAGCTTTAGTTAAAATACATTAAACGAACGACAATCATTACTAAAGTCAAAATTTATAAAAAAAAAAACTTTTTAAACGATTGAATTTAAAAAATTTTTTTAAAATTTAAAAAAAGAATTTTCAATATTTTTTTTTTCAATTTTCTAACTA
Source organism: Brachionus paranguensis (assembly GCA_016802215.1). Classification (NCBI taxonomy): domain Eukaryota; kingdom Metazoa; phylum Rotifera; class Eurotatoria; order Ploima; family Brachionidae; genus Brachionus; species Brachionus paranguensis. The sequence goes on along the minus strand of JAESIX010000008.1, from coordinate 1,167,305 downwards.
AAAATTAAACTCATTCTATTTCACTAAAAAGTTTAAGTTAAAATATTTAAATGTTTGCAATATGAACTTAAAATTATTTTTTATATTTGAAAATGAAAAAAAATATTTATAACATCGTTCTTTTTCATGTTATTTCAACAATAGATACATTTTGTGATTCTAACAAAAAATTTAAACCATCTTTAGATCTAAAAATAAAAATCAGTTGTTGCGCCCAATTAATTTTTTTTAAGATAACACTTAAATAAAAAAATAAAATTCTAACTAAACCACATGGGAAAAGTAAAATTTTAACAAATTTTAGATTTCTAATTTGATCAATTAAATTCTTATTTTGTCAAATAAATCAGAAAAAAATCAATATCAATTAGATTTTATGTTTCATACTTCCGTACTTTTTTTTTCAATGAAACTAAAAATTAAATAAGCTCATATCCTAAAATTTAAGTATCTGACTTAAATTAAATCATTTTCTCTGAGATAAGGATAATGATCCTTTCTATCCAGAGACTTTCTGGATAGTAAGGAAAAAATTACAGGAAGTGTTATCTCTAATGTAATTTTTATTTAAAAATTTTGAATTTAATTTACTTATTTAATTTTTCTTAGATCTTTCATAATATTCTAATATGTTTAATTTTCTGTCATTTCAATTTTTAATTTTACATAAATTTACAAGAAAAAATAAAAAAATATTTTTATTTCGAAATATTCTTAATCAACTAGATAATTTTGTAATCATCTTTGAAACGGTAAATTAGTAAACCATGTAGAGGGTTTTCTAGCAAAATCTTAAACTTATTTTCTTGTAAATTTTTGATAAACATATATTTTATTTCAAGGTATCAAAAAACTTTTATTTTTTAAATTTGTTTAGACGAATAGATCTTTATCATTAACAAAATGAATATCCAAATTTGTTTTTAAACACACTAGAATAATTTATTTTTTATTCTCATTTTTACTCTATTATTGATTTTTTTGTTAATTTAATATGAATACAATCTCTAGAATGAAAAGAAGGAATTTGATCCATCCTCAGCAATGCTGAGCTAGCTTTTCCATACAAATTATTAAAAAAAATTAAATATAAAAAACATTGTTAGGGTTCAAAATATTAAGTAAAAACTGCAGTGTAAAATTAAAAATTTAAAAAAAAAATAAATTAAATTTATGTAAATTTTAATCTTTAATTGTTAAACAACAAAGGTAATCGAGTCTACTAAACTCCGATTTAGATATTGGAAACGTGGCCAATTATGGAGGCTGAAGGCTTTTTTACATTTGAGTATATCAATGAAATTGTATTTGAAAAAGTCCATTCTCAAAAAGCAGGCGAGGTCGCCCTAAAAAAATGAATCAGATTTTCACTTTTCTATTTTTACTTATTATAATAAAATTTAAAAAAATAAAATTTGGAGATCAAACAATTATTGTCATTTTTATGAAAATAGGAGATCATTTTGATTATTTTTTAGAGATCATTTAATTAATTTAAGGTATCAAAAATAATTAAATTAAGTGATCAAAATTTTTTGGAGATCATTTAAATAATTATAGAGATCGATTAAATATATACAAATACAAATTAGATAAAATTAGTTAAGATTTATCAAGAAAGACGAGTGTCATTTAGGTTCTTTGAATTGATTTAATAAAGTTGTTCATTTTTCTATATATTTTTAAATGTTGAAATTTTCTTCTCAGAAAAAACATTCAAATTTAAAAAGTCATCTTAAAATAAAAAATTTTCAAAAATTAAAATCCATCTGTTAAAAGTACTAAATTATTTTATTTAAATAAATAAACTTTTTCCTCTGTCAATAATAATTAAAAAAAGTCGCTTAGCAAAAAAAAGATAAACATTAAATTCTACACTGAAAAGAGAAAAAAAAAACAAAACCATTATAAAAAGTCTAACACAAAGTACCAAAGTTAAAATAGTTGGCATTGGCCACAAAGCCATTTTGCGGACGTCTATAATTGAGACGAATTTTCTTCTCTATTTTAATACTATTGCTTTGATTTCTTGCCGGGCAAAAATAGTTCATGCCAAGTTCTTTGGTCACGTGACCAAGAGAATTGGAAAAAGTGGGCAGCTCGTTGTCCCAGCTGTTTTGGCGGCTCCTGGTGCTCTCGGGCGACGAGCTCTGCAGGTCGCACGAGTCCACGTACTCGCTCAAATCCAGCGAATTCTTGTCCTCATAGCCCAAATTCTCGTAATTGTGCTCAGTACTGTTCATCTTTTTCTCAAAGCTCATGTCGGACAAAGACGCCTCGGCCACCAATTGCTTGACCAAATAGTCCAAATTTTGCTCCTCGTCCGGCTCCACCACACTCTCCAAACAGTCATAATTAACTAAATCATTGGAAGAAAAAAAGTTGTTCACAGCTTGACATTTTATGGTCCTGGTAAAAAAACTAGCCACTTCCATGTCACACTTCCGGTCTTCTTCATTCATTTCCTGCTCTTGCTCTTCTTCTTCTTTGCCCAGCTTGAGATCCTCGATTTGTTTGATGAGGGATCTGTAGCCATCGTACATTTTAACATTGGAACAAGAAATAGCCTGTGGCACAGCCTCTACTTCTGGTTGGTCAAAATTTCTGATGGTTATGGGCGACGAGCTGAGTATGTTGTTGAACAAAGTGGACCCGGACGTGTCCACACAGCTGCACTTGGAATTGAAGCAGGACAAGTCGTTCCGGGTCGAGTTAAAAATTGGCTCGTGTTGCTTTTTGCCAAACAGCTTGAGCACCGAGTCGTTCTGGTTGAACGAAAGTTGTTTTTTGACGGCCTTGGAGCCTTTGGTACACTGTTTGTTGCCACAGTCCAAATTTTGTTTGCTAGAGCTCTTGATGCGAAGCATTTTGCGCAACGAATTGAACCCGTTGCTTATGGTCAGCTTTTGCAGACTGCTGGTCAAATTTTTGGCCTTGGGCGACGAGCTCATGTGACTGGACGCGGAGGACGACGAAGAGGAAGAGACTAAAATGTTGGTGTTTGAGCTGGTCGGCAGTTGGATGGGATTTTTTCTGGCCAAGTGGCACGACGAGTAAATGTCCTCGTCGTGGTGTCTTTTGGGTTTTGTAGAGTTTGTAGAGTTTGTAGAGGACAAGTATTTGGCGAGCTTGGTGCGCCACGAGCCATTTTTTGCCAAGGACGAGTTGGAACCGGTTTTGGACGAGTAGGTGAACGCCCTGCTGAGCAGACTGGCCTTGGGCTTTTGGTCACAGTTGGTGCAGGCGATTGAAGCTCGTTTGCGACAATACTTGACATTGTCGAATTGTTCGTGGGACTGCTCGCTGAGGGTGTCATGCTTGGGCCAGTAGTGGGTGCTGGCGGGCTCGTACAGGTTCTCGTTGTCGTACGAGCTGATTCTGTTCGGGTTGAAAGTGTGGTAGGAGAAGGAGGTGGCCTGGAAGGGCTCCGGGTGCAGTTTGCCGCTTTTTTCGTATTGACTAGGCGATGTTTGCTTGAAGCTAGACGATGCCGAGGACGCCGATGACACCGACGACGACAGTGAACTGTTCTTCAAGCTGTGCATTTTTGTTTTTTTTGTTGGAAAGTTAAAATTCGGTAAAGGTATACGGATCAGGTGGTTTAAATCCTTAATAAAATCACGACGAGAATTAATTGTTTAATTGATTGATTAGGCAACTATTTTTTAAGCATTTTTTCCGCAATCATATATCTAAATTAAATAAAATTATCTAACTTTAGATCAATAACTTTAAAAATTAAAAATTAAGATAGAAATCGAATCTGTCACTGGGCATTTGTGAAAATTTCCGCTTGGTTCGCTTGGTCTGTCACAATTGGAATTGATTAGCGAAAAAAATATTTTTTTTTGAAATTTTTTATTTAGTTTATAAATAAAAAAATAGCTTTATTTTTATTTCTTTAAATATTTTTTTTTCTTAACATTTGAGAAAAAATAAACAAGGAGAAAAATTTTATTAAAATTTTTTGATTAATAAAAAAATGTTTTTAGTCCTTTTAAATTTTTTTCTGCTTCTAAAAATTCCAAAATTGGTAAAAAATGATTTAGCTTTTATTTTAATAACCCTACATCAGTCCGCTATTAAGAATTTTAAATTTATAAATATTTATTTTTAAATTTACACAACCGGTACTAAAAAAATAATTTTAAATTTTAATAATTTTGTTTATCTTGCATCAATGGGTATTGCGAATTTTACAAAAACAAAAAAAATTTTATCAAATTTTAGCTTTTCAGAAGAATTTATCTTTTTGTTTTCTTTTTGGTTTTAAAATAAAAAAAACTTTAAAATAAACACTAAAACTTTTATTTGAATAATTGTGTTTTCCTTTGGGATAATGGGCATCACGAATTTAAGAACAAAAAAAAAAAACTGTAAAATTTTTAGAAATTTTTTGCAATTTTTGCACTTACTTTTTTTAGGCGATACAATCAAAACATCTGTATTGCTACTTTGAAAATAAAGCTTTAAATTCTCAGTACTCAATAATTTAATAATTAACGATTAATAAATATTTTAATAAAAATTTAATGCGTCCCAAATCAGATACCAAGGCATATTAATTACAAATCTAACAATATCGGTTAAACTCCACCAGTCTTTTAATTTTTCTTAATTACAGCTAGAGAATTTTTAAGAAATATTTTTTAATTTAATCAATTTTTATCATTTGAATTAATGTCTAAAAAAATAAAAAAATATATATCCATTACTATGGTTTATTATTTGAATCACTTTATTAGCTTTTATTTATTTTTAAATATTGATCATATAAGGGATGTTATTTAGTGCACCCAAAAAATGGTAAATTAAATAATTTAGTGGAAAAAAATCTACTATTGTCATGAAGTATTCCCAGAGCACTGTAAATGTATTCCAAAATGAAAAAATAGGCCCAGTTTCAATTTGCTTGAAACTTTTTAATTTTTTAGATCTTCAATAAATTAGCCAAAAAAGCTTCATAACCTGGTCAACTGTTAACTAAAATGACAACTAGCTAGCTTATTAGCTCAAGGTGTCATTTTTATTATTAACAAAGAAGCTTTTAGTTCATATTCAGAATCTTTCTGAAATTTTTTCATCTATTCTGGATCGATCCTGAGGGCCAAATTGAATTTTAATTATAATAAAACACGCAAATATCTATTCGAAATTAAGTTAATGCGATTAAGCTATCATATTATCTTAGATGTAAACCTAGAGCCAAAAATAAAATTGCATTCATTTACAAACAATTCTGTCAATCAATATCTAAATATATCAACTTATTTTATTTTCTATATAATAAAAAATTTTATTCTTGTCTTTGTTTTATTCATCTATCTGAAAGGGCCACCAATCTAAACATCACAAATATTTTATAAAATATTTATAAAAATGGTTTAGAGCTACTACACATTGAGAAAAAATACCAGGCAAAGTATTAACTAGTCATTTGACTCGTGATCAAAAATTTATACCTTTTGAAAATAATTAAATTTATTCTATTTCTAATTTAATCCATTTTTGAGGTAGATAAATCGCTCAAAAAAATCCCTAATATCTCCTTAAATAGCCAAAGTGTTTTTCTCATTTGAAAAAAAAATAAAAAATTAATGGAACATGGACAAAAAAATTATTAGACTCATAATTGATTTTAATTTTGCTAATTAAATGAACAAAATTTGAAAATTTAAATCATTTGAAAAATAATTAATTTTTTTTTAAATTAATTTAATCTCTTTTTTAATTTAATCATTAAAAAATAAAAACAAATTTCTTATTAAACCCTTAAAAAAATTTCAAAAAATGATTAAAGATCAATTTTAAATTAGTATTAAAAAATAAGTCATTTAAAATTTGCCATTTGAATAAAAATTTCACTCTAAATAAATTGATATTTGAAGCAGAAAAGATAAAAAAAAATTAATGGAACATGGAAAAAAATTATCAGACTCAGAGTTGATTTAAATTCCGCAACGCAAAAAAGCCTGATTAAGTGCCCCAACTAAGAATATTAAATTACTCCGAATGCATTAGTAGAGTACTTTATTGCGTAACTGATTGCTTTTAGAACTAAATTGGCTCATGACCTGCTTGAAAAACAAACTTTTCGATTTTTTAATTTAAATATTTTATTTTAATTTATTTGGCCAACAGACCAAATTTTAGCAAGCTATCTCACGCTTCGAACTACTTTCTCTTTAAGTTTTTTAGCATTTAATAAAAACAAATATAATATTTTTCTTTACATATCAAGGATTAAAGCTATAAAAGGAAAATTTTGATTAATTTGTTCTCGGAAACTCAAACAAACAAAAGTAATCATTTTAGATCTAAAATTTATTTTGCTAGCCTTTCAAAAACCCTTTTGATTTATAAGAATTAGTATTGAAGAGAAATAAACTTTATTTAATAATTTATTAATTTGGTGCATAGAGATTCTCTGCACAGCATTTAAAAATAGACGCATTGGTATTTTGGTGACAGAAAAATTAAATCTTGAAGCAGTAGGCCAGCGTAAATTATCCGTTTGAAGTATTCTAAAAAAATATACTAGAAAATTTTTTATTTTTTAATATTTGCTAAACAAAACGAAATTTTGCTTTTGGTCAAATCTTACTACTTAATCAAAGCAAAATTTAGCCGGTCTCCAAAAACAACCAAATGCTAACCCCACAGCTTTAACATTTTAAACAATTAATAAAATTTTTAAGTTTAAAATAAACTATCACGTTTGCATCTTTATTTTATCGCAATAGGTGCTAATTGAAAAATAAAAATCTATCTATTTATCAAAATGGGAAAAACTCATCTTAAACACACATAAATATTTTTTTAAATTATTTTTAAATTGAGTTTAAAAAAAATAAAAATAGTTCATAATTTAGAATTATTTTCAAAATTAAATTAAAAAGTCTATCTAAAAAATTCTATCATATTTAAATTTTAAATTTAAAAAGAAATAAAAAAACTTTTTACTCGTATCTTAAAAATCAATTATAAAATATTAGATAATAGACAAAAATGATCGTAATTTTTTGAAAATAAGCAATTTTTGTTTTTTGATAAAGAGTTAACTTGTGCATTAAAAACTGCTTAAACAAATTTTCTCTTAATCCTGGTTGATTGTGGGACAACTATGTGAAGAAAAGTGGTCAGTCAGTTATATAACCAAAAATGAAAAAGTGCTTAAAAAGATCTTGGCTGTGTCTAATCCCGAAGCAAATATTTGTCGAGAATAGAGTTACTGAACTGGCTATCGGACAGAAGATGGCCATAAAATAAATGATATAACCATAAAACTTAATATGAGATAAATATTAGTTTACAACATGCTGAATTAAACTAGACATGATAAATATCTCATCGATAAACTCATCGCTTTGGTTTTAACAACTTTTTTGTTCAAATAGATTCGTATCTAGTTTATTTTGAGAAATCAGGTGTACTAAATGTTATCTTATCATTGTATCTACAAATCGGATGCATTTTATAGCCATCCGATTAATAGTCCATGTCAAATATGTAATAACCGTGAAATAGTCCAAATTGGCTGAAATTATACAATTACAGGCTGTGACGGACTAAAAATTGAAAAAAATTTTTTTAATTTTTTTAAAATAAAAATAAATTTTGTTTAAAATTTTTTTTCAAATTAAAATAAAAAATTATTAGATAAAATTTTAAATTAACCCAATTTTTGAAGTGACCAGGTCAGTTCTAGAAAAATGATCTGATGTAGTGGCATGAACATATTTAAGCCGATGGTCTCTCACTCTAGCTTTTTTTGTTGTGTTGCCATATAAATATTCAAACTAAATTAAAAAAAAAAAACTAGTCATAGCAAAATTAAGGCTTATTTGTAGCTTTTGTTATTTTAGTAATATAATGATTTTTTTTAGAAATAAAGATTTGAAAAAAATTTTTTATTGTTGATAATTTGTTGAAGAATCTTGAGCGAATTTCTTTATTGTGAAAGAGGCCTCTTAATCAAGCAACATTCTTTTGTTTTGTTGAAAATCTTATCTTGGTTTAGACGGATTCGTGCTGCTTCGGCGAGGCTAAGATATAAATTATCTATGTTGTCAAGTGGACAGATCCCTAGAGATAAGACCAGGTAGTTCGAAAGCTTTAATCTTAGCAAATCATTCTTAATTAAGCGTGATTAGTTTAATTTTTTATTCATGCTGTTTTAACTTGAACAAATTAATTTTAATTTTTTCAAAAAATGCCTCAGGTTTTTTAATATTTTTTCCCAAAATCGATAACAAAATCAATCTTTAATGATGTGTCGTATTTGACGCGATGCCGACTCTCTTGGTTCACATTTTTTAATTAAATTTTTTCAAGCCTGGAGAAACACTGATAGCGGAAATTGTCTTAAGTTAAAATAAATTTTTAATTTAAAATATATTTGTGAATAATTTATTCATTTGGAAAAAGAGAGGGGAAAACAATTTTTTTTGATTTTTGGCCAAAATAAAAGAAATATTTAAATAGAAAAGAATTTAATTAAATACTTAAAATTGCCAAGACTTGGTTAATTATCTTCTCACTAAATAAAAGTCTAAATTAAATTTAATGGCCATTTATCAAACAAATGCCAATTTGTGTACACTTAAATGAAACAGACCGAGTTTAAATTTTCAAGATTTAAATTAAAGATATTGAATTTTCTATTACTTAAGTCTAATGATTTTGAAAGAGTGCATTTTTTCACAAACAATCAGCCGCTAAATCTAATCTTTGGTTGAATTTAAAAAATGAACACGTACCTATGTTCTTTTGATTTTTATTTTCTAAACAAAATAGCCATAAATTTATTTGAATTTAAACAATTTAAAATCACGCGCAGAAAAAGTTTAAAAAATTTCAAAATTCATGGTTTAATTAATCAGATACGGAGTGAACATTATGAAGATTTTTGTTCCCTCAAGAAGATAAAAAATTTTCTCCATGTTTAATCTATACTTTTATTTATGTCAAACGTCTTTGATTAAGATAGCTGATTTTGATTTATATCTTAAAAAATATGGAAATCATCACTTAAAATACCACACAAAAGCATGTTCCAATTAACCTAAAAAAATCGTGGCCTTATTTGCCCAATTTAACCTAAATTTGTGAGTTCAATTTATTGAAACTGCTTAAGAAGCCGATTTCCGATTTTTTTGGATTTGTGCTGTAAAATTAAAAATTAAATAAAATATTAAAAGTATCCTTTAAAATATATGTAACCATCTCTGTTCAGCCTTTTACTTATTTTTGAATTTATTAAAATTTCAAATTAGCTTAAAATCAAAAAAATCGGACAAATCTCTTTTGAAAATTGGCCTTTAAATCATTGTAATGTTGTACCTGGTTTTTGAGATTTTTTGACAACAAAATACCTTAAAAGTGAAAAATAGAGAAAAAAATGAACTGCAAAAATTAAAATTTTAAAATAATTAAAAGTCGTTTGACAACAATCAATTGTCACAACACAAGTGCGCTTTCAAAATTTCTGGATTTAATGATCTTTTTGTCTAAAATGGTCAAGATACAATAAAATTTTTAAACTTTTTTATTAGAAAAAAATTAGAATGAGTAATAAAAATAGTTAAGGTAAATTTCAAAAAATAAAGCGTTATTGACAAATTATGAAGAGCTAAGGCTGGCATTGAGATATATAACGCAAAATTTCAATGCACAGAAGACGCCTTATTTTTCTTAGTCTAAAACTAATTTTGTTATATGTCTTAAAGCTTTTAGAATTATTTGTTTTATAAAAAAAAATAATTTTCGGGTTTTCGTTTCAACTCTCTCGACTGAAAATTGTAGTTTTAAATTCTGTATCAGCTGATTCAATTTTCAGAGTCTATTTCAGACTAATGGAAAAAAAACTTGTTTCGGATTAATAATTATTAAAAAATTTAATTTTTATTTAATTTTTAGCCCTGTAAATTTTCCATGTATAAATGGCCAATATTTTAATTTTCAGATTTTTCAACATCTAATGCAAAGAAAACAAAATTTGCACTCTATTTTTTCATAAAGAACTGAGTAATTATTTTTATTTTAGTAGCCTAATAAAAAATTGGATAGAAAAATTTTAAAATTAAAAAAAAACATCTATTTATCTAAAAAAACTAGTGGTAGTTGTTACTACCTGATTTAACACAGTTCAATTTACTACTTTCTGTAGTCCTATTTTCTTACTGCAGAACTTAATTTAGTATATAATCTACTAACAACTACTAACAGGGAGAGATTCCAAAAAAATAATAAACGTTTATCAAAGAAACCTTCTTTGACTATACAAATATCCCCAATAAGCTTCTGAATACCTCTGGTTAGGGAACAGGCTTAGACAAGACGGGATATAACATAGTATTAGCATACATTTTCTGTGATTGATGAATGGAAACAACCATCCAGAGTAAAAATATGGCACTGAATTTTAACCAAGTGAATTATAATAGCACTACGGGTCCAGAAATAATTTCTTTTTTACATTCACTTGAATTAAAACTGATCTTGTAATTTATTTTTTTCTAAATAAACACATTCAAATAATTGTTTTTTTTTTATTTTAATAAATTAATTTGAAATTAATTTTTTTAATAACCATCGAAAAAAGCTCATTAGGGTCTAATTTCGAAACTAAGCAATCAAGTGCAGCATAAATTTGAATGTATAGACTGAGAGAAGAAATAAGGTCATGTGTGGGAATAGCAGAATTTTTTAATTCCAGCCGTAAATCGATCTATAAACAATTTTTGAAATAAACCAACACTGTAATTTATCAAGATTTAAAAAAAAACTAAATTAATAGACAGGACAGACTTTTGGGCAGCTGATCGATCGATCAAATGTCGAGTCACGAATTACCGTGTTTACTCTATTAATGTTTGATCAGCGTCAATAAATCAAGTGCTATTTTTCCCACATAGTAAAAACTAATATTTGACCATTTTTGGAATTTTTAAAGCCACGGCCTGAGCTAAGACCAGAACTTTTATCTTATCTAAATATTTGATAAATGGAAAAATTTAGTTTATTCTAAGGATATCTTAATATTTTCGCTTGGCTTCAAAATTTGTTTAAAATTGGCCTCTAAACACAAAGTAATTTAGAACTCTGCTTTTTCCATATTCCATTCGACTTTCTTGTTTACCTAAGACTTTAATGAAAGCTAATTTTTACAAAATGATAAACTTAGAACTGTTCCGGTTTCACGGCTCAAAGACGGCTTTTTTCATTTGCCTTATTTAAACCAGCGTTGCATGCTTTATGAAAATAAAAATATTTTTTTTTGGAATAGAAAACAATTCTTAGTCTGGAATGCTTTTAATTTATCAATTTCATCGCAGTTAATTAATTAACGAGCCTGGCTTATGCTCAGATAACTAAATACTAGTCTTGCAAATTTTAGATAAAAAATATATATATTCAAATATTTTTTTTGGTTTTACTTTTAAAATTTGTTAAAATGTAGAGAAACTCAGTAAAAAAAGCTTTTTGCTCAGCTTTTTTACCTGTGCTAAATTATTTAATTAATTATAGTAAAAATTTAATTTTACTAAAAATTTAATTTAAACTACCATTTTTGGCTAAAAGGAATTCTAAAATCCTTTCCAAAATACAAGAATCAAATCAATAATCTTAAAAAATTGTCTCTTTCTTAAATAAATTTTTTTACGCAAAATCAAACAATCAATCTAAAAAAAAAACTAAAAAAAAACTTTATTTTCAAAAAATAAATTCTTTAAAAAAAGCTTCATTTAAAATCAAAAAAAAATTAAAATTCTTCTTTAATTAAAGATTTGTTAATTTTAACTATGCATCAGTTTCATGATCGTATTAAATTAAAAAAAATTAAATTTGAATGCATCTGATTAAAAAATGATTAAAAATTTTTTTTTTTAAATTCATACCAGTATTCATGGCAAATTAATAAAATTAAGAAATTTTAAAAATTAACAAACATAAAATCAATTTTCATTGATCTCATTTTTTTTAAATTCTTAAGAAAAAATTTTAATAAAATTGCCTTCAAAAATTGAGAAAAAATGCTTCCAATTAGATGGTTTTGGTTTACTTATTAATAAAGGTCAAGTAAGACAAAAATTTGATTATTTTTAATAGAAATTTGAAGGATTCGCAAACAAATCTGTGATTATATCATTGAAATTGTTCGGATTCAGCAAAAACCAGTTACCATTATGGTATCCGATTCTACTGCTAATTTAAATCAACTTAAACAACATTCTTTTTTTTTCAAATTCTTTATCTTCGGATGCACCTTGTGTAAAACATTAAAAGCCATTGAAATTAATCACTATGTTTTTTTCGATAAACTTGAGCCAAAAACAACAATTATGTAACAATATTGCGATAAATTACCCAAACCAAATCTAGGTAATTTAATAAAAGTATTATATAATAGAGTTTATGCGGACCTAATTATCTAAGCGCCTGTATCTTCTCTTCTTTAGAATAAATATCTCAATTAAAACAAAAGCTTTTTGAATTTTTAGCTCAGCAACTTAAAAATCAATCTAATTGACGAGGTCTAATTGAGGTTTTTGCTTGGGAACAACATCGAATGTGGAAAACCATGTCTCAATGGACTCGAAAACTTAAAGTCGAGACAAAATTAAAAAATTAATCTCTCGTCAATTTTAAACAAATAAACTAATGGCAAAAAGAACCCTTGGGAACCAAAAATCAATTATTTTAAATGAATATAAACTTCTGGATAGCGGGACTTTTGGGATTCTTTTTAAATAAATATAAAAAAAAAATTTAGATCTTAAATTCTTTGTCGATTTAAAAATTTATTAAAAAATTTGTCTTAAAAAAATTAAAATCTTATCTTTTTTTATCGGGATAATTAAATTAAATAATCAAATTAAAATCTGATTTAGCAGGATTTTTTTTTCGATTAAAATATTAAATCTTAGGTAATTAGAAATCCTAATTGTAAATTTTAGCCGCGAATGAATTTGAATCAAAAAACTGAAGGGTTTATATTTTAAATTTCGTGATTGTAATCAACTGCCAACTAACAAACCAAATATTTTTTTAATGAAATAATAATTTAGGGAAACAAATTGAATTTTTTGAAAAACAATAAAATGATGAACGGATGTTAATTTTGCACAAAATTAAAACATAAAACAACTAAGATAAAATTATTATGCAATCTTGGTATCATAAAAAATTTATTTAAATTAAAAAAAAAAATTATAAAATTTTTGATTGATTAACAAATTTAAAAATCGTTCAAAAAGCGAGACTTATTTTTGCCATAGAATGCAAGCATGGTCTTGTGATATTCTGTGCCTAGGGAATCACTTATCCAAAAATTACTCGACTAATTCTGGCCCAACAAAAATCACTGTGGTATTTACCACCAAAATATGTTTAAAATATTTCTACAAAATTGGGACAACTAATGATAAATCAAAGTATTAAATAAGACATATTTTTGTAAATATTTTAAACAATTGTTTGACATAAACTTGACAAAACTTTTCAAAAAAATGATCAAAACCATTAACAAAAATTCTTCATCAATAGATTGATAGAAATGGGACAACATTGTAGACAAAAACTCTAATTTAGAGTTATAATTTTAGGTAATTAGCTGTTTTACGTGTATCCTGGATCTTAATACTTGAAAATAATATCTAATAGCTAAAAAATCGATTTTCTTTTTAAACTTTTAGCAGAATTTATATTAATTTAACAAAACAAAATGAATCAATCTAAACTGATTTATTCCAAAGATTTGCTTATTTTTATTATCATTAAAATATCGTTCTAGATTAGTAGCCAAAAGGATTCATGAAAATTCGATACAATCGGCTCTGAGGCATTCAGACAAAATCGGTAAAATTCGATCAGATAATTTCAGCATCGGAATTAAATAAATTCCTTCAATTAAAACAAATTAATAACAGTGACTAAACACATGTAGAAACAGCGCCGTAGGAAGGATTACATTTCATGTAACATTTGAAATCAATTTTTTCTCTGAAAGAAAAATTCTTTTTTTTTTAGAAATTTATTTAAAAATCACATGAAAAATTATCAACATGAAATTTCTCAAAGCAATTAAAAACAAAAATTTTTGAAATTTTAGCTCTCATTGAGTTAAATTATTAAATTAGTAAAAAATGTAAAATACTAAAGCCACCTGAGCTCTTGACCAAACCATTTTATTATTTATTTCGACTAAATAAGCAAAAAATTAAAAAATTAAAATAAAATTGAAATAGAGAGAATAAATTTTAATTTAATTTCAATTTTTTCTAAATTTTAAAAATCTTTAATTTCATTCGTATTTTTTATCTTATTTTGTTTCTTTGAAAAGTTGATCTATGGAATGATTATGAATAGATATTAAATAATTAATACTCTTTACTGTTAATGTTATCTAAAAATGTTTTGACTGATTAAACAACAATACATTTCTATTTTTAAATGTTAATTCTTATTTATAGAATCCATCATATTTGAAAAAAAAAACAAAATTTTCTTCCTCATCACCACAATGGTATATTTCCTAAATTAATAAATAGCTTACAATTAATCTGACGTGAGTGCGGCAACATGCATTTTGTTCTATTTAAATATTTTTAATTTGTCAAAGCGTTTTAGGAATTGCTAAAATTAAAAGATTAAAAAACACTTAATTTAGTTTGTTTAAAAGTTAAAATTTGTGTTTCTGGGGGACCAGCGATCTATCAAATGATTGAAAGCATCTATGCATTAGATTAAATTCCAAGTTAATTATAATCCTAAGGGATTATTATTCTAAAAAAACTCTAGCTGTTTGTTGTTGATTTATATGAACAAAATTTTGGATAAAAGGTTACGATTTTGTGATCTTAAAAATCAAATGTCGAATAGGCAATTATGTCATTTAGTATTAAGATGCATACTTTTGGTAAATGTGGGATGGTAAAAATGCATCTTGGCAATTAGTTATCTAAGCACCAATTTTTAATCTAGACGCCAAATAAAAAAATCCTTGATGAGTTTTCCTTTTTGATAATATCACTGAAAGTGATACTTCAAAGGCTCCTTGACAAATTTTATGAAAATAGAAATTAAAGGATTTGATTAACTTCAACAATGCTTTTACACTCTAAAGAATTATATTTTTTAGCAACAAAATTTATCTGGAAAATGGTTCAAGTTATTTGTCTATTAGGCAATAAATCTCATAAAATTACTTGAACAATTTTCGCTTTTGAGTCTAATAAATAATTGATGCTGATTAATAGATGAATTAATATCAATCAATCATTTTAATAAAGATCGAATAGAAAAAATAAAATTTCTAATTTTCAAAAATTTATTCAAGTATTAATTTAGCTTCAGAACCTGGGTGGTATTTTTTTCATCATTTAATCACTACCCAACATTAAAAAAATAGAAATAAATGCACTTAGTAATTTAAATTTTGCATCTATTTATAATTTTATTTATATAAAATTGTTAATTCAGACGCCTTGATCAGCTGAATAACTTTTCAGCTTTGAGAAGAAATTTTAGAGCAGGGATTTTGGAAAATAAATGATAGAAATTGTTTAAGAATTATTTTAAATTTAGTTTATAATTTCTATAATTGAGATAAATAATTGAGTATTTTGTGCATAAATAAAAAATAAAAAACCTTGTTGAGATGCTTAAATTGCGAATTAAAACATAAGTAAGTCACGATTTTTACTCAATTTTTGAGAAATAAATATTTTATGAAAAATTTCTTGCCTTTAAAAGTTTTTAAAAATCAAATTTTAATTTTACATGAAAATTCATCAATTGTAAATTTCTAGCTTTAATTCAAAATTTTTTTCTACAAGTAATGACTTGAACTTTTACAAGCATTTGTTTTTAAATAATGTAAAAAATAAATTTTAGTAATCTAGCGATAAGTTGAATCAATGATAATGAATTTGTTGGAAACCATATTTTTGGTCTTTTTTTTGGCGAATGAAATAATGATTTTGTTAAAAATTTTAAATATAGAAAATTAGATTTAAAAAAAAAATAAATTTTGACACTAAAATTGTTTATTTTGTTTAACTTATAAATAAAATGCAAAAAATTATTTGACTTGAAAATGTATTTAAGTTTTTATTTTTATAAAATAAATTAAAGGCATATCCTTTGCAATTTTCCAAATGTTTTGATCAAAATTAAAAATCTTAATTAGAATTGAATAAATTATTTAAAAAATAGTTTTAAAAATATTTGGTTTAGTCAAAGGATTTTCCAAAATAAACTAAAAGTTTAATTGTGAATTCAATATTATCAAATCGAATTTTTTATGCATGTTTCCAGATTATTTTAAATATGAACTTTTTGTCCATCTCATGGTTTAGGTACAAGTCAAACTTACAGAAATATATCAAATAGATGAAATTCAGAATTGTTAAAAAATGTCACGTTTAAAAGAAAATTGACGACATGATTTTTTCTTGCTTCAAATAAAAGGAAAAAATAAAAAAACTTTCAACTTTTTAAGAAGAAAACATTTTAAAGCAAAATAAGCAGTTCTATTATGAAACTATTTTTAATGATTATTTGTGATACTTTTTTACATTAAAATAAAAAATTAAAATGATGATTTTTTTTTAAATTTTATATTGATTTTATACGATTTCTTTCAGATTCACCATCTTAAATGTTGAAAAATAATTTTTTTAATTATTTTATCGTTTTACTGAAAAGAAGAACTTGATCCATTCTTCTCATCCACGAGAGTCCTTAAATAAAAAAAAATATGATAACAGTACAAATTGACTAAATTTTGTACTTTTTTATTCCGACAACCAAAACCTAAACGCTTCTATAGCAGAACTTCAATACGAGTTCAGATGAGTCGGCATGAATAAAAAATATTTTTTAATGAAATGCTTATTCATAAACTAATATTTAATTTTAATATTTAAAAATATAAACTTCTTATTTTTGAGGACTAGGTTGTTGAGTAATTTCAAACAAAAAAAAAAGAATTCAAATTTAAATATCTGTTTTTAAATTTTTAAGCTTAGTTTAAGTGAATTTTTTTAAAAACAAAAAAAAATTCTTCAAAAATTTTTAAGAGTGTCTTTATTAATCCCTTAACATTCTGTCGAATTTTAATTTAAATGAATTATTCGAAGTGTTCTGCAATTTTGATGAAGTAACCAAACAAGTTTTCGATTTTCCAAAGAAAGGTAGCTGTGATTAAAATCAGCGTTAAGTAATTTATTTGGTTGATTGACCGCATGCTCCTTTAATTACATTCTCGCAACTAAAAGCATAAGAAATTTTACCTAATTTATTTATATTTATTTTCCAAAAATATTTTAAATGTGTTATTTAAAAAAAATATAAAGAATTAAATTTTAAACAAATAGTGGACTCGACCAGATTATTTTTTTTGTAAAATAAACGCATTTAAATCATTTTATCTTTTTAATTGAAGGAAATAAATATCATCAACAGAATTTTTATTAAATTTTGTATTAGTGTAAAATATGACATTATTTATAAACTATTTTTCCTTTTGATAAAGTACTAAGTAATCCTAATTGTAAAAAGGAAAAATTTAATCCGGAAAGGATAATGATTAAAAGATCTGACAAATGCCAACACATGTCTAGCATATTAAATAAAAATTATAAAAATCTGATAAATTATGAAATTAATTAATTTTTAATATATTTTAAATTGCAAAATAGTCTAGTAAATTTTGGTATTAAATTTTTTGATGTAGAAAAAAATTATTAAAAATGATCGAATAAAAGATATTCTTGTGATAAAATTTAAATTCTTAAAACTTTATTAAATTGTTAATTTTACATAAAAAATTATATTTTTTGTAAAGACAGTAAATAATAAAAAAGCGAGATTAAATTTCGTCTCCGAGAACCTTTGATTTCTTCCATGCGACTATCATATTCTGGTTTGTAGTGGATACAATTGTCTTTCCATTGCACAAAGCATTGATAACACTTGGTTTTTCCAAGAGGCCGTAATTTTTTATGCTGGTTTTCCTCGCTGGATCACTGTACGACTTAATTGTATAATCTGTGGGTATTGTGTACCTCTGCACAATGGTATAATGTTTTAAATCATCATTCAAAGTTATCAAGTAAAAAACACCATCACTAGTCGTTTTGATCAAGTAAACAATTGTGTTGTCTTTGAACAAGCTTATTTTGTTCAATTCAGATGACTTTTCCTGGCAAGGCTTAAGATTGCCGACCACTTTAAGCACCAAATTTTCAAAACCATTCTCATCTTCATTTAAAATTTCAATTATATAAATAAGATTTGAGTTTAATAAGCTAGCGTCTAAAATAAGAAAAAATAGAAATAATTTTAAAAAATCTCATTTTTTTAAATTACACAAGTAAGTCTGGTAAAACAGCAGTTTATTTGCAACAATTGATTCCTCATAAATAATATTCTGAGATGATATTCCGATCATTTTAACTTTCTTGGCGACTAGGTCTCTTAAAGAAATTTAAAAAATTTAATGGCATTTATTTAAATTTTTTTAATTAATACTCTTTTGTTTTTTGATGAGATGTCATGTATGCAATGATATCCTCTTTAGACGTCTTTTCCTCCTGAACCTCCATTACTTGAGATTTATCATGATTAAAAACAACATTGTCAGATAATTTGATTCCATAAATGTCATTCGTGGTCGAAATAATTAGATAATCGTTCGCAACAAAGCACATTGAAAAGATGGTCTCTTTTTCATTTTTTGATTTGGATCCAATTTGGATTGTGTTTAATAATCTTTGAAATAAAATTAATTTTGATTTTTTTTAATAAAAAAAAGTGTAATTACTCGCTGCTGCATTCTGAGTCCAAGTCGGTCGATCCTGCCTTTAGAGTAAGTTTCCAAATTTTAATTGTTTTGTCATTAGATGCACCTAAAAGGTAAAATTGAATTTTTCAAATTGATAATTTTAAAACTTTAATTATTTGATAAATTGCTCTAATTAAAAAAAAATTGAAAATTATGATTTATTAAGATTTTTTGATGGTTGATCAAGAAGCAGTGGATTCAACAAAAAATAAACAAAATCAGATATTTTTTCAGAAAAATATTTTAATTAAAAAATATTGAAAACTAAGAAATTATAAAATAAGAAATTGCTCACAACAAATATAAAACTTTTAAACTCAATTTAATCTTTTAAATACAAAAATTAATAGATATAAAATTTATGAAAATTTTGATTGTGGGTAACAACTTTTTTATTGTTGGTGAGCAGCAAACTCATTTTTATAGATGTTTTTATTTCGTATGGAATATTTATGTCTTATATTTTTTATGGTATAACTTTTTAAAAAAAATTGATATTTTTTTAAAATCAATTTTTTTTTAATGGTGATAGAAAAAAATTGGTTTCTGATTTTCTGCATAAAAGACCAAACTGTTTTAATTATTTGTTAAATTTAATTGACAGTTGGTATCATAAAAAATCAATATTGTATCACAAAATTTCAAAATATTTATAAATATATAATTTTTAACTTCAGGCAAAAATAAATTTTAATTTTTTTCTAGTTTATTTTATTTAAAAAAGTTTAGTTATTTATTATTATAAAATTGTTAAATAAAAATCTTTTTTTTTAATCCTATTTAAACATTATTTTTTTGGCAAATTGAAGTTTCAGATCAAACTTTGAGATCAAAACGATCATTTAAAGTTTTAAAACTCTAATTTTTAATTCTAAGTTCGAAACTAAAAATTGTGATCTGAAATTTAAATCTGATCATGATGTTGTAGCCCTTTAAATGTCTACAACTGCTTTCTAATTCGAAGTGCATTTAAATTTTAATTTTATATTCGAAATTGAAACAGTGCAAGCTGGTTCAATTTCTATTATAAAATCACAGTGAAAACTATTTATTTAAAAAATTCATTCTCATTTTTATCTTTATATTTTTCCTTTTTCTTTATTTTTTGTATTAGGCTAGAAGTGGCCATTTGTTATAATTTAATTAATATATTTAAATAAGAAAATAGTTTTCTTTACTAATTTTTTAAGGGTTTAAGTAACAGACCGAATTAAGTAGAAGACAAAATAAATCTTTTAAGTATAGGCCCTTAAAAATGAACTTGGATTGACTTATAATATTCTTCCGATTTATAAAAATAATAATTTTTCTTTCTCTTTAAAATTACAATTTATTAATTAGACTTAAAATAATTCAAGGAAAGAATAAGTGAAATTCGGTACAAAAACAATCAAATAAAATTTTAAAATATTTTTCTTTGAAGTGAAAAATTGTTGAAAATTATTGAGTTCTTTTGGTACCGATTTTACTAAACCAAGTCAAACAATTTCTTTTCAGTCGAATTAATATTGTAACTAACCCTAACTGTGAACCCAGTCAAAAATGTTCCATTCCATTTGTATCTACAACATTTTTTCTTAATAAATCTTGCAAAAATAATTTAAACCAAAACATTAAATTTTAAAGAAAATGCAGAGTATATGCAGATTTTGAATTTAGATTTAAAAATTCGAAAAAAAATATTATCATTAACAGAATCGCCAGCAGGCTTTAAAAAAAATAAATATATTTACTTAAAATAATATCGGGGTATTTATAATGAAAAAGAAGACTAGTAATTGGCATTGTGTGAGCATCTATCCTAGCAAAGCAGGACGAGTATTTTGGAACAATAATTTTTATCTGTCCATGTGAGCCGGCAGCTGCTAAAACACTCAAATTGTTTAGAATTGTCCATGCCAGACAATTAAAAGATTCCTTGTCACGATTCATCAACAAATCATCATTAAATCTTTTTATAATTTTTCCACTATCAGTATCCACAATATTAATGATGTTATGACCACAGGTAGCACAAAGATTGGTGTATTCTGGGACATATTTTATATCACCCAGTTTATTTTCAGCACTCAACTCAAAAGCAGCGTCTGTTACTGGCGTAGAATTGTCATTTATGTTGCCGTCTTTTGAATGAGCTCTGATTAAATTTTCGACATCATATTGATAAACTTTTTTGAACAATTCCTTTTGTTTATTATACACATCGGACTTCTTGCTCTGGTCTAGTTTGGCGCCAAGTGGGTCCAGTTTCACAAATGCATTAAGCAAGAGCTTGTTCTGATTGTTGCCAATGTTTTCTTTATGCTCCTCTTGATTGTTAAATGAATGGGCTTTTATCTCATTAATGAAAAAATCGATTACATGCTCGATGTAATCACGATAAGTTTGGTAATCGGAACGCTTGGACATTATTTTGAGCATGCTTGATCGAAAATTGTTGAACAAATTTTCAACTTGGTTCTCTTCTTGGTAAATTTTCAGCTTGTCTGAATAGGTTTTGGTCCAAACGTTGTGCACTTTTTGGATTATGTCTTTCCAATTGAGAATATTAAACCCATCGCTAAAATTGCACCTGCTTTCTGTTTGCTCCAGTGATTCTCTAAATTTTTCTATCGCATAGTCACATGTATTCTTTTTTAGAATATAAAATTTAATTGAGAATTTTTTTTCCAAATTTTACCTCATAGGCGCTTTGCTGAGACATTCCAGAAAAATTCTATTTCAACAATAAAAATTAAGTTATCTGTAAAACGAATAAAAGGTTGAAATTTGCCAAAAAAAAAGATCTTTATTTTAAAATAATTCGAATATTTATTGCTTATATTTAGAAAAATTTATAAATTTCAATTTAAATTTAACATTTTGTCTACTGACCAAATAGTTATCTGCGAGACTGGTCCGAACTACAGTGGTGATTTTTACCATTTTTTAAGTAAATTTAGGCAGAAGCATCAATGAATTTATTTTTTTAAATTAATGTATTAATTGTGTTCTTTTTATAAATAGGTGGTCAATTATATAAATTTAATAAAAAATACAATAATATATTTTTACTCAATTGAATATCGTATTTTAAATCTTGGCCATTTTTATGCAAATAATAAACTCAATTTTTTGCTTAATTGAATAATCTTTTTTTCATATATAAATCATATTTCAATTCGTCCATTGGACTTAAACTATTATTAAAAAAACGTAATAGAAATTTTATTTTTCTGATGGTTTTTATATTTATTTGTGTTATTTTTAATTAATTAATGATAAAAATTTAACAAAAGTTAGTTACCACATAAAAATTATGTTTGCTTCCAAAAGTTCTAAAAAAAGCCTTTTCTGAATTTCATTAAAAGATACAAAATTTAAATTTATAATAAAAATTGAGATTTGGGAAGACTTATTTTTTTGTAAGTATTGAAAGGTGAAGCAAAAAATGTTTCAATAATCATCCAGTTTGTTGCAATGTGAAATTTTAGCACAAAAATTACAGTACAAAACGTAAAAAGTTTATAATTTTTTTTCAAATTGTGCAAAAATGGTTCTGTAAAGAGTACAATATTGTACAAATTTGTACAAAGGAATTCCAAGCTCTGCAAAAACTCTGGAATTTATTACAGTCGAACCTGCGAATAACGAATTCTAAACTTATCGAAAAACGAGTTTTTTATATAGAATTTCGTAGGATAGAGGTTTATATGTTAAAGGATTAGGAAAAAGTTAAAAGAAAGTAAAATTTAGGAAATTTTATTGCGCAAAAAATTAAAAAAAATTAGAAAAATACAAAATAGAAAAATAAAATTAGCAAAAATATATAAGTCAGTTAGTATAAATACTTTTTAAGCTTGTTTGTTTAATCTTAACATTGTCGTTAACGTAATTTTATATATTTAAAAGATTTTTAATAAAATCCGGATTATCTTTTCATCTAGCAAAAAATAATTTTGTAATGTTTTTAAACTATTTAAAGCATCAAGTCTAGAAACAGGTTCTATTGGTTGTTCTTGGTCATCTTCATTCATTTCATTTTCTTCAGCTAGAATTGAAGTTGCTGATTTTATTATCTCATCATTTGTTAAAGTTCCATGTGGGGCTAAGTTTTCATCTATTTTAACATAATAGCATATTTGTCAAAATCAAGCTTGTTTGCGTAAACATTGTATTCTCGAATTGACTGTTCTTCTTCGTCAGTATCATCATTGCCCATTAACACGTCGCCATTAAATCCAGATTTTCTGAAGCACCTTTGAATAGTTGTTCTTGAAACACCATCCCATGCTTTCTGTGTTTTCCTAATTGCATCCAGAACGGTTATTTTAGGAATAGTAGATGAGAATTCTAATGCATCAAGTTTGTCCCGAACGATACTTGTTCTATATTTTACTTTGTATGCATGAATAATACCTTGGTCAAGTGGCTGTAAAGACGACGTACAATTAGCAGGAAAAATTTTATGTTAAAGTTTTCGTATTTATTTAAGAATTGTCGAAACAGTTGAATTCGAAAAACCATATTCTACAGCCAATGCAGATGTTGATATCTTTTGATCAACACTTTTTTTTATAATTTCTATTTTGGTATCATAATCGATAACCTTTCTTTTTTTTGCTTGTTGATGCATTTTCAAATTGATTAATAAATCTCAGGTAAATGTTTAAATATTTATATTCATAAATACATTTTATATGTTTTAGAAACACAGAAGGAAAAATAAAATTATTAATTAAACCTTAGGTATAAATATTATTTGACACTTTGTTGAGAGGTTTCGTTAAATAGAAAAAAACTAACGTTAATCTTAAACCTTAAACGTCAGCTTATTTTAAACTGTTCGTAAAAATTTGGAGGTTCGTTATTCGCAGGTTCGATTGTACATAGTTTAATCAAATACTTTGATGGTTTGCATTTTACAGATAATTGCAGAGTTTTTGCAGAGCTTGGAATTCGTTTGTGTACAATATTGTACTCTTTACAGAACCATTTTTGAACAATTTGAAAAAAAATTATAAACTTTTTACGTTTTGTACTGTAATTTTAAATTTCACATTGCCCAGTTTTAGGAATTAAAAAAAGTAAAAAGTTTTCAAAAAATTGGTGATGTTTGGATCAATTTATAATTTTATTTAAAATTGTTAATTAGAATTTTTTGTAATTCAAAATTTAAAATCAATTTAAAATAAATTAAACTAGACATTTAAGTTTGATTTAGTTTAGTAATAACAATATAATTATAAAAAAGAAATAATTTTACAATTTTTAGTCATTATTTATTTCATAGAAAATTAAAAATTAATTTAACTTTAGATTATTTTAAATTTAAAAAAAAGTTTTTGTGAAATATTAGCATTATATTAATATTGTATTTATAATAAGTAAAAAGACAATATTTTACAAAAATATTGGCTTATAGAATTGAAAAATAATTTAAATCAGAATTTTTCCTATAAAATTTATTTTTCAAGATATTCAGAAACTATTTAAGACAAAAAATTCAAAAAAGCTTAGAGAAATTTAGTTCGAATACCACAAAATAAAATTATAGTTTTATAATTATAAGTTAGATTGATCAATTTAATTATTTTATTCCTCTTCGTTTTCTTTTTTAAAAGTAAAATAAATAGAAAATCAGAATTTTATTTTAAAATGAATGCTAACTTTTTTTCCTTATTTTTTAATTAGAGAAGAAAATATATGAGAAATAACTTTTGTACCTGTGTCAAATAAAAGAAAAAATTTTATTCATGAAACTTAAGTTTAAATTATCAAAAAACACACGGAACAAAATAAAACAACTTCAGAAATAGCTTAATGAAGTACAAAAATATAATAATGTTACTGTAAATTTCGTTGAAATTCAATTGCAAGCTTTAAAATTTGCAACAATTTTGGGCCTTACTGATTTCTTTCAACAAAAAGCTTGTACCAAGCAATCTAAATTGGATAATTTTTTTAAAAATTAATTTTTCTTCCATTTATTTTATTTTTTTAATAAAAACGCCAATAAAAGACAACTTTTTTATTATTTTTCCTAATATTTTTTAAATAATTAACATAAAATTTTATTTGGAATTTTTTTTTAACAATCGAATTTCGAAAAATTATTTCTAGTAGTTCTTCTAATTCAACTAGATACAATTATGAGTGGCTAACACAATTATGAAAACACTCTTTTTTAATTTTTTAATTTAGATGGAAAGAAAAAATTTTACTTTTTTTTATTTTTTTTTATTAATTACATCACCCTCGCGGTGTTTACTGAATATATATTTATTAATTTATTTGAGATTTTGTATTTACTTTATAATTTTTACTACTTTTTTCCTTTTTTTCATCAAGATATTTGTGCCATTTGAAAAACGCTTGGTACGGTTTTCGATCGCGACCATTAGAACCATGTCATTTTTAAATACCCACTGTATGTTCAATTTTTACAACAAAAAAATCAAGCAAAAATTTAATAAATATTATAAATTTTTATTATTTATTTTATTATTATTTTAGTTTAATAAAATCTAAGAAATAAAAAAAAATCTTTTTAATTATAAATTATCAATTTAAAAAAATTAGAGTTAAAAGTGAATTTAAAATTTTAAAAATTATTTGAAAAATTGACTTGAATTAATTTTGTGACTTAAAAACAACCTGCAGATAATCTGTCTATTGGAAAAAAAAAATTTTTTGAAAAATTTATTTTAAAATACAAATAAAAAAGAACTCGATTTTTTAAGTTAAATTTAATTTAGATAAATGAGAATATGAACTTTATCATATAGGCATCTTTTGAGAAGATTGAAAAAACACACAAAAGCATTTGAGATTTGATTCTGATAAAACATAAATGACAAATTGATTATAAAAAGCATTCGAATAGAACCATAGGATGATCCGGCTAGACAACAATGCATCCAGATTTTTCCTTGAACGGATTCTCTTTTTGAGATGTAAAGCCCGACACCAGAACATCACTTGTTTGATGAGCCTCGCAGAAACTGATCAACTCCTTGCACACCTGACTGACTTTTTTGCGCTCAATGGCCGCTTCATTGCGCAGTTGCTCGACTAGTTTTCTTTGTGCAGCTAGATTGGACATTTTAACCAAGATAAACCCTGTTTACGATAATAAAAATATTTTTAGTTTTCTTTTTTTTTTCAAAAGCTAGAAAGAAAAATTGTCTATGGCGAAAGCAAAAATCGATTCAGACTAATTATTTATTAAAATAAGCTCATCTTAACATTTTTTAATGATTTCTCTGTTGAAAATTCTTTGCTCTCAAATATAAAATTAGCATAATATTTCTTCGGTCCTACTCAGCACCCGTTATCTAAAATATTTCTAATTTTTCTTTTGAATTCATTTGTTCTCATCTTATTACTACTGCATAGCTCTCATAAATAAAATTTTTGGCGCTTTCTATTTAGTCTTAGCTTTGAAATTGGTTCAAAATCGATTTTTGCTCTGTAAAATAACCACATACAAGATAATTATGATTCTGATTCTATTTTTTAGATTAATTAATGAATTAAAAAAAATCTTTTATTTTATTTTTAATTAAAGGCATAATTTTGTAAATTATTTTTTATTTCCAAAATCTCAATATAAATATTTATATTGAGATTTGATAACGGATGAGGCATAAGTAAATGGACAAAAATTAAAAGCGAATATCTCACAAATAAAAAATGATATTAAGTTCTGGTTTTTTTTCTGATATAAAGAATTTATTTTTCAATAGAATTATGATTTTTAAATAATGAAAAAACTCCATCGTGACCGATTTTTCTGAGCTTTGCTTTGACCCCCGTCATAAGGCATTTCACAAAATTTAAGTCAAATTCCTTCAACTTTAATTTAATGCGGTTAATCAGCTGTTGCTCTGTTGAGGCTTGCCAACCTCCCTCGTATACTTTTTCACTCAAACAACCCCAAAAATTTTCAATTGGACCCGCTGGAGGAATATTTGGCGGGTTGATGTCTTTGGTCACATAATTTACGTTTTCGTTCATCCATGTAGTGCAGTCAATTGAATAGTGGTCAGATGCTAAGTCAGGCCAAAAAACATAGTCAAAGTCTCGATGATACTTATGTATGAATGGAAGAAGTCGTTTATTCAAGCATTCGTAGATATAGATATCGGAATTGATGGCAACCGACCTTGAACTTCAAAAAAGTGGCTTGAAAATTCCTAGATCGGATATGGCAATCCATACCAACATCTTCTTTGGAAACTTTTCTTTTCCAGCAAAGCGAACACTGTCTGGACAAGAAGAATTGTCATTTGTGTAATATCCGGCATTTCCCGGCATGTTGTCGCCCGCAAAAGTAAAATATTTTTCGCCGTCCAAAATAAGTGAACATGGTGAACGATATAGCATATTTGAAAGTTTTGCGCTTAAATGATTTGATTTTTCAACTTTTACGGCACTATATTTTGGCATTTTTTCCCATTTTCTACATTAAATTGGGAAAGTGAAGTTGGGAGCAATTTGTATCTGGAGCAGAGCAATTTATTTAAAATTGTTTAAAATTCGATTTTAATATTAAAACTTAAAGAAATTTTAGAATATTTTAAATTTTAACAAAATTTTTTAATTATTGTTAAAAAAAAATTTTACATCAATATAAGTTTTGAAAAAGTTATTAATGGTTTATTAGAATAAAATTGCTCTGCTCCAAAAAATTGCTCCCAACTTCACTCTCCCCATTAAATTCTCATTTTTTTTAATTTCGGACAAACTGTTCTTAGGTGGACACCCAAATTTCCTAGCCAGACGTATTTGACTCACTCCAGTTCGGTTATTGGTCAATCTCTTCAGTTTTGTCTTCCTTGCAGCTGTCCAGGTAGTTGGTCTACCCATTCTCTGATTGTTCTTTTTCGGCCCTCCATTTTGAATACGGTTGATCGTATTATATATTGTACTTCGAGCGATTCCTTGCTTTGTATAGTGTGCGACTAGGTCAGATTTTTTCATTTGTGAAATCACATTTTTGACTGCTTTTCGAAAATTCTCTTGTTCAGTTTTAAAATTTTTTTTTGCAATATTATAGCTAATGTTTAGTAGTTTATAAATATATATATATTAGATCATCTGATCATTTGCATGATCGGACAAGTAAACATTTACTTATGCCTCACCCATTATTAATGCAAAGGAAATCATTTATTTATTTTATTTAGCTGAAATAATGAAGAAAGAGAAGATAAAAAATGTTTGTCCAAAAGTTCGTACCAAAAAAAATTGAACAACCCTTGTAAAATTTGTAAATTAAAAAAAATTGAAGTCTTTGACTTAGACTTTAATTTGGGACTTTTAAACAAATCTGGATATAACTGGTATTTGGGATTATTGGTCAACATGAAGTTCATAATCATGATCACACATCAAAACTTTTTTATTTCTTATTTTAATTAAACATTTAATGTTTAATATCTTAAAAGTCAAATTTTTTTCCTAATTGATCTTTAATTGATTCTTATGATAATCTTTATTTGAAAACTTTAAAAGACAAATTTAAAATCCATATTGAGTTATCCAAATTTTTGCTCAAACAAATGCTTTAAATGATATTTTTTAGATAATTTTAATTTAAATATATTACAGCGAAACAAAGTTAAGCTTTGAAATGAAAAATTACAAATTTTGATTTGATCATGAAATTTAAATTTGATCATGAACTTTAATTTGCCGATAATTTTAAAAATTATTTGCCAAGTCTTAGAACAGATTAATCTTTTTATTAATTTCATAATAAAAAATTTGACTTATTATTATTTCAATGAACGCCTTTTAGGCAATGCTGAAAAAAATAAAATAAAATAAAAAAAAATTATATCTTTGAAAAAATTTTATTATTATCTTTAGACAAAAAAGAAATCAATTTTTAAAACATTTCAGAATCCGGTATATTTTCATTTATTCTTATTATTTTAGATGATTATTCTAGTAAATTTCCTTACATATCTAATCAAAAAAAGAACAAAAAATCAATATTCAAAAATAAAGATTAATTTTAATGATTTTATTTAACAAAAGAGTCTGATAAAATAAAATATAAATGAAAAAATAAATCAATATTTAAAAAAGTCTAAATAAATTTTTTTCTTGAATTTTTTGGTTCATTCAACTCGCTTTAACAATAAAAAGTTTTTTCTCACACCCAAAATCTTGTTCTCAGAAAATTAAATAATTATTTAAATATTTATTTTATTATTATTTTATTTTTAACCAGACTCTTCATATCAAAACCAAAGATGAATATGCTTATAAATTTTAGATTTAAGAACTCAGTTTAAAGAAGATGCAAGTAGACATGTGATTTTAAAATCATTTATTTGAGTATAAATCTCGTTCCTAATTAATAAATATATTTGATGTCACTGAACATGACTTCCGGAACTTAAATTTTAATTTAAGTCTTTTAAAGCATAAAATACCAAACATTCAGACTCGGCAATATTACTCCTGTGATGATTGAGTTTGTAAAAGAATCAAAATAATTTATTTCTTTGAAAATTTTAGATTCAGCGTCCGAGCCTGGTTTTAACATTGAGTTTTTGAACAGGATTCGAGTCTTTTATTTCACATTTTAATTTATTTCAACTTTTTTTGAAAAAGATTTTTAAAAATTAATAAAACTTGACATGAATTTTTTTAATATTATTCAAGAAAGAAATTATCAATGATAAAAAAAATTAAATTTTCATTAATTATAATATTTGAAATTCAGAATTGTGGTCAGATAGTGTAGTAGATTTAAATTTAATTTTTATTTTTATTGAATTCATTTTGTAGCTTTCAAAATTATCTTTTGAATTAGAACAAAAATAAAATTTTAATCTTAATAATTATTTTAGCTTAATTTCTGATTATCTAAAAAAAATTATTTTTTTGATCAAACTAATTTTTAAAATAAATCCGTTTTTACTAATTTTAATTTATTGTTTTTATTCCATTATTAAATTTAATTAGCAACAAATGATCTTTTTTAGTAAAGATTTCAAACAAATTCCATTATGAATATTATCTGATTCCAAAAGCAACTCAAAATAATTCTAATATTTTATGAATAATTATTTTTTGCTGCCTTGTTAATCATTTTCAAGCTGCATAACTTTAAAAGTAAATTTTTAAAAAACTTCAATTTATTATAGAAAAAAAAAATTGACAAAATTTTATTGTAAAAAAAAATTCTATGATTGTTCTAAGATAATACAAATTTAATTTAAAAAAAATCTAACTTCAAAAAATCTCATAAAATAAATTTATGATAAAAAGTCCATGCTTTTGGTAAAAGCAAAAGCCATTTGACTTTATATTCTTCTATATGATCAAACAGCCAGCTTTTTCCTTGAACGGGTTCTCTTTTTGATTTGTGAATCCGGCGACGAGCGCGTCACTTTGCTGATGAGCTTCGCAAAAAGTAATCAACTCCTTGCAAACTTGGCTGACTTTTTTGCGTTCAATGGCGCCTTCTCTTCTCAATTGTTCGACTAATTTTCGCTGAGTTGCCAAATTGGACATGTTCACTTAGTTCAAAATCTAGAAAAATATAAATTGTTAATTCAACTTTTTCTTGGTGTATAATGATCAGAGTTTTTATTGTATGAAAATTTAAGATTTATGCTTCTTATTTTAATTTTAAATTCTAAATAGATTACAACTTATAATCCAGTAAGAATAACTAAGTTAATATTTCAAAAACTTGAGAGACTAGAATTAATTATTGAAATTGGCTCTGAACGCCACATTAATTTTCCCTTTAGACTAATTTAAGTCAATTCAATTAGAATTTAAGTTCGACTGGAAGTGATCCGAATTAATCGATATTTAAAGCAAGTAATTGGAACAGAAAGCTTTGTTTTTCTAGACAAAAAATATGTCTACATGGATACTAGGCTAAAGTGAAATTTATAATTTATTTTAAGTAAAATAAATAATTTTATAAAAAAAATATTTTCTATCAGCCTCAATTTCAGATGGCCGATTTTAATGATTGGAGACAATTAGCAAATGGATTTGCCGACTTAAGTACCAAGTAATTTCTGATTTTTACCAAAAAATAGTTCTGCTTTTATTAATGTCAGAAAATTTCTGAATTTATGTGATTTTGATGAAATTATTAATTTTTTCAATTAAATTGTTTGCTTCAGTCATCTCAATTTATTTATTAATTTTTCAAATATTTTTGAACAACTCTCGGAGTTGAAAACAACACTTTTTTTCCGCTATATCATGTTTGTCGACAAACAACTTGGATTAAGCTTTAATTATTAATAGCAGGATTTCCAAAAAATAAAATAAAATACTTGAGATTTGTAATTACTAAAATCAATATATCTCGCGGGGTATATGAGATTATTTTCGGTGAAACCAGATAGCAAAATGGAATGCTAAATTTATATTAAATCAGACTCTAAGAGAATTAAAAAAAAAGTTTTGTATTTATTCAATATAAAGATTCAATTGATTTTTTTTTTAATTATTTTAAAAAATAATTATATTCTATCATTTTTAAATTTACAAAAAATTTAAAGCAATCAATTAAAGGTGTCATTTTTGTGGTCACTGTTTTTACCTGAAAATTTTGTCAAAAATTTATGTTGGTCAATTTTTTTTATTATTAATTTATTTTTTCGTATATTGCAGAATTCTTTAGAAAATAAAATTTAAAATTCATAACCCTCAAATGTTGTATCTGAAATAGTTTCTTATTACTTAATTTTTGGTATTAATAAAATAGTTGCGGAATGTAATGCTTTATTCAAACAAATTTTAATCCAAGAAATAGAACCAGAAATTAATTGAATTTTTTTTTTAATTTTATAAATTAAAGTGTTTATTCTATAGACTTTAATTAATTTTTTTAAATTTAATTACCAGTCTAAATTACAAAAAAATTGTTTTCAAATTTTCAATATAATTTTTTTTCCACTTAATTTTAAGAACAGTTGATCGTAAATTTTACATTACATGGTATAATTTCAAGTCAAAAATTGGTCATAAAATTGACAATGATTTTACACAACTAAAATTTGGTCATTAACTTCATTGTACTACCAACTTATGAAAAAAATAAGCAATAAATTTTTGAGAATCTTCGAAGCCTCTTCAAAACAAAATTTTAAACCCCCCAAGTAAAAGGAGTTTGAAAAAATTAATCATCAAATTTTTAAAAAGGAATAATATTTTATAAGCAAAAAATAAATTCAAATGACGATTTTTTATTTTTTTCCAATATTGCTTTATAAAATATTTAAATTCGTGAATTTTATTAACTTATGTTATTTAAGATAAAATCTATGATCAAAATCTGCTTTTTGTTTAAAATATTTATTAATTATTCTATTTGACCAATTGATCATATTTACGCTATTAAAATTACTAGTCAAAGCAGTAATGACTCGTTCTCTAGTCACTTACATTAGATTAAAATAAAAGTTCTAAAAACATTCAAAATTTTATGCGATTTCTATTTTTTTCAAATTACTCATTTTAAATTATTTTAAAAATAAAGTTTATAATTTTTTCTTGATTTGAAATAAATTTAATTAAATTTCAATTTGACCAAAATTTTTACAATTTTTTAAAATTTTACAAATAATCTTGTCCACACAAGATGGTACTGTTTAATATGAAATTTTTTTGTTCAAAAATATTGCCCATCTAGAAAAAAATTTAAAAATTTTAATAAAAAAAAAATTAATTGATTTTAAGAGTGTGCCTTATGATCATAAAATTTACCTTTAAAAAATAAATCATTGGTTCACAAAATTGACTAGAAAAAAAAAAATTCTAACTACTCATAATTAAAACCCAAATTTTTATAGTAACCCTGCACAAACATCAAATCAATCGATCAACCCATTGCAACAAGCAGCACCACCTATACCGCCAAGAACAAACCAACAAATTTCCAATACCATACAATCAAATTTTACACCAACATCCTACCATCCGCCATACTCTTCCTATTCTGGTCTAAACTCTTACAACTATTCAACTCCATTTAACACGGCCTCCTATGGAATCGGTGGCTACAATTCTTCGAATAGTTTTTTACGCGCAGCAGAAGAAAATTCAAGAGGAGCTTTCCAGTCAATTGAGAGTGTGGTCCAGGCGTTTTCGGCAGTGAGTGCCATGTTTGAGTCAACTTACTACGCGGTCTATAATTCCTTCAGGGCAGTAGTTGGAGTCGCAGATCAATTTTACAGACTAAAGACCCACTTGTCCGGAATTTTGTCCGCTCTGGCAGTGGTCAGGGTTCTGAAGTTTTTGTACAAAAAATGTGTGCGCATTTTGCGCATGGCAGCTCACCGGATCACCAATAGACCCATTACCGAGGACATATCAGACCTTTGGAATGAATCAAAAATTTTGACTGAATCAGAAAGATTCATTAAAGAAAATACCAAGAGACCGACCAATTGGCCTTTGGTGATGTTTTTGGCTGTGGTTGTTGGCGGTCCGTGGCTCATTTGGAAAATTTTGTCCTCAATCGAAAGCAATAAAGATGACTCGCTGTGGATGAGCGCCAAAATCGACCATTTCATAGCGGTGTCAGAGTTTGACTACGATGCGCTCAACAATGATGAAATTTCGTTCCGCAAAGGACAAAAAATAATCATTGCACCAAAAGAGTTCCAGCCAAAACTGCGCGGATGGCTGCTCGGATCTATTGATGGCAAAACTGCCGGCATTATGCCCGCCAATTATTTGAAAATATTAGGCAAAAAAATTGGCACCAACTCTAAAAGCAATTAGATTTGCAAATTTTTTACCTTGGATTTTAATGATTTAAAAAATAAAATTTTTTACCTAACAACAAAATTTTTTACCCACCAACAAAATTTTTTATTAAAATGAATCAAGAAGAATTTACAAAGCTGAAAATATTTATTTCCTATCAATGGAAATCTCAGCAAAATGTGAAAAAAATTTACTCCGAGCTGAATAATTTTGAGCATGTGGATCTTTTTATGGACATTTATGGAATAAGAGCTGGAATGAATTTGTATTCTTCGTTGGCTTCTAATATCCAAAAGGCTGATGTGATTTTGGCATGTGTTAGCAGGGATTATGTGAAGTCAAAGAACTGTGAGAGGGAGATAATTTACGCCGATGCGTTCAATAAGCCAATAATTCCGCTTTATATCGAAAAGATCCCCATACCGGAACTTGGCTCCATAGGTTTTGTTCTCGTTAGAGAACGATTTTGCAGTTTTTACCGGTAGTCAAAAAATAAAGTCAGATTTTTTAATTATCATTAAAAATTTAAGGAATCCGAATGTTTTTGAAAATTTTGCCCAAACAGAACAATTCACTGATTTAATGCAGGGCATTTATTCTATTGTTGAAAATAAAGTATTTAGAATTTTAAAAATTTTATTTTAATTATTAATAAAGATAATTGATTTTTTAATTGAATTATAGAAATATTCTATTACTATTCCATTTGTTAAAAAGTTAAACGTTGAATCGATTGATGAAGTATGTTTTTGTGTTTAAATTAAAGTTTTTTAATTCTGATAATTTTATTAAGACTAATGTGTTACAAGCGGTAATTAATTTTAGGAATGATGAACCCATTGAAGAAATAAATTTGAATCCGTCAACTTCTGTTGAAAAAAATATTCCAGCAGCAGCTCAACAAAAAGTAAATAAAACTTTTAATGATTCCAGAGTAAAATATGCTTATTTCATGAGCGATTGTTGCCTTTATGCTGATTATTAGATAATTATATGATAAAAAAAATAATTGGGTCGTAATTTATCTCCTTAATTAATGACCTCTTAAAAAAATGATCTCCTATTTTACTAAAATCGATATCTTGTATCAAAATTAAATGTAAGATTCATTTTATTTTACTTTTATTTAAAAGAAATATTAATTTGTTAAATTTTAAAATAATTCAAATATTTTTTAATTTAAGAAGGAATATATTAATAAATTCATTAAAAAACCCTTCATAAAAATATTAATTTTACTTTTTAAAAACATTCACATTGTAAATTTTAAATTTCCTAAAAATATTTCCTTTTTTAATTTATATCATACTTGTTTTTAAGTCACATGATAGAATTGACTTTGACTTTAAAGTCAAATCATTTTTAAGTCAAAATCAATATTTTAATTTACCGTTCCATGCAGTCATGATAGCGACCACATCAATTTTTTGCCGTTCGTGGTAGTTATTGACATTCTGAATTTTCATACAAACCTTCCAAAAATTACAAAAATAAAAATTTTTTCCATTAATTTAAATTGAAAAAATTGAGCTAATATTAACAATCAAAAGAAAATATCAATATTTTGAGCTTTATTTTTATTTGTCTCTAGGATCTATTCGAATTCGATTTTTTTTTTTAATTTGTAAATTTGTTTTATTTTAATGTTAAAATTCTGTCATCGATATTTAAATAATTTTGAAATTGGTGGTTATAATTGTAAAGAAATACAGCTTACATGTTTAGACTAGTTTATATTTAAATTGGTTGAAAATAAAGTATAGCAAAAAATAAATTTTAAATTCTAAATTAACATACAATTTGATTAAAAAAAAATCAATTTAATGCCAAATAATTCTTTAAATTTTTTCTTTAAACTGGACTGTTAACTGAAACATTTTTTGTTTCACATTCTAAAACTTACAGAAAAATCTGTAGTACATTTTTTTATTAAGAATTTAAATTTTGTATTGAAATTTTTGTATGAAAGTTCACAATGCCGTAGTTATTGTGGCCGATAAGTCACTAAAATTAAAGTAATTGACTTGACTAAAAAACAACTCTGATAAATGCTTAAATAATCATCTAAAAAGCTCCCTATTTATATTAAATTCTAAAAAAATAATCAACAGGTAGTTTCAAAAGTCAATCAATTCGAAAACAGATACAATACTTTTAAAGCTAGTTTAAAAAAAGTCCTTATTGATCATCATTTTTTGACATAGATTAGATGATGTTTTTTTTCAGTAAAATCAAACAAGTAATTATTTCTATTAAGTCATTGGTTTTAAAATAAAGTTAATTTGAATAACAAAATTTAAAAAATATTTGTAATCTTTTTCAAATGTTATTTGAGAAGCATGATTGTACACTGAACCCATCGAAAATCAGAATATGTATTCTGAATTCATTAAAAAAAATTATTGTTGATAAAGTTCAGAATTCAGTTTATTTTATGTTAGAGACTCTTTAGCTTTCTATTACATTCTTAAATTTTTTTTCGAAAATAAGAAAAATTTTAATTAAAAAAAAATCAAAAACAAGTTAATGAATTTTTTGTGTTTTTCGTTGCTGACTTAACTTTTTATTTTACTTTTTCTAAATAATAGAAAAAGATTTAAAAATTTAATTTTTTTTAATTTTATTAAAAACAAGATTAATAAAGAAATAGTATTTATTTTTATTATTTAAAATTAATACAAAAAAATGATTGTTTGATTTTATTAAAAAGATCAAGTAAACTTAGTAAATTTTTGGCTCTGAAGTCAAAAGAAAAGTGAATACTTGACTTTGACTTAAAGACTTGGAAAGTGACTAGTATTCAAAAAACTTTTCATAAAAAAGTATTTTTAATTTTTAGATCTATTTGTCAAAATTTTTAAAGAAAATGTTATAAAATAATTTTTAAATAATAATAATGTTTTAAATAAATAATTTTAACTTAATAATAAATAATAATTTTAAAAAGGAACATAGTCAAAAAGCTGAGATTGATATAAAACAGGAGTTCAATTTTTTGAAAGTTCATCCGGTTATAAAGGAACTGAAGTTCCTGGTAAAGCCAAATATAATTTTGAATCCAATTGGTGATCGATTTTATTCTGAAGTAAGAAAGAACTCAACAAGAGGTGGGGAGGTTTATTATCCACCTAATGGTTGGATAAGATATGGACTTAAAGTTAGCCTGGCATTCAAAAATTTGAATTGGTTAGCCAAAGACGGCAATACCAATGAATGGGCTGTGGTCTATAATGGTTTCAAGAATTCTCCTTTAAAAAGCGAACTTTTTCAAAAATTGATGGATCCGATGACTAATAAGTTTGGTCCTCATTTAAAAAATAGCAACAATTTAGAATATGCCAAGGCAAAAGATACAAATGCACGAAGTGACAGTTGCCACAGCCCATGCGGAATGGGAATCATATGTTCTGCAAAACCAGACATAGCCGAAAAGAAAACTGCCACTTTTGTCCTAAATGGTAAAAAATATAAAATGTTGCTTCAGTGCCGTGGTGATCCTGTCAAAATGAGAATACCTCAAATAAATCATGAGGTAAGAATTTTCAATAGCTCGGAACATGTGAGGCCGTACGCCATTTTAATTAAACAAATTTAATTCTTTAAATTAATAAAATAAATTTTTAAATTTTTTTTTATTTTTAAAATTGAGACACATGTCCAAAAAAAATTTAAATTTACATACTTTTACTAAAGTAAAACATTATCTCTAATCATTAATTATAAGTTCGTCTATAGACCAGTCCTCAAAACTGCCGTCAGGCAAATATCTGCGAATGATGAGTGGAATTTTTTTTGCTTTCAGCTCTTTCATAGCTATTTGGAGCGGATCGGTCTCATTTTCCAGCTCGACCATAATCGGTGCACACATACTTATTTGCAAGGCCCGTGTTCCTAGAACTCGGGCTCGTTCATATTTGGTCATGAATGGGGTGGTGATTCGTTTATCTTTGTCAACAGCCTGGCCAACTTCTTCTTGCTGAAGTAACTCAATTTTTTCCCCATCAGCTTGACCTTCTTGCACTTCGTCAAGTTGGTCATCTTCCTCAAAAAATTCATCTCCATTGTCATCATAATCATCGAAATCACCGTCATCAGCCATTTTGTACTAAAGCTAAACTTGAATTAACTATCAATACATTAAATTTTATAGCAAAGGGTCTAAGTCCTTTTAACAAAAATAAAAAATAAAATAATTTTTTTTTTTCAAATTTTATTTTTTTAATTTTTTTCTAAGAGATTTATCTACTTTGTGCAGTTCTTGGCCAAACTCTTTTTTTACACGCTTGGATACTTTTGTCTTGTGATCGGAGTTTTCTTTTTTCAGAAGGTAATTTTCAATGGATGCCGGAATTTGAACTTTATTTTTTTCCATTTGAGGCGCAACCACTTCTGGTATGTCAATGCTTTTTTTTACATAAATCACGTATTTAAAATTACTAACTTAAATGATGGTTTTAGAAAAAATTAAAAAATAATGGTTGATTCCATTACCAGCTTGATATTGGTCTTCTTTTTTACACAAACAGTTTAGTGATACTTTTGATTTAGACACTCCACCTTCATAATCTATACCGTCCTTGGGTTAAAAATTTAAATTGCATAAAAATTTCGAATTAAAGCTTACGATTGTAATTTTTTTTCCGGATTTTATATCATCTAAATTTATTTTTAAGTCCTTATGTTCTTTTTGGTATTTTATTAACTTAAAAAAAAATAAAATAAGAATAAAATTTTAAAATTTGATTTTTAATTACTTCTTTTGGAAGTTTTAATAAAAAAAGCTCCTTTTCCGAACCGCTTAAATCTTTTACATCTTTAACTGACGGTTTTGGACTAATTAAATTAAAAATTAGATGGAAAAAAAGCTGCTTTATAATCTAATACTTTGGGTGAACACCATTTTGACTATGATCTTTGCCAAAATAGGCTTCATCGTCTGTTCCGCCAGCTGAATCGACAATAACTACGGTTTTAGTTTTAGCCATGCTCAACTAAGGTAGTATAGATTAAAAAATAATAAAAAAAATTTAAATAATTTTTATTTAAGCATGTGCTAAAAAATTAATCCGAAAAAACAATTCAAAATTTGTTTAACAAAAAAAATAGCATCTTTATTTGTCTTAATAATTTTAGTCTAAAAAAAATTAATAATAGCAACAAAGCTTGTTAACAAAGAGTCATTTTTAAGAGAGCTAAATGATTTACAAAGAACAAGTTGTTTAAAAATTTTGTCATTGAAAGAAAGGAAAGATAGAGCTGGTTTATTTTATTAATAATTTTACTTAATGATATTATTTTTATACAGCACTGATTTTCTACGAGGATTTACGTAAATTAAAGTTTTTTTGTAAAAAAATGTGATTTTACAATTAATTTCGTAAAATTACGTAAAATTACGACAATTAACGATAAATAACGTTTTTTACGTAAAATTATCGATTTTCAAAAATTCCAAAAAGTCGCTAAATTTTGGCTGTTTTTGGGTCCATGCAAAATTTAATTTTCCAATTATTTTGATTAATTTTTATTAAGATAAATTTTGTAATTTTACGTAAAATTATCTAAAGAATTATTTTATTGAGGTAAAAAATCATAAAATAAAGAAAAAAATGTAAAATTAGTAAAAGTCTAATTTATTAAATTTATTTATTAATTATACTTTTAAAAATTAATGAACAGTTTGATCAATCTACATCTCTTTGTATAACAACCTTTTTTTGCCAGGAAGTTTTTAAAATTTCTCAGGTAATTTATTGACAGCCATTAATTTTTTTTAAAAATAAATTTTTCTTGAAATTATAATTTTCTAAACAAGACAAATGGTCGTTTAACAGAATGAACAAGAGCTTTCTTGGGTAAAATTGATTTAATAATTCAAAAACAAGACCCATGTATTATGGTCTATAAAAAAGAAGAAAATTTCGTTAAATAAAAAGTTATAAACTTAAAAATTTAATTAAATTGCCTTATTTTAGACTATAAAATTAAAATCTCAAAAATTTTTATTTATTTATTTAAAAATCGGTAATTATCAAATCGTTTATAGGCCATAATTCTACAGATCCGTCTGGTAATTTTCGTTTGATTACAAACGGAATTTTTTTTTCTTTTAATTCCTTTTTGGCTATTTCCAACGGGTCGATCTCGTTTTCGAGCTCGACCATTATTGGGGCGCACATACTTATTTGTAAGGCTCTAGTACCTAGTATCCGCGCTCGTTCATATTTTGTCATATAGGGAGACGTTGTTCGTTTTTCTCTAATTGCTTCGATGCCTGACTCTTCCCCTTTCAAAATTTCAATCGCTTCTGCCTCATGTTCTGCTTGGTCTTCAATGTATTCTTCTTCCTCCTCTAATTCTTCCTCTTCGAATTCGTCATATTCCTCTTCAGCCATAGTATTTATTTTAAACTTTTTTTAATATGCATTTAAATTTATACAAGTAGTTTAAATTTTTTAGTTATAAATAGATTAATTTCATAATTCTTTCTTGAGGATCAAAAAAATTGTACATAATTTGAAAAGATTTGTTTTTTAATATTGATATTTTTAGAGTTAATTTATAAACAGTGGCAAAGTATGACATGGAAAATATCTTTACGTAATTTTACGTAATATTACGTAAGATTTTGTAAAATTACATAATTTTACATCAAATACATTTTGCAAAAAAGTGTTATTTTACCAAATCTGACGTATTATTGCGTATTTTTACGTAATTTTTTGGAAAATCCCAGAAAATGATTACATTAAAGCGAAAATGAGTTTCACAAATCTGAAATGGAAAAATCAAGTGTAAGAGTCTATAAACAAAGAAAATCAAATGTTAGGTCGCATCAGGAAATCATTTACTCGTTTTGATTGTAAGTTATTTAGATCTCTGTATTTAACTTTTGTTTGTCCTCTTTTGGAATTTGCGGTACCTGTATGGTCTCCAATTCTTAAGTATGACTGTGAGAATGTTGAAAAGATTCAACGCAGAGCTACGAAATTTGTTTCTGCAATTAGAAACAAACCGTATGAAAGCAGATTGAAGGCTTTGAACATTCCAAATCTGGTGGAAAGAAGAAAAAGAGGTGATCTAATTCAATTATACAAGTTCATGCATGGAATAGAATTGGTTGAAAAAAGCAACAATTTTAATGTCACTAAAAACCAAGGAAGAGGTCACTGCTTTAAATATCACAAAGAAATTTCGAGGCTCCAACACAGAGATAACTTTATTTTTCAACAGAACCGCTAGCATATGGAACTCGCTGCCAAATCAATTAGTTGAAGTCCCCAATGTTTACAGCTTTAAAGCAGGCATTGATTGCTGAATGAGCCGCAATCAATCTCATCAGCTGTCTTAGTGTGCCTAGTCAGAACACTCGCTGGCTTGCCAGCTACAGTCCAAACTACTACTACTCCTACTAAAATGCTAGAAAATGTACTATTGAGTAATTTTTGATATAAAATTGTAATTTTAAATTATTTTTTAATTAAAAAAAATAATAATTAATTTTTTGAATGTATTTTGCATATTAAAACTGAAGAACTAGATATTGAAGAGAAATTTACTTAGGTAACCACAAATTTTTAATAAAATATCCCA
This sequence comes from Brachionus paranguensis, assembly GCA_016802215.1. NCBI lineage: Eukaryota > Metazoa > Rotifera > Eurotatoria > Ploima > Brachionidae > Brachionus > Brachionus paranguensis. The sequence continues at coordinate 1,126,123 of JAESIX010000008.1, read as the reverse complement.
AATTTTTTAGTTATTTTCCCATTTTTATTAAGAAAACCCCGAAAAATTTTGTTTTTTATTTGTTTTTTGGGGATTGTTTGTTCTTTTTATGTGTAAGACCAATTACCACCATTTTTAATGACAACATCTATTACCTTTAAAAGATCTGATGAGAACAAAATAAATTATTAGATTAAAAACCTGTTTTAAACGATTTATAATTTTTGCATTTTTTTTAGTCAAAAATCGTTGAAACTCGTTGAAATAAAACAATATATTTTTAATATATTGTATTATTTAAATAATCTTCCTCATCATCATTCACGAGTGGACCTCAAGAAGATGGTTATCAAAAATATCCCCTAATTATCACTAATTATTCTCTTATTGTTCAGCATATTAATTCTAAAAAACAATTTAAAAAGAATATTCTCTTTTTTTTGATGTAAAACTGGTCCCTCTTTTATTCATATTGAAATTTTCTACATTTATTGCTTTCACTTTTACACAAAATCAATATAATTTTTATAGATTTTGTAGAAAAAATTATTTAAAAAAATTTAATTTAAACTTTAGATTGCTTAATTTTTTCAATTGATTTTTTATTTAACATCTTGCTACTTTTTAAATAATCACAATTCTTAAAAATATTACATTCTTGACTTCTTAAATAAAGTTCTATAAAAATATTTTGAGTCATCTAATTTAAAATTGAAAAAATTTGCTTTTTAAATTTTCAAAGTTAATTTTTATTTTGTTTGTTTATTTATTGATAAATTCTTTTTTTTATAAAATTTACTAAAATATCTAAAAAAAATAAACTTGTTTGAATTTTTCTTTTAATTTTTGTCATATGGTTGTAATGAAACAGTTGGTCTTTATTCTCAAAAATTAAATTGACTTTCACTTTTGAGCAACTCTTTTGTTTTTTCCTTTTTAAGCTAAATCAACAAGTTTATTAAATTTTTTTCTTCAAAGTAAAAGTTATCGAATACTGATTTGAAAGATATAATTGTAAAAATTTAAAAAGATAACTTTTACTTTGAAAAAAAAAATTTAATTAACTTGTTAATTAAGCTTAAAAAGGAAAAAACAAAAGAGTTGAAAGTAAAAGTTATCGAATACTGATTTAAAAAATCAATCTAGAACTTAATATCAAAATTTACTTTTTTAAATATTTCAAAGGATAACTTTTGAATAAAAAAAGAATGATTTTTTTTTAATTATCATTACTAATTTTTATGTAATTAGGGTTTGAATTGCATTAAGGAAATATAATATTTTTCAAATTTATTTTAAATTTGTTACCTTCTTTAAAATTAAAGTTTTTAAATCTTGATCTTCAAAAATAAATAAAAATCTCACAAATTATTTAAAAAACTATTTTTTTAAATTGTTCACTATGCAGAAATTCGGCTAATTTGTATTTTTTAATTCGAAAAAAATTAACTTTTTTAATTCTACAGGTTAAAGAAAACGAAGCTTCTTTATTTACAAAATTAAAAAAAGGAGAAGATTACAAAAATTATGTAATTGCAAAATTGTAAACTATGAAAAATTATTTGAACCTTTTTGACCATTAAATTGAGAAAAAAAATTATTTAATCATTTTTGGTGAAATTTAAATTTGAAATTTTGATCATTTTTTTCAAACTTATTTCAAAAAACAAATATCACTCGAGCTGTGTTATTATATTTAAATTTTGGTCTCAAAATAAAATCTCCTTGAATTATTCATCTATTAATAAAATATAATATAAATAAAATACAATTGATTTTAAGATCATAAGACGTAGTTCTTAGTCAACTTTTTTCATGTACCACTCTTTGAATAAAAATCATTTGTTTTCAATTCAGAATCTTTTTAATTCATTTTCTTTTAAACTAGAAAAATCCACACTTATTATCGCTATGCTGTTAATATACAACAATAATTTAGAAAAAAAAAGTCTCTTTGAAAAAAAATTAAGATTAACTTAATGCTTGTTCACAAGCAGCTTACATTATTTCAAAATTTAGTGATAAAGGTTCGGCTTAATAAAGATATTCAATTTTTAGACTGATTCCGAGCAAGAACCGAGTTTCACCGATTTAAAGAGCTTTATTTATTGGATCCACAATCGTCCGATATGGAGAGGCGCAGGTCCCATTTCGAACAAAGAAATGACTTAATCAACGAAGAAATGAAGACTTTATTCAATCAGGAGCCAAGAGCTCGTTCAGCATCCCAGAACATTGCGGTCATAGACAATACCATGAACACGCCGTCCACCAACCTGGACAAAATCAACTTCAACAATGTTATTTTTAAAAAAAATTTTATTCCAATGCAAAATTTTACCCAGAACGAAACAGGTGACTTCGAACCACACACCTTCAACTCAAACCTCAACACTACAGACGTCTTTTTGAGCGACGACTTGTCCCTGATGCCAATTATTGACGAAAAGTCTATACTTTCCGCAATTAAATCAAAGTTTGAGATGAGAAAATTTTATGTAATTTTAGGGAAAAAAATAAATAAAAAATTTTATTAAAAAAATATTTTTTTATTACAGAGCTATATTGGCGAACTGTTGGTGTCAGTGAATCCGCGAGAGCGTCTACCAATGCACACAGAAGAGCTTAAAAAAGAATACTTTGAAAACAATTGTAGATCGAGCATGGACCCGCATTTGTACTGGCTTTGCTCTGAGATTTACAAGTCGACTGTCCAGCGACAACGTGACAACATGATTGTGCTGAATGGCGAAAGTGGCTCGGGAAAAACCGAGACTTTCAAATATGCCATTGACTTTTTTACAAGAATGACTTGTCGGAATCAAACCTTACGAACTAGAATACACCAAGTATTCACTTGATTTAAAAAGCTAAATTAAATTAATTAAAAAATAAAATTTTTTCCAAAAAGGCACTTTTAATTGTCGAAGCTTTCGGCAATGCGCCAACTTTATACAACTCAAACTCGACCCGCTTTGCCAATGTGTTTGACCTTAAGTACAACCAGGATGGTAGTTTAGTAGGAGGTAAATTTTATTATTTTTTTTTTTATTTTTTAATAATAAAATAAAATATTTGTAGCCAAAATAAATGATTTTTTGCTTGAAAAATCTCGCGTTTTGCTTGATTTGCCGAACGAGAGAAATTTTCTCATCTTTTACTACATGCTGGCCGGCCTGGATAAGCAAACTATGGACCGACTTTATCTAGATAACATTCAAAAACACAAGTAGCTAAATTTATTTTAGAGATTAGATATTTTTTAATTTTAATATTTTTATTTCAGTTTTAAAATTTAAATTTTTTAAAAATTAAATAAAAAAAAATTTAATTTTTTTCATTTTTTTTAGAATAACTGCTTTGCCGGATGGTCTTACTAATTATCAACTGAAACAATGGACTGAGAATTTTAACGAGCTGAAAGACCGAATGCTCAGCTTTGGCTTTAAAGATGATGTAATTATTTTTTTTTATTTTAATGATTATTTTTTTATTATTTAATTAAATTTTTTTTTAAAGGATTTAAAAACAATTTATCGCATTTTAGCCACAATAGTTTTACTAGCTGATCTTGAATTTATGACCATATCCAATTCCAATCAGGACATAGTTTACATAAAAAATGAGAGAACTTTGGCAAAAGTAGCGGATCTTTTATGTGTAGACCATGCCGATTTGGCTACAATTTTGATATCATCAGTTGTAGTCACTTCAAGTAAACAATTTTGATTTAAAAACTTAAAATTTATTTGAATTTTTATCTTCAGAGGGAAGTCAAATGTGGCCCAGAAATCTGAATGACACTTTGTCTATGAGGGACAACCTCGCCAAGACGCTCTACGGCCGTCTTTTTGGCTGGATTGTTAAAACTATCAATTCAAGACTTGACTTAGAAGACTCCAAGTAATGAATAAAACAATTTGCCTCAATAAACAAAAGGTCATACACCCGGGTTTTTGCCAGTGATCCGGATTTATGTGCCTTTAAGAGAAAACAATTTTAAATTTTGATAAAAGCAAGCATTTTATATTTAGCAGTAACCAGTCTACATTCAACATTTCACTTCTGGATATGTTCGGGTTTGAAAATTTCAAAAACAATGGTATCGAGCAGCTTATGGTCAACACTATGAACGAAGAGATTCAGAATGCATTCTACAGACATTCATTTTCCTATGACCAGCTGATTTATCAACGTGAAGGCCTCGCGTATCCCCAAATTTCCTTCAAAGACAACAAGAAAACTTGTGATCTTCTACTACAAGTAGAAAGAAAATAAAAAATAATTTTTTTTTATTAATTTAATTTTTAAAAAGAAACCAATTGGTTTGTTTAGTTTGCTGAAGGAAGAGTGCAAGTCAAATTTGTCCGATGACTCGGAGTTTGTTCAAAAGCTCAATGACTATCTGAGCCACAATGCTGACTATGTCAACTACAAGTCAAATCCTATGGCTTTCGGAATTAACCACACATCCGGAAAAGTTAAATATTCCGCTAAGGACATGGTTATAAAGTGTCGTGATTTTTTGAGCAAGAACATCATTGAATGCCTTCAAAAAAGTGATGACACTTTTATTTCAGATTTGTTTATGGCACTGCCTGCACCGAATGGAAGCTTTTCAAAGTAAGATTTATAATTTTTTTTAAATAAAAATTTTTAAAATATTAAATTTTTAAAATATCAAATTTTTTTTAAATTTTAAATTTAATTTTTTAAAGCATTCGAGTAAGAGCATCGAATAAATCGATCAAAAGTTTCAACGCTAAATTGATCAGTGATGAAAATAAGAGCTTGGTAATTGCTAACCGAATGATGGAAAAGGTTAAATCAAATACCACTATTCGCATTGAGCAAAATAGTGCCAATAGTGCTAATTTAGTCTATTTTAATGTTTCCGTAAATGAAATAGTCTCGAAATTAGAGAATTCTAAGACTCATTTTATTAAGTAAAAAAAATTTAAAAAAAAAGCTCAAATTTTTTATTTTGAATTTTTAAGATGCATTAAACCAAATGAGAATGCTTTTTCAAACCAATTTGTATCAAATATTGCATTCAAACAGATAAAAGAAGCTGGTCTAGTTGAGTATGCCCGAGTGAGAAAACTAAACTATGCGGTCAAGATTGATTTTTTTACATTCATCAAACGGTAATTTAATTTTTTAAAAAGAGATTAAGAAAATTTTTAGGAATTTGATTTTGATTTTATTTTGATTAATAGATTTTTTTTAAATTATTTTACTTTGAAAATTAGGGGTGATTCTGTGATTTAATGAAAATGCTTTTAAATTTAAAAAAATTAAAAATAATAATAAAATAATTAAAATATAATTATTAAATTAAATTATAATTATTTTAAAATAATTAAAATAATTTACTGAGAGAAAAAATTAAAAATTGGATCTTATTAATTTATCTAATACTTAATCCATACCGAGCAAAAGCTCGTGTAAATAAAATAAAATTTACAAATATGGTAAAATAAAATAAAAAATTTAATAAATGTTCACAAAACTGATAATTTAATCAGAAAAAATATGATCAGAACTGGATGACTTAATTAAGTGAACCTATGATCACAGGATAAACCAGACCCAAAATTTTGGTAATTTTACATTTTTTTATAAATTCTAAATCTAAATAAGAAAATATTTTATAACTCTTTATTCTTCATTTTTTTAGAAAGTTTTAACTTAAATTAAGAAAAATAAAGATTCTACTTAATTTGATATTCTGATATCTTTGAAATTCAACTTAATATCGATCATTTATTTATTATCTCAAAATATTTGGGTCTTTATTCTCTCTAAAATATTAATTCAACATTTAAGAGAATTGAATTTCTAATATAAAGGTTTCTTTTTTCAAAAAATTTAAAAATGTTGAATTTTCGGTTTAGAAATAAGATAGAGATTTTTTGAAATTTTTTTTGAACTAAAAAAACTACTTAATTCGTTGATTTCTAATTATATTTTTTTTAAATCTTTTTTCATGTTTTAAACAACCTCAGCCCCTATCATCAACTATCAAAAATTAAATATATTTTCTCTTAAAAAAATTAAAAAATTTCTAATGTTTCAATAATTTCATTTTCAATAACAACAATTTTTTATAATTGTCACCTGTTATTAAAAAAAATTCTTTAAATGCTTTTAAATTTTGATTCTGTGAAGTTCTTTAAAAAATGAATAGATCAAAAAGTTGGAAGTAATTTTTAAATCTTATTAAAGCCAAAATTAGGGGAAAAATCTTTTGACGAATAATAAAAAATTTATGTAGAATAAAAAACTATTTTTTACAGAATATAAGCAATATAAATTTTATTAGAATTAAAAAAACTTTCATAGAATAGAACACGTCTTATTTTAGTAAAAAACTTAATTTTTATGCTAAAAAAGTTTAACATTATTCTATAATAAAAATCTATGTTCTTCTAAAAAATAGCTTCTAAAGATAAAAAAATCTCATCACCATTCTTTTGAAGATTGGAAAATTTCTGCCAAACCCTAGAGTCTTTGCTCACCTATTTTTGATCAGCAGAATTATTTTTTTAAATCGTAAAAATTTTAATTCTTAAATTTTTGTTATAGATTTGATAAATTAGCTAATTCATATGGAATAAGCCAGAAAAATCTGAACCCCAAAGAAGCATGTGCAAAACTGCTGCAATCGATTGGTCTCCGTCACTACCGTATCGGAGTGAGCAAGGTATTCATCAAAAATGAAGAATTGGATTTAATAGAAAAAGATCAAATGGACCTGGCAGATGACATCAACAACAATAACATGCCGAAAAAAAATCTTCACATAAATGCGGACTTGACTCAGGCAAATAACACACTCAATCAAACGGAAAATTTTAAGAATAGTCCCCGGTTGAGGCACACTCAATCGGTTAAGTTACTTCAACAGGAAAGTAAAAAAGTTGACATGATTCAGCCCAAATTGGAGCAAGAGTATTGGTGGGACGTGGCCAGAGTGACATCTCGTGACTTTGAAATTGAACAAATGCATTTAAAATCACGAGCAGAAACGTTCAAAATCATATTCAAACTACTTGCCTACCTGGTATTCTTTCTGATGGTACTCACCTCATCGGTGGTCAGTAAACTTTCACTTTTTACTATGGTCAACGCCATCAAGAAGCCAAATCAAGTGACAACAAAAATTCAAAAATTTTAAATTTAGCTAAAATTTTATTTTTTTCAGCCCGATGGGTACATTGCAAGATGGACATTTCTCACCGCCATTTCAGTCAGCATACCATATCTAGTTAGCTTTTTGTCAAGTCTCCAAACCAGTCTTTTTGCCAGTGCAAGTGGTCGGCCGAGTTACCTCCTATTTTTTTGGGTACAATTAAAAATAAAATTTAGAAAAATATTTTTTTTAAGAATAAAATTTTCAGACTTTGTTCACCGAAGTGGCTCACACTGTCGGAACAACTCTGTTCATATTCAAAATTCTTCCCAATGTACAAAACATAACCGCCCTGTTTCTGATGAATGCACTGTGCATAACACCGGCAGTGTTGAAGTTGTTCTTTTCATCGAAACGTGGCATGACCAGATTCAAAAAATTCATCACATTTTTGTTCGACCTGGTGGCCATTCTGTGCCAGCTGTCAGTCATATTTATATTCAAGTCAGCGCCAGAATTCGATGCTGGTACTCTGCAAAAAGTTGGCCAAAAAAGCGACTTGTTCTACGTGTACATTTTTTTGTCAGCTTTTTTGGTATCGTTTAGCTATTGGGAAAATTTCACCGAAGTAAAGTACAGCACCAACAGGGTTATTCTTTTCATCCAAAAAAACATCCACGAGCACAGAAAATTCAATGCCAAACTTTATGTTTTCATAACTCCGGTTAAAATATTCCTAATATTCGCACTAAGCTACGCCTTTTTGGATAAGAGTACCCGCAAGGAATATTTTAACTTTAACAAAAGTCTGAATTTCACCGACTTGATGATGATGGATCCGGAAATACCGCGGGTTGACCTTTTCTTCTCCGGAACTGCGTTCTACTTGCCATTTTTGATCCACTCACTTTCAGCTGTTTGTTGCTTTTACACTGGCCGAATAGCCTGCAAGGTTCTCATGCAAGGCTTGGGCTTCTCACTGCCTCTGAGCCTTTCCACTCCGGTCACTTTCTTAATCCTGATGATCTCCAGCATCAAGTTCAAAAATAAAAACATAAATATGCATGGAAGCTTTATGGGAGAGTTTTTCTACTGGGACGGATTTAATTGTAAGAAAATTTTTTTTTTTTTTATAAATACAGTCCCGTTCTGTTCACTTGTTTTGACCAAAATTTACGTAAATTTGCGTAAAATTACGTAAAATTACGAAAATTTTGGTAAATACAAGTGAACAGAACGGGACAGTATATTTGGCTGAGGATTAAAAACAAAAAATGAGCTTGATGCATAAAAGAACAATTTTTGAAAATCACATATAACATTAATTTTTTTAAATTAGATTTAAGTGATAAAATTTAATTATTTGATCATTTTGGTCAGGTAAATAAAAAGATACGCCTAAGTAAAAGTAAAAAGCTTAGATAAAAAGTTCCTCATCTAAGTCTAGAATAAATCACTCTTATTTATTTAATCGAAGACCCCTCCATACTTCCTTCCTGTTTAATATTTAATTTTATCAAAAAACTTAGAGCTTTTATTTTATTATTTTTATTTATTGAATTGTAAGTCCCATGGACAGTAAAAAAAGAAAAATTATTAAGTAAAAAAGGTCTGAAAAAAGTTCTAATTATTAAAATATATTAAATAAACTTAATTTAACTAATTCAAAAAGATTAATTTTAAAATAAAATTTTTTAATCAATTCAATACAGTTTTGACAAATTTTTATTCAATCTTGAGACCGAATGTATAAATACTGAAATCAAAATTTAGATAAAAATTAAGAAATTTATAAAAATTAAAAAAATTTTCATTTGATTCCATTAGGTTCGAAATTTTGTTGATTATAATTTTACCAAGTCTACTAAATCAGGATTTCCACTCTTATAGCTTTATCAATTAATTGTTTTACCATTTTGGCTTCATACTCTAAACAATTGATAAATTAGCTTTTTTAAGCGGCTCAGTTGTGTACAGAACGATTTTTTAAAGTAGATTGAATCTACCTTGTATAAAGGAATATTTATTTGCAAAAAGGACTTCTTATCATTTGTTCAAAGAAAAAAAATTTTTGGGTTTTTTTAATAAATCTGACCAACTAATTCTACATTAAGTGCCTCATTTAAAGGATTAAGATGTATTAATTTGTTTTAAAAGACGATTGACAATATTATTTGAATAAAAAACAAATTAATTGAGGATTCGAGACTGTTTTATATTCCAGCACTAAATTTTTTAGTAATATTAATTTTAATATTTAGCTTAAAAAATATTTACCAAACAATTAATATATTTTTTACCTAATATTTCAAATTTTTTACCCGGAATTTTTTGGCATAGGATTAACTCAACTAGCTAAAGAGATGAATTTTACTAGATAAAAAAAAATTAGCTAATAAAGATCAAATCGACTAGATAATTTTATTAATTAATAGACAAAAGTATAAGAAACTATATTTTTTAAGAAACAAATATATAAAAATATTAATTATTATACAATAAGCTAAATTTGAATATAAAAAGTTAATTAGATACTCATTATTTTCTTTTTTTTGTTGACACCGTTTTTGGTGGTCTACCGCGGCCCCTTTTTGTTAGTGCTTCAGTAGCAACTATTTGATCACTATCTTCTAGCTCTACCTGAATTTCAGTGGTATTATTAATTTGAGTTTCAATTTGCTTGTTGACAGGAATATCCAAATAGAACTCACAAGTATCTTCGTCACTAGATTCACTTACGACCTCAGATGGTTGCAAATTTAAACAGGTAGTCTTCCGAACATAATACCCATACAACCAAAATAAACATTGCATTTAATTTTGGTAAAAAAATTTGAATTAGTCAAAAAAAATATCTTTTCAAATATTTAAGAGATTGAGTAGTCATTTATCTACCTTTTAATTTAATTATCTACAATTTAATTTTTTTTTCTAGTGTAATAAATTTTTTTTCTGGTGGTTAATAAAATCATATATTCATTAATATTATTATCTTGCTTTTAATTAATTTATCTAGTAAAATTAATCTTTTTTTATCTAGAAAATTCATCTTTTTATAAACTATCAATTAATATTTTCCGTAATTTTTTTACATAAATTTAATTACAAGAATTTTAATGCATGCCTAAAAATCCTTATAATTTGAGTAAAATATTCTTTTTTTTCATTTAAAATGAATTTTACAAAAAAAAATTTTGTGTTTATTTTTAATTTTTATTTTCTTCTTTTAGATCTAATTTAATAAGGATCACCAAAATTAAAATGAAAATCAATTAAAAAAGTTAACGCATTTATTAGAAGAAAAAATAATTTTTATGTGTTGATTAATATTTTTTTAAAATACTTTTGACAGATTTAGCATTATGCATTTTTTTTGTCTTTAATCCTCACCCAATAAATATTTTATACAATTTTTATGAGAAAAATTTTTAATTTTTTTTTTAATTTTTAAAAGTAAAAAGTTCTATTGTGACCGTGCTGGTCGGTTTTGTGCTCTATTGGGCATCACAGCTATGGATAGGCTCGCACATCTGGTACCCGAAGATAGAGCGCTTGGCCAAAAATGAAAAGATATTCACCAAGCCGACCTATGACTCGGCGTTGATTGACCAATGTCTGATGATGAACAGACGCCGTATTGACGAGAATTCTCCCGATACGGACTTGAACGAGTCGTCAGAAGTGGTCAATGAAAATGGAAATTATCCTACTCCTCTGATTTATTTGTGCGCAACCATGTGGCATGAGACCATTAATGAAATGACCCAGCTTTTGAAGTCAATTTTCCGGCTGGACAGAGATCAGCATGCGCGCAGAATGGCCAAAAAGCTGCTCAATGTTATCGACCCGGATTATTACAAATTCGAGACTCACATTTTCTTTGATGATGCTTTCGAGGATGATGATGATGGCAACAGAGTGCCCAACCGGTTTGTTCAACAATTTGTCTCTGTGGTTAACATTGCTGCCATGTAAGTTGAAGTTTTTAAATATTCAAAATTTTATTTTGTTCAGAAGAATATTAATAAAAATTGTTGTTTTTGAAGAATTAGTCAAAATTTAGAAATATTTATTTTTTTTTAATTTTGTAAAAATGCAAGGAATACTCAAAAAATAATTCGAAAAATTTCCAAAAAATTATGGATAATTTCTTTGATCTATAACATCATTCTTTTATTAGTTTCTAATTCACATTGAGTATTTTGATGTCAAAAAATAAAAAATTGTAGAATTCTTCTTTTTCGTTTTAAAAACTTTAGAAAAAAATTTAATTAACCAAAAATAAAGCAATCCCAAGGCTCATGTCATTAAAAAATTATTATGTAAGGTATGCCATTCTAAAACTGTCTTTATTAATTCGTTAGATATTTAAATTTTTAGCAATAGACCGATTTTTAAAATTAGTCATAAATTTCATTTGAATTTTCTCATGACAGACAAAATTTGTACAAGCCAATTTTTCTGAATAACAAAATTTTAATTAAGTAACTTTGGATTAATTTTTGAATATTTCTTAAGAACCTGAGTTCACTTTTTATAAACTTGTGAATTGGAACTGATGCAAACTTCAGTAATCAAAAAATTTACACCTTTATAAATTTATGTTTTATATTTTTTTGTAAAATTCTGAATAAAAAAATTACTTCTTATTTTTTAGTTCAATTTTTCAACTTTTAGCTTAGCATAAATTTAATAAATCTATTCTCTGTCCAATTATCTTAATATTTTTAGTGTATAATAAATTGGTAACTTTTTTCAAAGATTTTATTGCGTATTTCTTAAAATATAATTTTTTGTTTAAAAGTTCCAAAATTAACTACTCAAATTGAAAACTAAAAATTTTAATAAAAATTTTAATTTTAACAAAAATCTAAAAAAATATTCAATTTTTATTTATCTGATGAATTTAACTGAATTTTTTTTTAAATTAATTCTTTTTATTCTTCTGAATTTTTATAACTTCAAAACTGAGCAAAAATTTTGTCTATGCAGAATTATAACACCTGCTGATGATTAAACATAGTTTTCTTAACATGAAAATATGTCTCTGCATTAAGTTTTATGGAAAATTTGAAAATTATTTATAAATTAAAATATTTAAAAAACAATTTTGGATCATGATCAAGAAAATTTATTCAAAAACTTCAATTTACTTATTTTTAAATATTTATTAGGTTAAATAAACAAAATTGTGCTTTATAATAATTTATAAATTTACTTGCTTTAATTTCAAAAAAAATTCATTAAAACTGGTACAGACTGACGGAAGTCATTAGACTTTAATCAATTAAACGACTTCGGTTTATGATTTAAGGCACAATTTATTTTATAGAATAATAAAAAAACAAAAATTAAAATTAACTTAATTTCTTAATTATAAACCTCTAAAACAACTTCAGATAGATAAAGTTTTAACTTCTTTTTTGTCATGATTCTGTTGCGACTAGAAAAGTTCCACCAATAAACTTTCCTTGAACCCTTTTTCCGGAAGTTAAAATTTTTACAAAATTCACTTTTTATCGGTTTGGCAAAAAATCATACAAATAAAAAGAATTAATTTTTAAAAAAATTTTTTGAATAAATTTTACTTTTTTTATTAGTTCCACTTGGTTTCTAAAATTTTGTAAAATTTTTTCTAAAATCTTTTCTCCTTAATAAATGATAAATACAAGTAAATTATTTAAATAGTTTATTGTATATTTTTTTGTTTTATTCTATAAAATTCTGATCGATAAAAAATGTTAAATTAATAAAAAAATAAATAAGCAATTTATCTAAATAATAATAATTATAAGCATAAAGTAAAATAGTTTATTGAACAATTGTTGAACTCTAACAATTTAAATAGTTAGTGTAATAAATAAAAAATACCTTCGTTAAGCACTGAGATTGGAATCATAATTGTACCTTTGAGTTGGTGTTAGACAAGATGTGACCTAATAGATAAATGTTTGTATCAGCATCTAGAAGCGTCTTACTTCTGAGATACGCGACAGGTAGATTAATTACGGAGTTGTTTAAAACTCCCAAATAAAAGTCCAAGTACGGACTTAAAATTTTTTTAATTTTTTTAAAGTCAGAAATTGGACTTTAATTTTAATGAGTTAGACACTACAAATCAAGTCATTTTTAAGTCAAAATTAGCATTTTAATTTTTACCGTTCCATAGAGTCATGATCACGGCCACGTGAATTTTTTGCCGTTCCAGGTAGTTACTGTGGCGTTCTTTAAATTAAAGTCTTTAAATTAAAAAAAATTAAAGTCTTTGACTTGAGACTTGTGACTTTTAAACAAATCTGATTAATTCTTATTTATCTTTGTGCATCATTTGAGAAGCTGGTGATCAGGTGATACATGAGGTGTATTACAAACTTTCTGCCCAATAATTGCTTGCATATCTTGGTCAAATTTATCATTTCTTTGTTTTTGGAACTTTTTTTTTTTTTAATTTATGCGGATTTTTTACTTAAAGCTATGTGCATGGCGTGGAAATGAGTGTGGGAGATCCGGTTAAAGTTCCGACCCCGTATGGAGGTCGACTAGTATGGGTGATGCCAGGAGGAAACAAAATAATTGTTCATGTTAAAGACAAGGACAAAATTCGCCACCGAAAAAGATGGAGTCAAGTAAAATAAATTTAATAAATTAATTTTTTTTTTTTTTTTTTTCAAAATTTTTTTTTAATTTTTTTTTAATTTTTATTAACTTTAATTTTTAATTTTTCAAAAAAAATTTTTTTATTTTTTTTTTTAATTTTTATTAAATTTAAATTTTAAATTTTTGTTTTAAATTTGTTGCTGTTCAGGTCATGTACATGTATTACCTATTGTCGTACAAGCTATTGGGCAAAAAGGACAACAAAGAGTTCAGCCGCAAATACAGCATGTTCCAAGGCTTCAGCGGCTTTGGCGACTTTATCAAGAACATTTCCGAGGACAAAAAGCTGATCGCCCAGAACACATTTATTCTAGCGCTGGACGGCGACGTGGACTTTAAGCCCGAAGCAGTGCTCTTGCTGGTGGACCGAATGCGCAAAAATCCCAAGGTGGGCGCAGCATGCGGCCGCATCCATCCGATCGGCTCAGGCCCAATGGTCTGGTACCAAAAGTTCGAGTACGCAGTGGGCCACTGGCTGCAAAAAGCGGCCGAGCACAAACTGGGATGCGTGCTGTGCAGCCCGGGCTGCTTCTCGCTGTTCCGAGGCTCGGCTCTCATGGACGACAACGTGATGAGGCGCTATGCAGACAAGGCCACTGAGGCCAGCCACTATGTGCAGTACGACCAGGGCGAGGACCGCTGGCTGTGCACCCTGCTGCTGCAGGAAGGCTACAGAGTGGACTACTGCGCGGCCAGCGATGCGCTCACCTATGCCCCGGAGACCTTCAAGGAGTTTTTCAACCAGCGGCGCAGATGGATGCCCTCCACAATCGCCAACATTCTTGATCTGCTCCGCGACGCCAGACACACAATCCTGGTCAACGAAAACGTGTCCCTTTTCTACATTCTCTACCAAGGGTTCTTGCTGGCCTCCACGATCCTAGGACCGGGCACCATTCTGCTAACTGTGGCAAGCTCTTTCCGCACTGTGTTCACCGGGCTCACTCTGGCCGAGTCGTACACCCTTGCCGTGGCGCCCGCCATATTCTACCTCATCATTTGCCTCAAGACCAAACCGGACACTCAGGTGATGATCGGCGCGCTCATGTCCTCCGTTTACTCGATGATCATGACCATGGTGCTGGTGGCCACCATTGCTCAGCTCACCAATTCGGACGAAATAAGCGCGTCGTCCTTTTTTTTCATCTTTCTCATTTTGTTGTTTGTGGTGACGGGAATTTTGCATCCGCAGGAAATTCTCAATCTGGTGTACGGTCTGCTGTATTTGGTGACGCTGCCGGGCGGCTACGTCCTCCTGGTCATTTATTCCATATGCAATTTGCACGTGGTCTCGTGGGGCACCAGAGAAGTGGCTGCCAAAAAGAAGGGCAAGAAGAGCGCGGGCTCAGACCAGAGCGAGAGCAGCAAAAAGCCGAAGCGCTCGGGCATCATGGGCTTGATCATGGGCTCGGAGAACCAAAAAGGCATGCTGGAAAATGCCACTGAATTTCTGCAAAATTTGATGAAACCGTCTGTTAACAGGCATGAAAAGTTGCTCAGCGAAATAGTGGGCAAGCTGGAGAGTCTGGGCGACAAAAAGGCGCCGCTCTCCTCCAACACAATAGCCCAATTGGACTCGCCGACTAATGAGCAGCTGAACGCCGACTCGGACCTCAGGGACAGCCGAGATGAGAGCCACACTGAGCTCGAGTCCCAAGTGGAAATACCGCGCAACTACTTGTACAATCCGGCCTGGATAGACATGAAAACACTTGGCAAAAATGACGTGTACTATTTGAACACCAAGGAGATGACGTTTTGGCAAGGCCTCATCGACAAGTATCTTCATCCGCTGAGCAAGGACGAAGAGGACGAAAAGCGCATCACCAAAGACCTCAAAGAGCTGCGAAACAACTCGTGCTTTGCTTTCTTCATGCTGAACGCCCTCTGGGTGGTGATGCAGTTTCAGTTCGAGTACGTGTCGGTGGCTTTTCCCAAGATGCAAGTGGCCATCGGCGCTCTGTACAACAGGCCCGACCAAAAGGTCCAAATACTCGGCCTGGTATTTCTGATTTTGTTCACTTTTGTCTTGTTCCTGCAGTTTTTGTCCATGTTGTTTCACCGATGGGGAACCATAGTGGAAATTTTGGCCAGTACCAGGATATCCAGCAAGCATCACAAGTACCGAGACAGCGGACTGACTGTCAAGGAGGCCGTGGATTTGATCAAAGAAATGGAGCTTGAGATAGAAAATTTTGATGGTGCAGCTTTGGCAAGTCAAAATGGTCAAGAAGACGAAATCAGTGAGCCCAATCCGGACTATGACGAAGACATCTTTCCAGAGCCACAGCCAGACTACTTTGATCATCCAGCTGTGAACAATATGGACAATTGGAACAAACCCATGAGAGCCCTTTCGCCCAACACAACACAAAACCACAACCACTTGAACATGTCCAACATGCCATTTAACAACTACATGTCGCCCAACATCAGGCGCTTCTCCCAGAACCAGGACTATGTCAATCAGCTGGTGAACCAAAGCTCAGCTCAGTATTCGCCGAGGAACTTTTTGAAGCCGTTGCAGTCCTTGGACGCGCGGGTAATGAGGCAATTTAAGGCGTTGGAGCTCAGAGACCCGCGATTCAAGAGAAGAGTCAAGCAAATTCAGTACATGTCAAATCGACTGGGATCACCCAATGCCGAAAATTTTAATGTCTGATAAATTTTTAAACAATTAAATTATTTTTATCAATTTTTTCGAATGCGATTTAGACTTTTTTATTCATTTTTTTTTAATTTTAATTTTGAATTTTTAACAAAACTATTCATCTGTATTTAATTATTTACCAGCCATGAAACAAATAAATTAATTGAAATTTTGATTTTTCTTTTATTAGTTTTGGAGTGGTAAAATTACGTTATTTTACGTGATTTTACGTCAATTTTAATCGGCAAGAATATGCAATTTCATATTACATTCAATAAATTTTAGAGAATTCTTTGCCAAAATACCCATTAAAAAAATTTATTTATAAAATTTAGAATGGATTTTATTTTTAAAAAATAAATAACATCTTACCTTTTCTAACTTAATTTTGCGTAAAATTACACATTTTATGACAAAATTTTGTAATGAAACATTTGATCATTATTAAATTAATTGCCAATATTGTAATTAGTGAGCTTACTTATTTTTGTTTGGTCGACAAAAATTTTGAATGAAGATAAAACCAAGACCAAACCAAGCAATTAAATTGCGCAGTTCAATACTTTTTAATGACGCGCGTGTTTTAATCCAATATTTAGCATTTTGCAGAGAGATTTAATCAAAAAAAATTCAAAAGAAATAAACAAAATAATATTTGAACCTAAATCCTTAACTTCAAGATGCCGAATTTTTCTCATAAAAAACAAAATTTACTGAAAATAATTTTATTACAAAAAATTACCTTTTTTTACAGTTTTTAACATTATTTTGTGTAAAATTTCAAGTTGAAAAATGGTAAAAAACATAAAAAATTTAATAAAAATCAAATTTTTGTTCGAAAAATTGGACTTTTTTGGCCGTAAGTACTTTTGTTAAGTTTGACTTGAAAAATAACGTAATTTTACGTAATTTTACATCATTTTACGTAAGCTAACATTTTATTACATTCTACAATTGATGTAATTTTACGTATTTTACCTTTTTTATGTAATATTGCGTAAAATGATGTAATATTACCCATTCTGCGGTTTAAGGTAAAACATTGTAATCATGTGATAAATTTAATCAAGTAAACTTAGATCGGATTTTTTTAATTCTCATTTGCATCATAAAAACGAACAAATGAATATATTGTCCCTTTATATGATGTTAAATTGAATTTGAAATTAAATTAGAATTAAACAGAACAAAATCAGAATCCAAAAGAAGAATAAGAATGGAAAATTTTTTTTATTTCATTTTGAAAAAAGATTTTTAAATATTAGATTAAAAATTTTTCAATTATAATAAAATTCTTTTCATAAAGAAGTTCAAAGAATAGCTTTATTTAAATTTAAAAAATTAGTTTTTACCTAATTAAATTACATTGATAATTATATATTAAATTTTTATACGTGTTTTTCAATTTTTTATGTTTTTAACATTCCCTACTTCTTTCCGATAATATGTTGAAATTATTTATTATTTTAGTAATTTATTACCTAATTTATTAGCTTTAATAAAAAGAATGAAATTTAAAAAAAAATATAATTCATTAGCTTCATTTTTTTTTACTTGATGCTTTTTAAAAATTTAATTTTAAGTAATTATTTTAAGTAATCAAGTAATTAGATTAATTTATTAGACTTTTAGCCAGACCACAAGATAAATAAAGAATATTTTCAAATTTTTTTACAAATAAAACATATTAATTTTGTAAATTTTAGTGACTTTTCCTCGAAATTTAACTTGCTTGTAAAAATGTTGGGTCTTTTCGATTTCAAGATCTATAGATCACAAATTTTATTAGAAAAATTTATCTTGTAAATTTTATGGTCAGAAAAATAAAATATTTAAAGACAATCCGATCATGATTTTAAAATTAAATTAGATCGCAAAATTTCAAATTTTTTAAAACTTAAGTCATAATTTACCACCGATGATTTTGCTTTGAGCAAAAATCGCTTTTAAAACCATGACAATTTAATTGAAAAAAAAACGAATGAATTAAAAAATTTAGTCACACGTTCTAGCTGGACAAATACCAGAAAATTTATTTTGAAATTATTTTTTAATAACTATAAACTTTGATCAATAAATTTACAATAAAAGTTTTATCTTAAAAAATGTGATCAAAACGTCATAATATTTACAAGATAAATTTTTCGGGCAAAATTTTTAATCTTTAGATCATGAAATTGACATCACCAAAATGTTTTGATTTTTGTTTGATTAATCATTTTCTGTTCCTTTTTTAATCAAAATTTACAATTAATACGAGATCATAAATTTAAATAAAGTGTTATAAATTTCGAAAAAAATGAAAAATAAACTAATGGATGAAAAATTTGTCGTTCGCTCTCTTTCCGAATTTTCGTTACCACTACAAGATTAATGACGTTAGTTTCAGATGCCAAATACATTCAAGCTGATTCAACTTACAAGTTGATTTGGAATAATTTTCCTCTTCAAGTTGTAGGGTTTACTGATGCCGATAATTCATTCCACCCAATTGGTTTAGGTATAACCACATACGAGGACAGATGACAGAGAGAAGACAGAGAGGTAGACCTAAGAAAAATGCTATATAGTTATTTCATTATCGTCTCAATTTTACTCAAAAATTTCTTTTTACTTTGTTTATAAATTTCTTTATTATTTTACTTTTTTCAAAATATAAATTTTTTTATTTTACTCAAATAGTTCTTTACTTGCTTAATAAAATTATTATTGAAATTTTATTTTTTTATTTCATTTAAAAACAAATAAATATTAAAATAAAAATTGTTATCGTTTAAGAAATTTCGTTACTCTTATTTAGTAATTTTAGAGGCCAAAAATAATTAATAAATGAGTCCAAAGTAGTAATTATATATCCCATAATTAATTAACTATTGAGTCCAAAATAATTATGAGCCCATTTAAGTTATTCCTAAATATAATACCCTCCAATATTAGGTACCAAAAGGCCTACAATAAACTTAAACTACTAACAGTTTTAAATCGACTCCTTGAGTTGAGTGAGAGATATGTCAGGGCAGGATTGAGTCATTCTGTTGCACTGGTCGTCAGACTGGTGGAAGAGAGAGAAGGTTTCGAATCAAGATATATCGAATATCCAACTCCATTGTGTAATTGCTACCCAAGAATTTTTTCTATTTTTTTTCCGGAACTATCAAATATTAACATGTCTAACCTCTAGCTATTTCAACATATCGTTTTTGATTTTCTTTTTATTACTTAGACTTATTTATCTTTTTTTTTATTTTATTTTTTTATCTTATTTAACTTTATTTTAATTAGAATTTTTTTATATTTTTTTATTATATTAAAGATTCTAACCTCGTGTCAATAGAATATCATTCTGTTGATTATGACAGGAGGTTTGAATTTTTAAACAACTACTTAATACAATATAAAAATGAAAAATATTTGCTCTATGTTTGTATCATTCGTTTTTTTCAATTAATGAGTCTTGTTTAGTCTTGTTTAGTTTTAAAAAATTAAAAAAATATAAAAAAGAATTTTTTTATAATAATTTTAGCATTGAATGCTCAACATATACAGATAAGTTTTTTCAAATAGGAGAATTTTTTGAAATGTTCAAATTCATGCCCATCAAATCGGAATGGATCAGTCGTCCCTGTATCAGTTAGCACAGATAATGGTCTAGTAATAATCCCAACATATGATCTAACAGAATTTGATTGAATTTTTTATTCTAAATATTTAATTTTTGAATTTTTCATTTTTCATAACTTTTTTATAAATAAACGCGATCAAACTTCATGATTTTAAACATTTTTTCAGTAAATTAAAATAAAATATATATTTACAAAAAAACTAGTAAAATTCATAATTTTTTAAATTTGTTATTTTTTTATTCAATTTGTGGTAAATTTTATTAAATTGTTTATTGAAAAATATTAAGAGTCACAAAATAAAATTGGTCTGTTGTCTATTTTCTAAGAATCCCAATAGAGACCTGTATGATGTGTGTAAATACGCTCTGAATCTCCTGAAATTACAAGATGAACAAGTTGGATTCTTTTAATCCGATTAATATGGAACGATTCTCATTTTAATAACAAGAACATTCCCCAGAGCAAAAGATTTAATTATTCTAAAATGATTTATTGTTAGAGAAGCATTAGCCAAATGAATCTTAATTCTATTTTTGAAAAATAAATCGTCACAAAATAATTAAACCGGTGTATTTTTATTTTTGAATTTTAAAGCTTGCTTGAATACTATGATGGTTGGTATAAAAATATTTAGGGATATGAGGTAATTTATTTTCAATTATGTTGGCATCCAAAATTTTTAAGAAAAGTCTAATAAATTTCTAATCCATTGAATTTTATCGGAATTATAGAGTGCCCAACTAGAGAATAGAAAAAAAAACTTCCATTGAGTTAAAAATATTATTAGATAGGCAAAATTTTATTTTAAATTCTGGACTTTTAAATAAAATCGATTGTCCTAATCAAAATGTAATACTTCCAGATCATCAAAAAATGATGACTAAGTAATTGGTAGTCCGAAACCTTGAAAATTGATAGTTTAATTATTAAATTAATTTTTTAAGCGATTCACTCAAAATTTAAGAATTTAAAAATCTGAAAATATGAGATTAATAAAAGATTTAAAAAAATTAAAATGTTCGATTAATTAGCTTTTAAAAATAAAGATTTGATAACAAAAAGCTAGAATTTCTTTTTTTCCAAATTGAATTTAAATCTTTTAAATTAAAAATGTTTTTCAAATTATAAAATAAAATAAAATTTAATTTAATTTTACATTATTGAAAAATGATATCATATTAAATTAAAAAATCAATTAAAAAAAATTTCATCATTTAAATTATTCAGATGATTCCTCTTTAGATAAATTTAAATGTAACAAATTTTTTAATTTTTTTTATTAAATCTGAATGATGTTCTTGGTAAAAATTTCATATTTCTTTAATTTAATTTTTTATTCTTCATTTCAATCAAAAATAAAATTTATATCTCCTGCTAATTAATACCATTGAAAAATTTTTCGAACCTAATTTATGATGTATCTTTGAATATTTGAATCTAGCTTATCCAATATCAAAATAAATCTTAGGCTTCAAAGCTTGTTTTTTTCTTGTTTTTTAATTTAATTTTAAACAATCTTCTCATCTTAAAAACTAAAATAAAAACATATTTTTTTTAGAATAAAAAAATTTATTTGTTCAGTTAAAAAGTCAAATTTAGAAAAAAAAGTTAATTTAAATACAAAAAAAAATAATAAAAAAAACATTTATCCGATTCAAATAAAATTCAAATAATATCAAAATAGTGCTGAAGCTTAAGTTCTATTTTCCAATAAAAACATGTCTATGCTCATTTTTAAGCGGCTTGCCAATTGATCTTATCTTGTCAAGCTTGTCGAGAAAATTCAAATTTTCAAATTTTGAGCTAACTATTTCTCTTATTTTACGCATTTTTTCCGAATCAGCCTCATTTTTTCCATCCATGTTTTTATTTTCCAAAACAAATATTAATAGTTGAATCAATTTGTGTCTAAATCGCTCTTGATCCTCTAAACTATTGTCCATGGGAAAATTTTCGTCAACCAGAGCTTGAACTTCGCCCAAGTTTCTCTTGTCAATCGGGTCAGCAATCTCATTAAAGTCGCGTTGCTCAAATGTTGGAAAACAATTAATTAAATTGAAGAGACCCACAACACAAGTCAAAATCATTGGAACCGATGTCATTTTTAATTAATATAGCTTTTATCTCTAAAAATTTAAAAAAATGCCTTTAAATTTAAAATAATAAATTTGAAAATATTGTTTTGGTATTTATATTAATTTGTGACTCCGCAAAATCTTTGCTTTTAATATCGAATTTTATTTTCTTAAATGTTTAGCCATCAAAAATTCAATATTCATTTATTATTTAGCATTAATTAAAAATTTAAATATTAAATGACAATGTATCTTAAAATTTTGAAAGATCATTGTCAATACACTACCGCTAACGCATTGCTATATTTTTGGCCACTGAATTTTTATTCTTTGATATTAAATCATTTTAAATAAACATTTTTTATAAAACCTCCACCAAAAGTGACATATCCACCCGCACATGTCTAAAACTGGATTGAAAAAAACAACAAATTTAAATTTAATTCATTTAATGAAAACATTTCGGATCTTAAATGAGTTGATTTTTATTGATGATAATAGAAAGTTGTCTTGGAAAAATCACAATCTTCCCCAAAATTCAAATCTATCAAGTTTAAAATTGACAGATCATTATATAAAATTATAAAGAAAAAATTTAATTTCAGATAAAATTTGATAGTCACAAATGAAACAAAGACTTCCACAAATAATTTTATACAAGACCGAAAATATCAAATTTTAGAATAACTCCTGGGACAAAATAAATTGGTATTTGTTTGCGGTAAAAGCAAAAAAATTAAAAAAAAAAGTTAATTTTTTTTCTATTTTTATTCAATAAAGTTTACACATAAAAATTCCATTAAAGTTTTTAAGTTTGTTCCTGTATTTATCAATGTCTATTTGCCGATGAAAATTCTCTTGATGTCTCCACGCTTGCCAATGAAGATGCGGTGTATCCCATTTCTTTTTGAAAAAACATCGTTTAGTCCCGGTGAAAAACTTCTAAAATTTGGCTTATCACTGAAAAATCTTGGCAAAAACCTCTTGCCGATGAATATGCGCCTTGGAGCTGACTTTTTCATCAAATAGCTGTCATCGTCCTCGTACATTAATGAGCTATCATCGCCTGAATAATTTTCATTTTCAGCTAAAAATTGCGCCAGTTCGTCACCGCTAAAATCGATCTGATCGTTTGATTTTGGCACCGCAGCATTCGACTCTTCACTGGATGATATTGGACTGCTAAGTATGCCATTTACCAACAATAGAACCAAACTAAAAATCAAAATCCTCTTGCTAGCCATTATTGAATAAAAATTTCCACTTTTTTTTTTAATTTCTAAATAAAATAACTAAAAAAAATTAAATTCAAAAGTTTTATATAGCAGTGAAATTTAAGTGGGTGAACACTTATTATTATAACAATTATTAAATATTAATTCTGGTTCTAATTAAAACCATGCCGAAATAGAAAAGTTTTGATTGAAATTTTTTCAATTTTTTGAAATTTAATCATTTTGATTTGAAAAAACGTGTTTGTTTAGGGATAATTAGGTAATCGAATATAAAGTTTGATAAAATTGATTGAAATTAATTTCGTAGTTTTCAGAATTAATTACTGAGAAGTATTCTTTTCAAATTCGGATTTATTTTTTCACATTCAAAACTTAAATTATTTATACTTTAATAAAAAAAAATAGAATAATAATTAATTTTCAGAATTTCATAAATTTTCATAAATGCTGAAAAGGATTAAAATAATCCTTTGGTATAAATCTAAAAAAATAAAATTGAAAACAATTTATGGTTCAGAACTAAACAAAAGCCTAATTAAAACATAATTATCAGGCACAAACTAAACGCCTAATTTTTGTTTAAACTTATTTATTTACTTCATTTTTAGCTTAATTGAAGTTTAGTAAAAAAAAATTTAAAATAATAAAAAAGAGGAATTTATCAAATTTTTAAATAGTATATATTAATGAATAGGCTATTTTTTAAAGTTAATTAATAACTATGCAGCTCAATTTTTTAAAAGACATAAAATTTAAAAATTCTTAAAACGTTTAAGGACCCTTTTTTTTAGGCATCATTTTCATTTTAATAATAGCTTTTTTTATTAATTGGTATCAGACTTAGATATCAAAAAAAAGAAAAGAAAATTTATTTTTTGAAATATTTTAAAGTTTAATTAAATATTTAAAAAAAAACGCATTAAATATATGCTTTAACTCAGTATCTGCGGTATTATAGTTTCGAAAAGAGAATAAGGCTTGAAAGATTTTATCTTTTTCTCTCACCTTTTTTTTTATTTCGATTTCTTCAGCGTCTCATAAAGAATCATCAATATTATCTATTATTTTTGAATGAAGGTTTGTTGGCTTTAAATATTCGAAACTTGATGATGATTCTGTCATTAATAAGTAAAATATGAATTTTTATATTAAAGTATTCTTTCTCTTTATAATTAGTGAATTTTATTTTTTTGATACCAACTTTCAATTAAATTTCAAAATCTAAATCTAAATTCATACCTTGCAATAACTCTACACACAAATTGTGCATTTTTATGTTAACTCTTAAATTTGTGCAAGTTTCAGGAAGAGTTATTATTTTGAAAAAAAGCTATTAGATTCAAAAAATTTGTTTTAGACTTGATTACTCTCTTTTTCATTCTCCCGATAATAATCTCCTTCAGATAACATTAAAAAAGTTCAATAATTAAAAATAAAACTAAAATTCTATTTAAAAAAGGCTTTGGAATTAGTTTAAACAGGTAAAATAAACTTGATTTTGTATTTTTTAAGATATACTACAGCAATACATGAATAATAAAATGAAAGTTAATGAGTGTTTTAAATTTTTTCGTAAAAATTGTCCACCTAATTTTAAAAAAGTTTAAGGTAATATTAAAAAAATTAAGCAAAATGACAAAATTTATGAGATGGAGGGAATTGAGTATAAACAAAGTAATTCATTTGATAAATACTGTGCACACATTCTTTGTATTAATATAAGATTTGAAAACACACAATTTTTTATTTTTAGCATTTTTAATTCATTAAATTGAGTACTTTCTTTTAAACTTTTCCCGGATATCTAAAGGAAATGTGGAAAATTTATTCTAAGGGGTGATCTCAATGCAAATGGATCACATACTTCAGATAAAATTAAGTTAAGTCTTCGAATTTACTTAGATCTTCAAATCAAGAATTAAGTTTTCTTACTAATATCGATGAGCTAAATGAAAAATCTCAAAAAATATTATTAATACTACTCAAAAAAGTGTTCCCATAAAATCTTAGAAATCTATTGTTCACCAAATCCTATTTTGGTTCACCATTTCGTGAACAAAAAATTGGGTGAACTAATAGTTCACTAAATCCGAGAACAAGATTTGTTCCCTTAATAGTGAGCCATGGTTCACCTAACCGACTAACCCGATATCAAAGTAAAGTAAAAGTTTAAGTTATAGAAAAAAAAATCTTAATTAGACCATCCAACTTCTTTTTAAATTAATTTTAAAAAAAATCTATAATTCACCTTTGTTATTAAAAAATTTTTCTAAGTTTTTTCTAAGATTTATTAAGACAAACTAAAATTTATTTTCTTTATTTCTCTGATGAAAAATCAACAATTCAATTAGGTTTTTTTGATTTAATTATTTATTTTAATCTTTCATTAAAAAGTTATAAATTTTTTTTATATCAAAGTGATCGATTTTGAATCGGTCATTTAGTAGATAGAAGTGTGCAAACAAAAAATGATTCTGAACTCACAAAAATATGCTCTGAAGACGCTGAAGAATACCAAAATTCTTTGAAACTTAACAAAACACACTGTCAAATGGATCAACAGCTTATTTTATCCAAATTCTATTCTTTTCTAATTTAATTCTTTTCCAGTCTAAATCTGGTAAACAAATAAGGCTTAGGAATGATTTATAAGGGAATGTATTTTTTTAAAGACTTTTAAGAGTTTTCATAAATATTTTTATTATTGAAAATTAATTGAAAATTTGAAAATATAGCTAACTTCTTTCCATTCTTCTTTAAATTAAAATTTAAAAAACTGAATTTAAAATAACTTTGAACAATTACCTTGAGCAAAATCGAAAGTTAACTTTAAAAATTTTGTCAATTTTTGTAAAAACTTAAGTGATTCAAAATTGTTTATAAATTGTTTCAAATAAGAAAATTAAAATTTTTTCTGCTAATCTTAATCATTCTTGTTTTCGATCAATGACTCGCAATTAATCTGTCCGATGTATGTTGAATTGCTGCAAGAACTATAAGATGCTGTTCACATATTGTCAGCTTTATTTGTTAGGAGGTCTTTGAAAAAAGTATAAACAATAGTAATAAAAAAGACTCATAATGAATAGATTATTAAGATTGGGAGAAAAAAAGTGAAATTTGGTTATTTTAAAATAAATTAAAATTTAATGGAATTTTTTAATTAACTCAAATCTTTTCCTCAAAGTTTCGTAGATCTTGAATCTACAGTTTTTAATGAGCTTTAACAATCTGAGCTGATCTTGGTGTTAAAGTAATGGGAAGACATCCAAACTTATTTTTATAGTAAAAAAAAAACATTTTTTCAAATTATTGCCTAAAACTTAAGTTAAATAATATTATTAAATTGTAGCTTAAAGTCTTAGCTATCTAAAGAGTAGACGACTATTATAAAAAGTCATTGCAATCGTAAGTTATAAGCAATTGAAGACAATCAGCTTTTTTGAATTATTTATCATTCAAATCCTTCTGCCAAAAGAAGATAAAATTTAGAATTCTTAATTTTGGATATTCTTTGCTATAGAATTTGAATATTATATTAGTTTAAAAAAATAGAAATTTCTAAATTATTTTCAATTTTCATGTCCAAAATGCCATTTTATTCTTTTAATCTCCCAATTTATTTTTAATCAATTTTTATTAATTCAAAAAAATTTCAATTTATTTAACGATATTTAAGCTATTTAGTAGTTATTGCTGCGACATCCTATCAAGTAGAATGTCTGAGCCGATCACTGCTTTGTGGTACTTCTGGTACTCTAGCAGATTATTTACTCTATAACAAAATAAAAATAAGTTGAATCAGTTGCTATAAATTATTTGAGAATGAGAAAATCTTATCACAAAAGATTTTTCTTATTTTTCGATTTAACTATTTTATTTGAAACAATGTCTGAATTTTTTCCGGAAAATATTAATTGATAGTATATAAAAAGATGAATTTTCTAGATAAAAAAGATTAATTATACTAGATAATTAATTAAAAATAAGATAATAATATTAATGAATATATGATTTTATTAACCACCAGAAAAAAAAAATTTATTACACTAGAAAAAAAAATTAAATTGTAGATAATTAAATTAAAAGGTAGATAAATGACTACTCAATCTCTTAAATATTCGAAAAGATATTTATTTTGAATACTACAAATTTTTTTACCAAAATTAAATGCAATGTTTATTTTGGTTGTATAAGTATTATGTTCGGAAGACTACCTGTTTAAATTTGCAACCATCTGAGTGAATCTAGTGACGAAGATACTTATGAGTTCTATTTGGATATTCCAGTCAACAAGCAAATTGAAACTCAATTAATAATACCACTGAAATTCAGGTTGAGCTAGAGCTAGAAGATAGTGATCAAATAGTTGCTACTGAAGCACCAACAAAAAAGGGCCGCGATAGACCACCAAAAACGGTGTCAACAAAAAAAAGAAAATTATGAGTATCTAATTAACTTTTTATATTCAAATTTAGCTTATTGTATAATGATTAATATTTTTATATATTTGTTTCATAAAAAATATAGTTTATTATACTTTTGTCTATTAATTAATAAAATTATTATATTCGATTTGATCTTTATTAGCTAATTTTTTTTTATCTAGTAAAATTCATCTCTTTAGCTAGTTGAGCTAATCCTATGCCAATTTTTTCTACTTTAAAATGGTTTTTTTAGATTTTTTCCAAAAACTCAATTTGAGCCTTGCGTTAACAACAAAGATTTAAACTTTTATAAATAATAATATTTTTTAAAAATTTATTATTAATTGTTATTTTTTTTTTCAACAACTAAACTCAAAACCTAGATTTAATAAATGCTGCTTTTTAATATTTAATCTTGAGAAATTCTGAATCCTCCAAATCTATGTTTAGTTTTCTTATACGGATACAGCGCTTATTTTAGATTAATTAGAATTTTTTAAGAAAAAATGTCACCAAACCTCTGAAAAATTTTGAAAAAACTTTAAAAAATATTTGAAAATTTTTCTGAAAAAGTTTTTGACTGTGTCAGAGCTTTTACATCAAAAAAAATTTTTATATTTTGCTTGGTATTTTTTCTTCAAAATTAGCAATAAAAACAAAAAATTTCGAAAAATAAATTTAAAAATCAATATCTAATAATTTCGAAAAGACATTATTTCAATACTTAAAAATTCTCATATAAATAAAAATGTTCTGATTTTTGCATTAAATTCAATTTTTGTTTCACAATTTATCATGTCTGGATTTGCTGGATTAATTCTAATTCATTGTTGCTCAGTTCATTAGGCTCAAAAAGAGTGAAAAAATAAATCCGAAAATTTGAAAACAATTTGAATCAATAAAATTTCGAATAATTTAAATAATTTTTTTATTCTATATAAAAAGTATACTTTAAAAATGCGGTAAATTCAAAATTTGCATAAAAAACCTTTTAGACCTATTGATCCATTTTCATTTTAAAAACACGCAATCCGGACTAAACCGAACTTTTCTTTTCAAAAAAATAGGACTTGAACAACAGAACTAAAGTTTTTTTTCGTCTACCTATTTGTATGTTTTTGGTTTCCAATTTGTTTAATTAGGCTCAATCAAAAGGAAAAATAGGAAATTACAAATTTATACACTAATAAGATTTTATGCTCTGTTTTAATAAATTAATAGAGAGATTCGTGATAAAATTTCCTCTCAACGAAATCCTTAAACTCACTCTCTCGACAAAACGTAATCTCAACTAATTAGGAATGAAAAAATTTAGTCATTTGAGGGACAAAATAAATCACAAACAAAAGAGCTGAAAATTTACAAGGCTTCAAAAAATTTGAAAATTCTGATGAATTTTAGACGATAATAAATATCTGCCTGGAACTCTTTATCAACTTTTTTTTAAAATAAATAATTTAAAAATTTCTTACCAAGATTTTGTTCTAACGTTTGTTATCTTTTGAAAATTTGAAGTTTGTGTATTTGTTGGCTGCGTTTTATTTGTTCATTTAATTTTTAATTCTGAAAAAATAAAATATTTTGAATAAATATTTGTTATTTCAATTAATATTCAACAAAGCTTATTAATTATTTAGTTTTTTTCAATTTTAGATTGATCACAAAAAAAACAAATTTAAAAAAAAATTCTGAATTTTATGTAAACATTGATTGACATAATTGTCGTTTTGTGTCATTCAATTCTTTTTGAGCAGAGTTCAATTTTTTTTTATTTTTACAATTTTGATCTTTTTTTTTAAAGTTAAAAAAAAAGAAAATATATTTAGATCCTCTTGAGCAAAAAGATGAATAAATAATTGCAAAAATTATGTTCCTATTCGAGTTAATTGTCTTAAACGCCTTTTTTGTTTTCATTTAATTTTCAACACCAGTAATTTTTTCGAAACTCATTGACGATTTATTCAAATGAATTCAATCTGTCTATTCAAGCACTAAAAAAACTCATATCATCCAAGTAATTGTTAAAAAAATTTACAAATAAACAAAGATTAAATTTATTCTCTAAAAAAATTAATTATTATTCTTTGAAATTCTTATTTAAACTTAAGATTTTTATTTTTTATTTAAAATAAATGTATTGCTTATTATTCAATTAAAAGTTTTTAATGGATTTTTGAATTAATAAACAAATGTCTCAGTCTGTTTTGCAAAAATAATTCTATCATTTTCAAGATTAGTCTGAGAGAGGGTGTAAAAAATTTTAAACTTTGTTTTTGGAATAAAATTAGTTTTATTTATACTTTTATTTACATTTGTAATTATTAAGAGAAAAATAAATCAAAAGAAAAAGACAATTTTGAATTGAAAAAAAAAACAACACTTAATTAATAAAAATATTTAGATGAAAATAATTGTTTATATGATTCGTACAATTTTTTTCAATACTTTAGACCAATTTTTCCACAATAAGTAAAGAAAAATTTAAATTTTAATGATGAAAATTTATTCATTTCTTTTACAATTTCTAAATTAATTATGAAATTGTGTTTTACAATTAAACATAAAAAAAATTAAAATTAAATTTCGTAAAAAAAACTTGAATTTTCAAACAAAGTCCAAATGCAAAAATGAATTTTCTGAATTTCGATTAGAAAAAAGATTTCAGAATTTCCATTGATTTCACTTTCTAAAAATTCTTAAAAGATTTATAAATTATCTTTTTTTAAATTTTAGTTTTTGAGCTGTAAGTCAATATTTTTTTCGCATTACGTCTCTATTAGCTGACAAATTCTTTTAAGCCTACTAAAAACACAAAAGGAAATAATTAAATATTGTGTGAATTAAATAATGGTGAATATTTTTGCCGTGATAAATTTTTATGCTTTCAGAATTAATTCATTTTATAGGTATTGATGGAAGTAAATCTTTTGAAAAAATTCAAAAATCCAAAATAAAACACCTTACTTCTTTGAAAATTTTTTTTTTTTAAATTTAAAGGTATTGAAAATAAAGACAACTAAAAATATTAAGCATTTAATAATTTAAACTAATTAAAATGCTATTTAAATTAGTTTAAATTAAAAAATCAATGGCTTTATAAAAGATTTTGTCATTTTTTAAAATTTTTTTTAGGTGACGTTTTTTTAGGTACCAGGCAGCTGGGAAAAGTGTTTGGCGTCTCTTTATGCACCGTAATAATTACAAAATTTATTTATTAGCAAAATATTTGAGCCTCATATGCGATCAAATAAAATTCATGAATTATAAATTACCAAAATAATATCAGATGATTGAATTAAATTTTTTCAACTATCTAGAAAATTCTAATTTTAACAAGTCGTTTATTTTAAAGTAAATAAAGACTAACAGCTAGCTGAAAAGTAAAGATTTGTTTTGGATTTGTAGCGTGGATCATTCAAAATTTTTTGTTTATTCTCTATTCAAATTTAAAATTTTTATTGACAAGAGAAAAATACAAAAAATTAAAATTTCATATAAAAACAAATACTTTGCTCTGATGCTAATCTTTAGATGAGATGCAATATTTTTAATGTTATTTGCTGTATTTTTTCGTTTTTTATTACAATTTTGAAAAATCATGAAAAAAGTACAATGCTAAAAATTTTTTATTAAAAATAAATGAGAGTTACTTTTGTAATAATACTACATTGAAATTAAATAGATTACATCAAACATAGAATATTTAGTTTCTATTGCTTTAAAAAAAAATAAAGTAAATGATCTACTGATCACGCTTGAATAAATTTCAAACTTTACTAAAAATTTTTTTTTTTTTTAAAGTTTATTAATTAATTAAAATGGCTTCGTTAATAAACTTTAAAAAAAAAAAAAAATTGGCAATCTTTATTTTATATATTGATCATTAAAATTTAAAAATTTTTTCATCAACTTTTCTTGACAAAAAGATGTCGCATTAATATTACAATCTAAATTAGGATTCGAATAGTGCTTCAGTTTTGAAATTTTTTTTATATAATCATTCTTACGCTTACTTAGCTTAAGAACTGAAGTATATAAAACTTTGAATGTCTTGAATGCTATAAATCTTACTGCAAAAAATTTGGTACAGTAATGAATTTGAAGCAAAGAAAAAGATCTACCAATGCCAAGAATACCATTATTTCATGGCGATGTAGTTCTTGTGGAACATTTAAATCAATCTTTGAAGACTCGTTTTTTTCATTGTTTAAAAAGCCGCTTCGTGTAATTTTGGCTGTCATTCGATTGCTGGGCTTCCTATGCAAAAATCATGCGATGGACTGCAATTAAAAAGATTATTCTTA
The DNA here is from genome assembly GCA_016802215.1 of Brachionus paranguensis. Classification (NCBI taxonomy): domain Eukaryota; kingdom Metazoa; phylum Rotifera; class Eurotatoria; order Ploima; family Brachionidae; genus Brachionus; species Brachionus paranguensis. The sequence goes on along the minus strand of JAESIX010000008.1, from coordinate 1,094,038 downwards.
TAACCTAGTTTTGGACTTTAGCTTTTTATTATTTTATTATAAATATTTCCTTTTTATTTTAATTAAAATGGCGAAAGTCAATTTAAAAACATAGGACTGTAAATTTTATAATGCTTTTATAATGCGGATAGATGAGTTCCATTTTTGAACTTAAGTATTTTTTACTAAATAAGTCATGAAATGTTTCAAGATAATATAGTCTTTATATAAAAATTTAAAAGGCCTTAGAAATATTTAAAAAAGTCATTATCTATAATCATTATCAAAAAGCGAAAAAAAACCTGGTTTAAATAAAATAATGGAAGATTTTTTTTCAAGAAAAAAAATGTTTAATAAAAATCAAATAGACCTTATAGCGGAATGACTTGTGTGTTTGCGATGCAAGCAGAGGATCGAGGGTTCGAAATCCTCCGAGTGTGGAAAAATCTTCAAAATATCTTTGCAGTACGAGACGAATGTTTAGACCCCTTTCATAATTTAAAAAAAGGGGAACTGGTTTCGACTGGGTAATAATGGTAATAAAGAATATTAATTAAAATAATCATAAATTTTCTTTTAAAAACATTTAATATCTGAGAAATTAAATTTTAGAGCATTGTGATTATTTTTTTTTTTCTAATAATTATTATAATCAATTTAGGAAGGAAGTAAATTAGATAAAATGTTTATCTTTTTTAAAGAAAGTTATTTTCTTATATGCATAAAAACAAAATATCCTATGTTCTCTTTAATCTATTTAATTTCAATGTAATAAGATTGTAAATGTTACCCTCATTTATTTATTTTTTTAAATAAATTTTTAGCATCGCACTTTTTTTATGTTTTTCAATAGATTGTATGAAAATTTTCATACAATCACAATCAAAGACGAAAAAATACGCCATTTATTAATTCAATTACAAAAGTTGACACTTGAATCATCAAAACTATCTATACAATATAAATCTCAAAAATTAATAATAATGTTTTTTAATTTTGAGTCTAAATAGTAATTTGTAAAGTTGTATTTTTATTGAGTTCTTTTTTTTTTTTTTGTAATAAATTTTCGATACTTTTCGTCAAAATCTCGAAAATCAAAAATTATCGAGACTCGATTTTATGTTTCCCGAACGAGTCTCGATAATCGAGTTTTCACTGAAATCATTACTGGAACTTAATTTTTTTATTGCTTTTAGCCCAATTGTCCCTTACCTTCTTCATTAATTTTTCTCATTGCATCATCTTTACACATAGACTGTTCTTCAAACTCCCAATTTCTTCTTTTTTGTTTAAGCTGAGCTGTTGAGTTGTTTAAGATGTTGATTGTCATGAATCACCATTATCATGAAATATAGTTTGGAACTGTATTTTCAGCCATTAGTTTTGGTCTAATTTCAATTTGATTTTAGATTCATTTTAGTTATTATAATTAAATAAATATTTTTTATTTTTATTTATTTTAATTATCCTTTAATTTTTTATAGATCAAGCGACATACTAATTCCGGGCATTAAAAGAATTATTTAAAATAAAAGAAATTTTAAAAATTTTTTATATCCGAGGAATAAATGAGAAATTTTTTTTTCAACAAGTAACTAATAAAATAATCATCGAATACTAACCATCTAATTAGTTTGCTGACCAAAAAAAAATACTGACCCATTAAATAGGAACCTTTTTCAAATATTTTTTCTTTTTTCTTAAGTCAATGACTTGAAATTTTTTTTTTAAAGTCTAAGAATAAAAGCCAATTTTTCAGCAAAAAAAAGGTTAATTGTCTCCTTTTAAAGTTAAACTTGCATTGCATTATTTATGAATTAATCATAAAATAAATATCAAAAATTGAAAGAAAATAAGAATTTTGTTAAAAATTCGTATTTTTAATTTTTTAAATAATTTTGGACCCCATTAAAAAGTATTCTAATCAACTGTGCAATTACTTTGCAGAGTTTTTGCAGACATAAATTTTCGGATTAAGCAAATTTGCTTAAAATTAAGCATTTTACAGGACTAAATTATCTATTTGGATTTGTTATATGGGCGCACATTTTTTTTTTAACGCACATCTTTCTAACGCACTTAAATGTGCGCTAACGAGATAAAAATATTTAAAAAAAAATTTTAACGCACATTTAAATGTAAACTCAAAAAAAATTGAATCGAAAAAATTATGTGTTTAAATATTTATTAAAATAAATGAAAGTTTATAAAGTGTAAAATTAATAAGTTTTTTTTTAAATAGTTAAATAAAGATTACAAAAGTTTGAAATAATAATTTATTAATTAATCTCTTATTAAGGCTTTTTTAGCTTTTTTTTAAGCCCCCTTTTTAGGCTTGTTTACAAAATTATCGTTATTTAGCAACGAGTTTAAACCTAATAAATGCCCACAAATCGCATCTTTTCTAAAATATTTGCAGTTACACATTTTATCCGTGATATTTATTAAAAATTCTTCATTATCAGAAAACTTATAAATACTTTTACCTACTTTAGTCCTTGAATTCATTTTTTTAAAATTTTAAATAAATAAATTTTTTTCAAATGTTCGTTTAAATAAAATTTATGTGCGTTTAAAAATTTTATATAATGTAAGTACATGTGCGTTGAAATTATTTCAAAAATGTGCGGTAGCAAGTTTTTAGTGCGTTGTTCAGTAAATGTCTGTTTAAAAAAAAATTTGTGCGACGGAATTTTTTGAATGTGCGTTAAAATTGTGCGGTGGTTAGGCACACCCTTATCTATTTTAGTAAAAAATTCAATTCCAAATTCACAAACTCTTGGGTCAATTGAATATAGTAAAAAAAATTGAAAAAACATTTTAAAAAATTTAGATTGTGTTTTTTATTTTATTGATAAAAGAATGTTAAATCAAATTCAAATTATTTTTGTCCTATTCAACTGTTAATTTAAGTAAAAAAAGTTCAAAATTTAGTTTCGTATATTTTCATTTCACTAACAACTTCTGCCAGTCCATTTTTTTTCTCATCTTCTAAAAATTGACTTTTGTTTCTAACCTCAAGCCAAACATAACTGAATAGTCCCACCACTGAAATTATGATATAGCCATAAATTTTTACATCTGCACAAAAGTAAATAGATAAAACTGAACCCAGTACCAGACCCATTGTTTCAAATATGTTAGCTGCACTGTAGGCTGCCGTATTAGCTGGAAAAAAAATTCCAAAAACAGCCCGCGCTTGAGCCGTTGCCAAAGAATTGGTGAACGCAAAAGCGACTGCCATCAAGAAAATAACATAAGAGGCATCTTTATCCGGTGTCCATGATATCATAAACATGGAATTAATCAATGCGCCCATAAACATCATCACCATAATTGTCTGCATGCCGACATGTTTTATAATTTTGCTCGATATTAGAGAGAATATCGAGGCCATACCTCCATACACAATACTTGTCCATCCAATATAATTAATATTTGTCAAACATGATACAAAACTCTAAATAATTTTTAAAAGTTGTGAAAATTTTGTCAGCTTTTTATTTACTCTGTGATATTCGAACCAAATAAAGGTCAATTCGTAGCCTAAAAAGACAGCTGTCGGCATCAGAAGCCAGATATTTAGACATTTTGACAAATTAAAAAGACTATTAAATTCAACTTTAAATTTTTTAGCTTAAAAAAATTGAAAAAATTAACTTTTTTTTTTAAATATCGTATTTCTTGTTTTTAAGTTCAGCTTTGGCGTCTGTGATTGATACCACAGTTTCCACACATGATAAAATGGGGGTAAAATTAAGAATATTATTAAGAACTTAATTGATCAGTTTGAATGATGAAAATTTTGTTATCAAATTAATAAATTCAAGAAAAGATTCAAGAATATAAATTGATTTATTTTTTTAAAAAAGTTTTTATAATTAAAAATTGAAAGAAAATTCTTACTTAAATCCGGAGGGAGATAAAGAAAACATATGAAATGCGAATCTAAAAAACAACAACATAAACTAAAATTTTTAATTTTTAATATTTGAAAAATTAAAGTAAAACAATAATTGAGAAAAAAAAATTTCCGATTTTTTCGTAAATTTACGTAACTATTAGATTACTATTAATTCAAAATTTCAAATAAATTTAATAAAGCTGACTTTGTAAAAATTTCACATTTTCTTTCAAATATAAATTGGGTGCACTTGTTTGAGAATTTAACTATTCAAGAAATGTATGATGAGTTAATTTTCTATGTAAGCGAAGCTAGTAATCGATTCATTTCAGTGACAGATGGCTCTAAAAAGAAAAGTATCTCAAAACCTTGGATTAAAGATGATCTCAAGATCTTAATCAGAAATAAGAGGAATCTTAGATACAGGAACTGTTCATGTAACTGGAAGGATATGAATCTTTATAAAGATTACAATCGTACCTGTAAATTAGTTTTATCGGAAATTAAAAAAGCCAGACTAACATATGAACAAAATTTAGTGGAATAAGCTAGGAAGAATCCAAAAATATTGTATAAATACTTAAATGATAAACAAGTAATCAAAGAATCAATCAAAGCATTAAAAAAGTCAAATAATGAATTAACGCACGAACCGAAAGAGATATCAAATCTTCTTAATAAATGTTTTCAAGATGTTTTTGTTATTGAACAAGATGGTGAGCTTCCACCTTTTGAAGTTGAATTTAATGAAAACTGGTCAAAATATAGTGACATTAATCCAAATGATATTAGTTATGAAATGGTATTAAAAAAATTACAAGACTTAAATCAAAATAAATCATGTGGTGTAGACAAGTTTCATCCGTCATTGCTTAAAAATTGTGCAGAAGCCTTTACTGTTCCTTTAACTTTGATTTTCAGAGAATCTTTATCCAATAGTCAGCTTCCAATCCAATTCAGATCAGCAAATATTACTCCATTGTTTAAAAAAGGTGATAAATCAATGCCGAGCAATTATCGTCCTGTGTCTTTAACTTCAATTTCGTGCAAAATTACGGAAAGCATAATAAGAATCAAAATGAAAGATTATTTTTTTTTAAGAATAATATTATATCCAAAGAACAGCATGGATTTGTCAAGAAAAAGTTATGTACCACTAATCTTCTGGAAACTCTAGATTTCATCTCAATGAGTCTAGATAAAAGTATCCCTGTTGATGTGATTCTGCTGGATTTTGCGAAAGCATTTGATACTGTTCCGCACAGAAGACTAACAGCTAAATTGAAAGCGTGTGGCTTTGGTGTTCGGACATTGAAGAAAATGGATTGAAGCTTTCTTGAAAAATAGAAGGCAACGAGTTGTTCAAGGGGAAAGTTTTGTGATTTGATCAGTCGCCATGTAAAAAATGTTAAAAACCTAAGAAAATTTAATAAAAATCTAATTTAAAATTATTTCCGTAAAAAGATTGAAATTTAAGTTTAAGTTTTTGCCTCTTTAAAATTCTAAACTTTGATAAAAGTATTATTTTACTTTGTATTTATTTAACTTTTAATTGAGAAAAATGGCGACTGATCAAATCACAAAAATTGTAGTATCTAATAATTTCGATATTAAAAAAACTTAAATTTTTCTTTTTTAACCTTTTTTTACTTTTTTTTTCACTAAAATCAATAAAAATTTACGAAAATTGGTGATTGGTAAAAAAATATAATTTTTTTTATTTTAAATTTCCATTAATTTTGAAAAAAAAAGTAAAAAAAAAATTAACGTATTTAATTAAGAATTTAAATTTAGTATTGGATTTTTTGTTTGAATATTCACAATGCCAAAATTAACCCATGATGTATAATTAAAATATATTTTTTTTTATTTTGGATTAAAATCAATTAAAAAAAATATCCAACTTTTACTCTAAATTCGATAAATTGTAAATTTTTAAAACTTTTTTACTAAATCTCTAAAAAATCTTTTTTTTAAATTGAATTTTAAAAAATTTTACAAAAATAATTTTGTTTTGAAATTGTTCACGCTTGTAAAAATAAATCATTTTATCAGGAAATTTTACATATTAAGCAGCACTAAGTTTAAAATAGTTTAACAAGGATGATAGGATACTTAGCCGTGGCGCTAAAATACTTAATCTTAACTTAATTTTTGAGTTTTGATGCAACATTTAAAAACAAGGAAATACGAAAATTGTCTGAATATTTTTAAAAAAATAAAAATTTAGACTCAAAAAAATTAATAATAAAAAATTACAAATTTTTTCAAAATCTATTTTTCCTCTTTCAATTGGATTCAAATTTTCATCATATTTCAGGTCATCGACAAACAGTAGAGCAATGATGATAGATAGAAAGCAAGCTCCGTTTATAACTCCGCATAGGACGTACACAGATGAAAGAGTTGGATTGGAAGTGGCTTCTGGTAATGGTGTCAATGGACAATTATTTAGACCACAGCTTTGCGAATAGTCATAAGAGGAATTTAGCGGAAGATCTTCAATTTCTAAGATTGTTCCGATCCAAATTGAGCCGAGGATGTAATCTTTTTGATGTTGTTTTTTAATTTCATTTTTTTCAAAAATTTTCAAAATTACTTAGAAAAAATATAGATCCAAATATTCCGAATAAAAGGGTCTGTGCATTGGCAAACGGAACATTCTTTATGTGAGAGTATTTTTTGCTCAAAATTGTAAAATAAATTCCCAAAGTCGGCCATGACAAACTGTTTCCGAAACCAGCAAAAATGGAACCTTATGTTCAAAAAATTTATACCTCTTAATTATTTTTTAAATTCAAAATAAACTATTTAAAATTTTTTTATTTTATTAATAATTTAAATAATATCTTTTTACTAACCTGGTACTAAAGTAGCCCAACTAGGAAACGTATTGGCAACAAAAAACAATAAGTAGCATGTCTCAGCGAGTGCCAAAGTAAATTTGAATCCGATCAGTTCAATGAAAACCTGTGGCCAGACCAGTCCAGTCAAAAATGTAACACCATTAATAATAGCCTGACTTCCATTGCCCAAACTACCGTCTTGGTTCAGAACACCTTTAGAATGTCAGTTTAAATAAAAATGGTGACAAAAAGAAAATTTACTCGCTATCATTGCAATTACATTGAAACAAGCAAATATCAGAATAAAACATATATTGAAGGCAATAAAATTTTTGTAAACTTTTTGCTTTTCACTAAGATTGAAGCACCACATTTTAATTTAGCAAACTAACAAGGTAAAATCGTTCAATATTTTTAAATTTAAAAATTATTTTTGCTTTTTTCCACTAGATTTTCTGAACATAACACCAAAATTTCTAATTGAAAAGTAAAAAAATAAGTCCTGAGATAACCTTTGAGATTTAATGTCAAAAATAGTTTACTTTTCAAAATGGAACCCACAATCGGAGCAAAATTTTTACTCGAAAATAACTTTGTCCAATTTTTAAAGTAATTTTTTGGAATTTATACTCGATTGTGTAGACCATTGTTAGCTAAGAAATAAATTTAATCATGAACAGAAAATTATATAAAATTTTGTTTGAATCACGTTTTATAAAGAATAAAAAAATTGTAAATGATAAAATTATCAGTATTGACTTTAGCCTTGAATCTTTAATAAAAATTAAAGATAATTAAGTACACAACGATCTATTTAATTTACAAAAAATTTGATTAGATTAAATTATTCTATAAGGGTTCAAAAAATTTTCAATTCAGCTTTTTTTGTAATTTGAATAATTCAATAAGTAAGAATCAAATTGGAGACAAGACAAGGAGATCAAAAATTTTAAATTTAAAAATTTAGACTAAAAGTTTATTAAAGGCTATCAAAAGAATTTGACAGTTCAGCTGAAGTGCTCCACCAAAGTTGGTTCAAATAATTAGCCCGATAAGATCTAACATTAAATCTAAAAATAATGTCGACTTTTTGACTTAAAAAGTTTTTTAAAGAAAAAGATAAAATGGACATGATTTAAAAAAAAATGTATGTATTTAATCTCATAAAATGAAAGAAAGTATCACAATTTTTAAGTTAAATTAAAAATTTTCAAAAAAAATATAAAATTAAGATTTTATTAATTTGTTTTATTTTAAATTTTATAACTCGTAAATTAAACATTTTTTGCAAATTTACATCTGATAACTGATTTAATTTTTTGTCCACTTCAATACTTCAATGGGTCGGCCATATGTTTTTCAATTCATAAACAACTTGGGCTACAAATTCTCTTCCTTTATCCATTTGTAAAATGTGCGTGGTCCATTAAAGCTGAATATTTCAACTAAATTCCGAGAAACCTCAGAAGAACACTTAGAGGCTAGTGGACACAACCAAGATACCTTGTTATGATGATCTTTAAGGGTCGATTTAAACAGTCCATGGGGCTTTGTTTTAAAGTCTATTATCACTTTCATCTAGCTTTATCGATTTGTTAATTCCAGCTTCTTCAATTACTTAACAGTATGTCTAGAAAATTTAGAACATTACAAAAAAATAATCAAAAAATTTTTAAAATTTGAAATAAAAATCGATTATCATAATACAAACTATATCATCTAATAGAATATTTTTTTAGCTTTCTTTTGATATATAAATTGTCCAAAAAAAAAACTTCTAACCACTCCAAAACTTTTTTTAAAAATACTTAGATAAAATTCATAAAAAAAAACTAGTCTTTAAAGTTTAGAATATTCATTTTTTACTAAAATTTTACCACACCTTGACAATCCCTGCAAATTTTTTTGTCACACAATGCTTGGAATGTCTTTTTTTATTGTTTACATGCACTTTTTACAACTCATTAATTATTTTTGGCTTTAAAATCGGTGATTTTATTGAGTTGTACCATATCGTTGATTTTCCATAAAAATGGGTAAAAAAAAAGTAACTGAGGCGCAAAGGTGGCAAACAATAGGCCTGTTGAAGAACAAGAAATAGCTGATTTAGTAGGAATTTCGTGTAAATGCGTGTTTAAAACAAAGTGTAATTATGAGAAGACTTTGGTAGCCAAAGAATTATCAAGGTCTGATAGACCTCGAAAGCTTACCAGTGGAGATGAATCGTACATTTTTAGAAAGGTCAGAGTCAATCCTACAAAAAGCTATAGACAACAAGCTCTGACTTTAGTTCTAATTTTCCAAATGTTAGTGTTAATAAAGACACTGTTAGAAAAATGTCATTATGGAAAAATATACAGTCATATACTGCTTTAAAAAAGCCTATTTTGACTGTATTGGACCGGTTGAAAAGGCTCTAAAGGTTCAAAGAACGAAAAAGATGGTCTGTTAAAGACTAAAAGTTATTTTCAGCGATGAATCTAATTTTGAAGTATTAAACAGAAAATCAAGAGTGTTCGTAAAACGTTTCGCAAACGAAAAGTATCACCCCAAGTTTTGTTTACCGAAGTTACAGAATGGTGGAGGTTCGGTTGGAATTTGGGGATGTATTAATCATAGAGGTACTGGTTGTTGCTCTATTTATACAGGCAGAATCAATCAGTTTGTATACATGGACACCCTGGAAAATCAGTTGTTACCATCAGCCGAGATATTTTTTGATCAGAGTCAGCATTGGATTTTTCAGCAAGATGGGGCTAGTTCACAAACTGCTCGTTCCGTTTGAGATTGGTTTCAAGAAAAACAACTATCGGTCTTCCCTTGGTGCCCAAGATCACCTGATCTTAATCCAAAAGAGAATTTATGGTCAATACAAAGATTACATCAGTAGAGCATCTCATTCCAAGTGAAATAGTCAAGAACATGATTGAATTATGCCAAAACGTGTCGCTGAGTGTATTAAAGCTAAGGGTGACCATTTTAAATGTTAAAAAATATTATGTTCTAAATTTTGTAGACATTTTTTTTTTGATAAAAAATAAATCTCTCTTTTTTTTGTGATTTTTTCATTTCGATTTTTTTTTCTATCCTAGTTGTACTTTTCCGATAAAAAAATTTTTTCTGAATAAAATTCAAACAATATAATTATTTTTGTTTTTTTATTTAGCTTCCCAGAAACAAACATTGCATAAAAAAATAAATGTTCTAAATTTTCTAGACATACTGAATAATTAGACAGCAGATACTAAGTTGCTTGTGGTTTTGCATTTGGGTTAGTCTTGGCTTCAATAATTTTTTCCAATTTTTTCTTCCAATTCCGAGTGCTTTTTAAAATTCATGCTTGAGATGAAACTCTTTGACATAATAATAAATCATAAATTATTTTTGCTTAATCTGACTAAACTTAACCAAAATTAAACTAATAGATCAATTTTAGTAAAATAACGATTACATTTAGCTTAAATTTAATTAAAAATTGTATTTTAGTCTAAATTGTCTTTTTCCTCTAATTTTAGATAAACAATTAGTTTAACTTATTTGGCACGACATATGTATATTAAGTGTTGTAAATAAATAGCATTTGAATTTACTTTTGAATAATTAAATTGATTTTTAAATTTAAATTTAAAGAATATTTTTAGTTTTAATTTAAACCCAAAAAATTTGAATTTGAATTATAATTGAACCTATTTTTGAATTTAGAAAATAAATAAAGTTTCTATTTAAAAATTCAAACAGTTGATTGTTTTGATATTTTTTTTATAATTAATTTAAGAGACCAAAAATGAAAAAGGATCATAAATATTAATATGTGTTAACAAATAATTAATTTAAGATATCAAATAATTAATTATATTAATTATTTATTTTGGAGATCATTTAAGTAATTATAGAGATCGATTAAATACCACCCTTTTTTTAATAAGCGTATTTGTTGTAAAAATTAATCAATTGTAAATACTTTAAAAAAATGGAAAGAACTTCAAAGCAACTTATTTTAGCAGTTGGAAACCCTATTAAAGAACGAAGAAACTGACTCAAACCTGAAAATGCAGAGAAGATTTTAGTTTTATCAGAAAATTTGAATTAGACCAACAGTTAACATTTAAATTTAATTCTAAATTTAAATCGTAATGAATCTATTAATTATGACAGAGATTAGAAAGAGAAAATTTATTTTTAAAAAAAATATTCTTTAAATTTTATTTTTATTGCTTAAGATGCTATTAATCATGTAAAAAAGTACAATCTTCAAAAGATTTCTACTATCCGAAAATGAAGTTCAAAAACCATGATTTTTCTTTCAAACGACACTTTTTTTATTAAAAAAATCATTAAATAATATTCAAACAAAAGCATTTTTCCTCAATTTGAAGAAATTCTGTTTAAGAGAAAAAAAATAATAAAAGAAATTTAAAAAACAAAATGCTTAAATTTATTTAGAACTTATTTAGCTTTTTATTTACATCACCTTCATGATGGCAATTGAAACTGAAATAAATAAAATAATTTAAAAAAATTATCTTAAAAATTAAAAAAAAAAGCAGCTAACAAAATTTTTTCTAGCTTGTAAAAAATCGAAATTTTTCCAAAATTTTATTTTTATGATGATCCATCCAAGAGAGTTTTTTTTTTAACCATGCCAAACATAAAACAGATTTGAAAAGAATAAAAAATTTCTAAAATAAATTCAAATATTTCTAAATTTTTCTTTAATTATTCAAACAACAAATTATCTAAATGATTTACATCAGGTCTGGAAAAAAAATTTACAAAATTTTAAATGCTCAACTTGACGTATTATTTTGATCGTGGTTAAAATTTTGAACAAAATTGTTATTTTTGTGGCCAATTTTAAGAGGAGATTCAACAGCCAGATGGTTCAATTCATATGGTCTGATTGGTGGCAACGATATCAGTGCTTTACGCTGCAGATAGTCTTTTCTGCTTCGTGTGTGCAAAGTACTGGCGGCAGACAAAAGAAATGGTTTTGGATCCGGTGGCGGAATCACTTCAGAGACCCGTTTGATGACTGGTGGTAAAATTTTTTGAACAGGAGGAGTAATTGACCCGGAACGTGGCGAATTGGACCGGACCGAGCTGGACCGGGTCTCAGATATCCCCACAAATTCTGACTCATCCACTTTATCAGCTTTGCTATTTTTCCGACTTGACTCCGATTCTTTTGGAAATTTTTTTGGCAATTTTGGCGAGTTCAGTTTCTTGAAAATTTTGGAATCGGACTCTACTTCAGCCCTGGTCTCGTTCTGCTTGTTATTCCTCAAATTGTGCAACTGATAGGTTAAATTGGCTATTTGCAGGCTCTGGCTGTCTAATTGTAACTTGTATTGTTTCAATGCATTCTCTCTGGAGGCCATGTCACTCTCATGTTTTTTTTCCAAAGTGCGCACTCGTTCTTCCAAGGTTTTGATGCTTCTGTTTCGGTCTTCGATCAACTTTTTTTGCTCATTTATCAAATCATCCCTCTTTTTGTACTCAACATTAAATTTTTTAAACTTTTTGTCATACTCCTCTGTGAAAGAATGAGAAAATTAAAAAAAAAATAAATAAATTTATAAAAATAAATTGAAAAAAATAAATTTTAAAAGTTTATTTAACTACCTTTTTCCACTGAAGTGACCGCTTGCAGCGACAGCCTCAGCGCATAGTCTAAATTGAATTTTAGCAAAAAAATTTAAAAGGTTTTAGAAAAAGTGCTTGGGTACCAGCGCATTGCTTCTGGAGCGTTTCGATCTCGCCATGAAGTCCTCTAAGTACTTCGGCGTGAGCTTCTTGCATAAATTGTATTGATTTTTCAGCATTAAGGTATTTGGTTTCCCAAAAGGAGCTCATTTTTCCGCTTCAAGCCCCACTTTCTCAGCTAGACTCACTTTGGACCAAGAACAATTAAATTAGAATGAGTTTTTTTTTTATAATTTACATAATAAATAGACGAAATAAAGACTGGTTAAACAAGTTTAAGCTGAATCTGGTGAAATAATAGCTGAATAAATCGGAAAAAAGGTTCTGTAGAAAAATTCAAAAATATTTTCGATAGTCGTCTAGGAAACGCCTTTAAAAAAATTACCAAGTTTTGCTGATTTATTACTGCAAAATTACTTAATGAATATTTAAATTTATTTAGACGCTTTAATCAGATTTTACTTTGTGACAATAGTGTTCACTAGTCTTTCAATCAATTTTTTTTTAATTTTACTTTTTGGTCTTTGAATAAATTACTGACCCTTCATAAAATAATAGTTTTTATGCAGATTTTTTGATTTTCATTTAAAAAAATTAATTTTAAATTAACAAACTAAATTTGGTTGATTATTATAGCTTGTGTTTTTGAAAGCGAAAGAAATATGAAAGTAAAAAATTATTTTGTGTACCAATTTTGGCTTTATTAAAGTTAATATTTGCAAAAATATAAGTTTATTTTAAACTCAACTTAACCGTAATCTTTTAAGAAAGAAAAGATTAAGTTTATCCAGAGTTGTTTAAAAGTCCAAAATTAAAGTCCAAGTCTTAAAAATAAAAGTCCGGACTTTCCGTCTTTGTAATTGGGCGGCCTCATGCCTAAGTGCGCCGTTCCAATCAGACAAATTTGTCGTCACCGTGCTACTTTTGCCGTTCCCTTGATAAACTTACCGTTCCCATGAAAAACTTTCCGTTCTTTCGAGTTAATTAGGCGTCCCCATTGCTATGTGAGCCGTTTCGATCATAAAATTTGCCAGCATCATGCTACTTTTGCCATTTCAAAAAAGAAAGTTCCCATTGATATATTCTAAAAATGGCAAATACTAAGTCAAAATCAAAATAATTTATTCCGAAATTTTTGATGATTTTTGTTTTTTTAAGGTCTTCAATTACAGGCAAAAACCCTTAAGTATATTCTAAAAAATGCCAAAAATTTTCAAAGTTAATAGTTTTCATGTATTGAACATTTTAAAAGTGTATTTTTAATAGAAACTAATGTTAAGTTAATATTTTGAAAATAAAAAAAAATTTAAAGTCCGGACTTGGACTTTGCTTGAGACTTGTGACTTTTAAAAAACTCTGAGTTTTTCTTGGTTTCATATTTTTTTAATTATTTAATCAGCAAATTTCATTGAGCCTAAAAAAAATTCTAATTTCAGAGCATCAAAAAATTAAATAATTTAATTTTTTAAATTAAAAAAAAAGATTGTATATTATTTTGAATTAATTTTTTAATACTTTTTTCTACTGATAAAATCGAATTAACTTTTGAATGAAATAAATTATTGTTTGCAAAAAATAAATGAAATATTTTTTTTTGGTTTTAAAATTCAATTTTTTAATTTTTGCCGTGTTACGACATTGTTGGATATTCGGCCTTAAAGCACCAGCAGCAACCAGTGAATAGTGCCGAGTAAAAGGTGAGAAAAGACTCATAGTAATTAAAAAACAAGATTGGGTTAAAAAATTAAATTGTGGTGATCATAGATGAGTTCCGATTATTTTATTTTAATTTTTCTTGACTCAAATCAAAGTCTGACTTTGGAGATTTATTTTTCATTTGACACCCAGATTTTTTTAAAATAAATAATATTAAAAAAAAATGTTTTTATCTTTAATGAATATCATTAAAATCGAAATCAAAAAACAAAACAAAAATATTTAATGTCAAAGTTTTGACTTGACTTGAAAAATATAAAAATTAAAGTCCAAGTCTTGACTCTTGCCTCATGACTTCATTGACCAGCTCTGGGCTGAAGATCAGTTTTATTGAGAAGATAATAATTTCATTCAATTCTAATGAAAATTAAACAATTGATGAAGATGAATTTGATGAAAGTAGAGACCCTATAATATTGGTTGCAAAATACTTGTTTTAAATCAGTTTTATTATTATTTATATTCAGAAAAAACGCCAAACTAGGCGATGGAAATTAATTTTAAATACTATTTTTTCTATTTAAAAAAAAGTGGAGTTGAGGGGGATCGATCCCCTGACCTTCCGCATGCAAAGCGGACGCTCTACCACTGAGCTACAACCCCTTAAAATTTAATCTTTTGAAAAATTAATCCAGATTATATTTAAGTGAAGTAAAAAATTTTAATAAATTTTAGTAAAAATTTTAATAAATTTTTTGATTGTGATATTTAATGTAAATGGGGTTGTAGCTCAGTGGTAGAGCGTCCGCTTTGCATGCGGAAGGTCAGGGGATCGATCCCCCTCAACTCCACTTTTTTATAAAAAATAAAAATAATATGTAAAATAAACTTTAAACAAGTATTTAGTATTTTAAGCATTCAATTAAAAAAAATTAAATATCTGTCTGAATTAAACATTTATTTTTACTTTTTTTAATTAAATTATTATTTTGTCACTTGGATTTGTTTATTTTGTCAATCCGAAATTATTAAATAGTCAGATCAACAATTATACTTGTCAGTCAATTAGTTTTCGTCATTTAATTTTAACAGTTTTCATTAAAATTCAAATAGAAAATAGAAAAAAAGTTGATTAATTATTTTAAACCTATAAAATTTCATTAATGTTTAAATAATTTGATATTGAAGGAATAAATGGAATAATTTGAAGTATTTTTGCTTTGGTAAAATTAAATTGATTTAAAAAAAAACTTTTTTCGCATAAAAACATTTTTTGATAAAGAAATTATCTTAAAAATTTTTATATTTTTGTTTTTTGTTTGTAAAATGATTAATTCGGAAAGTGAATCTGATAGCAGTTTTTATTAAAAAAAATGGACACTCAAGCAATTGCTAGATAAAGACAAAGACCAAAAAAGGAAGAAAAAGGCGCCCAGTTTTTTGAGTTGAGAAGTCATTTTAAGATATTTAAATTTTTTTTTGAACAAAAAAAAATATTTTGACATTGATAAAGCTTTTTTGTATTGAAAAAGTATTTTTATCTTAAAAAAATAAGTAAATTTATACAGGTGATGATAAATTAGTGATAAAAAAGTATAGGCCTTAAAACATAGCCTCTTGCTTCTATATAAACCACTAACTTTATGTTATAGCATCGGATTTCATTTAATAAAATTTGAACTAAATTTAAATATTTTATTTATTTCTTAGCTCAATTTCCCTAAAGTCCAAACTCGGAGACTTTACATAATCGCTTCATTTATCAAAGATTTATCTATAAAAAAAATAAATGAGTTCATTTTTTTATCTTTTTTATTTTTTGAAAAAATTAAAAAAAAATTTAAAAATAATCTTGATTAACGTGGTTCTTTAGGTAAAATTCCAAAGGATGGCTACATGCATAATCACTATTTGGGTTGCTAGAATCTATCTTTTCGTCATCGTAAAAACATTTTCCATCAAAGACACAACTTTTTGCCTTTAAAAAAAAATTAAATTAAAATTTAACAACTAAATTAATTACTCTTAAATGGCATTTAATTGAACGGTAAGAAAATGGATCAAGCAACCCGTGCTCATCTATTGTGGTCTTATCTATATTAATCGAACAACTTCTACATTTGTAATGATAAAAAATCAAAAATTTTTGAGATGTCTTTGATGGCGTCTCTTTCCTTTGGTCCGAATTTAAATTTACTTTTATATTTCTTATTGATTTCAGATTGATTTTGACATGAAAGCCTGATACAGTTACCTTATTGAGTGTTAAAGGTCTACTTTGGCTAAATCTTGGCGCCAAAGGCTTCAGACTCAAATAGACATCTGATTTTGGAAGTAAACATTCGTAAATTAGCGTTTTGCGGTATTTTTTTGTCCCCTCTGAAATAATGTACACTCTTGCCGAGCTATTTTTTTTGAATACTGGATCTTTATTTATAAAATTTTCCTCTAGATCTTGAAGTTTTTCGGCAAAAAAATTGTACTTAAAATAATTTTTTATTTAAAAAAGGAAAATAAATAAAAATTTTGTTAAAAAACCTTCAAATAAGATACTTCACAGAACGAAGAATTGGACAAAGTTTGAGCAAGTTCATTAAATGCTGAAACTGCCGAACGTTTTGATTGTTTAAAAGTAAAATAAGCGTAAAAAGTGAAATTAATAGCAGTTAAATTACAGTTACTATTGATATCATCGATAAATTGATTTACTTCACATAATTGAATTTCTTTCAGGGGATCCGAGGGTTTTTTGGCCTCTGATTCTTCAGATTCATTGCACAATATCAAGGATAATGATAGAATAAGCAGGAAAAAGTTAATTAAAAAATAGAATTTTTCATTTTTTTTAAAACAAAAATATATATTCATTGTCCGAGTTTGAATTTTATTTTTAAATTTGAAAAATATTGCTTTGGATTGTTAAATATATATTGTATTAAATTATATGATAGGTTTTAAATATTAAATGTGTTTATTTTTAAGTCTAGAAGTTTGTTTACAATGACTAGAAACTATTCGAATGATTTTTTAGCACAAGGATTACCTTAAGTTTCAAATTTACACCTTTTTGATGATTTTTTCCTTTGTAAATTTTATTAAGAAATTTTTTATTTATTTGCATGTCTATATCGATCATAGACTCTTTTGATAAGATAAATTAGATTAAGAGAAAATAAAAAATAAAGAAAGAAACTATACGGAAACCATAACACAAAGGATTTGAATAAATATTATCGGTATTTTGGAAGAAGCTACTTTTTACCAAAAATCTGTTTAAAAAAAATTAGCTTTCAACCGAATATTTTTTTGCTTTAAAAAATAAATTTTTAGTAAATAATTAGTATTTTATAATTAGTAAATTTTTTTAAAGTCAAATTTTAATTTATTTTTGCACAATAAAACTATTAATTTTATTTATTTTCTATTAATTTTTCGATTATAAAATTTCTAAAATATCAAAATATTTCACTTAAAAAAATGCAAAAATTGGAACAACAATTCACAAAAAATCTAGTAAATTTATGATTTTTAACTTTTGTAAAAATCAAAAACCCAAACAGCAATCAATAAATAAAATTTTAATTTTTTTCAGTATTATGTTCATTTTTTTTTAAATATGAAGTGACAAAATAATAATTTAAATAAAAAAAGTAAAAATAAATGTTTAATTCAAACAGATAGTTAAATTTTTTAATTGAATGCTTAAAATACTAAATACTTGTTTAAAGTTTATTTTACATACTTATACATTACCGTTTTGATTCATGGATTTTTGGTAAATTTACCAAATTTTACGTAAATTTGGATTTTTTGCCAATTTTGTTAAATTTCAGCAACTCTTTTATTTATTTTTTAATCTTCATAATAATAATTATGAAAAATATTACGTAATTTTAAGTAATTAAAAAAAAGTGAAATTTCAAATTGAATTTTTTTCTTAATTTCTCTGCGATTAAAACGGAAAAAAGATGAAAAAAAAGTGTTGAAAGATTTTTCCAACGAAATAAGAGAAAAAAATTTTGAAAAATTTCCTGATGATTCTAACCAGACAATTGAATTTTATCAAGAAAAGGATAAAAATAAATTTATTGAAATAAAATGTAATATTCGATTTTTCTTTGAATGAATTATATAATTCTAAGTTTAAAATTAATTTGAAAAAACTCATTGCTTGGCTGAATGCTACAATCAGTTTTATTAACTGATAGATCACAATAAAAAAATTGATAAGATATTAATAATTTTCAAAAAAAAATTTAAATAAAACTAAAAATATTTTCTTTATTTATCGTAAAATTAAGTAATAATGATAAAACAAAATCAATTTTTCGAAAAATTATGTAATTTAAAAAAAAAAAATTGCTTAAATATAACAAAAGTGGCCAAAGTCCACATTTTTTTTACCCTTTTATAATTCATCTAAAATTTGGTTAAATTTACGTAATTTACGTAATTAAAAATCACTGTGTCAAAGCAATACTGTAGTTGTTTGTCACAAGTACTTTTAAATTTTTTATTCACTAGGCGCTGAAAAGAAGCCATCTGTACCATCAGCCCTGGGTTCCTTATAATAAAAAAATAATAATTCCAAGCCATTATTTACTGCTCTCAAAAATGATTATAAACATTTTCAGATTTTTTCTTCTCTTTTTGAAAAATTTTCGCAAATACTTTTAACTTTCAAGCCTTTCATAATGTTTTTTTAATACAGATGAATAATTTAATGATATTAAAAAAAAATTCTGCAAATTTAAATATTAGAGCATATTTTTTAAATTAAAATTCGAAGATAATATTTTAATTTAGTCATCTTTGCTAAAAACAAGCCATTTTTTGTCGAGTTCATTTAATTTTTAATTCTAATTTTCCTAAAAATCAGTGGCTCAGTTTTTAACGGTTGTTGAATACTTTTTAAGTTTTTTTAAAAATGAAATTAATCACTACAAAATTAATTATTAGTATGATTTAATCATTTAAAACAATTTTCTTTTTATTTAATTAAGTGTTTTAGTAATCGGCATCTTGATCATTTTGGCCACCAATTTTTATTTTTGGAAAAGCGATTATTCAGATATTTTGGCATATTCTCCAAAAAAAATTACAAAAAAATTTCAGGACGAAATTTATGGCCATGACTTCGACTACATTCACAATCCAGGCGTAAAAATTTGCGCAAGAAACCAAAGTAATCTCTTGGTAATAGCCTTTGTCTGTAGTTCGCCAAAGAATTTTTACCAACGAAAATTAATTAGGCAAACATGGGCACAAAAGTCACTTTTCGAAAAGTATTTGAAAGTTGTTTTCTTGCTAGCAGATCCGCAAAACAAAACAATTGATGAAGAAGTAAAGAAAGAATATGAACAATATTCGGACATAGTGCAAGAAAATTTCATAGATTCTTATCGCAATCTTAGCCTAAAGACAATAATGGGATTTAGGTGGGTGACACATTTTTGTCCTAGAGCTAAATATGTGCTCAAAATTGATGACGATGTTGTGGTCAATACAAAAAGTGTCATCAAATATTTATTTAAAAGAGAAGAATCAAATAAAAAAAGTCATGATACTATTATTGGTAGATTTATTAAAAATCCAAAACCAAATAGAACAAAACAATCAAAATTTTATGTTAGCTTCGAAGAATATGAAGAAAATTATTTTCATCCTTATTGCCAAGGTTTATCATATTTGGCTACAAATGGTTTAGTTGCCCAATTGTTTAATGCCTCAAAGTACAAGAAACCATTCATTTTTGAAGATGTTTATGTTGGAATGCTGGCTCATATGGTTGGTGCCAAATTTGAGAGCATTAATCCAAAAATAATCACCAAGCTACCTGTCAAAATGAATAAAAAAACAATCCAAACAAATTTTTTTATTTTAACAAGATCTAATAAAATGTTTCTCATGATTTGGAATTATTTTTATCAAAAAAAATAAAAAATTTTAAAAGTAACTATCTCTGATTTTCAATATTTTAAATTAAGATAAAATGGTGAGAAATTAATGAACAGGAATGTTTTGTTCATTGTATTTTAGGAAAAAAATTGAAAATTCATTAAACATGAGCTTTATAAAATCAATTTTTTTCTTGATGAGTAATAGCTTAATTTAGTAACTCTTTTTTTCTTAGAATTTTTTGAAGCTTTACCACTGATAATGAAATATAATGAAAAATTAAACTTCGTTCGGGAGAGATAAGAAAAAGAATTTAGATACTATATTATCGGGTGTAGAATAAAAAATGGCACAAAATTAATTTATCATAAAAAATTTTTTATTTAACTAAGGCTTTATTTTTTTTTAAATTATAACTGAGCCCTCCTATTTTGAAAAAATAATATCACTTAAGGTATTGAACTCCATGACGACGTATGATATCGAGCCTAGAGCGAACACTCTTGGCATGGTCTTGTACAACCTTTGGGTCGATATTGCTCAGGCAAGCGCGAATTTTGCTTTCAAGTTGCCCAAGATTTTTTTGCCTTCCAATCACCCTCATAAACTTTAGCTTTCAAAAAATCTAGCATCAATCTAGCATAAAATCAATAGCTTTTGGTAAGTTTGCTGGATTCACTTCTTTAGCAACAAACCTTATCTTTTTATCTAACATATAATTCTGTACCATATTGACATAATGAGATGATGCTAAGTCAGGCCAAAATGCATAATTGCTATCCTGATAATATTCTTTAATCATTGGTTCAAGTCGTTTCTTAATACACTCTCCAAGGTAGATATGTTGATTGACCGTTAAACCACTAGGTACAAAATATGGTTCGTTTATTCCGCGTTGTGAAATAGCCAACCAGACCATTAATTTTTCTTCAATTTTTTTAACGTACTTGTTCTTCACACTCTCCGGCGTCTTGCTTACGTTACTGCTATAAAAAATATCATTCCCTGTCAGCGCGGTGCTACGAAGAGTGAAATAAGACTCATCATCAATTATAAATTGATATCTGCTGTATTTTAAAAGCATTCGATTACATTTTGGCCTAGCTGCCTTCTACTGGTTTGCTATTTAAATGAGGTCTCTTGTGTTTTTTTATACTTTTTGATGTTTGTATACTTTTTTAAAATCTTCCCGATATAGGTATAGTGGCAATTAAACTTTCTTGCCATTTTTCTTTGCGAACGACCCGATTTATGATTGAAATAGGCTCTAAGTTTGGCCACCATTAGTTTCGTCGCTATTTTAACCATTTCCTTTTTTTCTCTTGAAAGTTTTATCTTTTTCTATAATATCTAGCCTACGATAAACAGAACGTTTTTTGTTACCAAGACCAGTGAATCGCATAACAACTTTTTAAAAGTTGTAAAAATCTTTTTTGATGGTTTCGTAAATTTTTTTACTAACAACTTATCGAAAATTCTACTTTTTGAAATAATTTTTTTTATTTTAAAGCTAGGATCAGTCTGTTTTAAATTTTGAAAAAAATTGGGAAAAGTCTTGTCCGCTCTAATAGAAAATTAAACTGAACTTTTGTGCCATTTTTCTACACCAGTTATTTAAAGTTATTCAAATGAGTAAAATGAGTAAGTAATGAGCAAACGGAATGATATTGCTGAAATTGAACATGTTTTTGAACAATATTTAAAAATTTAAATACCAAAAAAATTTACCTTTTATTATCAATTTTAAAAGACTATTAGATTTCTTATTTCAATTTCTTATTAAGTGGCTAAATTTTAAATCTAAACATCTATCTGATTTTTTCGGAAATTAAATTTTAAGAAAAAATTCAAAACTGGTTTAAAATTTGTTCAACAATTAACTTTAGTCTGGAATTAGCGTTGAAAATAAATAGTAATTTTATTTACTTTTGAATAATTAAATTGATTTCTAAATTTGAGTTTAAATTTAAGCCCAAAAAATTATTTAATTTTTAATTCAAATTTTAATTGGTATTCAATTAATTTTTGAAATTAATCAAGAAATAAATTTAGCTTTAATTTGAAAATTTAAACAATAATTTAAATTTTTTTGAAATTTTATAAATAAATGTGATCAATTTTGTGATAAAAATGACCAAAAAAACTATATTTTACTGACAACAAAAAATAAATTGACTGAAAAATAAACTAATTTACTAATAGATTAAATATTTTCGGAATGACAAATTAAACTAAAAACATTTTGAATAATTATTATTAATATATAATAGAAACGTATACCGATGTGCAATAGATGCAAGCTAGGCATTTGACACAGTGAGCAGAAAAATTCTTCTTGAAAAATTAATTAATAAAACCCACCCGTCAATCTGCAGATGCCTTAAATATGACGACTCAATGGCCTTAGTAATAACTGGAAAAAAATTTAGCTCATTATTCAGAACAAGCATAGGAGTTAAATAAGGTGGTCCTCTATTGCCTTAGCTTTTCTCAATATACGTCGACAGTCCAAAAAGCATCCTATTAAACTCGTAGAACTTGCCTCCGTATCCAAAGGTAGTTATAAACCTGGATTTTGGGGCTAGCTCTACGTTGAAAAAGGCCTGTTTGAAATCAATCTTGGTGTAAAACATGTGCTGGCTCTTGGTTTTGAAAGAATGAATAAAGCTGATGAGAGAAAAACTAAGATTTTTTAAAAGAATTGGTAATAATGAGCTGACAAAAAATTTAATTAACTAATCTAGCTTAAAGGAGATAGCTGAGTATTTAAAGTGTGATGAACTGGACTAAAATGTCTTAATTCCACTATTTAAGTTCAAGATCAAAGAATTGTCGAAACAAGATAACAGTGGTAGAAAATATCGACCCTACTAAAAGAAAAAGAAATTGGAAAAAAAATAAAAGGGACAATAAAATACCGAAAATAGACCTCCCTAGTTAGACTTGATCGTGACTTGAGTCTTTTATCGTGGAATCTAGAAAAGTAGAAACTTTGTAATTTAAAAATTGAATAATATATAATAAAATTTTAACATTTAAAATTCACAATCGAATACTACTCTTCTTTTGTCCAACAATTTTTTTGTCTTTATTATTACATTATTTTATTATATATATATTTTTTTTTACATCCCCTACAACTTCATCTGAATAAATATTTTTGTCACCCGAATTAGTTAATTCAGTAAAATAGGATTTGTTTCGTCAGTCAAAAATTATTAAATTGTCAGTTAATTAGTTTTTTTTGAGAGAAATTAGTTTTTTTTGTCAAAAAAATTAGATTAAATTCAGAGGTAGGGAATCGCAAATTTGACTCAAGTCATACATGACTCAGAGTCAGACGATTTTTTGACCTAACCGAATTTGACTGACTCAGACTCGAGTCGAGTCATTTATAAAAAAAAATGACTCTAATTTTAAGATTTTCAATTATTTTTACACAATAAAATTTTTTTGAATTCCAGCGGCAGTGTCGGCTTATTAATAGAGAGAAAGGTAATTCTTATATTGAGCCGCTAGTTTGGTGGAAAGAAAATGAAAAACTTTTCCAAACACTTGCTAAGCTTGCTAAATAAATTTTAGGGATTCCGGCATCGAGTGGTTCAATTGAGAGATTTTTTAGCAAGACTGTTTACATATTGCGTCAACACAGACGCCAAATGAAAAATGTATTAGCCGAAAGTTTATTTTTTTGAAAATGATGATTCATTTAAAAAATTGTATAATTTAAATTAGTTTTTTTTTAACTTTTAATTGAATAAAAAAACTCAATAATTCATAAAAAATCTTTTTTGTAATAAAATTTTTTCGAATAAAAAAATCTTTTTTTTTTTTGACTTTAAGACTTGAAATGACTTGGACTTTGACTCATAAGTCATGACTCAAACTCGGACTCGTAAGTCACCACAAAAAAATGGACTGACTCTGACTCGAGTCGAGTCAATAAAAATCAAAAGATTCTGACTCCGACTCAGTCATCACGAATTTGCTGAGTCCCTATCTCTGATTAAATTTGACAATACATTTAGTTATTTTTGTCGCCCCAAAAAAAGTTAAAGCCAAAATTTAATACCCATTTCTATCTTTACAACTTCATCTCAAATGGTCAGAGTTGTTTAAAATTAATTTTTAAATCGAAAATTTAGAATTTTTTTAAACTCTTTTTATTTTAATTTAAAAGAAATCAGAATTAAATTTAAAATTATTTAAGTTTAAATTGGAATTTAAAATTTTTTTATTTTAAATTAAAACATAAGTTTTTTTTAATTTAAATCTTAATCAATTGAATAAATAGCTCAAATTGTCAATTTGATTTACAGCACTATTTGGAATTGATAATAAGAGCAAAAATAATTTTTTTATTTTTATTTTTATTTATTTGCAGAAATTACGCTGAGAGCGATGCAAAAAAAGTTAAGTAAATTTAAATGAATTAAAATAAAGTCTGATATAAATCAGATTTAAAATGTTTCTATTAGACAAGTAATTAAAAATTTTTCATAGAATTAAAAAGTTTCCAAAAATTAACGACACCCACAATTCATCAATCTACTGCTTACCTCTAGTAAAACCAAGAAAACTAACCAATTTTATTTTCGATTTATTCAATACGCTTATCCAACAACAACCGCTAATCTTTATATTTATTTATGTTTTTGATTTTATTTTTGATTTTTACTCTAAACACATTTAAACAATTTTTGACCCTTTTTAATAATCGTTAGGCTAAAAAGAAGGACTTAGTTCCATTCTGAGTAGCCTGAGGGTTTCCCTCAAATGAATAAAATATAATAAAATAATAAAATTTTCGATTTAAAAATTTATACAAGATTATTAATATTCAATTTTCGGTCTTTTTTTATTTAAATAGAATAAATATGAAAAGTGTTATATGTTCAAGTATTGATAGGTTCTGAGAAAAAAGGAAATGATGAGGTAGCAATTATAACATTACATACTTTTTTTATTTTATTTTTGTTTAATAATATTTACATCAATTTAATAATTTTTCATTTTTTAAGAAAATATGTCAATCCATTTCAATCTAATTTTGTTTAATTAATTTTTTATGTAAAATCTTAGCAATTAGGGAAAGAACTTAAAAAAATGGGATATTATATTCAATTTTTGTGGCATTGGTTTTAATCGTCCATTTATTAAAGATTTATTTTTCGCTAATCAATTTTTCTGTCCTCCGATTTATTTTATTACTTTTAAACTAAAAAAACTCATTGGATGAGCAGAACAATGAAATTCACTGGCTTGTAATGAAGGATTATAAATAAAATAAAAAAGATAAAATATTGCTCACTGATTGAAAATGATGTGACACTTTATTCATTATTTACAGCAAAAGCAAGAAAAAAATAAAAATTTGAGATTAAGCTTGAAACATGCTCTGAACATGGAAAATAACAAATTGATAAATCAAACGATGTTTTTGTTAAAATTTCTTTAAACTATCGCTAAATTTAGATTCAAAATTGACAACACATTTAGCAAATTCCATCAATTTTTTTTTGTTGGGGATATTCCTCAAAATGGTAGTTGTAATTTCGTCTTAACTAAATAAGGTTTTGGTACTTGCCAAATGGCTTTTATTTTAAAAAATAGAAACGGCCGTCTTAGCCAAAGAGTTAGTAATTCAATGACGTAAAATAAATAACTTATAACTGTTTCAGTGTTGTAAGTATGAAGCTAGAGAAAAAAAACTGTTGTCAAGCTTAAGAGCTAAATAAAACTAAATATAATAATTTTAAACACGTATTTGATATCACAGTAGTTTTTCAGCTTTGATAATAGATTGATTTTTAACTGGGTAGTCTTTTTTAATTTAGAAAGTCAGGTAAAGCAATTTACGTATCATCACTTTTTTTTC
This sequence comes from Brachionus paranguensis, assembly GCA_016802215.1. Taxonomy (NCBI): domain Eukaryota; kingdom Metazoa; phylum Rotifera; class Eurotatoria; order Ploima; family Brachionidae; genus Brachionus; species Brachionus paranguensis. Next base: position 1,068,174 of record JAESIX010000008.1, on the reverse strand, counting down.
ACTATTATTGTTCTCTAATTGGCAAGTAAGTGAAAAAAAGCGAAAAATATTAAATTATAAAAAGAAATTCTTCCAATGAAAAAAAAAAGACAATTTATTTTCCATCATACCATTAATTTTACATGCTTATAAAAAGGATAGATTTACATAATTTGTATTATACTTAATTATTATTTTTGGTAGTTTTTTTTTTAAATAATATTATCCCGTCATAAGGGAAAGGTCCTCTACGTCCGTTCCGATCCCTACATAAACATATCTAAACTGACTGGATTTAAGATTTTTTTCAATACTTCAGGGTTTATCATTGTATGTGGATTTTAACTAGTAGTTTTAATTCGTTGTTTCTTTCTCTTAAGTTATCTAGACAGTATTTAATCGATTCACTGATCCCATTTTGACTATTTAAATTAAAAATAAAAATTATAATCAAAATAAAGTTAAATAGAATAAAAAATATATCTTGATTCGTAAAAAAAACGGTTTCTTGTAATTAAAAGACAAAAATTTTTATGCAAAAGAAAGTCTAATTTAAAACATATTTATTTTAATTACGAAACTTTCTATCAAACAGAGTACTAAATAAATGGAATGCGCTACCAACGTCGATTGTCTCAGCAAGTTCAATCAACCAGTTCAAAAACAGACTGGATAATGTTGGCAGAAATAAAACAAAAGAAAGATGAAAAAAAATAAAATGTCTTTAGTTTATCTTTTGGAGCTTTTTCATGCTATTTGACGGTTTTGTCTTGAAAACGAAATCCGAAAAAAAATAAAATAAACAAACAATATTTAAATCTTTAAACTAACGTTTAACTTATCTCAAGCATGCACGTTTAGTTTTATCTCAAGTATTTATATTAATTTACATATTCAATAGGCAAGTGAAAATAAATGAAAAAAAAAGAAACATAATTATGAATTTTTATTGTGTAATGGTAGCATGCAAAAAGAAGTATGAGATAGTGTAAGCGAGAATGAATTCAATAATGTCGGTAGAAACAAACAATGAAAAGTCTACTATAGTGGGATTAATTTTTTTATCCTGCTTTGTCAATTTAGTAATACTAAATTGATCGTAGAACATTATTATTATTATTTATATTATTTACGATAATTATTATTCAATTTTTCATTGCTTTGTAGTTTTCTTTTTTCTTTTTTTTATTATTCGATTTCGATTTTGGCCGCATTCAATTAACTCAAATCGAGCTAGGAGTCAAGATGAGCCGACCTTCAAAAATGATGACTTCCTTAAAGCTAAAAGCAAATGTAATTTTTTTTTCTATAATAAATATGTGAGAATTAAGGAAAAAAGAAGAGATAGTTAGGTAGCAATTAAACAATGGAGTAGGATATTCAATATATCTTGATTCGAAACTTTTCTTACATTCTTCCACCAGTCTGACAACCAATGAAACAGAATGACTCAATCCTGTCCTGACATGTCTCTCACTCAACTCAAAAAGTCGATACGAGACTGCTAGTAGTTTAAGTTTTTTAAAGGCCTCGTGATTCATTATGTTGGAGGGGGTATCATAATTTATATTCAAAATAGATCGGACTGCCGAATTTTGAATTACTTGCATTTTTTTAGTGTTGGTTTCTTAAAATTAGTTTAAACAAGGAAAAGAATAATCTAATATTGACCCGATCAAAGATTTGTATAGGTTTCCTAATGTCTTGGGTTTCATATCCCATTTTTTACTTGATAAATATTTTGTTATGTTAAGTCTTGAATTACAGCCTTTTTTTAAGTCATCTACCATTCGGCTAGATGTAAGTTTTGAGTCCAGCGTAATTCCTCACGATTTAAATTATTACGGTAAATTTCAAGGTCTAAAAAGAATATTCAATTTCAAATTTATAGATTCTTTTATCGTTTAATTGAGTATTTAATTATTAGAAGGTAAGCCTAAATCCGAGTTGTAGTATTAAATTGTATTGGAAGTTAATCTTAATAAGATTAGTATAAAATTGCATTTATTGCAATAGTGAAAAAAAGTGACTAATTATAAGTTATTAAAATTTATTATTTCACATTGCATTTATGATTATTTCGAAAAAAGTACCGCAAAAAATTATGTTTGAGAGGAGTTTTAAAATAGTGAAAAAATAGCGAAATATTGCCCATATTTAGTTCAAATAAATGGATTATTGAACTAAAATCCTTATACGAGAACTCTAATTAATAGTTTATTCGAAGAATCAAAAAGAAACGGAGAGAAAATTAGCAAGAATTAAATCCAGACTAATTTTTAGAATAAATTTCAATAACTTTTTGATTATATTTCTTAAAATATTTGTTTTATTCTTTCGTCTTTTTTAAAAAAGTTAAATACAATTTTGATAGCTGTTTTTATATTTACCATAATAATTTTTATCTAAAAACTGAAAAGTAAAATTAAAAGATTAATTTTTCACAAATAAAGAACATTGAATTTATTAGAAAAAATCCTTAAAAAATAAATTAAAAAAAAATTAAATTAAATAAAAGAGCTTTGAAGTGCTATATTTAAGATCAAATTAAAATAACATTGCAAATTTAAATTGTAAATATTTAAAAAATAGAAACTAATTTTCATCGCATTTTTCAAATTGCAAGTTCAAAATTGTATTTAACTTTTTTTAAAAATACGAAAGAATAAACCATTTATTTAATAAAATATTTTTTCAAATAATATTTTTATTCTAATAACGTCCAATTTAAATAACTCATGAATTAAAAAAATTTCATTCATTATTGATGAGATAATTCAAAAAGTGAAGTAAAGATGAAAATGTTCAGTTTTCTTGATTGGGTCATTCCTAAATGTGTTACAGTATGAAAATAACCGCTTCAAAAATTAAAATTAACCATAATAATATTTACAATTTGTTTAGCTTATATCGTTATGTTTTAATGAATCATAAGTCTATATGACCGATTTAATTCACAATTTATTTGGATTTAACCAGACTTGTTTATAAGTCACAGTTTTAAGTCTAAGTCACAAAAATTTAAGTCAATACCTGCTTCATCAGGATCAGTTGAAAGACTTTTTTCTAAATCTGGTTACATTAACAGACCACATAGGTCAAGATTAACAGCCAGGAATTTGGAAGCAACTACTTTATTGGTATCAAATATGGATTTATTAAATGAATAGAGAATAAAATACTATTTATTACATTTATTAATTACATTACTTTGTTTGTTTAATTTATAATTAAATTTAATAAAAATATATGAAATATGAAAAAACTATGTTTAGGTACTAGGTCATTGACTTGACTTGACTTGACTTGACTTGACTTGACTTGACTTGACTTGACTTGACTTGACTTGACTTGACTTAAGACTTATGACTTAAAAATAAGTCTGCATTTAACTTATTTTGATTACTAATGATCTTTTTAAGTTACAACTTCTAGATAAAAATAAGAGTAGTAATTCTAAAATTTTTAACTTTGTGTTTTTTCTATTTACAGCAAACTTTCTAATAAACGTTTATTCAACACAATCTAGTTATTTGTCTTATCTTTATCTCCTCAGAAGTTAATCGAAGATATTCAGGCCGATTCCCTTGACTAACAATGTCCTGAAGAGAAAATAATGGAAGTTTCTGATTTAATCTTAAAACATTTTCCATAAAAAATGAGATTATTCATAGATGAAAAAACCGCGAAGTCATCGTTTTCAATTTGGCTGGAAAGCTTAGTTTTATTAGAGAAAGAAAAAACTCAATGGCAAAATTATAGATAAGAAAACCTGCTATACAGCATTCACAAGAGCGGGGCTTCGGAAAAATTACGAGAAAACATATGGAATGAAAATAAAGATCGACAACTCTCAAATTCCTCTTGAGCCAAATCCGACATTCCTTGGAATAAAATCAGACCCCAAAATCAATTACAAAGAACATTTTAAGGTTATCAATTCAAAACAAATTTCGAAAATCAACCTAATCAGAAAAATTAAAAGCTTTAAGTGGGGATAGTCGCTCAAAATTAACAGAATTCTATAAATGTCACTCATAAGATCAATATTCGACTATTGTTTTGTTATTCTTCAGTCAAGTTCTCAGAAAATAAGATCTAAAATTCAAAAATTGCATAATCGGATCTTAAGAATAATCAAATATTTTTATATCACTATTTTTTCAACTTTAAAATCTATTATAATCTTTTTATGAACTTATTACAGTTGGCTGAAAGGAAGGACTAAGTTCCATTCCAAACTGCCAGGGTTTATAACCCAGACTATATTTTTAATAATAAAAATAAATATTTTCCATTAAAAACAAGTATCAAAACAATTCACAAAGAGCTAAAAATTGATATGATTGATGACCACCAAAAAAAACCATGAACTAATAGCCAGAGAGATCGAGAATTTTATAAAATCCCAACAGAAACAACATGAAGTACAAAACCCACTTGGACTCAATCCTGACCACATCAAACTAAAAATTTAATTTTGTAATTTTAACACTTATCCGTCTAAAATATAAAAAGTTACGTTAAAGACTAGAATGGGTCAATTTTGACCAAAAAAAAAAGACATTGATTTTATTTTAATTTTATTAACAAAAATATTTACAAGTTTCAGAATAAAAAAAGATAAAAAGAATCATAAAAAAGGATAAAAAGATAAAATTAAATTAATATGCATCTTTTACAAATTACAGTATTAATTTTTTCAAAATGTTCTTTACAAACAAAGTTTTCGCAATGAGAGCAAATACTTGAACTTTTGATATCACGCTTTTTAGCATCCTTTTCATTCTTGCACATTGTACATCTTCATCTGTTAGCTTTATTTGATGCTGATGTTGGACTTTCTTCATCGCAAGCCCTTTTATAAACTTGTGTCCCAGTTCTTCAAAATCTTCACCAACTTGATCCGCATTATTTATTTATTTATTTATTAATATTAAATTAACCTCCTTTAAGGAGAAGTAAAAATAATTAAATTGTTTTTAGAAAAAAAAAAAAATATTACAAAAAAAAAAAAAAAAAAAAAAATAAAAAAAATAAGTAAAAATTTCAGTTCAGAAGAAAAGAGATTAGGAGAGAATTATTACATTTGACATGGATTTTAATCATATTTTAATAACTCCTTCAAAAGTTGTCTATAATGTTTGAATCTTAAATTGTTTAGACACAGCCAGATAGAGTCCGAGATACCATCATTAGTATTGTGATTATTTTTTATTTTCTCTTTTAATTTATTTATATTACTGGTAATATTGTGGGCCTCAATATTAAAATAGTCTGTTATTAACTTTATGTCGGATGAGAGTGATTTCTTAGTCGGGGGTTCATACAGCATCGATTTAAAAATTTGAGAAGATAGATAATTGTGTTTAATTGTGTCTATGAAGGAAAGTTTTGAGAATAGATAGAGTTCATCAAAATTAAAAATTTTGAGCATTTTTAGAACTCTAGACATTCGACAGTAAGGGCCTAATTTAAACATTTGCCTAATTAGGTTGTTTTGTAAAATATTTATAATGTCTTTTGTACTATCATTAAGGGTTAAGGCCTCCAGACCGTATGTAAATTTAGATAAACAATATGTTTTATATATAAATGATTTAAAGTTTGGTGAAGCGTTGGGATTATTTTTTGGGAGAAGAAATGAAATTCCAAAGAAACTGCTTTGCACTTTTTTGAAATTATCTATTATTTGAATATTGAAATCAAGATTTGAACTTATGATAAAACCAAGGTATTCAATTTGACATGTCTCGGTGAGGGCAGTACCATTTAGGTTAAAGATTGTGTTAAATAGAACTTTGCCAAAGTTAACTATATGAGTTTTTTTGGAATTATAGTTAAATGTATTGAAATCGTGAAAGCTAATTTTTTAAAGTATTTGATAATATTGATTAATTTTTGTCAATTTTGATTTTATTTATAGTGAATAAACTCAGTCGTTATGCTATAAAAGGTTTTAGATTTCACATTTTCGACTTTAAATCTTTGAAAAGTCTGTTTCTTAATTGATCTGTTCAAAAAATTATTTTATCAAGCGAAATTCAAAGATGTGAAAGCGTCTTTTGTTTTTCATAAAACAATAATTAATTAAGATGAACAATCGGTTTCTTTATTCTGTATTTTTGTTGGAGATAGTCAAAATTGTCACAAAAAAAAAGTCATAAGAAAAAAAAGCAAAATTGTCATGTCTTAATTAGTCATATATGACAAAATAAACAAAGAATAAAGAAAAAACAAATGGTTGGTTAATTTTTAGAATTTTTTATCTAGAAAAAAGAATTAGTAGCAAAAGAATTTAATTCCAGTACAAAACAATTTAATTATTTATTCTAAATCAATACAAAGTTTAGTAAATTTTGGGTTATAATTTTCAACAAAAGAATGAGTAAACAAAAACAAATCAGTATATTAGTATTAAACTCGTCTCTAATTTTTTTTTGATCAATGCATATCCAAGTGGTGAATGGTTTCCAATGTTTCAGCATTAAATGTATATAAAAGTTTTAATATTTTTGCTTGGGTCAAATTTGACCCATTTCAGTCGTTAACCGAATATTGGGTCATTTTTGACCCGATTTTAGACTAATAAGGGTTAATCCAATATGATTATCTATTTCCTTCTCTAATTGTACATATATACAAATATATTTTTATTTTTTTTCTAATAAGATTCGAATATGAATGAGGGCAGAAAAGAAGGCGCTGCCATTCGGAACTGCCCTGGAAAAAACTTATCCTAAATTATTTTTAAATAAATAAAATTATAATATCTACATGAGCTTTTTTTTAAATAGATTATTTAATTGATAGAATTAAAAATTTGCTGCACATCATAGCCCTCTTATTATTTAAGACATTGATGAATTTAAGATGTCAATTAAAGCAGTATCAAAATTAATGATAATTCAGCTCAAATTGAAGAGAAAAAGAAAAGATTCTCTCTTTCGAGAGCTATCGTTTCAAAGCTTAGTTGAAAGTGATAAGAATACGAGGTAAATGGAATGAAAGAGTGATGCCTCGAATTTTATTAAAATTAGCATCAATCAATTATAGTGTTGAATATGTAAAAGTGATTGTGGAAACAAAAAGATCGCTGCATTGATAAATTTATTTAAAACAAAGAAAATTATTGTTTCGAATCTATCACAAAAGATTTAATCAATAAACTAATCACTAATTTTGATATTTTTTATTTTTTAAACAACCAAAAATCATTGGCTTTCTTGGCTTGACAAAAATTATTGGAAAATCAACCTAATTGGAAAAATGCAATTTAAAAAATAAAAATTCTTTTTAGTCTCGTTGAAAAATCATCGAGCTATGCTAAATGAAAATAATTTAATGTTTAGGGACCAAATGAAAATTATTTTTTTATTTATTTTATTTTATTTATTTCAAAAAGATGACGCCAGATTCGGCGATGAAAAATATTAAATTATTAAAAGAACAAAATTGAAGTACACAATAAAAAAATCTTATTTCGATATGAAAGACACCACTGATGATTGGAATATTATCATGAAAAAAGCTTATTATTTAATTCAAGACTAATAAAGAACAGAATAAGTGAAAAAAATACAAAAAATTTACCCATTAATGAATTATAGTTCATTAAAAAAATTTTCTAATTATGATTACAAACATTTATTAAATTCTATTTTACTTGAAAAAAATACTTTGTAACGACAAGATTTTTTTTCGAATTGTTTTAATAAAAAACATTGAAATTATCTCAAATTCTTAAATTAAAGCTAAGAAAAACAATAATGAATATGGGACTTGGTCAATTGATAAGTTGATCTGCCTGAAAATTAAATTTTTTTTCTTCTACAAATTAAAAATTTTGCAGTTTATATTTTTTAAATTGATGTGATAAATAGTAATTCAATTTTTTCCGAATAAATTAAATTTATTTTTGATAGCAGATAAACAAAAAAAATAATAATAACCTAACTGTATTACAATTAATTTATTTTTTAATAAAATAGAGATGATTTTTATTCATAAATTTGATGTAAATTTTTTCTTTTAAAAAATTACGGGCAAAATAAAAATAAAATTAAAAATATAATTAAAATTTGAAATTTTTTTTTATTATTAATAAAAATAAAATTAAAAATATAATTAAAATTTGAAAAAAATTTGATTCATTTTTTTAAATTAAGGAAAGAATCCAAAAATTTCCGATCAAATTTCAAACTTAATCAAAAAATATTCTAAATTCGCTATTACTGCAAAAAAGTTTAAAATAATTTCAAGGATTTAATAGTGCAAATAAATATATTTTAAAAATTAGAAATATTTTTTTAAGCTTTTTCACAATTCTAATAATCAATAATCTCAGTTTAATTAGCTTTGAGAAAAAAATGAAAAAATTTGAAAAAATTAAAAAAATTAGTTAAAATAGAATTTTATTGAGAGAAGAAAAAATCTAATTCAAATTATTTGATATTAAAATAACATAAGTAATTGAAGCAAATATGGCACCCAAAAGAGGCCCGAATAATGGAACTAAGAAGTAAAGAGTGTCATTGCTAAATACTTGACTGCCCCATCCAGCAATATAGACAAATAATCTAGGCGAAAAGTCTCTGGCTGGATTCACGGGAGCACCACAATTGTATCCCATGGTCGAACCCAGTACGAAAAGAGTGAGTCCTATTAATAACGCTACAAAACCATGAGACAAAGCTGAAATTTTTTTGTCTGCTAGTGCAATGATTACCATCACTAAAAATCCAGTTCCTACTGTCTGATCGAACAACGTTGTCCAAATACCAATGTTTTCAGCCGGAAAAGTTGTAAATATTTGTGCAGTATTTAGCGATCGTTCGACTTCGTAATTTCCAAGGGCTTCATAATAAAGGATAAAAACAAACAAAGCACCCATAAAAGCTCCAAAAAATTGCGCCAATATGTAAACCAAAAATTGAATGAACTTCAATTTGCTGATTAGGTACATTCCAAAAGAAACTGCTGGATTTAAATGAGCCCCTTTTAAAGATTCATTTAGGATTAAATTTCTCTTTAAAATTATTTAATATTAATCTTTTAAAAAATAAAAAATAAATGTTTTAAACAGTGTCCATGTCAATCTTAAATTTTGTCAAATTTTATTTTTATTTTTGTTTTTTCATTATTTAAGTTTTAAACAATTTAAGAAAAAAAGTCAATTTTTTTAAATTATTTTAAAGAAAAAAATCTGTTTTTACATAAAATAAGATTACTGACTTTTTTCATTTTAAATTTTCAATAAAAATTTATCAAACAAAACAATTACAGAAATTCAAAATGATGATTTAACCACAAAATAAGAGACTGAATTAATTTTTTATTTAAGAGATAATTTAGAGGAGAAGTTCCGCCGAGCAGCTCCAAACGGCGTAGCACCTTCTTTTGGGCTAGCATGTAAGTAACATATTATACAAAATGAATTGATTTTCAGAATTTCAGAAAATCAGACTAAAGATTCTCATTTAAAAAATGAAATACAATTTTTTTAAAATGGAAAGTAAACTGCATGGTTGAGTGAAACAAAAAACATAGCGATCATGAGATGAAATGATTGATTATGAAAGAAAAAAATTTTTTTTATAATTTTTTTTCTAAATTCAAAATAATAGACCGGAGTATGGGAAATTATAATTTTTAATTTTGAAATTAAAATTCAAACTATAAAATTTTATTGAAAATAAAACACTGAAAAAATCATTGAGAAACTCCCACCTTTAATTTTAAAAAGAATCATTAAGATTGATGAATCTGAGGGTGCTTATTAAACACAAAAATAATAAGTTTGACTTTAGTTTTTGATCTTGGCTAGAAGTAAATTTAAAAAATAAAAATTCCTCAAAAACATTTTACTTTTATTTTTTCTGTTTATTTAGAATATTATCTAAATAAAAATAAAATTTAAATTTCAAAAAATTTTCTCGTTTTCTTTGATATTTATGAGAAGTGCGAAAAATCAAAGTTTTTCAAAACGTTGATTTACGTTAAATTACAGATTCAAATTTGTTTAATTTGAAATGAAATTAATAAATATGAATACATGTTTTTTTTTAAGAATTATAGAGAGAGTAAAAAAAAATGAACTTTTTTCTCAAAATTATTTAAAGAAAATAAATTAATACTGTAGCTTTGCCGTGCGTAAATTTTACAACTAAAATAATTTGATCAACATTTAACTCTTTTTATTCTAAAAGAAAAAATTAAAAATATCTAAACTGGTGAACATTTATGAATTTCTATACTATTCTGTAAGTAAAATTACCTGAAATTTTTCCGACTAAAAAAATAGCTAGTGAAGCACCAATTCCGCCGGCCAAGTGAGGTGACAAATAATCTGATGATTTAGGATCATCTTTAGCTATAAATTTTGATTGAGCGCCTGCACAAAGTCCAAAAAAGACCAAAATTGCAGTTCCTAAAAGCTCAGCCATAAATTCTTTAATTGATTTCCTTTCTACTTTGAATTTTTTCAAAATTTTGGTGAATTTACTTTTTTAAAAATAAATTATTTTCACATTAAAGACAAATAATTAATTACTTTAAATTTTCGATCGCTTCAGGATATCGATCAAAACGAGAATTCAATGAATGCTCATTTTCTATTGATATTGCATCGTTGGTTGACATTTTAAATATTATAACAGATCACAAGCTTTTTTTTAAAAAAAAAGATAATTTTTTAAATGTGATTTTATTCAAATAAAAAAATATATTAAAAATAAAAATTAAGTTTATCTTCTGAAAGTATATTTAGCTCAATATCTAAGAAATTTATCTAAAAAAAAATTATTTTAAATTCTTTGATATAACTAGAGAGTAGACTCCGGTTCCAATAGCCGAGCCGATCATGGGACACACAATGGGCGTCCAAAAATAAAAATTATTATTAGAGTACACTTGGCCATTCCAAGTTACTAAACTGATAAAAAATCTTGGTGAAAGGTCTCTGGCAGGGTTCAATGGTGATCCACTATTGTAGCTCAGAGTCGAACAAATGCTAAAAAGAGCGACACCGGCCATTAATGCTGTTCCTTCTGGTGAAAATTGGAAATTTTTTTTGTCAGTAAAGGCCAAAATTAAGATTAGATAGACTGCAGTGGCAATTATTTGGTCAGCAATTATGCCGACTTGGCTAACGCTTTTATTAGGCAAAGTAACAAAAATTGTTGAGATATCTGTTAAGGATCCACTTTTTTTGGCATCTGAAATAGCATCAAAGTAAACAAGAAACACTAGTGCAGCGCCCATAAAGGCACCGATAAATTGGGCCAAAGTGTAAACTAAAAACTCAATCAACTTCATTTGTTTGGTCAATAACATGGCTAAAGAAATGGCCGGATTGAAATGGGCCTCTTTAAGAAAAATAAATTTTAAAATTTAAATTTTAAAAATAGTATTCTACTTGTTATTTTGCCAGTGACTAAAATGGCTATAGCTAAGGAAAGGCCGGCAAGAATGTTTGGCGACAATAAATCAGACAAGTGTTTGTCATCTATGGAGCTTAGTTTAGTTTGAGTCAGAGCTCCTAGGCCGATCAAAATCATTAAACATGTTCCAAATGTTTCTGCATAGAATTCTTTCATAATCGGCTGCGAAAACTGAGTTTGAAGTGAATTGGAGAATTTTCTAATGACAATTTTTGGCCTATTTGTTTTTAATTCAGGCATATTAATTTTAAAATTTTTATCCATTCTAAAAATTAAATTGAATATACAAGATAGAAATTTAAAATAAAACAAATTAATTTCTAATTTTAGTTGAGAAAAAAAAATTTTAAATTTTTGTTTTATTATTTATAAAATTGAATAATTATAGGTGGATAATTATAGGTATTTTATTTTATTATGAAATTTTTAATTTAAAATAAAAACTTTCTGAAAATTAAAAAAAAATATTTTCGAAAGTGAGAACTTGGTCTAATGTCATGCCAGTTAGTATTCTTGATTTGACTATCACCACTCAAAAAGAAAGCAAATTAATCTTTTAAATTACCAAGATGGTTTTGCTAACTTTAAAAAAAATCAGCAAAATGTTCTCAATTAAACTTAATACAAACAAATAGATTATTATTTACACTTATTACCTTTACTAAATATTTTTAAATTAAAGAAATCATTGAGCTTTTTGATTGATGAAAGTTTTAAAAATTTGAGATCTATATGATTTAATTTTGATTGTGATACCAAAATCAGTTCTTGGAAATATTTTGATAAATTTTTTTTTCACCCAGTTTTGAGGATTTTATGTTGTTAGAGATTGTTTGATAAAATGTATAAAATAACTTATTGATATTTATCTAAACTGATGGTGAAATTTAAAGCTCATTTAAGCTTGTATAACAAAAAAAAATTTTAATTGAAGTGTGACATGAGTTATACTAAAAAAGAAATATAATTGTGTAAAATATTTTTGATTTTAAAAAATAACTACTCCAGGTATTGTCATATTAAAAATTGAATATAAAGAAAGATGAATTTAGAATTTTTTTCTTTTAAAGAAAAATATTTAATCACGTTTCCAGTTTAAATTTATGGAAGGTTTTTTCATGTCTAAAAGAGTTAGTCTTTGCGAACCTGGATGCCTTCAAATTAAAATTTTTTTAAATATTAATTTTTATCTATTATTCAAAAAGTTAAAAAAGATTTGTGTTTAAGGATAACTGAATAAAAAGTTGTATAAAATTGTAAAAAATTTCAATTAAAAAAGTCAAGTAGAGTAGGTTAGATTTTTTATTTTCTTTATTAAAAAATTATATTCTTATCAAATAGCAAAAATTTGTCCAAAACCTAAAATCTTTGATATTCTTTAATCAATAATAAATAAAAAATTTACAAAATGTAGAATAAAATCAGATCAAATATAGAGCATATATTAAACAAAAATATATACAAAAAATATGCAATTTCATTTAAAATATAAAATGAAGAAAAGTGAAGAAACGAGTTGATTTTAGTTTTAATAGCGAATAGAAGCGCCTTTAATTTAACCTGAATAAAATAATTTTTTCTTTAAATAAAATACAATATTATTATTCTGTTCCCTAAAAATATTCTATATTTATTTTCATTTTTATCTCCGAATATTTAATTTACAGTGTTTTGAAAAAAGTTATGATAGCAGATTTTAAAATTTTTTTTTATTAAATACAATATTCTCAAAATACAATAAGTTTTCAATAAAATACCCAAGGTTTTCATTTAGGATTTATTAAGTTAAAGATTTTCTTCAAATTTTAAAAATTCTCTTTATAAAAAAATAAAATACAAAATACTAGTATTAAAAATATGTTAATTGTCAATCCATGATTGCACCGGTAATGTTATCAAATGTTTTAAACAAAAATATTATTTTTAAAATCCTCGTTTAATTATGAGTATTTTTTATGAAAATTTTAACTATCTAGCTTATTAAATTACCAAGATTTGCCATTTCAAAGTGTATGGCATTACTTTATGAAACTTTTAGGCACCTTATTTCCTGAACCTGTCATATAAATAATATGATTATATATTCTGAATCACCTTATCAAAATCTAAAATAACCAAAGTTTTCATTTAGGATTTATTTAAAGATTTTCTTCATTTACTCAAAAATTACTCAAGTTCTTTTTTATTTGCCAAAATTTGTATTAATAAATTTTGTATAACAAAATTTTTCTTAATCGAGATTCATCTATTAAGTAAAAAAATGAAATAAACTTGACAAGAAAACCCGCGATAAACGATTATTTTTTGATAGCAAAATTAAATTAATGATGACGATGTCTAAAAAAATCTCTCATAGATTAAAGACTGTTATATATGATTAATTTTCAATATTAAGTAATGTCCTCCATTATATCTTTTTAATTATTTTACAATCAGAATTTTATGGAAGGGTATTTTTTTGATTCATTGATTAACTTGTTTAATAGATATAATTTTTCGTCAATTAAAGTTCAAATTAAAATTTATCATTTTTCAATTTAACATTATTTCTCTCTTTTTATTTAATAGTTTTAATCGGCATTGTGAAATTTCATACCAAACTTCCAATACAAAAATACAAAATTTTTATAACTTTTGTTCTAAATGTCAGAAACTTTTCTGTAAATGAAACAAAGTGAAACTACTGTTGTTTCACCTTTTGCGGAAGACTGCAAAATCTGTGCAAATTAATTGCGTTTTATTTTCGATACTTTTAAATAGGAATTTTGCAGAATTCAGACAGATTTTGCAGACTTCCGCGGATGGTGAAACAACAGTTGTTTCACTTTGTTTCATTTACAGAACAAGTTTTTGACATTTAGAACAAAAGTTACAAAAATTTTTTGTATTGGAAGTTTTGTAGGAAACTTCAGAATGCCGTTTTAATCAAATTTAAAATTTGAAAGTTTGTAAAATTAATTGCATAAATTATTAAATGGACAGATCCTTTGTCAAATTTAAAGGATAAATGATTAAAAAAAAGAAAATTAAGAATCGGTAATTGATTTATTGATTAAATCTTCCGTGAAATCTATAATTGCTGCAATCTATTTGTTTCTTGTCTTCAAATAAAAATAAAATTTTCTATAACAAATACAAAAATACGGGATAAAAAAGGAAAATATGGATTTTTTATTCTTGGTCATATTATGAGAGTAATAGAAAAAATTTTGCCAATATATGGTATTAAAAAAAATTGTAAATTTTCTTTTGAACAATGAACACACAAAATAAAGGGTTTTTTTTTTTTTTTCAAATTAATTAATTAATAAATTTATTCTAATTTGTATAAGTTTTTTGAATTTTTAAAATTTAAAAAAAATACTGAAATTGTTTTTTTATCGCTAAAATAAATATACTTTATAAAAATACTACATGAATTCAAAAAAAAATTTAATTAAAAAACAATTTCGTTGATTACAAAAAAACTCTCTTCTTGTAATAATCTTTTTTGATATAAGAAATATTTTCAAAATTAAAATATATTTTTTTTACCAAATTCTAAAATGCTTGATTTGGAAAAGAATCCGATGGAAGTTTTATTGAAAGAATGGACAATCAAGTAATTGCTAGATAAAGATATTTAATTTTTTTTCGAACGAAAAAAAAAGTATTTTTACATTGTAAAAGTTTTTTTACGTTAATAAAGCTTTTTTAAGTTGAAAAAATCTTTTAAATTTTAAAAGTATTTTTATCTTAATAAAATTTTTTTAAACGTTAAAGCTATTTTATAAAGATATAAATAAATTTAGACAGATGAAGTTAAATTAGTGATAAAAAAGTGTAGGCCAATAAAACATGTCTAGCAGTCCCAGTAGTTAAATTATTTCTCATCTTGACAGGAAAGCTTTCCCTTTTAACTCTTATGTTATTGCTTCTTAAAAATGCAGCGCAACCTTGATCTACTCATCTATAATGATTATCTGATTAGTTTAATTAATTTAAACACTTCAATCAGAGTTGTTTAAAAGTCACAAGTCTCAAATCCAAGTACGGACTTTAAAACAAAATTTAAAGTCCACACTTTTGAATTTTTACGACTGACTCCCAGCTGATCCCCGTTTTTTTTGTAGAGAATTTTAAGAGCTTTCCAAAAATGTGTCTAGTTAAATAAATTAAAAATAATAATAATAAAGCTTCTAGTGAAAAGCATTCCAAGTACTATGTTTATTTTTGAACACAGACTTTTTACTTGAGCCCTTAATTTCAGATCAGATGATACCATCACACCTAAATCCCTTTCACAATAGGTTACCTCTAGTGTTAAATTCGCACTCTTTTTGATACCATAGGCTACATATTTGTGTCTCTCATTTAATCTCCTAAAGTAGATCACTTTAAGCTGGTTGGCACACAGACCCATTAACTTGATTAACGATGGCTAGGATTTTTGAGTCTTCAACATACATTTCCATCTTAGTTGATACACGATCTAGGAGATCATTTATGAACAGAATAAATAGTATTGGACTAAGAACAGACCCTTGTGGGATCTACCAATATGGTGTAAACTTTTTGGACTGAGTTTACTTATTTAGTTCTTGTGATAAGACGTCTCTTAATTAGGAATTATAACAAGCGACTAGTTTTGACCGCGGAACTTTATTTAAATTATAAACAGGGACCGGAGCCCTAAACAAAAACAAAACAAAACTATAACTAAAAAACTAATAACAAAAACTTAACTGAAAATAATAATAACTAAACTAAAATTAAACTTGAAATAAACTTGCAAAAACACATATTTAAAAAGAACAAAACAATAATTTGAGCAAAACTTTTCTTGCTTTTTTCTTGGACGTCTACAATGGTACCATTCAATAGAGGGTGTTTTTGTTAAAAAAACTTTTAAGAATTTGGGACAAGTTCATGATTCACTTTTGGTGTACAGAATTGATCCCTGAAAAATTTTGCCAAACATCTTCACTAAAATATTTTGAAACAAATCTTATGTTTAAATCGCTTATCGCATCATCAACTTCATTTAACTTTACAAAACACACACTTTCTTCTATTAATTTAATGATTTATCAACAAAATCTTTACATGGGCTTGATAAAAAAAATGATAAAAACAATTCGATCTTTGACATATCAATTAATTTACAATAGCTTCTTAAAAATATCAGCTTTCAGCTAATTTACTCTCTGTCTTTATGAAGATTCGGGACATTTGAGAAAGATTTTTTTTGTATCTGAGGTTCTTTTTGAGGAAGATTAGACTTGGTCGTCTGTCAATTTTTTAACTTTGAAATTTGACCAACTCTGGAAAAGATGTTTTGGTAAATAGAAGTTTAAGACCAAATTTAAATGATCTTGATCAGTATTCAGTAATCTAATACTAAATCAATTTAATAATATGATTTTTTATTAACAATGAGATCAAGATCAAAAAATCAAAATATAAAATATAACATTTTTTTAATAATAGAGAGAAATTTTTTTTTCCTAAGCAATTACTTGACATGCTATGTCAAGTTTATTTTCATATATGAAATCGTAAATTTTGATATTTTCGAAATGATAAGTATATTTTGATAAAAATAAATAAAAACATTAATTTTTTATAATTTACTAGTCTGTAGTAAATTACTAAAAAAACAAAATAAAATTTGATAAGAATTATAATTTAATTTATTACTTAAAAAATTCAAAATAATAATCAAAGAATATCTAGATGATTTACGAATTATCAAAATATACGATAACATATACAAAATTTTAAAATGTCCCTTTTTATTGAACTTTAATAGGTTTAAATTTTTTAATTGAGTTTAATAAACTTCTAAAGACAAAAAATTAATTGTTTTAAAATTTAAATTAGTTTAAGAGGAAAAATTTAATTATTTTAGCTTGAATGAATGAATAAATATAAAAGTGATGAATTTTAATTTCTGAATAAACTTAACCTGAATTATTTAAATTATTGATTGTTTTTGTTAAATAAATTAAAGATAAATCATTTTGCTGTTAATTTGATAATGAACCATTATCAGACATAACATGTCTAGTGATGCTTAGTATTTATTTTTTAAAAATTATCAAAATCATTAGATTGGTAAAGTTTTAAAATTTAAATGATAGTTTTGATCTTAAAATTTGATCTGAAACTTCAATTTGCCTTAGTACTAAGGAATTATTATGTAATACCCGATGGAGCCAACCCGGCTACGTAAAATAAATAAATCAAATAGATAAAATAAATTGATTTGTCATTTGAAATCTTTGAAAATTTAAAATTTTATAACCAACTTTAAAAAAAACAAATTTTCCAAAGCAAATTGAAAGCAATTTTGGCATCGAAAGTAAGAAAAAATACCATCCAGTGGTTATTTATGAAAACCTAAATATACTGGAGGAAAAGCTCTAACAAGGACCTTTCTGCAAATTTTTATTGCCATCTTAGAAATCATAAAAAGTGTATGCTCGCAATTAAATTAGTCGGCGAAGAAATGTTCAAAACAACAAGACATCATTTCCATGATCAGCTCCCTAAAGCGCAAATTTAAGCAAAAATCATTTAATTCTTAATCAAATAATTTTTTTATTATTTTCTTTGTTTATTTTTTCTTAATAAAATTAATTATAGTGTCAACATTTTTTTTTCTTAAATTCTAATTAAGAGTAAAAAAAATAGTATTAAACTCGAATAGTAAAATCACTTAGTATTATATTCATTTAGTACTAAATACCTTATTTCTAATTAATTACTAAATTCATGGTACATATTAGTTCTTGATTACAATCCATCCCAAAAGTTATAATTAAAAGAAGGTTTTTAAGTAATTTTTAATTTTAAATTTTATTGTAGAAGGATATTTTCAAAGAGAACATTCAATGATTTACTGAATTTTTATAAGCAAATCTCTGCAAAAATGATACGCATGCAGAATTTTACACAATACTTAGTCATGGTAAAAAATGGTTTGCTGTACACAAAAATATTTCCCTGCATTTTCAATTTTTTAAGATAATTTTTGAGAATGATTAAAAAGATTCAATCAAAAACTTTACTTATTTTTTTTTTGTCTCAGTTGTTTTTAAGTCATATGTCTTAAGTAAAGTCAATGACTTAATTTTTTTTTTTACATCAAGACTTTGACTTAAACTTGTGAATTAAAAGCAAGTCTGGTTTTGGTTTATTTTGGGGTGCTTAGGTTCATTTTTGGAATTATTTTGAACAACTTTTGGTTTTTGGAACAACTTCTTCTATAAAAAATTTTGGGGAAGTCGGTGACAGTACAGGGGACAATTTTTTTTTTACAGTTTAGTGTAACTGTCCTAATTTTGCATTTTTATACACATTTTCTATATTTTTCCAAAAATTTCTCCCTAATATGCCAAAATGTGACAATAAATTTCTTCCCAGTGAAACGTTTATTTTGGAGTTGGAAACAATTTTTTGCCAAATATAAAGATGTACGACTTATTTAGTTATTTATTTTTATTTCAAAAAATTATTTTATTTTTTAAATAGGTTTTTTAGTTTAAGTAAAATTAAATTTTTAATAAGAAAAATTCTTTTTGTTGACATGAACTGTATCTGACACCTCAAGACCTGTTTTTAAAACACCAATTGAAACATAGGTTAATTGATCTGAAGTTAATCTTTTTTCTGTATTGAGAACAATTTTAATGTTTTGACATAAGTCACAATTTTTTTCTTATTATTTTCATGAGTATTTTTTGTACCATTTGAGTCCTGTTTAGCAGAAGAAATTTTTTTTTTCGAACTTAGAGATTTTTGATCAAAATTGACTCTCGTGACTCTCAAAACTCTCAAAAATAATAAATATTTTTTAGAACTATTTTCAGCTTCGACTTTTTTGTTTGAATCAAAATGAAATATTTAAAATTAATAGCTCCTCTTTAAAAAATTCCTTATTGGTATCATTATTGTACTTCAGCACACTTGGGAGTTTTTCAAAAACAAAAATTTTGGTCGAAACCAAAAAAATATTAACTTCCTTTATTTTGTTCATATTTACAAATTTTATAAATTTAAAGAACAAATTAAATTCTTTTAATTTTTATTTTTCTAAAAAATTCAAAATTTATGGATGAAAGTTAAAAACAAATAAAAAAGGTGAAACTAAAAAACAGCGCATAAAACTAAATCTGTCAAAAAATATATTTTTAAATGTTGATCAACACATAAAAATTCTTCTTTTCATTACCAAATGTGTTCTTAACTTTTTTAATTGACTTGCATTTGAATTTTTTTGGCTCACATAAGTTTTGGTCACAAATTATATGACCATCGATACCAAAAATTTACAAATTTATAGGTCACAAAAATATTTTGATGGGTCACAAAAGTATTCTGATGAGTCACCAAAATTTAAATAATTCAAAATTTTTAAAGACAAAAATTTTAAATTCCTCTTCTCATGCTAAAATAAGCTAAATAAAAATTATTCAAAAAAATGATGTAGTAAATTTGAAATCTTCTTACGATTATTTAAAAAGCAGTGATTTATTTTTGAAAAAATTGATAAAATGGAAAAAGAAAATCGCGAATTATTCAATTATTTGGTTTCGTTAGGGCTAATTTTACCAATTCAAAATTGTCCAAATGATTCTTGCTTGAAAAAAGGTTTATTTGATTTTCACATTTCAATAAATTCAATTTATGTGTTTTACATCATTTTAAATAAAGAGTTTTCTTCTTATGCGTGAACCAGATTTTTTATGTATTTTAATCTCTCTTTATTTGTTTTTGATCCTCACCCAAAGTTTGTGTTCAATTTGTGATGAAGTTTACAATGCCACATACAAAAAATTAAGAAAATTAAAAATAGAAATTTTGATTAAAAATTGAGAAAAATAAAAATCAAACTTAAAATTAAAATTAATAAAATAAACAAAAATTAGCTAAAAATAAATTCGAAACACTTTTAGGCTAGATTACTATTAGATAAACCGATTAGTTAAAATTTATTTTAAAGTTTGACAAAAAAATTTAAATAGTTTAATTTTTAGTATACAAAAAAATTATCTATATTCTTTTTTTTTAAAAAACCTTTCATTATTTATTCCAATTTGTCTATTTTATTTTGTAATTTAAAAACAGATAAAAAATAAATGATTATAAACGTTTAAAATTAATTAAAAAATTTCAGTTAAAGCGCCTGTTTAGCAATTTTCTTAGTTAATTTAAAAACATTTAATTTTATAATTTTTTAATCTTCACACTTTTAGGCTAGATTATTATTAGATAAACCGATTAGTTGAAATTTATTTTAAAGTTTAACAAAAAAATTCAAATAGTTTAATTTTTAGTATACAATAAAATTATCTATTAGCTGTTTGGTAAGATCTAAATTTGTAAAAAAATAGTTAAAAATTTTATTACCAAAATTAATTTATCTAAAATATCACAAATGTTTACTCGATTTTTCATCCAAATTTGCAAATTTTAAATTTAAAAATCTTGTTCTTAATTTGACGTTTCCATGGGTTCTTCTTTTATTATTTTATCAATCAAGAGAAAAAAATAATTTCTTAATTAAACTAAAAAAATACTTGAAAATGAGACAAAGATTCAACGATTCCAGCCGAGTTTCAGCTTGTCTTAATTTTGGTGGAATGTACGAAACTGGCTACTGTGCCCCGGTGGAAAAGCAGCTAACACCTGTGCAAAAAAGTCAATTTCAAATGTACATAAGTCAATACAGGTTCGATTTTAAGAGCCCAAAGATAAAATCAAACGCAAATACCGATAACCGAAATAACTTTCGATGCAGATGCCAAAAGTGTTCAGAGTCCTTGAATGACTACAATTTACAAAAACAGACCAGCTCGCTACAAAGGAATTATTTCTCATCAGGATCCTCCAAAAATTCACTCATAAATTGTGTCAGACCATTTAAGGAAGTAAAAATTCGCCAAAAAAGACCAAACAGGAAAAAAAATAGCCTAGACCGTACTTTTGTCAAGGATTTACCTCAAGTCATGGTTGAAAAGCACTTGGACACATCTTCTTTTCATAGCATTAACTTTTATGACATTCAACCAGTAATGACAAGCTCCACTGGCTCAAATCTAAACATGCTTAAGCCCAAACGAACGAAAAAAAAAAATCCCAGGGAACTCAATCAGTCGGTTAGATGTGGCTCCAATGTCAACAACAATAATATTGACTTGCAAAATCTGCCAAAGACAAAAAGAGGTGTTGAAGAAAAAAAAAAGTACAAAAATCCAAAGGATCCAAATGAAAAAAGAAAGATAGATTTGGAAAATTTTTACAAAATTCATTCGGAAAACGTGTTTAAAAGGGTCTATTTGATGCAGGCCAAAAGGGATGAAAAAAAAAATTGTGACCACTTTAGTTTGATGTGTGACAAGTGTGTTAGATCAGTTAAAAAAGAAAATTTAGAATTGTTTTATTTGGATTTAATAGGTAAAAAATATAGCAATAATTTAAGCAAAAGGCCTGCCAGGGTTTTAGTTAGAAAATAAAAAAAATTGGAGTTGAGGGGGATCGATCCCCTGACCTTCCGCATGCAAAGCGGACGCTCTACCACTGAGCTACAACCCCTCAACATTTAAGCTTTGGAAATATAAATCCAGATTGTATTTTAAATGAAGTTTTTAATAAAAATTTTAATAAATTTTTTCATTGTGATATTTGATGTACAAGGGGTTGTAGCTCAGTGGTAGAGCGTCCGCTTTGCATGCGGAAGGTCAGGGGATCGATCCCCCTCAACTCCACTTTTTTTTCTTCTTTTTGAAGATTTGAAAAATTAAAAATTTTGATCATTTTTTAAAGTGAAAAATCAACTTTGAAAATAACAACTTCAAGCATTAAAAAATTTAAAAATTAAATCAATTTTAATTCAATTTCAAATTTTTTAAAAATTCGATTTTACATTCATTTTAATTCTTGGAAAATAACCCCTAGTTTGATTTTGTTGCTGACTTTTTTAGATTTGAACTTAAAAATCCCAACCTTCCAAGTTCATTAATTAAATTAAATATTAATTTAAAATACACTGTACAATTCTTGCATTAAATATTTCCACTTTCAAGATTAAATTAATTTTAAATTAAAACATTAAAATATTTAAATCTAACTTTTTTTTTTAATTAAAAATCAAAAACAAATATTTAAATCACATTCAGAAAATAACTCGATTATTTTAATTTTTTTTTTATTCGAATAAACTTATTGTGTACAATAATTTTAATAGAAATTTCAAGCGTAACTTTGTTTGAATTATTATGCAATTTTTTTATATAAAGATAAATTGCGATAAAATTTGATTGTTGCTTTGATTTTTTACAATAAATCATTTTAAAATAAGTGGGTGAAAATATTTGAAAAAATATGGAGTTGAGGGGGATCGATCCCCTGACCTTCCGCATGCAAAGCGGACGCTCTACCACTGAGCTACAACCCCTCTGGAAATCATTTAAATAGTCTCATAAACAATAGCCTAATAAAGTTTGAAAAGAATAATTAAGCTTTTTATTTGTCTTTTGATAGTTGAAGAATGAAATTTAAGATAGTCCCCAAATTTTTTATTTTTGACACTTTTAATTTATTTAAAAATTATAAAATTGTAATAAAATTAAAAATGTATGCAATTGTAATTGCTAACTTATTCTTTATTCTTTTTTTTTTAAAAGCCTTTCGTTATTAATTCCATTTTGTCTATTTTATTTTGTAATTTAAAAACATTTAAATTTATAATTTTTTAATCTTCACATTTTTATGTTAATTTATAATTTTTTATTTATTTATTTATTTATTAAAGTAAATAAAAATTCTATGAAAATAATTCAAAGGTTGATTTGGAAAAAAGTTGCTATGAAATATAAGAATCAACCATCAATTCAAAAAAGGAGGCTTTAAAACGGCATAAATCGTTTGACGTATGAAAAAAATACAAAACAGTATAGAAATTAATTCAGGTTCAGTATAGATAAAATTTATTTTTGTATAGTGTAAAAATTTTATTAATTAAGTATAAAAATTACAAAAACAATATAAAAATAAATCAATTAGAATAAAACTTTTTTTTTCAGTATAAAAATATATCTAAATCAGTATGGAGAATTAAATACTACTCGCCTATTTTAGGAGTATGAGTCTCATAGAGATGAAACGCATTCGTTCTTTCACAATTTTGTATTTTATATCTATACGGCCATAATTCTACCTCAATTGTGTGACATTTTACGGAAGAGCAATGTCGATATGTAACAATCATATTCTTTTTTTTTCTTTTTTTTATGTAATATTTTTTAAATTTCTCTAAAAACAAATTTTACTTTTACTTCTCCTTAAAGGAGGTTAATTTAATATTAATAAATAAATAAATATTATGTTGTTCTACGTTTTGACATTTATTACAATACTGGTTTTGAGCCCACTTTTTGTAATATTTCTATGTTCATCTTTTCTTAAAAACGTTTCTAGGTCGACTTTGTTAACAAAAACCCTTTATTGTACCAGTCGTATTTAATTTTTCCTTTATGCGGCATATTAAAAGTTTTATTCTGAAAATTTTTTTTTTTAATACTCAAGAATTTTTATTCTAATTAAATATGTCTTATACTGAAAAAAATAAAAATAAAAATAAACTAAAATTTTTTGTCTTAAATCTCTTTTCGAAATATTTATAATGTTTTAGCTTCTGTTTATACGTCAAAAGATGTCGTCCTTTTAAAACATCAGTTTCATTCAAATTTTCTATTTTAATTTTCTGGTTATCAGATCACTGATGGTTCGGATAAGTAAGGTAGATAAAAAACTTAATATACCAACTTTGTTTTGACTTCAAAGTACTCTGAGATACCTTCTGACAGAATCACTCAGAACTAAATGTGCTCTTAGAATAACTTAATAAATTTAAATATAAGTAAAAAAAATTAGAAAATAACACTTTAATAGAAGATAAAATTTTGAATTTTTTTTTGTTTGTGCCTAAAAAATTCTGATTAAAAATTTATTCAAAATTAATTTAAAAATAAATTTAAATTTAAAACAAATTTTTAAAAAATTAAGCTTTTATTGTTAAAAAAATTGGTAATACAATGTTTAAATTTGAATTTTTAATTTTATTTCAAATGACACTTAAAAACTGAGGTTGATATTATAAAAAATTGGAAGATTAACGGGTGTAGAAAAAAAATGGCACAAAAGTTAAGTTCAATTTTCTATAAGAGTGGACAAGACCTTTCCCAATTTTTTTCAAAATTTAAAATCAGACTGATCCTAGCTTTAAAATAAAAAAAATTTATTTCAAAAAGTTGAATTTTCGATAAGTTGTTAGTAAAAAATGTAAGAAACCATCAAAAAAGATTTTTACAACTTTGTAACAAAAATTTGCCAAAAGCTGAAATTGTTATGCGATTCACTGGTCTTGGATACAGAAAACGTTCTGTTTATCATAGGCTAAATATTATAGAAAAAGATAAAACTTTCAAGAGAAAAAAAGGAAATGGTTAAAATAGCGACGAAACTAACTGACCAAACTTAGAGCCTAATTCAATTATAAATCGGGTCGTTCGCAAAGAAAAATGGCTAGAAAGTTTAATTGCCACTATACCTATATCGGAAAGATTTTAAAAAAGTATACAAACATCAAAAAGTATAAAAAACACAAGAGACCTCATTTAAATGCTAACCAAGAGAAGGCAGCAAGGCCAAAATGTAATCGAATGCTTTTAAAATACAGCAGATATGAATTTATAATTGATGATGAGTCTTATTTCACTCTTGGTAGCACCGCGCTGCCAGGGAATGATATTTTTTATAGCAGTAACGTAAGCAAGACGCCGGAGAGTGTAAAGAAAAAGTTCGTTAAAAAATTTGAAGAAAAATGAATGGTCTGGTTGGTTATTTCACAACACGGAATAAGCGAACCATATTTTGTACCTAGTGGTTGAGCGGTCAATCAACATGTCCACTTTGGAGAGAGTATTAAGAAACGACTTGAACCAATGATTAAAGAATATTATCCTGATGGTAATTATGTATTTTGGCCTGACTTCTCATTATACCAATATGGTACAGAATTATATGTTAGATAAAAATATAAGGTTTGTTGCTAAAGATGTGAATCCAGCAAACGTACCAAAAGCACGACCAATTGAAGATTTTTGGAGAAATTTGAAAGCTAAAGTTTATGAGAGTATTTGGAAGGCAAAAAATCTTAGGCAACTCGAATAATTATGTAATGTAAAAAGAGATGTAAATAAAAAAAGTATAGTGAAATAGAAAAATAAGGAAATTGCAAAATTGAATAGTTGACTCAAATTGTAAAATCCAAAATTTTTTTAAATCAAACATTTATACACAATTCGTTAGAAGTTTTAAAAATAAGAACTTTTTTTGATCAAAACATATATTTTTATTTAAGTTTTTGAAAATTTTTGTTTAAAAATATTTACGAAATTTTCCAGCTCCTATTAATATTTTTTTAATTGATTTTAAAAGAATAAAATTAATTATCTTAGGTTTTATTTTAATTTATTTTTTATATAATGATTAAAAATAATAAAAATTAATTCAATTCTGCACAAATCAATTAACATGTACCTAAAAAATTTTCTTCGACCTAAAACCGTACAAGTTCGTCAAAAATAAAACCATCAAAAAAAACTTTATAAAAATTAAATGTCAATTTGACATTTATCAATTCTTGAGTACTTATATGAGGTATATAATCTTAAATACACGTTTGGGAAAATAGTAATTGAAATTTTTCTAACTGGAACAAAAACTATAAATGCGATACTTTTTTTATCTTTTTATAATTAACTGATAATTTTGCATTTTTTTAAGAATTGTGGAATTTCAAAGATACATCAAAGAACCTT
Source organism: Brachionus paranguensis (assembly GCA_016802215.1). NCBI lineage: Eukaryota > Metazoa > Rotifera > Eurotatoria > Ploima > Brachionidae > Brachionus > Brachionus paranguensis. The sequence goes on along the minus strand of JAESIX010000008.1, from coordinate 1,041,887 downwards.
AATGAGTTTTAATCATGAGCACAGATTTCAAGTTGCCAAAAAAATTTTTATAATTTTTTAATCAAAAACTTAATCAAATATTTTGTATAAATTATTATAACAAATATCATATATAGGAAATAATTTTGAAATTAATTTTAGAAAAGGGGTTGTAGCTCAGTGGTAGAGCGTCCGCTTTGCATGCGGAAGGTCAGGGGATCGATCCCCCTCAACTCCATTTTTTTTCAAAAGCCTTTTGGAAATAAATATTCAAAACTATTTATTTAGTTCTAATTTTTTAATTATAAAAAAAAAACTATTAAAACTTAGTAAAAACTATAAAATCATTCTGGCTTCACCATATGACTGGTCTCAAGTTCTTTGCGGTTTCTTTGGTGTGGATGCAATTTGTCACCGAAACAACCTCGGCAGAAAATCTCCTTTTCAAAATCTTTGTACGTGTTCAAATTCAATTGAGTATTACACGTTTTGCATTTAAAGCAGCCTTTGTGCCACTCCTTGGGACAAAATTAATCTTTTAATTATTTAAATAATTATTTTTCTTACCAAACTAGCCGCTGACATCTTTTCAGCTGCATACACAGTCTTGGCACATCGAGCACATTTTTCACCACCACCACCGAATTTAGGAGGCATTTTAAAATATCAAATCTAAACGAAAAGTTAAATTTTTTCTTATAAACAAAACATATTTACAATTAAAATTTATACCATGTTTAAATGCACAAAAAATAAATCATTTTAATAAACAAAAATTCTTTATGTAAAATTCGCATTAATTTCAAATTAATAAATAGCTTAATGATTTATTAATTTTAGGTGTATTACTTTGAATACTTCCGAAACAAGACATGGCCAAATTAATTAAATGACATCCTTAATAGTTAAACAAAAATTTTATTTATCGATTCAAATAGCTAGAGGTCTAGAAAGAATAAATCTTTATAAATTTATATTTAGCAAAATTTCTTTGCTATTAAAAGATTCTCTGTTATGCCAATAAATAAACTCTTTTATTGTATTCCTAGGATGCTCGGTTAGATATGAAGTAACTTGATTTATTTGCTTACTTTTGCGTTGCTTATCTGTTCAAAAATTCCTCACAAGCAAAATTTTACTTAGGTTTTTTTCTCTAGAGGGTATTAAAATTGCTTTTAATAAACTTTCTTCTTCTAGCTCTCCTGGATTAATTAAGGTAAAATGTTCTTTGGTCTTCAAAATTTTTTCAATGCTTTTTTACCAGAGTTGGTTTTAAGTCACAAGTCTTAAGTCAAGTCAAGTCAATGAATTAAATTTTTATTTTTTTAAAGTAAAAACTTTGACTTATATTTTTGTGACTTAGACTTAAAACTGTGACTTATAAACAAGTCTGATTTGAACAAGAGATATTTGGGCTTTGGGAGCCCTGATCAAAAAGTACAGTAGTACTGCTAAGTGCGAACCTTGCCTCAAAATTTTAATTATTTAATTAAATTTACTTTTTTTTTGCTGAAAAATTGGCTTTTATTCTTAGACTTAAAAAAAAAAAATTAAGTCAAATCATAACTTTGACTTAAATTATTGTGACTTAAAAACATGTCTCTTTTTTACTTTTAATAATTGTTCTATAAAAAAAGATTAAAAGCTAGCTTTTGTTAATCTTTTATACAGGAATAAAGGTAATAGATATGACATTAATAATTATCGTGGTATAAAAGTATCATCATTAATAGTCATTTAACACAAGGATGCATTTGTTTACTAATCGTGTAACAGAGAAATGGAATGCAAAACCAAAAGAAGTGGCTGAAGTAAAAAGTTTGAACCAATTCATGGCCAGATTAGACAAGTGGCTAGAATAAAAAAAAATGAGATATCAAAATTAAAAGCAAATCAAATGCTCTAAAGGTTATTTATTAGTTTCTATAAAACATAAGACAATTTATTGTTTTGTATATATGGATAATAAAATTTTTTTTAATTCCTACAAACTTCTTAATTTTTTACTAAAAGCCGATTTCAGCATTAGGTGAAGATATTTGGTCTCAAGATTGAAGAAAAAATTGTCAATTTTATTTTAAAATCTATCTTTTTGAATTAATTTAATTAAATGTATTTAATATTTTTGTATTATTAGAATTTTTTAAAAATTTTTTTACTTAATAATTTTTCTTTTTTCTTCTGTCCATGGGACTTAAAATCAATAAATAATAATAATAATATAAATGAAATTTAGAAATTATGACCAGTTCCCTTGGACCACTACTACTACTGCTAATAGCTAAATAACTAGTCATCTATCTTGAATCAGACAATTTTTTTTAATGTACGACATGACTTTATAGAACATTGTTGTCATAGTTGTCACCACCGATACAATTTGTTTTCTTTAGCTTTATTAAATTCACTTGAATATCGGTGGTGACCTCATTTTATTGATTTTTCACGGGGTTGCCGTTGGTAGTGGGACTTTGTCCCAGCTTCAGCTAGCACCTGCAGACAAACCCACAGAGAGACTAACGACGGTGGTGAGACCCAGTAATGAAACTGGCATGCCACCGTAGGAGACATACCTATTAGAACCGGGTACGCTGAGATGATACCATAAGGGTATTATTACCCAAAGCGATGGCTTTTCACCCAGAGGACAAGTTGTAGCGCGCTTAATGATTTGTCCTTCGTTACTTAAATATTATATTTGTTATAATATTGTTGCTAAGAGTTTATTATTCTATCAAGTTAGCGCTAAGTAGTAATAAAATAAAATAGAAATAGAAATAAGAAAAAGGTTAAAATTGTTTTTTAACTTGTTCTAGCTCAATAAAGCAATTCAAGGAACAACTGTCTTTTATTCAATCATCCTCCGTCTTAACAAATGTCAACCAAACGTGGAAGACCAGCCACCCGGCAACAATTTTGTTGTCACCACGGATATTCAAGTGAATTTAATAAAGATAAAGAAAACAAATTGATAGCAATTTTTTGTTTATTGACTTTAGAAAAGCTTTGAATCTTAAAAAGTTATTAAACAAATAATGCCCAAATTAGCAAGGAAAATTTAATGACATACTGAGTAGTTAAATGTAGCCAAGGTCTTCATTACAGTTCTGTATTAGAAATTTTTCAAGAGGACTAGAAAAAAATTTTTTGATTTATGGATTCAAGTTAATAAGAAATTTTTGCTATCAAAAGAATTTTCTGTCTTGCTACTTCAGTAAAAATTGAATTTTGAATACGGTGAAGTTAATCGTATTTTGATCATTGCTCTGCCTTTTTATGCTATAATTCCAGTCTCAAAAAATTAAATTTAAAGCAAAAAGTTTTGATAAAATAAATAACTTTTTAGAAAAATATGGTCTATTTCATTAACAAAGAATTTTTTTTCTCTTTTAAATGTCTTTTTTATTACAACCTCCCCTTAAAAAGAAAAATTAAAGAATAATGAATCAAAAAAATTGATATATAATTTAATCTAACTGAACCGATGTCCAAACCGAAAAATGGACAAAAACTTTTGAATATTTCTTTTCAAAATGAATAAATTTCTTTTTGTACGAAAGATCAATGCCGAAGTTTTCAACATTTAAGCCTTCAATTTTTAATAACATTATTACATTAATTTAATTTTACTGCCTAATTTGATGAATTATTTAACTTGAATACCTTGTTGTTAAAAATTTTCAAATTGTCATGCATTCAAAAAATTTATTTATCTTCTTAAAATTAAAGTTATTTATTTTGTAAATTTTTAATTTTAATATACAGTAAGCTCTTGCGACATTAGATTAATCTTGGAAAAATCTAGATTAATTTTTATTTAAATTTTTTTAATTGATTTCTGAAAATGAAAAATGAAAATTCATTTTAAAAGTTCTCTCAAATCTTATACATAATAAATTATTGACGAACTTTGTTCTCTGTTTCGTTTTTTTCATTCTAACTTAATGCTTTTTGTGAATCAGATATTTTTATTTTTTTGGTCGTGTTGAAAAAAATAATTATAATGAATTTAGATTAAGGAAGTGTTAGCCAGGCTATTGAGACATGATCACTAGCCTGCTAATTAATCTTAAAACTTAAAAACTTTTTTTTAAAATTTAAAACATTTGAAATATAAGTGAAAAATTTTTTTTTCCAACTAACATTGTTCATTGATTGAAAACGGAATCTAAATTTTAATTTTTTATATAGCTTTAATTTTGAAAAATATTTTATTAGTCCTATGATATTAAAGATTTAAAAAAAAAATTTTAAAAATTCAATGAACTTTTTTATTGTATTCCTAGGATGCTCGGTTAAAAATGAAGTAATTTGATTTATTTGTTTACTTTTGCGTTGCTTATCTGTTCAAAAATTCCTCACAAACAAAATTTTCAGACTTGAATAATTCAAAGTTTCATCTGAATATTTCAAAATAATTTCTCTAATATTCATAAATGAAATTCCAGTCTATATTTATATGATTAATCTCCTCTTTTCTTTTGAAAACAAAATGTTTACACCTCTTCAATATTTGAGCTTAACATTTGCATCAAAAACCTGATAATCCAAAGCATGTTACACAACTAAATAAATAAAATTAAAGTCAAACTTTATAACAATCAAGAAAATCTCCAAAATAGCTAATTAGCTTATTTTAATCTATTGGTAAAGTTGTTTAACTCAACGCAATAGAAATTATCAAAAATTTTCAGAACCATATCTCCCACGTGTCTATCTAATCTCTGACTTTAATTTGAAATTATTAGGCTATGTTTCTATTTTTTGGTCGGTCTGAGTATCACAGAGCTCCATACTCAAGGTAAATAAATAATTAAGTTAGTTATCTAAAAAATGAGCTTCAAAAGTTATGATTTCTGATCATAATTTTTATATAATCAATATTTTGACTTGGTTATTGATAAATGGTTGAAAAGGTAATACCAAATTAAAAAAGCTTGGCTTTTGAGCACCATCTCTTGCATGCTAACAATTGCGTAATATTTTCTCAAAGTTTGGCGTTAGTATATAAAAAACAAGAGATTACATTACTTATATTGATAGCTTTATTTAAACATTTAATATCTGAAAACGTTTTTTTTTTCTCTCAAATTGCATCAAGAAATTGTATAATAGGAAATTCTAGAAAGAGATTAATTTGAATTATCATGCATTGCTGGCAGGAATCAATTTATTAAAAAAGAAAGTGAAATATTCAAATACAAAAGGGATCCATTTGGATCGTTTTGGTTTAAGTAATTATTATCTACGAAATAAATCGCTTAAGTAATTTAAATCATATTTAGGTTGTTATTTCATCATCATTTATCTTAAAGTGAGGCTAAATTATTTTCTTAGATTTATTTCTTGAAGAAATTATGCAGTTTTTAAGTACAAACCAAATCTGCTAATTAATTAGGATTTTTTTCAAGGCGTATTTTACTTTTGTTGAATATGGTTGAAATAAAGCAATTGAGTGTTGATTATTTTTTTAAAAAAGTCAAATATTTTTAAATCAAATCCTCAGCCAGTTAATTCAAGTAGTATTTTATTTATTTGAAAAATAAATTTGGGAATTTCCCGGGACTTACCCGAACGGCAAAAGCCTTCTTTTCAGCCCCCTTGCTAATGTTTGTTATTTAATATATAAACAAAAATTAAAATAATATAAATTAGAAGTGTTTGAAAATTTAAGATTAAAAATTAAATTTGTCTAATTATGCTTCAAGTAGTAGTAGTAGTTTGGACTGTAGCTGGCTAGCCAGCGAGTGTGCTGACTAGGCACACTAAGACAGCTGATGAGATTGATTGCGGCTCATTCAGCAATCAATGCCTGCTTTAAAGCTGTAAACATTGGGGACTTCAACTAATTGATTTGGCAGCGAGTTCCATATGCTAGCGGTTCTGTTGAAAAAAAAAGTTATCTCTGTGTTGGAGCCTCGAAATTTCTTTGTGATATTTAAAGCAGTGACCTCCTCCTTCGTTTTTAGTGAAATTAAAATTGTTGCTTTTTTCAACCATTCTATTCCATGCATGAACTTGTATAATTGAATAAGATCACCTCTTTTTCTTCTTTCCACCAGATTTGGAATGTTCAAAGCCTTCAATCTGCTTTCATACGGTTTGTTTCTAATTGCAGAAACAAATTTCGTAGCTGTGCGTTGAATCCTTTCAGCATTCTCACAGTCATACTTAAAAATTGGAGACCATACAGGCACCGCAAATTCGAAACCTGATTGCTTTGTTTATATTTGAAAAAATTTAATGATATTTAAAAAATACTTTTTTTTGTTACAAAGGTTGTACTGGAGAAAAAATCTTGGCTATGCTAAAAGATTTGTATATGTTATTTATTATTTATTTATTTGTTTACTGTACCGAAGTTAAGCTCCTTCAGAATAAAATAAAATAAAAACAAAAATAAAAGATTAAATTAAATGAAATAAAATCAAAAAATAAGAGTAATAATAAAATTAGGTTAAATAGGGTAAAAAAACTGAAATTAAAAAGAGATGAATCTGAAAAAAAATCGAATCGAATAATGAATCTGTCGCCAACAGTTCTTGGTATTTGGACCAATTGTTGTCATGTGCAATTACTCTTGCCACAAGACCCTCGTACTCGCGTTCCCACTCAAATTCCCGGTTGATAAAACATTTATTGAATGGTAAATCCATATTAACCATTATAAATCTTCTTTTAAATTCTGGTTTGCTATTGATACGTATTCCGTGGGATTCATTAACATGATCAACCAATTCAATTTGAACTTAAGTCCTTCGATTCTTTGTTTGGAATTCTTTGTCAGTCTTACATCCAAACCATCTTCAGTTAAGTGCTCCTTGGTTGTGGTTAGTGTGCATTAAAAGGTTATCTTCTTTTGGAGATTTATCCATTCGATTTCCTCCACTACGATTTGCCGCTTTGCTTCCAAAGCGTGACTCTAACTTATCAATTGTTGTGAATAAAGGTCTGCGTTTACCATTTGCTTGGGTTGCAGTTGCTCAAAATAGATGATACCCTTGAAATCCCACCAAACACAAAGCATTACCTTTTTCCCATGAATTTCGCGTTTCGGAGTAAATAATGGCGTTTTATCAGAATCGACCAATTTTTTTTTGTTGACCGTGTTATCGAAGTAGATCCACTTTTCATCTTCAGTTACGATTTTCCATAAAAAACTCTTTTTTTTTCTGCCTAGACAAGAGAGAAACACAAATGTTCAATAGTTGCGCAATATTGATCTCTGAGAGTTTGTGTGGGACCCATTTACCGGCCTTCTGAATCTTCCCTAATGCTTTTAATCTAATCCAAACGGTCCCATTTGTTACAGAAATGTCTTTAGCAAGCTGTCTGGTCGATCGCCTAGGGTCTTCCTCAAGCAGCTCTTCCTAATACGCGTCATCAGCTTCGACGGTTCTCCCAACTCTATTTTAGTAACATGTCCCTATAGATGGGTATTCGGCTCTAGTGACATATCCTTTTAGTCGAAAAAGGCCTGAAAATGACGATTTTTATATAATTTAGTGTCTAAAATAGCCACATGTCACAAACTTTGTAAAATTTTTAATTATAATTAAAAAAGTTTTAAAAGGTTTGTTTTATTAATACATACAACAACATTTATTATTGTATTGCATATATAATTAATTTCAACATTACTAAAAATTCAATAATACCAAAAATTAAAAAAAAAAAGGAATAATAGTAAAGTTGAAGTTTTTGAATTTTGCCGAAATTTGCTTTCTTTCAAGCCACATAATTTTGCGAATTTTGAAGCTTTTTTCGACCTGTAAAAGCTAAAGGAAAGTTTATTGGATGTACTATCCATGACTTCCTTGATTGTCCGGGTCCAGGTCACCAGATCGTTTTGAAACAAGTCGAAAAATGCGTTTTTTGCGAACTTCAAGTTCTTGCAATTTGGTCAATAATTAAATCACCGGAATGATTAGTAAGTCAAATTCAAGATCTCAAAGAGTTCTAAAACATGGTTTTGACCGGAGTTGATAATCATCAAGGGTCATTGAATTATTCAATTTTTGAAAAAGTGAAATAAACGCATTTTTCGGCTTTTTTCAAAACGATCTGGTGACCTGGATTTTTTGAGGACCCGGACAATCAAGGAAGTTATGGAACGGATTAGCTATTAGAAATTCAAGATCTCAAAGATTATTAAATTTAAGAAGTTAACTGATAAAAAATGACTCATGAAAATTTTCTTGAGTTTTTTTTAACTAGTAATTTCTTAAATTTAATTATCAATTAAAACAAAACAAACCAGAGTTGTTCAAAAATCCTAACACAAGTGTTTACTTAAATTTTTTTTAAGTCCGGACACTTGGACTTTAATTTGGGACTTGAAAAACTTGGAAACAAACATCTAAAAGAGAAAATAATCATTCTTTCAAAAATTTTGTTTTGAAACGAATTTCTAATATCAACAAATTCCAACAGATTGTTACTAAAATTAACAAAGGTGTTAATAAAAAATTTTATATAATCTTGAAAATATATGAGCTGAAAGAAAAAATCCGCCTTCAAATGAAAAGTTATTATTATATATTTTATTTGATATAATTCGAAACAAAAATTTGTTAAAATAAACACCATTCTCTTTAAAAAAATATCAAAGGAAAAACAAAAACTGAAAATTATGAACAAAATGAAACCCTAGAGGTTTTAACTTTTAAATGTTTCGTTTAAATAAATCTCAATGCGATCTAAAGAGCTCTACAAAGAGAGCGCCTTATCTATAATTTTAATTTAAAAAAAAAAGTTTCTTTACACAAAAAATAAAGGCTTAGGTTAAATTCAAATTAAAAAATTTTTTTTTGTAATTCTTCATCAATTTGTTGACAGCGTACCGGCACCTATGCCAAAACCAACACCTTTTGGTCCATAAAACTTTCCATAACATGCTAAAAAAAAAATTATTTTTCCTTTAAATAAACCCTTAAGCATCTCTTACATTTACAGAATACTTCTCCCTCGCTGTTATCACAACAATTCATTGAATTCAGCATTTTCTTACATGCCGAACATGAAAAGCACATTTTGTGGTAAAATTTGTTGGCAGCAACCACTTTTTCAGCTGCATAAACTGCCTTTTGGCATCGGGCACATTTATCTGCGCCCCCAAATTGCAGTGCCGAACCAGCCCGCTTTTCATGTTTAAAAGCCGAGCTCACACTGTTTAAATTATTGCCATTTGGTTTAAATGAGCCATGAAAACCATTGACAGAATTTGGTGTAGTTGGCAAATTCCGACCGGCAGGCTCTGTTGCTACACTGTCACTTGAAAATGTGCTAAAGCTGGCCTTAAGAGAAGATGGAGTTTGTGGAAGAGAATTGGGTCTGGGACTTTCTGATGACAAAATGCCGGCTCCATTGCCATATCCGTAGCCTTTGGGACCAAATTTTTTACCATAGCAGTTCTTGCAGTACAAGTCTCCCTGATGTTCGGTCAAAATGTTTGGCTCCAGGAGTTTGTTACAATTGTAGCATTTGAAGCAAAGTTTGTGGAAGGTTTTGTTGGCTGCGCGAGTTTCCTCCGCTTTGTAGACAAATTTGTCGCATTTGGCGCATTTTGGCGCAGTGATGGTAAACTTGGGCTGTCTCCGAGTGAGCAACTCGCTCAGCTCGGAGTCGCCGACCAGGCGTTTGTATTCCAGGACAGTGGTTTTTACGTTCGAGTTCATTGCCGGCAAAGACTCTGTCTGCGGCGATATTTGGTCTGGAGGTGAGTTTAAATTGGCGCTTGAATAGCTTGACTGGAGCTCGTCGGAACACTGCTGAGACGAGGGCGAGCTCAATGAAAACGACTCGGCTTGATGGTTTATGTCAAAGCTCTCTGAGAATGTTGAATTATTTTCAAAACTGTTCTCTGACATTTTTTCTACACTTTTATACTTTTTAATTAATTTTCTAAATTATGAAATTTAAAAATAAAAAGGTAAATTTATTGAAAAGAAAGGTGTTTTACTTTATTTGGATATTAAAAAAAAAAGAAAATAAAAGAATGGAGTTTACATGCACCTTTTTAGGAAATGTTAATTTTTTTTAACTACTGGAACAACTTTTTTGACAAAACATTAAAGAAAATTAATATTTAATTGGCATTTTTGTGTTGTTAGTAAAATGATATTTTCAATCGAGCGTCATAAAAAGTTAAATATCTCATTAATTCAGTCTCAAATTATCAGCCAAATGAAAAAAATGGTTCACCAAAGACCTGTGTGCCCACTTGCTCAAGTTTTGACTGATGGTTTTTTTCCACAATTTACCTTGATCTGAACATTTAAAACCCCTTTGGTCTTCTGTTTTATGAAGATTCTTTAATGAATCAGATAAAATTTTAATGACAATAAATCCCTAATTTAGACGAACAACCATCCTCGGTAGATTAGGACAAATTTTTTGCTTAAAGTTTTCAAAAATAGACATTGCTAAATATTTAATCTAGGTGGCTTTGGGATTTTAATTTCCATTTTTAGTCTACTACAACTTGAAAAAAAAAATTTATTCAAAGTTTTTTTAATCTACTGGAAAGTTTTTGTTCAGACTGATTTTACTTGGATTCGATGCTGATTGCTTGCTCATCATGTCGAAGAGCGGTGCGGAGTTTTCTTTTTTTTTGCAAAAAACAGGTGCCGCTAATTTGAATTAAATAATTTTAAAAATTTTAAATGTGATTTTTTCTTAAGTCCTTGTTTTACACAGCTTTTTGGATAATAAACTTAACTATTAATCAATATTACTATTTGTCTTGAAGAAAATTAATCATTTTGAAATTTAATATTTGTAAAAAATGCAAATTTTTTGTTGACAATGATACTTGACTAATTACTATCACAAGCTATTTTTATCCCAATGTCTTCCGGTTGAAACAAGTTCGCACAAAACAAAGTACACTCTGGATACGCCTTTGAAACTTTGGTCACAAATTTAATACCATGCGTCTTTAATCTTAACTTATTTGGTTGTTATTTAACAAGATTTATAAAGTTGTTTAGGCAAACAAGACAAATGATTAACTTAGAATCCAGTTTGAAGATCTTAAACAAATTTTCTGAACAAACACAAAGGTAAATGTTGATGGCGGAAACTTGGTGAAAATTTTTAGCAATGAAATGGAGCTAAGCCAGCAGCTGAGTATCCAAAATAAAATTTATCTATTGGAATATAATTAATTTTTGAATAAATATTTAAATGGTTAGAAAAGCTCGGAACAATATTAGAGAATTAGTGAATAGGCCTGAAAATTATGTTTTCTCGCATTTTAAAGTGATAAAATTTTCCAAAAATAACTTTGCTAATCAACTTAAGTAGACGGGAGTTGTTTCATTGAAAGCTTGTTTAAAATGCTGGCGTATAAAGATAAATTTTTGCATGTAATAAAATTTTTTATCTAGATTAAATATTCAAAGTTAAACTAGGACATTTTTGTTAGATTAATTAAGAGATAAATTGGAAAAGAGAAAATTTAAATTGCGTATTTGTAGCATTTTAACTAGCAGTCATTAAAAAATGCTTCATTTAAATAACCTCTGAACACAACTGATAAAATTTTGTCAGCCCACATAGCTTTGCGTTTTTCTTCAAATTTTAAACTGTTTTTTTAAAACAATCTCTTAAAGAAAACTTTAAAAATTTGAAAAAAAAACATGCCAAGGTAATTTCAACAAAAATAAATTCTTGAAAAATACTTGAATATTAAATAAATTAGAAGGTTTGTCTGTATTTTGAAATTTTAAATTTTAAAAAGCTAAAAAAAATAAATTTCGATTTGTAATAAAAATTGAGGATAAAATAGTAAAATTTTATAGGAATAAAAAAATAATGACAAATATATGTGTAAAAAATATAGCGCAATTTTTTTTTAAAGTGAGAATTGTCAAATTTGTTTCTTAATATTTAAACAAAACGTGTCATTGTAGCTAAAATAGCAATTATTTAGTAAAATTGTCAATTTTTTAAATAATATAATAAACTAAATTTACAAAATTGATTATTTTATTAATTATTTTGGGTGTTTGATACGACTGTTTGGACCTCACTTTTTAGCGGCTAAGATGAAATGGTCTAAATAAACCCTTCTTGAGTCTTTTTTAGGTTCCGAGCAGAGTTGTTTAAAAGTCCAAAATTAAAGTCCAAGTCTTAAAAATAAAAGTCCAAGTCCAGACTTTAAATTTTTCAAACAAAAATTCGACATCGAATATAAGTGAACTTCACTTAGATAGAAAAAACTGAGGAAATAAATCTGAATCGGTTGAATCAATGTTTAAGTTAATTTCTGATCTAAAAAACTCTGCAAATTTTAATATAATGCAGATTTATGCACATTATGTGATTAAGGTTAAACAAGGTTATCTAGAAAAAAAAAATTTTAAGTCCGGATTTGGACTTGGCTTGAGACTTCTGACTTTTAAACAACTCTGGTTCCGAGGTTAATCAAAGCTTTTCTGTCTTAAAATAACCGATTAGCAATTCGTTTTAAATTGATTTAAAATTATTTAATATTAAAAAAAAATTGACTTGTTAATAAAAAATTCAATTAAAGTACTAAACAAAGTTAAGTTTAAGTTAAATTTTTTAATTTTTTTTTAAATATTTTAAAATCAGATTAACATTAATTGACAGCTTTTATTTGATTTAGATTTTTTTAGGTAAATTTTGTCTCAAGAAGGCAAATGATTGAAAACTCTTATTTGGTGAGATCATAAGAAGTCGTATAATATACTTAGAAATTAATTTTCTTATAATGACTTAATATCATTAAGTTAAAATTTTAACAAAGTTTAGTCTTCAAAAATGAATCAATCATTTAGTGAATTTTTTTTTCCTATTTTTTTTGAAAATTTCAATTTAACTTAATTATTGGCCATTTAATTACAAAGAATCTAAAAAAAACCTAAATTAAAAAATTCTTAATGTTGAATGATTAAATATAGAAAACTTGAATATTCTTCGCAAAAATTCAAATACTTATCCTCAATTAAATTGGATTTTTTTGTTTCCTTAAATCAAAATTGGTTTTGATACAGGAACAGAACAAAGTGATAAAAATTGAATAACTTTTTTTTTTAAATTTCAAAATTTTTTCTGTAAATGCAACATGGTGTAGCATAAATAGTTGCATCATCTATCAAAGTCTGCTAAACACTTAAATAGAAATTAAATTTCAATATGTTCAATTTGCAGAGATTTTGAACATTTAAATGCTGTGCAAGCTATTTGCGAACGATAGCAAATTAATGGCATCATAAGAAGCTCACAAGATCAAGACGAACTCCAGTGTGACTTAAATCAGCTACTAAAGTGGTCTGAGATATGGAAAATGAGTTTCAACTTCAGGAAGTGTAAGGTAATGCATCTAGGTAACACCAAAGTCCACTGCAACCGCAAGTACTCATTCAGAACCGAAAACGAAAACTTTATCCTAGATGAAACTAGCTCAGAAAGTGACCTCGGCATCAAAATAAATAACGAACTGAGCTGGAGTGAACAAACGAAGGCAGTAGCGCTGAAAGCAAAAGCGACGCTCGGCCGACTCGAAAAGATGGGACGCAAAAACGTTTAAAACCATCTATAAAAGCCACGTAAGACCTTTAATTGAATACGCGGCCCCAGCGTGGAGACCCCATTAGAAACAAGACATAAAAACACTGGAGAAAGTGCAACGAAGAGCTAACAAAAGCGTTCGCGAACTGAGAAACAAAAGCTACGAAGAAAGACTCAAAGTATTAAATTTGCCAAGTGTTGAAGAAAGATTCGATCGATTCGACACGATACAATTCTTCAAATGCAACAAGAACATAAATAGAATCAACTGGTACTGTCCTATCAGAAGAACCCAAAACAGTGTGGAAGAGAGACCAGCTGGCTCTATTCGTGGCACCAAACACAAGTTTTACAGGCGATTTGTGAGGAACTGTCCGCCAAGAAATACTTTCTTCGCAAACAGAGCCATTCCATCTTGAAACGAACTACCTGACCAAGTTAAGAACCCGACTACTGTTGAGCAATTCAAGGTCGAGTACGACAAACACAAAACAAAAAAGGCACCTGACCAGATAACCGGAGACGAACATATCTGCTATAGCTTGTTACCAGCTCCGCGAGCCATTGGCTCGTTGCAGATTAATTAATAATAATAATAATAATAATAATAATAATAAATTGTTTCAATTACAGAACTAGCTAAAATCCTTTAGAAAAAATGTAACAAGCTTATTAAGCGTTAAATTCTGTTCTGTTTTGTTATACTATACCAAATTTCACAAAACCATTAAAATTTAAATTTTAAACTTATTGTTTCTAAAATTTTCAGATGAGTTTTTAGTAAATTTGTTTCTGAGAAATCTTTAAAGGTTTTTAGAAAAATATACTTTACAAAGTAGAAATTCCTTTGAGCAAAATTTGACAAAAATTTAATGGGAAAATTGGCGATTAAAATTTTTCTGTTTGAACAAGAAGGATATTTTTCATTAATTTAATATTTTGGACAGGTAAATTTTGTGATCAATTGATCAAATTTTTATCCTAGTAAATAATAATTTTTACTTTATAAAGAAGGAAAACAACTTAAATTTATTCGTGAATTAATTAATTTAATAGCATGAGATTTTTATAATTCAAACTAATCAATTTAAATGATTATTAATTTACCCTCATTTTATCATGTTTGTAAAATTTTATCAAGAATCATGTGAACTAAAATGGCGTATTTGACAGGAGCATTATTTTTGATCAAAAACATTACCAAAAATACTTTTAACAAGACTTAAGGGTAAATTTTATTATAAAAAAATTTAATTGTAGATCGAGATATAAAGAAAGTACTCTTCGATCATAAAATTTACCTTCATAATCAAGTCATGTAAATAATATTATCAGTGTTCACAAAATTTATCAGTGATAATTTTTGTAAAATATTGTATATATGGCACCTTGGAACTGGGGAAAAATTCAAAAATTCAAATTCTCAAAATTTTTGAAATAAGATTTAAAAATTTGCTCTGCTAGTGAAACAAAATGTTTCAAAAATTATTTATTGCTTGATGATTTTAGTTTTTAAATTTAATTAAAAAGAAGCTTAATGAAATTATAAAATAAAATTTTTATTTAAAAAGTCTAGTTTAAAATAAAAAATTAGTCTTGGTCTTTAATCTGTGAATAAAATGGTCAGGTTAAATTCAAGTCTTGGGACTAGGGTTTTACCCAAAATTTACCTTTTCTTTCATACTTAATGACATAAAAAAATGTTGTATTGGCATACTATTGGATTGATTTTGGTGCTCAACACTTTATGATTGCATCTAAAGATTCACTTGAACTATGAAGTACTTCTTGTGATGTAATCTCATATATTTTGGCTCTAGTCTTGATATCAAGCTGAACATCTTTATTTAAATCAAAATTTTGCGCATCAATAATGCTATCATTTTTATTTTCGAATTTTAAGGTGTCTGAATTAGTTGTTGAATTATCAGTTGTTGTTTTTTCATTATCAATTTCAAGTGGAAATTCTATTTCATCCTTCTTATATTATCTCTTTCCCTCTTTTACATTAAAAATTCTCAACAACCAGACCATTCATTAGATTGTTCGTTAACTTTTAAAAATTAATTGATATCAAAGCTATTTAAAATTTCTTTAATTTCATGTTTTAATTTTAAATTTTTAATATTCCGTTTAAAGGACTAATTTTCTAAAGGAGATTAATTTGAAACATCTAGAATAAAATTAATAGAATATTCTGAAATATCTGTTATCATGCTATTTTCTATTCTATTCTATTATTTCTTATGAATTTTCCTTAAACTAAATGTATTTCTTTAAAGTCTGTGAACAATCATTTCCTTGGCTAAGCTTCATTAAAGCTTTAATATTTAAGGCTTTTAAAAAATAGATTGTTTTTCTTTAATTTATTTTCCTTTTCAGAGTTAATAAATTTAAAATTTTTTTTTAATTTGAAATTTAAAAAATAATAACTTTTGGCAAGTTTAACTATTGCATCTTTTGAAAAATAACACAAAAGAGTTGAACAATACTGAATGACATAAAAAACTGAATTTTAACAGAAGTAGAAAGATAGAAAAGTCTATTAATACTAAATAGTTTTTTGTTTACAACTAATGAGATACTACAGGCAAGCTTTGAAAAATTAAGATTTTGATCAATCTTAAAACCTAAGAGCATTATTTCATCTACGACTTGAATATCTTTTCCACAAATATTTACCTTCTCAGGAAATTTAGTTCGACTATTCGAAAAGATCATGCAAAATGTTTTAGACCAATTAATAACTATCTTATTATAAGAACACCAATTACTAAGATTTGAAATAGGAGCTGAAAAATTTAATAAAGCACTTTCCAAATCTTTATCTGAATGACTAATTGTCGTGTCATCAGCGAACATTTTTATGTTAAAAATTCCTAAAAGATATGGGAAATCGTTTATAAAAATGAGAAAAAGAAGTGGACCTAATACTGAACCTTGTGGTACACCTAACTTGAGTGAAGTAGGTTCAGATTTTTCATTACCAAAACGTACTATTTGTGCTCTATTAGTAAAGTAATTTGATAGAAGACCTAAGGAATTATTATCAAACCCATAGTGAAACAACTTTAAAAGTAAAGATTGGAATCAATCACATCAAAAGCTTTTCTAAAATCGATAAATAATGATAAAGTTGTAAATTTTTTTTCTTTGGCTTGATTTATCTTACTCAAATATTCATGAAGAGTAGACTGGCATGAAATATAAAGAAAAATTCCATTAAAAGTTTATTTTGAATTAATAAAAGCCTAAATAAATACTTTTCAAATAAAAATGTGGACTCAATGTTAAAACATTAAAAAATCTCTACAAATCTTCAAAAGGGTCAAAATTTTCAAAATTCAAAATTGTTTTTCAAATGCTTTTCTTTCCAACATCAAACGGTAATGTTATAAACAATTAAAAACAAAAGCTCTTAAGAGTCTCAAATAGACTTTTTGAGTTGAGTGGGAGTTATATTGAGGTAAAACTGAGTCATTTTGTTGATCTGGTAGTCAGGCTGGTGAGTCAAGTTGGTAAAAAGACAAATCAAGTCTGGACTTGGACTTTAAATTTTACTTTTTTTAAGTCAAGTGAAGACTAGTAAAAAAAAATTTCACCTTATTTTTTTCCGACTGGAGTTATTTTCATACAAATGTTATGCAAATTACCATTTAATCAACCCAACTGTAATTTGATTTTTCTGAGATAACTTTTTCACACAATCCTAATCTGAATTGTCATTTAATAAATTCTGTGATAAAATTGACTTTAAAAATCAATTTAAAAATTTTTATCAATGCATGCATTCTGCTTTTTTAATAATTTAGCACGGGTTTTCTCTTATTCTTTGACATACATTAATCTTCCAAATGTGACTATAAAATTGAATAATTTAACATGAGAATCAATTTTTCAGCTTGGCTTTAAAAAAATATTCTGTGAAAATTTAAATTAAAGGAAAATTTTATTTTTTTTGTATATTTTTTTATTTTACCATAATAAAATGAACTTCACAAAAAAATGATTAATTTAGATCCAAATTTTTTAAATTCAAATCAAACTTTAACAAAATAAAATTTCAAAATTTGTCTTTAAAATTAAAAATTATAAATTAATTTTAATAGTTAAACTAAGTTAATTTTCTAAGTTTCAAGGTTAATCAGCATGCTAGTATCACTGTCTACAAAAGACCGATAAACACTTGATTAGTATTAAGTATTATAGTATTAAGGTTAATTTAAATCGTCGTAACGGTTATTTTCATACCGTAGCATTACCTTTCCTTGAAAATAATCATTCATCCTCGAATGGACTAATCAAGGGTAGAAAAATAATAAAATTCATTTTAATTGTTTGAGAAAATCAATTCATTTGTAATAGAGTCCAAACTGTCTTCGCCAATATTCTCATTTATTATGTTTGGTTCAAAAGTTTTTTCTTTTGAAATTGATACCATTTTTATTTCTTCATTGGTTCATTCTCCATGATTTTGTTTAAATTCAATTTTTTGTTGTTATTTAAATGAATTAGTTAAATTATTTATTTTTGAATTTAATTTTCTGTAAGGAAAACATCTCACGCATAAATTGGATGATAGACACAAAAGAACTAATATAACGATACAAGAACTGATGATTGAAATAATTCCAATTGTTTCAAATCATTTTTAAATCCATTTTTATTTGCATTTTTGTTTCAATGATTTTTGCTTTCATGTTAAAAGTGTCTGAATCGTGTGAATACCATGTACCAGCCGACATTTCAAGATTTACCACTTCTTGAAATATCTATTCGATCAAGAAATAATGGATTGTGATGACTGTCTAACTCTTTTATTTTATTCTCTAAGGAATCAAAATTAAAAAATTGAAGTCTCGAATTAATCACTACACTGGATTGATATCCTTTTCGTAATGTTTAAACCTAAATTTAAATTTTTTTTCAGAATTAAATTTAAACTATTGAAAATTTAAAGACTAAATGCAGAAAACTTAAATCAAATCGATACGGTGGTTAAGAAATGCAAATACCATTTTTACGTAATGTAACTTAGTATGTAGCATGATTTGGTAAGATTACATAATCGTACATCAACTGTAGTTTGTAAAAAAATTTAATTACCAAATTTGACGTAAAATTACGTAGCAAATGGTATTTGCATTGTATTTCTTAACCACTGTAATTATCCTGGCCTAAAAAAAAACTTCTTTCAAAAATTAAATTAGAGGAAATGTTTTTAAAATATATTTTTATTTTACCATAATAAAATGAACTTCACAAAAAAATAATTAATTTAGATCTAAATTTTTTAAATTCAAATCAAACTTTAAATCGTGGATTGTTTTACAACAATTATTTCAAAATTTAACTTTTACGTAAAAATTATAAATAAATTTTATTAGTTAAATAAAGTTCTCATCAATTTTATAAAAGTGTATTTTTTCCAAATAGAAAACAAATTCCATTTAAGTTAACTTTTTTTTTAATTTTAATAATGTACAAACTATATAAACATAAAATGAACAAAAAAAATTCAAATGAAATATTTGAGTTAAGGCCGACAATAAATCTAGCCCTAAAATGAGTTTAAATCTATTCAAACAAAAAAAATCAAAAAAATTCCCAATTGATCTTCATATTCATTGATTCGAATTAATTAATTGATTAATATTTACATCTTCGATTGCGGCATTGGCCAAATCGCTCATTTTTGGATAAACAATGGACTTTTTGTCCAGCAGATCTTGGCTCCACAGCAGCATTCTAATCAAAGTATTCAATTTAGCATTCGATTCCAAATTTTCAAACTCCAATATGGCTGAATTCACTTCGCTGGCCAACTTTTGCCTCTGCACCGGATGAAGCAAGTCTGCAAAAGGCGAATCGTTGGCGTTTTCGAACGCCAACAAAGCCATTGTTCTTTCCAGCTCCTCTTGAATTTTCTCATTATTTTCTCCATACTCACTCAGATGGTTCTGGGCGAAAAGCAGCGCATCCTCCAGCTTTTTCTCTCTTATCAGCTCAATCAGCTGCTGCTGCTGCAAATGAAAAGCCAAGTATCTATTGCTGTCAATCAGTTCCGGGTGCAGGTTGTTGATCAAGTTTTTAGCCAGCTCTATGGCGCCAATCTCAATAGCATCGCGAATTTTGATCCTCTCATTCAAGGACTCCGAGTCGTATGGGTACGATATTCCTGTCTCTACACCAAATTTGTCCGCAGCTTCCTTAAACCCCTCTGCAGCAAAAATTAAGCCTACTCTCATGTGATCTTTTATCTTAGAAATTCTTACCAGTTACCAAGTAATTCATTACAAGTCTGTTCATTAGATTTCTGTCTATATGGGAATTTTCTATTCGGTTCAGCCATTCCGCTTTGTCTGTGTTGTAATCAGAGGATGTGGACATGTAGGGAGAAGTGGAGCTTGACACTGGAGAAAAGTCTGATTTTTGTTAAATGATAAAAATCAAAATGGGAAAATTACTAGAAGAGATGCCTGTGTTTGCTGTCAATGGATTTTGGCGATAAGCTCCAAACGAAGCTTGGCTGGCTACACTCGAACCTGCACCAAGCCCAAAAGCAGCGGCCATTGGATTCAGGGCAGCACTCATTTCTAGTGGAAATCTGGAAATTATGGATCTAAATAGATAAACTTGAAGAAAAAAGTAATTAATTTAGCAGTGAATTGAAGAAATTTATGTTTTGTAATAATAAATATTTTCATGGGTCAATTTATAATTTTTTTTTCAAATGTTAAATTAAAAACTTAAAAAAGAAAATTATTTTTATTCAATTTTTTTATTTTCGTTGAAATTAATCTTGTATAAAGAATTTAAATTGAAATTATTTAATTTATTTGAAATTTATCATAATTAGGTGAAACAAAATTTGTCTTTTTTCAAAAATTGAAATCAGCCGATCTTAAATACTCATTGAAATTTGATCAATTTATTTGCAAATTTTCAGCTTGCAATTGAATTGCATAATCTAATTTATTTCATTGATCACAATTGATTGATTTAAAAATTTCAAACGAATTATATATTTTTAAAAAATTTTTAAAAATAAAATAAATAAATAGACTTTTAAGGGTGTTATCAATTTTCATTGACATCAAGTCGCCCTATAATTTTTTATTTACAACTAAAATATGATCAATAGATAATGATTAAAAAGTTAGTTGTTCAAAATAAATAATAGGCCGAATAAAATAAAAAATAATTCAAAAAAAAATAAATTGATTAATATATTTTAAAATATTAAAAAATTTAAATATTCATTTATTAAAAATTCAATATTTGCCATTTTAAATTTTGTTTGTATAACTATCTTTTTTTAGAGGTCAGCTATTTTAGATTTGGAAAATAAAAAATAACTACCTTAAAAAATTAGCTAAACAAAAATAATAATGAACATTTGATTTTAAATTTTAATATTAAAAATAGACAAAAAGTTGCATAAAATAAAATCTCGGAAATTTTAAATGAATTTACAATTCTTTAAACATTGCGTCGACTTGATAATTTAAATTTTAAAGTTTAGTCTTTAATTTATTACAAAATTAAATATTTGTAATCCAATTCTTTTCGAGAACTTACCATTCAGCATTTAAATCTGGAATTCTGGAGGTTGTGAAGTTTGTTTCAATTCGATCATTTCAATTCGGTTTGCATGCTATTTTGCAGACGTGTAACAAACCTGTTACAGATTGTTACATTTTGCAGAACCAGTTTATTTCATTCCATTCAAAAGTTATTTGCAAAGAACCGAATTGAAAGGAGCTTCACAACCCCTAATTCCCTAATTCTGTTAAAGAAATTTTATAATTTTTTAAACTATAAAGTCTCTCAAAAAGAGTTAACAATTAGATTGAATTTTCAAAGAAAAAATTTTATAAAAGTATTCTTCTTTTGAAATTCAGTTGAAAACTGATTTGAATTGATTGTTCTAAATTAAGAATATCTTGTAATTATTAAGTTAAAAAAAGCTCACAAACAATTTTTTTTTAAAGTTTATTTAATAATAATAATACTAATAGTTAATATTCTACGGTCAAGTTTAGTTTAACTAAATTGACAAAGCAGGAAGAATAATGTAGTCCCGCTATAGTAGACTTTTCATTTTTTTATTTCTCCCGACATTGTCCATTCTGTTTTTGAACTGGTTGATCGAACTTGCTGTGACAACCTACGTTGACAGCACATTCCATTTGTTCACTACTTGGTTTGATAGAAAGTTTCGCCTTGCTTCACATTTTGTTAGCTGCGAACAAATGCGATGCTTTGTTCCCCTTACTCCTCCACTTGGTCCTTCATTATTCACAGAACTCATAAGTTCCGCATCATAATACCAATTGACATGATTATATTTGTTGTGAATTTTATAAAATTGAATCAGATCTCCACGCTCTCGCCATTCTTTTAGAGTTTCTAATCTCAAATTAGCTAGTCTTGACTCATAATTTAAACTTTTTATTTGTGGAACAAGCTTCGTTGCTCGTCTTTGTACTTGTTCAAGTCTAAATATATCCTTCTTTAAATAAGGATTCCAGGCAGGTGCACAGTATTCTAGATGCGGTCTAACATATGTTTTGTAAAGCTGCAAAAACGATTGAGCATCCCAACACACAAATGTTTTCTTGAGCATACCAAGCATGTTGTTAGCTTTTTAACGCAGCTATCAATTTGATCATTCCATTTGAGTTTGTTGTTCACCATTACACCAGGATCACGCTCAGTAGTAGTCTCCGCTAATTCAACTGAAATCATTCGCATTTAACATTGAAATTTCTTGCCTAGCAATCTTTGAGTTGCCAATATACATTACTTTACACTTAGATTCATTAAATTCCATACTCAATCGTTTCGACCACTCAACCATCTTGTCAATGTCATCTTGAATTAGCATTTGATCACTTGTATTTCTAATGACACTAATCAATTTGCTGTCATCCGCAAACAGCTTACAAAAGTTAATTTAAATAAAAGTTGAATAATAAACTAATTTAAAAGATCAGGCGTAAAAACGATTTTGTTATTTAAGCACTCCAAAATTTAACTCAAACACCTCAATTGAACAAGTTAAGAATGCCCATGAAAATCGGTCATAAAAATTCAGCTTTTCGAAAAAATGAATAAGAATTTTCCGATTTTTTTTTTCGGATAATTATAAATTATCAAGAAAAGGTTATAAAAAAATTATAAAAATATGAAAAGATTTTTCAAGAACAAAAATTTTCACAAAATTGGAATTATTAAAGGTTATTTAATTAAAAAAAATCTTAAATTAATTTATTTAAAAAAATTCAAAATTTTCATTAATAAAAAAATAATTTTTTTTAAAACTACTAGAAAAAGTAAATTCAAACCGATGCAAGTAATATTTTCAAATTTTCCATTGGATCCTTCTAAATTTGTTTACGTCTATTCTCTATTCTACTACACATTGCTTTTTATTAAAAGATAAATTAATAGTTTTTTTAATCAAAATTGAAAATTTGAAAATAAAAAATTCTGAAAAAAAATTAAAAAAATCTTAATGAAAAAAAAAATGAAACTTTTCAATTTTATATTTAATTTTTTTCTAAAAAATGTCAATTTGTTAATGATTAATTTTTTTAGCTACCCATGAGTTGCAGCACTTAATAAATTAATATAATAATAATTTAGTTAAAAAATAATTGATGAGTATTTTTTCATTGTAAAATAAAAAAAATTTAAATAATTTTATTCAAAAAAATTCAAAATTTTCACCACTATCAAAATAAAAATAAACTAAAAAAATAATTTTTTTAAAAACTACTAGAAAAAGGAAATTCAAACCGATGCAAGTAATTTTTTCAAATTTTCCATTGGGTCCTTCTCAACTTGTTCACGTCTCACCTCTATTTTATTATACATAGCCTCTGCGAACAAAGCGCACAAAGGATCCCAATCAAGAGTGCATACCGCAACTACCCGATTTAAAAGAATATAAAAAGCCGCAAATTTGTACTCATTTTGCTTGGTAGAATCCTCATGAAAAATAACCAACTCAAAATTCGAATTGTATCCAGCAAAACGAATGTTTTTGTTGTGTTGACTACTCCAAAAAAAAGGTACTATTCTCAAAGATGTTTCTTTGTCTTTGTACTCATCAGAGTATTCTGAAACAATTGATAAAGCAGCAGTTCTTCCCAACGAACTTGCCAGACCCCAGTGTCCAATGTTCACATGGTCTAATTTCTGATTTTTGCTCAAACTAAATTCTAGACCTGACAAGCAGGCTTTGGGAAAATGAGCAATATCTCCAGCAGCATATACATTTGGAACACTGGTCCTCATGTGTTTGTCCACATAAACAAAGTTGTTCAATGATAATTTTACTTGACTATTTGTCAAAAAATCAGTGACTGGTTGACCTCCGATTGCTACCAAGCATAAGTCACATTCCAGCTCGGAGTTATCCTTTAGTTTTACCAAACCAACTTGGCCACTGCGCTCTGCCGATTCGCTGTACTCACAAATATCTGTCTCTGGTCCGATTCGAAACTTGATTCCTTTGCTTTCATGTAGTTTTTGGATTTTTTTTGAAACCAATGTGCCGAAAACATTTTCGTAGGGCTTAAATCGAGATAAAATGGTCAGCTGGGCTTTATCGGCAAAAAATGCCGCCAGTTCCATTGAAATAAATGAGCCACCGACCAGAACGATTTTAGGCTTATATGAATCATTGTTTAAATTGTTGAAAAATTCAATTATTTCTTGGGCGTCTTTAAAAGATCGCAAAGTAAATATGCCTTTTAAATCAGAGCCTTTTGTTTTAGGAATCGGATTTGCTCTAAGGCCTTTTTATTAAAAGATAAATTAATTTTTTTAAAACTAAAATTGAAAATTTGAAAATAAAAAATTTTGAAAAAAATATAAAAAATCTTAATTTGATATTTAATATTTTTCTATAGAATGTCAATTTGTTAATAATTGATTTTTTTTAGCCACTTATGAGCTCCAGCACTTTATAAATTAAAATATTGTTAGCCTTTCGTTTGAGATACAGGCAATTTTAACATAAAATTTTTTGAAAAAAATCTTGAAGGGAATATTTAATTTTATATATTGAAAAATTAACTGAAACTGATTTAATTAATTTCTTTCTAAAACTTAATAAACCAATTATCAAAAAAAATTCCCTATATTGACAACATAAAAACCTCAACATTTTTGTAAAATTGTGTAATTAATTTTCTTTTGATAAAAAATTTTTTTTATTATTTTTCTTGTTAACATTCATTATAATTTTGTTATTATATTATTTAATTAAAAAATTAACATTTTTGTAAAATTATTTTAATTTTGCTCTATAGTCTTTTAATTCTAATTTTTGAAACTTTTTTTCTTTAAAATGTTTTATTTTTAATTAATAAAAAAATAATATGGTTTTCTTTAATTGAAATGAGTTAAATAATAGAATTTTTTACCTCAAGGGAATAATAGAATTTTTTTAATCTTAAGTCTTAATAAAAGGAAAAAAATTAGATAAAATTGTTCAAAGTGTCAGAAATTTTGCGAATTTTTTTGATAAAAAACAAGAAAAAAAAATGCTTAGTATAAATTTTCATAATTATTTTTATACAAATTTAAAATTTTTGTATTTTCAAATTATATCAATTGATATCAAAATGTTTCGCCAAATTTTGAACAAAAAAAGAGAAATAAAGTCGTAAAACTTTATCCTTTTAGCTAGATATTAGTTATGTGATAGAATCATGATGCAAGAAGCACTTTTGCATTGATTTGCGTCTAGTAGACTCGAGAATTAATGCAATATTGTTTTTTCACCTTTTATTTAACTTACAGAACTAATTTATTAGTAAAAAATAAAAAAGTTAAGATTTTTTTTCAAAATTAACTGAAGTTAGCATTTCAAATTGGATCTTTTATTTTTAGAAAATCTTCAAACACTTATTTTTGACTTATTTCTTCATTTAAAAAAATTTTTTTTTTAATCTGAACAAATTTTTTTAATCTTTTTTTTTAATCTCACAGATAAACGAATAAATAAATGATTGCTCTTCTTCTTGTCTTTCACTAGACCAGATACAGTTTTTTAGAAATATTTTTCGCATTAAAAAAAAATAAATATCAACTTTTATCAAAAGAAAAAATAAAATTTACTAATTAAAAATTTACCTGTTGCAATAACCAATCTGTCATAGTCAAAAACATTTCCGGAAGAGGAAAAAACTTTCCTGTGATCGAAATCAATTTTTTCCACATCTTCATTGGGACAAAACTTGATTCCATTCTGACTAAAATAATCATCCTTTCTTAATCCAATCTCATCCAATGTTAAATTCAATGCTTTGCTTAGCTTTGGTCTGTCATAAGGCATGCAATTTTCTTTTGTTAGGAGAACAATATTTTCAAATCCAGCCTCTCTTAAGGTGTCTGCACAAACAATGCCAGCAGCACCAGATCCGATGATCAAACATTTTGGATACTGTTTGGCCGAGTGAGATCGCAGCGCCACTTTACTCACTGGTTTCAATCTCTTGGTAGTCAACAGTTCTTCTTTAGTTGCCCGGATGAACACATCATTTTGACCATCTAGAAAAACCTCAAATTTGGGCACACAATCTGGACCAGGATAGTCCTCAATGTCTCCAGTTTTTATGTTAAAGCATGCGCCGTGAGCAAAACAGCGCAGTCGGTCTTTTATCAGCACTCCATTAACCAGAGGAACTTGGTAATGGGAACATTTTGGAGCCAGGCAATAAAAAGCATCTTTTTGTCGAATAAGTAAAACTTTGCTCTTTTTATCTGGACCCAAATCAACCTCGAACTCTTTCATCGAGTTGTCTTCTATTTCAATTTGATTACATAGCTTGAATTCTAATCTATCCGACATCGTATCTAAAATAAAATATGATTTAATATGTACTTTTTTTAGTTAATTTTTCTTTGACATAAGATATCTCTTGGTAACCATTTTAAAATTTCAAAAAAAAAAAAGGTAAAATGCTCAAGGATTCAAACCTACTGTAAGCTGTAGTGAAAAATGCTGATTTTATCTGTGAATTTGTAATTAAATTTGATGAGACTAGTCTTGGAATCGAAAATTTTAGATTCGGTAACATAAGTATGCAAGATATCTTCATTTTTTTTAAATTATTATTTATAATAGTGAACAGATCAAAAAACAAAAATATCTTTCCTATTCTATTTTATTTTTTGATAATTAAATTTAAATTCTTTAAATATTTTTTGAAATTTTCATTTTAATAAAAAATTCTTTTCGACATAATTTTTCAAGTGTTTTTTTTTTCAAGTTAATTTACCTGTCTGATAAATACAGTTTAAATTTTTTGTAAATATTCTGAAATAAGAATTAGAAAAAAAATCAAATTAAAAAAAAATTGGATTTTTTAAAATAAATAAATTTCAATAATTATTCAGTAATAAATTTGAATTTTCTTACAAAAATTGTTATACTATGGAACTTAATATGGTACTTAGGGGTTGAAAGAAATTATCCCAAAATATTTGATGGAATTAAAAGAAAAAACATTTGTCATTTTTGTGGTAACCGGGATGATTTAGAAAATAATGAAAGTTCTATCCTAACAGAAAATGAACTTTCTGCTACTGAATAATTTTTTTCTCTTTTTGAAAATAAGAAATCAAGAAAAAAACAAAAAAAATACTATTTTTAATTATTATTAATAATTTTTATTTATAAGACATTATAAAGCTTTAAATAATCTTAATGTTTTTTACTGATAAAAAGAATTTTTTCCAAGATTTGATTTTTTAATGTGTTTATCTCTTTTGGCAAAACATTTTTTAGATCGATGGCTCAATGACGTGGGGAATCTTCAGGGTCACAAATTGATCTTACTCAAAATTTTAATTATTTTTTAATTTTACCGAAAATTTTATGAAATGTATTTAAAAAAAAATTATTTTGAAAATTTTCATACAATTCTGAGTATTTTGATAAAAATTTAAAGTGCCTAGTTTGAAAAATGACCAAAATATGCCATTTCGAAAAAATTGACTCTTTCAAACTTTAACATGCCATATTTCCTGGGCTAATTGTCACATAAATAAAATATTTATAAATTTTGACTCAGAATAACAGTTAGTTTTGATGAACCAGAATAAGAGTCTAAAAATTATTTTTTTTTGACATCTGATTTTTTATTTTTTCAAAATAAAATTAATTCAAAATTTTTGAAAAAATTTAAATTTTTTTTTAGTAAAACACTGTTAAATAAATAAATTAAAATTAAATTAAAATATTCATAATTTCACGAATATTATACTTATTCCATGTTTTTTGGAAACGCTGAAAACTGTAAAGAAAAAAGATAAGGATTAGCATAGCTGATTGATCTTTCCTTATAACTTGTTCCGTTTGGTTCATGTTGATTAGATTGTTTTTTGACAGACACTTTCCATAACTTTTCTAAATTTGTATTAGTATAAAAAAAAATTACCTAATTTTTCGTAAATTTATCTAATATATCAAATTTTTGCATGTAAATTCTGGTAAAATCAAGAAAAAAAAAGAAAAATAACGTCAAAAAATGTAAATTTTTAAATTATATTTTACTTTATTATATTTAGTCAAAGTTTTTTACTTATTAGATCAATCTCCATTTTTTTCAATAAGTATTTTGATTACCTTTTTTATAAAGTAAAATTAATAACCATTTTTAAATGTTCTTTATAAAATCTGCATTTAGATGCACTCAAGTTCATTTGGAATTCAAATATTGCCATAATTGCTTCTTGTTAATTTTTTATTCTCTTCTTTTTCAGTGAATCCTTTAGCTCATTCCAAATCATCTCGATTGAGTTCAGGTCTGAAGAGTTTGGGGGGTGACTTTACCTATTAACGACTCTTAAATACTTTCTAAATTCATATTTATTCATTAATTTCTAGGGATAAATGGCAATAAATATTCAGCTAATATAGTGATGAAATCGAATTCATATTTGAATGATATTTGAATCTTAGAATAAAAAATATTTTCAAATTTAAATAAATTCAAATATGTAATGGGGGCTTATTAATAATAAAACAAGTATACTTTAAAATAGTTTATTGAATAATTGTTGAGCTCTAACAATTTATGTATTTCTCTTTTATTTTCTCTTTATTCCTTAGAATCAAGTCATTATTTATACCCATAAATTCTTGCTAAGGACATGGGTTTATAATTAAGACAAGATGTGAAATAGATGTTTATATCAGCATCTAGAAGCGTCTGCTTTTGAGATACATGACAATCATATTAATTCTTATTTATCTTTGTGCATCAGTTGAGAAACTGATGTCTAATTGATAGGTAAGTTGTATTGCTAAGTTTTATAACTAATTAATGCTGCGAATCCCTTTATCCAGGAAGGTATTTGCAGAAAGACGGCATATAACTATATCAATCGAAAGCTAAAAGGCCAAAGTCTACAAATAAAAAAAAATTCTGGTCGTCCAACATCATGGAGCAAAGAAAAACTGGCTAAACTCACATAATTGACAAACAATAGAAAAGGTGTAATTCAGCGAAAACTTGGAAGAAAACTCAGTTGTTCATGAAATGCCAGGAAATGCTGGGTATTATATAGATGACAAAGAAAAATATCCAGAAAATATTTGTCTTGCTGAAAAAGAAAAGTTTCCAAAAAAAATTCTTATGTGGATAGCAATTTCAAAGCCTTTTTTTCGCTTGTCCAAATCAGCTGCTATAAATTCAAAGGATTATATCAAAGAATGCTTGGAAAAATGACTTCTCCCATTCATCGAAAAGTATCACAGTGACTATAATTATTTGTTTTGGCCTGATTTAGCAAGTGCTCATAGATCTGCTGAGACGATTTCTTGGATGGATGAAATGGTTTATTATGTACTAAAAGACATTAATCCTCCAAATATTCCACAAGCAAGACCAATAGAGGACTTTTGGGTTATCTTGGCACAGAATGTCTATGAATGAGGTTGGGAAGCAACAACAGAACAACGATTGATCCGACGTATTGAATCATGTTTAAAAAAATTCATTCAAACTTTTTACAATCACTGATGTTGGGTGTTATAGACAAAATTGAGTTATCACTATTTATACAGTAAAGATATTTTTGTAAAATTGCATTTATAACACAAAATTACGAAAATTCCTGTAATTTTACGTAAATTTCCCTTTTTTACATTAAATTCTAAAACTTTAGTTATAAAACTTAGCATATAATTTTTAAAAATGTGAATTTATTTTTATCAAGTTTTAGTTAATATTTTTTGAATTGTTGATGAAACATTTTAAAATTAAAATGTCATATGGAACTTAAATTTTTTGTGCAAAAATATTTATTTAGATCAGTTTTTTATCAAATAAACTTTGAATAATTTTAAAAAAATGTGAGATTTTTTTCACGAATTGAAATACATGATTCGAAAATTTTTTTTAGGTTAAGGTGTCGTTCCATCTTAAATCGTTAATTATTTTAAAACATGTGTTAAAAAATTTCATTCTAAGTTTTGTTAAATTTAATTTTTCTTGATCTGTAAGTCAAAGTAAAGCATCGGCGGTGTAAAATTTTTTTTTTTTAAATTTGAATAAATGTTTAAATAAAACTTAATGACTTTCTTAGTTTCTATATAAAAAATAAATCTACTTGTAAAATTTTCTGTAACTGTAATTTTATTAATATTTAATTGTTCACTTTTTTGTGACCATGACTGGTCATGTATTCAAGGATCTTGGTAACAAAATACGTCAGACCAAAATATCCTTTTGCATAAGTTAAAAGCAGACTTGTTTTTAAGTCACAGTTTTAAGTCTAAGTCACAAAAATTTAAGTCAAAGTTATGACTTGACTAAAATTTTTTTTTTAAAGTCTAAGAATAAAAGCCAATTTTTCAGCAAAAAAAAGGTAAATTTAATTAAATAATTTAAATTTTGAGGCAAGTTTCGCACTTAGCAGTACTACTGTACTTTTTGACGAGAGCCCCCAAAGCCCAAATATCTCTTGTTCAAATCAGACTTGTTTATAAGTCACAAAAATATAAGTCAGAATTATGACTTTAAAAAAAAAAATATTTAAGTGATTGATATGACTTGACTTAAGACTTGTGACTTAAAAATAACTCTGGTTAAAAGTAAAAAAAAATTTAACTGTTTATAAAAGAATCTTTTTATCCAAGTGTTTTATAATCAAATTTTTGATAGAAAGAATTTTTAAAGCAGAAAATATGTTCCTATTTTTATTGAAGGTATACTTAAGTTTTAAATGATTTACTTAAACTTGTGGCTTGAAAACAAGCAGTGAAGTTAAAAAAATCGAAAAAAAATTTCAAAAAATAAAAATCTTGAAATAATAAATTAAAATAAACTCAAATAAAATTTAATGCATAAAATTTTTTTTCAAATTACTAACTTGTTACTTAAATTAGAGTTTGTTAAATTTTCAAATTTATTTTTTATGTCTCATTATTTATGTCATTGATAATAACATAACTTTTTGAATCAGAAGGTTGAATAGAATTAATAATAAAATTCAAAAAGCTAAAAATTTATAAGATTTGACAATTCAATTGAACCATTTCTATTAAATATCTGGTTTTGAGTATTTTTTCAACTTGTTCTAAATGATAAAGTAAAAATATTATGCGAAATATAAATTTAACTCAAATGCAAAGCCAAAAATTACCTCGGTTGAATGGTTCAATTAATTACAAATAAACAATCAAATAACATTCACTAAAGAACTTGGGTTCCATAATTTTTCTCAAATTTTTCTTTTTAAATAAACTTGAATATGAGTTCTTAACATTTTGATAAACGCCACCTTATAAAATTGGCATACCTTGTGACACTCAAAAATGCTCATTAATTTTTTATTATTTTTTTCAGCATTTTTTAATAATCCAGTTAATAGTTTTGTCCCAGGCAAAATAATTGATTATGTCATCTCTGAATCTAGTACCAATGCTGGACAAGATATTGGCAGAATAAGCGAAACAATTACTCATGAGCAAATTCTTGAACGCGGCTTGGCAAAATCGATCACCAAATTTTTTTATGACCAAACTGATGGCCCCAATAGAATAAATTTGACCAAAATAACAAATGACTACCAAGACATTCGCAACATATACGCTGACTATTATGGCAAAACAATATGTACGCCCAAAGTAAGAGATATAACTACTGTTTTACTGGGACCAAATGTGGCACTAGTAGATCTAGACCCTCTTACCAAAGATCTTCCATATGCGCATTTTGATGCCGAAAAATTCAATGAATCAAACACCAGAGTGATGAATTTTACCAATTTTATTTATTTCTACTTGGATCTCAAAGATTATGAGAAAGCTCTTGAGCTATCAGGTCAGATTATGCACACAATTCATGATTTTTATTCGCACTCGAACTGGGTAGAAATGGGAAATGTGGAAAGAATAAACAGGGCTATAGGAACACAGGATTTGTATTCGATGCCGATTGCAGACGAAAAAGATGCTGAAACTTGTTTGAGCAATTGTGAGCTGATCGAAACACCTTGCAGCATTTTTACCCAGTCTGTCATTGACTTTCTTAAACTTTTACAACTAACTTCTGCCCTATTTGAATGTCCCATAAGATATTATAAATGCAAAACCAATTTGGCTGAATTTGATAAATTGGTAAGTGGTTATTATACAGGCCAGAAATTGTCAGATGGAACACCGGTTCCCAAACCATCAAATTTGTTAAAATGCAGCCATGGAGGACTGATTGATGTTGATTCCATTCTACTAGAGCCCACAGGTGGTATCAACAAGGATTCTGGATATTATTTATTTTCTCCTAGAGCTGACTTGCATTTGGTGGCCGCACATTTGGCTATTAATCATACTGAATATTTTTTTAATCAAATTCGTCAGAAAATAGGTGATGAGGAATTTGATAAATTTCTTGATTTAACATACTCCTCTATTGAACTCTCAAGGATTCCTGACAATGTCACTTGTAAAAGTTCTATTAATTTAGATAATAATTATTTTGTTTCAATTTTTTTTCTTGCTATATCTTGCTTTTATATTTAATAAAATTATTCTTCAATTGAAAAAAGAATCTTTTCTTCTTCGATATGAATAAGATTTGTCAAAATTCTAGCTTAACTTTTTTTGAATTTTTTCTTTTAATTATAAAATAATGAAGTAAATAAATAAATGAAAAATTTTTTTTAAATTTATTTCATTACTGCGAAATTCGGAGGTAGTTCAAACGAAATTATTTGCTTTTGTTTTTTTACTATTTAATTTTATAAATGTTTACATTTCTTCTCTCTAGCCAAATGTTCGCTAAAAACAAAAATATTTTCAAAAAAAATTAGAATTATCAAATAAAAATTTAAGTTCTAAAATTAAAACCTTTTCAGCTCGAATCTTATTTGAGGCTGTCTTCTCTTTAAACTATAGAAACTGTAAGATTATTACAAAAAATAAAATAATTTTATTTTGTTTTTTTTTTGACAGAATTACTGAAAAGAAAATTTTTCATTTCTTCCAAATTATATTCTGAAATAAACAATTCTATTGAAGTTAAAATTTTAACCATTTAATCAAAATCTGGGATTGATAAATTTAATAAAGAATTTTTTTGAAAATAAAACTAAAGTATTTAGAATTTTAGATACAAAAAAATTCTAAATTGTAAAATGTTAAATAAATGTAAAATTATTCAAACATTAGTGAAGATAAATGTTAAGTATATTTTTTAAATTAAGTGAATTTAAAAAATTTTATCATTAATGTAATTTTGAAATTTTTTTTTTTTAAAAAAAGCATTTAAATTATTTCCAAGAATAAATACTTTTAAAATGAGTTCAATTAGAACAAATGTAATCGATGAAATGTTCCCAGAAGCCTCCGGTAACAACATGATGGAATTAGATGAAGTAAGTTTTTATAGAAAATAGATTGATCATTTTTTAAATTTTACTTTACAGCCTTTGACATCGAGCAATTACAATATGGATATGGGAAACGCTGAAAAAGTAATTCACACAGAATATTACAATCGTAAGTTAAGCATTCTTATCATAATTTTTTTTTATTCAATTTTATCTAAAGATTTTGAAGACATATTTGATGATGATAATTTCAATTAGTTACAGAATCTGATGATACCTCCTAATCAGCTAATATATTTAACACTTTAAATTTAAATTTTTTTAAGATTCGTTTCAATTAAAAAAAATAAAATAAAATAACTGTTTTATTATAAATTAATTATTAAAATAAAAGATATGAAAAATTTTAATTTTGATATTATTTTGAAAAAATTAAAATATTTATTTGCACAACTTTTAATAACTTAGTGTGCATTTTCAAAATTAATAAATTATTTCGAGCTAAAATTGGCAAAATAAAATTTGAGCAAAAATTACTATGCCCCTTAGAAAACACAAATTCATAATCGAGGCAAAAATTTAAAGTATCAAAAATGAGTGACAAAAAAGCAATTGAAAATTTGATAGAATATTTAAAAATTAAAACTGTTCATCCTGATCCTGATTATGGTAATTTTTTGTTACTTTATGAAGAAAAAAATTTGTTAATTTGTAATTTTGTAAGAAAGTGCCATTAAATTTATCAAAAAATGCGCAGAAGAAATTGGTTTCGACTCTTACAAAGAAGTTGAGGTAAATAATTAAGAAAAAACAGCTATCAATATTAAAAATTTTTATAAACTTAATATTTTAGGTTTGTCCAAATAGAATAGTGTGCGTCTTGACTTATTTGGGTACAGAACCAGAGAAACAAAGCATTTTATTGAACTCACATACTGATGTTGTTCCAGCAGACCCGGTATTTTTTTCTCTAAATAGTTAATCAAGATAATAACTTAAAATCAGAATTATTGGAAATATGATCCATTTGCAGGATTTGTCGATGAAAACGGAAATATTTTTGCCAGAGGTGTTCAAGATATGAAATCTGTTGGGATACAGTAAACAGCTGATTTTGATTTTATTAAAGAAAAAATTTTCTAAAAAAAAATTTAAAACAATTTAGACATTTGGAAATAATTCGTAAAATGAAGCAAAATAAGATGAGACCAAAGCGGACTATTCATTTAACATTCGTTCCAGGTAAATTTTCCAATTATTTAGATTGATAAAAAACAAATGATGAAATTTAAAAAAAAGACGAAGAAATTGGAGGAGAAACAGGATTTCTGCCATTTTTGGACACCAAAGAATTCACTGAAATGAATGTCGGAGTAGCTCTCGACGAAGGTCAAGCAAGTCCTAATGAAGAATTCTGTGTTTACTATGGTGAAAGGTTATCTTGGTGTAAGTATACAATACAAACTGTTATTTTTAAAATTTATTTTTAAAATTTATTTTTATTTATTATTATTCAAAAGGGCTGTATTTGACTGTGAGTGGAAATACAGGACATGGAAGTCGATTTATTGAAAAAACAGCGGCAGAAAAATTGGTATTATTATGAGAATAATTAATTTTATAAGATTTTTAATTCTTTATTAGCAACGTCTTTTAAATAAATTTTTAGAATACAGAGAACAGCAGAAATTAAAGTTAGTAATTATTTTTTTAGTTTAATAAAAAATTTGACCCCCCCTCCCCATATTATTAGAATATATCAAAAGAAAAATTCCTGTTTTCAAATTGAAAAAATTTATAAAAAATTAAATTCACATTTATTTCTTTATTTATTTGTCATCTTTTTTTCGATCGACTTTTGACTGGGTCTCCTCTTTATGAGCCTCTTGATCTTCAGCAGATTGACAAACACAGTGTTTTAAAATTTCGTATACTTCCTTCAATTTTTAGTTTAGTTTTTTTAATTGATATTTATTAATTTTTCACCAAGTAACATCATTTTGATTTTTTCATTTAAATTTCTTAATAAAAATTATTTAACAGAAAATTTACTAAAGGTTTTTTTTGGGGATTAAAATATTTTAAAGCTTAAAATGAAAAATTGTATATTTTTTTCTAATTTCTAGAAATAGGTTTTATTAACAACTAATACATCGATTTAGTAATCAGATAAAAATAAACCAAAAACTCAAATAAAGTTTAAGTAAATTTTAAACAAGAAAATTTGAATCTTCAGCTTAAATTTGATAGACTAATTTGATGGAATATTCAAAATATGATATTACTATTAAGGCCTTAAATCTAAAAAAGATGTCTTGCGGGTTTTTTAGCTCTTTTTTCTAAAAAATTCTAAAAAAATTGAAACAAAATTTTTCAAAATTATAAAAAATATTTTTGAAGTCTCAGAGAGGGTTTTTAAATTTTGTAATAAAATTAATAAATGTTATTTTGTAAAGAAAAACTATTTTATTTCTCATAATTAAAACTAAATTTAAAAATGAGCTCTTTAAATCAACTTTGAGCTAAATGGAAAAAAAATCAGACTTCTAGTTTTAAGTTTAGAATTGAGAAGAATTCTCGAGAAAAAATTTAATTCTGTTTGTATTTCTAATTTTTGAAAAATTAAAATTCTTGCAAGAAAATAGATTGACAAAAATTTTTTTTAAAATTATTATATTTTAGTTATTTTAGAAATTTCAGTGAATTCATTTTAACTCGTATTTTCTGCAAGTGTGAATTCGCATTTTTATTCTGACTTTGAAAATTTTTTATTTAGTAATTACACGATTAAAATTATTTATTTAATTAATAATTTTAATTTTCAATTTTTTTATAAAAAAAAAGTAGATAATCAATTAAAAATTTTGGAGATTCTTTTTGTTGGTTCTTTAAATAAGACTGAACTATTCATATATTTTTCTTCCAATATTTACCTGAAATAAAAACAATTAATTTTTTTAATTTTATTTTGAAAATTTAAAAATTTAAAATTTAAATAAAGGTTCAAATCAGAATGCAGTTGTTTAAAACTTGGCGATATAACATCGGTGAATTTGACAACAATAAATGTATAGTTTATTAAAATAAAATTTAATTAATCTTTCACTTAATTTGCTTTAAAAGGGAGGTTTAGCTCGAAATATAGTTCCGCCAGAATTTAAAGTCATTTTTGATATTCGCGTTACACCAAAGAGCACAAACTTAGCTGAGTTTAATAAAATGATTGAATCTTGGATTGCAGAGGCGGAAGGATCCGATGAGAGTAGCGGCAAAATAAATTACTATTTTGAAAATGTAAATTCTTTGTTCATTAAAACAAAATTAAATAATTTTTAAAAGAAATCTGATGAATTTGCTCTTACTTCTATTGATGAAGACAAAAATCAATGGTGGCGTGTGTTGAAATGTTCATGCAATGAATTGTGAGTTTATTTTAATTGCCTTTTTTTAAATAATAATTTTGAAAAATTAAGAGGTATTAAAATTTCCGAAGAAATTTTTCCCGGAGGAACTGATTCACGCTATCTCAGAGAAGTAATTTCATTTTGAAAAAATTTTCTTTATTTAAAATTTTATTCTAAGAGAGGAATTCCCGCATTCGGCTTTACACCTTTAAATAATACGCCTATTTTACTGCATGATCACAACGAATTTGTTAACAAAGACAGCTTTTTGAAAGGAATTGATTTATTATATAAAGTCGTTCTTGATTTGGCAAACATGCCCTAAACAAATTCTAAAAGGATTTTTTATTAATTTTGTCTTAAAAATTTTGTTTAAAAAAATTTTACATTATGGCTATTTTAAATCAAATAAACTAATGATTAATCAGTGATTTGTTGAATTTTATTTAAATTGTAAAAATTTCAAAATAAATTGGTTGAAGTTCAAAAATTTGTAAATTTTTAGGTCTATATTAACCAAGAAAGAAATGATATTTTAATTTTTTCTCATAATTCTTTAAACTCAGCACATGACTTTTTTGATTTTGTCTAAAAATATTTTAAGTTTCATAGTATGGTGTGGCTTTATAAAATAAAAGAAGAGTTAACACTTAAAAATATATTTTCTAAAACTGAAAGACTTATTTATTCAATTGTTTATCTGTACTTGAGCTATTGCTCCTTCAGAATAAAAATATATAGAAAAAAAAATTTAATTAAAATAAAGTTAAATAAGATAAAAAAAAATAAAAAAAAATAATAAAAAAAAAGTATAAATAAGTCTAAGTATTAAAAAGAAAATTAAAAATGATATGTTGAAATATCTAGAGGTTAGACATGTTTAAATAATTGGTAGTTCAGGAAAAAAAGAAGAAATTGTTAGGTAGCAAAACCATAAGTGCGAACCTTGCCTCAAAATTTTAATTATTTAATTAAATTTACCTTTTTTTTGCTGAAAAATTGGCTTTTATTCTTAGACTTTAAAAAAAAAAAATTTAAGTCAAGTCATAACTTTGACTTAAATTATTGTGACTTAAAAAAAGTCTGTTTTTAAATATAAATTTATGCAAAAAAAGGTCCAGATGCAAATTTTGAATTATGTGAGGATTTTTTTAAAAATTTTATTGATAAATTCATAAAAATATTTTTTTTTTCAAATAAATTATCAATTTTTTAAAGTTAATAAAAAAGAGATTTTTTCAGATTTTTCAAAAAAAAATTTTTTTTGATTATTTTGAATCATAAGTTATCTCAATTTATGTTTTAGAAACCACGGCTTTTTTGGAAAAGCATTTTCGTATCTATTTAGATCGGTCATTCGGTAAGACAAAATAGTTGTCTAGACCCACACAAAAAATTAAATTCTAGAAAAATCTCAATTTAAAAATAAGCTTGAGTGCAATATGAAAATATTTAATATATTTATAAAAAATACCGGCAATTTTTTATATGCTATTTTGAATGAACTATATTTATGTGAGCAATCAACTTTGATGTTTGTTTACGTGTTAAATCAAACATCTAAAAAATGAGCAAATTTTTCAAATTTTTCATCTTCCATTCAAATATAAAATAAAATTTCGTGGCATCTAAAACTTACATAACAATAAATTAAGCGATGGCTTCATTCATATAGTTGTTTCCTACGTGTCAATTTTTTATATATAAAAATGTTTCAAAATCTCATTTTTTTAGTCTAATTCGCGTTTAAAGTTTTCATAGATACTAATTTGTATTCATCAGCTAAAATGTCTGCCTCCCAGCGAATGAAAGCCGCCAGTCAAAAACACGACAAAAAAATCGTCCAAAGAGGCAATGTTCCCAAGACAACAGTAAATATTCTGACACTAGGAAATAATAAAAAAATTTAATCTCTCTTTTCAGAAAGTAGAAGAAAACAAGACTCCAGTAGGCCCATGGCTCTTGGGTTTGTTCATTTTTGTTGTATGTGGCTCTGCTGTTTTCCAATTGATCCAAAGCATTCGAATGGCTTGAACCAAATTTTGATAGTCTCTGAAAATTTGTAATTAAAGATAAAAAGGCTTAATCGTGAATTTGTTATTCATTTTTAGTTGATTTT
Organism: Brachionus paranguensis; assembly: GCA_016802215.1. Taxonomy (NCBI): domain Eukaryota; kingdom Metazoa; phylum Rotifera; class Eurotatoria; order Ploima; family Brachionidae; genus Brachionus; species Brachionus paranguensis. The sequence continues at coordinate 1,002,989 of JAESIX010000008.1, read as the reverse complement.
AAACCAAAAAAACTTTCTAAATCAATAGTTTCTTTTTAAGTTTTTGTTTCTACTGATGTCGAAATATTTGAAAATAAAATCTTAAAACAATTTTTTCTTTTTTTCAATCAATTTAAATGGATTTTAATTATAAGTTTTATTATTCTTTCAAAATTAAGAAAAACAGATAGAATTATCAAAGGGCTTTAACAAAACAGAATTTAGATTCATTCATGTTAAAAAATGAATTTGAAGTTACAAGGTAAAATTTAATGTGAATATGATTTTTTAAAAATTAAAAAAAATTACAGGTAATTTTTTCCATATTTACTTTTTAAAGACAGTTAAAACTTGTTGATTTTTGGCTTTTTAGTTATAAAAATCGAAACAAAAAATAAATTTTAAATTTAAAATAATAAAAATTAAAAAATAAATAAATTTAAAAATACAATAAAAATATTATGATTTTTTAATAAAATCAATGAACAAAGACTTTGTCAAATTTCATACAAAACTTCCAATACAAAAATTAAAAATTTTTATAACTTTTGTTCTAAATGTCAAAAACTTGTTCTGTAAATAAAACAAGGTGAAACAACTGTTGTTTCACCTTCTGTGGAAGTCTGCAAAATATGTGCAAATTAATTGCGTTTTATTTTTAACACTTTTAAATAGGGTGCAATTTTGCAGAATTCACACAGATTTTGCAGAGTTCCACAGAAGGTGAAACAACAGTTGTTTCACTTTTTTTCATTTACAGAACAAGTTTTTGACATTTAGAATAAAAGTTATAAAATTTTTTTAATTTTGTATTGGAAGTTTTTTATGAAATTTCACAATACCATGAACAAACCACAAATTAATTGTTTAAGACAAAGAATATTTAAAAAATTGCTTTAATATCCCTATTCATTTTGCATAGTTCAATTTAAGTTTTGAATTACATTCCATTTTAATTTAGTTTGTCATCGGAAATTAAACTAAATAGTTCAATTTGTTTCAAAAGTAAAAAAAGCTGAGATAAACTTATAAATTATAAATTGAAATATTATAAATTTTTTAACAATTAAAAAAAATAAAAATATGCGCCGTAATTTTCCTCGTCGCTAAATTTAATAAAAACACCGCTTTTTAAATAAAAAGTTATCTAATTAATCTAATCTAACTTATTAAAGTTAAGTTTAATCTAATGAAAACTTCATCTAATTAATAATAAAAAAATATCTATTTTAAAAAAATTATTAAATAAACTTAATAAAATTATTGTTTTTTTAAGTAATGTCTTCTTTTAGTATGTTGCAAATATTTTTTAATAAAAAAGTGGTATTTTATTTAAAAATTATGCCTAAAATAAATAGTTTCTTTAGCTGTAAATCAGCGGATTTTACAATGCCACATTCAGGAAAAATGAATAAGAATTGCAAATTTAGGAAAAAATTTTTTTTTAAAATAAATTTGGACAAATTGACCCGACTCATTCCATTACATTTCATTCATGTTAAATAATGAATTTGAAGTTACAAAGTAAAATTTGATGTGAATATGTTTTTTAAATAATTAGAAAAAATTTTAGGTCATTTTTTTCCATATTTACTTTTTGAAGACAGTTTAAACTTATTTAAAACAATAAAAATAAATAAATTAAGAAATACAATAAAAATATTATGATTTTTTAATAAAATCAATGAACAAAGGCATCGTGAAATTTCATACAAAACTTCCAATACAAAAAACGTTGATTTTTATTTTTTTAGCTGTAAATCAGCGGATTTTACAATGCCACTGAAATACATTCAAGAAAAATGAATAAAAATTGCAAATTTAGGAAAAAATATTTTTTTTAAAAAAATTGGTCTAATTGACCCGACTCATTAGTTTATTAATGTGCTAAGTTACAAAAAAATTAATTAAAAAAAATTTCACAGTTATATATTCCTTTTATGTCGAAATTTTTATTCCATTGCTAAAACGTAGTACTGCTTTGACCACTCTGGCAATTAAAACCTTTAAAGAAATTAAAACTTTTTTTAAATTAAAAAATAAATATTTGTGATTTGATAATTGTAAATTTTTTCGTCAAATTGAAAAGGAATCTTGAAATTGATTTTTCATTTTTTAAATTAAAAGATTTGGCTTAAAATATTAAAAAAAAATTTAGTCCAATTTTAACATGGGGTCCAAAAATTTTGCAAAACATGAATCACCCTCTATAATTTATTCAATTTGATTTTTTGGTTTTTAGAAGAGAAGTACTTCTAGCAAATACAACAAACTATTCTAAATAATTTTTTAATTTAAATTTTCCAAACTCTTGTTATCTCTTTTAAATAAATTAAATTTTTTCAGGTGATTTTTAAAGGCATAGGATTAACTCAACTAGCTAAAGAGATGAATTTTACTAGATAAAATAAAATTAACTAATAAAGATGAAATCGACTAGATAATTTTATTAATTAATAGACAAAAGTATAAGAAACTATATATTTTAAGAAAAAAATATATAAAAATATTAATCATTATACAATAAGCTAAATTTGAATATAAAAAGTTAATTAGATACTCATAATTTTCTTTTTTTTGTTGACACCGTTTTTGGTGGTCTATCGCGGCCCTTTTTGTTGGTGCTTCAGTAGCAACTATTTGATCACTATCTTCTAGCTCTAGCTCAACCTGAATTTCAGTGGTATTATTAATTTGAGTTTCAATTTGCTTGTTGACAGGAATATCCAAATAGAACTCATAAGTATCTTCGTCACTAGATTCACTTACGACCTCAGATGGTTGAAAATTTAAACAGGTAGTCTTCCGAACATAATACCCATACAACCGAAATAAACATTGCATTTAATTTTGGTAAAAAAATTTGAAGTAGTCAAAAAAAATATCTTTTCGAATATTTAAGAGATTGATTAGTCATTTATCAATCTTTTTATTTTTATTAACAAAATTTTTATACTTTTAATTTTACTTCTCCTAATGGAGGTTAATTTGAATTAAATAAATAAATAAATAAATATCTTTTAATTTAATTATCTACTATTTAATTTTTTTTTCTAGTGTAATAAATTTTTTTTCTGGTGGTTAATAAAATCATGTATTCATTAATATTATTATCTTGTTTTTAATTAATTTATCTAGTAAAATTAATCTTTTTTATCTAGAAAATTCATCTTTTTATCAATTAATATTTTTCGATTATTAAGTGATCTTGCTGTGGAAAAAAAATTGGTGTTAAGAAAAAATAATTGGAATACAAATGAACAAATTTTCTGATAAAAAAAAAATTTTACTGGTAAAAAGAAAAGTTAGCTGAAGAAATTTCCAGACTGGCAATTGGTAAAGTAGAATCAATGATCAACAAAAGCTCTATTTACAGCTTAAAAACAGATCTGAGAAATTGTAAAGCTAGTTTTACATTTTGTTTTGGTTAAGAGCTTAATTAATTTTTGATGCTGGAATTCATCTTTATTGAAAAATAATCGAAAAAATGATAATTTTTTAGCCATTTAATATTCGATCTTTTCTTCATTCAATGCGTATAAATTCAAACGAATTTAAGTAATCTTTTAATAGCAAAAAATCTACTTTACTAAAAATGGTGAGCGCAACTCAATCTAGTGATGCCAGCACTGGTGATGATAAAAAAGCCATCTCGTCCAAAAAAGAGGAAAAGACCGAGCCAAAACCAGCGGAGCCGGCTAACAAAGCTACCCCACGCAAAGTAGTCTACTTTTCAGATGATGACGAGGAAGAAGAAGAAAGTGAACAAAGTGATGACGACAGCGATTTTGATGTAAAAAAAGAATTGGGCAAAAAGACTACCAAAAAAGGCAAGACAAACTCCAAAAGTAAAAAAGCATCAGGCCGCGCAACAAACAAATCAAAGCGGAGCTATCGTCAAGAAGAGAGTGAAGAAGAATCAGAAAAATCGGACAGTGGCAGTGACTATGGCGCCAGAAAATCCAAGTCAAAGACTACAAAAAAATCTCAAGCTAAACGTAAATCAGCTGGTCGGCCCTCTAAATCCAATAAATCCAAAGCTGAAATCAGCGAAGATGATGACAAGTCCGAGGAGGAAAAAACCAAGGCTAAAAGTGGCAAGCGCAGTAATGGCCAGCAAAGTGAAGAAGAAGAATCAGAAAAATCGGATGAAGGCAGTGACTATGGCGCTAAAAAATCCGAATCCAAGACTCCAAAAAAATCTGTTAAACGTAAATCAGCTGGTCGGCCCTCTAAATCCAAAGCTGAAATCAGCGAAAATGATGACAAGTCAGATGAGTCAAAATCTGATGAGGAAAAAACAAAGGCTAAAAGTGGCAAGCGCAGTAATGGCCAGGAAAGTGAAGAAGAAGAAGAAGAAAAGTCGGATGGTGGCAGTGACTATGGTGCGAAAAAATCCGAATCCAAGACTGCAAAAAAATCTCCTGCTAAACGTAAATCGGCTGGTCGGCCCTCTAAATCTAAAAAATTCAAAGCTGAAATCAGCGAAGATGATGACAAGTCGGATGAGGAAAAGACCAAAGCAAAAAGTGCAAAAGCATCTAGAACTCCGAGAAGAGCGGCAGCCAAATCCAAATATAAAGAAGACCCTGATGATGAAAAATGAACTTTTTATGAACAGAAAATATTGAATGTACAATAATTTGATTTTTTTATTAAATAATTTTGTCAGACTAAAAATTAAAAAAATAATTCCTCCTTTTCTTGGTATTGTGGAATTCAAATACAAATTGAACAAAAATAATTCGTTTTTTGATTAATTAAAATTGTGTTTAATAGAAATTATTGAAAAAAATACTGCCCCATAGTGCAGCATACTTTTTTGTCTAAAATAATTGTTCACAGGTTAAAATGTGCATCTATAAGGGATGGCAGACATATCCGACAAAGTCACTTCCGACAAATCATGCTCCGGCTATAACTTTTCCTACAAAATAATTAAAGATAAGTCATACAATGTCTTTTAAGTAATATCATATATAAATTATCTTAAAAAGAAATTTAAATGTCATCAGATTTCATTTGTATTGAATATGTCTCAAAGACAAGATAGTACTTTTATTGAGTTTAAAATAACCAAAGGGAAACCTTGTATTGGTTATTTAGGAGAAAAGTATCGTTTTAAATATGAATCCAAGATAACAGGGTATAAATCTTGGATTTGTTGTGAAAACGAATCTTCTGGTTGCTTAGCAACCATCAAAACATTTCAAAAAACCCTCACCCCACAACCAATTACCCATTTGGGCTACCAAATAGGCAACGAAAACATCATCAGAGCTGCTACTATTTCATCTAAGGTTAAGGAATAAGCAACCAACTCTCGTAGTGCACCATCTACAATAGAAAATACAGAGACTAGTGGATTACTATTAGAAATATTGTCTCTAAAATCAACTGACAGCGCACTGACAAGAACAATCAATAGAAATCGGAAGAAAAACTCAGTTTATACCACTGATCCGGAGCTTTTAATTGATCTTATGATTCCGGAAGATTTAAAATTTACCGCACGTAGACAGCGATTTCTATTGTGGGATTCTCATGACGACGACGATGTATTATAATCCTTGCCACAGACTTCTACTGTCAGAATGGCGAGACAGGTTTGCAGATGGTACCTTTAGGAAAGAATCTACGTATTCGTGATCAAAGAATCAAAAGAATAGTCGAAAAATACAACAAATCTGATCTCATTCAATTTCTTAATAGCATAGGCAACTATTTCGATTTTATTCACAATTAAAAAAATTTTTATAAATTATTATTTTTATAAAAATTTATTTTTTTTTATTAATACCTTTTTGCTCTAAAATTTTTATTATAATAAAACAATTTTAATAAATTATAAATTTAATAATTTAGTTTAATTGTCGGAAATGACTTATCGGTAATGTCTGACTATCTCAATAAGATTTAAAATGATCTTTGATTTGATTTACTAAAAAAGAGAAAATAAAAATTTTATTTTAGGCAAAAAAGGTGCAATAAAGTATGTTGCACCATGCGGCAGTATTTTTTTTAAATATTTTTTATTAATTTTAATTTTAATTTATTAAAAAATGAAGTATTTTTGGTCAATTTGTATTTGAAATTCACAACGCCTTTTTCTTTGTAGTAAAAATTGTTATTAAATAAATTAAAGCAAACATGAGATACTTAGTTTTTATTGTTTTAAAACAAAAATCTTTAAATTTTTTTATTTTTTTTTACAAATAAGAAAATAACTTTTTTTAACAATGATAATCATTTTATCTAATTTGCTTATTTCATAAATTGATATAATAATTATTAGAAAAAATTATCAAAATACTCTTACATTTTAAAAACCTGATGTAAAGCAACAAATTTATCATAAAAGACAAAATTTGATACATTCGCATTATGCCATTTGATATATTATTAAAATCCTTTTTCATGTAAAAATTCAACTCTTATCATTCATTTTACACCAAGAGTTTTTTTTCGCTTTTTTGATCGATGTTGTTTTTAAAAGATACCATCGGTAGATAATGGTTTATTCAAATATTGCTAGGGCCTTTTAAATTTTTTGATAAAAACTTATTTATCTTGAAAAATTTCATGGTTTATTTAGTAAAAAATACTTTATTTGGAAAATGGAACTTATTTTTCTGGATTATAAGAGCCATTCACCTACTTACAAAAATTTAGAGCTTTATATTTATAAATTGATTTTGAATAATTTTTTAAAAGGTTTAATATTTTAAAGTAACTCCTGATACAGAGCCAGATATCGAAATTCCTTAAAAGAGGGGTAGAGAACTTGGGAGTAAGAAAACAAAGACAATTGAAAGAGAGGCAGCTAAGTGTTTTAAATAAATTGAAATTGTAATACAAAATTTCATTTTAATCCACGCATTAAATCCAAAATGTATTTTTTTCAAAAAAAATTTAAAATAATTTTTATTTTTAAGAAAACATTATTTTTACACATTTAATGAGGAACAAAAATTTTATATTCTAGTCTGACTTGGCCAGCTTTCATTAGTCGGAAGCGTCATTGGACTTAAAGATCGAAAATTCAATTGATCATGGCAACAAGATGGATAAAGCTCCAAATCCGCCTGAAGCTAGACCTATTGAACATTTTTGGTATTGAAAGGGAAAGTTTACGAGTGTAACGAGGGAGGATTTGTCCGTTAAAAATATATATAATAAAAGAAAAAAAATCAATAAACGTTGAATTCCCGAAAACTTTTATTCACATAAAGAAAACTTGAATAAAATAAAAAAAACAATCTTTTTATACTGACGTTTCGAACTAATTGGGGAGTTTGCTTTGCTCTTCCAGCAAGCTCTCTATTGCACAATTCCGGCGCCTTTTTCGAGTCACTCCGTGACTGACGTTCGCACCCTGCTGGCCAGTCGCAACATCCGATGCCACACTCAACTCTCTATAGGAGGCCCATGGCGCCTGTGGCCCGGTTTGACATTCAGTCACTCGCCCGACCTCTTGGATTGGGTTTAGGTCCAGATCGTAATAGATGTGGCGGCTCAAGACTGTGACAGAATCCCTGATATTGTTCGATCGTATGTGTACTGACAAGGTCGGATACTCTACGTATACTCGGGCCGCTTTCCGATCCAAATTCAGCTTAACTTTTTATTTGTTATTTGTATTCTCGGCCTCCAACTTTGTACACTGGGTATTCGAAAATGAAGTCGTGACAGCGGATCGAATCACGGTCATCATTAAATTTGATGAATACCACGGTCTCGGGCCTGACTGTCTCCTCCATAACCCTAAAGTATTGAATCGGGCCGATTTGCTTATACAAAAAACTGGACGCACGTTTTCTTCGATGTCGACCCTCGGAAACATGCGAAGCAACATTTGGTGTTCTGCCATAGCGACGTTGCTTTGTGTTCAAAAACGTTTTGATTAAATTTAAGAATTTTTTTTTTGAATGATAAATGAAAGAATAAATCAACAAAGATTTTGAATAGATCCCCAAACAATTTGCAAATATTTAAATTTCTAATTTGAGTGCGGTTACGAAACTTGTCTTATTTACATTTTACATAAATATGAATTTTAATAATTGTACAAGGAACTAAAGAGCTAGGATTTATTTTGTTTGGAGTGTGTATAATTTAAACGTTCTGGGGGTCTCCTATCCCTCTTAACCCTGATAGGTTCATGGGCTCTTGTTTGTATATTTCTTAACGAACGTTTCGTCGTCGCTTGAACCACCGCTTTCACTAGTTGTCGTGGAGTTCTGTCTTTCCCGTAACTTTGCTTTTTCGACTAGTCTTTTGGCTGCCAGGGTTCTCGGATTCACCCTCTAATTAGTTTTGTTGTTTAACTGCGTTGCCAGGTTATTTTCAGTCTCAATTTCGTGTTTTCCAAAGTGCTTCTTTAACCTGTTTCTGTGAACATTGAGTCGCTTCTTTTTAGAATTCAAGGATCTCAACTTATAATTAACGTTGTTGAACACACTTTCTACAACGTAGGGGCCTGTCCAACTGAAAGTGAATTTTTTACACTGCCCCTTTTTAACAACGTCATTATAGACCCAAACGAGGTCCCCGACTTTGAGCTTGGCTACTGTCACGTTACGATCGTAGTTGAATTTCATTCGACGAATTTTTACGTCTCTATTCGACCTAACTCTTTCGTATGCTGATTTTAACTTTGATTTTAATTTGTCGGCATACTCGCCCGGTGAAACCGGAACGTTTATGATCGGGTCTTTGTAAATGAGGTCTAAAGGCATTTTAGCATCGCGGACATACATTAGTTCGAACGGTGTCGACCCCGTCGTTGAATGAACTTTAGTATTGTACGCTAAGCTTAAGACGTCTAGATGTTCGTCCCAGTCGTCGTGATCCTCATTAATGTAACAAGTGATCACACGTTTAATAGTATAGAAACTGTAGAGCAACTATACATAAAACATAAGATATTCTTTATGAAACAACTAAAAGATAGTAAAATATGCTGGAACTTATTGTCGTTTCTTAATCAGTATTACTCGATTTTTGAACAAAAGAATAAATCGTACTGCAAGCAGCTCAGAAACCTTGAAAAGAAAATGCACATAGATGTAATGGAATATAGTACTAATACTTCGATAGAAATCATTGATCATATTTTTACTGACAAAAATCGTGGCTTGGTTGATTCGGTCAAATTTGTTTGCTAACAGATAAAGTTTAATATGGAACTTAACTTACACTATTTTTACTTTTATAAAATTCTAAATGATCTCTTGAGAGTAGACTTTTATACCTGATGTTCATATATGCAAAATCTTTTTTAATTTTTTTATATAGTATTTTACTATTTTCTTTTATGTAATCCTGCCTGTCTGTCTTAAATCAAATAAATGATAAATAATAATAGACTTATGATTACAATTTAGAAATTTAGAAAATTATGAATATATTTTATTTTAAGAACTTTTTTTTTACATAAATTTTTTTTTCTTTTGTCTTACATCTATTCTATTTTGTCCATGGGACTTAAAACTTTTAACAGATAAATTGCCTATTTTTACTTTTAGTTAAATATTTTCTAATGTTAAATGTTAAAATGTAATTTTGTAATTGATTTAGAAATTTTAATAAAGAAAAAAAAAGAATGAAATTTGAGCAAGTTTAAAAAATTTTATTAGTCAAAAAAAACTGTTGTTTCACACAATTTATTCAGATAACCACAAATGAGAGAAAAAATAAACTAAAATTCAGAAATAAATTGATAAAAATAAATTTATTAAATAAATTGAAGAAACTTTAGAATGTCTTAGCATGTGAGTACATCGATTCAAAAACTTGGTCACACCGAAATCGATTGTAAACCTATTGCAGAACCAAGCCTAATTTATTTGGTGGAATTATTGGACACTTCCAATTGTACACATAATACTGAAGATTTCCATCTCCGATGCCGAATTTTAAGTTCTCTAAAAATTCTTTATTATCCATCAAATCCAAGGCATTAAAAACATCCATGTCCAACTTGAAACAAAAAAAAAAATTCCCTATCAAATCTTGAACTAAAGTTTGAGCTTACATTTTTGGCGGATATTAACATGTCATTCATGAACTCTTCCAAAGGTGTCTTGGACACTACATTATGAAATGCATAGGCTGCTTTTAAAACTTTATACTGTGGATGATGCATAATGGTCGAAGGCAGATGGTAGAAACTTCCAAAGTCAGTTACGACTCCATTTTGTTCCACAACAAACGAGTCCACCACATTTTCTCTTGGCAAGAACCAATGCTTGAACTCTTCTTCATCATAGACTGGCGCTAGATCAAATTTTTGCAAATACTTTAACAAAAAAATAAAGAATAAAAATTCAATAAAATTTTTTCATATTCTAATTACATCATACAAAAGCTTGAATGCCTGAGGACAATCGGCCTCGGTCATTTTTCTAAAGCCTGGTGTCTTGGGCTTTTCGGGCAGACGGTACAACCTGATCGTTCTTTGCATAGTCATGTTTCTTTGCAGAAAAGAAAACTGAATTTCGATTAGTTTCTTGGGGTTCAAAGATCGGTGCCAATATCGGCACCTGGCCACCGGAGTAGGCAAAATTACTCCGGCAGTATAGCAGGCCTGAAAAATACCATGTAAATTAACTCGCCTGGTTATTTCCTTTATTAGCACAGGTGCTACTCTTTTGTCTCTTAGCTTTTTATGAACACACAAATAATTGATTTCAACCATGTGGACAGTTTTTTCGTACACCTTGACATTGGCAGGCACAGCGCTGATAAAGCCCACAAGCTTGTTGCTTTTGATCACACGGACCCCAGTGTGCCACTGCTTGAGCCATCCTACGGGCTGCAGAGCCCATTTCAGAAACTCGGGACTGTAGTCAAAGCGGAACATGTTGTCATCATCCTCGACATAATTTTCGTTCAGCAAAGAGTAGAGCTCCATCAGCTCGGCCTGGTTGTTCAAGTCAATGTCGTCCCATTTGAAGCCCTCAGGCAAAGAAATGGGATCTTGTTTAATCTCCTCGATGCTTTTGTTGGGCTGAATTGGCTCATTTGTTCCCTCTGGTATCACACTGCCTAATTTTGGTACTGGCTGAGTCTCCCAAAATTTCCATTCCTCTTTGCCATGCAGCTCGTCATCGGTTTTGGGCGCGTTGCGATTGAGATTGGCGCGCAAACTCATCAGGCGTCTTAGCTCTTCAACATTCGGCTGGGACTGGTTCGACTGGGAGGCCTCTTTTTTTGGTTGATCAGACATTTTTTTATGGTTAAAAATTTTTTTAACTATAAAAAAAATTTTCTAAAATATAAATATTTAAAGATGTGACCAAAATCACTCGAGTGTGAATCGAAACCCTATCGATTTGTATTGAATTTGGGTCAGGGTTTTTTATTGTTTAAGGCTAATTAATTTTATTTAAATAATAAAAAATAAAAAAAATAAAATACACATGTTAAACATTTTATCATAGAATTGAGATCATTTATTTGAAAATTTCAAATTTATGTACCGATTTTATTAAATTTATGAGCACTGTCTTCAAGCATACATGAACAAATTTAAACTAAAATTAATTAAAATTATTTTTAAATTCTAATCCAAAAATATTTGAATCAAAAATGAGTGAATTGCAAAAGCTCTACGGTGGGTCCATTTATGCATTTATTCCGCCTGGTGCAGTTGACATAAGGTAAACTTGAAGTTGAATTCTTAATGTCCATCTAATCGATTAAAGTAAAATGAGACAAGTTCCTGATAGTCAAGAAGTTTTTGCTCACGCTTCCACCGATCAAAGTATAATATTTGACATTTTGGAATATTTAGATGAAGCTGACGAGGAAGCCTGCCGGTACACTAAAATAAACTGGCATTGTGATTTTTGAAAAAAATAATATTGAAAAATATTAAAAGTTAAATAACATTTTTTCTTCATTATTAATTCTATTTTATTTTTTATAATTAGAAAAAAAAATCTTTGTATCAACTGATACATTTTGCAGCACAAGTTTTAGAGGTGAATGTTCAATTTATAGAATTTATTTTTAATAGAATAATTATTTCATAGAATTTTTTAAAGGCGAAAAATATTGATAAAAAATTTATCATAAAATTTTCTTCAGAATAATAGTCTCTCGTAATTTTTCATAGAAAATAAATTTAGAAAAATTCAAATTTTCTTTTAAAATCTACAAAAAAAGTTGTGATTGAAATAAAAAATATTTCCCGAGTAAATAAAACGTAAATACATTTAAATTTTTTTGCTAAAAAAACAATTCAAATTAACTTGATTTAATCGAATTTTGTATTTTTTTCTAAATATTTTTCTTTTAAAGTTTGTTGCATAATTTCTAAGAAAAAAATTCTATGAGATATTTTTCTTTCAAAATTTATTCTATGAGTTTTGTTTTATTTTATTAATTTTTCTCTGAATTGATACATCACCGTTTTAGACTAAATGAAAAAAAGTTATTTTGATTTTAATTTTTAATTTACAATGCCAAATTAACCATTTATTCAAATTATTAATATTTAATAAATTAAAGCACTCATTTTAATGAAATAGCGGGAGATTCAGAAGCTAAAATTAAAAAAGTTGACAAGCTTGGCCTATCGCCGATAAAGTAAATTAATCAAGTAGCTTAAGTTAATTTAAATGTTGAAATTTCAGCTGTGAGGCTGTCTATTATCTAAACGGCGAACACCACATGTCAAAATTTAGGGAAACAGCTAAAAATTTGGTGGAAGTTCACATGGCAATTTTTCGATTTAAAGATCTTAAAACTGACATTTTAATAACTTTTAATGATCCTCTACTTATCAAGTACTTTATTGGCAAAATTTTGGACATCTAAATTAAAAATTTTCATAATAGCCCTGAGAGTAGTAGTGCTCAAGAATCAAATAATGATGATAAATGGACAACCGAACAATTTTTAAAAACTATTGAAACTTTTTATGTGGCTGATTTTAGTTTGTTTGGCTAAATAACTAAAATTTTGGAAAAATAAATTTTTTAGCTAAAAACATTTTTTTGCTTTCAAATACAAAACTTCAAAATTTCCTTAATCAATTTAAAATTTTTTTTATTTTTTAATTTTTATCAAATAAAAATGAATCCATTAATCTTTCCATGAATCGTATTTGTTTTTGAATTGGTTGACCGACAGAGCGCCGACTACCGTGCCAGGGAGACTATTCCATTCGTTGATGACGCGGTTTGTAAAGAAGTTCTCACGCCGAGTGCAATTTGTCGAGCTTTGTCCGGAAAGCTCCACAAATTGAACAATCAAATAACATAATAAACTAATTACTCAAAAATTTTCAAATATTTTTTAAATATTCTTTTAAACGCGATTTTAGAAATTTATTTTTTGTTTAAAAAATTCATGGTTCAAGTAATACTTTGAAAAGTTTTAAGATTTTTAAGGTTTTTTAAGATATTTATCAGAGTAAAAAAAATTTAATTTAAATAAATGTAACTGACTATTTGATAAAATAAATTAAGGACTGGCAATAAATTTAATTAAAAATTAAAGCGATAGTCAGAATAAATATTCAATGGACGTCAGTAAACCTCACAGCAAATTTAAAAAAAAATATCACAAATTCAGTAAAAAAATCACTTTTCCATTAAACAATAACTAATTCGGTTTTTTTTCACAAAATTGCTAAAAAATATTTAATACAGCGAAAATGTCAATAATTCATTTATAATTTCACTAATTAGATAAAAATATAACAAAAACAGTACTCAATTAACTACTTAATTACTTTTCGATATTTTTCAAAAAATTAAAAATATCAAATATAGCGAAAATGTTAAAAATTAATTTATAACTTATGCAATATAATATGCAATATAAAAATAAATTTCTTCTTTTTTTTACAAATAATTTAATTTCTTAAATATAATTGTAAATAAATTTTGAATAAAATTTGAATGTCTTCTGAGGCAAAATCTAAAGAGAGTGTATTGCTTGATCCAGTTGATGATACACTAAACGAAGAGGTAGAAAATTTTTGAGAAGTGTAACGCGGAAATGTTAAAAAAACGGGTTTTTATTGTCCAAATGGGTGTACAAAAAAAAAGTAGTTAATTTGTGTATTTTTTTATGTAATAAGATTTTACTTAATTAGTGAACAAAATTAAAATAAAGTTATGATTTAATTGAATTAGTGTTATTTCTTCCTTTTTTGATATATATTTTTAATGTTTGTGATATTTTTCTGAAATAAATAATAAAAACTGAATTAGTTAATTGTTTATTGATTTTGTTATTGTTTTACTGAATTAGTGGAGATTTTTACTGGTTTTGTGGTAAAATATTATTTGTGCTCATATTCAATTGATACCTTAAAAATTCAATAAAAATCTATTATTAGATTTTTAGAACATTTAAAGAGTATAACAAAAGAAATATTGTAAAATATAAAAAAATATATACTTAAACTTATAAAAGCAAGACTCGAGGATCTCAATATGATAATTTTCGTCAAGTTTTTCACTAACTCAAAATTATAGTATTTTAAAAAATCTGTTTAAAAAACTGATCTAAAGAAAAACTTCCTTAAACTAATTTTTTTAATTTTTTTAAAACAAAACTTCAAAATTTACTCAATCAATTTAAAAAAAATATATATTTTAAATTTGAATCCAATTAAAATACATTAAGATGAAGATTTTTTGCTTAAAGATTGTAGATGAGACATAAATATTTAAATAAAAATAATAATAATAATATTTCAAACATGCCATCTAAACTATTTTGTTAATAAATTTGAAAAAATTCAAATTAATGACTTTTTCATTCGTCTTTTTTTAATTTTAAGAGTCTTTTATAGTGTTGAGAACCGGGGTCGTTGTGTTTTGAATTTCAGCTTATAATTAAAGCCTTTAATTTTTTTTAAAAAGTTTGTCTAAATTTTTTATTAGCTTTTGCTTGTTAGCCTGGGACCGAAATCGGTATGGTTGGTTCAAGAATAAATTCTGATTCGAATTTTTTGTTTTAATTCAGCTAATTATATAAATTGTTATTTTTGTATTCAAATATTTTTATAAAAATTTTAATTTCTTAATTAATTACTCTGATTAAAAAGAAATCCATTTCAAACAATCTTGCAGCAATTTTTAAGTTTTTGTAAAAAGGTTAAACAATTACGCTTTGAAAGAGAAAGGAAAAAATTTGAAGCAAATTTTCAATTTTTGTTAGTTTTTTTTGTTAACTAAAACATTAATATTTTCTACGTTTTCTAATATTTTAAAAACGCTTATAAAAATATTTTTGTGCTCCCTATTCAAAAATTACTCCAAACTTTTCAAATATTTAAATATTGCTTCCTTGCTAATTTAAAAATTCTAATTTTCATATTTTAATTCGGATCTTGATATTTTTTTTTAAATTAACTCAAAGTTTATTTAACTAAAAATTAAGCTGAACACTTCAAATAAATTCTTTTTCTTATTGTAAATAACATCTTAAAAGTTAAATTTAAAATCGCAAAAAAATTAATTAAAATTTGAAAGGTTTTTTGTAAAATGATTGACACAAAAATTAATCCACATATTTTGGGTTTTTCTATCTTTTATTCAATAAAAAATAAAGAAATTTACAAGTTTAAGATGCAAATGCCTTGTTTCATTACCACTTTTTATTGGAAAGAGAGAAAATAA
Source organism: Brachionus paranguensis (assembly GCA_016802215.1). Lineage (NCBI taxonomy): Eukaryota > Metazoa > Rotifera > Eurotatoria > Ploima > Brachionidae > Brachionus > Brachionus paranguensis. Next base: position 987,366 of record JAESIX010000008.1, on the reverse strand, counting down.
AAAAAAATAAAAATATATTCAAAAAAAAACAAAAACCTAATAGTTTAATTTATTTAATTTTTGTTTTAAAATATTTTAATTAATTTAATTTAAAGAAAGTTTGCCAATTTTTCTGCTGTTGTATAATTTTTTATGGCAGTGCATATTTTAAAAGAAAAAATTCTACATCTGAGATAAAAAAATGTATATGAAAAATTTTTGGCTTAAATAAAAATTATTGATTTATTTTAAAAAAATTTTATTTTAAAAAACAATCCATTGATAATATTTGAATGAAATTAAAATTTTCGAAATGACTCATCAGCGACTGCAAATTTGTTTTCAAACCTTTCATAGGTCTAGAGATAATTTGAAACTTTGAGTCAAAAATTAATATGAATCTGACTAATATGCTCATTGTTGATAACAAAATTCAAATTGGTTGAATACGGATAATTTTTTATGAAAAGTGGTAATAAAATTAAACAAAATAGAATATTTTTGGTATCTAATTTAAAAACCTTTTAAAAATTAAATTTTAATCAAAAATCTTCATTAAAATTGATGAAAAAAATAATATAGCTAATCTAATCGTTGATCTAGAGGAAGAACATTGCTTTCTCTTAAAAGAAGGTAGAAAAATTGGTAGCATAGTCGAGATTTAGCGCTAATTGTCTTAAGCCTAAAAAATGATTATGATTTATTGCTTTTAAATCTGAGGATTAATTTAACTATTCATTTTAAATACTTAAAAGGTAAGCTAGGTCACCAAATCTCGATATAGTCATCCAATTATTTCCAAAAATTCATTTAATAGTGACTAAACAAATTTAGTATAGAAAATGTTATATGGACACTAAATATACAATTAGCCTTTACAGAAAATTTTTGACATTACTTAATATTAGCATAGTTTTTAATCAAATTTACCTTTCGAATACTTAATAAATCTTCAAACAAATAGCTAGTTTGAAATTTATCTTTTTTTCAAAAAATTCATCTAAAAAGAGATAATTTTTTTAATTTCTTTTTTTTTTGAATAAAATTTTATATTTATTTTCATTTTTTAGAAAATGATTTAAACCTGAGACAAAATGAAATTAGACTTTGAACACTTGAATCTATTTAAATGTTTAATAGTAGTAGGCTCCTTTATTGTCTATTTTATAGCCGATGGAGTGTCCCTATCTTTCGGAATATTCACCCGCGAGCTGATCGAACACTTTAACGAAAACGAAGGCCTGATGTTTCTGACCACCGGTCTTCTTCAAGCAGTTCCATTATTTCTGTCTCCTCTAGTATGCTATTTAATCGAAAGATACAACTGCAGAGTCATCGCTCTAATCGGATCCAGTTTAGTCACATTGAGTTTTGTGTTGACTCGATTTATAGTGACAAATCTAATCTCTCTGAATCTGGTAGTTGGTGTCATGTTGAGTTCTGGTCTAGCAATGATCTACATTCCTGCCTACTTGATAATCTCGTATTACTTTGACAAAAAGAGGGCTTTGGCTACAGGCATCGCGGTGTCCGGGTCCGGCTTGGGCCTGTTTGTTCTGTCGCCACTTTCTGAATATTTGATATCTGAATTTGGCTGGATGGACGCTTGTTTTCTCTTTGGAGCCATCAGTTCTCATACATTCATATCTGGGTGTCTCTTTCGTCCTGTGGAAGCTAAAAATTTGGAAAAAGAAAAGAGAGATGATGTGCCAAAGCGAAGCCTAAAGGAAGAGCTTAAAATAATTTGTTTTAATAAAAGATTTTTGCTGGTCAACTTTTCTTATTTTGTTCTATCGTTTGTGATCATTGCACCTTACAACTTTTTGCCAAGTCACATAAAGCATAGACAATTTAATGATCCAAATTCAATATCTATTTCCCTAATCGGATTATCCACCCTAATCGGCCAGATTGCCATCGGTTTTATAGCCGACTATTGCAAATCATACACATGGCTCATCTATTCTTTGTGTATAATTTTTTCTGGTCTGATTACTTTGGCAATTCCATGGCTGCACAATGTCTATTACATTTTTGTCTACTCATTTTTGTTCGGCTTTGCCACTAGTGTTAATTATGTTCTTCAGTCTAGCTTGGTGATTGATTCGTTGGGCCTGGCCAATCTGACCCTAGCTTTTGGTATACTTCAATTTGTGCAAGGTTTTTCCATTTTACTTGGATCACCGTTGCTCGGCAGACTCAAAGATTTGACCGGAGATTATGACCAAAGTTTTTTTATAAGCGGATTGCTGATGTTAATTTCAGGAATTAGTCTATTTATGTGGCCTTTGGTTCGGAGCAAAAGAAAAAAAAAAGACCAAAGTTTGATTTAGAAAATAAAATAAAGCTTTATTTTTTTGTTCAGTTTTTAATTTAAAAAATTATATAATTAAATAAAAAGAGATACAAAAATATATATTTTTTTAATTTGCCAAGAGTTGACATTTTTTAAGTTTAAGCTTTTATTTTTTAAGTTAAGAGCCAACTTTATTCCTGAAAAACTTGAAGAAATTCCTTTTTAAATTAGATTTAAGCATTTAAATTTGGGGTTATGTGACCAATTGGTCGCGAAACATGAGACCAACATCACTTTGCTCAGTTGGTGACCAAGGAAATATGTGACCATAAATTAGTTACATGTTTAATGAAAACAGTGGTCACCAACTCTGACTGTGATCGCAAATAATGCTTTTATTTAATAGAAATTGCTAGATTTTACTCACCTGGTCAAAATGTTTAAAAAAATTAAAAATATATTTTCTTTTAATTATAAAAATTGAAGCCTGTCTGAGTTTGAAAATTTGGTTCGAGTGGCTAATGGTGATCCAGATGAGGAAATTCAATTGGCGTCAGATTATTAGGACACTGCCTCTGAGAGTCGATCAGGTTCTAATTCTGGCCTAAGTGATTTTGAACATGAACTTATCCTAGGAGATGAAATTGAAGATTATCCGCGAGAAGAATTTGAAGAAGCTACCATTTCCGCTTCTTGTAGCTCAAGTTCTACTTCTAAGGTCGTTTACCAAAAAAGTGATTGTACCGATGCCGAGTTACAATTAACTGATACCATTGAATCAGTCAATGTCAAAATGGTAAATTTGAATACTGCTAATGCAAAAAAAAAAAATCGTAGGTAATTGAAACAATGGCAAATTACGCCGAAGATACAAGAGATTTGATCAAGAAAACTTTAAGTGACAAAAAGGATCATAAATACCTGAAAGGTGTATTAAGCTTAAAAATTGATAAAAGTAGAAAACATAAAAATCAAGTTATGTTTTAACTTAAATTTGACTTTTTATATGTTTGATTAAGAAAAAATAAAATCGAAAAATTTGAATAACAATGGTCACATAATTATTAATACTGGTCACATGGATATTAAACTTGGTCACGTTTTTGGTCACATAACGTGGGAGATCCTAAATATTTCTTTACCTCATTTTTATGGACTATTTTAGAGTAGGGATCTGTGGCTTGGAGTCTAAGCATTAAGCTGCTTAAAAAGCTTAACAAAGAGCAAATAGACTTAACATTTAATTGGAAGAAAATTTCTGATCATAGATCTATTTTTGAAAATTGCTACATCACCTTTAGACATACAGGATACTGAAAATAATTGTTGAATCTATCAAAAATCCAAAAGTCTGCTAAACCATGCACAAAATTTTAAGAATATTAATTTAATAATAAAATTCACATTAAATCTATAAATTAATAGACTTAAAATCAATCAATTTTAAAAGAAAACGTCAAAAAGTCAAAATAATTTTAATCAGATGGGCCCCCTCCTAGATATTTTAAAGACTTTTTGATCACCTCTTTTTGATTTGTTTATGAATTGGTTATTGTTTGCAAAGGTATCAAGAAGAATTAGATAACCACAAATATTTTATTTTAAAAAGTAAAATTTAAAGTCTCTTTGAGTATCTTGTTAATATCTCTTGTTTCTTTATAGCTAGTAATCCAACTCTTAATTTTCACGGAATATTTTCTCTGAAATAGATTCATTTGCCATATTTATATGTGTTTTACTGGACTAAGATGGTACAATTACCAATCGCCTCGTATTTATGTTAAGTAAAAATGTATGCTGATTAGAATTAAGTATGCTTTTCAGCAATTTTATATGAACTTCGTTTACCCTTGAGGAGATTAAATTAAATTTAAAGAAGAATTGTAATTGAGTCAGTCAAGTGAATTTTTTTTTTTGATTTAAAGCATTAAAAAGAAAATCAGATGTAAACTTAAATTTAAATAAGACTAAAGTTCAACATTGATTAAATAATAAATAGTAATTATGGATTGAATGGACGTCTGTAAACCTCAAATGGGATAAATAATCGAAAGAGATAAGGAAAGAGGGTCAGAAAAATTTTTTTTTGACCCCCCCTAAAAAACTGAATTTTTTAGGTTTTCAACTATGCAGATTAATATTTTAAAGTCGGTTTATGCAAATTCAGATAGTGCGGTAGTTTTGCTACGCGCGCACCTTAGATAAATATTCTTTTAATAAATATTTAATTTAAATAATTGAATTCAAAAGTTTACATCTAAAATATTTACTATTATTTTAATGCTTTTAATAATATTCTTGACAAAAAATAATTTCAATTTTAAATATTATATTTATTCAATCAATTAACAATTGATTTTTCATTCTATATTTTTAAGTCTTTTTGAAGGTGAATTTATTTTTACGTTTTTTTATTATTCTTGATTTAAATATAAAATAATATGAATTTTTAATATATAATAATTTTTAATAGAAATAAAAGAAAATAATTTTAAATTTAATTATGATTAAATTTTTAGCAATTTTAAATTTTATACAGTTAATATTATGTCAACAGCAACAGAAACCAATGTCAAGTCCAAGTTTTGGGAGAGATTTTAACAATTCAATCAGAACAAGAAATTTTGATAATAGAATTTCAGCTTGTACAAATCCATCATCTTATGATTTTATACAGCGTGCTGGTACCACTAAGTATTATGCAATAGCTGACATACAAATGAACTGGATTGATGCTGAAAATTATTGTCAGAAGTTTGGCGCTCATTTACCTGTTGCATCCAGTGCGAGTGATACTAATTTTTTTAGATGTAAATTTATTTTAAAATTTAATCAATAACTCATCTTGGGTTTGTATAAATCACTAGAAAAAAATACATGGAGATGGATTGATGACAGTCCTTTGATTTATTTCGATTGGGACAAAACTTATCAATCTGCAGATGGAATCATTTATCCTCAACCACAAGGAGGTCTTGAATATTTTGCCTTAGATTTATATGAAATTAATCAAAAGAAGCATAGAGGTTGGCATGATTTTATGATGCTTGGATATAGTTTAGTCTTATGCGAGCTTAAATGTTAAAATTTTTTCAAAATTAATTTAAAAGGATATTTTTAGATTATTTAACGAATTTCCAAGCAAAAAGACAATTTTCTAAATTTAAAAAAATTTTTTTAGAATTAATTTGCTAACGACTCAAATAAATTTATAGTTTTAATAATGTTTAAAAACGTAATATTTTAATTAAAATTTTGATATATCATGTTTAGTTTTCTATTACAGTTCATTCTCATTTTTTATTGCCAAATTAATTATTTTGAGCTAAAAAGTTAATTTTTGTTCGGCATTCAACTACTATATTATTCCTTTCAATTAGTTCTTTATCACCCAGTTTTATTTGATTAACATGCACAATATAATAGTGAATTTCCCGTTATTTAATTTATATGTGTATATTTTAAATGAATGTCGATATTATCATTATAATATATTTAGAAAAAAAATAAAATAATTAATTCTCACAATATTTTATATTTTCATTTATTTTGATAAAATTAAAGATAAAAAAAAAAGATAAAATGATTTTGGATGCTTAGAAGGGTGGTTGCAGTGATTGTTACCGTCTTGATCTTTATTAAGTTCTTTTAGTGCACTTATATTTGTCTTATATTTGCCTCATAAAATGTTTTGAACTATTTTATTCTAATAATAAAGCAAAAAATAAATAAATAAATGTTAGCGTAAATTTGTAAAATACTATTTTTTGTAAAATTACTCAGTTCTTAGTAAACTTGTCAAATTTTAGTTTCAAAATAAAACCTAAATTCATTATTTTTATTTTATTAAATTCAAATTTTAGGGAAAGTTTCAACAAATTTTTTTATGGGTTACTGGGTAAAACTGGGTGCGTAACCCAATTTTTTCGGGTTTTTATGTATTGGTTATGGGTTAGGTGTACTATACCCAACCCAAAACCCAATTTTTTTTTCGGGTGCAAAGCACTGATTCAATTTAAATAGTCAACTGGCGTTGCGTGGAGAAAATTTGATTGTGTTGCCAAATGCTATACTTTCGGCAATAAATTGGTTCTGAATATGAAATTAACTTTAAGAATCTTGAAGATGAAGAGCATCCGAATCTTGCTCCAGAAATTGCTAAATTTGACTTGAAAGAAAAAAGAAGAAAAAATAAAGAAGCAACTTTGACTTGTGCGAAAATTGTGCCAAATTTCGAACGAGGCAAATTTTAGCTAATTTTGTAAACGAAATTTCCGAACAAGAATTTAATGCTGTTCAGTCCTCCTATTCAGCCGATCGACAAGTAATTAATCGGGTCAAAAAGCATGCATTACCGCTATATCCATCCGCTCCTGAGACTTAATCAGACATTAATTTTCCAGAATTTCTACAAAGCGTTACAGAGATTAAATAATGAAGAGAAAAATATTTTATTATTAGATTCTGGTATTTATGGACCAAATAGATTTATTATATTCGGTACATTAGATTTAGTTAATGGTAAAAAGGATATTTATTTGCAGATGGAACCTTTATCATCGAACCCAAACTTTTCGAACAAGTTTACTCTATTCATGGCCTTATTCGTGGTAGGTAAGTTTCATTAATATACTGCCATGAAAAAATAAAGAAGTTTACATTAAAGTTTTAAATTTTACTAAAAGTAAAATTAGTAATTCTCCTGTTTCGTTCACATGTGATTTTGAACTCACTTTTATCGGTGCAATTAGATCAGTATTCCCAGAATCATTAGTCTATGGTTGTTTTTTTCACTTCAAACAAGCCATTTGGCGAAAAATTTTTAAGCTGGCTCAAGTTGTTGCTTTTATTCCACCACCTGATGTAGTGAGTCAATTTAATTCAATTAAAAATGAGCTTGATAAGTCAATGGAGTATAATGACGAAATTCAAAATTTGTTTAAATATTTAGAAGAAATTTATATTGGGTATGAAGAGGTCTAAAAACTGGTCGTGGAAGAGGTGTAAAATATGTAAAAACTTATCATAAACCTTTATTTGACATTATTTCATATTTGACACTTTATTTGTTGTCTTTTAATAAAACACTATTTTCTTAAATATTTAAAAAAAAACTTTTTTTTTTAGAAATGAAAGCTATTTTCTTATTTTTATAAAAAAATAAATCTAAAGATTTTTACTTAAAAATAATAAAAAATAAATATTCTATGTTTGATGTAATCTATTTAATTTCAATGTAATAAGATTACAAAAGTAACTCCCGTTTCCCAATTATATTATTTTTTTTAAATTTGAACCATCGCACTTTTTCACGCTTTTTCAAAATTGGATAAAAATTTTTATTAAAAAACCATTTATTTCTCGATTTTCTTTCAATTTTAATGCTTCGATCTGTTAATAAAAAAATGTTATTTTTAAGTTTCGATTGCTGCACTAAAACTAAAATATTGGGTTTTTTTTGCTTTATTCCACAGGTAATTACGGAAGTTATACTATCGCAGATTTTTCTGCCATACCTCAAAGATAAAAATACAACTATATATTTTTGAAGCCTTTTGACGTGTAGTTGGACAAGGATTAGCAATTTAAAAAAATTAAAATAGACAAAACATTTTATTCAAAAAAACCTAAAAAAATAGTAAATAAGTCTGCTTAATTAAACTAATTTATCCGTTTTAAGCAAATGGTCAGCCTAAATTCAATTCTTATTCAAGTTCGGAAAAATTTTAATTCAAAAGTAGAAAAAAAAATTAGTTTGAGTTGTTCATCAACATTATTCTAAGTATTTTGTTACAGTCTTTATTGTTTCCCATTTTACAGCTCTTGATCAAATTTTCAGCATATTTTTCATAGATTAATTCTTGTTTTTCTTGGCTAGTGGTCTCAATTTCACTATCAAGAACGGGCGAACTAATTTGCTCTTCATTGTAAGAACGTTTACCATAACAAGATACTGGATTACCCTGGCATCTCAATATTATGCCTCTCTTTATTGCTTTCTAAATCAAACCAAAAATTGATCTTTAAACAAAATAAACTTTTTTAAATTTTACCATTAAGTCTGAATTGTTTTCATAGCACTGTACCGCGAAAAGCACAGCGATCAGAACAAAAGCTCTCAAGACAATTTTTCTATCAACCATTGTAGCCTTTTATTTCTAAATCCTAAAATATATAATAAGTAAATAATAAACACTTTTAATAAATTAATATTAATCTATCAACCAAAGTAAATCTTAATATTTCCGACTTTTATTTAAAGTATGGCATCCTTGCCGTTTCCTAAACCATAACAAATATTAGAGATGTATGATGTACCATAGACTAAAATTTCTGTCAACTAAGCCGTGATTGGAAATAAGGATTTAGATTTTTTTTCAAAATAATCCTCATCCAAGACTTGAGCACCATATTTATACAAATGCTCATCAACTTGAGTTTATTTAAATAATAAAAATGTTTTTTAATTAAATTACATTTTTTTGCAACACCCTCATTAATCTAATAGTTAGCTGATTTGAAAAAATCAAATTCCTTCAATGTTTACCCATTTTTAATCTGATTAAATCTTTGAATTTTTTTCTAATTTCGCTAATTTGATATTAAATAAAATAATTTTTTAATCATAAGACTTTAAATATGAAAAACATCAACACAATTTTACGCAATTCGAACACAAACACTTTGGCCAAAGCAAGTCTCATCAATTATTCAAGCAAGAGAGCTATCCGATTTCTTGCTCAATTGAGATCATTAAAATTAAAAATTAATAACCCATACTGACAATGTGTTTTTTTCCTAAATTTGCTCCTAACAAGGATTTCTTAAAAAAAATATTATATAAGTAATTTGTGAAAATAAATTAAAAAGCTATAGTCAAAATTTATTTTCAAACTTTGATTCAATTGATATTTTGCTATCGAGTCTAGATCAAATAAAAAAATGAATATTTGACTGACGTTTCATTCAAATTCGTGATCTTTTTTTAATTTACTTAGAATTTGAATTTTTATTTTGATTGTATGAGAAATTCAAAAAAAATAATATTTTGTCATAAAAATTCTAATCAGTGAATTTTAATTTTGATATTTAAAATATGATGTGACTATTTGACTTTCTATCTGAAAAAACAACATTTTTTACCAAAAAAATTATCTTATTAAAATAAAATTGTTAGGATTAAAGAAAAATTTTGTATCATAAATGCATAAAATAATAGACGGCATTAAAACAAAAAAATATTAAAAAGAAATTTTGAATATTAGTTTATTTACTTAAGTATCCGAAAAACAGCGCTCATAAATCTTCCGGTATTTTTGTGTAAGAAAACGAATTTAAATATAAATTTTTTTTCAATCGATAATTTTAAAATTTAAAATTTATTAAATTTTTTATCAAAGCTTTTCCCAAGAAAATTTATAAAAATAGAAATAATTCAAATTGAATCGATTGTTAAATAATGGGCGCAAATAATCAAAAATGATTGAATTTTATCCACACATTTTAATCACCAAATCTCTTAAGAATAGTGATGCCATTGTATTCATTGAATCGTGAACAATCTACAAAATTAAAAATTGCATTGACGCTAAACTGGTATTAATATAATTAAATAGTTTAAAAATCTAATGAATTTAAAAAAAAAATTTTATTTTGGTAAATCAATTCTCCAAAGGAAGTTTATATTTAAATTTTGAAATTTTTTTAAAATCAATTAAAACCCGTACAATAATTAAATGTCCAATTTTAGGCTTTATTTTCAATTTTATTTTATTAAAAATATTTACAGGTATGAATTAAGTTCACAATTTCCATGGTAATTTTAATTCAAATGTAAGAATTTATAAATCTCAAGTTCTCTTATCTTTAAGATGCACAAATCATACATTATAAAATTTTGTTGTCCCAAATTCTTGATTTTTTAAACTAAATCAATTAAATTTTTTGATAAGCCAAACAAATAATAAATAACCATTTATTCGCTTATTTTGCTTACTTTAGATGGTGAGATTGATAAAATTTGAAATTTCTTAGTCAAATAAATATTTTATTAATTGTCTGTGCGTGCAAAGCTAAAATCACAACAAACAAAGCAAAGATATTTAAAATAAAAATCGACCAAAATTTAATTATTTTCAGCAAAATATAAAGCTCAAGCATAAATTAGATTCAATCAAAAAATAATCAGAAAGTGTTAAAATAATATAAGAATAATTTTTTTCTGTTAAAAAGTTAAATAAAGTCTAAAATGAAAATAAAAGCTCGAAGCATTTAGCAAAATTTAATACACAATAAGAATCTAGACTATTGTCTCGATATGGTTGTCATTTATCGGCATGTTTAATCGATAAAATCACAAATTTTCATGCTTTTTTTTCTTTTTTTTAGGTAGTTAATCGCCTTAAAATATTGCTTCATAATTCAAACTTTTAAAATTTTAGTAGCATTTTCCCATCATGTTCAGTTGCTGGTACAATCATAATAATTAAACATTCACAAATTGGGATCTCAAATTTATTTAAATGGTATAATTTAATTTGACAGCTCTAATAAAATTTAAAGGTTTTAAATTATGTGGAGATAAATTGAGCAATTTGCTTTATAGCTTTTTGAACCATTTTTATCTAATAAATATTCAACAGATATGAAATGAGCAATTTGTTAGGTTTCGAGTAATTATTCCAGCCAGCTTTCTTTTCTTTTTCAATTACATCCCACAATTTTTAATTGAATTTCAATCAAACCTTAGAAAATAACTCAATATTTAGTCCAGATTTCAAGATTTCAATCTTTTGTTGCTAGCTTTTCTTTATAAACCGAATAAACTTTGAAGTTAATGCTTTTTTCTAATCTAGAATAATTTTTAAAATACCTCAAGTATTAGCAATTATCTAATCATTTAAAATTTTTTAAAGACTGTTTATTTAACAAAAAAAGCATAATTTGGTTTGAAACTCAGGCAGTTTGCAATGGATCCTTTTTATTTATTTATTTTAAAAAAAGTTTAGACCAAAGCCTTGACCGATTGGAATGGTGACATAGTTCTTCCTTCAGCCACTTGATTGTAGTTTTCAAAAAAAAAATGCTATTTTGATAAAATGTAAAATCAGTTGAATTTTTTAAATTCTTGAAAGTTCAACGTACTAACGGGTGAGGCATAAGTAAATGGACAAAAATTAAGAGCGGATATCTCAAAAATTAAAAATGATATTAAGTTATGACTTTTTGCATAGGGTAAAGAATTTATTTTTTAATAGAATTAAGATTTTTAAATAAAGAAAAAACTCCATCGTGACTGATTTCCCTGAGCTTTGCTTTAACCCCTTTCATCAGCGATTTCACAAAATTTAAGTCAAATTCCTTCAATTTCAACTCAATGCGGCTAATCAACTGCTTCTCGGTTGAGACTTGCCAACCTCCCTCGTATACTTTCTCACTTAAACAATCCCAAAAATTTTCAATTAGAACGATATAGCACATTTGAAAGTTTTACGCTCAAGTGTTTTGTTTTTTCAGCTTTTTACGGCACTATATTTGGCCTTTTTTCTCGTTTTCTATAATGAAATTCCCATTTTTTTAATTGTCGACCAGCTGTTCTTTGGTGGACACCAAATTTCCTAGCAAGACTTTTTTGACTCACTCCAGTTCGGTTATTTGTCAAACTTTTCAGTTTTTTCTTCGCTGCAGTGTTCAGGTGGTAGGTCGACCCGTTCTCTTATTGTCCTTTGTCGGTCTTTCATTTTGAATACGCTTGATCGTATTGTACTTCAAGCGATTCCTTGCTTTGGAAAGTGCGCCACAAGGTCAGATTTTTTCATTTGTGAAATCATATTTTTGACTGCTTTTCGAAAATTCTCTCGTTCAGTCACAGATTGTCTAATTTTAAAAATTTTTTTTTGCAATATTATAGCTAATGTCAAGTAGTTTATAAATATATATGTATTAGATCATCTGATCATTTGCATGATCGGACAAGTAAACTTAACTTTTATCCATTTATTTATGCCTCACCCGTTATTGTTCTCCTTTTCTGAAAGGGGACAATTTTTAGAAAATGGTCAGGGGTGACTTGAATCTTTTTTGGTCAGGTTGAATATAATTTGAAATGTCTTGTTGTTGTTGGTGAGTAAGTCGATTAAGAAAAGTTCTTAGATAATCTCTTGAATCTTTTATCTAAAATTTCAATTCCCAAGGATCCGTGAATGGATCTTTTCTATCCGCTTGAAGAAATTAAAATGATGAGAAATGGCATTTGATTGTCAATGAAGACTATCAATTATTTTGTATATTTTATCTTCAAATTCAAAAATAAGATAATCTCTAAAAATTTTAGGAGAGTTTGTTATCGCTTTTGTTGATCTCAAAAGTGAGGCAGCATTTATTTTTAAATCTCTAAAATATTCAAAAATAAATTTTGTTTTCAAGTTTATTTTTGGAATAGTTCTAGCATTTTGGAATATTTTTTTTCTATTTTTTTTTAGACTACGCTCCGAAAAACAAATGCAAAATAAGTTAATTGAATGTAAATTTTAATTTATTATAGAAAATTAAAATGCAATTGTTTTTTAGTTTGAACTTGAATGAAAAAGATTTTGGCTGAGCTTAGTTAGATCCTTTAATCAATGCGTAAAATGAGCCGGGCTCAAAAATTTAGAACAATTAACTTTTGACAATAAATTGAGGTGTTTTAAACTTTGTTAATTAGAAAGAGTTGAATTTATTTTTAAAATAATGAGTGTCGAATATCAAATGACTAGTTTAGCAGCTTAAAGACTAGAAATCAAGTCCTAAGAGGTTTAGGCTGCCATTGTTGTTTGAAGAAGCTTTAATTCTTGTGTCTCTTTAGGAGATCTAATCATGTTTTATTACAATAAAATTATTTAAATCACGATTTTGGATTTTTTATCGTCTTGAGCTATTTTATGGCATATGTGACTGATCTCATCACAAACTTTATCATTTTGGCAAATAAACTTATTATCAAAATAAATGAAGCTTTTAGGCTTTTTTTGCTTTCCTTCAGCATTAAGTGTTTAACAAGAAAATTTCTAAATTAGAATTATTTCGACTCATTTAAATTGCTTTACTTGAACTACAATCTAAAATAGGTGGATAATGTTTATCTAAGGTTTTCCATACACATAAGCATATAGCTTTATTTTTACTTTATGCAGATCTTGTTAACATTATCGATTTTCAAAGCGTCTTTGCAATGGCAAAATATATTTGCTCCGATTCCAGAAAGTAATGCCACTTGAAAATATGTTTACATAAAATATTAAGACCTTGAACAGGTAGCTACTCTATTTTAGGAATTTAAAACAAAATTTTCAATTTAAATATGGCTAAAAGTCAAAAATTTTAGAATAAATTTTTTTGTTCATTTATCAAAGAAAATGCAAATTTAATTTTTTTTTTCAAATTCATTTATTTGGCAAAATTTAAATTCATGGAATTTAATTTAAAATTATGATCCAACATTAATTAATTTATTTCCAAGATGTCGTTTTTGATGTTTTCAAACAAAATTTAAATCGAAATGTTGATTGAAATTTTGTTAAGAAAACATTTTTTTGTTTTCTAGCTGATATTCCAAGTTAAGCTTTTTATTTATCAGTATACATAAATTTATCTTTAAATATTATTCAAGAACTCAGCTAGTTTTTTAAGACTAAAACCCGTTGATTTTTAGCCAAACGAGCTGGTATTTTGTGTTAACATTTAATTATGATATTTCCAGAGAATGAATGCTTACGGACTAATTTACACAATTCTAAAAATTTAAAGGTACTGAGGCAAAATTTTGTTTTTTCTTTAGAAAAAAATTCTAAACCTGGTCCCTAAAAAGAATTTCATTAGAAGCATTCAATCAACATTCGTCAAGTTTGTTGCATCCTGTAGTTAAGTTGGCACCTCTTTTTAAGGTAATTTAAAATAAATTTCATCAAAACATCGAATCCTAAAATGCAGCGTTCTCTTTTCATTTTGCTTTTTTTTCACCAAAAAAGTAAAAATCTTAAACACTCAGTCCCAAGAGGCTCAAGATCTCAACCAGCCTTTTAATCTATTCAAAACATATCAATAAGCTATAAAAATAAAATGAATAAAAGAATTTAAAATTTTAAAGTCAAGTGGCTAATCTTGAAATAAGTTAATTCAAAAAAAATATTTTCTTATACTAAAGTTTATGTCTATTAACTTAAATAGGCTAAAGTTAGACCCTTAGTAGGCAAACAAACATTGCTTTAAATTCTCTGGTCCAAGTGCATTAGTCATTTTATTAAAAAAAATTTTCTAGTACCAAATCGAATAGATTGCTTAAAATTTTCAACCAAACTTGTTTTTTACCTAAGCCAAGCACACTTAAGCACTAGCTAACACATTAAAGTATGTTAGACTTGGAAAATATTTACCCAAAGTATATAGTCGATTAAAACTCGATATATCAAGAGAACGAGTTTCTAAAAAGACTTTAAATAGGCGTAAGATTAAGCTTTTGTTTTATTTAGTCAAATATTTAAAATGTTGTGTTTACAAAAGAATTAGAGAACTGAAAAATAATGATAGTTCAAATAAACTTTTATTAGGCTTCCTACATGCATTGGAAAGATTGGCGTTGGTAATGTTGAGCTAAAATATGGAGCCAAGCTAATTATTTTAGAATGAATGAATTGCATAATACCAAGAAGATCTTATGCTAATCTCATTAATTAGATCGTTTGTTCTTATTTTTAACAATTTTTTTTATCATAATAATTTAAATTTAAATTTCTAATCAAATAATTGTCTTTAATAAGGATATTCAATTATTTTTTTAATTTTCCTCACCAATTTGACTCATCTTGGAAGTTTATTTCAAATTTCTATTTAAAAATTTTTTTTTTAAATAATTGATTTTGTAAAATTTCTAAATTCTTCAATATTTATGTTAGTTTACCTTACTCAAAAAGAAAATGAAAGAGAATAATGGTAGCTTTAATAATGCAATACAAACATGGTGCACATGACTTTGGAATTAAGATTCTGTTTAACCTTTACAAAGAAAGCATTTCAATTACGGAGAATTGCTGCAAATAGATTTAAGAGATGTTTTGAGCGAAAAAAAATTTGTTACTTTTTAAACATTTTTAAAGATTTAATCTTTCTAATGATAAACAATCAATATTATCTTGGGCAAATTATTCATACCAATTTTTCATTAATAAACATATTGTTGAGAATCTCTCTTGTTAAGTATCTATCTGGTAAAGTATTCCCCTTTCTTCAAAACAAGATTCCATTTCTCATACAAATTTTTTTGTTTTCAATTTTCTCAAGGATTTGAGTGCTCAAGTTTGTCAATATCAACAAAACGACCAAAACTTAGTCAATTATTGGGCTAATAAATGTTTTATTACCTAAAATTGTAGGTAAAAATGATATCTTAAAATTTTTGAAACTAATTATTTTCATTAAGCTGAGTCTCCGAGCTCTTTATAAGTGTGTAATCTTAGACCAGGATGAAGAACAACTCCAAACAACTCGGATTTTATTTTAGAGTCGTTCTTTTTTATTTTAACAAAGTTAAGATTTTAGAGTTTAAGTCATTAAGTAAATTTTAAGAAATTCTAAGTCACTAAGGAAAATCTTGTAAAACAAAAATTTTATTTATTTTTAGGTGCACTAAATATTTGAAATTAAAATAATTTTTTAAGTCATATAAAATTCCACTCTATCTCAAATGGCTTTTTTTAAAATTTAACTCAGTTAATTTAATGATTTAATGACTTTGACACAACTTTGGCACTGTGAAAATAAATAAACCCAATAGCTTTCTTTCTAAAGATCCAAAATAAGTTCTGTAAATTGAACCAGCTTTAACATTCAATGCAGCCTCTTCAAAAACTCTGCAAAGTAATTTTCACACTTTTTAACATGTGAGCATTTTTTAAAAAGGCTTTGGTGATGCATTGAATGCTTCGCCTGTTAGAATTTACAGAACCAATTTTATTATCTCAGAATAAAGATTTTCTACTTTTGTTCTAAAATGGCGTTGTCAATTTCGAATACAAATTGAACAAAAATTCTTCATTTTTTGATAAATTAAAATTAAAGTTAGTAAAAATTATTGAAAAATATCGGTGAACTATCAAAAGATAGAAAAAAAAATTAACAATCATAAGTGTCAAAATTTATATTTTAGAACTAAATTAAGCTATTATTATTATTTTAAATACGGAAAATTCTTCGCCTCTAATTACTAAATTAAGATCAAACAAGAATTAAAAAGCAAAGTTTTAAATTTGAATTTGTTTTTAAATTGTATAATTAATTTACTGGACGATAAAGTAAAAGAATTATTATTCAATTAAAAATAAAGCATTTTAATCAATTTATTTTTTTCTATATTTTTTATATTCTATATTAATTTAATATTTTATATTTTTTTTTCTATCATTAGACACTTCTATAAAAAAATTCCATCTTTTGAAAGTTGACCAAAATATTACTGCAACATACTTTGTTGTACCTTTTTTGCCTAAAATAAATTTTTTTTAAATTTTTTTAGTAAATCGAATCGATAATCAATTTAAATATTATTGTTGTTTTATTTTTTGTCTTTTTTAACCTTAGATAAATTATTTTTGGTATAAAAGGTGCAACAAAGTATCTTGCAGTATTTTTTTTACTAAATTAAATTTCAATTTATCAAAAAATGAAGAATTTTTTACAATTTGTATTTGAATTTAACAATACCTCTAAAATTCAGGCTTAATGCTTTCTGGGCGAGATAAAGCATTTTCTACTCAACTCATCAGCCAAGATAATCAGGAATAAAAGAAAAGCTCTAAGAGTAGACCATCAGACAAAATTTAATCAAAAACTGTCTTCATATCAATGTATAGTGCACCAACTTTACAATTATGGTTAAAAGATGAGATGATTTGATAAAGCCTGAGTATTTGTTCTCTTGTCTGTCTGGTCTTCTTAAAACACCATTATCATATTTTGCCATTAAATTCTAAAAATAGTTATAGTGAGGTGCATTTTTCAAAAAAACTAAGAAATTTTGCAGATTAAGAGTTTGAGAGTTGAAAAAATTTAATTTTTAAGAAAAGAATATTTAACCATTTTTCTTTAAGAGCCTTTCAAATTTTATTTAATTGAAATCAACTTCACACAATTAGACTTAATAGAATAAATTAATAAAATTTGAATTGATTGGAAATTTATTCAATTTTTAATTTTAGAACGTAGATTAGTTTAATGGACTCGACTGATTTGGAGTTAGCAGAGAATGAAAACGAAGTCAGTTTAAAAAATCAGAATCAAGCTTTGCTCCAGTCGTTTCTGAGCACACATGAGCCAGAAGATACATGGAAACCAAGTTCTTTGGGAATAAGATGCTTTTCCCAGAAGCCGAAAGGCCATATATTTTTGACCAGGCGAATTTTGGACTTGTGCTCGACTGATGGCAAACGAAAAATAGAGATTGAATACAATTATTCAAAAGATTTTCAAAATGAAAAAGAATTCAAGTCAAAAGGCTCTTCAATTCAAAATTGTTCTTTTTGTGACACAGTTTCTCTTGACTTTGATCCTGAGTCTACATTTTTTGATCTTTTAATGGACGTTCAAATCATCACCGTTGCACCTGAGAATTTGAAACTTTTGAACAAAATAGAAGATACTCGACCACCAGAACTTGTTTCGTATACAGATACGGGTCAAGAATTGGAAATAGATAGCGATTGCGAAGAAAGTAAGATTTATTCTTCATATAATTTGAGATACAGCAAACAAGAGCCAAGTTCAAATGATCATGAGTTCTGTCTACCCTCAGAAGATCAACTAAAAGATGGTATATTTTGCCATATTTAAATGTAAGCAAAAAATAATTTTATTTTCTAGATTTTGAAATTTTAAATGGAAATGGACAAAAACTCATTATTAAAACCCTTATAAAAAATGAGGTTGAAAACAACAGTTTTAAATCTTTAGAATCTTTGAATACATATGAAAACTCTAAATTGAATACAGATCAAACAAATCAAAGTTTTTTGTCAAATATCCGTTCCAATTCATCATCGTCTCTAATGAGTAGTTTGTCTGATTCAGGCTCATATTGTCAAAATTTTCTCAATACAGGAAAATGTAGTTTGTTCAATAATTCATCAACTTCTGATAGTAGAAGTAGCAGTAGAAGATCAGTTTATACAACAGTGGAGTTTTATCCGCCGGGAGAAAATTATGTAGAAATGATTGACTTAAATAGTGATAGCACATATAGTTATGAAGATTTTTTCTTAAAGAACTCATCAAATAAAGAAAATATTAATGAGTCCAAACAAAATTCGGAAATAGATGACAAAGAAATGAACAGAAAATTAACCCAGAAAGAACAAGAAAATAAAGAGCAAACAGAAAATAACACAAATCTTGAAGAAACAATCAAAAAAGATGAAAATATTGAGAACAAAATTGTTAAGTTCCATCCACAAGACCAAAAAAATGAAGATGCCGGCATAAAAATAGAAAAGACAGAAATCGAAAATAATTTAGAGATCGAATCAACAATGGATAGTGAAAAAGAGGATGACGAGGACAGTCCTAAAAAAAAAGAAGAAAATGTCAAAGAAATGAACAATACTATGAAAGCAGAATTTAAAAAAGAAACATTCAATAACAACAGAAAATTAATCCTAGAAAGAACAATTATTAAAAAAGAAAAAGAAATAAAATTCGAAAAAGAAAGCGAATTGTTAATAACGAAAAAAAATGAGGAAAAAATGAGCAAGAGAGTGAAGTTAGAAAGTTTTGAACTGACATATGGAGAAAATTTTTTAGATGAAAATAAGAATATCGAAAATATTCTTAAAAAGGAAGAAGATTATTCAATTGACCTTCTTGAAAATTACAATTTAATATTAAACGTTAAGAAAAAACTCCATTCAGAAATAAAAGAAAACACGTGTTTTAAAAAAGATGAAAAAAAAAATTTTTGCGAAATTTATCTTAGTTTAAACACGTCCAAAGATTTTGTTGAGCCTATTAATAAAAGCGATCAGCATGAAAATAATGAAAGCATTACAGAAGACAACTTTGAGCTAGCACCAAAACATGGTAACAACGAGAAAAATCAACAGTCGTATTTTAATTCCTTGATTTCGAAATTTACTGGTAGCCTTAATGAAGCCGAACCCAAAATCCAAGAAACGTTAAATGAAAAAATATCGACCGAAGCATTGAAAAATGAAGAAATAACTGATTTAAATAAAACAGATCTTAACTTTATCAATCGATCTGTATACAATTTGATTCTAAAGGGACAAGATGAAAGCACTGCTTATACAAGTTTATTTAGCCCATCAAATGATTGTACATATTTCCCGTTGTTTAAAATCGAAAGCGATAAAGTAAATGTTGAACTTTTAAACAAGCAAGAAGTTAAGTCTGAAGACATCGATCACGACGATCTAGCAGTTTTCAATAATGAGGCTGAATGGAAGACCGACTACATTGACAACTATCCTAATGAATCAATTGAGAAAATATTCATGGATTTTGTTGAGCCTATTAATAAAAGCGATCAGCATGAAAATAATGAAAGCATTACAGAAGACAACTTTGAGCTAGCACCAAAACATGGTAACAACGAGAAAAATCAACAGTCGTATTTTAATTCCTTGATTTCGAAATTTACTGGTAGCCTTAATGAAGCCGAACCCAAAATCCAAGAAACGTTAAATGAAAAAATATCGACCGAAGCATTGAAAAATGAAGAAATAACTGATTTAAATAAAACAGATCTTAACTTTATCAATCGATCTGTATACAATTTGATTCTAAAGGGACAAGATGAAAGCACTGCTTATACAAGTTTATTTAGCCCATCAAATGATTGTACATATTTCCCGTTGTTTAAAATCGAAAGCGATAAAGTAAATGTTGAACTTTTAAACAAGCAAGAAGTTAAGTCTGAAGACATCGATCACGACGATCTAGCAGTTTTCAATAATGAGGCTGAATGGAAGACCGACTACATTGACAACTATCCTAATGAATCAATTGAGAAAATATTCATGGATTTTGTTGAGCCTATTAATAAAAGCGATCAGCATGAAAATAATGAAAGCATTACAGAAGACAACTTTGAGCTAGCACCAAAACATGGTAACAACGAGAAAAATCAACAGTCGTATTTTAATTCCTTGATTTCGAAATTTACTGGTAGCCTTAATGAAGTCGAACCCAAAATCCAAGAAACGTTAAATGAAAAAATATCGACCGAAGCATTGAAAAATGAAGAAATAACTGATTTAAATAAAACAGATCTTAACTTTATCAATCGATCTGTATACAATTTGATTCTAAAGGGACAAGATGAAAGCACTGCTTATACAAGTTTATTTAGCCCATCAAATGATTGTACATATTTCCCGTTGTTTAAAATCGAAAGCGATAAAGTAAATGTTGAACTTTTAAACAAGCAAGAAGTTAAGTCTGAAGACATCGATCACGACGATCTAGCAGTTTTCAATAATGAGGCTGAATGGAAGACCGACTACATTGACAACTATCCTAATGAATCAATTGAGAAAATATTCATGGATTTTGTTGAGCCTATTAATAAAAGCGATCAGCATGAAAATAATGAAAGCATTACAGAAGACAACTTTGAGCTAGCACCAAAACATGGTAACAACGAGAAAAATCAACAGTCGTATTTTAATTCCTTGATTTCGAAATTTACTGGTAGCCTTAATGAAGCCGAACCCAAAATCCAAGAAACGTTAAATGAAAAAATATCGACCGAAGCATTGAAAAATGAAGAAATAACTGATTTAAATAAAACAGATCTTAACTTTATCAATCGATCTGTATACAATTTGATTCTAAAGGGACAAGATGAAAGCACTGCTTATACAAGTTTATTTAGCCCATCAAATGATTGTACATATTTCCCGTTGTTTAAAATCGAAAGCGATAAAGTAAATGTTGAACTTTTAAACAAGCAAGAAGTTAAGTCTGAAGACATCGATCACGACGATCTAGCAGTTTTCAATAATGAGGCTGAATGGAAGACCGACTACATTGACAACTATCCTAATGAATCAATTGAGAAAATATTCATGGATTTTGTTGAGCCTATTAATAAAAGCGATCAGCATGAAAATAATGAAAGCATTACAGAAGACAACTTTGAGCTAGCACCAAAACATGGTAACAACGAGAAAAATCAACAGTCGTATTTTAATTCCTTGATTTCGAAATTTACTGGTAGCCTTAATGAAGTCGAACCCAAAATCCAAGAAACGTTAAATGAAAAAATATCGACCGAAGCATTGAAAAATGAAGAAATAACTGATTTAAATAAAACAGATCTTAACTTTATCAATCGATCTGTATACAATTTGATTCTAAAGGGACAAGATGAAAGCACTGCTTATACAAGTTTATTTAGCCCATCAAATGATTGTACATATTTCCCGTTGTTTAAAATCGAAAGCGATAAAGTAAATGTTGAACTTTTAAACAAGCAAGAAGTTAAGTCTGAAGACATCGATCACGACGATCTAGCAGTTTTCAATAATGAGGCTGAATGGAAGACCGACTACATTGACAACTATCCTAATGAATCAATTGAGAAAATATTCATGGATTTTGTTGAGCCTATTAATAAAAGCGATCAGCATGAAAATAATGAAAGCATTACAGAAGACAACTTTGAGCTAGCACCAAAACATGGTAACAACGAGAAAAATCAACAGTCGTATTTTAATTCCTTGATTTCGAAATTTACTGGTAGCCTTAATGAAGCCGAACCCAAAATCCAAGAAACGTTAAATGAAAAAATATCGACCGAAGCATTTACAAAATATTCTTCTTCAAATAATAGATTTTTTAAGCTATTTTTTAAGAAGAAGGATAATGATCAACAATTTTCTCACTTTGATTCTCACAATACTCGAATTAATTTTGAATCATCATCTAATGATTCTGTTTTTTTCATTTTTCCTAATGATAATGATCATTTTCTTTCATCTCAAACTTCCTTAATTAATGAACAAATTTTTTTTTCTTTTATCAGTCATTTTAATTTAAAAGATATTTCTTCTCTTAATTGTTTTATGCAAGAATCTTTTTTTAGATCATCAATTACACTTAATTCCTGTTATCCTTTCTCTTTTGACAATTTCGATTCCCATAACTTAAATGAAATCCAACAACCTCAATTTTTTCATGATTTATATAGTATTCAAAATCTCCGTATTCAAAAGCCTCTTTTTGATGATTTTGCCGTCTTTTACAATATTAAAAATGAATATTCAAAATTTTTTCTTCTAACATCTGAAAAATTTGAATATATTAATAACGTTGAACGATCCGGTCAATCTTTTTTCTATCTTGATGAAGACCATCGTTTAAATGTTCAACCACAAAACCAAAGTTTATTTAGAAATGCATTTAGTTTTATTTTAATTTCGGTTGGTGCTTTGACCATTTTTTCTCACACCTTTAACTAAATTTTTAGTATGTTATCTCGGTTTGTACATTTTTCCATTTTATTTTAATAAACTATTTTTTTACCAATTTTTATTTCACAATTGCCAAATCAGAATATTTTTTCCATTTTAAAACAATATTTATTTCGGTCCATTTTTAACTTATATATGGAAAAATATTTTTTCTAAAAGAATTAAAAGTAAAATTTTACCGTATTTCCATGCTGAGAGTAGCATGCACCATTGCCAGAAGTTTTATTAAGAGTCCATTAAATGAAAATTACTTTTCTTCTGTAAAAAATATATAATTTATAATGCGACACTTTAGATTCGTAATTTCGGGTAAAAGAGTGCGCGAATACTAAAATAGGCATAAAATGATAATGGTTTATTAACCAAAAAACTTTTTAAAGCGTAGTTATTTTATTAGATAATTTTAAAATAATTAAATGACTTTTATTATAATATTACTTTAAATGCGGCCTAATAAACTGGTTTAAAAAATCTTAAATAACATTGAATTATTAAAAGTTTAAAATAAAAACTTTAAACAAAATATTTAGCTAAATTTCATAAAAAAAAATATTTTTTAATTGAAAAATAAATTTGAGAAACACTCACTTGACATTTTTAATATTATTATTTTTTTTTTATTTCGAGCTAATGCTCCTCAGGTTAAAAATAAAATAAATTAAAAAAAAAGATAAATTGAAATCAGGAATGACAGGTGTTTAAAATTTTTTAATGAAAATCTTCCTTTACTTACTAGCAAAAAGTATCAATTGAATTTTATTAAATTAGTGTTAATTTAGTTTTTTATGTATATTCTTTAATTAATATGGGAGAAAAAATAAATAATTCAAAATTTGTGGAATCGATTTGAATCGTTCTTAATGAAAATATAAATTTTGAGACATAAATCACAGATTAAACATCAAATATAAATTTTTTTGATTTTTTAAGAAAAAAATTATTTTTTAAATGATTTAAAAGAAAATTGAAAGGATCAGAAAAATTATAAAGAAGAATTTCAATTTTTGATTGGAATAATTTTAAATTGAAAAAAAATAAAATTCAGTGTAAAACCGGAAGCTACATGATTATCCATAAATAATTATTCCGAAATCAATTAAGTTATTAGATGAATTTAATTTTATTAAAAATATGCTAAAAATGTAATCCATTTGAGTTTTTTAATTTTAAAATCTTGCTTTAAAATAATTAAAATTGATTAAAATAAATGAGCTAATGAATATTCGCTTCGTACATTGTGAGTTTAAAAAAATTAAATTCCTTGAATGATTTAAAAGTAAAATTTTATTATCTTTTTCTTTTCTAATTAAACTAAAAGGATATAGATTAATTAATTGGTTTTTTTATTTCTTTTTGGTACCCCATTTAAGTAAGCTTTCTTTTTTATATTTTTTAAATTGTCATTTTCATTAATTTACTAATTTATACTTGTGTACTGTTGATGAATTGCTTATTATACCGATCATTTATCAATTAAAAATTTTTCAATTATCCATTTAACTTTCCATAATACTGTTATGATTTGTTGCTTTTTCTAAATTTTACGCAAATTTCCGAAATTATTCGATAATATACGTAAATTTACTTTTCTAAAAATCCAAAATTTACCAGATTTTATAGGAATTTACGGAAATTTAAGAAAATTTCAGTTAATTTTAGTAAATTCTAAAAAGGCCAAAAAACTTAGATTTTTCTCAGTTTTCGTATTTTTTTTTAATTTTTGTAAGTTTCCTTACGTAATTTTACAAAAAAATTTAATTTTTATTTAGTAAATTCTATAAAAAAAAAAGTAAACTTGCTTAAATTCGTACTAAAGAATTCGAATTTCAAAGAATCGTGGTGAAGAGCGTCGGATAGTTTAAAAACTGATAGAAACAAGAAGAACAAAAATAGTTAAACTAATATAATTTAAGATAATCTCGTAAATTTTCCTTTTTTTACAAAAGTAAATTTGCGTAATTTTTCGAAAACAACAAATCATAACAGTACTGTATAAATATTAAGGTAATTAGTTAATCCTGATTCAAAACCTCAAAAACATTAAATTTTATTTAAACTTAAATTAAAAAAATTTATTCAATTCTAGACTTAAAAAAAATAAACAAAAATCCGGAAAATTATTCTAAAATTTATTTATATTTGACCACTTTAAAATAAATAAATAATTTCTAAAAAATATTTTAATTTAAACAAATTCTTTAAAGAAATGTACAACAAATTTTAGAAATAAACATTTAAATTATTTTATTCAAGATTTAGTTTTCAAGACCTTACTAATCAATTTGCATACAGATTGCTTCTCTAATTGTTTGTAATTTTCGGTTTGACTGAGTGCTTCGCAAGTTTTATTTTTTGATTCTATCAAATTCTGTCTCATTATTTCAAATTCGTAATTATTTTGATTGTTCAATTTATATGTATTTAAGACATTTTTGGACAAATTTATTTCACTCTTACCTATCAATTTACTTTCAAAGTGCAGTTTATTTTCCCTGTTTAAACTTTTTAAAAAATTGTTTCGTTTATTCAAATCTTTAAATTAAAAATGATCTTTAAAGACAATTTTTGTTCATGCATTTTAATTTTACTTTTTTTCCTTCTTTCCCAAGGCAAAGGAAAATTTTTTGACAATCTTAAGTCATTTTGTCTATTAAGTTTATAAATGCTTTTCTCATCTTGAGTAAATTGAAGCAAAAATTTTCGTTTATATTTAGTAATTTTTTTTCTTATTTTTATAGTTAGCTCTTTTGATCTTGAACACTTTAATGATTGTTGGGTTATTCTGCGACGTTTTCGTTTAATTAACTTTTTATTGTCCGACGTGTTTTCCATTTTAATCGAACCATTATGACCATTATAGTCTTTCACATTAATTTCATCAAAATTTACCTTAAAGTCGTCTACAATATCTGTCATTTCAAAAATACTCTCTAAAAAACGCTATTCTAAAAAAGAAGATTTTAAATGACGCAGTTTGGTTTTTAACAAAACTAGCTTTTTTCATAATATTTTTGTCACAATTTATTATTTAGCATATATTTAATAAATTAAAATAATTTTGACAACTCGATATGAATTTGTTAAGCTAACTATGCAACCAATTTTTATTTTCAAAAAAATTAAAAATATTTTTTATTTAAACAGAAAAAAATTATTTAAAAATTTTTTTTTGGTTGATATTGTAAGGTCTCTCAAAACACTTAAAATAAACTAAAATGTCTTTTTATATTTGGAGACCCGAGAATTTTATTAGACTTTTTTTCACTGTTAAAAGTTAAATTAAATAAAAAGCCACCAAAAAAAATCGAATTTTTTCTTCCCTAATTTAAAATCAAAAAAGAAGTATAAATTTTTAAATAGATTTAATTATATTAATAATTAAACTACAAAATTTAAACACTAAGAACCTCGAAGCTATCTTTAGACTTGTCAAAACAAAACAAAACTCTTCGTTTTTGTTTTAAATAAATAGAAGTTTTAAAGACTTTGATATTTTTCCCTAAGATTCTGCAATTTTTACGCTGTTTGTATTAATTTATTAAATTTATTTCATTATTATAATTATTATTTATATTAAAAGCAAAAAATTATAAAATAGAAAAAAAAAAATTTTATTTAATGTTTTAAACAAGTTTTTTAGACTTCTCAAATCTTTTTTTTTTAAATGGTATCTTCTAATGTTAAATTAATCTGTTGTAAGCAAGATTTAAATGACTGTAAATTTTTTCTTTTTAACACTGCTCTAAAAACCAAAAATCCAACTTTGGCCCATGCATTTAACTCTGGACATATTTTCTAGAATTTACTATGCATTAAGTTTAAAATTAATTTTTCTGTTGAATTAAATATTTTTATTTTTATTTTAAATTTGCGAAATCAAAGCCAAAATTAAAAAATAGAAAAAATATTTAAAAATTTAAAAAAAAAATTTATTTTAAATTAATTTCACTTTTGGATCAGCACCACATTCAAACTAAATTTCAACACTATGATAACCAATTTTACAGAAAATTTTTCTCATTTTAGAATAGTTTATTTTTCAATAATTTTTCTCACTGGCAATTTTTTAATTTTTTAATTTTAATTTTTTTTAGTTTATGTTGTCAATTTAGAAATGTAAAAAAGTAGATATTGCATTATTTTCCTGTGAATGCAAATTATTTACACAAATTGCTGAAAACGACTATCAAAACTATCAAAACTAAGATAATTTCGTTAATGAAGATAAGATTTTTTTTGAAACTCAGACTTTAATGATGTTTAATCCGTAACTAGCATTACCTATTGTTGAGATTTCTGGGTTTTAGCGCAGCATTAGAAAACAAAATTTGTATACATAGACAACAATTTGTGGTAATTGTTAATTATTATTAATCATTGGTATCTAAGAAAATATGGATTCATTTCGGAGAGATTTATTTGATGAAGTTAAAACCAAAAAATGTATTTAATAAAAAATTTTTAAACTATTTATAAATTTTTTTTTTCAAAGACACTGCTGATACCACAAGGTAAAAAACCTTGTGGTATCAGCAAAAAGCTTGTGGTGGTAAAAATAGAACAATTCAGTAAAAATATACTGCAGTTAAACTCGAAATCGAGAAAAAATCGAGAGATTCAATAAGAGGATATGAAAATAGTTTGGCATCAGACAAGGCTAATCTCAAAAGACTTTATGCCTATGTAAATGAGAAAAAAAAAGTTAAACCGAGAATAACTTCAATTACAAGCGATTTTGGAACTTCTCTCACCAACATGAACGAAATTGCGGAAGCGCTCAACAATCATTTTAGCTCAGTATTTGTGAACGATGACGATATTAACACATTACCAAACTTCGTCCCAAGAACATCCGAAAAGCTTTGCAACGTAAACTTCTCCATCTCAAAAATAGAAACGATCTTAAGCAAATTAAACGAAAACAAATCTATTGGTACAGATGGCGTCCATCCACACGTTCTTAAGAAATGTGCCAAAACTTGGTCTTTTCCATTAAGCTTAATATTTCAGCTTTCCTTCAACTCAGCTTCAACACGGAAATACTGGCAAGAAGCTAACGTAACGCCTTTATTCTAAACGGGTAAAAATACCGATCCTTCGAACTACAGACCAATTTCACTTACGTCAATTGCATGTAAAATAATGGAGAGAATTGTCAAAGCCACAATAATGCCTTATTTAGAAAAATTTAAATTACTGACAAAGCAACAACATGGCTTCACCAATAACAAAGCTTGCGTAACGAACCTCTTAGAAACTATGGACCTATGTACCAAAGCCTTGTCAAACAACAAATCAGTTGATATTTATTCTTGGACTTTGCAAAAGCGTTTGACAAAGTACTACACAATCGGCTGCTTCACAAACTATTAAACTACGGATTAAGGGGACCATTGTTAAGTTGGATCAACGCATTTTTATCAAAAAGACGACAGAGAGTAGTTCTAGGCGAAAACAAATCTGAATGGCGAGAAGTTAGAAGCGGAGTACCCCAGGGATCGGTAATTGGCCCAATTTTATTTATCATTTATATAAACGACCTCTCTTACGACATACAAAACGAATGTAAAATGTATGCGGATGACACCAAGTTACTCAACATAATCGATTCGAAAAACATTACTGAAGACACTTCGAGGTTACAACAAGATATAAACAAAATCATTAACTGGACCGACACTTGGTTAATGCCCCTCAGTATTGATAAATGTAAAATCATGCACATCGGCAGGCATAATCCAAAATTCAATTACTCAATGCAAATATCACAAGAAAATACAAAAGGAATACTAAAAACCAATTGTGGACAAGACTTGGGCATTTTAATTACAGACGATCTTAAACCGAGCTATCAAGTGAATAGAGCAATTTCAAAAGCCAACAGCATTCTATGACTTTTAAAAAATACTTCTACTTGCAGCAATGCAGCAATGAAAAAAGTTATACACTGGGTTTGTCAGACCACATTTAGAGTTCGCCATCGCTGCTTGGAATCCATACACCTCAAAAGATATTAAAAAAATTGAAAATGTCCAGCATCGTGCCACCAAAATCCCGCATTCTTAGAAAGTTGTAACAAGTTTCGTAAGATGTAATAATGAGTATTTAGAAAGATGTAACAAGTTTCGGTTTAGCACACTATTAGAAAGAAGAACCAGAGGAGATCTTATTCAAAAATTCAAACTAGAATCAGGACTTGAGACTATTAATTGGTACACAACACCAGCACGTTCAAACCTATATTATAGACGTGAAATAGTTCGCTGCTGCAATCAACGCTACTTTTTTTTTAACAACAGAGTCGCCAATGAGTGGAACATGCTTCCAGACGAGATATTAAACTCAAATTCAGTCAATGCGTTCAAAAACAAGTTAGACAAGCACAAAATTAACTGCCATAGGGCGTCATCTACAGTTGACGTGTTCGGCATGGAATAAAAACCATGCAGCAGTTTTAACTCCTACTACTACTACAGTAATAACCAATTTTAAATAATCAAAAAAAGTTAGATTATAAGTTAGATAATAAGTTAGAAAAAATTGAATTGAAAAATTGTCAAAATATAAAATAATCTTCATTTTAAAATCCTTCAATTTTTTTGACATTTTTGATTTTACAAATAATTATGTAAAATTGTTGCAAAAAACAAAAATATATTTAAATATTAATTTCTATAGGAATTTCGGTAAATTGAAGTATGATCCAGGTCAATTAATTTCAGGAAATTTTATTTTTATTTTGGATTTTCATCAGAGTTTTTTTTTTAATTTTCTGAAATAATTGACAAACATATTAGAAAATATAAAAATATGAAAATGTAAAAATGCAAAACTATTAACATTTTGCCGATTTAATTTGTCCTAAAAAAAGTAGATATCCATTTATTCTTGAACTAGTTAGCTTAACTTTATTTGAATGTAGACCACCTTTTTATCATATTTAGAATTTAAACAAAGAATCTTGTAGACTAAAGTGATAGTATTTCATAGAGAATTTTTTTTTTGTTCAAAAATATTACTCGTTTTTAAAAATTTTACCAAATTTTAGGTAAATTCTGTGGTCATAAAAATTAATTGCATGTCAAGATAGTGTTTTGTTGATCATAAAATTTACCTTCAAAAATATACCAGCTGAACGATATGACCAATAGGTTAAAAATGAGCCAGCTCCGAAAAATTTTCGATTTAAAAATAAATTAAATATAAATAAAAAAATTATAAAAAAATGAATATCCCATTTTTTAATTATTTTTAATTCCTCTATAGAAAAAAAGGTTAGACATTATAAAATAAAAAAATTTTTTGATCAATTGAACCCAATTGTTAACATTATTAAAAAATTATATAATTAAGCAGCCAATTCTTTAGTTACTTTAAACTAAAACCGTTGATCAATATGAAGAAAAGGCAATCAATATATTATAAAGTTTTTTTTTAATTTATATTTTTTTATCATTTTTGAAAAATTTTTTTAAAAATACAAAAAGGAAAAGTGTGCAAGAAATAAAAAATACCACAAAATACTAAAAATATTGTAATTTCGTAATATTTCTATTGTCTTTCCATGATTAATATCTAAAGATTAATCCTGATTTATTTTACTTAAAGAATATTGTTATGCTGAAAAAGATTCTTCTAATTCAGCTTTTCTAATTTAATTTATTCAAAAAAAAATTCAAACAATGTAAATTTAATTTTTTTTTATTTTGTTCTTTGCTTCTAAAGTTTGATTTTGACGACATTTTTTCTTTCAAATAACAGTTTTTATTTGATTTAATTAATTAAATTTTTGGTTTAGTTAAGCATTCACAACTTATATTTTTCATTGAGTAGAGTTTTTTTTTGTTGATTAATCCTATTTGATGATGATCTAATGAATAATCTAATTAAAGAAAAAGAATTATCAACACGTACCTTATTTAATTATTTATAAATAAAGATTACAATCTAAAAGATATTGAAGACGCATCATACATTTATTTAAATTTTGAAAAATTAAAAAAAAATTTTCTTATAATAATTTTTTAATTTCATCACTCATGATCATGTTACCTCAATTTTTAATATTTATAAATTTTCAATTAGCACTGTTCTTCTTAAAATTTAACTTGATAATAAAAAATAAATTATCATTCACAGCATGTACACAAAGAGACCTTTGATTAAATACTCGCCAAAATTGCCTCATTTCACCAACTGGTAAACTTTACTTTTGTTACTAAACAAAATGTCACCAAAATTAAGGAGAAATACCAATTTAATTCAAGATTTGCGATAAAAAATCTCCCAAAATGTCTTGAAATGAATCTTGCTATATTTTTCTGTGAAAAAATCAGTTGTTTTGATAGGCAAAAATAGCTTTAGCTTATCTTAAAAAAAATTGAATTTAAAAATAATTTAAAAATTTATTTAATTAGAATTGGTTAAATTTTATCACACAAATGTTGTCTATGTCTATTTCGTACTTAACATTAAATGTTCTCATATTCTGCATGCTGGTTGCCAGCTCCACTAATGGCCAATTTAACCTGATCGAAAACATAGATCCGAACAAGTTCTATGCGAGCATTTATGGAAAATTCTTCAACACCACCAGCTTTGAATACCGTGAAACTTCTACTAGCCCGAGTGTAACTCACACAAATTCTCCTGATGGCGAAGAGCCGGTCTATTTCCTGCCCACGCCGCCAATTGTCGGTCAAAAGCCAGACTTGGTCACAATAAATGAGCCCATCTATTCAAACAGAGGTCCCCAGCCATTCACTATTTTCATGAACTTCCAAGACGACGGCACCACTTCTCTCCAAATTTTAAGCCAACAAAATCTCTACTGGTCGGACATTGGCAATTGTAGACACGGTCAAATGTTCGATCCGGCAATCGGAATTTGTCGTGACGTATTTTGTGTCGAAGGCTACATTTTGGGTCCAAATGGATGCATTCAAGATGCCAACTTCAACAAGACAGAATACTCGGAGCCGATCAAGAAACCGCCAGCACAAATGAACATCCAAATAACCCTCATTCATAAGCTGTGCGTATTTTACCACGGTCAGAATGAGACCAAGTCGTGTGCTCACAAGAAAGTAATGACACCAAGGGACAGTCTTCTAAAGGCTCTCAAAAACAGCTTTGCCAAGGTATTGCACATCAATTCCAGTCGCATAGAAGATTTCAATCTGGTCTCATACCAAATTCACAATGACACCACAGTACAGTACTTGAAAAGAAGTGCTGACACCGACTCCAACAAATATCTGGATGCCAATGAGCATCGACTTTTGATCACTGAATCACAAGAACTGCTCAAAATTTCTTTTTTAATCAAAGACATGAAGCTGTTTCCAAACGAAACCAAAGAAACAATCATTTTATTCTATCTGCTGAACATGCTGGCCATGGACAAAAGATACTTCAACATTGACGGGCACCAGTGCTTTTTAAATGAGGCCATTGAGATCAAAGAGTCCAAAGATGACGGATGGTGTACCCTGCCTGGCGACGAAAAGCTAACTTTTCGCGACAACTTTAGAATTTTTGCCTCGTTCAAAGAGCCAAAATTGCCCAAGTACTATGTTTATGTCAACCAGACTGAGACCCTCTACGGAACTGGTTATTATTACTTGACAGTTTTGTATGTCAAGAAGCCGGACAGTGGCTCGGTGACAACTAAAAAACCATTTTTGATGGAAAAAAGTGACCTAATGCACAATGTGGTGTTTGATGCCAGCTTTCACCAAATAATATCCGATGATCAAATCTATGCAAGCAAAAGAGAGCTGAGTCCTCATCTGAATTTGCTTCACTTGGCTGATGTGACTGA
Source organism: Brachionus paranguensis (assembly GCA_016802215.1). Classification (NCBI taxonomy): domain Eukaryota; kingdom Metazoa; phylum Rotifera; class Eurotatoria; order Ploima; family Brachionidae; genus Brachionus; species Brachionus paranguensis. The sequence goes on along the minus strand of JAESIX010000008.1, from coordinate 954,749 downwards.
CATTGTTCTTGACAACAATTCAACTAGTGTGGCCTCTAGCAAGCTTTTGCACGTCTGTAATCGAAGACCAAAGATTAGGGTTGAGTGCAAAAATTATGCCACAGTTCGATTGCGACTGTGTGAGCTCAAAAGAATGCCTGATAGATCATACTGCTCGCCAGCCTTGAACAAGTGCTATTTCCTCGACGAATACGAGTATGATCCCATAGTGCCAAGTGAATACATCAGAGTTTGTAAATCGAATGATTTTCACCAGGAGCCAGGCTTCAATTTGAATATAAAAACCGATCTAAACAAAACCATATCTGGCTGGATATCTTTTCTCAGCACTGTTATATCCCTTATTTTCATGTTTTTAACTTTGTTTACCTATTTCATTTTTAAACAAATGCGAAATTTGCCCGGATGGAACATTATTAATGTAACCCTGGCGCTAACACTAGCTCAATTTTGTTTTTTGCTCGGCTCTTTTTTGAATTTGTTTCCTCTTTTGTGTTTCATACTGAGCATACTCACCCACTACGGCTTTTTAGCCTCTTTTTTCTGGATGAACGTGATAGCATTTGACCTGTACCGCAACTTCTGCAACAAATCTTCCCTAATCCTGATACAGACCATCCGGCTAAAAGAACGCTTGCCAAAGTATTCTCTTTATGCGTGGATAATACCACTAGTTATCATCATATCTGGCTTGATTGTAGATCTTAGTGTTAATTCAAGCACTGCCTATAGACCATGCTATGCGGGTTATTTGAATGGATGCAGTTTTGAGTCAGAAACCTACTTGGTCAATTACAACCAGAGCCTTGCCAACCAGACTGCCAGAGACACTTTTTTCAATGAGACATCATGCGAAAAAGAGAGGGCAAAGAACCTGACTGTTTTTATAGTAAATGGGCCGTGTTGGATCCGGAACGGCCGCGCTAACTTGATCTATTTTGGCCTTCCCATCGGAATCATTATTCTGGTCAATGGATACTTTTACTTTTTGACCATTTATAATATCAGAAAAAAGAAACAAGAGCAAAAGAAGAAGCTGCGTAGAATGTCCAATGTCAAGCTTCCGGGTGACGAAGACGTCAAGTTTTACATCCAGATAGCCTGCATCATGGGCTTTACTTGGATAATAGGATTTTTTTTGACTTCGACGTCACCCGATTCACAGTCTTCTGTCTTCATTCGAATTATATTTAATGTTCTTACCTATTTGTTTATTTTATTGAATGCATCAACCGGTGTTTTCATATTTTTTGCTTTTCTCTTCCGTAAAGATGTGATTAAATTGTACAAAAAATATTTTTCCAACAAATTTTTGAGTGAGCGGAAAGAGAGCAAAAGTACCATTTCATTTATAGGCCGATTTCGAGACAAACAAATGTCTCGAATGAGAGAAAACTCGTCAAGTTCAACTTCAATTTTGGATTTTAGTCCAAGTTCGAGTTCAAGCGGACCTAAAAATTCTATATCCTCTATAGGCTCTACTACGGAGCAGCTGAATTCATTCCGAAAAGGCAACATCATATTCGAATCACAAGAACAGACTGTAAACCAAGCATTTGATGATGATATTCACATTTAAAGTATAAATGTACAATGGATTGTAAATTTGCATTTCTCAATCTCAACATTTTAAATTGTAAAAATTTCTTTCCGGTTTTAGTTGAAAATTTTAAAAGGAAAAATAAAATACTTGATTTAGTAAATAAATAAAAATTTATTTTTATTTTTTGTAGCATTAATTTTTTTTAGGTTTTTTTACAAAATTTAGAATAAAAATTTTAATTTAAAAATTAAATTGGCGGCTGGTAAATTTCGTGACCATCTCAGAGATCATGTTTATCATTTCAGAACAAAAATTAGTTAAGAGCAGATCTCAGTTAATTAGTTTTAAAAATTAAATCAATAAGACTGGCTGTAATTTTCGTACTTTATGTAAAAAAATTAATAGTGACAATACTAGAATTTAATTTTTAAAAACTAGACAAAAATGTTCAAAATTATCTTTAAAATCCAAAAAAATTTGTTGAAAAATGATGATTTTGCCGACAAACTCAAAAAAGATTTTCTTAAGTGATTTTTAAAATTATTAAATTTTTTTTCTATTCAATTTAAATAGATATTGATTTTTTTTTAATTTAATAAAATTAATTTGATAAGATTCTTTGTTTAAATTAAATTAATTTTTTGTTTAAAAAGATTATTTTCCTTAAAAACGTAAAAATTTTGCGTCAAATTAAGAATTAAATGTTTTATTATTTTCGATAATTAAAAATCCATTAAACATCATAAACAATTAGTATTTACATTTTTGTGGCTTCCTTTGTACAGTTTTGATGCAAGAATTTTATTTAAAAAATTTTATGTAATTTCAGGAGAAATAAGTGAAATATAAAATTGGAAATATTTTGAAATTTTTTTTTTTTATTTTTGTTCAAAGAATAAATGCCAGAAAATATGTTTTATTGAAAATTTATTAAAATGATTTACAAATCGTAATTTTTGCTATCTGAGGTAAAAATTTTAAATCACTATACACTATACTATAGACTCTATGATTTTTTTTTCGTAATCACAAAATAACGAAAATAAATAAAAAAATGAGATATAAAAATAAATGGATAATAATTAGTGAAATTAAAAAATTTCAAAGCATTTCAAATATAAATTTTTTTCTTAAATTACTCAAACAATTATTTTTATACTTTTTAATTTTTCTTAATTTTACTATTTATATCAACCTTAAGTCGTTCTTTGAAAAAAATAATAAAAATTATCTTAGTTGGATTAGGAATAAATTTGAAAAACAAATTTACAAAAGAAATTATTTTTAAAAATTATTAAAGCTTTTGAACGTAATTTAAATCTAAAACAAAAAAGATAACTATAAAGAAAAGAACTAATAAATCAAAAAGTTTTTAAACTATTTTTTGCTGAATCAAAGTGATATAAAAGTTTTTTTATTTAAAAAGAAAAAAATTTTATTATAATAAAAAAATTCCAATCTCTGGTAAAATTATGAAAAAGGCTTCAATTATGTCTATTAAACTTCGTTGTTAAAATATTTAACAAATTACTAACTAAAAACAAAAAACTAAAAACTAAAAAAAAATGAACGAGATAAATAAAAACGACTTGAGAAAACGAAATTTAAGTGATGGTCAAAAAGAAGAAATCCAAGAAAAAGTAAGCAAAGAGGATCAAAAAAATGATGACTTAAAAACAATTTTAATATCTACTTTTATTGGATTCTTTTTTGGCTTCATATTGGAAAAGAGCAAAGTTTATGAGCCCAAATTTATCAGACAACAAATGATATTCAACAAGTTTCTCATGATGAAAATGTTTTTCTCAGCCTTGGCAACTTCTTCACTAAGCATTTTTATCCTAAATTTTATAGCCAAAGACAGATACAACAAAGTGTTTGAATCCTATCGGACAATGCTCAAGTCAAAGTCACTTTTGATCGTATCTGCCGGAGGTCTTATTCTCGGACTTGGTATGACTGTGGGCGGATCGTGTCCAGGCATGGTCTTTGTTCAACTTGGTGCCGGTGTCAACTATTCTTATTTGACTTTGGTCGGTGGACTGATGGCAGGTCTGGTCCATGGATTACTCAACTCATACTTGACTGGTTCCTCAAAACCAGACCCCATTACATCAAAGACACTGTTCGAAGTAATCAAAGTGAATGCAATTATTGTGCGCATTGTTTTCATTGTTCTTTTGGCAGTTGGTGTTGCTTTAATGGAAATATTTGTGCCATGGAAAAAAGATTACACATTCAGAGATAGCACAAGACCATTTTTTTCGGTAACAAGCGAAGTGTGGCAACCAATTATTGGTGGATGTTGTTTGGGTTCGCTGCAATTTTTCTCTTTGCTCTTGCTTTCCAAATCTCTTGGTTCATCAAGTGCCTTTAGCTCTTTTGCTAGCTTTATTTTCAGCAAAGAGCAACTGGAAAGTTATCCTTATTTAAAGCGTTTTCGAAGTGGTTTATCAAATATTGGAACCTTATTCTTTGTTTTTAGTGTGGTATTAGGAAGTTTTTTTTCATCAAATTTCTCAGGAGTTTTTGCTCAAGCTCAACCAGTCCATCCTTACAATGCGGTTTTGGGTGGATTTTTACTCGTTTTTGGTGCTAGACTTGCTGGTGGATGCAACACTGGACACGGTATTTCTGGTACTTCACATTTGTTTATTGGTTCTATACTGGCAATGATGTCGATGTTTGCAAGCGGAATACTTCTTGGATTTTTTGCTCTCACAAACGATTTTTTTTTATAAAAAAGACTTTTAATAATATAAAGCTTTTTTAATCCTTTATTAATTCCAATTAGATTTTTTACACAATAAATTAATTTTGCATGATTCAGCAAAATTTCATTTTTAGACACTTATTTAATTAAGGTTTTTAATATATTTTTTTTTATTTTTTTTCCAATTTAAGAGACAATTTTAATTTAGATGTATTTATAATGAATTTTAAGTTTTTGCAAGTTTTTAGTTGTTTAAAAATATTTTTACGAAAGTTTGACATAAGTGATGCGAAAGATTTTAGTTAAAAGAATTTTTGAGATTTCTGCCTGGTTATTATTAATAAAAGTTTTTCTTCTTAGAATTTTTAATTGACAATTAATTTTTTATTTTTAATTTATAAAATATATTTGTGAGCAAAAAAATAATTGTTTTATTTTTTGGAGTGTAGATTTAATTGAGATGATGATAAAGAAAATTTTCCACAATTCTTTTTTATTTCCTGATATTACTGTTCCTATTTACAGCGTGAAAATTTATTTTTAAGATCATTAACGTGGAATTGAACGATTTTTGGGATATTTTCAAAAAAAGAATTTTTTGATTGTTTTTTTTTATTGTTTTAAGCATAATTTATTTTTTACTTTAAAATTTTTAGTATAATCTTAAAATAAAAATATTTCCAAAATTATGCATGGTTTAAATACTTTAAATTTCTTAACTTGTGAGTGCAAATTTCGTTCAGATTTCAAAGGATTTATCCAAAAGGAAAATTAACTTTTTAAATCCTTGAGAATAAGTTTATTTAATGGATAAGGAAAAGCTTCGAAATAATGACTTGTTAATTAAATGAAAATAATTATCAGCAATCTATTAGATTAGTGTTCTAAAGTAAGAGGCTTTCAAATCCATTTTTACCCTAAAATGTGAATTCTTGGTAAAACAAATCATTTATACCAGATTAAAAAAAAATTATGTATCAAATTTTTAAAAAGTAATTATTTTTTAATTTTCTTTATCAAAAAAATTTTTCTAAAGAAAAAAAAGCAATTTTTAGATGACAAAAAAAAAAGTCAAAAACAATTTTTATTAAAAAAATTTCTAAAAAAAATGGGGGATAAATATTTTATAATAGCCTAAATTTTAGAACGAGGGGTTTTGACGCATAAAAAAAATAATAAAGCATAAAAAATTAAACCATCGCATAATGAATAAAAAGTAAAGATTTTTTTTTTATCGCATATTTTTTTATTAAATCATAAAAAATCTTTGGCAAGCATAAGAATAAAAAAATTCAATAAGCAATCGAAATTATTTGTAAAGAGTTGATAACTTTTCATTCTTGCCAAGATGCAGAGTTTAAGTGGATAAGAATCCCTGACGCAAATGTTAAAAGAAAAGCTGGTGAACTTGATTCTCAGTCGTTTACTAAAATGGAAAATAACACAATTGTTTATTCTGGTCAAAATTCAACTATTTTATGTATTGCAAGTAAAACTTGTACCTGTCGAAGGTTTTTGGCCTATGCTATGTGTTCACACCTTTTTAAAGCTAGTGAATTATATGTTTTTCTGATTAACGACGAACGTCCAAAGCGATTCGTTACTTGGCCTAGACGAGGGAAAAAAAGCATGAAAAGACCTTTCATCAAAACTTTTTTTAGGAGTTCAGGTACCTGAAATAATAATAATAATAATATAAGTTACAACAAGCTAGCAAGCTAGACTTGCGAAGATAGGAAACAGTAGGATCCCATCTATGGTAACTGTAGTATATACACTATGATTGGAGCAAAGTCACTTCCCCAAATCTGCCTTCATCACATTGAAGATTGTTTTTTATTAAGTCACTATTCCCTCGTGTCGATTCTACCGAGTCTTTGGGATTCATCCATGGTAGGTTTCTCCTTACGTCTGTATTTATCTATTCTGTTCTTGAATTGGTTGACGGATAGGGATTGAACGATCTCTTGCGGTAGGGCGTTCCATGGCATAGTCACTCTATAAGTGAAAAAGTGCTCTCTCAGTTGGCAGGTGGCTGGAAGTGGTCGGAAAAAACTGTGCTGGTTGGAGCTTCTTCTTGTTCTACCTTGGACTTTGAGAGACGGGGCTATGTGCCAGTTTACAATGTTGGTGCCTGTGTAACATTTAAAGAATTGAATGAGATCACCCCTAGTCCTCCTGTTTTCAAGAGAGGTCAGATTTAGTTTCACCAGTCTCTCCCTGTAGTCTCAAGTATCTGAAATGGTTCAAATTCAGATGCTGTTGAACCGACAAAAAGACAAGGCTAATTTTATATGCTTTAATGACTAAATATCTATACGTTACTTAATTATTTTTGGTTTATACGCTATTAAATTTTTTTTATGCTGTAATTTTTTTTTTGCGTCAAATACATTTTTCCTAATTTTACGGTTTTCCAAGTTCATTTTGAAAAATATCTTTATATAGAGATAATTTTTCTTTAAAACAAAACTAGTAAAATTTTCATTTTTTTTTAATTTACAAATATCTAAAAAAAATCATTAGATTGGTTTTACATTTTTAAAAATAAAAGCTTATAGCTCCACAAATATTTTCAGAATTTAATAAGAAATTTAAATATTTAACTTACGAGATTGAAGTTAATCTTGCTAAATACGGCAAAGTATTTAAAAAAAAAACAAAAAAATATTTAAGAAATGATTACTAAAGATTTGATAAAAAAACAAAATGATAGTGAATAACACTAAAGCCTTTAATATATATTTTTAATAACTTAATTAAAGCAATAGAAAAACTCATGTAGATAAATTGTTTTCAATCGCTGAAGCAAAAAATTTTGAGGATAACCAAGAATAATGGAAAAAAAATGGTAAAAATAAAATGAACCAAAACCCACGTAAAAAAAATTATCTTAAGTGTAAATCAATGGGAGAGATAATGAGCATTCAAATTAAAAAAAAAATTTCAAATTGAATTAAATTTAAATAAAATGATGAAGGGAACGGAAAATTTTCACTAATAATAATGATTCGACAAATTTAAATATACAAGGTATATCTGATAAAAAAGGAGTCGTTGTTCTTTCAATTTTGGAAAAAAGTTGAAAAAATAAAAATCATTAATTTCCCATCAGAACATAAAGCAAAAAGGTATAAATAATTTTTTTCTTCAAGAATAAGAAATAAAAAAGAAAAAATGAACGAAGAAAAAAATCAGAGTGTAAATATTGACTTGTCTGAAAATAAAGAAGAACAGAAAGAAGTAAATGGAAAAAGCAAATGGAAAAAAACTCTGATAACCATATTAAAAGTGGCAGTAATGGCAATAATTGGATTCTTATTTGGATTCATATTGGAAAAGAGCAAAGTTTATGAGCCCAAATTTATCAGACAACAAATGATATTCAACAAGTTTCTCATGATGAAAATGTTTTTCTCAGCCTTGGCAACTTCTTCACTCAGCATTTTTATCCTAAATTTTATAGCCAAAGACAGATACAACAAAGTGTTTGAATCCTATCGGACAATGCTCAAGTCAAAGTCACTTTTGATCGTATCTGCCGGAGGTCTTATTCTCGGACTTGGTATGACTGTGGGCGGATCGTGTCCAGGCATGGTCTTTGTTCAACTTGGTGCCGGTGTCAACTATTCTTATTTGACTTTGGTCGGTGGACTGATGGCAGGTCTGGTCCATGGATTACTCAACTCATACTTGACTGGTTCCTCAAAACCAGACCCCATTACATCAAAGACACTGTTCGAAGTAATCAAAGTGAATGCAATTATTGTGCGCATTGTTTTCATTGTTCTTTTGGCAGTTGGTGTTGCTTTAATGGAAATATTTGTGCCATGGAAAAAAGATTACACATTCAGAGATAGCACAAGACCATTTTTTTCGGTAACAAGCGAAGTGTGGCAACCAATTATTGGTGGATGTTGTTTGGGTTCGCTGCAATTTTTCTCTTTGCTCTTGCTTTCCAAATCTCTTGGTTCCTCGAGTAGTTTTTCAACAGCAGTTAGCTTGGTTTTTCCATCTAAAATTTTGGAGCGATTCCCATACCTGAAAAAGTTCAGATTTGGATTCAACAATTATTTAACACTTTTGTTTGTTTTATCTGTTTTTGGTGGAAGTATGGCCTCGGCATTCTTAGGTGGTGTTTTTAATAAGGCCCAACCAGTCCATCCTTACAATGCGGTTTTGGGTGGATTTTTACTCGTTTTTGGCGCTAGACTTGCTGGTGGATGCAACACTGGACACGGTATTTCTGGTACTTCACATTTGTTTATTGGTTCTATACTGGCAATGATGTCAATGTTTGCAAGCGGAATACTTCTTGGATTTTTTGCTCGTACAAATGATTTCTTTTTTTAGTTAATTTTTGTTATATTAAAAAAGGTTATTTTTTTATTATTTTTAATATTAATACAAAATTTTTTTAATTTTTCATATTTTTAATTGATTTTCTTTAAAATATTTTATTTGGTTATGTCATAAAGTGTTTGGTCAATTTTTTTATGTTTTAATTTTCAAATTTAATTTTGGATTTAGCCATAGCCAATTTGCGCATGTTATTTTTAAATTTCTATTAATATTTTATTTTTTAATTTGTATCAAAAAAACAATTCCAGACTTACTTTTACTTTTAAAATTTCATTTTCAAATAAGTCACGTTTTGTTTTTCCCAGACAGAGGTAATGTACTTATATTGGTAAATTTTTTTTTATTTAAAAATTTTATATTCATATATTGCCTATCAGACGAGAAAAAAAATTTTTTTGTTAAATTTTTTTTATTTTAGTAATGATAAAAAACTTCAACAGAGTTTAACTTAAGACACGAACAGTTTGCTAGTTAAATTGAATATTTAAATATTTTTACAAGTTATAAAATGATTGATCTAAAAAGGATTTATTTTGCAATTCTACATTTAAAAATAAATTTAATATATTCAATGTAAAATGGCAGAATATTTTTTAAAAAAAGTTTATTATTGTCTTCATTTTTTTTATTTTTTTTAATAAAAGCATTAGGATGATTGAAAGTTAAAGAAATTTTTTTAATTATTTATATTTTTTAAACTAATGCATAACACAGCTCATTATTTTTTAGTTTCACGATAATTGCTTAGTAAAATTTTTTATCCTTTCTAAAATTTAAATCTAATCTATATTAATCAAATTTTTTTTGAAATTATTAATTGATTCTTTTTATCTACCAAAAATAGCTTCAGATCGAATCAATTTTGACTTTATATTACTAAATTTGAAAGATATATGAATTGATTAATTTTCACCGAATTCTGAAATTGAGAATAATTTTTAAAAAATTTAAATTTTTAGTAGCTTCTTAACTTAAATCAATTTCTTATGAATCAATAGATTTTACGTTAAAAAAATTTACCAAATTTTACAAAAAAAATCCAATTTTTTGACATCTTGAAGTTGATGATCAATTCAAAAAGTTTATCGTAAGATATTAAAAAATATTTTTGATCTAATTTAAATAATTTTTATTTAACATGATAAAAATTTTATGTAGATTTAAAAAAACATTTTCTCAATCGATTGTTAAACTCGATTTTTAACTTATTTAGCTGATTTTTTTTAAAGTTTATTTTCATTTTATTACTTATTTGAAATTTATTATTTAAATTTTATTTTGAATGCTAGATACAAATACTTTTGAAAAATAAAAATTCAAATAAACTTTACAAAAAATCAGTTAATACATTAAATATAAAATCGATTTAAACTATGGATTGAGAGAATGTTTTACAAAATTTTTTTGTTTTTAAATCTAAATAGCATGTTAATCATATTATATTAAATTTATTCAAACTAAATCAAAGATTTATTTTAATAACTAAAGACAAACTTTTTGAATTGATTATCAACTTCAAGATTCCAAATTTTTTCATTTAATTTTTTAAGAAAAAAGGTTTGAAAATTTTGAATTTTTCTATAATTTTTTGATTTAGGATTTTACGATAATGTACGTCAATTATGGCAATAATTTGTCAAACTAGGGAAATCAGCGTAAAATATGGTAAAATCCTTATATCAAATCACCACTAAAATACAAAAATTAAAATTTCCTTGATTACCATGTGCTCAAATCACTTTACTTTTTTACTTTGGTTCCTTTATTAAAATTTACTCTAGTTACTAGGGTTGGTTAACTCGGTAATAAATTTAACTGAAATTGAAAAATCACTTATATTTTTTAGCCGTTCATAATAATTAGGTAAAAATTTTTAACCTGTCTTTCAATGAAACTTAAAAAATTTTGAGCGATCTTTCAAAATATTTAAAAAAAAATTAAATAAATTTTTATCAAAATAATTTAAAATTTTTAAAAACATTTTATTTTTTTAATCAATGACAAAATTTAAGAACAAGATGCTAAAACTAAATTGAATGAAAGATAAGCCGATCAGATTTTAAATAAACGGTGAAAATAAAATGATTCGAATGACTTTGAACTACTTTATGAAAATCAGAAGAATTCATCATGGTAAAGGACAGCGCGATTATAAAAAATAAACCTGATGACCAGTGGTCGTAAAAATTCAGGGCCAGATTAATTAATTATTAACCGCGAAAATTTTGTTTTCTAAAATTAATTAATAAATAACAAAATTATAATTCAAGTTAAATTAAGTTAATGAGCTATTTGAAATAAAAATTTTCAAATTTTAATCAATTTTTTTTGTTTTCAGTCTACCAATTTTAACTCGAATGTTTCATCTAGTCTCTTGGTAATTTACTTTATAAAACTGGACATTAGACAAGCTCAAAAGTGTCTTTGTAATTAGAAATTGTAATTATCTTTTACCTTGTACTCCTCATATCAAAAAAACAATCGTCTATTTTTATAAAAATATCAACAAAATAAATATATAATAAGCTAAAATAGCATAAAAGAAACAATTTCATTTTTTTTTCTAAATAAATATTGAAAAAAGCAATTACTCAATTAAATTTTTTGTAGTTTGATAATATAATGAACAATTTTTAACTTATTGATCATATTTTGATTATATAATTAAATATTTTTTTAAAAAAAATCTTTTTAATCAAGCAAAATATTCTGATATTTTGCATTTTTTTACAGTGGTGATTTGACATGTGGTTCTGTGGAAAAATTACGTAATTTAACGTTAATTTACGAAATTTTATGTAAAAAAATGTAATTTTACCATAATTTACGTAAAATTACGTAAAGTTTTATTTTTTAAGTATAAAATCGTAAAAAAAAGTAAAAAAATGTTAAAGACAGTAAAATTTTCTTTAATTCTTCTATTTCACTTTTAAAAAAAAATTCTATTTTTATTTGTTTTTTGCGAAATTGACCTATCTGTTTTTAAAGAGTTTGCAGCCTGATTCCACGCTTTTTATTTCAAGAGACGATTGAATCAAGTGGTTAGAATACTCAATCGTATAATGTTCTATCAATTTGTAACTTTTCAGATTTATAATTTAATTCAAACTGAGAGAAAATAATTTTTAAATGGTTGAAGATAAGCAAAAAGATTTTACAAAATAATTGAGACTTAAAATTAAATCATAAGATAATCCGCATGAGACCATCGGCTTTTATGAAAAAAAAGATCACTCGAAATTCCTCGCAATTAAGAAATATGAATTAAATTATAAATTTGAAAAGTTACGAATAGGGTAAAATACGGAAAAATTACATTTTTTTATTAAATTAACGTTAAATTACGTATTATTTCCTCAGAACCACGTGTTAAATCACCACTGTAAATAGATTTTTGAAAATCTAAAATAATAAAGAAAATTTAATAATTTTTTTAAATAGTGTAAAATTATAAACTGCCTGAGTTCTTTAAAAAATTTCGCTAAAAAATAGTATCTTTAAATACATTTATTTTATCACTGGTCGTCTCCCAATTTTTCTAAAAAAGCAGCGGGGACGATGAAGAATTATTCATGTTAGTTACACAAAGTATGACTATCTTGAGTTTTTTTATTTTCATAGATTTTAAATCTTGTTTGATAAAATTTTTTAATTTTTTTGAAATATAAATGAAAATCGAATTGGACAAAAATTGAAAACATTTATGAGTATAATGCAAAAATTGATTATTTTAAGAACCATCCTAATTTTTTTTAATTAAACCTAGATTAATTAAAAAACCAAAAATTAAAACGATGAGTTTATTAATTAAAAAAACAACTGGAATGACACTTTTCTAAATATTTTAAATTCAATTGTTAATAATAAATCATCAAGGAATATAGACACGAACTAATGATTTTGGAAAAAACATTTTCGTAAATTGCTTTAAATAATTTTTTAGAATAATTATTTTACCCCGGGAGGACAAATAAAGTTTAGCTATTTTTCAAAGTTTTAAAAATTAACCAGGCCAAATTTTTCATTATAAAATGCATTCATTAGCAAAAAAAATTTTTTCCTGCCCAACCAGCTATGACAAATTTTAAATATTTTATGTTTAATTTATTTTCAAAAACTTTTATGACTGAAATCGTTTGATAAAGCAGAGACAACTTTTTATTATTCAGTAGTTTATCATGTTTCTTTTTGTTTTTTTTTGAAGCTTTAAGTAAAATTCAAGCCAAATTTATTACAGCAAAATATTATCTATTGCTTAGATTTAAAATTTAGTGTAATAATTATAATAAGCTATTATTAAAATAAAAATAACTAGATGCGTAATTTAACAGAGGTTGGCAAATTAAAAAATCTCGTGTTGAAAAAAATCCTTTGTCATTGTGAAAATGGAAAAATTAACTTAAAGATTCACGTTTTGAGAGAAATTTTATTTATTTTAAACATTTATTTTCATAACATCAAAGAAAGGTTTTATCATGAATGATTGTTTTAGATTCAGTTAAAATGTTTATTCAAACAAATTTAAATTCAAGAAATATCAGCAAATAATTCTTTTCATTAATTTAGAAATACGTCCGAATTGAAATTTATAAAAATTAAACAAAAAATGAATTCAAAACACGAATCAATCACAATAGAGGCCATAAATTCAAATTTATTCACAGAAGAAAAAAATGGTTTGAAAACAAATAAACAAAAGGAAGTTGAAATCAAAAGCAAAAACTCAATACTCCAAAATCTGCTGTCAATTTTAATAATGGCAATAATTGGATTCTTATTTGGCTTCATATTGGAAAAGAGCAAAGTTTATGAGCCCAAATTTATCAGACAACAAATGATATTCAACAAGTTTCTCATGATGAAAATGTTTTTCTCAGCCTTGGCAACTTCTTCACTAAGCATTTTTATCCTAAATTTTATAGCCAAAGACAGATACAACAAAGTGTTTGAATCCTATCGGACAATGCTCAAGTCAAAGTCACTTTTGATCGTATCTGCCGGAGGTCTTATTCTCGGACTTGGTATGACTGTGGGCGGATCGTGTCCAGGCATGGTCTTTGTTCAACTTGGTGCCGGTGTCAACTATTCTTATTTGACTTTGGTCGGTGGACTGATGGCAGGTCTGGTCCATGGATTACTCAACTCATACTTGACTGGTTCCTCAAAACCAGACCCCATTACATCAAAGACACTGTTCGAAGTAATCAAAGTGAATGCAATTATTGTGCGCATTGTTTTCATTGTTCTTTTGGCAGTTGGTGTTGCTTTAATGGAAATATTTGTGCCATGGAAAAAAGATTACACATTCAGAGATAGCACAAGACCATTTTTTTCGGTAACAAGCGAAGTGTGGCAACCAATTATTGGTGGATGTTGTTTGGGTTCGCTGCAATTTTTCTCTTTGCTTTTGTTGTCCAAGTCTCTTGGTTCCTCGAGCAGTTTTTCAACAGCAGTTAGCTTGGTTTTTCCATCTAAAATTTTGGATCGATTTCCATACCTGAAAAAGTTCAGATTTGGATTCAACAATTATTTAACACTTTTGTTTGTTTTATCTGTTTTTGGTGGAAGTATGGCCTCGGCATTCTTAGGTGGTGTTTTTAATAAGGCCCAACCAGTACATCCTTACAATGCGGTTTTGGGTGGATTTTTACTCGTTTTTGGTGCTAGACTTGCTGGTGGATGCAACACTGGACACGGTATTTCTGGTACTTCACATTTGTTTATTGGTTCTATAGTGGCAATGATGTCGATGTTTGCAAGCGGAATACTTCTTGGATTTTTTGCTCTTACAAACGATTTTTTTTTCTAATTACCATTTGATCGGATTTTTAAAAATTTTTAAATTGTAAATTTAATTTTTTTAATTTTTTATTTTTTATTTTTTTTATCAAAATGCTTCCATTGCCTGATAACTTAAAATCAATATAATATTTTTAAAAAAAAATAATTTTTGAATCCTCTTATGATATAATGTCTTACCTAACTTATTTAAAATTTATTATGCATATTTTTTGAATTTTCTTTTCTTCATGTTTAGAAAATAAAATCTATCTCTAATTGTTCTTTTTTAAATCAAACACGATTTAAATTTTTTAGGAAAAAATAAAATATTTCTACTAACTGAACTTCGACTTGATCAGTTCTAATGTCAAAAACTAATAATGTTAAAAATTTTTAATTTTTTCTTTCATCATATTTTATTTATTTCTCAACTCAAGTTTAATCTTCATTAGCTTAGATTCTTCTTGAAGAATTTTTGCCAAATTTTATGGTCGCTTTCTCTTCCTTTTCAATTTTATCAATATATCCTATCAAATAAAATAATATGAAATTAATTAAAAATAAGAAAATAAAATTTATTAAGTTTCAAGGTTAATCAACAGGCTAGTGCCCATGCCTCAAGAAGCTGATTAACATTTCATTTATTAAAATCATTATTAAAAATTTTTGATAAAAAAATTACAAAATTGAAAAATATTTTTTTTTGATTTAATGGTTAATCAAATAAATTTAACAAGGTATTTTAGTTAAATAGTTCATATTTTGAAACAAAATCTACATAAATTAAATTTATGTTATTGAAAATCGAATTCTTAAACGTTGAAATCTTCAATATTGATCTCTTGATCACAAAGGAATTTATTAATCTTGAATAAAAATATTCAAAAGTTTTTTCTCCACTTCTTTATTTGGCCATCGGTTCAATTAGGTTATTGCTGTTCCTTAAATTATAATTCAAATTCCTTGACTCATTTTTCTTTAATTTTTCTTTTAAATTAAGGGGAGAATTGCAAATAAAGAAGACATTTGTAAGAGAAAGTTAGCATCCTTTCAAAAATTCTATCATGAAAAGAATAAACACCATACATCTCTATAAGAAAATATTTATTAAATTTTTTTTATTAATCATGCATTAGAAATTTTAAATTATGGTGAAATTTTTTATCAGTTCAAGGCTAAAAATCTTAGATAAAAGATCAATTATGATATATTGAAAAAATTAATAAAATAGTGTTAAAAATCGAAAATTCTTCTTGATTTATATTTTTGATATTTTTTGTAATGCTTGGTTAATAAACCCAAACTGCTAACTTGACTCCGCATTAAAAATTGAAAATTAAAAATTAAATTAGAGGCAAATAATTCAAGTTTTTGATCATGGAGCGGGGTTAAAAATTAGGATGAGAAAAAAAATAAAATATTAAGTTAAATAATTAAGCAGCTTTTTATTTAAAAAAAAATCGATCATAAATTTTGGTGCAGAGTTAAAATTAAAGATTTTGAAAAAAGTGCGCGATTAAAAATTGTTTTTTGAATTAATTTTTTTTAATATGATTAGAAATAGATAACCGAGTAAGTGGCTAAAGCGCACTTTATTACTCAGTCCCTTCGAGTGCGAATATCATTGAGTAATTGCCACCTAACAATTTCTTCTTTTTTTCCTGATCAAATATTAAAACATGTCTTACCTCTATTTCAATATATCATTTACAATTTTCTTTTTATTACTTAGACTTATTTATCTTTTTTTTCTATTTTTTTGTTTTTTATTTTATTATTTTTAACTTTATTCTATTATTTTTTTTTTTTTATTCTGAAGGAGCATTAGCTCGGTGCAGATAAAAAAATAATAAAAATTCAAGGAACACGATTTGCTTTAGAAGTAAAGCTTTTGATATGGGCGTTTCATTTTAAGTCGCTCTTGATAAAAATGCCTACGACAATTTCTTTATTAAAAAATAAAACAAAAAAATCGAACATTACCATTTAAATATATTTTTTAAATTAAAATGTTTAAAATATTTCTCAAACTTAACTTCCTGGACAAAAACTAGACAAATTTTTTGAAAGCTAGTGAACCTAACTACAAGAAAAAAGAGGGTCCGGTTGGTATAAAAGTAAATTTTTATTTTTTCGCTAAAAAAAAAATCTGTTTAATTTAATAAAGCGTTTTAACATATAAAACACAGAGTTCCGTTTCTGTTTTAGTTTTTAGACATTTTTTAGCTTCCCTTAACATCTGCATTATTTGCGTTGAATGACGCCATTTATTAACAATAGCACATATTTTCTTTATTAAATCTAATGCATCATCAAGTTTTAATGAATCTTTAATAGCAAGCTGAAGACGATGAGCAGTACAATTAATTCTAGAAACATTGTTAAATTCATCAAATGCATCATTTGCTATTTTGACACTCAAAATTTCTTCACCTATCTCTTGGTCAAAATCGTCACTTTCATTTTCGTCATCTATTTTATTTCTGTCATCTTCGCTAGCATCACACAATTCCAAAAAGTTTTCAATATATTCATCAATATTCTCTTTGCTAAAAGCTTGGGTCTACCCGGTTATGTGAACAAACCCTGATCACGGGTTAGGTGAACAGAAAATGTTCTGTTCTTTAATGAAAATGTTATGTGAACAAGATGACTTTTATGTGAACATTACTACTTTTAGGTGAACATTTTGTTCACATAAATTAGGTGAACATTTTGTAACTGAAAAATTTAATCTTATTACAAATTTTATTTAATAGATGAAATAATAAATTGTTTATCGAAACTGAAATTCTTTTAAAATTTGAAGTTAAAATAATATAAAATTTAATTATTGTGCATTCTTGATACGTGTAAATTTAGGCCACGTTCTCCCTCAAAATATTTACCACATAAATCACATTTTACTGGATTTCTTTTTTTACTTAAAACTTTTGCAACAACCTCAACTGACTCCTTTGGAGTTTTTGATGTTTCATTTGCCACTTTTGTAAAAAGTGCTGCTTTTTTTTCGTCTCATTCTCTGGTTTACCACGTTTATCTTGTTCATTGTCTAAATCTTCGGCGTCAAAATTACTATTGTTTAAGTCTTCTTCATTTTTAGCTGTACTTGTATGTGAAGTAGAAGCATCATTCAGTTGTTACATCATCATCTATCTCATCCCTGTCTTCATCATCTCTTCGGCACCATCTTCATCATCTTCATCATCTTCATCATCGCCACTAATTGAACCACGGTCTCTATCAGAACTGGTCTCTGATCCAGTTTCAAATTCATAAACATGATCGTTTTCTTTATCATTATCGTCATCAATACCTAATTCTGATTCAAAATCGTCTAGGTGAACATTTTCTGTTCACCTAATTTATGTGAACAAAATGTTCACCTAACCCGTGATTAGGGTTTGTTCACATAATATGTGAACATCTGTTCACATAACCGGGTAGACCCAAAAGCTTTTACCATATTTGATGCCCCATCGCTTACAACCTTAAAGATTTTATCTCCAATTTTATACTCATTTAAAATATCCAAAAATGTGATGAAAATGCTTTAATTATTGTGCGTACCTGTCACTTGCTTTGTGCAAACTTTTATTATTTCCCATTCATCACCAATACCTTGAGCATTAAAACCAATAAACGATCTCATTCAAGGATCAGTCCAAATACCAGTTACTAAGTTGACTGATGGAAGTTTTTCCAGAACCTGAATTAAAAGCGTCTGTAAATTCTTTTTGCATTTCGGTATTAAAGTTGACTTTAATGTTTGCGAACAGGGTAGTTTGTATCGTCTCTATTCTATACTATATATTAGTTTAGAATCATTCTCTATTAATTTACTTTTGATTCGACGATTAGAGGTATCTAAAAGTTTGTTTTCTTTCATTAATGCTTCATGCTTGACTAAAAGTGAATTGGTTTTTGTTATGTGACGATATAAGTTAGATGTAGGCAGAGATGGTGAATCAAAAATTTGACACATTTTTAGTCATTTGACTTGAATCGAGTCTGAGTCGGTCTTTTTTTTTTAACTTAGAGTCAAGTACGACTCAAGTCAAAATCAATTTTACCAAAAGAAAATGAATCGACTCAATTCAAAAATAAATGACTCATGTCAGACTTAAATCGTATTTGACTTGAGACAAATTTTTGAGTCACCATCTCTGGAAACTAACATAGACAAAACTTAGAAAAATGGAACGATATGGATAAGATTGAACGATGGAGAAGAGAAAAGTCTTAAAAATAAGATCAATTTTAATGAGAATATTGAATATCGTAAAACTAGCTAGAATAAACAGCTGGATCTTGAATAAATCTTGTAACAGAAGTAAGATTTCGTGTCGAATGTATTTGAGATCATTGGCTGATGAATTACTGGAAATGGTAAATAAAAGCGTACAGCCTACAACTCCAATTACTCCAGTTTCTTCTAGAAAACGCTTAGCATGCACAGAGACTGATTCATCTTCAAAAAAAAAGTGTCAAATTAGGTTATGTAATGGAAACAAATCTTGGAACTTTACTTGTTACAAATGCAATAAATTTACATATGGTCCTTGTCTAGGAGAGAAGGTCTTCAAATCGATTTGAAAAAATTGTTACTATCATGTTAAGGGTGTAATGTTTATATTAGTACCTTTGGGTCCGTATAGACGTATTAGAGCAGCTACTTATGCTCCATTCTAACTCAAACGCTCAAGGTTTAGTTAGTTAACTAATCCAGTGAAATCGACAAAGATGTCGCTATATCACATCTTCCCCCGCTTTTGTAAAGCGGAAATTAGGGAACTGTCGATCATTGTGATCCTTGCCCGATCAACAATGACCGGGACCAGCCATATTAGACTATTATTTTTCCCAGGTACTAACTGATCCATGTCAGGTAGCCGCTGCACTTACTATAAACACTACTGCCACTGAGAAGCACTTTTAATTGTCTTCTAGGGCTTTTATCCTCGTCGCCAGATGTTATGTTTGCATTAGTACCTTTGGGCCCGTCTATCCGATCTCCCGTTTAGATGTAATGGAACATGAATTTATGCTCCTTCTTAACTTAAACGCTCATGGTTAATTAACTTTCCAGTGATATCGACAAAGATGTCACAAAGGGCTGAGAGTTTAGATAGAATAATAATTTTTTTTAATAAAAAAAATTTTTTCTTGTATTTTTATCAAATTTTTTTATAAATAATTTTAGGTTTTTACTTAAATTTAGAACAATTTTTTTTAAAGTGTAACAAAAATGATAAAAGATATTTATTTTTGCAATCTGTAACGTTTTTAGCACATTTTGAATAAAAATCTAGTTTATTTAATCTAAAAAGCAAATCTTATTTTAGGGTTTTTAGGACCACTTTGATCCTTAACGTAATTAAAAAAATTGGGCCGCTGAGTGTTAAATCTAAAGGTAAAATCTGCAAAAGTTTGAAAAAAATTATCCACCTAAAATATCATCAATTAGATGTGCTATTTGATATTGCAGAGTTTACCTTTTTATTTAACATCGAATGTTAAATCCGAAAATGTATCTGTGAATTAATTTTATTAAGAAATAGCAACTTATTTCATATTTTAAGCTTTATTTAATCTTTTTGATCATAAACTTCAAATTGTGGGGTTCAGTGCTTACTAAACAAAAAGCAATTCATTTAACTTTTTATTTTTATAAAATACATTTTTTAAATTAAAAATAAAATTAAAAAAAGTCGATTTGTGCGGCAAAAAATTATGTATAAATATGTACATCAATTTTTCTAAATGAGTTAATTTTTTTTACTAAGTTGTTGTCTTTTTCTTCAAAACACTCAGCACAAGATCTTTGTATCCGCCTTGACTTGTATTCGAAGTTTTCAGATTTGACAACAGCGATGCATTGTTGAGAATATTTTTTTTCAATGTAGATCCCAGCTGCTTGATGTTCGAATTTAAATTCAGCTTTGATTCCACCCGCGGAATATTCTCAACGGCCTTGGGTTTTTGCAATAGAGGCATCTTTTTAGCCGGCTTACTTTTGTTCTTCATCTCCCATGGCAGCAGTGCTGGCTTAGAAGGCAAACAATCATTCCGTTTGACACTACTAGTCTCCTCTCTTCCTCTTGACTCTACAAGTGACATCAAGTCTTCTTTTTTGCCAACTAGCTTCAAATCACAAATTTTCATTTCTTCACCAGGTTTTTCTTTGTCCTCCATTTTTTGAATTCGAATGCTGCTGTTGTTCTCGTTTTGGCAATAAGAGCCGATCATCTGCACATCTTTACTCGAAATCGGCTGCATGTCCCACGTCAGCTCTTCTTCTTTGACTGGCTGCAACTCTGCAAACACCGACTCTGTCAGCTGCAGCGATTGATCCACTATTGAGCTTTCTATGTCCATCAAATTTTCAAAATCACTCAAGTCCAAGTCATCAAACAAGCTCTGTGCATTTAGCTGATCGCTGACTGCGTCCAAACCATTAGCTTTTTGGTCAACAGGCTCAGTGATCAAATCTAGTTGTGGCTGCTCGAAGACTTCAAACTTAGGCTGGTCTAATTTTTGCACTAGGCTGTCCAATTTGTGCACTTCGCCTTGGAGAATGCTGGCCATGCGTATAATCAGAGGGTTGGAGTTCACATATTTGTCCTCTGTGTAGAAGGAATTGAATTTTTCGTCAACAGGACGACATTTTGTGTGGTTGTGTTGAATGGTGTGGAGTGATTGTGAGGTGCAGTTTTGGTTGAGACAAATTTGAAGCGCCTCGTCCAGACTCAAGTGGTAGACAGCTAATGGAGTGAAGCATTTGTAACATATTGGGCTGGGTTTAGAAAAATCTAAAATTTGACAAGTTGACATGATTAGATTTGATGAAGGAAGAACGAGGCAAGGACAGACAAGAAAGAGAGTCAAGGAGCTAATAGAATAGCTCTCAAGAGGAAAGATTTAGTTAAAGTTTAATGCGACTTTACCGATTGCTGAACTGGCCATGGTATCTATCTAATTCACTTTTTAAATAGATCTTTTTTTTCTGTTTAGTTATGTTGATGAAAATCAATTTATTTGCTTTTAGCTAAGAGAGATGGCGAAATAGTTTTATTTTTCCTATTAGAAATATTTTTGTGAATAATTATGTTTAAGTGGTTGGTGTCTTTTTTTTTGTCTGATATTTCCAAAAACCAATTCGTTCTTGGCAAATCAAATAAAGACAATTCTTAGTAGTTTTTTCATTCTCTATACGGACTTGGTTGTAAAGCAAAACCTGCATGTCTTTATTTAGTCAGCTTTCTCTACAAACAGTTTTGTCAATCAATTTAAGAGCACTAGGAATTAAGAAATTTGCAAGGATAACCCTTTATTAGAAACTTTGAACTTAGAGATGGTTTTTTTCAATATCAATTTCAAGGCTAATCAACAGGCTAGTGCCCTTGTCATAAAGACTGATTAACACTTCATTTATTTAAATTATATAAAAAAGTTGATTTTTTAAAAAAAAAATAAAATAAAAATCAGTTTTGACTATTTAGAAAAATTAAACATTTGAAAATTTAAATCAAATCTTTTAAATTTTTTAACAAAATCTATAAAAATTAAATTTATATTATTGTAAATAGAAAGCTTGAATGTAGTGAATTTCAACATTGATCTCTTGATTACAAAGCTATTTATCAATTTTGAGTAAAAAAATCCAAAAGTTTTTTCTCCATTATTAGATTTTGCCATTGGTTCCATTAAATTTTCGCTATTCCTTAAATTATATTTTAAATTTCTTGAGTCATTTTTGGATAATTTGCTTTTTAAATTTTCTGGCGAGTTATGATAGTAAAGTGTCTTAAAAGAAAATGATAACATTCTGTCTAGTATTCTATGCTGAAATGCATATAAGCCATATTTTTCTAGAAAGTTATTTACGTCATTAAAGTTATTAACATCAAATTTAAACTTAAACAATTTGAATATCGAAAAGAAGAACTATACATGAAACACAAGATATTCTTCTTGAAGCAGTTAAAAAAAAGCTCGGTGTGTCGGAATAAAATGACATTCCCACGTGGTAACTATAAAGAGGCATTGTGAATATTCATACATAGGAAATCTTGAAAACATGATCAATAAGTTCCTAAACGAAGTTGAAAAATGGCTTTTCAAATGGAAAATGAAAATTTCTATTGAAAAGTCATGTTACCGGACATACTATAGCATAAAATGCTGAGTGTGAGTGTGAGCCAAATTTTCAGCCTCAAATTCGATAGTTTTTACTTTCTTAATTTTTAATTAGTCAAAACCAGAATTTTTTGAGTAAAATAAGTATTCAAACAAATTATTTTATTCAAATTTTTTTTAGATAATTTGTTCTTAATAGATGATGATGTTTTAAATATAAGTTTTTGGTCAAAACACCAAAATGACATGCCTAGGCTTTCAAGAATTGCTATTTTATTATCAAATATTAACGCATCAAGTGCTTTCATTGAAAGGTTTTTCAGTAATTGTGGAATTATTTGCAAAAAACAAAGTGGAAATATGAGTGATGATATGATGATGTATTTTTTTCCTCTTTAAAAAATTTTAAACTAGACTAGGATTCGAACTTAGGTCTTTTTTTTTAATTTTTAATCAAATATTTTACAAGCTTGACTATGTAAACATTTGATTTTTAAGCACTTTTTAGTACTTAATAAATTATAAAAATTTTCTAAAAGAAAAAATTTTTTTTTTAAATCAAAATTTTGATTTAATCACTCATACTTATTTGTTAAGTGCATAGCACTCATACTCACACTCATACTCACACTCAAACTTAAAAAAAAGTGAGTGAATATGAGTGCATGTTACATGATCTTTGAAAAAAAAACAAAAGTTAAAATCAATCTTGACCTTAAAATTAATGGTAACAATTTAAATAATGAGGAAAAAGTCAAATTCTTAGGCATCACACCAGACTCAAAACTTACATTTAGTCCAATGGTGGATGAATTAAAAAAGCGCTGTAATTCAAGGCTCAATATAATAAAATATCTCTCAAATAGGTAATGGGGTCTAAAACCAAGAACATTAGGTAATCTTTACAAATCTTTGATAGGATCAATATTGGATTATTCTTTTCCTTGTTTAAATTCATTCTCAGAAACTAACTTCAAAAAAATACAAGTTATTCAAAATTGAGCACTTCGATCTATTTTGAAGCTGAAATATGATACTCCCTCCAATATAATGCACCAAGAGGCCTTCAATAAACTTAAACTACTAGCAGTTTCAAATCGACTCTTTGAGTTGAGTGAGAGATATGTCCGGGCAGGATTGAGTCATTCTGTTCCACTGGTCGTCAGACTGGTGGAAGAATATAGAGAAGATTTCAAATCAAGATATATCGAATATGCAACTCCATTTTGTAATTATTACCTAACAATTTCTTCTTTTTTTCCTGAACTATCAAAATTTAAACATGTCTAATCTCTAGCTATTTCAACTTATCTTATCGTTTTTAAGTTTCTTTTTATTACTTAGACTTATTTATCCTTTTTTTAATACTTTTATTTATTTTTTATTTTTAATTAATTTTTTTTATATTTTTATTCTGAAGGAGTATTAGCTCGGTACAGATAAACAAATAATTAAATAAAATTAAAAAAAGAAAAAATTTAAAGAATTATTTGGCAATAAATTGATTTTTTTAAATTAAATTGTATGTTAATTTAGAATTGAAAATTAAGTTTTTGCTATACTTAATTTTCAATTACTTTAAAAATGAACCAGTCTAAACATGTAAGTTGTTTTTCTTTACAATCATAACCACCAAATTAAAAATTATTTAGGTAGCGATTACATAATTTTAACATTTATAGTGGTGATATGATAAATGTTTTTTACGTAAATTTACCATACGTAAAATTAAAAAATTAAATAATTAATTGTTATAAAATTAAAATTTGATTAGCTGGAAAATACCCTACATATAGGATGTATTCTTATATTTAAGCCCAAATTTAGCTTTTACTCTATCAAAAAAATGTTCTTTACTCTTATAAATATAATAAGAAAATAAAAAATTGCAGAATTAATTTCGAAATTAAGATAATAAATAGAAATAAAAATTAATTATTAATCAATTTAACCTTATTGGTTTTAAATTTTTTCAATTTTAGTAAAATGAATAAAATGGAAATAAAGGTAAAGTGAAGCTGGGAGCAAATTGTTCAAATAAAACATTTATAACTTTTTCAAAATGAATATAGAGATAAAATTTTTTTTAGCAATAATTAACAAATTTTGATAAAATTTAAAATTTCTTTTTATTAATAAACTATTATTATTATTTAAGATATGATCAAGCAAATCTATTTTTTCTTTTTGATATTCTTTGTCGATAATGATTTGTAAAATTTAAAAGTTTCTAAATTTCCGAGATTTTTAAATAAAATGAGTGTCTAATTTTATTGAAAGCCTTTCAAAAAATTCAGAAAGTAAAAGTAATAGAAAATTGTTATTTTCACTTGAATTTTTCAAATAATTAGAGAAAATTTTCAAAAAACTTTTGGCTTTGCCATAGGACTTCCCTCTTCTTTCCATAGTGTCGAATTATAAATACAAATAAATATATTTTTGGTGTAAATTTAAAAAAGTTGTAATTCTTATATTTAATGAAATAAAAGAATTAATGTCATATTTATATGCTTTTTGACTTGTTAAAAAAAATTGAAAATTCTATGTTATTTTGATAATGCAATAAAGTCTTATTATGATGTAATAAGCTTTATTTTAAAAATTTAAATAAAAAAATTCAATAATAATTTTTTAATTTTTTCTTGATTATTCTTTTTTTGAACCTATAAGTAAATGATATCATCTTCTAGCAAATATATTTATCTATCAGAAAATATATGATAATATTATCTTTTGAAAAAAACATATCATAAAAATTTGATTTAAAAGGCATCATTTATAAATTTGGATTTCATGTAATAACTAACCCTGAAGCCGAATTTTTTCTATAAACTCTAAATAAAAATTGCTATAATAGAGTTTTCAAATTACCAGATTTATATTTTAAGGTCAAAAGTTATGTTACTTATTTATTCTAAGTGTTTCAACACAATGTATGGAATGTCATTATTTACAAGATTTTTGTTAAAAGCAAAAGTGAGGAAAGCGAGCTGAGCAGTCTTAGCTTTTTTAATATGTTATTCAGCATAAAAAAATTGACAAAATGAGGTATTTTTGGAAAATTTGGTCTTAGGGCGGTTATCGACCCCAGGGTCTGAAAGACAGAATCTGAGTTTTATAGAGTTTTTCGTTTTTTTTTCGCTCTAATGATAATCAAATTAAAAAACTAATAGCATTTTCGAATTCCTCGTCAAATTTTAACTTAGAATGTTCCTTATTTAAAAAAATATATATTATGATACTGATTTTGCAATTAAAATAGGCAAATGATTGGTAAAAATTGGTTTAAACTTTGACAGCTTATAAAATAAAGAAGAATCATGATATTATCATAAAAAAATATATTTTCTAAATCAGCACATTGAGTTCTATAAGAAAATGAAATAAAATAATTAGACTTTCTCTAAATCCTTTTTTCGGCCTAAATTGCCCAATATCCTTTATGATTTGCCGCACGATTCTAAATGGTTCATGACATATTTCTTTTTCAGGTCTTGTTCACAGAGAGAAAATCAAGTTTTCAAAAAGAGATTTTCTCAAAAATTCTTAATGCTAAGCTAATGTTACAAGATTCTTATAAGATCGGACACCCAACTTGAATATCTATCATTTCTGAAATTGTACGATCTTATGTAAGAAACTTTGAGAGAAATTGTCTCTGATCTTAACAATTTCTTACAAAAGTTTAAAATCCAATTCATCTCCTGTAATGAAAATACTTAAAAAAATTGCTTATAATCCGCTAGGATAGAAAAGGAGCAAATTATTATTATTTTATTAAACAGATTTGGTGAAAATTCGAAAGTTAACTTAAAAATTTGCCAAACTTACAATTAAATTATTTTGTAAATCAATTAACTTTTAAAATTTTATTTTTAAAAATAATTTCTATGAATTTTTAATAAAATTTATTTAGTAACCTTTAAAATTTAGACATTTTTTCAAACTATTTTTAAAAAATGACTGCAGCGAGTCAGTCAAGCACCTTAAATGACTTGAAGTGTCTTGATCATTAATTTTTTCACGCTTAAAAAAATAATGAGTCACGGTTCTGACTTTGACTAAGAAGAATTAGTAAGAAGTAAAATCTGATTTTTCTTTTTGACTTTTGACCAACTCTGCTAATAAACAAAATTCTTCAGCCAAAATTAAAATTTTAATTTAACATAATTTTAGAATCATTTTGTGTCAATAAATTATTGTAACTCTATGTGTCAATAGACACTCCGTAATATGTACTAATACTAGCATTATTTTGTTACAATAATTTTAATTTTAAGCATTTTAATAATTAACAATTTTCAGCTTTTTTTCATAAAATTCTTAAAACAAAATTTATTAATTACAAAAATATAAATGAGTAATGATAAAAAAAATTATTTTTCTAATTCGGCCAGCATTTGGCAAATTTGTTCTGGCAATTGATGATTTGGATTCATTTCAATGATAACTTCTTTTAAGACGTTCAGTTCTTTTGAAAGGGCATCCACGTTACTTGATAAATATTTATTTTCGTTTAGCAGACGATTCACTCTTTCTTCTCGTATTTTTTGTAATCGTTCCAACTTTTTGCGGCATTTTTTCACAGCAATATTGTTATTTTCTCTTCGAATATAGTATTCTCTGGTATTTTTTTCAACTGCCTTATTTCCAAAGCACACAACTTTTTTTTTCGAATCCCTTGCTATCATTTTCTTCATCTTTTTTTAGACAGTAACCAAACTGAAATAACTTTTAACTTATTTATATTCTAATAATTTCATAATATTTCAAAGAAATTTTAGGTTATGAAATTAAAATTTTTTGGATAGGCGAATTTCCATTTTAATAATACAATTTAGAAATTGCGCCACAAAAAAAATTTCATGTAAATTCTTTTTTATAAATTATCTAAAATTTCAAACAAGATTTTTTTTAACATTTGATCGAACCATAATTTGAAATTTACGATTTAATTAAATGATTTAAAAAATTAAAATCGAAAAAAATTCTTAGAATGATAAAAATTTTGATAAATATAATTTCATGAAAAAATAAAATGATAATCAAAAAGAATTGTAAATATTTTTTATTTAAATAAATGAGTAATTTAATAATTACTTGACTAAATTCTAAAATGAAATTTCTTATTTATGTCGACAAAATAAAAAATATAATTGTTTAAAATTTGAAATCATTTTAACTATTTTGAATTTAATATTTTTATCAACGATCGCTTATGCATTTATTTTAGTTTTTATTTATGTTTTTTAGGTTTTTTTAAATGAGAATTTAAAAAAAAACAATTTTTAAAATTTCTTTTAAATTTTTTTTGTTCACCGAAAATGGACAAGTATTCGCTTCAAAAAAAAAATTTTTAAATTTTAAATAAATTAAATTGAAGCAATAGGATGTTACAAAATTTATAAAAATAAACAAAATATGTCCGAATTCATTTTAAGCCATAATCATTTTTTATGAATTTTAGTTCAAAAGTTGCTTGAAAAAGAAACGCTAAAATTTTACTTTTTTTTATAATTAAAAAAGAATTATTTTCTCATTATTTTTTCACCTTTCTTCCATACTTTATTTTTTAATTGTCAAAGTTTTGAAAATTCTTTTTAAAAAAATGCTGAAAGTAATTTAAATTTTCATTTTTCCAGCAACAAAAATTCTAAGATACTTCAAAATAAAGTCCAAACTTTCAGTGATACTAATTCAATACGAAGTAAATTTACGTTAATTAAAAGAGAGTTCAGAATGAATTCCAGACTATTAAAGCTAAATTTGAATTCTTCAATAATTTAACACCAGAAAATGTAAGTCTAATAATAATCATTTAAAAGATGTAATTTGAATTTAATTTTGAGAGATTTTTATTTGATTATTAAAATTGTAATTGAAGAAGATGGAATCATAAAAGAATCATTTAAGCGTAAAAAATAACAAATTATTACAGAATATAGCAGAATATTAAAAAAAATTGAAAATTACTTTTTTTTACTGAAATTTACCATAAAAAAACGAAATTTACTTTTTTCACTATATTTACTTATAAATTATAAAAATTAAATTTTCATGTTCTTTTACCAAAATAAATGCATAATTGAAGATATTCGCTTCAAAAAGCAAATTTTTAAATTTTAAATAAATTAAATTGAAGCAGAATTAGAAAAAATTAACTTCAATTTTACATTCAAATTTATGCTAATAAATGTACACTCTAATTTAAATTTAAATTTCTCAATATTCATTTTTATTTTTTTAAATTATTAAATTGATTTAAAATTTTTAGTAGCGAATATTTTTTTACTTTATTGCTTATAATTAAAATAAATAAAAAATTTACAAAAATTCTCAAGATCCTTCTTGGCCAAAGGAAACAAAAATAATTTTACACAATTAGCACTTTTTTTTTTAATTTAACAATTTAACCAATATGTCTTTTTGTAAATAAATTTCGTTTCAGTAAACAATTCCCATGGTCAAGGAGCTCTCCAATTTAAAATTGAATTGATCAGTAATTGACAAAATCTTGTAACAAAACTTGTTTAAATCATGATTTCTTACGAAGGAAAACTCATCATACATTTGAGTTGCTGTGTTTGTTCTACTCAAAATCATGAACCATTCGGTCAAAAATGAATCGCGGCATGCTAAACAAATCAGAATTTGGAATTTTCCATCTTTACCATAATTAGTAGATGTCGAATTAATTGCTTTGATTGCAGCTATAAATTTTTCATGATAAAAATTTCTACTAGTCTTGGCACCCAGCGATTTTATATTGGGATAATTTAAAAGGGTCTCAATTTCGTAAGCAGCTTTTTCTTTAAAAAGTATGAGTAAAAAATTTTTAAAAAAATTAGAAAATTTACCCAGAAAGTCCCAAACATAAAGTTTTTTGAATAATTTGTAAGACTTGAATCCAAATGTGAAAATGTGCTCTAAACAAGTAACAAGTCCACTTTCACCACACATTAAGCTTGTTAAATGTCCTCTCTTCAAATTTTATCATTAAAAATTTTATCATTTATAATCTTAATTATACAGGTATTCCATGATGGTTGTCTCATTTTTTTATAGCTAGAAATTGTTTTTGTATCTAAAATACCTTTTTTTATCACTAAAATAAATTTCCTTTATAAAAATGCTACACAAATTTAAAAATAAATTTCTACAAATAGACAACTTTACTAACATAAGAATTATTTTCCAAATATTAATATAATTTTTTCACAAAATTCTAAAATAATTGATTTTTTAAATGAATGCGATAGTTTTATTAAATGAATGGACAATCAAGCAATTACTAGATAAAGATAAAGACCAAAATGAAAGAAAAAGGTGCCGAGTATTTTTGAGTTTATAAGTTATTTTAAATTATTTTAATTTTTTTTCGAAAAAAAAAAAGTTTTATACATTGATAGAGCTTTTTTATAAAGAAAAAAATCTTCAAGTATTTTTATCTTTATTTAATTAAATGATCCTCAAAAATTTTTGATCACTTAATTTTATTATTTCTGATATCTTAAATTAATTAAATGATCTCTAAAAAATAATTAAAATGATCTCCTAATTTAATAAAAATGATAGCAGAAATCAATGATTTGATCTCCAAATTTTATTTTTTTAAATTTTATTATATTAATATAAAAAAATAAAAGTAAGTAAGAAAAATAGAAAATTTCAAATATTAATATAAAAGTAAGAAAATTTTATTTATTTTTTTTGGGGCGACCTCTTCTTCTTTTAATGACTTCAGGTACCTTTTCAACTTCATTAATAGTATCCTTTTCAATCGTTTCAACTCTTTGTTTTTTGCTCGGACGACCCTTGTTGACTTTTTTTTTGCAATTGAGAATCTACTATTTCAATTTCATTTGAGCCATCTTCTTCATCTGTTGTTTCATTTAATATCAGTTGTCTTTTTTGTTGAGATATTTCTTCAAAATTTTTTTCAAATGCCTTTTTGGCTTCATAAATTATAAAAGGATCATAAATTATAGAGATTTATTTTGGAGATCATTTAAGTAATTCTAGAGATCGATTAAATACCACCCAATATTAAATATACTAATTTATATCGAAATGAATAGTTATTATATTAATAGTTATAATTTAATAGTTTAATAGTTAATTTTTAGTAGTTATAATGAATAGTATTTAATTAGCAAAGATATTCTTTTTTTATCAATTAAGTCTTTAAATATATTTTAAAATATTGACTTAATTTACAATCTAACGATTTATTTGATATTATTTAATTTCTTATTATTTTAAAAAAATAATCAAAAAATTTAAAAAAATTAAAAATGATAAATTTAAAACGAATTATAATAAATATACCATATTATAAATAAATATTCTAAAAATTTTCTGATACTACCATCATTTTGTTAATATTCGACTAAAAAAAATTAGTCGATTTAATAATCGACTAAAATAAATGACTCGATTTAATAATCAACTAGAATAAATTAATCGATTTAATAATCGACTAATATAAATTAGTCGATTTAATATTCGACTAAAAAAAGTTAATCGATTAAAAGTTAGTCGAATAATAAATCAATTATTGATAATCGATTGCCAACACTATCTTAAAGATTGGGACTATTACCACACAAAATTTGGCAAATCGAGTTAGATTAATTAGATGCGTTTTTTTGAAATTAAAAAATTGACACAACCACTATGAGACACTTACTAGAAAATAATATTAATTACTTCTGTTTCTGGCCTTTCAAAATATTTAACCAATGTGTTAATTGTGTCTCCAATCATTTCCTGTATGGCTGAAGAAGGAAGCTCTTTTGATAAATTTTTTTTTAACAAATTTTTGAATTAACAAACTAATTTACTTTTTTCATCAGATCTGATTACAGTTGGAGATCTAGATCTTGGATTAAACGGACTCAGAACCTTCAGATTTGTTAAGTCTTTGAAAATAAAAGATTAAATTGGTAAAATTTTCATCAAACATCAAGTACCATAAGTCTCATTGAAATCTAAAGGCTCAGCAATCAAAAGTCTTTCCAAACTGTCATCGTCAACACCTTTTCCAAGCCATCTGCCACAAGGAAATCTATCTATGTGACCAGTTATTTCGTTTCTAACAAACAAGCATTCTATCATCCATTTTGGTGTAATACCTGCATTATCATGGCCTATTACTAAACTTGTAAGTGGGCCCAAATTATTTTTACACTAAAAAAAAATATTATTTTAATTGAAAAATCTGAATGTACAGTGCTTTTACGAAAACAGGAGAATGGGTAAAATTACGCATTTTCCCGCAATTTTACGTAAGATTGCATAAAAAATTCTTACGGCCAAAAAAATTCTCAAAATCTCGCTGAAAAAATCAAATTTTTGTTTTTTTTTGTTTTTTTCAAATCAAAATATTTTTTAAATATACAGTATTTCTCAAAAATTTTAAATCTATGTAAATTATCAAAAACTCTTGGAACATTGTTAATAGACGAAGCGAGAAAATAGATAATTAATAAACTTTATCAATTAACCATATGTAAACAGTTTTCAAAAATATCGATTGATTCTAAATTTTTGAGACATATTGTATATTAAAAAAAAAAGAGGAATTACATTTTCTTAATGATATTTACTATATTTAAGGTAAAATTACGTAAATTAACGTAGAAAAAGAGTAAAAAAAAAATCAAAATTTGATTTTCAGCGAGATTTCGAGGTTTTTGACCATAAGCATTTTTATTGTCAATTACAATATTTTACGTTATCTAATGTAATTTAACGTAATCTTACGTAAGATTACGTTTACTTAACACTCTGAGAAGAAATTTGAATTTAATTTTGAGAGATTTTTATTTGGTTATTAAAATTGTTATTGAAAAAGATGGAATCAATAGGGAATCTCACGAAAAATTACGTAAAAAGACGTAATTTTACCAATTCTTCTGTTTTCATAAAAGCACTGTAGTTAACTTTATAATTTAAATAGTTCCTTTTAAGATATTAATAAATAAGACTATTATTATAGACTTTTATTTGAAACATATTTTTTTAATTTGTTTTAAAATTAGTTTTACAAAGGTATTGGCGATTAATCGAATTAATTTTTATTTATTTTTTATTTAAACTTTTTTGATATAAGCACTAGAAAGATTTTTTCAAGGGGATTTAAAAAAATCTTATTTTCTTTCGATTTTCTTAAATAAAAATGTATTTTTTAATTATCTCCAGGAAGTTAAAATGTAAAATGGCAAAATTTAATTAAAAATTTTGAAAATCTAAAAAATAAAAATAAATTTTTGTGAAAAATATTTCTAATAAAAATATATTTTACACTTTTCAATAAAAAATTTTTTTCGAATTTTTATTAATATTTAAGAAAAATAAATAAACTAAGATGTTTTTTATTGCTCAATTCTAAACTCTTATTTTATAGATATTTTAACTTTTAGAAAATCATCATAAAATAAGATAGCATTTTAAAGGATCTAGCAAAAAATTGGATCTTAAATGAGACATCAATGAAACAGATCTAAATTTTATTGCATCGAATGGTCTAAAATGGAGGAAATAGTACCGTATGGCTACTGAATAGACTAAAACTTGAAGTTCATAGGATGTTACAAAATTTTTTAAAATAAACAAAATATGTCCGAATTCATTTTAAGCCATAATCATTTTTTATGAATTTTAGTTCAAAAGTTGCTTGAAAAAGAAACGCTAAAATTTTACTTTTTTTTATAATTAAAAAAGAATTATTTTCTCATTATTTTTTCACCTTTCTTCCATACTTTATTTTTTAATTGTCAAAGTTTTGAAAATTCCTTTTAAATAAATGCTAAAAGTAATTTAAATTTTCATTTTTCCAGCAACAAAAATTCTAAAATACTTCAAAATTAAGTCCAAACTTTCAGTGATACTAATTCAATACGAAGTAAATTTACGTTAATTAAAAGAGGGTTCAGAATGAATCCCAGACTATTAAAGCTAAATTTGAATTCTTCAATAAATTAAAACCAGAAAATGTCAGTCTAATATTAATCATTTAAAAGAAGAATTTAATTTTGAGAGATTTTTATTTGGTTATTAAAATTGTTATTGAAAAAGATGGAATCAGTAAAGAATCATTTAAACGTAAAAAATGACAATTTATTACAGAATATAGCAGAATAGTTATTCAACATAGTAATTAAAAGTGAAATCCCCTCCAAATTCACCTGATTTAAACCTCATAGAGATGGTATGGCATGAAATGAAAAATTTAATCATAGAAAAAGGACCAAAAAATGAAGATGATGTTTTGAAATATATTTTTGATTTCCAAAACACTCTAACACCTTTGCAAGAAATATATTAACCATTTAAAAAAAAGTAAAATAATTCATGTTTTTTAAGGTAAAAAATTTCATTAACATTCTAATTAATATATTACAAAGGTAATTGAAATTGTAATTCAAAAAGATGGTGATTGGTCAGGATATTAATTTAATTAAAAAAAATTCAAAAAATAAAAATTTTTTATTACAAATCTTATTGTTTTTATTTTTTTTTCTTTTTTACAATTTTTTACCAAAATTTACCAGCAAAATTTTTGTTTTTTACAAATTTTTACGTAAAAAATGGTAAAGAATTAAATTTAAAAAAAAAAATCTTTTTGTTAGACAAAATAATATTTTTTAGCAAAATTTTATGAAAAACAGCAGAATTTGAAATTTTTTTGGCATTTTTGGAGTTAACAAAAATTAACGCAAAAAATGGTAAACTAACTAAATTTTACGTGAATTTGTGTAAATTATAGTTAATTTACCAATTTTTAAAATTCTAGTTTGTTGTAACTTATATTATTATTATTATTTTACGTAAAAAATAGTCAAATTACCATTTTTTACGCTAATTTACACAAATTTACGTAAATTTGCGTAATTTTATCATGGATCCTTATATCAAATCACCACTGTATATTAAAAATTTGCTAATTATGAGCCCTGTAAGTCTATTTTTGACTAAATATGCAAAAATGAATTAATATTCAATGAATCATTATTACCTCAGAATGTTTACAAGTATAAAAATTTTAATTGAAATTTTTTTATATAATTTTGAAAAGCTTAAAAATTCTCATATTTAAAAAAAAATTTACTTTTAAAAAGTTAACTTGTTAAGCAAAAATTACCGATATGATGATTTCAAAACTATTTTTTGGTATCAAAGTAACATCAGATTCGGCCAATGAACCAAACAGCTTCATATAAGGATTTGCTGAAGTTGTTGAAGAGTTAAATTTTTTACTCGGCACAATCATAACTAAATAATCAGTAGCTGAAAAAAATTCAAAAATAAATTTAAGTTTTTTAGTTCAAATTATTAGATACAAACGCATTGATTTAAAATGATTAGTGAAACAAAAGTAGTCAACAACATTCAACGATTGCAGATGGTAGATAAATTGTTCACGTTCCTCTTCCTGTCTGAGAAAAGCGTGTTTTTTGTACAGAGCTCTGAGCAGTTCAGCTTCGCTCAAAAGCTGCCTTAAATGGTCGGCCAAAAGTTTTTTTTCAAGTGATAATCGCACAAATGCTCTCGCTAGACCAATTTCTGTTTTTACCTCAGTCAATTTATCAATTCGGCTTTAATAAATAAATTTTAATAAAAGTTTTGAGCAATTTTTTTCTTATTTTACGCCAGGTCTGCCAAAAGATCATTTTTTAGCGGGGACAATGAAATGACTGGTTCACCATTTGAGCTCACCGCTCTTTTATGATTTCCCGTTGGTAAACTTGCCAAATTGCTGGTTGATTTTACGTAGGCGCGATTTAATGAAGTCATGTATGGAGTTATTCTTTGACTGATTGGATCTGGTGTCAACGCTGAAGTGACGCGTTTGCGTGGTAGAGTTGTAGACCCTTTAAATAAAAAATAAAATTTTAAAAAGGTATTTAAAAAAGATGAACTTAACAACAAAGTTTAAAATATTTATTAGGTGAAGTTATATTAAGCATTAATAAAACGGATGACTAAGATAGATAGCAAAAAGAAGCTAAAACATTTACTAATATTTACTCAGCCTTATATTCCACTTACCGTCGCGAATAACAGACTTTTTGCTTACGTGTTGTTCCGTGCTGGAACTGGATCTATTTTGGGAAGATTTGGCTTGAAAAAATTGCGTTCCAATGGAAGCTCTTTTTCTCATTAAGCACCATAGTAACGCTGCACAATTATTACCTGACTATTAATTTAATTAATTAATCGTACGTACTTGGTGGAACGCTTCTAGGGTCCAGATTTGATAGTGAATTTGGATGCAAATATTGGATCAATTTTCGATAGTTGCTCAAGTGATTCCACAAAGCTGATTTTCCCTTAAAAATTAAAATTATACCTTATTTAATTTAATAAATTAAAATTTTATAGTAGATTAAAAAAAAAATTATTTTCATTATTCAATCTCTTTTTAAATATTTATTTCATTATATTATCGTCCCATTTTTTAAGGACTTTTTTTTCTTTTTTTTTAGTCCGAGCCAAGGACTTTTTTTAAAATGATTTAGACTTAAATATTGGACCTTTAAACAAGTCTGTATCGTCCTTATGACGTTAATTTAAATAAAATTAAAGATTAACTTTTTTTAAATATTTTTTTTTATTCATTTCAAAAATTACACCAGTTTCGGCGATGAGCAAAAATTTAAATATAAAAATATAAAAATTAAAAAAATAAATTCCTTTTATAAAAAATATTTGATATAAAAAACAATATATAAAAAAAGTCAATAATTCTAATAATTTATTCTTTTTTCATTTAAAATGAATTTTTTGTTATACAACAATTAAACTGTCTAATTACTGACTCTTGAAAGTTTCTAGGTATATTTTAACTTTTATATTCTACTTTTCGATTCAATTTTTTTATTAAAAAGAGTTAAGATCACAAAAATTAAAATGAAAATCAATTAAATTTAAAATATTGACCATTTTATTATTAGATAGATTAAATTTTGGAACAAACGTTAAAGTTTTTCTCCAAGAAAATTTGTTTTTTTAATTCTTAAGATCAATTTTATCCCTCAAATAATATTTATATTTTTTTCTTTATTTCATTCTAATACTCTCGGTCCCATTTAGATATTTTGAATCTTGAGTTAAAATTCATATAAAAATTTGATAAATATTCTCAACAAAGTTAATTATTTTATTTTCACAGCTTTAAAAGAAACAAAATAAAAATAAAACATGCTTCAAATTATGAAAGAATTTTATAATTTCAATAAAGTTAATGCTTAAAAAATTGTTAAAATTTTTTTTTCATTTGTTGACGGATAACAAATTAAAAAGGATGATCACAAATATTTTCTAAAAAATGTGTTGTTTACTCAAAAACTTTGAATATTTTAGAATGTCAGTCTTTTTAAAGTTTTAGATAAGAATAGAAGTTGACCAAAAAAATAATAAAATTGTATTAAAATTACGTTTAAAAAGCTAAATTTAAAAAAAAAATTTTATATTTAAAAAAATATATCTTTTTACATTTTTTTCTAATTGACTTAAGCTTTAATTAAATTCACGATATTTTTTTTTTAAATAAATAAATTTTTTTTTAAATAAATAAAAATTTTTTTAAAAACTTCGCAGTTTAAATTTTTTTCTTAAATAAAATTCAAAATACTTGAAAAACATTCAGATAATATGGGATAATATTTCATTTAAAAAATTTCTGGAACTTCTATTGATAAAATATATGAAAGTAAGTTAAATTAAAAAAAATTCAAGATATATAAAGTTATAGTCAGGGAGGAATAAAAATAAAATAAAAATTTTAAAAAAATACCCCTTTATTATGGAGACCATGTCCCCAAATTCGCTCAATTAAATCACAAAGACTAGCAATGAGCATATTTTCTTCTATTCCACTAATACGAGCCTCGCCATGTCCCAATGTAGCTGCTTCGGGCATTTTTTCGACCAGCATCCTTTTGGTCTTTAGCTTTGACTCTTTGAGCAATGACTGAATAAATGGATTCAACTCTTGAATTTTGGATTCTGTCTGTTCTGTTGTTGGACTTTCGTTCTTGTCTTTTTGTCGACTTCTTCTTTTCTCTTTACTTTGTTTACTCTTGTATTTAAACTTTTAAAAATTGAACAATTTTTTCTCTATTGAGAATTACCGGCCTATCAAGACTGGGCTGTTGTTGAGAATTTTTAAATTGTTCTCGGTTTTTCATTAAGAGCTCTTTTTTTTTAACCATTTCACTACAATTTTTAAATATCGAAATTTTTTTTTTAAATTATTTAAAAAATAAAATACAACTAGAATTAAAATTTTACCTGTATATTTGGTTGATGAGGTTTTCATCGGCTTTCAAACAATTTTTATCAATATTTTCAAAAAGATATACATTTTCCGTTTTTTCCTTTATTTGTTCAGTGGCAGTTAAAGTAAATTTTGCCATAAAAGCCGATTCAATATGTTTTGTATCATTTTGGCGATCGGTTAGAACACAAGGTGCTTGGAATGGCTCTTTTTTGAACTGATTTAGAATTTCTTTTTCTAAAAAAAATTTAGATGATGAAAGATGTAGTTAAATGTTTTTTTTAATATTAAATAATTTTGTATTCAATTATAATTATTAATTCAAAAAATTCAATGATTAATTGAAAAAGTGAGTAAAACTAAATTTGATCAAAAAATAAAATATATATTCCAAAAAACTACACCTTATTAGGTGATCTGTAAAAAAATAAAAAATATCTCAAATGATGCCTCATTTTTTTTTAATTAATTTTGTTTTTACTGAATAATACTGAAAAACAACATTTCACTTTAATTTAAAGAAATATTTTTTCACTTTTTCCAAGTATATTGTGTAATTCATCATGTGAAAAAAATCATTATTGACCGAATCTAAGGTGAATAGGCCTTTGCCAAAGACCTAATTTTCTTAATTATTGTTAATACTTATTTTTCAAAGCAATTTATTAATGAGTTTATTTTAAAGCGTCATTTATTTTGATTAAACTTCATTTAAAAAAAATTGAATCGTCAATTAAAATAAAAACAATTTAATGTATTATTCGTACATTAAAAGCATTAGTTGTCACAAAATTTAGTTAAAAGTATTTTAATGCAAAAAAATCGCACCAAGTCAATTTAAAAAAAACATCAATTAATAAAAAAATTTTATCAGTTAAAAAAATTAAGAAATCAATTATATTAAAAATTTTCAAAATAAAAAAATTAATTAATTTTTACTTTTACTTTTTTTGACTGTTTTTTTTACCTTACACCTCTAATATTTCCTAAATTAATATGGCATGCTTCAGCTGGAAAGGAATCCAAAAATTCTTCACTATATGACTTTTCACTCTTTGAACAGAATGCAATTCCTGGAATGATTCTAGGACATTTTTAAACAGTAATTGATGAAAATTTATTTTGAAATTTAATTTTTTCAAGATACAATTAATCAAAATTTATGCTGGTTAATTTTTCTCTTTCGCAATTAATAAGTTCTATTTAATTAAAAAAATATCCTTTAATACTTTTTAGTTCTATGTAATATTAATAATTGTCACTTAATCTTTTAAAATGACAAATGATACTTTTAGATGACGATAAATACATTTATTTGACATTTTTTCAAATGACTTTAAATCAAAATAAATGACGCATTAATATGCGGCCTTTATAAATTAACTACTGCTACGAATTCTTATTTTTTAGCAAATATTACATTTTTATCTAAATTTTTCGTTATTTTGTCATGGTGATAATAAAATGGCATTCAAAATTAAATAAATAATGTAAATGTAGAAAAATAACAATTAAAAAATTAATAAGGATCTAATTAATTAGAATATTTTCTATTAAATTACATAAAATTTAATTTTTTTTTGTGGCAAAACCAAAAAATTTACTTTATTATTAGCAGTATTTGTCCAAATAACTTCGTTTTCTAATTCAATTAATGATCCTTGAAATTTTGACAAGAATTTGGCAAAAAAATTTTTCAAACTAGAAATCAAAGCAATGCTGTAAAAGTAAAATTTTTCATCGAAATTTAATTCAATATAGAAAAATTTAAATTTTCAAAACCAAATTGAAATGATTATATTAATTTTGCCTTTTTTAATATTTTTTGCTAAAATCAATAAAGAATTACGAAAATTAAATATAAAAAATATTTTTTTTGATGGCTGACAATCAGAAAAAAATCAAAAATCAGTATTTTTTATTTGCCTATGAGGCTCAATTTAAAAAAAAAAAGATTTAAACAGAATCTTTTTTATTATTGTCTAAGTAATTATTTTTCATGCTGAAAAAAGAGAATTATTGAGAAGGGGCGTATTCAGACATTATAAGAAGCAGAGGGGGACTCTAAAGGGAAAAATTTTTTTAAGAAAATTTCATTTTATTAGATGAAATTTACTTACAAAAAATCTTTTCAAAAATTATGACTATTTTTGATAAATAGAACTTTTTTCAGGCCCTTTAAATTTCAGGGCTTGATCACCCCTTAGCCCCTCTCTGGCTACACCGCTGTTAATGAGTGATAAAATGATTTTAAAAACTTAGATAGTAAAAATAATGATATAGACTACCAAATGCTGATAGAATTGGAAAAAAAAACTGAACACTTACCAAGATGCTTGATGTCAACAAGTCCCTTTGAGTGGTCAGATTTAATTTCATATAAATTGATGTCATGAGTTTTGAAGGACCTTATTTTCTCATCAAAAATGCGAATGTTGGCATCGGCAGGCTTTTGGGGGTCTATGAGAGACACAATTTTCAGATCAATGAACGACACAAACATTTGAGTGGACAGAAAGTGTGACAAAAATGGCAGACGCGGAGATGGCTGTTCGATCAGAAACATTTTTGAATCAAAGTTTCCCGCATGGTCCCGATTGATCCACCAATTTTCCAGATCATTATTCTCCATATTCGGAACAATCACAAATTTTTCATATGTGGCAAACATTTGCACAAACTTCTGCAAAAACAACTCGCGGACACACCGATTGAACTGCAGCCCAACCACCTCCTCTTGATCCATCCAAGTCTCTTGGTCTGTCTTGGTGGCAAAATCACTGGGCCCTGGGGACACATTTGAGGCAGATCTAGTGTAATTTTGAGGCAGGTTTTGATCACAAAACGCTCCGGTCTTGTGGGCCAACTCGGCGATCCGCACATACGCTTGGCTAGAATGCAATATGTCCAAGTTGGCGCTGGATGCTTGCTTCTTTAGCTTTTGTTTTTTGTCCACAAAATATACAATTATTTCATTAATGTCTCTTATGAGCTTGTTTTTTTCGGGAAATTCTGGCAGAGCCTCGGGGCACGAGACAGTGCCCGAGTCAATGTCCACAAAACACCGCTGTCCCTGCTTGAAAAACTCTTTGTCTATGTCCTTGTGGTGAAAGCCCATGATGTAAGGCACTGGCGCCTCGATGAAGTGCAAATTGGACGCCGGCACAATCGGCACATAGGGCTTCACCCAGCTGAATGGAAAAAACAGACTGGTCAAGCTCTCGGCGACCAGCATCAACAAATAGTAGTCTTTGGAGTAGAGCAAAATTTGGTGCTCGAGCAGGCCAGTTATGTACAAGTTGACAATGTTGGTGACGCCGAGCAGGCGAAAAAAGTCCATTAGATCAAAGTCCAGAATGGGAAGTTGGCTAATTGGCTCGGGCATGTACGCTGCTATGGGCCTACAGCCCACTTGGAACTTGACTGCTTGGCCATTTGCCGGCATCGGAATCTCGTAGATCAAATTGTACAAGTGGCACTCGAGATTTATGCCCAATAGGTCAGTTTTTTCGACCATGTCGAACAAAGTTTGGAGTATTTTGGAAAAAGATTTG
The DNA here is from genome assembly GCA_016802215.1 of Brachionus paranguensis. NCBI lineage: Eukaryota > Metazoa > Rotifera > Eurotatoria > Ploima > Brachionidae > Brachionus > Brachionus paranguensis. Next base: position 913,374 of record JAESIX010000008.1, on the reverse strand, counting down.
TTCAAGGGACTCTGTGATATGATGCAGATGCATTTGGAGGCGTACAGTCGATCTTTGAGTATGTTGTAGTGGCAAATTTTGGTCGGACTTGACACGCTTAGTTTGGTGGTGAGAGATCGGCGCGGGTTTTTGTAGTTGCCATTGGACGACTTCAAAACAGAGTCGTATGTTGACAGGTCCAAATTTTCTCTGATGCTCTGGCTCACTTTGTCCGACTCTATTAGGCTTGTTTGGTTTTCGATGTCCATGGTCGGGTTTTCGTTCTGGCAGTTGGTGCCAAAGAGGCTTTTTTGCACTACGGGCTGAGTCCATGACTGGCTTGACCGGTTGGTAATTTCCATTTGAGTTGACGAACATGATCGGTGATGATTTCTGATGCTAGATGGCGTGGTGTGTGATGACAGGCTTCGGTTTGCGCTCGAATGCTCGGCATCGTACATGGTCTGCAAGGATTGCATGGCGTTGCAGATCGATTGGTCTTCGATCAGCTCAAAAAAGGTCAGAGTGGCACCGTAGACTCTGGAGCCGTCCTCTCTGGTTATGATAAATGGGTGAAAGGTTGGCTTGGAGCAGTGCTTTTGGAAAATGAGGCCTTTCGGAAGACACAGCTACATCAAATAAATTAAAATAAATTTTTTTCAATTTTTATTTTTGTTTATTTATTTAAGATGATAAAAATATTTTTATAAAAAAAAAAAAATTTACCTGAGTCACAGCGTCTTCGTCGAACGGGTTCCATGGCAAATTTTCAGGAAAGTGGTACAAAATTTTGGATTTATAAGAGCGTTCAAGGGGAGATTTTGTGTTTGTTGGTTCATCTAGGAAAAATGTAAATTTTATGATGATTTTGCCACAAAATCCTACCAGATGATGTGCACTCGGCCTCCAGACCACTCTTCACGTCCAGCCCGCACAAAACAAAGTAATCTATCAGGTTTTTGACCTCCATATTAAGCATTTTGGGTGAAGTTCTGTCGGTCTTGTAATCAGCCGTTTTTGCTTTTAAATTTTTAATTCATATTTTGAAGGATCTTAAAAAAAATTCTAATTTTTAATTCAAGTCAGTATGCTAGCTTAGCAAATTATTGAGCATAAATTTTTTTTTTCTTCAAAAATTGAAAAGCAAACTTGGCGAAATCCTAATAAGAATTATTATCGATTTAAGAATCATAATAATTCTTTTTTATTTTTTTTTCAATTCTGCTCCTGTTTATCCCAGAATAAATTACGTTTATAAATTATTTTGATCTTTTGTTCTATCATTAGGAATTTTTCCGATAGATGAATTGCAAAACTAGCATGGAAATTTTTCTATTGTTTTTTCAAATAATCCGTAATTTCCGCTAGATATTTTTTTAAAATTAATCAATTTTTAATTGTTTTGATACTGGATAAAATGTACTTTTTTTTAATTTTTTAGTTGAAATTTTATTATTACTTAAGGCGCTGGAAAAGTTCGTGCAGCTGTTAATCTTAGTATTTATTATGGCGTGTTTATTAAATGCTAAAAAGAGAATTTTTTTCTGGTTATCAAAAAATAAACTTTTTTGGAGAACTAATTTAAACTTTAGTTCAACTAAGGTTAAAAAAAATTTGAATTTTTTCTACCCTGTTTTTTATTTTAATAAAAAAGAATATCAGAATTTTTTTAGGCATACCACACTATTTCGTTCAATTTTTGGATAAAATTGTATTGGGTCAAGCAAAAATAAGCGTCAAGGACAGAATAGAATGAAGGGACTTGTGGACATCTTATGCTTCTAAGAAGGTTTCTGTTGACAACAAATTTTCTCTTAATTCAGACATTTGGTGATATCCAAGCACTAGATCCAAAAAAACAAAAAAAAAATTTTGCCCCAAAATATTCAAAAAAATATTAAAAATAAAAATTAATATTCTTTCAGAATTAGAATGATTTATTGACATTCAAAAAGAGATTTTTGATGTAAAATTTTTCAAAAGTTTGGGGTACACTCTTAATGAGGCTGAAAATGTTTGACACCTCTTATCCAATTTTATTTTTTTGCTCAAGTTTTTAACTAAAAAGGAAAAAATAGGGTTTATGAAAATTTCTTAAAAAAAGAAAAGAGGAAGGACTAAATTAAAAAGCAAAACGAAATCAGTCCTGATCAACCTCAAAAAAAAATTTTCCTCTTAATTTTGAGTTTCATTTTTATATACCGTAATCCCTTGAAAAATAATGCGACATTTATTTATTTATTTTTTTAATCTGTAGTGAGCTAATGCTCCTTCAGAATAAAAATATATTTAAAAAAAATTAAAATAAAGTTAAATAAGATAAAATAAAATAAAAAATAAATAAAAATAACAAAATGAATAAATAAGTCTAAGTAATAAAAAGAAAATTAAATTAAATACATTTAAAGGCATTAATACTCGAGTTAAATTAGTTCCAGCAACTAGTCTTGGATGCCTGGTTATAAATGCCGCTTTAATATTAAAGAACCCAAAAATAAAGGCCGGTATTAATGTCAAAAATTTTCTCTAATTTTTAACAATATTTTTTACTAGATTTGTAATAAAAATATAAAAGTCTAGCTATAAGCGCGACATCAATATTAATACTTAAGATTTTAGAAAATTTTTAGATTTAAAAGATTTTAATAAAATTTAAATAAAAAAATTCGATTTTGGTAATAAAAATGCAAATAGTTAAATAAAAAAGTTGGTTAAAGTTAATTAATTTTATTAAAAGTAAAATTTATTAATTATTAAACTCAATTGTTTATTTATTCAGCTCTTCTATTCTAATTTTCCTATTATTTTCCTTAGCTTCTTCTCTTTTATATTTAAATCCGTCTCTTTTCCTATCACATTTCATTATTTTGATTCTTAATCCAACTGCTGAATACTTTTCTCTCTTATATTCTCTCGATTCTTTAGAGAATTATACTCATGTATCATTTTAGCTTTAAATTCGAGAGAATATCGCTTTCTCTTTAATTTGTTTTGAAATTCCATTAATTTAATTAATTTTTCGAATTTTTTTTTAATTGAATAATATTAAAAAATATTTATTTTTTTTTCTAAGAAAAATTAACATTTAATGCTGCGCTTATACCAAAATTTTTTTTTCAGAATTAAATTTTAATGCTGCATTTATAATTGAGTTTCCTTCTAAACTTATGAATAGATACTTAGGAACTATATTTAGACAATAAAATATTAAAAAATACTGTTTTGCTGCAACATTTATTCTTGGTAATTTTTTTAATTCTTTTAAATAAAATATTAAAAAAAATTGACTTACGTTCTTAATGGAAACTATTGAGCGAAAAAATAAACGAAAATAAAAATCAATTCTGAATGGATTTTTGTTTTTTTTTTAATCTGAATGAGCTTTATCTCGTCACAGAAAAACAAATATATAATAAAACTAGACAAAACAGGTGAAATATTATGTAATTAAAATAAAGAATTACACACCTTACTCACCAGACATAGCTCCTTCAGATTTTTGTTTATTTGACTGCGTATATTTACCTTGATGATCATACAAACATCAAAAAATAAAAAAAAAGTCAAATTACCAAGATACTACAAGCTTATACCAAAGAACAGAATTAATTTGTATAAAACAAAAAAATTGATACTTTTGAACATATAATTGAATAATAATAAAAAACAAAATTAATTTTTCTTTTTCCCCTTTGGAAGAATACAGCAACTTTTGTAGCACTTAAATCATAAAAAGTTAATTGCCTTACTGAAAAAATTTAAAAAACAAAAATAGATAAAAATCAACAATTTTTTTCAGACATTAGCAAAAATTTGAGTTAGAGAAAAATTACTTTTCAAAGCTTTTAATCCTAAAATTAGTAGATAAAAAAGCAGCTTAATTTTCATTATAAATAGATTGTTTTAATACGGTTTAGTTACAAAAACAAAAGCTATATAGTTACCTTATAATTAAGCAAATTATTCTTTTAAATAAAAAATTTATGCTCACAAATTTAATTTATTATAAAAATTCTAAAAAAAAGGGCCTAAATTAAATTTTTCTTTTGAAAGAATTAGTTTTGACTGTGCGCCAAGATAAAAAGCTTTATCATTAAATTTAAAGTGTTGTTTTTTTAATTGTTAATATTTGAAAGTTAGAAGTTTTCAATTTCATGAAATTTTCAAATTTTGAAAAGAGAGTTTTTTATCTACTAAAAACTAAAAGATGAAAAAAGATAATATTTTTAGAAATTTGTGTTTTATACATCACTAAAAAAGCGCTCATTAAGCTTACACTTGATAAAATCATAAATTTGATCTACCTGAAACATAGCTATTTTAAACAACTTGTTGTTTTTTAATTTGAAATTTAATTTTGAATTTCAGTTAATTAGCCTAATAAAAAAGGAAATTTTTGCAATTAAAAAATTTTTCTTTGATAAAATGCTCTAATCTAGCTTTATTGTATGAAATTTAAATAATTAAATAAATTTAATAAAAAAAAGCAAAAAAAATAAATTTTTGATGATTCTTTTTTAAATTTTTATCTAAAAAAATTTTGAAATTTTAAGTGTATCAATATGAAATAAAAATAGGCAATTTCTTCTTACATCATATTTTTTAAAATCAGCATAAAATATTTTTATAATCAAATACATATTTTTTTGATTAAAGTAAAATTAACTGCTACTGAACTCTTAATTAATTAAGATACTTAAAAAAGCTTTAATAAAAATCAATACTAAATTATTTTAAATCAGTCTAAATCATTTAAAAATCAAAATTATCTTCATGATAGACTCGGTTTGCAGATTTATTTATTAAAATTATTTTTAAAATTTTAATTATTTAACTGGGAATTTTTCTCAGTTGTTTTTAAATATAAGAATTTGTTCACCAATTTCCATAGCAACTTTTTTGTACTTACATTAAAAAAATTTATTAACTTTTCCGAAATAAATCAATTATTATTTTCTTTATAGTTGCAAAAATGACAAGTCCGCTTTCTTCAATATCAAAAAATAGAAAGACCCCTCTTTTTTTTCCAGAAATGTCCACACCGAGTCCGTTGCCTAGAGAATCGGAGAAAACACCACGTCTTGGAATAAACAGCGGATATTCTCTCATACCTTCAGTTCCAAATCAGTCTTCTAGTTCAAATTTTAATTCTCTGCCCAGCATCAAATCCAACTCAAGCGAGTATTTTTCTTCTCATAATTTTTAATTTAAATAAAAATAAATTTTAAAGTGCAAAGAATAATTTTATTCCATTTAAATCTTACAGTAATTTTTAATTAATATTTTATTTATTAAATAACTAAATTCCTTTAAGTTGATGATTCAGATTTAATTGATGAATTTACCACTCAGATGGCTGTTAATAATTTGAAAAAAAAAATTCCAAGCTCAAACACTTCCAATGCTCCCAACGATCTAGAGTTGATGCAGTTAATGATGTCAAAAATTAAACAAACAGAGAACAAATGTGCCATTTTAGAGAGAGAAATGACAAGAAAAGTAAGAAAAATTTTATAAAAAAAAATCAAAAAAAAAATTTTTTTTTGAAGGATAAAAAAATCGAAATCCTCGAAGAAAAATTGGATTTATATAAAAAAAAACAGACTGAGTCCAGAGATGAAGTTATAGAGGATCTTGAACAAAAAAATTGTAAACTCATGAATCAAATATCAGAAATGGAGGTTTAGTATTTTTCTCTCTAATACTTTTATCTTAAATAATTTTTCTGTGTCAGGTTTTTTTAGCGGATTATGGCTTGCACTGGGTGGGAAGCACGACTTCAGAGTCTAATCCGAGTCCAGAGTCTAAAAATGAGCAAACTAAATCAAGTGGAGATTCAGATGAGTTTAAAGTTGATTTTGATTTAATGGTAAAAAATGTGGCAGAATTAAACTCGTTGATGGATTCCAGTGATACTAAAATTGTTGAATTCAATGAAAACAAAGTAAAATTCGAGAATTCGGAGTCAATCAAATTGACTTTGTATTCGAACGGAATCGCACTTTATAATGGACCATTTCGACCTTTCAGCCAGTCGATAACTAAAAAATTTTGTATTGATATTATGGACGGATATTTTCCATCGGAATTACAAGAAAAATATCCCGATGGAGTTAGATTTGATTTAAATGACAAAAGAGAAATATTTTACAAACAAGATAAAAATTCTGTATTCAGCTCCAAAGGCTATCGTCTGGGAAGTGCCAGGACTTTGAATATTATCAATGAAAACCAACATTTAAATTTAGATATCTCTGAAAAAAACTCTGAAAAAAAATTTGAAACACAGCTGTCAGGTAAAATTTAATTATCAAAAATTTTTGCCTTATGAAAAATTTGAAATTTAATTTAAAAATTTTTTTTTCTAGAAAATCCGATGACTATAGATCAATTTTTAAATAAACTTCCGGGAAATGTTATCAAAAATGGAAAAATTTATGATGTAAGAAACGACGTTTCATCCATAATTAAAGTAATTGTTTAGATTTTTGGTAAAGATGAATCACATTAGCTTATTTTTAGAAATTTTTACTAGGATACTTTTATTCCAAGATACATTCTAATGTATTTTCTTAGGAAATTAAAAATTTTTATTTCAAAAAAATTTTTTTTTACCCTTAATAACAAATTTAATTAATCCCCCCCCCAAAAAAAAATACAAAAAATTTGTTTAATATACTTATTTTGTCATCGAGGATCTATGATGCATCCGTAGATTTATAAATTTGTATCTGAGAATACATGTCATATGTATCCTAGTAAACAATTCTAAAAATAGGTAAATAGGATTCATCTATGTCTTTTTTTATTAATTCATAATGATTTTTTCAAGGGAATCGATTCAAATACCAAAGATTTTAAATCGAATTTACCAGAAATTGAGTAAAGTTTTTATTATTAAAAGATGATTTTTTTATTTTCCATTCAGAAAAGATGAAAAAATTGATAATTCACAAACTATGAATTCAGAAAGGGTTGCTACTTTAAAAATAAAATCGCTCTCGAACAGTGATAAGCCGGTCGTAATCAAAATGGAATATACAGATACAATAAAAAACTTGAAATCTAGAATAAAATCGATCAAGTACACACTTTTTTAATTAAATAAAATAAAATTTTAATTTTTTATTTTTAAGAAAATTTAAAATGGTAAAAGATTTTGATATTGCATCATTTTATCCGCGAAAAATTTTTGATAATTTACAACTGACATTGGAAGAATGTGATCTTGTCCCAAATTCCAATGTTTTAATTATTCCAAAAAAATAAAAAAACATCAAAACTTTATATTCTGTCGCCTATTTTTTGTTAAATAAATTTTAATACATAACAAAAAAATCTCTTTTTTATGTAAAAAAACTAGAATCACATTAAGCTTGCATTTGGATAAAGATGCAAAATACCTCCAAAAAATTCATAACTTTTGAGATACATTCACAAGCTGACGTCATTTAAAAAAAATGAAAATATCTTTAAAACATTGTAAACACATATTAAATAGAATATAAGCTATTAAAAAGGTGGCTAATTAATATTCGAGTTTTATTTTAAACACTTTTTACGAGTTTTTTGAAAAATGACCAATTTAAAATTAATAAATAATTTAATTTTTTTTAAATTTAGTTCTGCTTTTAAAATTTCTTATTTAAAACCGCATTGCATAATATCTATAATTTAATAAATATTTTTTGACAACTTTTGAAAAAATTTACAATTTAAAACTTTAAAGTAATCAATATTAGACGTCCCAAGCAAAAAGCCCTACATGAACTTGTTATTCAACAGCATCAAATGGACTCCCCGACAGTGAAATTTTTCAAATGCTTTGTGGTAAAGTTTCATAAAGAACAGTTTCTCGTTCGATAGAAGATTATAAAGATAATGGAAAAACAGCTCCAAAAAAATCAACCGGAAGACCTCGGTCAGCAGTGTGTTGAAAATTTAAAAAACCATTATTATTTTCGAAAAAAAGACAAAATTGCCGTATGTCCGACTATATTACCAATCTGTCTATATCTGACTGCATTTCCATCGAATCTTCTTTACGCATCACTGATCTCATTAGCTTGCTATCGTCCGCGTAGAGCTTACAAAATGAGCTGCAAACTTCCGGCATGTCATTAATGAAAATGATGAAAAGGACAGGACCAAGTACTGATCTTTGAGGAACGCAGCTTGTGACCGGTACCCATTCCGAAACCACTTCACCGATCACAACTTGCTGCTTGCGATTGCTAAGGAAAGATTGGATCCACTTAATAATTAAGTCTGGAAAAACCAAATTCAGCTAGTTTAATGAGTAGCAGTTTATGTAACACTTTATTAAATGCTTTCTCAAAATCCGAATAGATGAAATCTACCGGCTGCCTATGACATATGTAATTTGTCAAGAAGTCCATCATTTCCAGAAGATTGGTGAGTCAGAACGCACACTTTGTGAGTCATGAAACCGTAATGCTTATCCGTGATTCGAATGTTCTTCTCGATGTATTTCACAATGAAGTCCTTGGTGAGCGACTCCATGACTTTGCATGTAACAGAGGTCAGAGAGACCGGGCGATAGTTGCTTACCATGGTTCTGCTATGCATCTTTTGAACCACCAATAAACTGATTCTGCAGAATTCTGCAAAATCCAGGAAATTGTAATATTCTCTGTAATACCACTTTAATTTGAGTATGATTTATAGTATAATAAAATATGCCAAATTAACAATTTTCTGAATTTAGCCAATTTATTGAAGAATTAAAGCTCTGGCATTTTAATTATTTTGTTTTAGTTTTTTTGTACCAAAATTGATAATACCGATTTATGATGTAACAACCCCCGCATCCCCGATCCTGTCTCTCTTTCTCTCTCTTTTTATGTATATGTTGTACTTTAGTTTTAATTAAAGAGTTTTAAATAAGGCTTTAGAACTAGAATCTCCTTTTTAATTTATTTAATAGTACCACGCTATTAAATTGGTGATAGCGGTGAAAAAAACCACATTTTCCCGAAAGAAGAAGAGAAGATGTTAAACCCGAGGTGCTCATGTTCCTAGGGACAATAGTTTTCGATTTCGGGTCTCTGTTCTTACTTGTTTCTCGTAATTAGCCAAATGATATCCTATTATTTTGGTTCTATCGGATTGTTTATGGTTGCTTTTAGATTTCAAAAAAATCCGCGAGGCGGGAATGAAGATGTTAATGGCAGAGAAATTAGCCAGGTCTTCAACAATAAATCTAAATACATAAACGGCATAGTGCTTATAAAAATTGGTTTGAGGTTAACAAAAATGGAAATATAATTTCAGTGTCAAGATGGGTGCTTAAAAGGAGTATAGAAGACGTTAACATAATCTACGATGAGTGAGAGGAAGAAAGGAAGGAAATGGACTTTCTGCATGATTTTGGGATGACTAATGAAATGATTGAGAGTCAAGTAGTGCAGGCAGAAATGATTCCGCTAATAAATTTCTCGGAAGTTCACCCACCTCAAGGCATGCCTTTATTACAAAGATTCTTACCTGAAAACGACCAGATAAATGAAATATTTTTTTTTGTTATATTGTTTTTTTGTAATTTATCTCTCAGACATCGGGAGATATCTTCTACGAGTCGGAGAGAAATTTAGCGCCCCCTGTACCCAAAGCCATGTCTCTCTTTCTCTCTTTATATTTATATGTTGTATTTTTGTTTTAATCAATCTTTTTTAATTTATTTAATAGTGCCACGCTATTAAAATGACAAGGGCATTAGTCTGTTGATTATCGAAAATTGAGTTTAATTAAATATATTTAATATGACAATTCGCATTTACCCCAGATTAATTAAAAAATATCAAAATTTTTAAAATAAATTTTTTTCTTTAAATTGTTCCAAATTTATTTGAACAAGACCAGCATCTTCATTACTTTTAGGTGCTGAGTTAAATATTCTTAAAAAATTATATTTTAAAGATATTTTATTATAAATATTTCAATTAAATCGATCATTTTTTAATTTTATTTAAAAAAAATTTAATTTCAATAAATCATTTCTAATAAACTTAAATCGGTTAACATGCTGAAAAGATAAACTATGATATATTCAAGCTGAGAGCTGTTTTCAAACAATAATTTTTTAATGCATTTATATTCGTTTATAAGCAAATAATATAAAAAGTGTAATATACAAAAATTTTCTATTAAAGTGCGGCCAAAACGCATAAATGTCTTAGAGAGAACTGTTTTGCATTCAAGTCATTCTTTTTGAATTCGCCAAGTTTAAAGCCTTCGGGACCCCATGGTGTTTTCGCACTTCCCAGTTGGTCTTCATAAGAAAAACGCTTCAAAACAAAGAAAATCGACAAGAATCGTTATTTTTAAACAATGTTTAAGTTGGTAAAAAAATATCAACTAAGCAAAGTGAAAATTAATTTAATTACTTATGTTTTAAAAAGCTTGTCTACAAACCGTCAAGACACTTCACTTACAACAGAATAACAACTCGCTACTGGAAATTAAATTTTTGACAAATTAACTTAAATTATTGTTGTCACTGCATAGAGAAAATCAACGATAAGATCTTGATTAATTTCGGAATCATGAAATGTATTTTTTTTCGAAAAAATTTCCTCTGCAAATACACAAAAACATTTTTTGACTTTTCAGAGTTAGATTTAAATTTTAATAAAGAAAATTAAAAAGCCCACATTTTTTTACAGAAGAGAGTTGGTGTTGAATTTTATTGTTTTATTGACAAGTTTAAAATGCTTTTAAAAATAAATTAAAACAACTAAAAAATAATTCCGTGTTTATAATTGTTTTTAAACTTTTTAAAGATAGCAATTAATAGCATGAGACACAATTCAGTTAAATTATGGACTTGAATTCAAGATTAATTATAGAATAGCTAGATACTATTTTGGGCTTAAATAAACGTTTCCGTTTTGATTAATTTCCGGATTCGATCGATTGCTTAAGATGTGGGACTATTAAACTCTTTTTGGCTTAAGCGCTACAATATTTCAAGAATCACTTAGAAATTAATTTTGTTCAATTAAAAATCAGATATGAAATTATCGTTTATTGATTCAAATTTTTAATTATTATTATTTATAAATTTTACTCTTCTTATTTAGATTTTTTTCTTCCAAAAAAATGATAAATACAAAAATAAAAGCAAAAATTGTTTAGCACAATTGTCTAATTATAATCTAATATAAAAAAGCCAAATTTATTTTTAATAAAATTTAAGTTTTTGTAGAGAAGTGTAAAAAAATTAAATTTTCGGATAATTAAAAAAGATTATTTATTTAGATTGTAATGTCTGTCTCATTTTAGATTTAAATTTTCGCTTTAATTTTTTTTGAATAGACTTACTTTTCTTTTTTACATAATATCAATAAAATAAAAACAATTTTTAATATTTCTTTAAAGTTAATTTTATCTTGTGCAATTAATCTGCACGAGTCTTTTTTATATTTTTATTTGTTAATAATTTATAAATGTCATCGCTCACATAAAATTGATTAGACATAAAATTATTTTATATATTTACAACTTTTATTAAAATATTGTGAAAATCACTATTGATTATTACAGTTTACAATTTTTCTATTTTTTTTAATATGCCTGTTATTTATTTTCCTATCTTTATGCCAACCATTTGATTCGCATTGTATACTTGTGTAATCTTTTAAATCATATCAGAAATAGAATTATAAATTAAGAGAATTCTACAAATGATTAAAAAATTTATTTCATTCTAAAATATTATTGAGACATGTTGGCTCATGATTAAAAAAAATATTAATCTAAAAATTAAATCGCTAGGATCAAGATGAGTTAAATTTTTACATTATTTGATTTTTATTCTATTTAACATTTTCCAAAAAGTAAAAAAAAAAATAGTTTTATTTTTTAAAAATTAAATAGGATAAAATTCATAATATCTTTTTTAATAAAATTTAATTATTTGATAGTTTTTCCGGTTGTCTTTTTGAAAAATTTTAATATCTTGAATTCACTTTTTATTTTGTTGTCGAGATTTTGAGAATAATAAAAATTTAAAAAAAAATGTGGTCTAAAATTTTAATTAAGTTTATTTATAATTTACAAAGGCTAGATTTTGATCTTTATCGTTGATTCGAATTTTAAACATATGACAATTTTATTTTTTATTTATTAATTAAAATCCCTTTAAGACAAAAAAAAAAGATTAAAAATGGATTTACACATTTTTTTTATTCCATAGCACATCATGAAAAATCATGAAAAAAATTTTCCTTTGGCGTTGAATGGTTCACTTCAAATTTTAATTCTAAATGCACTTGCTTTGAATTTATGGCTGTTTGGAATGGAACCTCTGAACCAGTTCAGAATTTTAAAAATTTATAAAAAAAATTTTATCATTTAGAATTTTATCATTTTTGCGAATTTGTCCAAAAAACTTTTAAGATTATCTAGATTGATCTAAATAATTGCGGTCAAAGTTGGATTTTTAATTATTTCACAGTAAATATTTAAAAAAAGATTCTTTTAGATGAGATCTGAGTTTTAGAAGAGGTTTTCTTTTGAGTGGCTCCAAAATAGAATAAAAAATGTCAAAATGAATAGAACTTTCAAATCAGCCTCGAAAATTTGACTAGTATTATTTTAAGTTTGCTTTAATTAACAAATAAAAGAACAAATCAATTTCTTTTTATATTTTCTATTGTAAACCTACATTTTGAAGAGATTCTCTAGACTGGCAAATTTTGGTCAAAGCGATTCACACAAATAGTTTTAAAAGTTAATTGTTTTAAATCGAATCAGGGTTAAGATAGATAGAGTTTTTGTTAGAGAAAACTAAAGACTACCCTAGATATATTGTGGCGTCTAGTTGTGTCTTATTTTTGCTAGGTGTCCAACAACCAAACAATTTCGGCCAATTTCAATTTAACAATAGAATTATTTTTCTTCAAATGACACTTGAAATCCATTGATTGCATTAAGATAAGAATGTTCTACTTCAACTATTTATATTTTGTCTTTTGTTTGATTTAGATTATTTAACGCTAGTTGAAATTAATTTTTTGCGACAATTAGAAAAGCTTAAAATCTGAGAGCGTGAATGCTTAATTTCAAACAAAATTCATCAATAGTTTTGTTTTCTCCAATCAAAAAATATGCTTAATCAAGAGTCGTCCAAATTTTAAAATAAAAAAAAACACTTGCCTTACAGCCCTAAGTTGTCTTTTCATTTTTGTTATCATGTTAACACATCTTTGGTCAAGACGATAGACGCATCTGTCCAGAGGCCTAAATCTGATACTAGAATTTCAATTTTCTCAACTCAGAGCACCAGATAGACTAGCTCTCGAATTTTGGTGCCTGAGCCAAGTTGGTCTAATTTTTTATGATTTTATCTTTTTTTGTTGTTGACATAAACTATGTTTTCTGTTTTGTTTTTTTATTTCTAATTTGCCATGTTAATTAATTTTTCAAATTAAGTCACTTCAAATTAAGTTTAAAAATTTTGGAAATTTTTTCTTTTCTCTGCGCGTTTAATTAGAAGTTTGAAGCGTTGTTTGTTATCTAATTCTGTTTATAAATTAAAATTTTAATTAGAACAAAATTTAATCACGGATGTGATGCAAAACTCTATTTGGTCTAATGTTTTTTAGATACTCGAAATTTTTCGAGCTAATTTAACTCTTTTAGATAGGAAATTTAAAAAAGCTCTCAAACGAGTTTAATTCTAAATTTTTGTTTGATTGATTAATTTAAAAATCAAACTAAATGCTTAGACGGTTCATCAAGCAGATAGCTTTGTGTTCATTCAGATTTTTTACATTTCAATTGAAAAATTTCACTTTTGACTCTTTGGGTTTTTTTTTCAATTTCAATTAATCCACTGCCACTAGTTGGATGGCACAAGATTATTTTATTTCACTTTCCAGTGAGTCAAAGAAAATGCACCTTTTCTCTGGTTCGTTCATTTGCCGTATTTCATTAAAGAGAAGAAACTTGTTTGTATTTGAGTTTAAAATTTTTCTTTATTTGTTTTTCTCACAAATAAGTGTTTTGCTAAAAATTTTTCTTTAAAAACATGTATTTTCTTGTTTCTAGTAGAAGAGAAAAGCTGAAAACATTATAAACAAGATTAGAAGAAAAGTTACTGATTTTTTAAATAAAATTTTCAATTTTTTTTATAAATTTTATTCATTTTTTTAAACAGCATTGAAACGCAAACATGAGGATTTGAACGAATGCTATTGCCATTTGCACAAACTTTGGATTTTCCCAAAATTAAAAAAAAAATAGAAGAGAAAAAATTGTTTTAAAATTGCAAAATTGGTGGATTAATTTGTTTTATTTGAGTCACAATTTTCAAATGTAAGAAACTCTTGAATGACCGAATTTTTTTTTGAATTAAGAGATACGGTTTTTATAATAAAATTTTATATAAAGTTTTCATAATTTAATTTCTCCATTTAACGATCACATCTTTTAAATATCATGAGATTACTTTGTTTTCAAGATTAAAGTTAGTTATAAACATGGTATGGCATAGAAAAAAATGAATTGAGCTGTTTTTATGTTCAGATAGAAATAAATTATCAGAATTAAAAATTAAATTTGTTTATTTAATTAAGTTTTTTGTTACAAGCTTGAGTATTGCCCGAATATAATTCTAACAAAAAGCGGTCATCAAAAAATTTAATTAAATTTTTCTTCCAAAAAAGATTAATTGAAAAACGAAATAATTTTGTTCAAAGTTCATTATGCTCATTTTCATTTTTAATTATGAATTTATTTATTTTAAATTACTCCAATAATTTTTTTTGTTTGAAAAAATTATTTTGGAGTAAAATTACTGGGCAACTAAGAGCCTTCTTTTCGGTTCTCATGTTTTAAAAATTTTATAATCAATACAAATAGAATGAGAATTAGAAAAAAATATATTCTATGTTTTTTTTTATTATTTTATTTATAAGTCAAAAAAATATTTTATTTTTTATTAATAAACAACAAAAAAAGGAGTCCAAAATTCATAAAAAAACTCATAGAAAATTAAATTATTCAATTGACATTTCGCTAATTTTCTTTCATCTCAAATGAAAGAAATGATCTTAATCTGTTATCAAATGCATATCTTTTTCTATTATTTATTTTTTTATTAACAATACAATTTAGGGGGGATCCACAGGTTCGTCCGAATGGCTTACGCCTTCGTTTAAAACCCAGCTGCTACGTAAAATTGAATATAAAATTTTATATATTAAAAAAAAAATTTAGTTCATGTACAATTTGTCTTCTTCTTTTTCAATTTGTCTATTTTAATTTTCTTTTATATTTTAACTTTATTAATTTTTATTTTTTCTTGATTTTTTTTAATCTAAAGGAGCTTAAGTTCGACACATATAAAAAAATTAATACGATTTTGATGATTCTATGAATTAATACACCACCGATTTTTTTATTTAAATTAAAGAAAGTCTATTTATCAACGCGATGCAAATTTAAAAGTGTTTTTTTTTTAAAAGTATTTATTAAACTAAATTGTGAGTTGAAAAATGATCAAGTTAAAAGTGAACTCGAATAATGTTCTAAATTAGGAAATGAGATTTTTGATCGGATGAGTGTCCGTCTAAAGTGTTGAGCGAGCAAAAGAAAAATAGAAGGCTAATAGAAGTGACAACTAAAAAGTCGACACAAAGCATATGGAGCTGAGTGACGCTGTTGTTAAAAGTATGGATGCTTTTCGTAGTATTTACAAGATAAATAATTAAGTGAAGTTGGTGTTGTGCATGTAAAATTTCGATTTAAATTACAAACGATTTTATTGTGTTTGTTATTTCCAAGCTATCATTATTAAATAAAAAACAATCTAAGAGAACATGTTTTGGCCGTAGCCTCTCTATTTAAACACCAAGTTGAAAAATTTATTTCTACACACTGATTTGTATTTGATGCGATTGAGCAAAATTCTTCTCAATGCTAAGTAGCCTATTTATTTGTTGCACGAAACCGGTTCGGGTTTTGTGAGGAAACTAGCATAAGGAAAACAATCAATCAAACATAAACAAGCTTGGAACAAATCTCTCTCTCTCTCTCTCTCTCAAATCTGTTCTACTCTGTTGTCGTGCTCGTCAACAATTCAATTTTGCTTGTTTCAAGAGTTGAGTTGATTTGTCAAAAGAAGCACAACAACAACAACAACAACAGTTTTGTATTTTCCGTAAATTCCTGGGTTTTAAAATAAAAATATTTAATTTAAATGTTTTAAAATAGAGAGCAGCATGACGCCATATTCTGATAGGTAATCAACAATTTCTTTCTCTTTATTCACTTAAGTTGCAGCTTTGTTTCTAAGCATTTTAGTTTTCCAATTTTTTTGTTAGCTTCAATTTTCTTTATTTTCAACAACAATAATTCATTGTAGCTCTCAAAAATATCAACAACCGCAATCAACCAAATTTAATTTATTTGGCTAATTTTCTATTCAATCGAAAGATTGCAAAATCTAAATAATTAGCAAACAATTTGTGGCGCCAAGTTTGTCTTAATCAGTTTTAATGCTCTATGGCAAAAAATGAGAAGATCATTTTTTTCCTTTTGCTTATTTGTTTATCTGTGCTGAGCTTAAGCTTCTTCAGATTAAAAAAATGTAACAGAGAATAGATAAATTTGATGTTTTTTTTTAAAAATATAATTTTAGGGCAAGTCCCCAGGCTGCCCAGAACAGATCACTCTTTCTTTTCAGTCTTGATGTAATTTGACATAAAAAAATTGAATGTTTAATAAAGATTAAATTGAGTTTTTTATAAGATAAAATTAAAGTAAAAAAAAAATGGTAATTTATCTATTTTATTTTTTATTTAATTAAATACTGTGAGGTTAACCAGAATAGACTTATTTTCAGCCTAACGAATAGAAGAATTTAATTGTATGAAAATAGTGAATAATAAATATAATTGTGTGAGACAAAATTTTAAAACAATTAAAAAGTAAATTTAATTTGATAACATTTAACTTTGATAATTTGTATTCCTCCACAAGTCGATTTGGGACTGTTAAAAGTTTTAGTTTATTTGAGGCCCTGTGATGTAAAATGTTGGAGGGAGAATCACATTCTTTTAATATTAGATCCATAGGATGAGTTAAGAGAGGGGAAAGTATATAATTCAAAATAAATCGAACTAGAGATTTATAAAGGTTTCTCTAAACTTTTACAATTTAGACCCCATTTTTTGTTTGAAAAATTTTAATTAAATTTAGCTTTGAATTACAGCGTTCCTTAATTTATCTTCTGATTTTATTTTAATAAATTCTAAGGTTTAGATCAGAATTTTGCTTAATTTATTTTGAAACAACTATTGAACAAGGCTATTCAACTGATATCTCTATTCTCCACTAGCAAAGCCACTGTTCTAATTCATCTTCCGTATTTCTTCAAATAAATAGAAATTATCCATTCTTTTCTCTTCTAAATACAAGTACGGACTTTGACTTTAATTTTAGCGACTTTAACTTAGACTAGGCCCCCGGAATAACTACCTGGAACGGTAAAAAGATCATTCATCAGTCATGATCACGGCCACATGGATTTTTTGCCGTTCCAAGTAGTTATTCTGGCGGCCGTATTTAAATTAAAGTCTCTAAAATTTAAGTTCATGTCCGGACTCGGACTTGGCTTGAGGCTAGTGACTTTTAAACTCTCCTACAGACAAATAATAAAGACAAGAAAATAATAAAAAAATTAGATAGTAGTAATAGTAGTAGTAAAAATAACCGTGGCATGAAATAAATCATGCGGAGCGCGTCAACAGTAGATGACGCCCTGTAGCGGTGTCGAGATGCTTGTCGAGGTTGTTCTTGAGTGAGTTCACTGTAGGTGAGTTGATGACATTGTCTGGTAGGCCATCCAGGCACATAATATTAACAATTCTGTTGTTGAAAAAGTTGTGCCTTGGATTGCGACATCTTACTATTTCACGCCTTAAATAACTTCTATGACCACCTCGCGGTTCTCAAAATTTTTGTTTTGTGTACCAGTTTATGCGCTCAAAGTTTAATTCAAACTTGAATTTTTGGATTATGTCTCCACGGATACACCTTGAAGTTAGTGAAGTTAGTCCGAGTTTGCTACATCGATCTTCATAGTTTAGGCTTTTAAGATCATGTATGATTTTTGTGGCTCTGTGTTGTACTTTTTCTAGCAATTATTAGTTTAAACAAGCCATTTTTTTATTCTATAGTTTATTTAAAAATTTTAAATTTTATAGACATCCAAATTGACTTTAGTTGGTCTCTTTCGTCAAAATAAATTCCTAAAAACTCATTTATTTTTGTGCGAGGAATTGAAGTTGAAAGTTGTTAAACTCTCTATTAGTTTTAGGAAGTTTATTTATTTATCTGTACCGAGCTAATGCTCCTTCAGAATAAAAATTAAAATTAAATTAAATTTAAAAAAAAAATATAAAAAAAATAAAAAACGATATATTGAAATAGCTAGAGGTTAGACATGTTTAAATATTTGATTGTTCAGGAAAAAAAGAAGAAATTGCTAGGTAGCAATTACACAATGGAGTTGGATTTTCGATATATCTTGATTCGAAACCTTCTCTATATTCTTACGACCAAGTCTGTCGACCAATGGAACAAAATGACTCAGTCCTGTCTTGACATATCTCTCACTCAACTCAAAAAGACTGTCTGGTAGTTTAAGTTTATTGAAGGCCTTTTGGTGCCTAATATTGGAGGGATATTATATTTAAGCTTCAGAATAGATCGAACTGCTCAATTTTGAATAATTTGTATTTTTTTGATGTTAGTTTGTGTGAATGAATTTAAACAAGGAAAAGAATAATCCAAATAAATTGAAACTACATTTATTTTGCCAGATCTTCATCTTTCATTTACACAGCTACGGCTCAAATTCCTTCAGATTTCTTTTTAAATTTTGTTGCCATTTTTACAAATAAAAATGTGATTAGATCATCTGCCACAATCGGTGAGTATTTTCTATTTGCATTATCGGCTTTAGGGATATCACCTATGTTCAAGCTAAATAGAAGAGAACTGATGAAAAAATAAAAAAAAATTTTAATTAATAGTTTATTTAAATATTTGAAAATTGAGCAATTTATAAAGACATGCAAATGAAGTTTAGTGATGATGTAATCATAATCATACATTAGAGCTGCAGTTGTGCAAACGTTGATGACACAGACATACTTAGAACGTTTTTTCTTCTCTAGTCAAGCCCTGATATCCACTCGATTGTGGAAAAATTAACACAGTACTTAAATTTAGCAACTAGAATAAACTTGGCATTGTTTCTGAGATAAACTATTTTTGTTGATTTGCTAGTTTGTTTGTGTCGAAATTCGCAGCGACACCGAATCGGAGGTCTCTAGCTTAAGTCTTTTGTTTCATTGACAATACAACAAAAATCTATATTAGCCAACCTGGATTTGTTTAGAATTCAATTAAAATTGTGTGTATCACAAAATCAAGTCGACTTGAATTCAAAAGAAACAATAAGAAACAGAGAGAGAGAGAGAGAGATGTAAAAAAGAAATCTAGATAAATTCATTAGTCGAGAGAAAAGAGAAAATAGTCAAGTTTAAAATCCAATCAAATTTTTGACTAGTCTATGCCAAACGCTAATTATAAATTTCTTTATATTTATTTTTCCAATCAACAAATTTGTTTTTGGCAGCCAATCCACAACCTTTTTTGCTCATATATTTTCAATTATTTGTTTTTAAATAATCAACTATTTAATTGATTCTCTTCTTGTTCAACAGTTGAAATTGTTTTCAATTTAGAAACGGTTTGTCACATGAACAAATTAATTTAATTCTTTTTCTCCTTCTTTTTCATTTTTCTTTTGGGCCCCCACGAGCATACAAAATGAATGGCGTGCTTTTGAGAGCAAGCTAAAAATTTATTTATTTAAAATTTAATTTGGCCGCTTGGAATCGAGACTTAGTCCTTCCTTTCAGCCACATGAGCCAAATTTTGAGACCTTAAGAAATAAAATTTTTTTTTTCAAAAAATGTTAAATAAGTTTGAATTAAGCTTTTAAATATTTCTTAAGAGAGACGAGTTGAAAAGCAAAAAAACAAAAATGTTTAGTTAAAAAATGCACTTGTACTTTTAGTTTTGTGATCACTAAAGAGACGTCTTGTGTGTCATATCTGGATGGCGATGTTCAGGTTGAGATCACATTCTAAAAATCTGCTACTTCAAGATTTGGCCTTTAGAATATCAACAGAGACGGTCTTTTATTTAAATTTTTTTTCTAAGTTTCAAGGTTAATCAACAAGCTAGTGCCCATGCCTCAAGAGACTGTCTAACACTTCATTTATTAACAAATATTTTTAAATATCTAAATTTATTAAAGTTAAATAAAGTTTTTGATTGCATAGTTAACCATTTGAAAAAACAAGGTATTAACGTTAAACAATTCACATCTAGTAGTAGCGGTATTTTAATATTTTTTTTATAAAATAATAGTTAGGACCCCAGTCAGTTTGGAATGGTGTTGAGTAAATTTGATAATAAAATAAAAGTGAACAAAATATTTTATTTGAAATTTTATTAGAAAATTTTTTAAGACCAAGAAATTTTTTTTTTGAGAATCACTTCAAAAATAATAAATTTAGAAAAAATGAATTTTTTTTTAAGAGATGAGCTCGATGTTATTTTGAAGTATTCTAGCGCCTACTAAAATCTTTTGAATAATTTTTCTTTCTTTTAAACTGTTCCAGAGCGATGGTCACAACTTGGCAACAAAATGTTGAAAAGTTCAACACTGATCCTTTGTTCAAATTGATGTTTCTTAAATTATATTTCAAATTTCTTGAGTCATTTTTCTTAAGTTTTTCATTTTAGATCTAAAGTGGAGTTGTTAAAAATAAAGGCATTAAAAAGAGAAAGTTATCATCAAGACCATGTTTTTCAAAAAAAAAAAGTTTATTTCATTAAGGCTATTTGCTTTAAAATTTAAATTTAAAAGTTTTAAGATTGATGTGCACTAACTCTTTTAGGAGTAGAGAAACAATCAAAATATGGCTACAAGCAAGTGTGGTAAAACTTACACATTCTCTTTAGCTATTAAAAAAGACGCTGACCAAAATTTTATTAAATTATTTTCTTAATTTTTTGTAAAATAATTTTACTCTATTATTTTTCTTCTTTTCTTATTTTTTAGTCCATTGATCCACTCTTGATTGCAAACACTGGTCTCTAAAGAACACTTTTTCCTTCTTTCAGAGCTGCTGTCCGAATTTTTGTTTAAATGAGCAAATAATAAGAAGATCTGATGGAGTATTAACAAAAAAAAGGGGACTTAATAAGCACCGTTGGATCTTGGAAAGATTAGAATTTTATGCTTAAGAAAGCTTTGATTATAGCAAGGAGAAGTTTATTTAAAGCTTCTAAAATTTTCATTTTTATGACATTTATTTGTTTATTTTTAATTTTTGCTAATTTTGGCGATAAAAATTAAATGGAATAAAAGCCGACAAACAATTTTATGATATTTATATAAGAGAATTGGAAAATAAGTTTTAAAAATTTGAATGCCGTCAGGAATTTGTTTACTCAGAGCCACTTAAAAATTTCAAATGAACAAAAATAAAAAATTAGACTTAGTCTTTATATTTAGATCCGCTGCAATCAAAAGCAACTATTGTGACTTCAACATTAAATTCGATTTTTTTTTTAAAAATAAAATGCTTGGAATTATTCAAAGGACTATCTCAAAGAGCTTACGGCTCCTTTTTTGTCCTTGTTTTTAAATTGAAAAATTTAATTCACATAGCTGAGATTTGTTTATAATTGGGGATAATAATAATTTTTAATTGCTAACTTTTAGTTAATTTAAATTTTTGGTTCACCATTCTCTACCTCAATTTTCTGATTATTAAATTTTCCCAGACAAAAATTTGGTTCATTTTTGATCAATCAAAATTTTATTTGAAAGATTTTTTAAATTTGAAAAAAAAAACAAATTTTTTTTGGTTAACAAAGCCAAATGATAATTGTCAAAAATTAAATAAGTATTTTAAGCTAAAATTTTAAATAAATCTTTCGAGTCAATTTAAAAAATGTGTACAAAATAGTTTTTATATTAAAACGTAAAAAATTATTTTAGATTTTTAATTGTACCCAAAAAAAATATTGGTTAGAATAGAAATAGTAAGATTTGATAATTACTGTAATAAAATGTGATCTAATGCAGCTTAAAGTTGTTAGTTTAAAAAATTCTTTTCCCTTAATTATGTTGGTTAAATAAAAATTATGACGATATTTTATTTTTTTTTATTTATTTTATTTATTAATGAAAATATCGAGGCTATACTCTTGTTAGTGTTTTTGTGGAAATAGCGAAATTTTATACAAATTTTCAATTCAAAAATGAAAAATATGTTGTTTCCCTCAATGCTAAATTCTGCAAAAATCCTGCAAATTAATCAAGTATTATTTTCAATTCTTTTGGGTTTCAGACTTCCGCTAAAGGTGAAACATAGTTATTTTATTTTGTTTCATTTTTGTACCCAATTTTTAGATTGTAAAGCAAAAATTATATCATTTTTCTTTATTAATTTGAAAAAATGTATTAAATTAAATATTTCTCTTTCTTTTTTCTTTATTTATTTATTTGTTAAAATTTAAATTAAAAAAAATTAGATATTTTTCTAAACTCATTCTGATTGAATTACCTTTTTATTTTATTTTCTCAATCAATTTTTTGTTGCTATCTAATTATTTTTTGTTACAAATAAGCTCAAATTTTTTCTATTTTATAAAAAAAAATTCATTTTTACATTTTTTTAGTTCAATGCTAATTTTATCATTAAATTATAACTCCAAAATTTAAAACTAAATTTTATTTTTTGTTCATTACCAAACTGAATCGGTCATCCCAAAATTATTTTAATAACTAAAAAATTAACCAAGTCTTTTTTTGGTGCCTAAAAATTTTTATTTCATTCTATATTAATTTCAATATTCCAGTCCCTAACATTATTGATCAACTGTATTAATTAAACTTTTTATTTTGACAAAAAGGTGGGGGGGTTAAATAAAAATAAATTTTCGAATGATTTTTTTAAAATTTTTGTTTCTGCTCCGGCGACTCTAAAAAACAAAAAAAATTCAATTTCACATTTTTTTGTTGACAATGGGGGGGGTGGTTAAAAAAAATTTTCAGATAATTTTTTTCAAAAATTGGACACACAACGGTCCGGCCAAAAAAATGTTTGGTAATTTGAATTTAACACGTAAAATGATCTTTATCTGTCCGATAGCGATCTAAATGTCTCTCCAACTTAACAACTCATAAAATCACAATAAAACAAATTTGGCTGATAAGATCTCAACTCATAAGATTGATTAAATAAAAATCTTCGACTAATAACTCACCTTGAAAGCCAGATTAATTTAAATTAAAAAAAAAGTGCAATACTTCGGCTAGGCTAGCTTCAAAATTAACCTTGTAGCAATTTAATTTTAGATTGAATTAATAAACAAAATGAACGTGAGCGATTCGAGCCAAATAAGCCACTTTTACGAACAAATGCTAATGCAAAGAAACCTGGTGGTGCAGCAACAACTGCGCCTGCAAAACGACCCACTCCAGCTGCAAATACTGAACAAGTCGAGCTCATCGAGTTCGTCCGCCTCGTCCACATCATCCCTGCTCTCCATTTCGTGCAAGAGCCAGCAGCCGTCGCCGAACAACTCGCTAGTCTCGGACAAATCTGAGTCGCCCGAGTCCAGGCCATCCTCGTCCTACCCCAGCTACATGTTCAACACATTTCCCTACTCGTTGCTCACCAGCATGGCCTCGTCGACTCCAATCGCCAATCAGACAAAATTGGCGTCACCGCACCACCCGGTCAAAAGCAAGCCGGCCAGCTCTCACCACCACCACTATCACCACTCGAACCAGAACATATACAGACCGAACGGAAGGTCAGAAGAGGCCAAGCCCACACACAGCTACATCGGACTGATAGCGCTGGCTATTTTGAGCGCGCCGGACAAAAAGCTGGTGCTGAGCGACATCTACCAGTGGATACTGGACAACTATTCGTACTTTCACTCGCGCGGCTCCGGCTGGCGCAACTCGATCAGACACAATTTGTCGCTCAACGACTGCTTCATGAAGTCGGGCCGCAGCTCCAACGGCAAGGGACACTACTGGACCATACATCCGGCCAACATGGACGACTTTGTCAAGGGCGACTTCAGGCGCCGCAGAGCTCAGAGACGAGTGCGCAAGAGTCTCGGTCTGACTGTGCCCGAAGAGGACGAGGAAGACGACGACATTTTGACTCCGCCGTCCAGCCTCAGTCCCGTGCCAAAGTTCAGCTGCACTCAGGCGGCCAGTTGCGCTCTTCTGGCCAATGGCAAGAGCAGTTGGTGCACTTTTGATCCGAGCAAAAGAAGCTGCGATCAAGAGCAGGCAGTTGGCGCAAAGAAGAGGTCAAGTGGGAGGCAAGGCGATGCGGCAAGTGATGTGGAGAGTGTGAGCGAGGATCAGTGCGAACAAGTGGACATTGTGAATTGGAGCAGCTCGAGCTTTGGTGATGAGAAAAAAGCAAAGAAGAGGTCGTTCAACATGGACAGTTTGCTGGCGCCTGAAGTTCACTGTGCTGAGAAAAAAATGAAAAGTGAGCGTGCAGAGAGTGCAGCATGGCAGTTGGTGACAGGAGACTCAAAGTGTGGGCAGCTGACGTCCATTTCTAAAACAGAGTGTCACAATGAAGACGTCGAACAGTGGAAGTTGACCTTTTCCAAAATAATGGCCCGCTCATACAAAAACAATGCCGCCTCCACACAAACTAACCATTTGATAAATGCTCTTGGCAAAAAGTAACCAACCAATCAACACACACACACATGGCTGTATAAAAGTAAAGAAACAAAACTAACTAAATAAATAAATATCAATTTGCTACAGTGAATCGATAGTCGTATAAATTGTTCAGGAGAAATGTGTACAATTTTTGGCAATAATTACCTTTATTTACTTTACGGACAATGAAGTGGATTTAAAAATCAACATCACTCTGCACAAACACCATGTTATTTATAAAGAATTTTTTTTTTAAATCATCTTTTTTGTCGTTTTTTTTGTTCTTCAATTTTAATAGTTTATTTTATATTTATTTTTAATTTTTCTAATATAATCAAAAATGAATACTGTTTTAAGAAAATAAAAAATATTCGAATAAATTCTGAGATTTATCATATCTTTTTACTTGGAGTTGACTCATTTAGAAAAATTTAAAGCGACTGAAATTTAAATTCCATTTTGCTACTTACCAAGTAAGCACTTTAACCTGTGAAGATTTTTTGAGAAATCTTATAAGACTCTCAAAAAAATCTTATTTTCTTCTTGAGTTTAAGAAAATTCCAAAGATTTGGTAAGGATCTTTTTCAAAAATTTATTAATAACATGTTGGTTTTTCTTGTTCAAGATATTTATAAACAATTTGCTTCAGAAATAAATAAGATCTTTTTTTTAGAAAAAATTTAATTCTTTGATTAATTAAATAAATTCTATTATCCAAATTGAAAATATGAAAATAATAATTTTTCTGAATTCTTAACTGAGAATCAAATAAATATTTTTATATTTAAGAAAACGTGTTACCTTATGTTATTCTTAAGAAGTAAGAAACCTAAATGAAAAAGTTATAATTATTTGTTTTATTATTTTCTAAAGTGTTTTAATTTAAACCGCAGAACGGGTAGTATTACATCATTTTACGTAATTTTACATCAAAAAATGTAAGATTCCGTAATAAAAAAAAACCTCATTTAGACTCTCAGAACCACCTCATTAGATATACAGGAGATTACAAGCTTCATAATAATAATAAAGAATTTTATGTCATCTTTAAGTTTAGGATCAAACAAATCAGATCAAATATTATTTTGTTTATATCTTTAGAATGATATTTGATTAAATCTCTCTGCAAAATGCTAAATGTTAGATGAGGCTCCGCAACAACTCTGCAATTAAATTGCACAGTTGAATACTTTTTAATGACGTGCATTTTACGGTAAAATAAAGATTTTTTGCAGAGCCTCATCTAATATTTAGCATGTTTGTTACATTATTTAGCATTTTGCAGAGAGATTTAATCAAATACCATTCTAAAGATATAAACAAAATAATATTTGATCTGATTTGTTTGATCCTAAACTTCAAGATGACGAATTTTATTCAAAAACAACAGAATTTACTAAAAATTTAATTTTATTACCAAAAATTACCTTTTTTTAACGTAAAATAAAAAAAATTAAGAAATAAAATCTAAAAAAATGTTAAATTTCAAGTTCAAAAAATGCTGAAAAACCTTAAAAAATTTAGTAAAATTCAAATTTTTGTTCGAAAAATTGGACCTTTTTGACCGTCAGTATTTTTGTTAAGTTTTACTTGAAATTACGCAATTTTTCGTAATTTTACATCATTCTACGTAAGCTAACATTTTATTCTATCCTACTTTTGATTTAATTTTACGTAATCTTACATTTTTTGATGTAAAATTATGTAAAATGATGTAATACAACCCATTCTGCGATATAAGGTACTGTATTTATTTCTGTCTCATTGGTTTTAAAAAATACCTTAAATATTAACGTATTTGCTTGATTTTTACGACATTTCGTAATATTAGGATATTCGGTAATAATGACAAAAAATTATTTTTTAAAAATTATATTAAATAATAAAAAATATGAATAGTTTAAATCGTTTATTTAATAAACAACACAACCTAAATGGTTGGAATAAATAATAATTTAACAGCCTTCTAAACAAAGTGAACTTTCAAAAGAAAGCATAGAATCCGGATACAATGAACCATGCTCAATTGCGTCATAATACAAATGTTTTGTTTTATAATAAAATGTTTAAGTTTCATTTGAATCCCCATGACATTGTAGATATGTTTCACCCAAATAATCAAACAAATTTTTCGTGTTTCTAATGAAATCAAATTTGTTGGCATTGTGAAATTTCATGCAAAACTTCCAATATAAAAATAAAAAAATTTTATAACTTTTGTTCTAAATGTCAAAAACTTGTTCTGTAAATGAAACAAAGTGAATCAACTGTTGTTTCACCTTCCGCGGAAGTCTGCAAAATCTGTGCAAATTAATTGCGTCTTATTTTTAATACTTTTAAATAGGTTGCAATTTTGCAGAATTCACACAGATTTTGCAGACGTCCGTGGAAGGTGAAACAACAGTTGTTTCACTTTGTTTCATTTACAGAACAAGTTTTTGACATTTAGAACAAAAGTTATAAAATTTTTTTATTTTTGTATTGGAAGTTTTGCATGAAATTTCACAATGCCCCAATTTGTTTATACTTAATTCATTTAATTTTTTAAATATTTTATTTTAGAAGATACTACTGGACAAGTGAAACGAATCAAAACAAACAAAAAACCAAGAAGAAGACAAAACAAAGAAAATGAAAAATATGGAGAAAAAGAAGGGTTTTGATAAGCTAAATTTAAAAAACTTTTTGAGAAGCATGAATGATCTTTTTTGAGATGTGTTCATTTAACTCGTCAATATTTTCCGTACAACTTTTATGCTGACTTGAAGATTAAAGTAATAAGTTATATTAATAAAAGTGAATTTGCTCTTATATATTAAATCGATGACTCAATGAATTAAATACCTAAAAAAGACCCTCCATTACTTCCACTCTGTTTTAATATATGTCACTGCCAATTTGTAAAATGTGTCATTTTTTAAAATGACTTTGCAAATAATAAAATTTTTCTTTTTTCTTTGGTCAGCCATTTTAAAAATGTAAAAAAAATCAAAATAGCTAATTTTTAATGAGAAATTTAGTTCGACTACCACAAAATTTGAATAAAATACCCCAAATTTTTTATTTTCTCCCCAAATATTAAATAAATACCCCAATAATTAAGATTCTACATAAATAAATTAATTAACACTAAATTAAATAGAAATCCAGTATTTTTAACTTATTGAGACTTTTTCTTAAAAAAAAAAACTTTAAAAAATAATAACTTATTTAATAAAAAGTGCCTAAATTATAAGAAGAGAGTGTTTGTTAGGTAAAAGATAACATTCTATCGAAAGTTTTATCCTGAAAATCATAAAAGCCATATTTTTCTAGAAAGTTCTTAATTTCTTTGAAATTATTAGCTTCAAATTTTAATTTGAATAATTAAAAAAATGAAAAATAATAACTTTTAGCAAGTGAATATTGCATCTTTTGAAAAATAACATACAAGAGTGGAACAATAATCAAAATAAAGCAAAACAAATGAGTGTATTTTGACAGATGTAGTTAGTTAGAAAAGTCTTCTATAAGTTAGTTTTGAAAAATTAAGAAAATGAAATTGAGAAAAAGAAGATAATTTAACACTGAACCTTTTAGTGAAGAAGGTTTAAATTTTATATTCCCTAGACGAAGCATTTGTGATGTATTGCTAAAATAATAAGATAGAAGACCTAAGAAATTATTGTATTAAATTACGTAATTTTATCAAAAATTAGTGTTGGGTGGCACTTTTTGTTTTTAAATTTGCCTAAATTTACTTTTCGGGTTTTTTCAGATACTTACTGAATCTATATTTTAAAAGCTTATTACTCATGTTCCTTCAGATTAAAAGACTTCAGACGTAAAATCTGTTAAATATACTTAAATTTACTTTAATTTTAGTAAATTTTGGTAAATACAAAAAGCAGAACATTACTTTATTTTTATTACAAACTTTAGGTACTTTTTCTTAAATTATTTTTCATTTTTTAATAAAAAGTGTTATTTTTTAAAAATAATTGATTTCTATTTAATCTAGTTTTAATTAATTTTTTTATGTATAATCTTAATAATTAGGAAATTTATTAAATATTGGGAAAAAAAATAAAAAATTTGGGGCATTATATTCAAAATTTTGTGGTATCGATTTTAATCGTACATTTTTAATGTTTTTACCAAAAGTTAATTTGCAAAGTTTAAATTTTTTCCTCGCAAAAAATTTATTTTCATTCTTTTTACAATTTTTTAAAATTTAAATTTTACAAAAATTAAACAAAACACTTTATTAGTAATTTAATTTATCAAATTTTATATTGAAAAATCTTTCCATTAAATTTCAAGATAAACTCGAACTCAGCTTTTCGAAAAGAGCATCTCATAGTGCACACTCGACAGCAAAAGAGCACTTTAGAAATCCCTAACTATGTCCAAAAGAAAGCACTCGGACTGCCTTATGTGAATATACAATTTATTTTTTCTGAAATTTAATCATTTGCCAAGTCATTTTACAAAATGACACATTTTATAAAATTACAGTGACATATATAATTTTTTATCAAACAGCCTAGCACTTTTATTTTTTTACATAACATTATGAATTTTAACTCTTAGCATTTAAAACATTTAACTAGCATTTAAATTTAACTAGCATTTAAATTATTTAAATTGTATACAGTTTGGAATGCCTGAGTATTCCCAATTAAAAAAATTTTGAAGTGATTTCGAAGTCAATTTGATGACAAAGAGTGATGCATGTCATTTTATACTATTAAAACTTTAAAAAAAGTTGGAAAAATTTTTTGAATACTGCTAAGTGGGTCCTAAAATACATAAAATTATTTTGATCAATATAGGCTAAGTTCTTATTTTCATGAAGGATAAAATTAAGATAGAAGTAGACCGACATAAATTCAAATTTTTTTATTTAAATAATCTAATTCAAAAATTAACTGAAAGAAAAATAAACAAAAATTAGAGCAATTATTTAAGACCCCTAAGGTAAATCATTTAGAACAAAATTAAATATTTCTTCTTGACTTAGATTACCATTTAGAAATGTAACATTTTTTAAGTTTTGAATACATTTTTGTTTATATTTGAGAAACTCATTCCAGGCACAAACTTCAAAATAATTCTCAGTCTCTCTCATTATATATTGACGATTTTTGCGACGCTTGGCCGCCTCTTCTTTGTCCAAATCCAAGAAATATTTTCTATCCAACATGTTTACCAGTTTCTCATCTTCGTAAAGCAAAATCCCGTCAATAAACACATAGTCGTATTTGCCCATATGTAACAATTTAGTCAGCTTTTTATGAAATTTTTTCATATCAATGGCTGTAATGACATCAAAATTATACGAATCAACTTCTTCAATGAACTCATAATTTTGGCCATTTCTCTCTAAATAAAATTCGTCCTGTGACAAATAGACCGAGTTGGGAAACTTGTCTAGAAGCTTTTTACTCAGAGTGGTTTTTCCACCATTGGTGCACCCACTTATTCCAATAAGCTTGGTTTTTGTCATTTCTTAAATTAGAAAAATCCAATTTAAGCTCTTTAAAAAATTAAAAATATAACAAAATTTAAAGCACGAGGCTTTTGTAAAGCATGTTTTTACTTTCGTTTACTTATCTCTTAAAAATTAAATTATGCCTATTTAAAAAAAAAAACGCAAATTACAAGTAGAAATAGTTTTTAAAAAAAAGTATCAATTTTTGTAACTAGACAAACATTCAGTCTGTGCTTGGTGGTATGGGTGTGCTCCTGAATAATTAAAAAAATTCAAAATTTAATTTAAACACCTGTGGTATTTATAGATGATCATTGGTATGATTTAATTTTAGATTTGATTCTAGATCAAACGCACCTATTATCTAAAATTAAAAAATATCAAAAAATTCTGTGTTTTATTAATAATTTTTTTAAATAAGAAAACAAGCTCACCTTTTTAATTTAGTTTCATAATTTTTGCTTTCTAATTGTAGCAGCTTTAATTTAATTTTAACATTAGACAAGAAAATATTATTTTTATTTTAAAAATTACATTATAAATCATTGAAGTAATCATCTTTGTTACCAATGACCATTTGACATTTCTAAAAAATTTTTTTGGACCATCTCAATATAAATTTGGTTATTTTGACTCAAAAAGGCATCCAAATACTTTTGGATATCTTCATGGTTTTCAATTTTTTTTTTAAATTAGCGACACAAATTATCAAAGTAAATTAGCTATTTTTTATTAAAAAATAATTATTTTGCTACGCTATTTTCAATGCAGATATTTAAGGACTGAATTATGCTGTTCTCAGTGAGATGAATTAATAAAGAGAAAATTCAATAGTTTTGGCACAACCAATTTTAGAAAAAAACTGTGTATAAACTGATTAGAGAGCATTCAAAGCTACTGAAACCTTAACTACAATCTCTATGCTAATCTGGTCAATGATAAAGTTAAAATTTCTAAAATCAACTTTTTATATTTTTTCAAATAAAAAAAGAGAAAATGTTTTTTTAACCAATGTTGAGCAATTCCAAGAAAACTCAATTCAAA
This sequence comes from Brachionus paranguensis, assembly GCA_016802215.1. Taxonomy (NCBI): domain Eukaryota; kingdom Metazoa; phylum Rotifera; class Eurotatoria; order Ploima; family Brachionidae; genus Brachionus; species Brachionus paranguensis. Next base: position 882,055 of record JAESIX010000008.1, on the reverse strand, counting down.
GTCAAAAAACAACTAATCCAACTAAACGCCAAATGAAGACGAGGAAATTATAAAAAAAATGACAACAATTTGATGAAATCTCAAAAAAATAAAAGCCTTGTGAGTCGCTATAATGAAGTAATTTGAAATTCTATAAACTTCACTTTTATACTGGGATGAAAACCAGAATTATTTAAAAGTCCCAAGTTAAAGTCAAAGTCATTAAATTAAGGTCTAAGTTCGGACTTGGACTTGACTTAAGACCCTTGACTTTTAAACTGATGAAAACCAAAAAATGGAAAAACTTTCCTTATTACAATGATCCATAGGCAGCTTAAAGATTACTCTAATTCTGAACTCTGGATTCAGGAGAAAATGGCAGACCAAAGATGAAACACTTTGTCTTTTTAAAAATATTATCTTATCTTTTAATCGAAACTGTATAATTGGTGCTGTATTTAAAGATATAGAAAAAGCTTTTGATCTGGTAAAAATTCTATACAAAGTTTGGTCCTAGGGTCTTCCTTTTAAAAATGCATGATTACGTTTGTTTATGATCAAAGAGTTACCTATCTATGACTTGTCTAAATTGTATACAGTTTGGAATGCCTGAGTATTCCCAATTAAAAAAATTTTGAAGTGATTTCGAAGTCAATTTGATGACAAAGAGTGATGTACATTGATGAGAATTTGTCCTATCGCTTAAAAGTGACATCACAAGTGAAAATTGATGTGACATCGATTCATAATCATTAATTTATTGATTAAACATTAATGTAAAAATAATTTTTTCTTTTTCATTTTATCAATTAAAATATTATTAATTTTATTAATCAATTTACTATTTTTTTTGCAAGATAAATGTTTTGATCAAATAAATTTAAATTTTCTAGTGGTTAAAAATATTATAGAAACAAAGATATTAATTGCAAATATTTCCTTAAATATGAAAAAAAATATAAATAAAATCAGAGTTGTTTAAAAGTCAAGTCAAGTCAAGTCGAAGTCAAAGATTTAAATTTTTACTTTTTTAAGTTCTTGGACTTTAATTTGGGACTTAAAAATCATTTTCTACAAAATAACCTTTTTTTTATCTACTTTTCAACGTAAAAATTAAGATTATGAAATTAAAAGGCATTGTGAATTTTTGAATAAAGAACAAGAACTAAAATTTTAAATTTAAATAATTTTTTTTTTGTTCAGATCTAAAACTCATTCTACAAAACGTATCACCTGATAAAAATTTTGTTTTAGTCAAATTTAGTCTCTTCAATTTAATTTTAATGATTTAATAATAGATAAAATGGTTTGCAGACACTTAATTCTGGTGATATATTTTGCAGAAAAATTTTTAGATCTAAGCAAAAAAAGTTATCTCATTTTAAAAATTTTGTTTTTATTCTTTGAAGCAAAATTCACAATGCCAAATTAAAAGCTGGACTTCTAAGGGCAATAAAGTACTAGGAATGATCAGAAGGACAATTTAAGTAATAATAAACTATTGTTAGGACTCATTTAGACCATGCCATAAATTCTTGGTATCCATATTTTGAAAAAGACATTAAAGAAATGGAGAAAATTCAAAGAAGAGAGTGACAAAATTGATTCCTGAGTTCCAGGAGTAAATTTCTATTTAGATACAGATTCGGACTCAAGAAGATACAATCTGAGAAAAAACACTAACGAATTACAGCGCGAGATAGTTAAATTTGTCCTAAAGTCAAAATTTTTAATAAATCGAGTTCCAAAAGCTTGGAAAAAATTGTCCAACAATGTTGTTGATGCTCAAAAATGTGAAAAGTCCAAAAAAGGTAGTGATTAGTTAAGACACCGATGCTATGTGTAAATAGAGCTTCGCTTCGCTTGAGTTTGACTCAAATTGCAGTATATTTAACTACTGCAGATGATTTGATATTCTTGAAAACATCTAATAAAATGGAAAGTTTACCAACAGTTGACTCTAATGAATGGCAAAACGGCGATCAAATATAAGTTCAACTAAATGAGTGTCAACTATTCCGACAGTGAGTAAATAATTGTTCAAAAAATTTTTATGATGCTAAAAATTTTTAATTTTTCTTGAAAAAATTACAAAAAAAAATGAAAATGTAAATAGAAAAAAAGTAAAAAAATATCTGAAAGCCAAACACAATTAAAAATTAATTATTTTAATTAATAAATTTGATTTATGAAAATTTGATGGAATTAAAACAGACAATCTCATCCATTTTAAAGTTTCCTAATTTTTGATCTTACCATTCGCCAAATTTGTTACAATTTTTTACAATTTCATTATCTATTATTTAGAATTTAAGTTACCAATTTGCAGATTTTTATTATTTTTTTTTTGCTTAAATACTTTTAATTTATTATTTTTTTTCTCTGAAATAAACCAAATTTTTCAAAAAAATATCCTCAATTTACTATTTAGTATCGATATTAAACTTTATGTAGCACCACTGTAATCTTTGGCTGTTTCTTTTTTATTACTTTTAATTAATTATATTTGGGTTTAAGATTTTTAGTGTTTTCATTGGCATCCATTATAAATATTTCGATTCTTCTAATCCATTTTTGTTCATTATTTTTGCTGATCTCACTTCCCAGATATTAAATGCTGTTGAAAAATTAAAGATGTTGTAATGTTTAGAAAAATTCTAGTTCTCTGCTTTGACGTGGCTTTTGCGTGGTAATCTTAAAAGATCATTCATGAAGTCTAAGTAATCTAGATTCTCATTGCACTTAAATGGTATTCCTCAATTGATGCCATTTCGTTCTCCTTTGATATTTTTTTCCATGAAAAATATTTTTTACCCTAAATGACATAAGTTTTGGTAAATTATCAATTTAAAATCAAAAACTCTCCAAGTTACAATATCATACGTAACAACTAAATAAATTTTCCAGCACTTTTAAATGTACATAAAAGCAAACTTTTTATTAAAACTGGTCACTTTTAAAGGTTTATAAATTTATTTAAAAAAAAAATAAATAAAAATTGAAGGCTGTTGTTTTGTTGAAGACTGTGACTAAAAAATGAATGATATTTCCCTTAAAAGAAACAAAAAAAATTACTAGAAAAATAAAAAAAAAGCTATTTAAAGTTTTTTTTATCTATTTCAGATGCTATTTTAATTGATGATTAAAAAAACATTCTAATAAGTTAATTTTAATTCGCAAAAGTCAACTAGCTAAACAAATTATCTAACGTTACTGTCAAAATTTATAGCTATGTTACAAAATAATAAAAAATTATTTTTTTTTAATTTTTAACGAAATATTTGATTATATAACAAATTTACAAATTTGATTGTCAATTTTTTTAAATCTTTAGCTAAGTAGATTAATGCTTCAATAATCTCGAATCAACACTGAAGTAATTTTAAATAATTTATAATGGATAGATTTTTATTTTTTGAGCTTCATAAATAAAATTATTATAAAGCTAATTAGGATTGATTTGTAATTTTTTTTTCTAATTCGTTTTAATATATGTAATGTCCCGATTCAGACTAAAAATATCCCCTTAAATTCGAAAATAAAAAGAAGTTATTTTTCAAAAGCAAACGAAGTTTAAATATTAAAAAAAATTAAAAACTTTTTGAAGTTTATATAATTCCAGCCACTTTTAGAAAAAAATTAAAATAAATTAATTTAAGTCTATTTTTTTTCGAAATATCTAATAGTTTTTTCTGGGTCGTATTTCAATTTTTTAAAGCTGACATCCTAAGTAGATTAATTAAGTCTATTTTCGCCAATTTTTGATTAGAAAATATTATTATCTTTTTTCCAAATAAAAGTAATTTACCAATGGCATCATTTTCGCGAAGTAAATTCTAAATCTGTACGTTCAAAGTAAAAAAGATTCTAATTATTCAAAATAAGAAAAATTATTGCCAAATCAATTAAATCTTTTTATGATAAATTTTATTCTTGAATTTTCTTTAGCATTTTTTAATATCACTTCTGAAAAAAAAAATATTTTTTTACTTGTTTGTACATTTTGTTTTTACAATAATTTACGTAAAATCCTAAAAATTCATTTATTTTTCTTTTGTTAAACTACCTACGTAAATAAGAATAAAAATACAAAGTGTGGAGCATCACTGTATTTTTTCCAAATTATTATAATTATTTATTTTATTTTATGGTTAATCAACATGTCATTTAATGACTGATTAACGCATCGGGTTTTGTGAAATTTGAGAACGATAAAAAATGACTAAAAATCATAAAACTTTTTACTTAGAAACTTAAAGCCAGTTTGGAAAATTCTCGTAGTTAATAAACAGTTTTATTTGTTTGTTTATTTCAAAATTAATTGACTAAATTTCTGAATAAAATAAACAAAAGTTTAGAATATTAGAACATTTTGCAAAATAATGGTTCAAGATGTGACATTTAGAAGCCCAATCTAGATATTATACCAAGGAATTTAAAATGAATTAATAATATCAATTAATTAGTAAATTTTTCCTAATAATTTCAAATAAAATGTATTTTAATGCTAATTTTTGTTAAATTGTTTTTCAACCTTCTCAAATGATTTCAAATTTAATTCAAAATAATTATGATCATGAAAAAATCACATAAAAATAATAAAAAAACTCCATTTAGATAAAGTCTTTTTAACATTCAAACAAAGGGCATATATATTTGAATAAAAAATATTTTAAAATTATAAAATATTTTTTTTGAATATATCGCGATGACAAAGATAAGGAATTTTTCCAACCTGAGCAAAATCATGCGATATCTAGGTAAGTTAAAATTTTAAGAGAAATTTAAAAAAATTGAAAAAAGTTTAATGAATTTCTTTATGAATATTTTCATGAATATGTTCTTATTTTAGATAAAGCTCTCTTTCTTTCTTTGTTTATTGACTTAAAAGTTTTTAAATTATTGATTTCTTAATAATGTACTTAGCATAAAATTTTTGAAAAAGTGAATAAATTTAGAACAGAATTATTATAGCATTTTATCTAATTAAATATTTTTCTCCGATTTTTTTTATTGACAAAAAATTCTGTAAGTTTTCGTGAAGCTTGTCAAACTGCTGATGTATGAAGTTGCTCGTGATCAATAATTCTTATTTTAAAATTCATAAGCTTCTGTGATATTTCAATGCTTAAATTAAAGTCGATGTAAATGTCGTCTAAGAACAGCATTAAATTCGTATATTATTTTTGTGACGAATTTTGTCATCATACGTGAATAATCAACAAGAAAAAATGTTGAAATATTTTTTAACATAAAAGATTGAATTAATATGAAATTTATAAGAGTTTTAGTAATCTAATGATTTCTAGAAATTTTGATAGGACTAAATCTGATTAATCGCACTGGAAACAGTATATACATGTGAATAATTTTCAGCTTTCAAATAAAGTATATATGCGGTGAATAGTGCCATCACAATATAAAAAATTAATATGAAAATTTTATAGCATTCATAAAAACATAATATTTGATTTATTTAAGGCTTTTATTTGGATTCAAAGGCGATATTTGAACAAAATTTGAATTAAGAATTTATGCCCCTTTTTAAAATGATCTTAGTTATTTTTCTTATTAAAATTAAAAAAAAAGAGAGATATCAACTTACTCCGAAATTAATTAATACAATTTGGTCAAGGTTAGATTAAAGTAAATTTTTTTGTCAAGGCTTTTAGCAAAAACTAAATATTTCCTCATTTTTGTTCTAATACAATCTTAGAAAAACAAAAGGATGTGACAATTCAAAATGAAAAGTGTTGGCGTAAATAAATAAAATAAAGGAAAAGTTATGCAACTTTTTTTTAAAAATTTTTTATTAATCAAGTAGAATATTTAAACTAGACAAGCTAATTAGGATTAAAAAACGCTCACATTTAGTGTCTACTTTTATTCTTAATTTAAAATTTAATGAGTTATTAAATGCATAAAAGATTTAGTTATCGTTAATAAGAGGTCACAATTTGAATTTTCAAAACTTAGTCGAATATTGTGGTTGTTTCAAACCTTTTAATTTAAGCTTGTCTTTCAAAATAATCCATCAAACAAAAAGATTTATAATTTAGTTAGCTTTTTGAAGAAAAAAAAAATTTCCATTTTTTGTTAAATTTATCAAGATAAATTTGACAAGACTTTTCATTAAATAAAACAGAACTAAGTTTTTTTGCTCAAATAACTTTTAATTTTAGATTCTAACAACAACAAAAATTTATCATTTAAATTATTTCGTTTGCAAAGCAAATTTTTCTACCTAAATGTAAGTAATATCAATTTATTTAAAAATTATTTTATATTTTTTATTTATTGGCAAATGGAACCTGATGCCATTCGATGTGCCATCTTTTAAGTGCTTAAATGTAATTTATTTAATGAAAAAAGCCCACAAAATAAATTTTTTATTTTTTATCATCTTAAGGTATTTGATAGATTATAAAAAATTCCTTTTAATTTTTTTTTACTTATAACTTTTTACTAGGTCTTATGTGTATATTTTTGAGCGATAGCTCTATTTTCAGGCTATTCATACTTTTTAACATATTTCCTTATTTTCTTGTGACCATGTCTCTTGGAAAGTGGTCTGTAAATAAAATGATAATATGAGTCTTAAAAGACATTGATTAAATCTTATGGAATCTGGTGTATTTTTGGTGTCGAATCTTGAAAAAAAATTAATAAAAAATTAAATTGAATTTTCTGGTACAAAACTGCAGTCCCAAATTGATCTAGAAAAATGTCAAAGAGCATTCAATCCATTGGCTAAATACCAAGCTGACTAAAGATAACACCGAAGGCACATTGAAAAAATACGACCAATCTTTATTTTAAAAATCGAAATACTTATGACATATTAAGATATATTAATGATATTTTACAGTTCAAAAAGTTTTTTCATTAAAATTTTTAGAATTTAGAAAGAATTAAAATTTATACCGAAAGAACTTTTGGAAATCAGTAAGATTACAATTGCTAAAAATTTTTATTTCAAAAAAATTATTTATAGAAAATTTTCGATTTTTATGTTAAATTTAATTTTTACTTTAATTTTATGAAAATTTTTTTTAAAGTTTTTTCGTTGAATTTGAAATCTTCGTCCATTTTTTAATTTTACATTTTTTTAATTTGATTTCAAATTTTTTTGAGAATATGAACCCTTTTTTTGGTAATCATTTTCGAGCAATATTATTAAGTAAATAATTAAATATAAATAAATCAACCTAACTATGCAAATATTTAATTTAATAAAGACCTCAAGAAAACTAGCAGGTCTATAAAAGGTAAAATTTGGTCTAAAAAAATACCAATAGGTCATAAATGGAATAATTTTTTAATTTTTTTTCACTCAATTTATTCACGTCAGTGTCCTTTTTTTCTTCAATTTTAGACAATTCTAACCAATTCTTTTGAAAGCAAAGTTTCAATCCAACTCTTTGATTTTAATTTCAATTAATTTAAATAATTTAAATTAAAAAAGCACCGAGTTGTGAATTGAAAAAAATGTCTTAATCAAGGTCACATAATTAATAGAATGTTAAAAAAATTTGAATTATTGGTAAATTAAATTTTTATTTCTATGGTAATTTGATTATGAGTATAATTTTATTTATTTTCCAAGTCAAAATTAGCATGAACAGATATAGAAAATAGTTCTTTTATTGAATTGTTCCAAAATTATATATTTAAAAAAAATTCTATACTTTGAATCAGGCGATGAAAAAATTTGAAATTAATTTTCCTAAAATAAAAAAAGCCCTATGCGGTTATCGACCTATTTAGGGGCGATAAATACCAAGCAGGTTGTCGCAATTTGGGCCAAATTACCAAGCTTGGACAAACAATTAAATGGTGATTAAGCATTTAAAAGGAACTAGCCAAGTAGTTAAAGCATCCTTATCTCGGATCTTAATCCTCAACTACTAATACTCAAAAGCTAACACAAATAAGACCTCACAAGTCGTGGTTTAGCTTAGAAAATGTGATAATTATGCTTTTTGGTAGCAAAAATTTCAAAATTTGTTATTTAAGTATACATTTGCAATAGCTAGTTGCAATAGCTAATTGCAAATGTATCAAAATGAGGCAACTTATTAAGCAATTCTTAGGACTAGAGAGAAAAATTATAATAAATTTCTCAACTTCATGCTCAAATTGGTCTGTCTATCCAAAGGAGTAGTAACCATAAAATACAATCGCTCAAAACCATCATTTTCATTACACAAAGTTGAGCATTGTCTAAAAACCGTCTGTAAAAATCTAAATTGCATAGGTCTATAGTTTGTGTCGCCAATAAATGACTCAAGGCTAGTGTGCTAGCAAATTTTCCTCTGGGCTAATTGTTTCCATTTAAAAATGAAAATAAAATTTCTTCTATTTTTCTAGACTTGAAAATTCAATCTATTTCAACGCTTGCCAAATTTTTCCAAAGCAATGTCAATATCAGGCTTTATGAAGCAAATAAACAAAGCTAATCAGGTAAGATTGCTGAAAAAAATTCAAAAAAAATTGCTCAACTTTAATTACAGATGATTAGCGAAAAAATTGGTGGTGCCAAAGGAACTGAACGCGACGAGCGCTTTCTCAACATGGAAAAAGTAGATTTTTTCTAATAAAATTTTTTTTTAATTTTTTTGAATTTATTAAAATTTTGAATTTTTTTAAATATTTTAGAAAACCGATCTGATCAGCAGACTAATTGAAGATGTGGGCTATCGAACGAACGAGTATTTGCAGCCGAATCCGGCATCAAGAGCCAAATTGTGGACAGTGAACAATTTGTCAAAAATGCGAGGCCAAGTAAAGAACACTCCGTATCCTCAACCAGAGGGAACACTGGGTGAGACTATGATCAAGTATGGAAAGGATCTTGGTGATTCCAATTTTGCCATGGCTCTAATCGATCTTGGAGAATCTCTGAGACAAATGGCTGGTATAAAATACGCACTCGAGGACAACATAAAACAGAACTTTCTAGATCCTTTGACTCAACTGAAAGACAATGACATAAAAGAAGTTCAAGTAGAATACCTTAGTTTATTTGTGTGTTTAGTTTAACAATTTTTCTTTCAAAGCACCTGAGAAAAAAGACCGAAAATAGAAGACTGGACTTTGACTGCAAAAAGAGGAAAAAAACATCAGGCTCTGTTGTGAACGATGAAGAACTGCACCAGGCTGAAGAGAAATACGACGAAACAAAAAGTCAAACTGAACAAGCCATGTCTTCTTTGTTAAATAACGAAGTTGAGCACATAACTCATTTACTCGGTTTTGCCGAGGGTCTTCTCGAATACCACAGTCAATGCTATGAGATTCTAAAAGACATGGTAAAGGAATTAAATGAAAAGTAAGTTTTTTTTAAAATATATTTTAATTTTTTTTATTTTAAAGAAGATTTAAATTTTAAAAAAAAATAACTTGTTTTAGCCATATTTTAATTTAAAAAAAATTTGAATTAATAAAAAATTGTTTTAAAAAATTAAAAAAGTATTTTTTTTAATTCAATTTTTTTTTAAATAAAAGAAAAATCTAAATTAAATAGAATTTACATTAAAAAAAAATTAAAAAGAAAACATTGGTTATTAAATTGTTTAAAACGAATTTTTTTGATTTAAATTTTCTTTTAAATTGAAAAAAAAAATTGAATTTAAAAAAATTATAAAATGGTTAAAGCAAGTTTTTTTTAAATTTAAAATAAAAATATAAATTAAAAAGAATTTACATTAAAAAAATTTTTTTTAAAATTTAATTTTACTTTTTAAAAGAAAAAAACGAGCCTCAAGTGCAATTGGGCCGGTTATCATGGGATTCAATGGAGGTACGATAAGTAAAAAAAATGGACTAGGCCATACATCAGATGGTTCGTCAAACAATTCGCGTTTTTATGACAACGGTGCGGATACAACCTCTAGTTTAAGTGACCATTTCTATCCTGATCAGTTGAAGCAATCTCCGTTTTTGAACGGAAGTAGTGATCAGCAAAGTGAAACAACGTTTGGCTTTGGATCAGTGGCGATGCCAACACCATCTCAGCGCATAGGAAGCATCAATCGGGCGCAGGAGTCCAGCTGCAAGGCTTTGTATGATTTTGAGGCGGAGAACGATGAGGAGTTGGACTTTAAAGAAGGAGATGTAATCAAGTTGATAGCGCGTTTAGATGACAATTGGCTGCAAGGTGAGCTACACGGAAAGCAAGGAAGATTTCCCGTTAGCTATGTCCAAATTCTAGTTGCATTACCTTAAACTTGAAAAATTCCATGTAAATAACGATCCTTATTATTTTAAGTTAATCTATTGTAGAGGTATTATTTTGGAAAGTTAATAGACACGGAATTTTTAGCCCATGCAAATTGTAAATCTGATGCAATCTTTATTCAAATTTTAGTTTATCTTTCGATTAGAACCTAGATTTCTATATGTTTGGTCGATTAGATTCTCAATAGATGAAGCTTTTCGGCAATTGAACCTTTACTTAAGGGGTGAAAATTGTAGTTTTCTTTTTTGTATAAAATAATTTATTAAAATCTCAAAATAAACACTGTTTTTAAAATCAAATTTATTAATAAAAATTTTTTTTTCATTTTTAATACATTAAAAAAGTTTTTACAAAATTTAATAAAATTTAAACAAAATTCATTTAATTTTCCATATTATTCTGCTTGGCCGTATTTTCTCAATTTATCTAAAACAAAAATTTTTAATTATTTATTTTTTGAAATGAAAAAAATGGTAGATTTTTATTAGATTTTAAATCAAGAAAATTTTTTTGATTAAATTGTCTTAATTAGTGAACAAAATTTTTCAATAAAAAGAAAAACCTATTTAAAATGTATCTGTTATTTTTAGAATATGTACAAAAATCCTACCAAAGACTAAGATGACTAGCTAAGATTAAAAAATATCATTCAACAAAATTTAAGTTGAAAAAAGTTTTAAAAAAGATCGGGTCAATTCATCGATTTTTTTCATATTAATAATCTCTGGTAACTGTTCCTAGTTAATCAATTGACAAAATATTTAAAATCTTCCGAAATTCTAATAAAAATAATTAATTGAAAAAAATTAATTTCAGGAGTATTTTTCTTTGTTTAATTAATTATTCTAGTTGTTTTTATTATAAATAATTTAAAAATTTGCTCCCAAAAACAACCTCTAATTTTTTTATTTTTTTAGAAAAATTCCTTAGATGATTTATAAGAAAGCATATAATAAAAAATGAAATAAAAAAAATTCTTGGGCTAACAGAAAATTTTTAAGCTTATATTAAAAATTGGATTGTAAAGTTGATGATCATGATCTGGTATAAATCGTCTAAAACTATAGTTTGCTAATTTTTAAAGTGTAAAGTATCTTAAATACAACTGAATGTCCCGACATAATTTGTCATTTAAAAAAATAACTTTGAACATGAGAGAGTGATATACTCTAAATTTTTTTATGTGTCATCTTGTTTATTTTTCTATTTTTCTAGATTAAAAATCTAAATATTTAAAATAAATTTTTTCAAGTAAAAATCTATCAATCATTAATATTAGTTGAATTTATATTTTTCAAAACTATAAGAACTAAAACTATAAAAAGAAATATTATATTTGGCAGGTTGGTGTTTTTTTGAGCTATTTGATTTTGTGTAATAACTTTATAACTTTAAAAATGATATGAAAGTTTATCAAAGAACTCATCTGAAAATGCACGAAAAAATCTTTTTTCGAATTGATCCTGTTCTACCCCTTTTCGATAAAAAGACCTTATTAAAATATACATGTATATAAGAAAAAAATCTAATGTGACCAAAATTTTTATTCATTTAATTAGTTCATTTAAAAGAAATCTTAAGTGTTTAAATTTTTAATTAAAAAAACATTATTTTATTGAATCAAACACTTTGTAATTCAAGTTTTTAAGATTGTCAGCTGAAAATTGGCATTGTAAATTTTGTTATTGTGAAATTCAAATACAAATTGAACAAAATTCTTGATTTTTTGATAAATTAAAATTAAAGTTAAAAAAAAAATACCAGAAAAAATACTGCAACATTGTGCAACATAGTTTGTTGCACCTTTTAACTTAAAATAAAATTTTTTTTTTCTTTTTTTTTTAGTAAATCAAATCAATAATCTATTTAAATCTTATTGGTTCTTTATTTTTTGTCTTTTTTAAATAAGAAAAATTATTTTAGACAAAAAATAAAAAAAAATTAAAAACATAAAAAATTGAAAATTGAAATAACTTTTTTTGTTTAAGTCTAAAAATCATTCTACAAATTGTATCAACAGGTAAAATTTTTGAATTATCAAAATTAAGTTTCTGCTAAAACCATGTATTTTTTATTTACGAAAGGAATATTCGGGACAATATTTTTCAGAAAAAAAAAAGTTCGGAAAAACGTTTTGGGACTGTTTTCCATTTATGAATATTATTATTTTTAGTATCTTCTGCTTTTACAATTATTTATTTATTTCATAAAACACCTCTTGGGTGATGAAAAAATATGAATTTGTAATGCATTCTTAATTTTGGGAAATTCACCAAATAAGCTAAATTATGGATATGCTATGTAAATTTGAATGATAAATTGGAAAAATTTAGATCAAAGTCTCTAAGTAATATTTTTTTTCAAAGTTATTTTATTTCAAAAACTTATATTTTATTTACCGAGTAAATACAAAATAATTTATTAGCAGTTTAGGATTTTCTAAATAATTATTTTTTACAAGACATAAATATTTTTTGATAAAATTTATTTTAAAAGAATTATTAAAAAACTTAATAATTCTAAAAAATCTGTAGCCTCGGGGCAGAATATTTTATTAACTGTAACTGGCATTCTGCAATCAACATTTAAATATTAAAATAAAAACTCAGTTTGCGTAAAAAAAATATTTAAATCTAATCTAAAAGGACCTAACGAGAGGGTTAGAAAAAACATGAAAAAATGGTTACTTTTAAAATATTTGATATAAAATTATCTTTGATTTTTCAATTTTAAAAGAGAATTTTGAAATAAGATAAAATATTTTTTGATGATAATATTTTAGAAAAAAAAACTTTAAATTCGTGTCAATATTAGAACTAAAAGAAATAAATCAGAAAGACAAAATTTACAACCTACATAAAATTCTTTTATATTTGAGTCTTTAAAGCTGATTACAGATAATTTTTATCAAAAATATTATCAGCCAAAAATTCACATTCAGATAGATTTAGAAAAATCTTTAAATCACTGAACAAAATAATTATGTGCTGGGCTCATGTAATAAGAAAAGTGGATAGTAAATTAAAAATTTTAAATGATAAAATGACTTATAAACAAATTAGAGATGATATTTGTGCTGTTCAGTTATCTCCAAATCCTTACGTTTTCAATTTCTAGATTATTTAAGTCAACAGTGGTGTCCTTTTTTAAATGAATGGTATGAAGGCACTGCTCTTGTAGTACATGGAATGAAAATCAAATTAAAAAAAATTAACTTTTTCTGGTGATGGAGTAATTTCTCTGTAAAAAAAATAGCTGTCATTAAAGAGTCATTTTTTTTGATTAAAAGTCAATAGAAAAAATGTAAATTAAATCTTTAAATCATAATCTAAAAGTATTAGAAGCTATTTAAAAGATTAAATGACAATTATTAAACTTACATAAAACTTAGAAATATTATAAGATACTTTTTTTAAAAATACATTACTTTTAACTATTAATTGTCAATACGAATAATTAACCGGCATAAATTTTAATTATTCGATTCCTTACATCCAATTAAGGAAATATAAGAGAAGTAAACAAACTCAAAAAGCAGTCAAAAATATCAGTAAAATTTAAAAATAAAAGTAAAAATTTATTAATTTTTTTTTGAAAATTACTTATATAATTGATTTCTTAATTTTTTTAACTGATAAAATTTATTTATTAGCAGTTGATTTTTTTCTTAACTTGACTTTGAGCGATACATTAAAAGATATTTAACTTAATTTTGTGACAACCAATACTTTTAATTTACGAATAATACATTAAATTTACATTTAATAACAAAAATGACGATTTAATATTAACTCAAAAAAAATTAGCTAATGAAAAGCTTCTCACGTAAAATTCTTTTTGTAAGAAAAATATTTAAAAATTTTTTTAAAATTTTTATTCTAAATAATATTTTCAAGGATATTTTTTTCTATCTTTCTCGTTTCTAGCCCTTCAAAAAAAAATTTTCTATAATTTTTTCAATTAAAAAAAAGTTTTTTTATTAAAGTATTATTATTTAAATTAATTATTTTTCTTGATCCTTAGAAAAAATTTTAAAAAATACCTTTTCAAATAGAATCATCAAAATCGTTTGTTTTCGATGGACTTGCATTGAGGTCAGAGCCTTGTATAGACTCAATTTCCTTGTCACTATTCATGGCAAAGGAATCGAACAATTTTTTGCTGTTGCAATCAAAATCCCTCAAAGAATTACTGGCCAAACAAGCAAAGCTGTTCACGAACATTCTTTCATTTGAGTTGAAAAAATTGTGAGTTATTGAATATTGGGAGACAAGGGTGTTCATTTCACGCCTCAGCTCTTCAATGACATTATTTTGCATCATAATAAAATTTTTGGCAAGAAGCAAAGTCGCTATTTTGCTCAGTTTTCTGACACTAGGACCATGGGCGTATGGAATAACAGATCTTAATTCATCGAGAGCGTCGTTCAAGTCATGCATTCGGCGCCGCTCTCTGGCGTTTATGCTCAATCTGGTAGCTGTGGCCACCGCTTGCGCCTCTTCTTCAGTCATGTTCTGGTTCATGACTCTTTTATGGTTGGCTCTTGGTCGGCACTCTTTGCGCTTGTGGCTCATAGCTTTGTTAACAATTTTGCTCTCAGATTCGACCGGAAATATTTTTTCCTTATTTTGTTTAGAAATAAAAAATTTTTCACTCATCTTTTGTTCTAAATCTTGATAAGTTTAATTCAAGTGAGACACTACATTTTCAAATCTGAGATTTATTAAAAAGTATAAGATTTCTTCTAAAATAATTGAATTGCAAATTGATGGAACAACAAAATTGGAAAATCAATTTGGGAATTTTAAGATGAATACTAAATCGATGAGACAGTGTTTTTAAAATGAGCAATTAATTAATTTTTCACTGTAACAAGTTGTTTATTTTTATCTTAAATGATGATAAATTCGAGCCATGAAATAAAGTCTCTTGTCTTGAAATTTAAATTGCCCCAAGTCATCGAAATCGAGTTCTCTCAAGTTGAATCGAGTTTGATTTAATCGATCAAATCAAGCGGATTTAATTTTATAATTAATTTTTAAAATGAAAATTAAAACTTAAAATATAATCTTGTTAATAAGTTGATTTAGCTACAGACAACTCTAAATAGATAGATAAATTTGATTCATTCAGAGCAAAATAAGTGTTCGAGCTGCAGAAAAAATTTAGCTATCAAAAATTGTATTCATTAATGAGACAGATATTTTTTTGTAAATACTACAAGTTTTTATTCTATCATTATAGTCTGTGATTCTAGAAGAAAAAAAAACACTAAATTTATTTACAATTAAAAGACTACTTTTTTCTAACTTCAAATCGCTTACAAGGCTTTTAATAAAATAAAAAAAAAATGCTCTTAAATCCAAAAAGTTAACAAAAAATTTTTTCCCCAATTTTTTAATATTCTAATTTTTTTTTCTAATTTAAAAAAAAATTAAAAACTTTTAATATATATCTTGAAACAAACTTGGGTATTCAAAAAGAAATGTCATAACTTGGCCAAAAACCAATTTTTTAACTTTTTACTTTAATTCTCCTTTATAAAATTAGATTAAAATTTAAGCAATTAATAAGAGTAAATTTGCTTTGAAAAACATTCGAAAATTCAGCAAATTTATTTATTTTTTTAGATAATATTATTTTTTTAAATAATCAATGGTATTTTTTAGAAGCTAGATTAGATTGATCGTTTTCAGTGGCAACTGGTTCAAGGGTTACTGATTTTGGACCTGATATAACTGTCATGATTTACAAGAGGTGGTACACCAGGAAATTTCTCTTTTACGTTTTTGCTTCTAAAGGTATCTTTAACAGGCAACATTTACAAATACAACTTATTTAAGCCGATCATCATTATACATCTTTGCACTCAATCTATTAAATTTATTTTTTGAGAGAGCAATCTAAAATAAAAAATTAAATAATCATAAATTTTTTTTAAATAGTAATAAAAATTAAAATAAATAGCTTATAATAAAAACAATTGGAAGAGAAAAATATTTATTTAGCTTTTTAAATATTAATTATCGGAAAATAAAAAAATATTTTAGTTGAAAAAAATATAGGCCCGTTGAAATTACTAGGCCAAAATCTGAGACACTTTCAATAGAAAGTATTTTAGAGGATCAGATCGATCAAACATTAATGAAAATCAGTGATATATAATTAAAAATATAATTTGATAATTTTTTTTCAAATTTAAGGTAAACATTACCTTTTTCTTGAATTTTTCAAAAAATTTATTGTTGGGAAAATATTTTCACTCTTTTTTTTGTCTAAATTTTTGTGTTAATTTTCAAAAGAGGCAATAGTTGGCTAAAATTTATCATTTTTGGATATTTTAATGTTTTAAGTTTAAATTTGAAGTTATGAAGAAAAGAACTGGTTTTATTATTATAAAATCAAATAGAATAACATTTCAAAATATCTCTTTGAATAAAACAAAATATATAATAAATATTTTTATGAAAAATAAACAAGGATTGGTGTTGTAATTAATTAAAGCATATTGAACTTTATTTTGTTAAAAATTCAAGAAAATCTGTTTGATAATTTTCTTAAAATTTGTTCCCAAAATTTCGAAAAAAAATAAAAAATTGCACTAAAGATATTTAAATTTTTAAAAAAGATAAACGGAAAAACTACCAATTGATTTAATTTTATTATAAGAGATATTGCGAAATTTTCACCTGTTTGATTTTTTACCAATAAAATGAGTTCTTTTTTGGACTTTTAATACTCTAAGATTTATTGAAAAGTGTAAAATAGAAAAAAAACTTGCCAAAATGTCAGAAACAGTAAAAGGCAAAAAAAAAAACGCTAATATTTTTACACAAAACAAATGAAAAGTTTAATGATCAAGAGGTTTGCTACGTTCAAACCAGAGTTGTTTAAAAGTCACAAGTCTTTAATCAAGTTAATCAAGCTTCCCTTTAGCTTTTACAGAAAAAGCTTCAAAATTCGCAAAGTTATGCGACTTGAAAACAAGTTAATTTTGACCAAATTTAAAAAGTTCACGTTCTTGCAATTCGGTCAATTTTTAAGCTACCGTAATGATAAGGTACTCAAATTCAAGATCTCAACGAGCTCTACAACATGCTTTTGACCGGAGTTGAAAATACTCAACGGTCAGTGAATTATTCAAGTTTGAAAAAGTGAAAAAAACGCATTTTTCGGCATTTTTCAAAACGATCTGGTGACCTGGATTTTTTGAGGACCCGGTCACCCGAGGACTCTATGGATAGTTCATTAATTAAGCTTGACTTTGGCTTTTACAGATCGAAAAAAGCTTCAAAATTCGCAAAGTTATGCGACTTGAAAACAAGTTAATTTTGACCAAATTTAAAAAGTTCACGTTCTTGCAATTCGGTCAATTTTTAAGCTACCGTAATGATAAGGTACTCAAATTCAAGATCTCAACGAGCTCTACAACATGCTTTTGACCGGAGTTGAAAATACTCAACGGTCAGTGAATTATTCAAGTTTGAAAAAGTGAAAAAAAACGCATTTTTCGGCATTTTTCAAAACGATCTGGTGACCTGGATTTTTTGAGGACCCGGTCACCCGAGGACTCTATGGATAGTTCATTAATTAAGCTTGACTTTGGCTTTTACAGATCGAAAAAAGCTTCAAAATTCGCAAAGTTATGCGACTTGAAAACAAGTTAATTTTGACCAAATTTAAAAAGTTCACGTTCTTGCAATTCGGTCAATTTTTAAGCTACCGTAATGATAAGGTACTCAAATTCAAGATCTCAACGAGCTCTACAACATGCTTTTGACCGGAGTTGAAAATACTCAACGGTCAGTGAATTATTCAAGTTTGAAAAAGTGAAAAAAACGCATTTTTCGGCATTTTTCAAAACGATCTGGTGACCTGGATTTTTTGAGGACCCGGTCACCCGAGGACTCTATGGATAGTTCATTAATTAAGCTTGACTTTGGCTTTTACAGATCGAAAAAAGCTTCAAAATTCGCAAAGTTATGCGACTTGAAAACAAGTTAATTTTGACCAAATTTAAAAAGTTCACGTTCTTGCAATTCGGTCAATTTTTAAGCTACCGTAATGATAAGGTACTCAAATTCAAGATCTCAACGAGCTCTACAACATGCTTTTGACCGGAGTTGAAAATACTCAACGGTCAGTGAATTATTCAAGTTTGAAAAAGTGAAAAAAAACGCATTTTTCGGCATTTTTCAAAACGATCTGGTGACCTGGATTTTTTGAGGACCCGGTCACCCGAGGACTCTATGGATAGTTCATTAATTAAGCTTGACTTTGGCTTTTACAGATCGAAAAAAGCTTCAAAATTCGCAAAGTTATGCGACTTGAAAACAAGTTAATTTTGACCAAATTTAAAAAGTTCACGTTCTTGCAATTCGGTCAATTTTTAAGCTACCGTAATGATAAGGTACTCAAATTCAAGATCTCAACGAGCTCTACAACATGCTTTTGACCGGAGTTGAAAATACTCAACGGTCAGTGAATTATTCAAGTTTGAAAAAGTGAAAAAAACGCATTTTTCGGCATTTTTCAAAACGATCTGGTGACCTGGATTTTTTGAGGACCCGGTCACCCGAGGACTCTATGGATAGTTCATTAATTAAGCTTGACTTTGGCTTTTACAGATCGAAAAAAGCTTCAAAATTCGCAAAGTTATGCGACTTGAAAACAAGTTAATTTTGACCAAATTTAAAAAGTTCACGTTCTTGCAATTCGGTCAATTTTTAAGCTACCGTAATGATAAGGTACTCAAATTCAAGATCTCAACGAGCTCTACAACATGCTTTTGACCGGAGTTGAAAATACTCAACGGTCAGTGAATTATTCAAGTTTGAAAAAGTGAAAAAAAACGCATTTTTCGGCATTTTTCAAAACGATCTGGTGACCTGGATTTTTTGAGGACCCGGTCACCCGAGGACTCTATGGATAGTTCATTAATTAAGCTTGACTTTGGCTTTTACAGATCGAAAAAAGCTTCAAAATTCGCAAAGTTATGCGACTTGAAAACAAGTTAATTTTGACCAATATTAAAAAGTTCACGTTCTTGCAATTCGGTCAATTTTTAAGCTACCGTAATGATAAGGTACTCAAATTCAAGATCTCAACGAGCTCTACAACATGCTTTTGACCGGAGTTGAAAATACTCAACGGTCAGTGAATTATTCAAGTTTGAAAAAGTGAAAAAAAACGCATTTTTCGGCATTTTTCAAAACGATCTGGTGACCTGGATTTTTTGAGGACCCGGTCACCCGAGGACTCTATGGATAGTTCATTAATTAAGCTTGACTTTGGCTTTTACAGATCGAAAAAAGCTTCAAAATTCGCAAAGTTATGCGACTTGAAAACAAGTTAATTTTGACCAAATTAAAAAGTTCACGTTCTTGCAATTCGGTCAATTTTTAAGCTACCGTAATGATAAGGTACTCAAATTCAAGATCTCAACGAGCTCTACAACATGCTTTTGACCGGAGTTGAAAATACTCAACGGTCAGTGAATTATTCAAGTTTGAAAAAGTGAAAAAAACGCATTTTTCGGCATTTTTCAAAACGATCTGGTGACCTGGATTTTTTGAGGACCCGGTCACCCGAGGACTCTATGGATAGTTCATTAATTAAGCTTGACTTTGGCTTTTACAGATCGAAAAAAGCTTCAAAATTCGCAAAGTTATGCGACTTGAAAACAAGTTAATTTTGACCAAATTCAAAAAGTTCACGTTCTTGCAATTCGGTCAATTTTTAAGCTACCGTAATGATAAGGTACTCAAATTCAAGATCTCAACGAGCTCTACAACATGCTTTTGACCGGAGTTGAAAATACTCAACGGTCAGTGAATTATTCAAGTTTGAAAAAGTGAAAAAAAACGCATTTTTCGGCATTTTTCAAAACGATCTGGTGACCTGGATTTTTTGAGGACCCGGTCACCCGAGGACTCTATGGATAGTTCATTAATTAAGCTTGACTTTGGCTTTTACAGATCGAAAAAAGCTTCAAAATTCGCAAAGTTATGCGACTTGAAAACAAGTTAATTTTGACCAAATTAAAAAGTTCACGTTCTTGCAATTCGGTCAATTTTTAAGCTACCGTAATGATAAGGTACTCAAATTCAAGATCTCAACGAGCTCTACAACATGCTTTTGACCGGAGTTGAAAATACTCAACGGTCAGTGAATTATTCAAGTTTGAAAAAGTGAAAAAAACGCATTTTTCGGCATTTTTCAAAACGATCTGGTGACCTGGATTTTTTGAGGACCCGGTCACCCGAGGACTCTATGGATAGTTCATTAATTAAGCTTGACTTTGGCTTTTACAGATCGAAAAAAGCTTCAAAATTCGCAAAGTTATGCGACTTGAAAACAAGTTAATTTTGACCAAAATTAAAAAGTTCACGTTCTTGCAATTCGGTCAATTTTTAAGCTACCGTAATGATAAGGTACTCAAATTCAAGATCTCAACGAGCTCTACAACATGCTTTTGACCGGAGTTGAAAATACTCAACGGTCAGTGAATTATTCAAGTTTGAAAAAGTGAAAAAAACGCATTTTTCGGCATTTTTCAAAACGATCTGGTGACCTGGATTTTTTGAGGACCCGGTCACCCGAGGACTCTATGGATAGTTCATTAATTAAGCTTGACTTTGGCTTTTACAGATCGAAAAAAGCTTCAAAATTCGCAAAGTTATGCGACTTGAAAACAAGTTAATTTTGACCAAATTTAAAAAGTTCACGTTCTTGCAATTCGGTCAATTTTTAAGCTACCGTAATGATAAGGTACTCAAATTCAAGATCTCAACGAGCTCTACAACATGCTTTTGACCGGAGTTGAAAATACTCAACGGTCAGTGAATTATTCAAGTTTGAAAAAGTGAAAAAAACGCATTTTTCGGCATTTTTCAAAACGATCTGGTGACCTGGATTTTTTGAGGACCCGGTCACCCGAGGACTCTATGGATAGTTCATTAATTAAGCTTGACTTTGGCTTTTACAGATCGAAAAAAGCTTCAAAATTCGCAAAGTTATGCGACTTGAAAACAAGTTAATTTTGACCAAATTTAAAAAGTTCACGTTCTTGCAATTCGGTCAATTTTTAAGCTACCGTAATGATAAGGTACTCAAATTCAAGATCTCAACGAGCTCTACAACATGCTTTTGACCGGAGTTGAAAATACTCAACGGTCAGTGAATTATTCAAGTTTGAAAAAGTGAAAAAAACGCATTTTTCGGCATTTTTCAAAACGATCTGGTGACCTGGATTTTTTGAGGACCCGGTCACCCGAGGACTCTATGGATAGTTCATTAATTAAGCTTGACTTTGGCTTTTACAGATCGAAAAAAGCTTCAAAATTCGCAAAGTTATGCGACTTGAAAACAAGTTAATTTTGACCAAATTTAAAAAGTTCACGTTCTTGCAATTCGGTCAATTTTTAAGCTACCGTAATGATAAGGTACTCAAATTCAAGATCTCAACGAGCTCTACAACATGCTTTTGACCGGAGTTGAAAATACTCAACGGTCAGTGAATTATTCAAGTTTGAAAAAGTGAAAAAAAACGCATTTTTCGGCATTTTTCAAAACGATCTGGTGACCTGGATTTTTTGAGGACCCGGTCACCCGAGGACTCTATGGATAGTTCATTAATTAAGCTTGACTTTGGCTTTTACAGATCGAAAAAAGCTTCAAAATTCGCAAAGTTATGCGACTTGAAAACAAGTTAATTTTGACCAATATTAAAAAGTTCACGTTCTTGCAATTCGGTCAATTTTTAAGCTACCGTAATGATAAGGTACTCAAATTCAAGATCTCAACGAGCTCTACAACATGCTTTTGACCGGAGTTGAAAATACTCAACGGTCAGTGAATTATTCAAGTTTGAAAAAGTGAAAAAAACGCATTTTTCGGCATTTTTCAAAACGATCTGGTGACCTGGATTTTTTGAGGACCCGGTCACCCGAGGACTCTATGGATAGTTCATTAATTAAGCTTGACTTTGGCTTTTACAGATCGAAAAAAGCTTCAAAATTCGCAAAGTTATGCGACTTGAAAACAAGTTAATTTTGACCAAATTAAAAAGTTCACGTTCTTGCAATTCGGTCAATTTTTAAGCTACCGTAATGATAAGGTACTCAAATTCAAGATCTCAACGAGCTCTACAACATGCTTTTGACCGGAGTTGAAAATACTCAACGGTCAGTGAATTATTCAAGTTTGAAAAAGTGAAAAAAACGCATTTTTCGGCATTTTTCAAAACGATCTGGTGACCTGGATTTTTTGAGGACCCGGTCACCCGAGGACTCTATGGATAGTTCATTAATTAAGCTTGACTTTGGCTTTTACAGATCGAAAAAAGCTTCAAAATTCGCAAAGTTATGCGACTTGAAAACAAGTTAATTTTGACCAAATTTAAAAAGTTCACGTTCTTGCAATTCGGTCAATTTTTAAGCTACCGTAATGATAAGGTACTCAAATTCAAGATCTCAACGAGCTCTACAACATGCTTTTGACCGGAGTTGAAAATACTCAACGGTCAGTGAATTATTCAAGTTTGAAAAAGTGAAAAAAAACGCATTTTTCGGCATTTTTCAAAACGATCTGGTGACCTGGATTTTTTGAGGACCCGGTCACCCGAGGACTCTATGGATAGTTCATTAATTAAGCTTGACTTTGGCTTTTACAGATCGAAAAAAGCTTCAAAATTCGCAAAGTTATGCGACTTGAAAACAAGTTAATTTTGACCAAATTTAAAAAGTTCACGTTCTTGCAATTCGGTCAATTTTTAAGCTACCGTAATGATAAGGTACTCAAATTCAAGATCTCAACGAGCTCTACAACATGCTTTTGACCGGAGTTGAAAATACTCAACGGTCAGTGAATTATTCAAGTTTGAAAAAGTGAAAAAAACGCATTTTTCGGCATTTTTCAAAACGATCTGGTGACCTGGATTTTTTGAGGACCCGGTCACCCGAGGACTCTATGGATAGTTCATTAATTAAGCTTGACTTTGGCTTTTACAGATCGAAAAAAGCTTCAAAATTCGCAAAGTTATGCGACTTGAAAACAAGTTAATTTTGACCAAATTTAAAAAGTTCACGTTCTTGCAATTCGGTCAATTTAAGCTACCGTAATGATAAGGTACTCAAATTCAAGATCTCAACGAGCTCTACAACATGCTTTTGACCGGAGTTGAAAATACTCAACGGTCAGTGAATTATTCAAGTTTGAAAAAGTGAAAAAAAACGCATTTTTCGGCATTTTTCAAAACGATCTGGTGACCTGGATTTTTTGAGGACCCGGTCACCCGAGGACTCTATGGATAGTTCATTAATTAAGCTTGACTTTGGCTTTTACAGATCGAAAAAAGCTTCAAAATTCGCAAAGTTATGCGACTTGAAAACAAGTTAATTTTGACCAAATTTAAAAAGTTCACGTTCTTGCAATTCGGTCAATTTAAGCTACCGTAATGATAAGGTACTCAAATTCAAGATCTCAACGAGCTCTACAACATGCTTTTGACCGGAGTTGAAAATACTCAACGGTCAGTGAATTATTCAAGTTTGAAAAAGTGAAAAAAACGCATTTTTCGGCATTTTTCAAAACGATCTGGTGACCTGGATTTTTTGAGGACCCGGTCACCCGAGGACTCTATGGATAGTTCATTAATTAAGCTTGACTTTGGCTTTTACAGATCGAAAAAAGCTTCAAAATTCGCAAAGTTATGCGACTTGAAAACAAGTTAATTTTGACCAAATACTAAAAAGTTCACGTTCTTGCAATTCGGTCAATTTTTAAGCTACCGTAATGATAAGGTACTCAAATTCAAGATCTCAACGAGCTCTACAACATGCTTTTGACCGGAGTTGAAAATACTCAACGGTCAGTGAATTATTCAAGTTTGAAAAAGTGAAAAAAAACGCATTTTTCGGCATTTTTCAAAACGATCTGGTGACCTGGATTTTTTGAGGACCCGGTCACCCGAGGACTCTATGGATAGTTCATTAATTAAGCTTGACTTTGGCTTTTACAGATCGAAAAAAGCTTCAAAATTCGCAAAGTTATGCGACTTGAAAACAAGTTAATTTTGACCAAATTTAAAAAGTTCACGTTCTTGCAATTCGGTCAATTTTTAAGCTACCGTAATGATAAGGTACTCAAATTCAAGATCTCAACGAGCTCTACAACATGCTTTTGACCGGAGTTGAAAATACTCAACGGTCAGTGAATTATTCAAGTTTGAAAAAGTGAAAAAAAAGCATTTTTCGGCTTTTTTCAAAACGATCTGGTGACCTGGATTTTTTGAGGACCCGGTCACCCGAGGACTCTATGGATAGTTCATTAATTAAGCTTGACTTTGGCTTTTACAGATCGAAAAAAGCTTCAAAATTCGCAAAGTTATGCGACTTGAAAACAAGTTAATTTTGACCAAATTTAAAAAGTTCACGTTCATGCAATTCGGTCAATTTTTAAGCTACCGTAATGATAAGGTACTCAAATTCAAGATCTCAACGAGCTCTACAACATGCTTTTGACCGGAGTTGAAAATACTCAACGGTCAGTGAATTATTCAAGTTTGAAAAAGTGAAAAAACGCATTTTTCGGCATTTTTCAAAACGATCTGGTGACCTGGATTTTTTGAGGACCCGGTCACCCGAGGACTCTATGGATAGTTCATTAATTAAGCTTGACTTTGGCTTTTACAGATCGAAAAAAGCTTCAAAATTCGCAAAGTTATGCGACTTGAAAACAAGTTAATTTTGACCAAATTTAAAAAGTTCACGTTCTTGCAATTCGGTCAATTTTTAAGCTACCGTAATGATAAGGTACTCAAATTCAAGATCTCAACGAGCTCTACAACATGCTTTTGACCGGAGTTGAAAATACTCAACGGTCAGTGAATTATTCAAGTTTGAAAAAGTGAAAAAAACGCATTTTTCGGCTTTTTTCAAAACGATCTGGTGACCTGGATTTTTTGAGGACCCGGTCACCCGAGGACTCTATGGATAGTTCATTAATTAAGCTTGACTTTGGCTTTTACAGATCGAAAAAAGCTTCAAAATTCGCAAAGTTATGCGACTTGAAAACAAGTTAATTTTGACCAAATTTAAAAAGTTCACGTTCTTGCAATTCGGTCAATTTTTAAGCTACCGTAATGATAAGGTACTCAAATTCAAGATCTCAACGAGCTCTACAACATGCTTTTGACCGGAGTTGAAAATACTCAACGGTCAGTGAATTATTCAAGTTTGAAAAAGTGAAAAAAACGCATTTTTCGGCATTTTTCAAAACGATCTGGTGACCTGGATTTTTTGAGGACCCGGTCACCCGAGGACTCTATGGATAGTTCATTAATTAAGCTTGACTTTGGCTTTTACAGATCGAAAAAAGCTTCAAAATTCGCAAAGTTATGCGACTTGAAAACAAGTTAATTTTGACCAAATACTAAAACTTCACGTTCTTGCAATTCGGTCAATTTTTAAGCTACCGTAATGATAAGGTACTCAAATTCAAGATCTCAACGAGCTCTACAACATGCTTTTGACCGGAGTTGAAAATACTCAACGGTCAGTGAATTATTCAAGTTTGAAAAAGTGAAAAAAACGCATTTTTCGGCATTTTTCAAAACGATCTGGTGACCTGGATTTTTTGAGGACCCGGTCACCCGAGGACTCTATGGATAGTTCATTAATTAAGCTTGACTTTGGCTTTTACAGATCGAAAAAAGCTTCAAAATTCGCAAAGTTATGCGACTTGAAAACAAGTTAATTTTGACCAAATACTAAAAGTTCACGTTCTTGCAATTCGGTCAATTTTTAAGCTACCGTAATGATAAGGTACTCAAATTCAAGATCTCAACGAGCTCTACAACATGCTTTTGACCGGAGTTGAAAATACTCAACGGTCAGTGAATTATTCAAGTTTGAAAAAGTGAAAAAAACGCATTTTTCGGCTTTTTTCAAAACGATCTGGTGACCTGGATTTTTTGAGGACCCGGTCACCCGAGGACTCTATGGATAGTTCATTAATTAAGCTTGACTTTGGCTTTTACAGATCGAAAAAAGCTTCAAAATTCGCAAAGTTATGCGACTTGAAAACAAGTTAATTTTGACCAAATAAAAAAAGTTCACGTTCTTGCAATTCGGTCAATTTTTAAGCTACCGTAATGATAAGGTACTCAAATTCAAGATCTCAACGAGCTCTACAACATGCTTTTGACCGGAGTTGAAAATACTCAACGGTCAGTGAATTATTCAAGTTTGAAAAAGTGAAAAAAAACGCATTTTTCGGCATTTTTCAAAACGATCTGGTGACCTGGATTTTTTGAGGACCCGGTCACCCGAGGACTCTATGGATAGTTCATTAATTAAGCTTGACTTTGGCTTTTACAGATCGAAAAAAGCTTCAAAATTCGCAAAGTTATGCGACTTGAAAACAAGTTAATTTTGACCAAATAAAAAAACTTCACGTTCTTGCAATTCGGTCAATTTTTAAGCTACCGTAATGATAAGGTACTCAAATTCAAGATCTCAACGAGCTCTACAACATGCTTTTGACCGGAGTTGAAAATACTCAACGGTCAGTGAATTATTCAAGTTTGAAAAAGTGAAAAAAACGCATTTTTCGGCATTTTTCAAAACGATCTGGTGACCTGGATTTTTTGAGGACCCGGTCACCCGAGGACTCTATGGATAGTTCATTAATTAAGCTTGACTTTGGCTTTTACAGATCGAAAAAAGCTTCAAAATTCGCAAAGTTATGCGACTTGAAAACAAGTTAATTTTGACCAAATTTAAAAAGTTCACGTTCTTGCAATTCGGTCAATTTTTAAGCTACCGTAATGATAAGGTACTCAAATTCAAGATCTCAACGAGCTCTACAACATGCTTTTGACCGGAGTTGAAAATACTCAACGGTCAGTGAATTATTCAAGTTTGAAAAAGTGAAAAAAAACGCATTTTTCGGCTTTTTTCAAAACGATCTGGTGACCTGGATTTTTTGAGGACCCGGTCACCCGAGGACTCTATGGATAGTTCATTAATTAAGCTTGACTTTGGCTTTTACAGATCGAAAAAAGCTTCAAAATTCGCAAAGTTATGCGACTTGAAAACAAGTTAATTTTGACCAAATACTAAAACTTCACGTTCTTGCAATTTGGTCGCCAATTAAGCTACCGTAATGATAAGGTACTCAAATTCAAGATCTCAACGAGCTCTACAACATGCTTTTGACCGGAGTTGAAAATACTCAACGGTCAGTGAATTATTCAAGTTTGAAAAAGTGAAAAAAAACGCATTTTTCGGCTTTTTTCAAAACGATCTGGTGACCTGGATTTTTTGAGGACCCGGTCACCCGAGGACTCTATGGATAGTTCATTAATTAAGCTTGACTTTGGCTTTTACAGATCGAAAAAAGCTTCAAAATTCGCAAAGTTATGCGACTTGAAAACAAGTTAATTTTGACCAAATTCAAAAACTTCACGTTCTTGCAATTCGGTCAATTTTTAAGCTACCGTAATGATAAGGTACTCAAATTCAAGATCTCAACGAGCTCTACAACATGCTTTTGACCGGAGTTGAAAATACTCAACGGTCAGTGAATTATTCAAGTTTGAAAAAGTGAAAAAAACGCATTTTTCGGCATTTTTCAAAACGATCTGGTGACCTGGATTTTTTGAGGACCCGGTCACCCGAGGACTCTATGGATAGTTCATTAATTAAGCTTGACTTTGGCTTTTACAGATCGAAAAAAGCTTCAAAATTCGCAAAGTTATGCGACTTGAAAACAAGTTAATTTTGACCAAATATTAAAAAGTTCACGTTCTTGCAATTCGGTCAATTTTTAAGCTACCGTAATGATAAGGTACTCAAATTCAAGATCTCAACGAGCTCTACAACATGCTTTTGACCGGAGTTGAAAATACTCAACGGTCAGTGAATTATTCAAGTTTGAAAAAGTGAAAAAAACGCATTTTTCGGCATTTTTCAAAACGATCTGGTGACCTGGATTTTTTGAGGACCCGGTCACCCGAGGACTCTATGGATAGTTCATTAATTAAGCTTGACTTTGGCTTTTACAGATCGAAAAAAGCTTCAAAATTCGCAAAGTTATGCGACTTGAAAACAAGTTAATTTTGACCAAATACTAAAAGTTCACGTTCTTGCAATTCGGTCAATTTTTAAGCTACCGTAATGATAAGGTACTCAAATTCAAGATCTCAACGAGCTCTACAACATGCTTTTGACCGGAGTTGAAAATACTCAACGGTCAGTGAATTATTCAAGTTTGAAAAAGTGAAAAAAACGCATTTTTCGGCTTTTTTCAAAACGATCTGGTGACCTGGATTTTTTGAGGACCCGGTCACCCGAGGACTCTATGGATAGTTCATTAATTAAGCTTGACTTTGGCTTTTACAGATCGAAAAAAGCTTCAAAATTCGCAAAGTTATGCGACTTGAAAACAAGTTAATTTTGACCAAACTTCACGTTCTTGCAATTTGGTCCCAATTTTTAAGCTACCGTAATGATAAGGTACTCAAATTCAAGATCTCAACGAGCTCTACAACATGCTTTTGACCGGAGTTGAAAATACTCAACGGTCAGTGAATTATTCAAGTTTGAAAAAGTGAAAAAAACGCATTTTTCGGCATTTTTCAAAACGATCTGGTGACCTGGATTTTTTGAGGACCCGGTCACCCGAGGACTCTATGGATAGTTCATTAATTAAGCTTGACTTTGGCTTTTACAGATCGAAAAAAGCTTCAAAATTCGCAAAGTTATGCGACTTGAAAACAAGTTAATTTTGACCAAATACTAAAACTTCACGTTCTTGCAATTCGGTCAATTTTAAGCTACCGTAATGATAAGGTACTCAAATTCAAGATCTCAACGAGCTCTACAACATGCTTTTGACCGGAGTTGAAAATACTCAACGGTCAGTGAATTATTCAAGTTTGAAAAAGTGAAAAAAAACGCATTTTTCGGCATTTTTCAAAACGATCTGGTGACCTGGATTTTTTGAGGACCCGGTCACCCGAGGACTCTATGGATAGTTCATTAATTAAGCTTGACTTTGGCTTTTACAGATCGAAAAAAGCTTCAAAATTCGCAAAGTTATGCGACTTGAAAACAAGTTAATTTTGACCAAATACTAAAACTTCACGTTCTTGCAATTTGGTCGCCAATTAAGCTACCGTAATGATAAGGTACTCAAATTCAAGATCTCAACGAGCTCTACAACATGCTTTTGACCGGAGTTGAAAATACTCAACGGTCAGTGAATTATTCAAGTTTGAAAAAGTGAAAAAAACGCATTTTTCGGCATTTTTCAAAACGATCTGGTGACCTGGATTTTTTGAGGACCCGGTCACCCGAGGACTCTATGGATAGTTCATTAATTAAGCTTGACTTTGGCTTTTACAGATCGAAAAAAGCTTCAAAATTCGCAAAGTTATGCGACTTGAAAACAAGTTAATTTTGACCAAATACTATAAGTTCACGTTCTTGCAATTCGGTCCCAATTTTAAGCTACCGTAATGATAAGGTACTCAAATTCAAGATCTCAACGAGCTCTACAACATGCTTTTGACCGGAGTTGAAAATACTCAACGGTCAGTGAATTATTCAAGTTTGAAAAAGTGAAAAAAAACGCATTTTTCGGCATTTTTCAAAACGATCTGGTGACCTGGATTTTTGAGGACCCGGTCACCCGAGGACTCTATGGATAGTTCATTAATTAAGCTTGACTTTGGCTTTTACAGATCGAAAAAAGCTTCAAAATTCGCAAAGTTATGCGACTTGAAAACAAGTTAATTTTGACCAAATACTAAAAGAACACGTTCTTGCAATTCGGTCGCCAATTTTAAGCTACCGTAATGATAAGGTACTCAAATTCAAGATCTCAACGAGCTCTACAACATGCTTTTGACCGGAGTTGAAAATACTCAACGGTCTTTGAATTATTCAAGTTTGAAAAAGTGAAAAAAACGCATTTTTCGGCTTTTTTCAAAACGATCTGGTGACCTGGATTTTTTGAGGACCCGGTCACCCGAGGACTCTATGGATAGTTCATTAATTAAGCTTGACTTTGGCTTTTACAGATCGAAAAAAGCTTCAAAATTCGCAAAGTTATGCGACTTGAAAACAAGTTAATTTTGACCAAATACTAAAACTTCACGTTCTTGCAATTCGGTCGCCAATTAAGCTACCGTAATGATAAGGTACTCAAATTCAAGATCTCAACGAGCTCTACAACATGCTTTTGACCGGAGTTGAAAATACTCAACGGTCAGTGAATTATTCAAGTTTGAAAAAGTGAAAAAAACGCATTTTTCGGCTTTTTTCAAAACGATCTGGTGACCTGGATTTTTTGAGGACCCGGTCACCCGAGGACTCTATGGATAGTTCATTAATTAAGCTTGACTTTGGCTTTTACAGATCGAAAAAAGCTTCAAAATTCGCAAAGTTATGCGACTTGAAAACAAGTTAATTTTGACCAAATACTAAAACTTCACGTTCTTGCAATTCGGTCGCCAATTAAGCTACCGTAATGATAAGGTACTCAAATTCAAGATCTCAACGAGCTCTACAACATGCTTTTGACCGGAGTTGAAAATACTCAACGGTCAGTGAATTATTCAAGTTTGAAAAAGTGAAAAAACGCATTTTTCGGCTTTTTTCAAAACGATCTGGTGACCTGGATTTTTTGAGGACCCGGTCACCCGAGGACTCTATGGATAGTTCATTAATTAAGCTTGACTTTGGCTTTTACAGATCGAAAAAAGCTTCAAAATTCGCAAAGTTATGCGACTTGAAAACAAGTTAATTTTGACCAAATACTAAAACTTCACGTTCTTGCAATTCGGTCTAAATTTAAGCTACCGTAATGATAAGGTACTCAAATTCAAGATCTCAACGAGCTCTACAACATGCTTTTGACCGGAGTTGAAAATACTCAACGGTCAGTGAATTATTCAAGTTTGAAAAAGTGAAAAAAAACGCATTTTTCGGCTTTTTTCAAAACGATCTGGTGACCTGGATTTTTTGAGGACCCGGTCACCCGAGGACTCTATGGATAGTTCATTAATTAAGCTTGACTTTGGCTTTTACAGATCGAAAAAAGCTTCAAAATTCGCAAAGTTATGCGACTTGAAAACAAGTTAATTTTGACCAAATACTAAAACTTCACGTTCTTGCAATTTGGTCGCCAATTAAGCTACCGTAATGATAAGGTACTCAAATTCAAGATCTCAACGAGCTCTACAACATGCTTTTGACCGGAGTTGAAAATACTCAACGGTCAGTGAATTATTCAAGTTTGAAAAAGTGAAAAAAAAACGCATTTTTCGGCATTTTTCAAAACGATCTGGTGACCTGGATTTTTTGAGGACCCGGTCACCCGAGGACTCTATGGATAGTTCATTAATTAAGCTTGACTTTGGCTTTTACAGATCGAAAAAAGCTTCAAAATTCGCAAAGTTATGCGACTTGAAAACAAGTTAATTTTGACCAAATACTAAAACTTCACGTTCTTGCAATTCGGTCAATTTAAGCTACCGTAATGATAAGGTACTCAAATTCAAGATCTCAACGAGCTCTACAACATGCTTTTGACCGGAGTTGAAAATACTCAACGGTCAGTGAATTATTCAAGTTTGAAAAAGTGAAAAAAACGCATTTTTCGGCTTTTTTCAAAACGATCTGGTGACCTGGATTTTTTGAGGACCCGGTCACCCGAGGACTCTATGGATAGTTCATTAATTAAGCTTGACTTTGGCTTTTACAGATCGAAAAAAGCTTCAAAATTCGCAAAGTTATGCGACTTGAAAACAAGTTAATTTTGACCAAATTTAAAAAGTTCACGTTCTTGCAATTCGGTCAATTTTTAAGCTACCGTAATGATAAGGTACTCAAATTCAAGATCTCAACGAGCTCTACAACATGCTTTTGACCGGAGTTGAAAATACTCAACGGTCAGTGAATTATTCAAGTTTGAAAAAGTGAAAAAAACGCATTTTTCGGCTTTTTTCAAAACGATCTGGTGACCTGGATTTTTTGAGGACCCGGTCACCCGAGGACTCTATGGATAGTTCATTAATTAAGCTTGACTTTGGCTTTTACAGATCGAAAAAAGCTTCAAAATTCGCAAAGTTATGCGACTTGAAAACAAGTTAATTTTGACCAAATACTAAAACTTCACGTTCTTGCAATTTGGTCGCCAATTAAGCTACCGTAATGATAAGGTACTCAAATTCAAGATCTCAACGAGCTCTACAACATGCTTTTGACCGGAGTTGAAAATACTCAACGGTCAGTGAATTATTCAAGTTTGAAAAAGTGAAAAAAAACGCATTTTTCGGCTTTTTTCAAAACGATCTGGTGACCTGGATTTTTTGAGGACCCGGTCACCCGAGGACTCTTTGGATAGTTCATTAATTAAGCTTGACTTTGGCTTTTACAGATCGAAAAAAGCTTCAAAATTCGCAAAGTTATGCGACTTGAAAACAAGTTAATTTTGACCAAATACTAAAACTTCACGTTCTTGCAATTTGGTCGCCAATTAAGCTACCGTAATGATAAGGTACTCAAATTCAAGATCTCAACGAGCTCTACAACATGCTTTTGACCGGAGTTGAAAATACTCAACGGTCAGTGAATTATTCAAGTTTGAAAAAGTGAAAAAAACGCATTTTTCGGCTTTTTTCAAAACGATCTGGTGACCTGGATTTTTTGAGGACCCGGTCACCCGAGGACTCTATGGATAGTTCATTAATTAAGCTTGACTTTGGCTTTTACAGATCGAAAAAAGCTTCAAAATTCGCAAAGTTATGCGACTTGAAAACAAGTTAATTTTGACCAAATTCAAAAACTTCACGTTCTTGCAATTTGGTCAATAATTAAGCTACCGTAATGATAAGGTACTCAAATTCAAGATCTCAACGAGCTCTACAACATGCTTTTGACCGGAGTTGAAAATACTCAACGGTCAGTGAATTATTCAAGTTTGAAAAAGTGAAAAAAACGCATTTTTCGGCTTTTTTCAAAACGATCTGGTGACCTGGATTTTTTGAGGACCCGGTCACCCGAGGACTCTATGGATAGTTCATTAATTAAGCTTGACTTTGGCTTTTACAGATCGAAAAAAGCTTCAAAATTCGCAAAGTTATGCGACTTGAAAACAAGTTAATTTTGACCAAATTTAAAAAGTTCACGTTCTTGCAATTCGGTCAATTTTTAAGCTACCGTAATGATAAGGTACTCAAATTCAAGATCTCAACGAGCTCTACAACATGCTTTTGACCGGAGTTGAAAATACTCAACGGTCAGTGAATTATTCAAGTTTGAAAAAGTGAAAAAAACGCATTTTTCGGCTTTTTTCAAAACGATCTGGTGACCTGGATTTTTTGAGGACCCGGTCACCCGAGGACTCTATGGATAGTTCATTAATTAAGCTTGACTTTGGCTTTTACAGATCGAAAAAAGCTTCAAAATTCGCAAAGTTATGCGACTTGAAAACAAGTTAATTTTGACCAAATTTAAAAAGTTCACGTTCTTGCAATTCGGTCAATTTTTAAGCTACCGTAATGATAAGGTACTCAAATTCAAGATCTCAACGAGCTCTACAACATGCTTTTGACCGGAGTTGAAAATACTCAACGGTCAGTGAATTATTCAAGTTTGAAAAAGTTAAAAAAAACGCATTTTTCGGCTTTTTTCAAAACGATCTGGTGACCTGGATTTTTTGAGGACCCGGTCACCCGAGGACTCTATGGATAGTTCATTAATTAAGCTTGACTTTGGCTTTTACAGATCGAAAAAAGCTTCAAAATTCGCAAAGTTATGCGACTTGAAAACAAGTTAATTTTGACCAAATACTAAAACTTCACGTTCTTGCAATTTGGTCGCCAATTAAGCTACGGTTATGATAAGGTACTCAAATTCAAGATCTCAAAGAGCTCTACAACATGCTTTTGACAAGTTAATTAACCGGAGTTGAAAATACTCAACGGTCTTTGAATTATTCAAGTTTGAAAAAGTGAAAAAAACGCATTTTTCGGCTTTTTTCAAAACGATCTGGTGACCTGGATTTTTTGAGGACCCGGTCACCCAAGGACTCTATGGATAGTTCATTAATTAAGCTTGACTTTGGCTTTTACAGATCGAAAAAAGCTTCAAAATTCGCAAAGTTATGCGACTTGAAAACAAGTTAATTTTGACCAAATTTAAAAAGTTCACGTTCTTGCAATTCGGTCAATTTTTAAGCTACCGTAATGATAAGGTACTCAAATTCAAGATCTCAACGAGCTCTACAACATGCTTTTGACCGGAGTTGAAAATACTCAACGGTCAGTGAATTATTCAAGTTTGAAAAAGTGAAAAAAACGCATTTTTCGGCTTTTTTCAAAACGATCTGGTGACCTGGATTTTTTGAGGACCCGGTCACCCGAGGACTCTATGGATAGTTCATTAATTAAGCTTGACTTTGGCTTTTACAGATCGAAAAAAGCTTCAAAATTCGCAAAGTTATGCGACTTGAAAACAAGTTAATTTTGACCAAATACTAAAACTTCACGTTCTTGCAATTTGGTCGCCAATTAAGCTACCGTTATGATAAGGTACTCAAATTCAAGATCTCAACGAGCTCTACAACATGCTTTTGACCGGAGTTGAAAATACTCAACGGTCAGTGAATTATTCAAGTTTGAAAAAGTTAAAAAAAACGCATTTTTCGGCTTTTTTCAAAACGATCTGGTGACCTGGATTTTTTGAGGACCCGGTCACCCGAGGACTCTATGGATAGTTCATTAATTAAGCTTGACTTTGGCTTTTACAGATCGAAAAAAGCTTCAAAATTCGCAAAGTTATGCGACTTGAAAACAAGTTAATTTTGACCAAATACTAAAACTTCACGTTCTTGCAATTCGGTCAATTTTTAAGCTACCGTAATGATAAGGTACTCAAATTCAAGATCTCAAAGAGCTCTACAACATGCTTTTGACCGGAGTTGAAAATACTCAACGGTCAGTGAATTATTCAAGTTTGAAAAAGTGAAAAAAAACGCATTTTTCGGCTTTTTTCAAAACGATCTGGTGACCTGGATTTTTTGAGGACCCGGTCACCCGAGGACTCTATGGATAGTTCATTAATTAAGCTTGACTTTGGCTTTTACAGATCGAAAAAAGCTTCAAAATTCGCAAAGTTATGCGACTTGAAAACAAGTTAATTTTGACCAAATTCTAAAACTTCACGTTCTTGCAATTTGGTCAATAATTAAGCTACCGTAATGATAAGGTACTCAAATTCAAGATCTCAAAGAGCTCTACAACATGCTTTTGACCGGAGTTGAAAATACTCAACGGTCAGTGAATTATTCAAGTTTGAAAAAGTGAAAAAAAACGCATTTTTCGGCTTTTTTCAAAACGATCTGGTGACCTGGATTTTTTGAGGACCCGGTCACCCGAGGACTCTATGGATAGTTCATTAATTAAGCTTGACTTTGGCTTTTACAGATCGAAAAAAGCTTCAAAATTCGCAAAGTTATGCGACTTGAAAACAAGTTAATTTTGACCAAATTTAAAAATATCAAGTTCATGCAATTCGGTCAATTTTTAAGCTACCGTAATGATAAGGTACTCAAATTCAAGATCTCAACGAGCTCTACAACATGCTTTTGACCGGAGTTGAAAATACTCAACGGTCATTGAATTATTCAAGTTTGAAAAAGTGAAAAAAACGCATTTTTCGGCTTTTTTCAAAACGATCTGGTGACCTGGATTTTTTGAGGACCCGGTCACCCGAGGACTCTTTGGATAGTTCATTAATTAAGCTTGACTTTGGCTTTTACAGATCGAAAAAAGCTTCAAAATTCGCAAAGTTATGCGACTTGAAAACAAGTTAATTTTGACCAAATTTAAAAGTTCACGTTCTTGCAATTCGGTCAATTTTTAAGCTACCGTAATGATAAGGTACTCAAATTCAAGATCTCAACGAGCTCTACAACATGCTTTTGACCGGAGTTGAAAATACTCAACGGTCAGTGAATTATTCAAGTTTGAAAAAGAAAAAAAACGCATTTTTCGGCTTTTTTCAAAACGATCTGGTGACCTGGATTTTTTGAGGACCCGGTCACCCGAGGACTCTATGGATAGTTCATTAATTAAGCTTGACTTTGGCTTTTACAGATCGAAAAAAGCTTCAAAATTCGCAAAGTTATGCGACTTGAAAACAAGTTAATTTTGACCAAATTTAAAAGTTCACGTTCTTGCAATTCGGTCAATTTTTAAGCTACCGTAATGATAAGGTACTCAAATTCAAGATCTCAACGAGCTCTACAACATGCTTTTGACCGGAGTTGAAAATACTCAACGGTCAGTGAATTATTCAAGTTTGAAAAAGTGAAAAAAACGCATTTTTCGGCTTTTTTCAAAACGATCTGGTGACCTGGATTTTTTGAGGACCCGGTCACCCGAGGACTCTATGGATAGTTCATTAATTAAGCTTGACTTTGGCTTTTACAGATCGAAAAAAAGCTTCAAAATTCGCAAAGTTATGCGACTTGAAAACAAGTTAATTTTGACCAAATACTAAAAGTTCACGTTCATGCAATTCGGCCAATTTTTAAGCTACCGTAATGATAAGGTACTCAAATTCAAGATCTCAACGAGCTCTACAACATGCTTTTGACCGGAGTTGAAAATACTCAACGGTCAGTGAATTATTCAAGTTTGAAAAAGTGAAAAAAACGCATTTTTCGGCTTTTTTCAAAACGATCTGGTGACCTGGATTTTT
The DNA here is from genome assembly GCA_016802215.1 of Brachionus paranguensis. NCBI lineage: Eukaryota > Metazoa > Rotifera > Eurotatoria > Ploima > Brachionidae > Brachionus > Brachionus paranguensis. The sequence goes on along the minus strand of JAESIX010000008.1, from coordinate 845,062 downwards.
TGAGGACCCGGTCACCCGAGGACTCTATGGATAGTTCATTAATTAAGCTTGACTTTGGCTTTTACAGATCGAAAAAAGCTTCAAAATTCGCAAAGTTATGCGACTTGAAAACAAGTTAATTTTGACCAAATTAAAAAGTTCACGTTCTTGCAATTCGGTCAATTTTTAAGCTACCGTAATGATAAGGTACTCAAATTCAAGATCTCAAAGAGCTCTACAACATGCTTTTGACCGGAGTTGAAAATACTCAACGGTCAGTGAATTATTCAAGTTTGAAAAAGTGAAAAAATGCATTTTTCGGCTTTTTTCAAAACGATCTGGTGACCTGGATTTTTTGAGGACCCGGTCACCCGAGGACTCTATGGATAGTTCATTAATTAAGCTTGACTTTGGCTTTTACAGATCGAAAAAAGCTTCAAAATTCGCAAAGTTATGCGACTTGAAAACAAGTTAATTTTGACCAAATACTAAAACTTCACGTTCTTGCAATTCGGTCAATTTTTAAGCTACCGTAATGATAAGGTACTCAAATTCAAGATCTCAAAGAGCTCTACAACATGCTTTTGACCGGAGTTGAAAATACTCAACGGTCAGTGAATTATTCAAGTTTGAAAAAGTGAAAAAAACGCATTTTTCGGCTTTTTTCAAAACGATCTGGTGACCTGGATTTTTTGAGGACCCGGTCACCCGAGGACTCTTTGGATAGTTCATTAATTAAGCTTGACTTTGGCTTTTACAGATCGAAAAAAGCTTCAAAATTCGCAAAGTTATGCGACTTGAAAACAAGTTAATTTTGACCAATTTTTAAAAGTTCACGTTCTTGCAATTCGGTCAATTTTTAAGCTACCGTAATGATAAGGTACTCAAATTCAAGATCTCAACGAGCTCTACAACATGCTTTTGACCGGAGTTGAAAATACTCAACGGTCAGTGAATTATTCAAGTTTGAAAAAGTGAAAAAAAACGCATTTTTCGGCTTTTTTCAAAACGATCTGGTGACCTGGATTTTTTGAGGACCCGGTCACCCGAGGACTCTATGGATAGTTCATTAATTAAGCTTGACTTTGGCTTTTACAGATCGAAAAAAGCTTCAAAATTCGCAAAGTTATGCGACTTGAAAACAAGTTAATTTTGACCAAATACTAAAAGTTCACGTTCTTGCAATTCGGTCAATTTTTAAGCTACCGTAATGATAAGGTACTCAAATTCAAGATCTCAACGAGCTCTACAACATGCTTTTGACCGGAGTTGAAAATACTCAACGGTCAGTGAATTATTCAAGTTTGAAAAAGTGAAAAAAACGCATTTTTCGGCTTTTTTCAAAACGATCTGGTGACCTGGATTTTTTGAGGACCCGGTCACCCGAGGACTCTATGGATAGTTCATTAATTAAGCTTGACTTTGGCTTTTACAGATCGAAAAAAGCTTCAAAATTCGCAAAGTTATGCGACTTGAAAACAAGTTAATTTTGACCAAATTTAAAAGTTCACGTTCTTGCAATTCGGTCAATTTTTAAGCTACCGTAATGATAAGGTACTCAAATTCAAGATCTCAACGAGCTCTACAACATGCTTTTGACCGGAGTTGAAAATACTCAACGGTCATTGAATTATTCAAGTTTGAAAAAGTTAAAAAAAACGCATTTTTCGGCTTTTTTCAAAACGATCTGGTGACCTGGATTTTTTGAGGACCCGGTCACCCGAGGACTCTATGGATAGTTCATTAATTAAGCTTGACTTTGGCTTTTACAGATCGAAAAAAGCTTCAAAATTCGCAAAGTTATGCGACTTGAAAACAAGTTAATTTTGACCAAATACTAAAACTTCACGTTCTTGCAATTTGGTCGCCAATTAAGCTACCGTTATGATAAGGTACTCAAATTCAAGATCTCAACGAGCTCTACAACATGCTTTTGACCGGAGTTGAAAATACTCAACGGTCAGTGAATTATTCAAGTTTGAAAAAGTGAAAAAAACGCATTTTTCGGCTTTTTTCAAAACGATCTGGTGACCTGGATTTTTTGAGGACCCGGTCACCCCAGGACTCTATGGATAGTTCATTAATTAAGCTTGACTTTGGCTTTTACAGATCGAAAAAAGCTTCAAAATTCGCAAAGTTATGCGACTTGAAAACAAGTTAATTTTGACCAAATTTAAAAAGTTCACGTTCTTGCAATTCGGTCAATTTTTAAGCTACCGTAATGATAAGGTACTCAAATTCAAGATCTCAACGAGCTCTACAACATGCTTTTGACCGGAGTTGAAAATACTCAACGGTCAGTGAATTATTCAAGTTTGAAAAAGTGAAAAAAACGCATTTTTCGGCTTTTTTCAAAACGATCTGGTGACCTGGATTTTTTGAGGACCCAGTCACCCAAGGACTCTTTGGATAGTTCATTAATCAAGCTTGCCTTAAGCTTTTACAGATCGAAAAAAGCTTCAAAATTCGCAAAGTTATGCGACTTGAAAACAAGTTAATTTTGACCAAATACTAAAACTTCACGTTCTTGCAATTTGGTCGCCAATTAAGCTACCGTTATGATAAGGTACTCAAATTCAAGATCTCAAAGAGCTCTACAACATGCTTTTGACCGGAGTTGAAAATACTCAACGGTCATTGAATTATTCAAGTTTGAAAAAGTGAAAAAAACGCATTTTTCGGCTTTTTTCAAAACGATCTGGTGACCTGGATTTTTTGAGGACCCGGTCACCCAAGGACTCTATGGATAGTTCATTAATTAAGCTTGACTTTGGCTTTTACAGATCGAAAAAAGCTTCAAAATTCGCAAAGTTATGCGACTTGAAAACAAGTTAATTTTGACCAAATACTAAAACTTCACGTTCTTGCAATTTGGTCGCCAATTAAGCTACCGTTATGATAAGGTACTCAAATTCAAGATCTCAAAGAGCTCTACAACATGCTTTTGACCGGAGTTGAAAATACTCAACGGTCTTTGAATTATTCAAGTTTGAAAAAGTTAAAAAAAACGCATTTTTCGGCTTTTTTCAAAACGATCTGGTGACCTGGATTTTTTGAGGAGTCGGTCACCCGAGGACTCTTTGGATAGTTCATTAATTAAGCTTGACTTTGGCTTTTACAGATCGAAAAAAGCTTCAAAATTCGCAAAGTTATGCGACTTGAAAACAAGTTAATTTTGACCAAATTTAAAAAGTTCACGTTCTTGCAATTCGGTCAATTTTTAAGCTACCGTAATGATAAGGTACTCAAATTCAAGATCTCAACGAGCTCTACAACATGCTTTTGACCGGAGTTGAAAATACTCAACGGTCTTTGAATTATTCAAGTTTGAAAAAGTGAAAAAAACGCATTTTTCGGCTTTTTTCAAAACGATCTGGTGACCTGGATTTTTTGAGGACCCGGTCACCCGAGGACTCTATGGATAGTTCATTAATTAAGCTTGACTTTGGCTTTTACAGATCGAAAAAAGCTTCAAAATTCGCAAAGTTATGCGACTTGAAAACAAGTTAATTTTGACCAAATTTAAAAAGTTCACGTTCTTGCAATTCGGTCAATTTTTAAGCTACCGTAATGATAAGGTACTCAAATTCAAGATCTCAACGAGCTCTACAACATGCTTTTGACCGGAGTTGAAAATACTCAACGGTCAGTGAATTATTCAAGTTTGAAAAAGTGAAAAAAACGCATTTTTCGGCTTTTTTCAAAACGATCTGGTGACCTGGATTTTTTGAGGACCCGGTCACCCGAGGACTCTATGGATAGTTCATTAATTAAGCTTGACTTTGGCTTTTACAGATCGAAAAAAGCTTCAAAATTCGCAAAGTTATGCGACTTGAAAACAAGTTAATTTTGACCAAATACTAAAACTTCACGTTCTTGCAATTCGGTCAATTTTTAAGCTACCGTAATGATAAGGTACTCAAATTCAAGATCTCAACGAGCTCTACAACATGCTTTTGACCGGAGTTGAAAATACTCAACGGTCTTTGAATTATTCAAGTTTGAAAAAGTTAAAAAAAACGCATTTTTCGGCTTTTTTCAAAACGATCTGGTGACCTGGATTTTTTGAGGACCCGGTCACCCGAGGACTCTATGGATAGTTCATTAATTAAGCTTGACTTTGGCTTTTACAGATCGAAAAAAGCTTCAAAATTCGCAAAGTTATGCGACTTGAAAACAAGTTAATTTTGACCAAATACTAAAACTTCACGTTCTTGCAATTTGGTCGCCAATTAAGCTACCGTTATGATAAGGTACTCAAATTCAAGATCTCAAAGAGCTCTACAACATGCTTTTGACCGGAGTTGAAAATACTCAACGGTCATTGAATTATTCAAGTTTGAAAAAGTGAAAAAAACGCATTTTTCGGCTTTTTTCAAAACGATCTGGTGACCTGGATTTTTTGAGGACCCAGTCACCCAAGGACTCTTTGGATAGTTCATTAATCAAGCTTGCCTTAAGCTTTTACAGATCGAAAAAAGCTTCAAAATTCGCAAAGTTATGCGACTTGAAAACAAGTTAATTTTGACCAAATACTAAAACTTCACGTTCTTGCAATTTGGTCGCCAATTAAGCTACCGTTATGATAAGGTACTCAAATTCAAGATCTCAACGAGCTCTACAACATGCTTTTGACCGGAGTTGAAAATACTCAACGGTCTTTGAATTATTCAAGTTTGAAAAAGTGAAAAAAACGCATTTTTCGGCTTTTTTCAAAACGATCTGGTGACCTGGATTTTTTGAGGACCCGGTCACCCGAGGACTCTATGGATAGTTCATTAATTAAGCTTGACTTTGGCTTTTACAGATCGAAAAAAGCTTCAAAATTCGCAAAGTTATGCGACTTGAAAACAAGTTAATTTTGACCAAATACTAAAACTTCACGTTCTTGCAATTTGGTCGCCAATTAAGCTACCGTTATGATAAGGTACTCAAATTCAAGATCTCAAAGAGCAATAACTTTTAAAATTTTAGAGTATTTTTCTAAATTTATCTTGCCGAAAATAAAGACAATTTTTGTTTTTTTTTGCCCCTTTTACTGCCCTATCTCTTTGTTGGCAATCGAGCTCAATGCGTTTAAAGAAATACGACCAAATTTTGAATCAATAAAAAATTCAATTTAAATAAAAAAATTTGTTAATTAGCTATATAATTATTTTTATTTTATATGCAACAGTTTTTATTCTGCTAAATACAGTTTTATTTTAATTTTATTTGAAAATTTTACAAATTTAAATTTGAGCAAAATTTTTACTTTGCCAGTAATTGCCTTTAATCAAGTGAATAGAGTTTAAACTTAAATTTCAAATGCAAATATAGATATTAATGTCATTGTGAAACTCTATTGAAGAAACAAAAACAAAATATTAAAAATTCATTATTAATAATTTCCGAAATATAAATTATTAATTTAGTATAAAATTATTTGCAGATTAATTGCAGAGTTTTGCAGAATTAGTATGCTGGTGGCACAAAGGATGTATCAGTTGCTTCAATTTACAGAACATGTTTGGTTCTTCAGGGCTTAAGTTTGGGCATTTTTAAATTTTGTTTTTGTTATATGTAACAGAATTCAAAATGCCAATAGTGAAACAAGTTCAAAGAAAAGGGTAAGGAAAAAGCTTCCACTTTGATCAAAATGGAAAAATTATCAAACGGAATAAAAATTAACATCTCTTTCTTTATTATTCATTTAAATAATATTTTAATCCAATTACTATATCGAATTCAATTAATTTTTTTATAAAATTTAAAATTTTACCCTTAATCTCACAAAAAATGCTCTTAGAGTTAAGTACAAAAATAGAAAAAGACTTAAATTTGAATAATTTTCAAAATCAATTTAATAATCAATTTTCAAAGATTGGATTTGAGATTAACTAAATAAGCATTTTACTTTGGCATTCAAATTTAAGTAATTTTGCGACACAATAAAAACAAAATAAAATATGCTTAATTACAGCTAAAAAAACATCAAAATTTTAAAAATTAAATTTTTTCACAATAAAGTCAATATAATGAATTTTATTAAAAAATTAATTCGAAAAAAATAAATAATATTTTATTTTCTATTTTTTCTTTTTTCCTTTACCAGCCGAGCCTTTTTTCTTAGTATCGACTTTTTGCTGAGATGCCAGAGCAGCTTCCTGATTAGCCATTTCTTCCAATCTTTTTCGCTCTGCCTCCAAAAATATTTGTCTAAATGCTTCTCTGGGCTCCATGACTTCCATTCTTGCTGCGTCAAGTTTTGACTAAAAAATTTATTTTAAATAAATAAATAAATTTGTTAAATCAATTAAATTTTAAAAATTTACTTGTAAAACTTCATATTCTTCAATTTGTTTAATCTTTTGCTGAAATCTGTACTTTCGTTCCTCTTCCCTAAACTTGTTCATTTGCTCTTTAAATGAACTAAATTTATCAAATTCAATTTTTCGCATTTGAGCTTGTTCTTTTTCGAAGTTGTCATCCTTTACTTTAAGCTCGTAATACGAGTCTCGAATAAATGGATCAATGTCAATTGGCGGAAGGACAATCTTTGGTTTCGGAGGAGCTGGTGGGGTGTTTGTCAGAACTTCGTCATTTACTGCAGGTTCGCCATCAGAAGGAGGTAAATTTTCAATTTTTATCTCAATTTTGGTGTTTTTTTTTCCTCTCTGGGCCTTCTCGTCACTTTTTTTAGCCTTGTCATTTTTGTTAGCTGAATTCTGTCCTTGGTTTTCCTGATCTTCGTTTAACTTATCAAGCTCTTCGTCTGTGACCGCACCACCGTCAGCTTTTACCAAATTTTCCCTGAGGAATCTATGCCTTGAGGCCATTGCTTTGACAGAGCGTCCCATTTCGTGGCTTTCCCACGCTTTTTTGAGAGCTTTTATCTCCTCAATTCGATCAGTGTCTTTTTTTATTTCAATATTGTCAGATGAGGATGCGTCCGAGACCCATTTCAAAGTCCAATGTGGCTTAGTGATATCAAATGCAGACGAAGCTGGACGCGACATGGATGACAATTGGCCTGACACATTGGTCTTTGACTTTTGAGCTTTTGCTTTTGCTGCCTTCAGAACAGCTCCTTTACTCTCCGAATTGACTGTCTTGTTCTCTTTAGATGGCGAAGGTGCTCGGTCTTTTGAGAACACTTTTAAATCGGCTGCCTCGCTTTCTTTCAGCGTGTTCACAAAAGCCCATTGTGATGGAGATAAAGGCCAGCTGTTTTTCAAAACCACAGCTTCCAGAATGTACCGATGATTCTTGGAAAGAATAATTTTGACTTAAAAGTACTAAGAATAGTGCTTTAAAATGAATTTTCTTCGTAATTTTACGTAAACATGCGTGAATCGAAAAATGACAAAAAAATAGTTGATTTTAGGTAAAAATTTTTTCTTTAATTATCAAAAAAAAGTTTAAGTGTAATTCAAAAAAAATTTTATGTAAAAAGACAAGTTTTTACGATAAAAAAATAAAAAAAAATTCTAAAAAAAAAGCAAAAAAGAAGAAAAAGTATTTAAAAGAGTTAATGTTTTCAAGTTATTGTTTTCTTTATTTATCTTCTTTTAGGGTCATTATCCTGAAGTAATTTGAATAAAAGATCAATAAAATAAAATTTATTATTATGATATTTATCAATTAAAATTTTTTTTTTAATTAAAACAGCATTCAATATTTAAGAAAATTAAATTTTCTAAATATAAAGTACTGTATTTATTACTACTAATCCTACTAATTTTTGTGTCTAAAAGGTTTTTTAGTTTTTCATGATTAAAAGATCCAAAACTTGAAAATTTTAATTACACAAAAATCTAATTACATTATCATTTACAAAATCAAAAAATTTTTTAATTAAAAATCTTTAAAAGAAATTTAAATTCTAAGAAAATAATAAATTTTAAAAATAAACTTTTTACGTAATCTTTTAATTTTTGACTGTTTTTCTACAATTTTTTTTACCGTTAGCAATCGTCTTTTTACGACAAATTTCGTTTTTATGTAATTACACTTAGATTTATTTTTTTTCCCTTAAATCGGCTTATTTCTTTGCATTATTCGAAATGTGCATTTTCACGCAAAAGAGCGTAAAATTAGGAATTGTTACCAGAAATAACTGAAACTAATTACTCGAAAATTTCTTAATTTTGCCTAAAATTACCAAGAAAATTCAAATTATTATAAAATCAAGTTACTTTGACTGAATCGTCATCTTCGGCGTCTGGTCCGTATGATTGGCGACTACTTGACCGCTTTAAATAATTTTAAAAAATTAATTTTTAATTAATTTTTAATTCATTTTTCAAGCATCAAAAGAAGGATCACATTTCTAGATACATCTTTAAAAGATCCATTAAGAAAGTTGGTATCATGCTACTTCTATTGTCACATAGATTTTAAAAGCTTAAGTTTATTTGTTAGATTGATTTTTTCTTCGATATTCATTGATTTTACTCTAGTTTAAACTATTTACAATAAAATATTCGAGCTTGTTTATTTTAAAAAGTTTTAATTAAATCCCTTTTTTAAGGCCTAAACAATAAATTTTTAATTTTTTGTTATCTTCAAATAAAAAGAGATGGGATGAAATCAATAATTATAATTGAAACTTCATAAACAATACTATAAAATAATTAATTTGAATTATTTACTTTAATTTACTGTATTATTTTTATTTTACTGTATCTTGTTTCTTTCCTGAAAAGAATGATAATTTAAAAATCTAGGTTGAAATTTTTAATTTTTTTTATTTCCATCTATCTTTTTTTAAACTTTTCATTTTTTATTTTATTTTATCGTGTTTTGGTTTTTTTTTTAAGTCGAAGAGCAACTTTGAAAAAATCCAAAAATTTAAATAATTTATAAAAATATAAAATCACTAAAAAATTTCGAATAAATAAAATAAATATTTTTCGATAAATAATATTAGCTATAATTTTGTATTTTTCGTAAAGAAAGATAAAAAATGTTATTTATAACATTATTTATTTTTATTTAAAGGAGCTATTTTTCTTCTTTAAATCTTTGAGACTTGATGTCCAAAAAAAATATGCAATTTTTTTATCTTTTAAAAATATTTAAAATTAATTATTTTGAACAAAAAGTGCAATTTTTTTTATAATTTTAAAACATTGGGATTAACACAAGTTATAGCGGAATAATTTTCGGACTTTAAGAAAAAAATCATTTAATTTTTACTGAAAACTTGTATGAAATTTCACAATGCCTTAAAAATTAACGATGCTAAAATTGATTGATTTTTTATTTTCATTTTCTCAAAATCTATGCTGATTTAAGGAGGAGAATTAGAAATTTTGGTCAAAATTATCTAATTAAAGTAATTGCTTTAAAGAGTTTTAGACACCAATCCTCGTTTTCTATTTATCTTTATTTTTTATTTGAACAAAATAGTTAAAAATCTAAAATTTTTTATTGGCGAAAAATTATTTCTTTAAGCTTTCAAATTAAATATCTTATTAATAAAAAAAAGTTCTGAGTTATTTTGCTATTAAATGCTCAAATTAATCTGTTATTAAGATGTTTTATAAAGCCAAAGCAAACAATTATTTATTTCTTAATACAAGACAAATATTTCCTTTAAATATTTACTTTTACAATCTTCAAAAATATAAATTGTCATTTGAAGTGAAAAAGGCAATTTAAGCAAATTTACCGAGTGTCCTTGTTTATGATCTGATTTTAAATCAGTGCTGTTCGCCGATGAGCTTCTTTTATTCCTGGCTTCTCTATTCCTTTCAGCTTGATTTGATCCTGGTTTTGACGCACGTCCAGCAGGAGCTAAATTTAATATTAAATAAGCAAATATTTCACAAATAAAACAGGACGGGTCTTGTCGATTATGTGACTCCGGAGTCACCTAATTACGCGACTCCGCGACGATGCTGGTTTGGCGACTCCATGGAGTCACTTAATCTAGAGTCACCTAATATGTGATTCCAACAAACAAAAAATTAAAGAAATATTTTTTTTCAAAAATTTTTTTAATTGACTCCAAATAAAAATTATGTCAATAATAATAATAAAATTTTTTAATAATAATTAGTCCATTAACTTATTTTTCATTTTACAATTTTCCTTCGAACAAGATTGATTCTGTCTAACAAGTCCAATATTGTTTATACAATCAAAGATTTTACTATCACTCTGAACGTCCATTTTAGTTGAATTTGTTTTAATTTTTTTAAGTTTAATACTAATACTTTAGAATTATTTCTATTAAAGTTTATTCAAAAAATTTCTTTAATAGTAAAGTTTTTAATGAAAATTTTTTTTTTAAACAAAATTTTTTAACCAGACTTAAAAATTTGGTGACTCTTTTTTTAAATGCCGGAGTCACATATTAGGTGACTTCATGGAGTCACCAAACCAGCATCGTCGCGGAGTCACGTAATTAGGTGACTCCGGAGTCACATAATCGACAAGACCCAACAGGACTTGTCAACTTTGTGATCCACTGATCAATTTTTTAACTCTGTTTTAAATTAAAAAGTTGAAACTAAATCCTAATTTAATTTGATTACAAAATTTTATTTTTAACAGGAAGGATTTTTATTACACAATTTTTTTTGATTGCTGTTTTGCTGATTTTTCACCAATATTACAAGATGAACATAAAAATACTTTTATTTTTATAAAACTATTTAATTAATATAAAAAATTTGAATTTGTTATAAAAATCAAGTAAGATGCCAGTTTTTCCAATTTTTAATTAATTTAAAAAAAATTAATGTTTTGCCTTCCAAGGCTTGCATAACTTAGGTTTTTCACCAACATTCATACCATTGTATTCTAAATTTTTATTTTAAAATTGTACCACCAGAAAAGCCTTCTCTGGCTGGAAAATTTGCTAATTAAACTAGTAATTAAAATTAATGTTTCAACTTTTAGTTAAAAATAATAAATCGCGAATTTTTTTATCCTAATAAACATTATAAAAAAAATTTTTTTATTAAGAAGAAAAATATGATCAATTGGTGTCAAAATAGACCAGAAAAATTAAAATTTAAAAAACCTAATAATTATTTTCTATTTTTTAATTATTATACCTTGATGATGAATACTAGTCTTGGATCCTGGTCTTGATGTCAGTGAACTTGGATCATTTTGGCTATCCCGATCTTTCATGAACACAAATGCAGGTATCACAGCAGTACCTTTTCCAGTAACGCTCAGCACTTCTTCTCCATTATCATAAATGGTAAATTTAATGTACACATCAGACTTAGAAGTTGTTAGTTGGAGTGAGGTTAGATGATCATCCGAAACAACAACTTTGGATCTTTGAAATCGATGCTTATTTTAGTTTTTCTAATTTTTTTAAAAATATTTACCTCATAATGACTTTATTTTCTGTAGGTATGTAATAATCTCTTGTGTCTCTTATGTCAAAACTTGATTGTATTTCTGATTTATTATTGCGTGGTGCAATAAGCACTGGGGAAGAGCCTATTAAACGTAAGCGCCATCTACCAGCGCCAGCAGGCTGGTCCGATATCCTTGCCTCGGCTAAAATGGTATATCCTCGTCTATTCTTGGCATAAGTATAAGGTGATACTTTGTTAAATACTTTTGGCACTTCTTTGTAAGTATCATTATTTATTACTTTAAGAAGACAATTGTTCAAATTTGAATATATTTTTGGTAATAAAAGAACATTTTCATTAGCAAAAAATACATCTCTGAAAAAAAATAAATAAGCTCTTAATTGAAAACATTGAAGATTAAATATTAACCTGAATAAAATAAACCAGGTATTGGCAGCTTGTTCTAAGTAAGAACCATTATAGTCTGTATATGAAATGCGGTTCCATTCGTCTTTGTAAAATGGATAGTACTGCATTATGTTAGGGTTTAATTTAAACATGGTCCTAGTAATAAATTTTGAATAAATGTTTAAAAAAAGATTTGGTCCGCCTTGAGAAACAATCTTCAAAAATAATTTTAAAATGAAATCAAATAAAAAATTATCTCTGATGAACTCTGGATGTCCCATTATTGCTTAAAAAAAGTGTAATTTTACAAAATACGAAAAAATTTTTTTGGAAAGATGATTTAGATTATTAAATTTTTGATTTTTTCAATAAAAAAAAATATATTAATCACATTATTGCAAACTTTTTATAATTTAATGAATTTTTTTAATTTTGTAAAAACTTAATGGAAATTTTCTAAAATATTTGATAAAATTTTACAAATTTAATATTTTGTGAATCTGTAAATAATGCGTGTTCGCTAAAAAAAATCAAACAACATTAATTCGATTAATAAATAGGAACAATTAACTAATTTGTTAATAAATTTTGTCTTTACCTTACCATTTCTGCTTTTTTTCCTGAAACGTTCACTACCTTAATATGCAGGGCAGTGTGAAATTTCATATAAAACTTTCAATACATGAAGGAAAAAACTTTTTCTGCAAATGAAACAAAGTGAAAAACTTTTGTTTTACCTACAGCAGAAGTCTGCAAAATAAGAACAAAAGTTATAAAATTTTTTTCTTCATGTATAGGAAGTTTTGTATGTAAATCATTAATCATTCTCTTAATTAATGTTCTAATGTTCTCTAATGTTCATTTGAACCGCGTTGAGTTCTTGTGGCGCCAGACTAAGCTTAAATTTGAAGACATGCATGACTGAGACCGATTGTATTAATCGAGTTATCTTAACGAGTTTATGTGGCTTCATAACAAAAAAATAACTAGAGATAATGCATTTGATACTATAATGCAGGGTATGACTCAAATTTATAATCCTTATGTTGATACAGTTATAACTGAAGAAAAATTGATTGAACCTGTAGTTCACCAAGACATTGAAGATAAATTAGATAAAGAATTATCAAATATTGTAGAGGAATTTAATTTGGAAGAATCTAACTATTTAAATTCCGCTGACTTTAAATCAATTTAACAAAGCACTAAATAACTCAAGTATTCCAATTTTTTTGGATATTTTTAATGGAAATAATAATGAAATAAATTTAAAAAATTTTTAAAAATTAAAAAAATATAATTAAAGCACTAGAATTAAAAATACATTCTATTTAAACTTGTTTAAATTTAGAAAGAATTGAAAATAATGATTTAATTTTATTATTAGAATTTTCTTTTTTTATTCAATTTACATAATCTTTTGTATCTTTTTCTACTTTGTCCATGGGACTAAAAAATTAAAATTTGTGTTAAAAAAGAGGAAAATAAAGGAATTAATATTCCAATTTTATTCAATTTTCATTTTTATTTATTTTTTTTTTTCATTTAATACTTACTTTAATTTCATCGCCAATATTTGCGTTTATTTTTGAAATAAATAATAATGATAATAATGAAATAGATATTTCAAATAAATTTAAGGAAATTTTGAAAAATATTTTAGTAAAGGGGAAACAAATTAGGTTATAATTAAGGATTTGACTTCAGCAAAAAGACGACAATTGCTTGACAAGTGACGCAAAATTGTATCATTGGACAAACCACAATAATCAAGAGTTTCATCTGTCTAACAAATTGGAAGATCTAATTAGTCATAGCAAAGCTCAAGAAAGGCATAAACAAAAAGAAGACCCTTTTGCTTGTAAATTTAGTAGTTAAAATTTGCAATTAAATAATTTAGAATTAAATTGCTGATTAAGTAAAAAAGTCAGCAATTTTGTTAGAAAAAGAGTCTTTTATTGTGTCTATTGCATCTCAGGAGGCTACAAAAGGAATGGAAGAGTTGAATATTTTTGAAAAGCCGAAGTCAAGTAAAAAGAAAGAAATTGTCAATTTTTCACCTCGTTTTACTCGCTCAAAAACAAAAAATCAATCAAAATAAAATGTTAATTGACAATTAATAAATAAAACTGAATTGTATTTTTTTTTCATTTTTTAATCTAATATTTCCTGTTTTTTTTGTTCAGATTTACCTGAACAATAAAAATTACCTTGTTCAGGTAAATTCGAAAATTGATTATTGTTCAAATATAACTAAACAATTGTTCTTATATTTCACAAAATCCAAATTTATAAAATTCTATGAAATATAAATCTAAAATATGACTAGAGTCTTCGGATAGCTAATTATCAACTTAATACTGAAATAAATGAAAATTAGAAATTTTGATCAAAAATCAAGAATTTTTTTATATAATTGTCAAGTTTAAAAATTTAATTTTTGAAGAGAATTTTCAATGAGGATAAATATTCTTTTTTTTTTAAACTAACCTGAATAAAAACAATGAATTCTCATGTAAATTCTGCTCAATGATTGACCAAGATTTTTTTAGAGTTTCGGTTACCTGTAAATTTTTGCTTGTACCTTTTAAAATAAAGTAAAAAAATGTTTATAATTTTCTTGAATGAAAACTACCAGGAGTTCTTGCTTCAAGCATTTTTCTGACAAAACATCCTCTCCACGCTGACTGAATTTTAACTGAACAAATACTTTCTTCTGGAGTTGGATCACTAGAGAAATGATTTTATTTTGTTATTATATATACTTTTTTATATTATCAAAGTCATACTGGTTTTTCCAATATTCAGTCCTTTCCTCAGACAAATTTTCGCCTGGTTTTTCAACAGCTACTTGTACAGGTGGCTGTAAAGTTGTCTGTTTATCTGCTTTATCAGCTTTGGGTCCATCTTTGTTGCTCTTTTTTTCTATCTTTTTGGCAGATCCTCGATTTGTGCTCGAAGTCTCAGGTCGTTTGTCTTTAAGCAAAAACAAATCGCTTGATGTTGTATCAAACATAAATGTTTTCCATGCATAGGCCATATCAGAGTCAGCTACATCGTTTAATGCTTTTCTGAGCATCTCGTAAAATGAACTCTGAAATGTGTCATACAAACTTCTGGATGATAGTTCTTTTAAATCTTCATTAAACCGGTAATCATCAGTAAGTGGACTTATGCGGGCATATAATAAATCCATTGTTGCTTTTTGCTTTTCTGGATCATTAAAATTTTTTATTGCTTCATTCAAACATTTTGATATATGCAATGCTTGGTCAATAAATCGGCAGCTTTCCTTTATTTCAGAAAATAATAAGATTTAAATATTTTTGAAATTATACAAATTTAAATTTTCTTTCCTCATTTTTTGAATTGAAATTTTGCCATTTAAAAAAAAATTTTATTCTTAATTTTAATTCTGAAATTTTCATCTGGTCTATCTTTTTTTTAAAGCAGTCAAACTCTTTTTATTAAATATATTAATATTGACTTTAATACAAATTTAATTTATTAAAAAAATCAAGCTCAACCGTATTACAAATAGGAAAATAATTTTAGTAAGATTTTAATCAAAAGATTTTTCAGATGGTCCTAATGATATTAAATTTGTATGCATGACAAAAATAAAGCCGAAAAGACATTTATTAATTTTTATGGATAATCTTTATTTTTGCTACTAATATCTAAATTTATTTAATTTATAGCCGATTTGACATTTTTACGATGTTTAATTTATATTTGTGATTTTTCGAAAATTTTAGTGAATTGATTATAACAAGCCGTTCTTTTAATTCTAAACGGTCGAATAAATTTTTTCAATAAAAAGACCCGAGAGTTTTTTTAAACTTTTTTTCACTATTAAAAGTTGTATTTAATAAAAATCC
The DNA here is from genome assembly GCA_016802215.1 of Brachionus paranguensis. Taxonomy (NCBI): domain Eukaryota; kingdom Metazoa; phylum Rotifera; class Eurotatoria; order Ploima; family Brachionidae; genus Brachionus; species Brachionus paranguensis. The sequence goes on along the minus strand of JAESIX010000008.1, from coordinate 829,488 downwards.
AACAAAAAATAAATTTTCAACCTTAATTAAAAATCAAATAAAATTATATAAATTTATAAAAAGATTTAATTATATTAATAATTAAATAGAAATATTAACATTAATAATAATTAAAAATATTAACATATAGACCATGAAGTTTTTAGACTTGTAAAAATTTTTTTCACTTATTTTGTCCTTAGATTAATTAGTATTTAAAATATTCAAATTAATTTTTTTTTTAAATATTATTAATAACATTGAATTGTACAATAAAAGATAAAAAGTAGCAATAAAAATATTTTGTTATTTTTTTTATTTAATGGAAGTTTTAAAGGCTTCGTTATGGTAAAAAAAATTGGATCTTCTAGTGTTAAGGAGTATGGATATATTTTGCCAAGCTTTAAAATGAAATTTTAAGATTTTTTCTAATTCAGCTATCTTATATTTTTTCGAACCAAAATTAGAATTTCTAAATTATTCATATACTTTTTTTTTTGTTAAATTGTAAAAATTAAAGTCAAAATTGATTTTCAATATTTTATTAAAATTTTTAACTTCTTACGAATTTTTTAAAACGAATTATCAGTTAATCGTATTTTACAATTTCATTGACTATTTGATACAGAATTTTCCACTTTAAGTAAATTTAATACAAAAAAGTAAAGCATCTATTCAATATTTCTAATTAAAATTTTTGACTTTGATTTTTCAATTTTAACTAATCAAGTGGCCCGGGAGTTTTTAATTCTAATTTTGGTTTCAAAAATTGTAATTAGTTAACTGAACTATAAAATAGCGACAAAAAAATCTGAAAATTACATTCAAAAGTTTGACAAAGTTGTTGAAAAAAATGACTTTAATAATAAAAATAAATATTTTTTTTCTGATTTCAGAATTGATTTAGTTGTTTTTTTTTTAATAAGAGATAAATTTTAAATCATCATAAGGAATTTTCTTAAGAGCAGAATTCGAATTCCAAGTCAAAATAACAAAGTTAAAATCAAATATTTAATTCAAAAAAAAAAAGTTAAAAAATAAAGTTTTACTCACATCTGTCAACCTAGGCATTATGTCTTCTTCATCTCCAAAGTTAAACTTTGTATTAGAAACAATTTGTATATGATAGCCGACTGGCGCTGTAATCATAAATTTTAAGACATGTCGACCTGGTGGAAGACTCAAAAACGAAGATCGAACGGCCGTGGTGTGTATTCTAAGAACTGGTTGGCCTGTAATGAGAGACTTCCACGAATATGGCTCAGCCATTAAGCTTCCTGATTGAAGAGGTGCACCATCTCTTATACTGCCTAAATTAAATTGGGTTTAAAACTTCTTCATTTGATTTCTTTTAAAATAAGTTACTTTCAGTTACACTCATTGCGTCATGTTCTATTATATTTTCACCTTTTTTCGATGCCTTACTGATTTTTTCAGGAATATCGATCTTCAAATCATACCATCTGGACAAAGAAGCAAACGAGACAATCAGCTCAATTGGGTCTAGACTGTCAACAAACAGTAATTTGGGCGATTTTTCATCTGAGAGAGATGCTGAATGATGAGATGGATTTGTTTCCTTCTTTTTTTCTGACTTTTGCTGTGGCATCAATTGCTAAAATAGATCTATAGATGATGAATTTTTTTAGGCTATTTGTGTACTTACACGTAAATCACTAATCTTTTCATTATACTTGAAGCACGATGGTTTATGATAGACTATTATATATCTTTAATAAACAATTAAATTATTTCACATAAATTTGATTAAATCAATTTTTAAAAAATTTAAGTCTAATCAACGAACAATCAATGTTTAGACAGTTATGAAATTCAGTATAAATTGAATAGCATAGAAGTTAATGATAGAAAATATTTGTTAAATTTTTCTAATAAGTAAAAATAAGTTCAATCATTTTTGTATTTTTTTGTGCAACTTCTCAAAACTGTATAACTAAAAAAGAAATTTTTTTCGCTTGTTATTATCAATTCAGTAAAATTTATGAAAATCGCTGGTTTTAAATAAATATCATAGTAATGACAAATATTTTTATAAATCAAATTTTTAGAAATGTTTAAAAAGGTTGTTGTCTAATATAAAAACCTGTATCCTGCTTTTTTCTAACAGGATCTTTCAGGTATTAACCACCATCGTATTAAAATCATATCTTTTTAAGTATTTTCATTTTTAATATTCGAATTTTATTTAGGATATATTCATTTTTTTCATATTTATCATTTTAGTCATAATTCTATTCTTAATTAGAAATATATTCTTTTTGTTAATTTTGTTCATAGTTCTCTTTTTATATTATGCTACGTCATGATTTTTATACGTAAATTTTCGAAAAATTACGTTAATTTTTTTTCGGATAAAAAATGCTGAAAAATTGAAATAATGAATACTTAAGGTAAAATTATAAAAAAAAATAAAAAAGACAGGAGCTTTTTTGGTCTTTTTTGAATTTACTGTAAAATTAGTAAATTTACGTAAAATCATCATGGCGAAACAATATTGAAATAATAATAAAAAAAATATTTTTATGAATCGCCGATGATTTTTTGAAATTAAGTTTCACTTTAATTTTAATTAACATCTATGTGTTTTTTTAAAAATCAAAAAATTTATAGCTGTTTATGATCTGTTTTTATCCGTTTATTCTTCTTTAAAATTATTATGTTTTTAATTTTCTGTTCTTTTTTAAAAGCATTCAATTAATTACTGAAAATCAAAAAAAACTTTATTGAATTTTTTTTATGTTTGACTTTCACAGATTTTTGTTTGAAATTATCAATTTTGTTATTTTGAATATCATGTTTGTCAATAAAGTTTTTTTGTTTTTCACTAATTATTTGTATGCTTTTAAAAAAGAATAAAAAAGCTCATGTGTTTCTTTTTTTTTTTATTATTTCACCTTAAGTATTTATTTTTTTCAATTTTTCAGCATATTTTATCCAAAAAAAATTAGCGTAATTTTTCGAAAATTTTCGAATGTAAATTTACGTATAATAATCATGACGTAGCAGTACTATTTATTAAATTGGTACTTTTATTTTATACAAATTTTGATAAAAAAATTTTATCAATTTTTGTTTGACTTAACCGCTCACCCTTTTAAATTTTTGTCTTTTTGTAAAAGGTGAAAAGAAATTTTAATTTTTAAAATATCGTGTTAACAAAAAAGGTATTTGTTTAAAAAAAAAACAATTTTGTTTCATTATACATATTCAAAATATATATTAATATATATTATTAATATTCTAAATAAATAAACTGTCGATCCATTTTAAAAAGTTCATTCTTTATTTTCAATAAATTTTTATTTTCGGCAACCTCTTCAGCAATATTTTGTAAATTTATGTCCATCTTTTGGTTGCATATTTGAGGCCGATTTAAAAATTTTTTAGAGAAAATTGGAATTAATAATGAATGCCATGGAAACTAAACTATCACATTTTGATTATTAATTTTTCATAATTCCAATAAATGATGACACTTAAAAATTAAATCAATTTAGTAAAAGCACCAAGATAAAAATCTAAGAGTATTTTTCATAATTCACTTTTTTACTGAACCTTTACCGGTTTAAAATCTTCTAACCGGTTTCATTTTCGAACCGATTTCAAAAGAGATTTTAGATTTTAGAGTTGATTTTCAAAATTTCAAATATCAGAATTAAAAGAATTATAAATAAAAAATAATTTTTGATTAAAAATAATGAGTCGAATTTTTTCTATTTAACAAAAGAAAAAAATGATTTTAGACCAGACAATCAGACTCGTAAAAAACTCATAAATTTCGGATATTAACTTGTATCTGTACTCATCAATATCGTAAATTTCGAGCATTGTCTCATGTTTCCGAGAAAAATCCAGAATCTCGAACATCTAAATTTTTCCGTATATTACATGAGACAATTTTTTTTAAAGAATATCACACATGAAAATGCAGAAGAAAAATTCTCAAAAACTTTTCCATTAAAGGGTTAGTGTATTGTCTACTAAATTTTTTTTATTATTTTTATAAAATAAAAAACTAAAACTCCAAGTCAAAGTCACTATTTAAAAGACTGTTTTTTTAAAATAACTTTATAAAATTTTTGACAAAAAAAGTCGTAGCCTTTATAATTCTTAACACTTAAAAGTCTTAGTATTTGGTACAACAGTGTACTTTTATTAATAATTATTTGAAAAATTCAATTCAAGATAGACTTACTTGAAACAAATGAAAAAATCATCAAAATCCATCCAAAGTTTGTTTTTTTCATCATTTAGCTTTGACTCGCCATCACTGTTTCTAACTTCAAGGTTGCTGATATGCTCGATTCCAATTGTAGAAGGATTTGTTGCATTATTCAAACTGGCTGTTTCTTGACCAGCTGCAGCTGTTTATTTATTTTTAAATAAATCATGATAAATAATAAATTTTTTATATTTTACTCATTTTAGCTGATTTCGACTGATCCTCATCAAATTTTGCAGTACTTCCGACCTTAGACACTAAAAAAATAATTTTTTTTTAATTTTTTTAATTTAATAAAATTTTTAATTTTTTTGATTTTTTTTATAAAAATCTTTTCTTACTGCTCGACACTGATGGTGCCCCGTTTCTAACATTATCTTTTACATCCAAACTGTTTTCTTTTTTAGCCGAAGAATTGGATTTGTTCAATGTATCCGAAGCCAACTTGGAATTATTCTTAGATTTGGACGAATCTCCACTCTAAAAGTTACCAATTTACATTTTAAAAATATTTAGATTAATTTTATTTAACCTCTGTTTCAATAGTCTTTAAATCATACTGAGAATCGGACAAATTGCTTTCTAATTTTTTCTCATCAATCTCTTCGATACCCTGAATGGCAGTTTGGGGCCTTGATTTTAGACGGCCAAACCGTGAATTTGATCGATTGGTATGCATTACAGAGACTGGCGTTGCTGCTTTGTAGCTACAATATGGTGATTTAAGTTCTATCCACTGGTCAGGCTTCACAGGAGCAGCAACTTTAAATATTTAAAATTTTAAACTCTTCTTTAGTTATCTAATTTAAAAAGTTAATCAAATAATGTAAAAAATTTCGGGTCTAGGTAATTATGTGAACCTGTAATTTCGTGACCAAGGCTGATGACAAAAACTAAAAACTAAAGCTTTCATTTATTCACACAATAAGAGATATTTTTCAATTGCATTTCAAAAATTAAAAACAGTTAAAAGGTAAAATATCTTTCATATTTTATCCATTTTTAATTTTTTTCTTTTTTTCATTAAATTATTATTTTTTGTTCTTTTTTTATTTTATTTTATTTTTTCTTTTGAGTTTTTATTTTTTTTTATTTTTTAATCTGAAGGAGCTTAGATAGTTTTTATTTTTTTATAATTTTTCTGGTACTTTGAATTAAATATATAGAAATTGTAATCGAAATATGGTTAAAAATAAAAATGAATGGTTATATATCTAAATTATTGGAAAAAAAGTGAATGTGCTTAAATGTATTTAATCGTGGCTGTTTTTTTAAATTTGTGGTATAATTTACTATTTTTTTTGTTAAAGTTTGCTATGGTCATAATAGAAAATCACACAAGATTTAAATAATTATAATATAAATTATTATTGGTATAAAATAATTAAAATAATTCCATTTTTGATAAACTAAAAAAAATGATAATAAAATATACTAAAAAAAATACTGGTACATAGTGCAGCATAATTTGTTGCACCTTTTTATCTAAAATAATATTTAATATAAAAAAATGAAAAAATTAAAGCATCAATAAGATTTAAATTGATCATTAATTTGATTTACTTACAAAAAAATAAAATAAAATTTTATTTCATGTAAAAAGGTGCAACAAAGTATGTTACACTATTTAGCAGTATTTTTTTTTATCTACTTTTATTTTAATTTATCAAATAATGAAGAATTTTTGTTTTATTTGTATTTGAAATTCACAATGTCTTGTTATTTAAATATTCTTATTCAACTATTATTTTTTATAAATTTAATTTTTTTTCAGATTTTTTTAAAGTTTAATTTAAAATTAAAACCCTGAAACATTTGGCCAAATAGAAGGACTAAGTTCCGTTCCAGCCTAAAATAAAAAGAAAAAATTACTTATTGGTTCGTCAGATGGTACAACATGCTTCTTTTTTTGCCTAATTGTTTTCCAGACCGGAATTTTTTCAGGTGGAGGTGGAGGATTGAGTGGTACATCGCGAGTACAGGTTATCCAAACGGGATTCGAAAAGTCATGGATAAGATTGTATTTGCGAAGTTTTTCACGCCGATCAGCCACCTCTGTGCTGGCAGATAGCTTGTTTAGTGGAAGATCGGTGAAACTCGCAAATACCACCATCTCAGGAAATTCTGGAGCAAAATTTTCCTCTAGTGCTGGCTCATCGTTCATAGATTTTCCTTTTTTGTCTTTTTGGTCTTTTTTGTGCTGCATTTTTGTATCCTTGCCAGAAATGCTCTTGGCGTCTTTGGCTTTTTTATTTAGTTTTTGATCAGAACGCGTGTCTTTGTCTAAATTGTCATCTTTTATTTCCGACGAGTCCTGTCACAAAATTTACATTTAAACTCTGCTAATTACTTTCTAAAATAGCTTACAATTAGAAGAGTTTGGTCATCATCGAGTTGATTTTTGGGTTTATCATCAGGCCATTGATATTTGGGCAGGGTTTCCTTCAAAAATTTCCACACTTCACTCATGTGACCGAATCTCAAGGGCAAAGGTTCAGGCAACCAGCCAGTCAAGCAGGTGATAACATTGGCATCATTAAACTCTGAAGCTGAGTCGGATGGATTAAAACTTTATAATTTAATTTAATACAATTTTTTAAGAAATAAAAAAAAATATACTCGAGTGAAATTATTTTTAGCAAAGCTTTGGTAAGCAGAATTGGCCACAGTTCACCTTGTATAGTAGTTTGAGGCAAGAGCATTTCTCCTTTTTCATCAACAGGAATCAAGTCGTCAACAATTATTTTACGCCAGGCGCCCTTAATTTAATTTTTTTAGACTTTTGGGAAAATTTTTATTCTCTTTTATTCGCACCATAAAATAAAGTCTAACTGCATATTTTCCATACTGATTGTAAACTGGAATAAATGGTCCCTTAACCACTTTGTTAATGGCATAAATGTGCTCCCAAGGCCTCCATAGTCTACCAGCTGCAAGCGCTTTATTTGAGTTTATGTCTATATCTTGTAAATATGGTGAGCTTCCCAGAAAAGCTGCTGATTTAACATCTTTCTTGGACATGTCCCATAAGCTGTGAATTTGGCTGATTATCCATCGCATGGTCTAAACTCAAAAAAAGTGCTTAAATAATTCTTACAGAAAAATTAGATCAAATACTTCATTGTTATGAAGATGTTCGTTGGGAGATATTAAATCAAAATTTTCGAGGCCATTATCAGGATCAACAATTAATGGAATTTTTTCAAAAATGTCTGATGGTCTCTTAAAAGTGTCGATTCTTGATTGAATGCCTAAGGGCCACTCGAATTTAGGATCTGGATCTTCGAAGCCATTTGACATCTACAAGATTTTCCAATTTATCTAAATTGAATTTAAAGCATTTAATTAGATACCGGTGCACTGGCAGGTTTCGATTTGTTATCTTTAGCCTTTCCACCCACCTCCCATTTTTCAGAATTGATGTCATTTTCATTCCATTCAGGCCATATTGGTAATTTTTGTTTTCTTGGCTCGGCAGCAACACTACTCACCCTTGAATAAATAAATAAATTAAAAATAAGAGTCTTTTTATTTATTTTATTAATTTAATTAATTTTTTTAAACTCTTCTTACGAGACTTTTCCTGCTGGGGAAACGGCTTTTCGGTTACCCGATACGCCGCTCTTTGCCGAATTTTTAGTTTGGCTCATTAATTTACGCTGATTACAAATTAAATTTAATTTTTTTGTTTTAAATTATTATATTTTCTTTTGATTATTTTTAACTTAGAATAAAAAAAAACGCAAAGAATATTTTATATAGTTGCCATGGTAACAAAAAGAAAATTTGAATTTTAAAGGTCTACAATATTCGGCTACATGAAATAATCAAAAAATTTTATTTATCAAAAAAGAAGTTTACTTAAGCTTAGTTAATCTGACAATCATTTTTAAATTTAGATCGGCCGTCGCTAAAATTTAGATCAAATTAGCAAAATTAAATACAAACCCGATTCGAGATGAATTTTTGACAGAAGACCTCCGTTCGAATGGTGAATCCATTTTAGGACAATTTGATTTAGCTTAAAATATGCCTCAATGATTAGCTTTGAGTGTAGCTAAAAGTCAATGTTTAAGTCGGAAAAAAAAAATCAAGTGTATTTTTAAATTTATTTTGAATCAAAAATGACTGAGGCATTTTTTCAAATTATTTTCTTTCCGTTCTTTTTTTATTGATTTAATGGTAAGGATTTTTGTATTATTGTTTGTCTTTAATTTAGAAATCTGGAAATAAAAAATTATAAGTAAACATCAGGAGAAAGAAATTGCTTTTTTTGTTAAAATTTTGAAAGGTAAACATTTAGACTAAAGCTTGAGCTTATTAACTGAACGAAGTTAATAAATCATCAATAAAATCCAAAAAATTTATTCAGTAATCGCATGAGTAAAAATAATTAAGAAAAATAAATAATTTTTTTTATTGAAATAAAATAACACAGAAAATTTCATCGAAAATAATTGATAAAAAATTATTTAATTGCATCAAAATTTAGCAATTTATTAAATAGTGTTTTTTTTTTATTTTTCAAATAATTTTTATGACAATAATCAAATTTAAATTTCTCAAATTATAATTCAAAATTTATCTACACGTTTGATTTAAGACAAATTCACATTTTTCTCAATAAAAAGAATTTGATTTGTCATTCTCTAATTTCATTATTAATTTTAAAGAACTAAAAATATACTAAAAGTAGCTTGAGTAAATTAAGAAGCAATGCAATTTATAAATAACATCTTTTTTTTAAGAGCAGATCCACTAGTTATGCAATTGATCAAGAATTTTCACTTATTTTCGGCTTCACGTGTAATTAGATTTCCTGAAGTATTAAATATATCAGTTGCATTTCTTTCTTTCTTTTATTGCTTTACAAAATAAAACCTTAAATTAATTTTTTCTTCGTACCACTTCTTAATGACATCTTGCATATGATTACAAACACTATAGGTGATAACTTTATTTATTTCTAATTTTGTTTCTTTAAATTGCTATTTGAAAAAGACAAATTGAAGTTCATGATAAAATATAAATTTCAAATCAAAATTTTAAAATTTTTATTAAAAAAAAACTATTTTTACCAATTTTTTTATCAATAAATGACTAAATGAATTTTATCCGAAGTAAAACTAAATAATAAGTAATAAAGTCAAGTAATAAATTTTATTTTTAGATTTTGTTTAAAAGTTAAGTCATTTGAGTTGACTTTTAAATTTTGACTTAATAATAATAATAATAATAATATATATAAGCTACAGCAAGTCTAGCTTGCGGAGGTGACCATAGGTGACCTACTAGGAGGTCACCTATGGTAGCTCCTTACACATAACACATGGAAAAGTACTGGAGAAGAAATACAGTTTAATTTTTAGGACAAAATAACGTTAAGATTTTAATTTTTTTGACTAATTTTTTAAACATAATTCAAAAAAAAATTTTTAAGTCAAGTCAAATTTTTAATGGTTTTTCAAATGATTTTACTTTTAAAAAATATATTTTAAGTCATTGACTTCACTAAAAATGACTTTTACTTACGCACAAGTCTGATAAAGATTCCACTTTATTAAATAGATTAGATCAAAGAGAATAAATTACAGATTCTTAAAACTTTTTTATTTCCTTTTATCACTGATCCGAATTTTATAAAAGTTAAATTAAAATAAAAAAGCTTTTTTTATTCAAGGTAATTTTTTTGAAAATATTATTCATTTCTTTCCTCAAATGCTCATTAATAATAATAATAAAAATATAACAAGCAATTCAAAATAAAGTAGATTTCTAAAACTTAAACTAAAATATGATTCTCTTTCCTACAATATGCGCCACGACCTTGTTTGGTACTTCTTTTGCTTATTACTCAATAAATTTAATCATTTTTGCAATTTTTTTTTCCCATCAAAATTAAAATCAAAAAATATTATAATTAATTAATTTTGATTAATAAATATTTTTATTTTCACGCAAAAAAAAGAGAATACGTTAAACCCAAAGAGGGGTTTTTTGGACCATCCAAAAATATTGTCTTTTATTTTTTGTAATAAATCAAAGACATGGCTAATTATGCTTTTTATTCAAAACTCTTCTTGATTCCTATAATAAATAGTATTTTTTTGAACCATGTCTCGATGAAAATCTCTTGCACTTGTGCGTAATGCGAATGATACCTTATCAGAAGTCTTTGATGATAATTATAATGAGGAAAATGATGACTTTGTTAATGATTTTGAAGAAGAAATGGAAACATCAAATCAGCCTAATACTGAATATGACTCAGATGAAGACACATATAATGAATAACCTCAATAAGAAGAAACTAACAATGAAAAAACTTCATTCTTCAAATATGCAACTTTATGGGTTAGATTGAATGACAGAGAAGAGACAAGTCTTGGAGGTTAGATATATTTTAATGAGAAAGTTGGACCAATAAGCTATACTACACGTAAATAAATGAGACCTAACTGTCTGCACTTTTCATTATTTTTGACTTGTCCATGATAAATTTAGATTGAATTGTACCAATTGTCACCAGAAAGCTGTAGATCCTAAACTTTCATTTACAAAAGGAGATATATTAGCTTTTATCGATATCTTTTATGCAAAAAATGTTTTTTACCAAAATGTTCCTCTCAAAGCCATGTGGTTAAGAGTTTATGAAGCTCAATTTTTTTCAGTAATGGAAACAAATCAAGCTCTACTTGTGACAAATTTAAAAAATTTACATTTGGTCTTTGAGCAGGGGAGAAGGTTTTTAAATCGGTCTGTAAAAATTGTTTAGAACCAGTAATACGAATTTAGTAAAAATTTTACAAAAAATTTTTTTTATGAATTTATATCAAATTTTTTTATAATTTAAAGTTTTTCTTGAAAATAGGCAAAATTTTTTTTTAAATCAAAACAAAATTAGTAAAAGACATTTATTTTTACATTCAGTATATTTTCTAGCATATTTTGAGTAACTTTGGTAATTTATGCAACTTAAAAAGCATATTTTATTAAAGGGTCTTTTTTGGACCCCTTTAGTACTTAACGTACAAAAAAAATCCGCTGTTTGAGTGTTCATAAACTTATTCTCCCTTAACTTATTACTAATCTGTTTTATTTTTATTTTTTTTATTATTTTTTTCCTTATCTGGTAAATCTTAAGCTCGGTACAAATAAAAAAAGTAAATAAAATAGAATGTTAATTTTTTTAAAATGAGCATTAAATACCTTGAATCTAGGCGGTTTCTAACAAATTTTCCAACTGCCTCATCGTTATCATTTCTAAAAAAGTAATAAAATTGCATGAATTAAATGATTTTTTTAATAGTTCTTACTTTCGTTTTGACAAGTTTTCTAGCATTTTTCTGATATCACCATTCAAATTGCCATTTGAAGTAGCTACAGTGTATCGGCGTTTTAGAGGGATTTTTTTAAAATTCAACTCGGAAACAACATCAGCGTCACTGTGCCTTGGTGTCCTGTCATTTTTCTATCCAAAATTGTTTAAATATTAATTTAGATTGTTAAAGTGTGAAAATACTGTTGAATTTCTGCTCATCTTAAAATCATGTAATTATTTTCTAAATATTTAGAATATTTCAGCGGCAATATCTTAAAAGTACTAAAAAATAATTTTTTAAATGTTTTTTTAGTAAAATTTCTATTTAAACCTTTTTAAAAACTTTCAAAAATCTAAAAGAAAAAAGAAAAAAATCATCTGAGAAATTTTGAATAAATTCTTGTAAGAATTCTTTTAAATGGACAAATTTTAATTTTAAAGAAAATGAATCCTGTTAAATTAAATATTGAGCATTGTCATACAAATTTTAGCAATAAATAAAAAAAAGTTTAGCTAAGGTAAACAATTGAAAATTTATTTTTAATTTGGAAAAAAAACTATAAGTATAAAAAATTTTAACTAAATTAAGTCAAACTTCGTTTGTTATGTTAGATAATAGAAATCCTGTTTTATTGATTTTTAGTTGCTCGAAAAATTATTAATCTCATTCAAAAATTGAAATAATATTTTTCTATAAAATAATTCGTTTCATTTTGTTTTTAAATAACTTTTTTTTTTACCAATTTTAAGCAATAAAAATTAAAACAAGTTTAGTATCCTGGTCGTAAAATTAAAGAAAAAAATTTGATTGGAAAAAAAAATAAAAAATGTTTTCTTGTCTCTTATTAATTAGCATGAAATTTTATATTTAAGTATCGATACCTTTTCAATGATTCTAGACACTTTTTAAATTAAAAAAAAAGCGACAAATATTCGTTCTTATTTTTGTGAGACTTCAAATTCTTATATTTATCGCTTTTTTTTAAATCAAAGAAACCAATGAGAAAATAAAAACACTCAATTAAAAAAATATTATTTATATAAAATTAATTGTACATAACCCGCGAGAGTGATCTTAAACTTTGGTAAATAAAATTGGAAATGTAAATTTGCTAACAAGCATATTTGACTTTTTTAAAATAACGAAAAACAACATTAAAACTGACGCTGTCGTGTATATTTTTCTTCAATTCAATAACGCTAGCAATCATATCTTAAACATGATTTAATAGCATCAATAAAATTAATGGCTAGATAGAAAGAAAATTTAGACGAAAGACCTAGCTTATTAAAAAGTCTATATAAAACAATTTTCTGTAAGATATTGAAAAATTCAATATTTTTAGATACTATAAATTTCCTAAGAAAGATAATTAATTTATGTGTTTTGTTTGCAATAGATAACAGCTTAAGTTTTATCATTAAGTCAACTAACACCATTTAAGTCATAAATTCTCGGTTTACTAGAAAAAATAATATTTCTTAATGCTATAGGAACTTCAAATAGTTTCTATACAATGAGTTTTATTTTCTAAGTAATTCTGCTATTCTTCTATTATTTTATTTTTTTAAATCAGAATTTTAACATTCTAGTATATCAAGTTGCTGGTGTATTTTTTAGAAAATGAATTTAGAAATATTTTAAACCCAATAATTTATATACTGTAAATATGATTTTTCTTTTATCATAGAAAGAAAAAATTTCTTTTAAATATCTTCTATTTTAAAATTTTTTTAGTTGAAAATTCAACCGATTGCTTATGAATAAAAATTGTGAGTTGTTAGAAAAGGCATAGATTTGCATTTGTTGGAGAATTACATGGCGTTGATCTGAATAATACCCAAGAAATAACATTTAAGTTTGTTACCCACACTTTAAGAACTAACATACTTGATGATCAACTCGTGTTTAAATCATATATAAAGAATACGTGACTATGTTATTAATAAGCACGCCTTGCACAATACTTGTAGAATCAGAATGGAATTCTATTCTATAAGATCCATCATCTCTGAAGAGATACAGATGTCAATGCTATATATAAGAAACGAACACAATCCTTTAAAAGACATTATATTACAGTGATGATTTGATCTAAGGTTTTACGTTATTTTAGGTAAAATTACTATTTTTAACGTAAAAAATTGTAAAAGGCCAAATTCCAAAAATAGACAAATTATATATGATTTTTAACTTTTTTCATGAAAAAAAAATTTTTTTAATTTTACGTAAAATTACGAAAGTTTACAAAGTCATTTTACGTAAAAATGCGTAATTTTACGTAAAATAACGTAAAAACCTTAGATCAAATCATCACTGTATATTAAATTAATGCAATAAACTATTAAAACAACTGTCCTTGTTATTCTTCCAGTAACAAGTTAGCTTACTAGAGTTCTTAAATATTTTTATTGATAATGTTTGTTATTTTTTATGAATAGGCAGGAGGCCTTATAAATTCAAAAATCACAAGATGAAATCACAGAATCAGATGTTTACTTAAAGAAAATATGTGACGAGAGGAAGTTAAATCGATATTTCTGCGCTGATTTTGAAAAAGCTTGTCACAGAATTTTGCATTCAAAATTATTTTAAAAATAACTAATGTGTACTGTATGAAAAGTTAGAAAATTAATTTTTCAAAAAAAAATCAAAATGAGAAAACAGATGAAAAAAATTGTCATATGGAAATTTTTTGATCAGAAGGACTATAACCAGAGTTAATGAAAAGTTTTAATTCAGAATTGTTAAAAGTTAAGTCAAGCTTTGACTTTTAATTTTTTTTTAAAGTCTGGACTTGGCTTTAATTTTAGTAATTTAGACCCGATCTAGGCCGCCACAATAACTAGCTGGAACAGCAAGGAACGGTAAACCATCAGGAAGGATCACGGCCACATGAGTTTTTGCCGTTCCAGGTAGCTATTGTGGCGGCCTACTAAATAAGAATCCAAAATTTTGACTTTTAAAAAAAATTTAAACTCAAAGTTTTGACTTGAAAAAAATAAAATTTAAAGTCTAAGACTTTGCTTTGACTTCATGACTTTGACTTTTGACCATCTCTGACAATATATTGAAAATAAATTTCAGGTCGACAAGCGCAAACCCTTTGAAGTATCTAAAATTGCTTCTCATTTTAAAAAATAAATATAAAATGATCCTTTTGATATGATTTTGAAACAAATTAGATCGCTTATAATAACAATATATCCATCCAAACTCTTAAGCGTTGTCCTAGGATGAGGATTAAATACAAATAAAGAGAGATAAAAAACATAAAAAATGTGATTCATGCTTAAAAAGAAAACTTTTTATTTAAAATGATGAAAAACACACAGAATGAATTTATTGAAATGTGAAAATCACATAAATTAATTTTTAAATCAAAATTAATCCGAAAATAATATAAATAAAATATTTGAGTCAATGATTTTAAAAAAATATTCTTCTTTTTTCATTCAAAATGAATTTTTTGTTATACAACAATGTTACTGTCCAATTTATGACACTTAGAATTTTTTGGGTATTTTTTTTAATTTTTATATTATCTTTTAGATTAAATTTTTTTTATTAAAATGAGTTAAGATCACAAAATTTAAACTAAAATCAATTAAAAAATTAAAGAACACATTTAGTAAAGTGAGACTCACAAGTTAGTTGGCAAAGGGTAACAGTGATGATGAAATACTGTTAGACTTTTCAAAAGCTTCTGATACTGTACTGCATCAATGCATTTTTCATAAACTAGGTGGTAATGGTTTAGGCGAGAAAATGGTTAGGTGGATCGAAGACTTTTTGAGTAAAAGAACTTCATAAATGACCTCCTTGAACGCATTTAAAATAGAATGGAATTGGAAGCGGACAACTCAAAAATACTTGGCATATCCCAGACGATAAATTTGATCAAGACCTTGAGTAAGAAATTGGGAAAATCAGAGGTAATTTCTCGTAAAATTTCTTATATAAGATTGTAAAATTTCAGGAATATTAGAAATTCAAGTTCGGTATCTGATCTTATAACAATCTTATAAGATTAGGTAAGATTTAAGAATTAAAAGAAAATATATTCTTATTGAAACTTAAATTTTTTCTATGTGTTATAAGATGTTAAGAAGAAATAGTTCAAGACCCATTTAAGATCATGAAGCAAATCATAAACTTTATATCTAAAGTCAAGAATAATTTATCAATATTTTATTAATTTAAAATTTTTAAAAATTCTTACTATATAGAATTGGAAAAAATTTAGTTAATTAGAATCAAAAATTTCATGTTTTCTTAATGTAAAAAACTGAGTCGAAAGCCTTTTAAAATTTTTTCTAGTTGGTTTATAAAATATTACCGAAAGAACAGTTTATATTTAGTTTTCACTGTTTAAAAAAACGATTTGAATAAAGCTTCTAATAGTGAGTTGAACCGCCTTTATTTTTCGAAAACTAGTAGATTCTATTGGCATTGAGTCTACTAAGTTTTCTAGAATTTTTTTTTGTAAATTATTAAAAATATTTGAGGCAATTTCTTTCAGCTTATCCAATGAACTTAGCTCCTGTTTGGCAATCTCTTTATCGAGCCAACTCAATAAATCTTCAATTCAATTCTTGTGTCTCAACATGTCCATTCATAACAGTAAATTATTTCTTAAGTTATTAACTTATCTGTGATTACTTAGTTTTCCGTCAAAAATTGAAAAAATTCCTAAACAATAGTGGATCATACAGCAGCAAATTCCAATAGAACCATCTTTTTGCTTTTTTATTTTAAATGTACATTCTTCATTGTATTTCCCTGACCACATCCTTTTTTTCTGAATTCGATTTTTTCAATTGACTCCTTCAATATTCGTCACTGAACATTATTTGTCTCCATTTATCTATGCTTCATTATTTAACTTTCAGACAAACCATTCGAGTTTACTTTCAAATAAGCTTGATCTAATCAGAGAATCCGTATGTTTTGGGCCATTTGAAAATTTCCAGTTATGTGCTAGTATCTGTGATGGTGAAGTTCTATTTTTTTTTCTCAAACGGACTTACTGACAGTGGCGGATCCACGGTATGGCGGACTATGGTGATCGCCATACTAAAAACTAAGATTTTTTTTTTTAATCAATAATAATAATTTAAAAAAGGCTGGTTACAGTTTTGTTCTTAAATATGTTTGAAAACGCTTTATTTAAAAATCAAAAGAAAAATTAAAATTGAAACTATTTAACTTTAGATTAGAGACACTTTCACAATTCTCCCCAATTAGACTAATTTTATTATAAAAAAAGAAAATTTACATTTAGCTTGAAATTTAAGTACATTTTTGTTGATTTTTAAATATGTTCTTTTATGAAAAAAAGAAAATAAGAAAATGTGACAAATTCGATACTTTATGCATTGAAAACATTGTGATACTTTAGTATAAAAATGGATACTATAAATAATCTCAAAAAAAAATAGGCTAAATAAGAGGAAAACTACGACAGCTATGCTTGCGGAGATGACTTGCGAAGGAAGAAATCTATGGTAGCTACGTTACACGTTAATAATATGACTTGTATATTTAATTAATTTAATGGAAAAATTTACAGATATATTTATTTAAAATAGAAATAAAAATATATATAGAAATAAAAAGAAATATATTTTTATCTGATTTTAAAATTTCTCTTATATTGAGATTAGATACGAATTATTCTCTTTTTTATTTTTATTGAATTTTAAGTCGTTATTAATACATTTTAGTTACAGAAAAATGTCAACATAAATGTATTTTTTCTATAATTAAACATTAATGCGTGTAAAGCTCGTTTTTTAAGATAACGTACAAAAATTGTACCTCAATCACTTACAGTGTTTTAATGTTTGTAAAACCATTTTTGTACAATTAGAAAAAAATTAAAACATTTTCTTTTATGTACTAAAATTTCACATTGCGGCTTCTCTAAAATTTTTCACAATACTATAGATAAAATAATTATTTAAAAATAGAGAAGTTAGAAGCGGAGTACTCCGAGGATCGGTAGTTGATCCAATTTTATTTATCATTTATATAAACGACCTCCCTTACGAAATACAAAACGAATGAAAAATGTATGCGGATGACACCATGTTACTCAAAATAATCGATGCGAAAAGCGTTACTAAAGCGAGGTTAAAAAAAGATATAAACAAAATCAATAACTGGACTGATATTTGGTTAATGCCCCATTTGGTTAACATTGATAAATGTAAAATCATGCACATCGGCAGGCATAATCCAAAATTCAATTACTCAATGCAAAGATCACAAGAACATACAATAATATTAAAAACCAATTTTATACGAGACTTGAGTATTTAAATTACAGACGTTCTTAAATATAGCTATTAAGTGAATAGAGCAGTTTCAAAAGCCAACACCATTCTAGGACTTTTAAAAAATAATTTACTTGCCGCGATGCAGCACTATGAAAAAGTAATGCACTGGGTTTGTCAGACCACATTTAGAGTTTGCGATCGCTGCTTGGAATCCATAGACCTCAAAAGATATCAAAAATATTGAAAATGTCCTGTATCGTGCAACCAAAATCCCTCATTCTTAAAAAAACTTGGAGTATTTAGAAAGATGTAACAAAATTCGGGTAAGCACACTATTAGAAAGTAGAACTAGAGGCGGTCTTTTTCAAAAATTGAAGCAGGACTGGAGACTATCAATTGGCACACAACACCAGCACGCTCAAACCCACGAGGAGATCATCGCGGAAATTTTAGACGTGAAATAGTTCACTGCTAGAACCAACGCTAATTCTTTTTTAACAACAGAGTCGCCAGTGAGTGGAACATGCTTCCAGACGAGAAAATAAACTCAAATTCAGTCAATACGTTCAAAAACAAGTTAGACGAGCACAAAAATAACTGCCATAGGGCTTCATCTACAGTTGACACGCTCAGCATGCAACAGTTTTTAACTAATACTACTACTAATAATAATAAAATAATATTGGTAAATAGAATTCAAAATTGAATGATCTATCCAATGGGGTTGTTAATGATAAAATCTGTGCATATTTTTAGATCAAAATTAACTGTATTGATGATGATCTAAAAATGATGATTCTTGTTAATCAATTCATAAAAATACTCTTTTCCTTTACTAAATGTGTTCTTTACTTTTTTTAATTAATTTTAGGTTAATTTTGTGATCTTAACTCATTTTAATTAAAAAAAATTAAATCTAAAAGAAAATTATAAAAATAAAAAAAAATACCTAAAAACTTTCAAGAGTCACTAATTGGACAGTTACATTGATGTATAACAAAAAATTCATTTTAAATGAAAAAAGTAGAATCATTGATTTTATTAAAATCATGAGTCAAATATTTTATTTATATTTTTTTCGGATTAATTTTGTAATTTTGATTAAAAAAATTAATTTATGTGATTTTCACTTTTCAATTAATTCATTCTATGCGTTTTTCATCATTTTAAATAAAATTTTTTAAATAAATTTTTAATTTTTTTACAATTTCATAATTTTATATTTTCTAATATTTTTGCGCAATATTTCAGAAAATTTTATTTTAGATTTTCATAAGAGAGTTTTAAAATTTTTTTTTAATTTTCTGAAATAATGCACAAAAATATTAGAAAATATAAATATATGAAAATGTATAAATATAAAGTTACTTACATTTAGATTAATTATTGTGAGTCGTTTTCTAAATATAACTATTTAATGGACACCTCAAGGCGACTAATTGGGAAATAATCAGAAAAAAGATCAACCAAAAGAAGATGTAACAAAAAGAATAAAAAATTCCGAGTCGTAATTAATTCATCTCAGCATCTAAAATAAATCCTAAAAACAAAATTTTTAAGACAAAAAAAATTTACTTCAACAGTTTAAATTTTGAGAACTGTCAAATTTTTTTCATAAAATAATTTTTATAGAACCAAAAAAATTTCAATTACTCTTGCTAAATTAGAACAATGTGCATCTACCAAAAAAAATAATTCATTTGTACCATGTCCATAGAAGAAAAAGGTTTGATTTCAATTAGATTGTGAGATTCGCTTCAATTTATTCCTATGCAGATATAAATAAGGAACTGAAGCAAATCGATAAACGTCTTGGACAGATTAGGCAAGAGATTAGTTCGCTAGAATCAGAGCGTGAAATTTTGTTAAGTAGAAAAAAAGAATGTTCGGATAATCTCAAAAACTTGATTCCCAGCTCGTCTGGTGGAAGAAAAAATGATCTTACAGTTGATTGGAATCGAACTGGTATACACTTTTTTCTTATTTATAATTTGATTTAATTCAAGGCTATGATGTATTTTCAATCAGTAATGATAAACAATGATTGTTATAACTCGTAAAATCTGAGCCTTAACCAAAAAATACAAAAACTAATTCTAAAAAATGCAATTCTTTTTTTTCTTTTACTCAAAACAAAGGAATCATTGAAATAAAAAAAAGTTAAAAAGACTTAGTTGAGCAGACATCAAGTTGACTTTAAAATTTAGACTTTAACTTTGAATTCAATTACTTTGAAATTAATGAAATGCCCTATTAATCGCGATTTTAAATCGTTTCACTAATTACAAGCTTCTTTTTAAAAATTTAAAAAAATTATTTTTCATTAATGCAACTAAGGGGATACCTCAAGCTGTTTGGAATGATCTTTCACCTCCCATTCAATTTTGTGATAAATACATCTTTGTTTGATATTTTTGGATTTTCAAAAAAATTATTTTTGCTTCAAAGCTACTGAAAATTTGAAAAAAAATTATCATATTAATTATTAAATACAGATTTAATCCCATCGGTACCGTGTTATAAATATTTTTTTAAGAACTAAATTTAAATGCTGACTTTAATCTAAGAAAAATACTTAAATTTTCACAGTTGGTCAAAGTCAAAAAGATTTTAGAAGTCAAAGAAAGATATGACTTAACTATTAAAATATTTTTTTTCTAATATTATTATAATTATTATAATTTTTATAAAGTCATAAAATTAATGGGCAAGATACTTCAAATCATTTGAGAAGCTTCGCTCACTGGCAACAGTTAGTTGTTAAAAAAAGTTTCAAAAAACGTCTAAACATTTAAGGTTTACTTAAGAAATTTCATAAAAAATATTTTTTTTAAAATTTTTAGTCAAATTCAATGTCAAATTTTTCTAGTACTTTTGCTGATTTTCAAATCAATTTTTTACTTTTGACCAACTGTAGAAACTTTTTATTTCCACTAAAAAAAATTCACTGATTTAGAATTTTTAAAATTAAAATTTTTTTTTTCTTTTTTTAAATTTTTTTAAAGAGCTAAACTGGGAATTTTTTTGGATCAAATAAGAAATTGAAGCCTTTTTCTTAGATTAAACCAACAACTTTCAAAATTATAAGATTCGATGGTATAAAAGCCATGTGGAATTTACCAAATTTTGAGTACTGGTCAAGAGTAAAAATTATAAATTACAATCGAATGATTAAAAATATTCATTAAAATTCAGTAAAAAATTTTACTTTACTTAAAATATCTTGTTTAAAGATTTTGAATGGAGTGAAAATGCGAGAAAAATTTTAAAAGAGGTATTTAAATTAGACACCTTTCGGCCCCTTCAACTAGAGACAATAAATGTGACATTGAGTAAAATTGATTGTTTGGTTTTAATGCCGACTGGCGGTGGTAAGTCTTTGTGCTTTCAATTACCAGCGCTGATCGACACTGGTGTTACATTGGTTGTGTCTCCGTTAGTGTCTCTAATGGAAGACCAGTTATGGCTGCTCAAGTCTCTTAATATAAACGCTGATACTTTGAATGGCTCAAGCAGCAAAGATCATGTAAAGACAATTCACTCTGAAATGCTGGACAAGAATAGCAATCTCAAAATTTTGTATGTAACGCCGGAAAAATTGGCAAAATCTAAAATTTTTATGAATAAATTACAAAAAATGTATGAAATCGGTCGTTTTAAACGCCTCGTGGTTGACGAAGTCCATTGCTGTTCAACTTATGGCCATGATTTCAGGTAGGTATTAGAAATTCTAAATTTTAAATTTTTAAATAATTGAATAAGACCGGACTATAAATTTTTGGGAGTAATGAAGCAAGTTTTTCCTGATATTTGCATTTTGGGACTTACGGCAACAGCCACCCAATCTGTCATTGATGACATAAAAAAAATTTTGAGTATTCAAAAATGTATTCTCTTCAAAGCCTCGTTTAATAGGCCCAATATATTCTATGAAATAAAACAAAAGCCATCCAACAATGAAGAGTTCATAAATGAGCTTGCTGCTCTTATTAAAAAAAATTTTCCTCGACAATCCGGAATTGTTTACTGTTTTTCCCAAAAAGAAAGTAAAAAATAATAAAAAATTTATAAAAAATATCTTATAAAAAATTCAAAATTTTTTTTTTATTTTTAAAGGTGAACAAGTTGCACAACAATTGTCTTCAAGGAACATCAGGGCTGATTGTTATCATGCCAATATGGGTTCAAAAGAAAGATCTAAAGTTCATGATAAATGGCTAAAAAATCAAGTGCATGTAATAGTTGCTACAATTGCGTTTGGAATGGGCATTGATAAACAAGATTGTCGATTTGTTATACATCATTCACTGAGTAAATCACTGGAGAATTTTTATCAAGAAAGTGGTCGTGCTGGACGAGATGGTGAGACTGCTTACAGCATACTATTCTTTAAGTAATCTCTTAATAAAAATTTGGAAATTTTCCTAAATTACTAATTGAATGAATGATAAATTGAAATTTTTAATTTAGATTTAAGTTTAGGACTAATTTGAAAATTTGAAAAACTTAAATTTTTTAGTGAAAAAATTCAGAGTTGTTTAAAAGTCACAAGTCTCAAGTCCAAGTTTAGAATAAAAACCTAAAAATAAAAATTATCAAAAATTTCAGAATAAATTATTTTGATTTTGACTTACTATTTGCAATTTTTAGAATTGGCAAAAGGCAAATTTTTCTGTAATTTGTCTGTCCGCACTAAGACTTTTATTGTTAAGACTTGGACTTTTAAACAACTCTGAAAAAATTAATAGCGAATATGTCAAAAAAAACATATTAAATTCTAGTTTATTTCAGAGTTGTTTTAAAGTCCCAAATTAAAGTCCAAGTCACTAAAATTTTAAGTCCAACTCCGGACTTTAATTTGGGACTTTAAAACAACTCTGGTTTATTCTATGGTGTTGGAAATTATTTTTTTAATAGGCATAATGTAAATAATTAAACATTTTTACATTTTAATATTTTTAAATATTCTAATATTTTTTGATGTAATATTTCAGAAAATTAAAAAAATAAAAATTTTGTGAAATTTCACAAAAAATACTCAAATTTGACTTATAAATGGGTCTCATTGTTCCACACAAGTAAAATATGTTATTACAAACAAATTCATATTCGTTACTATGAAAAATTTATCAGCACAAAATTTTATCAACTATGAAAAAAACTTCTCTCCACAAACATAAAACTTTTTAACACAAATTTAAAAAGTATCATATTTCCCCTTATTAATACTAAAAAAATGAACTTTTAAAAAATACTAAAAATAATTTTTTTCCATTCATTGTTTTCAAAGCAAATTAAGGATAATTACTAATTTAAATAGATTTAAAACTAGAACCCCCGGTAGGTTTTTTAGACACTGTTATCTAGATTTTTACTTTCAAAATAATCTTTATAAAGCATATATAAAATTATAAAGTTTGATACAAAAATAGTTTCTATATAATTTTTTAAAATAATTTAAAATTATTAAAATTAAAATTTATTTAAAATTTATTTAAAAGAAACCAATTTACAGCTAATTTTGGTTGTCGTTTTCCAAAAGCTTAGTTAGGGCTAATTTGTGACTAAAATAGCTTAATTTAAATTTTACTGATTTTTGGAGAGCAGTTTTTTATTTGTTAGGACTTGCTAGACAACGAAAAAGAGTTTACGAATTTTAGAGAAATAAAATCAAATTTTTGGCAGGATTCGGAAAAATTTCTCTTTCAATTTTCAAATTTAAGCTAAATTATAGATAATGTTTAGTATATTAATTTTTTTTTACTAATCGGTCACCCGTTTTTTTCAAATCAAAATTTTAGTTAAAGAACTATTTAAGATTTGGTGATGTTTTTCGACAAAGTACCATGGTATTTACTGAACAAACTGGTATGCCACTTTTAAAAGTTAGATTATTTTGTTTAAAATTGTTACTAAAGGCTTGGAAAATTTGTATTCAATTGTAAACTATTGTATTGATAAAAAAACCTGCAAACGAAAATTGATAGCCAGACACTTCAACGATGATGTGTGGGAGAACAAAGGTGAATGCAATTTGATGTGTGATTTTTGTAAGAATTCAAATGAAAATAGAATTGAAAAAATTGATGTTTATAAAGAGGCATGTTTTGTTTTGAGTTTAGTAGAAAAGCCAAAAACTGACAAAAAAATCACTTCCAATAAATTAGCTGAATTGGTTCATTCAGAAATTGTCTCTAAAAATAAAAAATCTGATTGCTATCCGAACAAATTGAGTCAAAATGAAGTAGAAAAATTAATATTGACCATGCTGATGAATAGTTACTTAAAAGAAGATTTTCATTTTACACCTTACAATACAATTTGTTATATAGTACCAGGTCCATTGAGTGTACATCTAAAAAATGATAGCTTCTTTTATATCGACAGAACTGGTTTGCCAAGCGATAAAGCTAAACAGATGGAAAAAATAGAAAAAATAGAAAAAATTGAGAAAATCGAGAGTGACGACACCAAAGAACTGAAAACTAGAAAAAGAAATTGGGAGATTGACTTGAGTTTGGATAGCTGTGAGCTTGATTTTGATCAAAATGAGTGCCATTTGCCAAAAAGTAAAAAGAGTTCAATGGTTGAAGTGGTAGAAATTGATTCTGATTAATTAAAACTTTAATTTGTTAAAAATCGGTCTAAAATTTAGTTGAATTTTTGTAGATTTGAATTAATTTAAATTTTTTAAAGTATAAATAAAATATTTCGACAAAAACTTATCCAAATAAACAATCTCTTTTATTTGCAAAGAAAACAAATCGCTCTTTAATCAGCTAGAATTTTATTTAATTATTACATTTCATAAAAGTTTGATTTTTTAATAAAACTGACCGAATGTAAACTGATCAGAGTACACTGACCGTTCAGATAGAAGCCAAAAAATTTATAAAGTTTACAAGAATTCTAGCATAATAGCTTAAAAAGCACACAATTATCGCTTAAAAGACTTCATAAACTCTGGATTATGAACAATATTAGAAATTTTCTAAATTTAATTTTTAATTTTGCTTCAACCAAAAGATAATTAGATCTGTTCGGAAAAATTTGATTATTTCCAAGCCATAAAATCAAATCTCCTCGGCCTAATTGAATTTAGTTTCTCCAAGTTCTATTCTATCTAATCCGACCATAATTACTTTTCAGATTCTTTAGCTTTATGGTAACAACGAAATGAATGGAATCTAATTATTTGTGTCTAGCAAAGAGCCATTTCATATTCAAGACAAAATTCAAGATGAATCACAATATTAAAAAACAAAATTTTTTAATAACTTTTTATTTGCTAATAACGAGCACAGTTGTGAGTGCTCAGGATCAACTTGTTTTTGCTGACCAGCAACAAGACAACCAG
Organism: Brachionus paranguensis; assembly: GCA_016802215.1. Taxonomy (NCBI): domain Eukaryota; kingdom Metazoa; phylum Rotifera; class Eurotatoria; order Ploima; family Brachionidae; genus Brachionus; species Brachionus paranguensis. The sequence continues at coordinate 804,306 of JAESIX010000008.1, read as the reverse complement.
GATGTGGACATTGGAGAATTGCTTTCTTTGATTGAGCGGCCTGACGACATTGAGCCATTTTTATCAAATTTTTACCAAACCCAACCCGACCATGAGATCACAGACCAAAACTTTGAAAGCTTAAATTTACCTCTGAATGAAAATGAAAACGAGCCCATTCCAATGGAGTTTTTGAACAGTGATTACCAGCTGGACAATTCCATCACCGAAAATGATCTGCTGAATGTTCTTTTGGGTGACTTGGCTCAAAATGTGGACAATCCTGCTCCTGAAAATGAAGTGAGTGACGCTGCTAGCCAGCAAATTTATCCTAGCGAACAAGTTCCATTTGTTCGAATTGAGCAAAAACCTGAACCAATATTTTTTAAATTTGCTGAACCTCTGGCTAATGTCAAAAATTTAGCACCCAATTTATCTTCTCACAAATCTACCATGCCTCCACCAAACCATTCAGCTAGGTCTACAAAATTTGGCAATTTTGGAAAAAATAATACCAACACCACAGCTAGTGTGCAGACCACAAAATTCTATGCCAATTCAACAAGTTCCAAAAATGACCACTCTGCTTCAGTTGACAAACAAAATGTGAATTCAACTGCCCCAACATCCAATTCAACAATTTTGCACGCAAATCTTAGCACAACAGGCAACCCCGGCAACACAACCACTAATTTGCCAACTTCAAAAGTGGCCAAAAGCCACTCATTTATTCTAAATGATTTGAAGAAAAACAAAAAACTAAATCTGAATGCAAACGAAAATTTAAAAGGTTATTTTAATATACAATCATTTGACGAAATATATGACATTGATAGTTTACCAGGTCAGAAGCCATCATTGATTGGCAAAGGAGGACATGTGGTTGAGAAGCGAGTGCACATGGACCCAATGGCCAAAGGCCTTTCGACCAAAGGTAGGTGAATAATTAAATAACCCTGAGAATGTAAACTATGGGTCACACTTACAACTTCTTGACTATGGTTCGCTGATTGACTTTTTGTTTAGAGTTAGTCAAGAAGTGGGTTCACCGTTTGTTCTGAAATGTTTAATCTAAATTTTTCTACTTAGGTTTATTTGGTGATTTGAAAGGAAAAGCACAAAAGTTTTTTGATAAATTCAGAAATTTATCGTTTAAGAAATAGCTAGTTTCTAAAATGTGTGAACCCTTGTGTACATTTATCTCATTAAAAGTTTTTAAATTTACAATATTTTAACAATAATAGAAGATTTGGAGCAATTTCATCACCACCATCACTATCACAACTATACACAGACTTTTAATTACTACCAATTGCTGTGGATTGGAACAACAATATTCTTCATTGCCATAATTGTAATTTCAATACTTGTATGTCCAAAAATGAACAAAGAATCCTAAAGTCAGCCCTAAAACATTTTGCTAATTTTTACAGTAATTATTTATTATTTTAATAAGTATCCTAAATTATTTCATAAATAAAAGAGTTCAAAATTTTTTTTTATCAAGTCTCAAATTTTTTTGTTTATTTATTTATTCAAAAATTATCAAAATGATAACAAAATAAATTATTTAAATGTTTATCTCCAAATGTTTGCCATCATTTATTCCAACTGATTGCTTTATGTCGTCCAAGTGCTTTATGTTATAGCAGCCGTATAAATGTATTTTTTTTAGACTAGGTGTAAAAATTTTATCTTAATTTTCTCTCAGTTAACAAATATTCAAAGGCTTACCTTTCAGCATTTTTGAGAATTTTTGCCAAAACAAATTCGCTGATGGGGAGAAAGCTCAAATTTAGCTCGTCTATTTTTTTTATAAAACTTGAATCCGACAAAGTTATCAATCTAAAATTAATGAAAATTAAAAAATATCTTTTATGATATTTCTAGATAAATCAGTTACCCTGAATCTGTAAGATTTGTTCCTTTAAGATTCAAAAATTCAAGCTTGGAACAAATGCCAGCCATTGAGCGGATGGACGCGTCACTAATTTTTTTACAATTGCATAGATCCAATTGCTTGATGTCAGATCTGTACGTGGCAATTTCTACTACAGATGCATCACCAACATGCACACATTCACCTAACGATAAGCCTTCCAAATGAGGACATTTTCGCACCAAATTTGATATGCAATTATTTTTAATCTAAAAAATATGAAAAATTTTTAAAAATGCTTCAACTTCTTGGGGCTAATTCAAACAATTTTATTTATTGAACTGACTATTTAATAATTTTGGACTGACAAAATAAACTAATTCGGGTGAAAAAATAAAAATTAATTAAAAAATCATAGAAAAATTAAAAATGATTTATTAATTTTTTTAGCAGTTGATTTCCTCAATCTTCTTCCTTATATCCGCATCAGTTTACTAATCAACGACTGGTGCTTCGTGAGAGTTTCTTTCTTGTTAAAAATGAAGAATATATCCAAATAGTAATCAAAAAGAAGAGAGTATTTTATATTTGTTTATAATTAATAAATGGCCCTCATTAAACTTATCAAAAAATTTTATAAAATAAGAACAAAATCGATTCATAAGACACTGTTATGATAAAAACAATAACATTTTGAATTTTTTGTAGCAAATTGACGGTGAATATAACAAGTTTGATGCTACTTGAACTTTTTAACATTTTTTGAAATAAATTGATCTTCAATGTCACAAATTGATTAGGAATGAAATTGATTTAATTTTCAATTATTTATTTTAGGCCTATGCTTCATCAATAAAATAACTTCACCTGTAAAGATTTATAGACTTATATATATATAACGCCCAATTAATAAAAATGAAATTTTTATTTTATATTTAATACTGAAGCTTAAGTTCAGTACAGACAAACAAATAAATAAATTTATCCTTATTTTTCCTATTTCTCGTTTTGTTTATTTTTTTTTATCTTATTTAACTTTATTTTAATTTTTTAATTATTTTTTTATTATCTTTGCTTTTTTCAAGTTAAACTTTGTGATCAAAAACTCTATCTTAATATATCAATCTCCTATTTTTCTTTAGTATTTCACCAAAAAATGCTAAAAATTTGTCAAATTTGTATCTAATAATTATTTTAAACTTTTTTATTAAATAAATTCTATTCAAAAACCTAAAAAAATATTGTTAAGATATTTAAAAAAAAACTTGAACTTTTTTATAAATGAATATCTGCAAAATTGTGGTTTCAACATTATTTTTCCAATTCTTAAATCTGACTGTGAGAATGTTACTACTACTATTACTGCTACTACTAAATGTATTCGATTCCTTAATTTTCATTTTTAAAAAATTATTTTAAATTTTGAAGAATTTTTGAAGAAAAAATTGTAATTTTTTAATTTTATCTGGTTTATAATTTTCATCTCAATAATTCCTTGTTTATTACAATTCGATTCGTATAGTGACAAAGGATAAACAAAAAATTTTTAAAAGAGTCAAATAAAAAATTAATTTTTTTAAAATTTAATAAAATATTAGAAAAACTAGCATCAAACTTGATTTTAAAATAAATTCACATTTTTATATTCATCAAGTAAAATTGGTGAAAAATAAGTAATTTTAGTTAATGAATTAGTATACGCCATTTTATATGACTAGTTTTAAATTTTAAAGTAATATATTTCAATGTAATATATCTTGGTAACACATTTTTTAGTCTTATGTCATAGGACCAATAATGGTCGCCTTCAGTTTAAAATTATTGTTTTATTTATATCTAAATTTTAAATTTAAACATTATACAAAAAAATAAAGAATAGTTCTCTAAAATTTGTTTATTTTTCTCAAATATTGCTCTTTAAAAAAGATTGATTTCCTTCTGTAAATTATTCCTGCTTCTTTGCTCTTAACTACATTCTACCAATATTAAAATGCAATCTAATTATTTTGCCAAAGATAAAATCTTAAAAGATTTGAGTTTTTGGTTTAAATTAATTGAATTATTTAAATAATTTCCTGATTAAATTTTCGTGGAATGCCAGTACTATTTTTTCGAAAGTTTCAAAAGCCCTAAAAAATGAACTTAAAAGGACAACACAAAAGATTTGTCATTGAATCTCTTCTAATTTTTGATGATTTAAAATTTCAAAATTCTTCACTTACATTTTTTATACCTCGGAGATCTATGTATTTGAGTTTAAGCCACTGCGGACAAGCTTCGATAATTGATTCATTTTTAATCTTTTTTAAGATGATCAATTATCATTTTTTTTAATTTAAATAAAACTCTTAGCTTACTCGATGACAATTGCTAATGTTTAATTTTTCTATACCACGACAATAGCACCCAATGTTAAAAATGACATCCGATGAAAAATGTATGCATCCTGATATCTCTAAATTTTTCAAACTAGAAAATTAAACATTACTAAAATTGTGGACCATAAATAATACTAAATTTTTAACCTATTTCCATGCTTGATTAAAAGCTGATTAAAACCATCTTCTTGGATCATGTTGCAACCACTGAGATTTATTGATTCGATTCTTAAATATTTTTTTGTAAATTAAAAAATCAAAAAAATTAAAATAATAATTTACTTTTTAAATGAGTCAACAATTAATTTTAGAGTTTGATTTGAGAGAAGAGTCCAGCTTAAGTCTAAACTTGTGACATTTGGACACCGTATTGAGGCTTGAAGTGCAAAATTATCACCCGATAATGATCCACTAGAACATCTACTCAAATTCAATATCTAAAAGAAAAAATTTTATTTAGCATTTTTAAAATAAATTTTAATTTTTAAATTACCTGTAAATTTTGTCCAATATTTTTGAACATTCCGGTTATTCCATTTAGACTAACATGACCAGAACATTGAATAATATTCAGCTCATTTGGTCTACGCTTGCCGATCCAATCTAGCCATTCATCTTTTACATTATATTCGTACTTAAGTTCAATTTTTCGCCCTTAAAAAAAAAATTATTTATATTTAAATAAAAAAATTTTTTCTTAAAACTACATAAAGAGTTATCTTTGTACAAGTAATTGAATGTTTTGCATGTTTGTCCGAATTTGGCCAAATCATTTTGTTTTAGAAACCTAAGAACCCTCAGCCAAATTTCATCTGGCAAATTTAACCAATCTGTTTTAAAGCTTAAAAACTCATTTTTCTCATTCTCGTTCCATTGTACATTTTCATCTGATTCATTGATTAAAGTCTGATTTTTATTTTCGTTCTGAATGTTGGACTCGATTTCAATTAGCTTTGAATATGTCAAGAGGCCAGCAGATATTGGCCGATTGGAATTTCTAACACTTTTGGCAGCAAAAGATTTTGATGCTGAACCCGGTCTTTTTAAAATTGAGGATTCCCAGATTGGATTTCTGCTCTGAGATGGTTTTTTTTTAACTTTAGATTTATTATTTTGATCAGGTTGGTCGGTTCTGTTTGGAAATAAATCAACAGATTGAATTGGAACATTTTTAGCTTTTTCTTGTGAATCAATATATTTTTCTCGGTAAGAACCGATGACAGTTTTTCTTCGGTATAAATTTGGCTTGTCTGGATTATTGGCTATTGATTGTGCGGAATTTGTTGGTGGCGGTAGGACAGGTGTTTTTTTTGAGCTAGGCAAAATATCATCTTCTTTGTTTTCCTTTAATTTAATTTTTTTTTAATTTTTAAAGCATTGGAAAAAATTATGAGCAATAAAAACATCAATTATATATTTTCTCTCTCATTTTAATTCACAAAGATATTATTTTTATGAATTTTTTTAAAAGATTTTAAATTAAATTTTTTTTCTCTGCAATTAATTACAAATCTTTACCTATATCCAAAAATATTCTGATTTTATTTTGTCTTTACTTTCAACAGCAATCATTTTTCAAAGGAAATATAGATATAAAAAACAAAATGGTTCACAAGAATAATACCTTTGGGAATTTAAATTAGAAAAAATTTTCAACAATTTTTTTTGATGTTTTTTTGAGCTAGAATTAAAAGGTTTTTGAATTTTTCATTTAATTAAATTAGATTCATTATATAAATAAAATAAATATTTATGTCGAAATATTTATGATTATTCGGCTTTAAAGTGGTCGTCCTGAGAGAATCGTAGATTATTTTTTGTCCTATTGTGCTTTCCAAATGGAAATAAGGACTGATCTGTTTTTACTAAGAGATTAACCACTTTTTTTTTTACTAATTTGAAATCCATTAAATATTTCACTAAATTGTCTTGGTTTTATTAATCCGTCAAAAATGACAAGGATAAAAAAACATCAAAAAAGAAGCTAAAAAATATTTGGAAATTTTTTTTTATTTAAAAACGAAAATAAAATAAATTTTTTTAATGTTAATATTTAAAATCAGTGAAAAAATTGAGCGATGCTCGGAAGAGTTAAATCTTAATCAATTTAATCAATTTTATTGAATTAATTGCTTAAGAATAAATAGAATTCTATTTATCTTTTTTTTTAATATTAAAAATTCTTGCAAAATTCTCTTTAATAGAAAAAAGTCTTAATTTTTACAGAAAATTCATTTTTTCACTTTTTACCTTACTTCTCCCACACAAAAATTCTCAATAAACGACTAATACAAATTGATAATTTGTTTGTTGTATCAAACGAATACAGCTTGTGAAAAATTTACAATTTATTTTACTTTTTTAATTTTAAAATTGCCAATTTTAAGTTTGCTCAGAAATTTTTAAAAGATCCAAAACATAACAAAACATTTCTTAATATTTCGAAATTTCGATTTGAAAAATTATCTTAAAAAATGGAGATGAAAAAAGTTAAAATTGCTTGTCAATTAAAGCTAAATTCAGGAAAAAGGAATAAAAAAATATAATTAACTTTATAACTTTCTATCTACAATTTAAAAATTAGAATTTCAAGAGTTTTATAGTTTATCAAATATTGTTGAATCCATGATCATATCCTGCAAAATATGTGAAAATTTAACAGGGAATAAAATCTATTTATTTAAGCTTATCGAAGTTGAGTAAAAATTAAAAATACACCCTATTTGAATATGTTATACACATTCAGACTAATTTTTTGGTACACGACTAGGAGGTACATTATTTATAAACTCAAAAAATATTTCTTTTGCTCAAAATTATTTTAATTGTACCCAAAATTAAAAATGAGAACCAAAAAAGTAATCCGTCTTTTCGACGATGATAAAGATGTCGATTGCACAAGATTTTCAGATGATGAAGAAGAGGAAAAGGATGAGGAAGAGCTAGATATTAGATTAAATTATCTGATTCTTCTGAGTCAGATGAAGACGAAAATATTGGTAAAAACAACCGGTTTAATTGGACTTTGTGCGATGAATTTGAGTCTGAACAAAAGATGAAAATTTTTTTTAAATCACAAAAATCATGGTTGAACATGTGTATGTGACTCAATTGATGATTTTGTAATGATTGTTAGATACAGGATATGTAGATCTAAAATTTTTCAAAACATTAGCTAAGGCTCCTGCTCAATACGATTTAAAAGTTTATCTTGTTCTCAAAACAAATTGAGAACAAGATAAACTTTCAATTTTAAAAAGTCTTGAAATGCTTGAAAATAAATGCAAATTATATTCAAACCTAAATATGAGTGTCAAGAATGAGCCTAAGGTAACCAGATCGATGATCAGAGATGCGAGTCTTTTGAATAAAGAAATGCTACAACAAAAATTAAGGATGACGTTTTTCAAGTCTCAGTTAATCGTCAGTTCTTTGTTAATGTGTCCAAAAAGTCGTGTGATTGTGTTGAGTTTATGGATAGAGCTACTTGTACTCATTTGGTATTTTTGGCTCATAAAATTGGTATGGATCTTGGATATTACAAGTCAGAAAGTACATTTATAATACTTAAAAAACGTGGACGGCCTAAAAACGCTAAAAAAGCATTGGTTAAGGATTAAGCTTGGTAACAAAAAAGAATTTTGTATGGGTTTAGGGTTGGGTATATAAAATATAATTTTTTAAGAATATAAATCAATAATTTTTTGTGTATTTTTAATCACATCCTATTGAAGTTTATTAATATTTTGCACACTTATAAATTAAAATTGATAATAACAGAGTAAAATTAATAGATAAAATTAATTCAAAAATTTTAATTTCCCTCCTTTACCTAAACAGAACTGATTTTGGAATTTTAGAAAAAAATTTATTAGATTTATTTTCGTATTTTTCTCATATTTTAAACTAAATTTTACAAAAAACAATCTAAATGTTTTTCTTATAACTAGACAAAGTAAAATAGGTAATGTTAATTCTTAATTTTATTCTTAATTTTTAAAGCTGAATTTCAGTTTGAAAAAGATTTGGCGAAAATAGCTAATCATTGTGGGATGTAAAGTCCAATTAAACATTGAATGTAAAATTTGAATTCTTTTGAATGCATTTTGTCCAGACTTGGACTTTTAAAAATAAAATTAAAAAAAAAAAATAAAATAAAAAAAAAAGTCCAGACTTGGACTTTTTTGGACTTTTGTCTGCATTTTAATTTAAAAAAATTTTTTTTTTTATTTTTTGCACTCACTTTATGAGTAAAAAATTCAAATTTTACATTATTTTTTATTATCTTTAATTCGTTTTCATTTTCAAAGTTAATCTTTAAAATTTAAATCAGTACTGTTAGTGTTTTTTTAAACAAAAATGTCTACTGTTGTACATTAATGATTTCTATTCATATCATTCAAAGAGCATAATGCAAAATTTTCCAATTTTATTCTAATTAGATATAAAAAAAGAAAAAAAACATTTGAAATTAAAATAGACAACTAAATGATGTAAAATGCTAGAGAAAAAATCTTGATAAAAGAAAAGAAAAAAAATAAATTCAGATTTGTCAAAGACGGGCAACTATTGACCAGATCTTTATCCAATTTTTGGTAAAAATACCTGCTTTTTATTTTCACAGCTAGTTTTGGCTCGATTAGAATTCGGCAGTGTTGATTTTAGTGGATGTTTTTTAGGGTCGATTTTTTTTTGGTCATTTGTTTCATTACAAATAATGGCTTCCATTTCTTGTTTGTAGTCGATTTCTTTGCACATGGATTTTGCCAAGCTGACTGCAACACTCACTGAATGATCTTCATCAATGTGATCCAGCATTAAATTAGGTATTATATCAGGCTTGATTTGCTGCCGTGATGAACTACTGAAACTAGACTCCAGAGGATTAGGAATTTGGTTCACATCCTTGACGCACTCTTCGTAATCAAATTTTACATTGTCTTCTTCATCACTAGTGTTCAATTGAGATAAATCAATTTTTAAATTAAAATTATTTTTCTCTTCCACATGGACATTTTCGTCATTAGAAAATATGTCCAATGTGTTTTCCTCATCGCTATGGTCATGCACAAAATCTGAATCATCGGTTAGGCCATCTAAGCAATTGAATATATTTTTGTTTAAATTTCCTCTTTTTTTGTTCCATCGAGCCTTGTGTTCTGGCTCCTTGGGCTCTAAATCCAAAAAATTTTCCAGTGATTCTTTTACTTGGGTTTTTTTGACAGATGCTAGCTGGTTGGACTTGCCAAGTGTCAAATTGAGCTCGTCTAGGCTTTGGTTTAAAGAACTCTTTGATGACTCAATTGATTTTTTCACTAGATTTTTGCGAAATGTAAGATTTGAAGTCTTGGGAGTTTCGGGTGGCTTCAGTTGTATTTTATGCGGCACCATTTCTTCTATTGTTACCTCATTGACATTTTTTATAGATTCAGCTGAAGAGAGACTTGTAGGAGAAGTTGTTGCCGATGATCCATTTGAGGTTAATTTTTTTGTCTGAGTCAGACAGTCGAAAATTTTGCCAACAACTGGGTTTTGAATTTTTTTCTCTGTCTCTTCATAAATATTATATGCAGACATATATGGAATTTTGCAGTTTAAAACTGAATTGTTCATTGCGTCTTTTTGGGCCACTTCGATACCATTATTTTTTTCATTAGAAAACAGGTCTATAGAAGAATTTTTGAAGCCTTCTTCAACGGAATCGACACTGAAATTCCAAGCTTGGAATGAATGTGTCGATTGCACACTAAATCTTCTCGAAAGCTGCAAATCGTTGTCTGATTTATTCAAAACATGGTTTTGGTATGAAGATTCCACAATATTTTTGAACTCTTCCAGTTTGTGGTTGTTGAATGTATGCTTGGTTTCGTCCAAAGATACTGATTGATTCAATTTTCCACTCGGGTGGTTTGGAACAATGTCTGCTTTGAAAATTTTGTATAAAATATCAGCTGAGTTTTTGTCTTGGTCCACATCTGTGGTTGGAGCGTTTTGTTGGGAAAAATTTTCTTTTTTTTCATCTATCTTAAACTAAAGCAAATATTAACTTCCAAAAGGTAAAAATAAGTTAATAATTAGATTTTATTTCAATGGTGTTACGATAATTTTCATTTATTTATTAATAATTTTAACCTTAATTGAAATAATAAAATTAAAAAAATAGAAATAAAACAAAATATAAGTAGAAAGTGAAATTTTCTTTTAATAAAATTTTGGAGCTGGTAAATTTCGTGACCAGTTGATCGTATTTTTACCACAATAAAATTATTTAATTATTAGTTAATTATTTGAATTAAGAGAAAAATTTTGAATAAAATAATAATTCGTTCAGAATATTAAAAAACTAAATTTTGGAATTATACAGTTTAAAATAATTTAACATAAAGATAATCACTTCAATTAATTCTTGAATTAAAAAATTTAACCATGAGTTTTTTTTCATTTTTGAAAATTTGACAAATATGTCGAATAAAGTCGTACTATCTAATAGGAATAAATGTTTAGTCAAAAATAAACCAAAAAAAATTAAAGGTAAATTTTATTTTTTTTGGTCCTTAATACCTTATAAGAAATTTTAAAAGCAATTTTTTTTAATTGAAAATATTTATTTAAATAAAAATACTTATTAACTTAATTTTTGAACAAGTCCATTTTATATTGTGCCAAAAATGTGGAAGAACAATAATTTAACTAAGATAATTGTTCATAAAAAAACTTGTACAGTATTTTTTTTTCTACTAAAATTTATCTTTTAAATAGGATTTTTTTAATGTTTGTAATTGATCTTTATTTGAGGCTTGAGTAAGAATTAAAATTTTTGAAATCCACAAAACTTTGAAATCCGAATAATAAATAAAATTAAATGAAATATATCTTTTTAATTTTAATTTTTCTAATACAATTTAATGATTAAAATGGTTAATCTTTTTTTTGTAAACTTTTTCTGATTCTTATTTTCTTAACAAAAAAATTAAAAATAACATTAAGAAAAGGTTCAAAAGTCACCAAAATTAAAATTTTTTTTCTCTTACAATTTATCACAAAAATTGTATCTTTTCACCAAAATCTTATCAAAAATAATTCAGCGTAAAAAAAAAGTTAAATTCATTATATCGTAATAGCACTTTAGATAAATTTTGTTAAGAATTTTTTTTAAATTACCATAATTTGGTTATTTCTTGCACTTTCATTTTCATTCTCCCTACATTCAAAACTTTGGGCTCGGTTCACTATGTATTTGCTAAAAAATTGCAATCTGATACAATATTTTTGTTAAGAAAGTGTTTTCATAATGTTATCCAAAAAATACCTTTTTTGGCGTATGTTTTCCAAGGTATCCATTTTTCCATTACCAGTTCATACTCTAATCCAGATCTAAAGCAATTGACAAATTAGTTCATAATCAAAATCATCGATTCAAGAAAAAGGTGCAATTGGGAATCCTTGTTAAAAAAAGTAATTATAATTAATAGAAAATTTTAAAAAATAAAAAAGAACAGCTTTTTTGAATTGGTAGCTATGGTAATTCATAATAATTTCCTATTTAGATTAAGAGAGTAAAACTTTATTATTTTAAAATAGCCTTTATCTCATAGATAATAGTCGTTTACAAATGAGAATTAATTAAATTTTATTAAACAGTGCAGAATCCAAAATTTATACAAAATGATAAAATTTAACTGAATAAATTATTTTTTTATTTTAATAAGAAATTTTACATCTAGTTAAAGGTTTCTATGGAAACATATCTTTCTGAATCAAAATTTTAGGAATAATATTTTAGAAATAAAGGAATTTTTTGTATATACGTATTCATAAATAAATTTTTTTTGTGGAAAAAAAGGAAATTCTTTTTTTTTTTAAATCCAGATTAAAAATGTTTACAAGAAATCAAGAGTTGTACGATTTTAATTCAAACGAGTACAACAACAACGAAAAGAAAACAAACACCATTCAAACAGGTTTGTAAAATAAAAAATCTTGTAATTTCAAAAATATTTGAATATTTATTTTAAATAAAAAAAATTTAATTTTGTTTATTTGTTTGAAAAATTTAGATCGACGACAATGGGATAAGGGGAAAACGATGCTTAACTTAGAATACCCAGATCAGGAAGTAGTATTTTTAAATTTTTAAATTTTAAATTTTAAAAAATATTTTAATAGAAAATTTTGATGAATAAAAAAAGATATGAAGAGTATTTATTCAAACTTCATGTTAATAACCAGTAATAAAAAGGGTTAATTAAAAAAAATAAATTAACAATTTAAATCAAGACTTATGAAGATGGCAAGCAAAAAAGATCAAAAAGAAGAAAAAATGGAAAAACTTGAAGATGGCTTTAGTATTTATGTTAATGGAGCTCACAAAAAACATGAAAAATATACCCCTAGGTATACTGTTACAAAATCGTCAGAATCTAGCAAAAAAAATGTCAATTTCAACCCAAATGTTCATATGGTAACACAGTCAAATTACAATCAATTGAGAGCTAATCATTACAACTCTTCTTCCAAATCCAATGCTTTGGAAAGAAAAGAAAGAAAAAAATGGGGCAATTCTTCATTTATTATAAAAACAATGGAGGGTTATGAGATAAAAATAAATGCACCTTGTTCAAAATTGGAGCCGATTTCGAAATCAGAACCAGTAAAATGTCCAAGTGACAATCTTTATTATTCTGATGACTTCGAGAGTGATTCAGAAAGCGAAAATAAAGATTCATGTCAGAATGTTAATGGTCCGAGTAGCGATAAAAATTTGATTCAAAGTGTAAAATTTTCTGATTCAGAAAATTCAGAAGATGAAATTGTTAAAACAGATAAGAACATTGTTGTGGATCTTTCACGTAGAGAAATAAAAGTAAGATTTTAAATTTAGCAGAGGTTCTAAAAAATTTAAATTTTTATTTTAAAGACTTTAAGGGAGAGTTTGTTTATTTTTGAAAATTCGAACTTAAAAGAAAGTCAAGTAAGTAAACAGTAAAATTCTAAACATTTATATCAATATGGTTCTGATGATTTTTCTTTATTACATTTAATTTATTTTGGTTACTTAAAATATGAAGCAGTGTACATTTTAGAATCTTTGAAAATAATTAAGATATCAAAAATGCAAAAACTTCGGCTTTTAAATTTTTCGACTGACAAAAATATTAAAAAAACTTTTTAGGTGACAAATTTTAATTTTTTTAGTGATAAAAATATTGTACATTTTTTGACATATTTTTATAAAAGTTAAAACAAAAATAGAAATTATGTTAGTTGAATATTATTATTTTATTTATTTGTATTATCTATGCCGAGCTAAAGCTCTTTCAGATTAAAAAAAATAATAATAAATAAAAAATCAATAAAAATAAAATTAAAGAAAAACGTAAAGAAAAAATAAGATAAAAGTAAAGTAAGTTAAAATATAAAATAAAAGACAAAATAAAATTGACAAATTGTAAGTTGATATTGTTTTTCCGTTATTAAAACCAAAGCAATTTTCTATAGCAAAGCAGTCTAATGAGTTGAGAAAAACTTGATTATAATTTAATTATAAAAATAGGATTTTTTAATTGAAAAATTGAAGTAATTTTTGCCAAAAAATTGTGATTTTTCCACATTTTTCCAAAAATTAAAAGATATTTTATTATTTTTAACAGTTTTTTTAAAGAATTATTATTTTGTAAAATTTTGAAGTTTTTTGATTACTTTGAAAAGGTGTTAATTTCAAATATTTTTTATGTATAAGAGCTTTGGTTCATTTACCAACCGGTTTAAGTTTAATTAACAAAAAATAAAACAAAATAGAGCGTTTCTACTAAGAGTTTTTAATGTCGAGCACTTTTTTTGAGAGAAAGTTTATTTGAATAATTTAAATTACGAAATTGACAATTTAGAAAAAATAATTAAAAAATAAATTAGGTTGAAAAAATTATTATTCAATACAAGTACTTGAAGCAAAATAATAAAAAAATCTCACCGAGTCATACATTTTTTTCACCTAAAATTACTTATTTTATTTTTCATTTATTTGTTTATTCGGACCGATCTAATTCTCTTACAGAAAAAAAAATATGAAAAAAAATTAAAAAAAGTTAAATAAGATAAAATGAAGTCAAAAATAAATAAAAAGAAAATAAAGGATAAAAAGTTTAAGTGATAAAAAAAGAAATTAAAAATGATATATTGAAATAGCTGGAGGTTAGACATTTTTAAATATTTGTTAGTTCAGGAAAAAAAGGAGAAATTTTTAGGTAGTAATTTCACCGTGGAGTCGGGTATTCGATATATCTTGATTCGAAACCTTCTCTATATTCTTGCACCAGTCTGACGACCAGTGAAACAGAATGATTCAATCCTGGCCTGACATTTCTCTCACTCAACTCAGAGAGTCGATTTGAAACTGTTAGTAGTTTAAGATTATTGAAGGCCTCTTGGTGCATTATATTGGAGGGGGTATCATATTTCAGCTTCAAAATAGATCGAACTGATCAATTTTGAATAACTTGTATTTTTTTGATGTTAGTTTCTGAGAATGAATTTAAACAAGAAAAAGAATAATCCAAGATTGATCTTATCAAAGATTTGTAAAGATTACCTAATGTTCTTGGTTTTAGACTTCATTTTCTATTTGAGAGATATTTTATCATATTAAGCCTTGAATTACAGCGCTCTTTTTATTCATTCACCATTGAACTAAGTGTAAGTTTTGAGTCTTATGTGATTCCTAAGAATTTGACTTTTTTACTCATTATTTAAATTGTTACCATTAATTTTAAGATCAAGATTGATTTTAGCTTTAGTTTTTTTCTCAAAAATCATGTAACAAGATTTTTTAATTCAAAAACCATTTTACAACTTCTTTTAGGTACTTATTAATCATGTTTTTAAAATTTCCGATCTTTTTGAAAATAAAAAAAGTAGCCAAATCATCTGCAAAAAGAAGAGAGTATTGGCAATTTTTTTGTTTCTTTTTGGTATGTTATTTATAA
The DNA here is from genome assembly GCA_016802215.1 of Brachionus paranguensis. NCBI lineage: Eukaryota > Metazoa > Rotifera > Eurotatoria > Ploima > Brachionidae > Brachionus > Brachionus paranguensis. Next base: position 789,088 of record JAESIX010000008.1, on the reverse strand, counting down.
AAATCCTTAAAAAAGTTGTTAAAAATAATTAAATATTTTCCAATCAAAACCTCAATTAAATCAATTCACAAAGTCCTTAATCTAGAAACAATCGAGGATAGATCAAATAGCTTATTTGTTAAATTCGTGGCAAAAAAATCCAAACAAGAGTTGATAGCAAGGGAGTCGATGTTGACACGACAAGCAAACTCAATCAAAAGATTTGAGACACCTATGGATAAATTCACCAGACTCACAAATTGTACATAAACTGAATTTTAACAAATTTTTTTTTTATATATAATTTATATTCAATTTTACGTAGCAATTGGGTTTAAACGAAGACGTAAGCCATTCGGACGAACCTGGGGACCCCCCTAAATTATATTTTTAAAAAATTTTTTTAATAAATAAAAAATCTTAAATGCAGAAACGATCTTATCCAATAAATAAGATAAGGAGGTATATCAATTTTAATCAGCTTGTAAATAAGTCCATCGTGCCAAATTCTATCAAAAGCTTAAAAATGTAAAATATAGAAATGTCAAAATATAGACAAAAAAATATTTTCTTTCTATTTAAAATCATTTTAATTAATTTAAGTTTAAAATATCCTGGTTATTTGTGATAAACAGTGATTTGTAATAGAAAGAATGAAAAAAAAATTTTTAATTTTTAAAATTTCTAGTTCGATGCATTTTTTTAGGACCGAATAATTATTAAGAAATTTTTTTGTTGACAATCTAAATATTTTCAAAGTCAGGCTGTTTTCAATCGCTTTAGAGATTTCACACTCTATTACAAATTTAAAAAATTTTGTATTTTTAATTTCTAATAATTTTGTACTTAGACCGAAATTGATACAGACTCTGAGATAGAATCGGAAGATATTAGCGATTCTCGAAATAAAAAAAGTCAATTTGTCACATCATTTAGGAATGAAGAAAAAGATTCAGAGTCAGAAATTGAGGAAAAAATTGAAGAAGAACACGACGGCTCGTCGGAAATGTGTAAAATGATTCTAAATCAAGTAGCTAACCTAAAACTTGAGTATGATTTTTCTTTTTCTGTAAACAAACAAATTCAATTAATATTAATTTTTTTTAAAGAGAGAGAATGAATTTAGTCAAATTTTTGACAAATATTGATTGCAATTCAAAAATGGATAGAAAAAATAAATCAAAATAAAATTAAAACTAATGGATTTTTTTTAAAGTAAAATTGACATCATATTCTTGTTTTTAAAATTATATATTCCGGTCATTTTTAATTTTTTGTTTAATAAAATTTGATTTGATATTGAAATTATCTAATTTTTATTTTATTAATGACACCCTAAAATCAAAATCAGTCAGAAATCAATGTTGAAATTCACTACTTTATTCACTACTAATAAGCTTTCTATTTACAATAATATAAATTTAATTTTTATAGATTTTGTTAAAAATTTAAAAAATTTGATTTAAATTTTTCAATGTTTAATTTTTCTAATTAGTCAAAACTGCTATTTTATTTTTTAAAGAAATAAACTTTTTATAAAATTTAAATAAATGAAGTGTTAATCAGTCTATAAGACAAGGACACTAGCCTGTTGATTAGCCTTGAAATTTATTTTTAAAATCGATTTTTATATTTAAATGTATTACCTGATTTTTTGTAAAGTTTATTTGAATTTTTTATTAAAAGTATTTGTATCTAACATTCAAAATTAAATTTAAAAATGAAATTCAAAAAATAAATTCCAAATAAGTAATAAAATGAAAATAAACTTGACAAAAAACCACAAAAATAAATCAAAAATCGATTTTAACAATGGATTGAGAAAATATTTTTTCAAAATTTTTTTGTTTTTTAAATCTACATAGCATGTTAATCATGTTACATTAAAATTATTTTAATTAAATCATAGATTTTTTTTAATATCATAAGATAAACTTTTTGAATTGAAATGATATTTTGAATTGATCATCAACTTCAAGATGCCAATAAGCTTTCTATTTACAATAATATAAATTTAATTTTTATAGATTTTGTTAAAAAATTTAAAAAATTTGATTTAAATTTTTCAATGTTTAATTTTTCTAATTAGTCAAAACTGCTATTTTATTTTTTAAAGAAATTAACTTTTTATAAAATTTAAATAAATGAAGTGTTAATCAGTCTATAAGACAAGGGCACTTGCCTGTTGATTTGCCTTGAAATTGAAAATAAAATTTGATTTGATATTGAAATTATCTAATTTTTATTTTATTAATGACACTCTAAAAATCAAAATCAGTCCGGCGAAAAACAAAAGAAATTTAAATCAAACTCTTTTATTGAAATAAAATGTAAAGAAAAAGATTTAAAGAACAAAAAGTCTGTAAAATCTTTTTGAAAAAATTTTAGATCTTGAATTTTATTCGAATCTAGTAAACTTATTTTTGATTTTAATTTAGAATTTTGAACCATACAATAAAAAATCTTATACAAGACATCTTATTTTATTTTTAATTAGTGCATAAAAAATAATTTGCAAATTTTGAATCTAAAATTTCAGATTTTTTTCGAATAAAAACTCAAATTGATTTTGATGTAAATTATGATTAACGATGACCAAGAGTATTTCGGGTTTACTGAAGAAGAGTTTACATACAAACAAGCATTTTCTAGTAGGAATAGAAATAAAGATTCAACAGATTTTATTCAACCATTTCTATTTAGAGAGAAAACAATGGGACAAATCGAATCCAATTGTGGAATTAAATTTTAATGATTCAAATGTATGCAATTTACAATTTAATTTTCTTAAAATTTTTTTAAATTTTTTTCAGAGAAATATCATAGGCAATAAAAGGTATGAAGAGCATTTGAAGAAACTTCAACAAAATAACCAGTAAATTTTTTGACTAATTCACAAATTGTTTAATTAAAAAAAATTGGTTACAGAATTTCCAAAATGGCCCATAAAAAAGATCCAAAAAGTGAAAAACTGAAAAGGTTGGAAGCTGGATTTTGTGTCTATATCAATGGTGCTCACAGAAAAAAAGAACGTTATGCGCTCAGGCACACTAATTTAAAATCCAATGACCAAAATAAATACCAAGAGTGTGACAATCAGACAATTGGTTGTTCGTCCAAGACAATTCGTAAACGGTGGGCGAACAGTTCATTTAATATAAAAACTTCAGATGGCTATATAATTAAAATAAATGGTCCGGATAGTGAATTTAAATATAAATCTGAAAATGTCCAAGATTACGAGTCTAATGATGAGCAAAATTTTTTGAATAATTTAGGAAAAAAAGATTTCATTTTTGATAGAAACAATCTTTTAGACTCATCGGAAACTGACACGGAAGAAGAAGAGAAACCAAATAGAAGAATAATGGTGGAACTGACTCCAAAAGATGCCAAAGTATTTGAGAATTTTTAAAATTTAATGATTAAATTTTAATTTTTTTTTTTAGGTTTTACGCAGAAATATGGCAATTTTTGACAAAGAAAATTTGAGAAAATGCTTGGTTTGATTTTTTTAAAGTAAGTGAGAAATATTTTAAAAAATTGAATACTTTAGAATGCAGAACTGGATGATGATGAAAACAAATCGAACAAAAATAAATTATCAGAAAGTAATCCTAAAGACAATGATAGATCAGCAGACATATGCGATATGATTCTTTCCAAGGTGGTTAATTTAAGACACGAGTAATATCGAAATTGAAAAATTAAAAAATTTTTTTCAAATAAACTTTTTTCATTAAGAGATCGTATAAGTTTGATAAATTTTTTGTCTCAATTTGAAGAAAATACAAAAAAATCAAATCCAGAATGAGCTTTTTTTTAATTTATCAGATTGAGTTGAAACATATTTAAGATTGGAATTTTTATCAGTTAATTTTTACTTAATAAATTTTTATAAAAAAAAATAATTTTTAGCCCTATATGCACTGTCTTCATTTTGGTTCAACTTTTGCTTCTTTAATTAATTTTGAACGCAATAATTAAATAAAAAAATGAGATCAAAATTGATTTAATAAATTTTAATGTATTCATTGGCAGCAGCTTTTTAATAATCTCGATATGCATAATCAAATTTTAGCTATATTCCTTTCAAAGAAAAGAAAATTTCCTCTCATATTTTGAAATTAATAAATGAGCAAAAAGTTTAAAATGTTATTTCCTCTTAATTGATTTTAAATTATGCCACTTCTTCACAAATAAATAATTAAATAACATTTTATTCACATTGTAACTTTTAATTTTTGTTCTTTTCAAAAATTTTAGAAATAATTCCACAAGATTAAAAATTAAAATATTTTTTTGTAAATTTTTAAGTAGCTGAGCAGAATTTTTAAAATTAATTGATTGATTGCATATTTAAATAAATAATAGTTTTTTTATTTTTAACCAGATCCGAATTTAAAATTAATTAGAACTTATGACGTTCATAAGTAAAATTGCTTCCAATAGATAAACTAAAAAATGAAATAATTTTTTTCTAGTTTCTCAGATAAAAAGCAATTATCGGCTCCAGGTTTTATATCTTCCTTAAATTTTCTTTAGCAAATTATTCTTTAAATTTACAATAAAATCAATTTTAGATTAAAATAACATAAACTGTAACATAAAATTTAAAAAAAATTAAATTTGACATTTTTGAGATGGTTCTTTTAAATTATTTTAAAAGTTTTGACAAATTTGGGTCAAGAAACCATTCATTTTTATGAATTTATGGTGAATTCAAACACCAAGCAAGAATGGTACGAATCACAAACAAAAATAACTTGCAAAATCATAATTTATTAACAAAATAATTTTATATTTAGTTTTATTTGCAAGCAAATTTGGTTATAATTTATGTTTAAGATGAAAAAAATAACTAGAAATTCACTAGTTGTCATTAAAATCGCCTATTAATTCATTTTTATTTCAAAAAATACTTAAGATTTTATTACCCAAGTAACCATCTGAAAATTAATCATTTTTATTTTTCAGACACAAATTTTGTTGGTTGATCATAAATTTTTGGCAAAAAAAAAAAGTCAACATCTTCAAACCTAATAGAAATGTCAGCTACAAGTAAAAAAGAAGGTGAAGCTATCTTCATAAATATATACGATATGTACACAATGAATGGATACACATCCGCATTAGGTGTAGGAATATATCACAGTGGAATTGAAGTGTATGGAGTTGAATACGGATACGGAGGACATCCATTTCCTTTTAGCGGAGTTTTCGAAATGGTTCCCAAAGACACAGAAGAACTTGGAGAGTCATTTAAGTTCAAGTTGGTTTAAGCTTAATTTTGAATTTAATAGAATTAATTTTAATAAAAAATTTTTTTTTAGAGAATCGATAGAAATTGGAAGGACAGATTTTACCAAGGCTGAAATTGAGCAGATTGTAGCTTTGATAGGACGCGAGTTTAGAGGCATAGACTATCATTTAATAAACAAAAATTGCAATACTTTTTCCAGTAAATTTTGCCAGTTTCTTTGCGGCGAAGATATTCCCGCATGGGTCAATCGTCTGGCTTACATATCCACATACGTTCCATTCATAGAGCGTATAATACCAAGAGAATGGATAAGTCCAATCGCAATACAACACACAATTGAAAATTACAATGATTCTGAGAACTCAAATCAAACTAATGGTCAAAATGGTCAAGAATTTTCTGCAAGTGCTACCTCGGATCCATCAGCGTCAAAATCAATAACAACCACTTTCAATGGTTTATGGTCTTCTGTTCTGAATGCGTTTGAAAGAATAGAACCAAACGAATTACTCGACAAGAACAATAGGACAGTCTAGAAATGTGTTAAAATAATTTCAAAGTTTCTTCAGTTTTTTTTCTTCATTTTTCAAATTTTACCTTTTTATGTTATTTTATTATTAGTTCCAATTTTAATAGAAAAGACTTTTTTTAAAATTGTTTTCTACACTATGTACATTCTACTCATTCATTCAAAGCTCAACGTTTTTCATGTCAACAAAAGCAAAAAAATGCAATAGAAACTAAAAAACTAATTATGAAATAAATAATTGCTAAAAGTGTTTTGTAAATATTCTAATAGAATGATGATTTTATTTTAAAAATTTTTTTTAAATAAAAAAATTAGTTCATGTATTAGCTTTTAGTTCATATACCAACTCTTGTTGTTTGATTTGGGTACCACAATTTCATTCGAAGAATCTGATTTTGGCAATTTTTTGGTCATTGGCAAATCCTTTTCAAAATCAAATGTCAAATTATCTAAAATTTAAGAGCAAACATTCTTAAAATTTAATTAAAAAATTTTTTAAGAATGTTGTCACAAAATTTTTTATGAATTCGTGTTTAATTATACCCACAAATTATTTTTTGAAACTATTTACCTTTTGAATTTGTTCACTAGGCAAAAAGTCCCTTTTAATTAGCATTTTTTTGTTGCCATCATGAAGACGGTCACAGTAAAAACATTTGCAGTATCTTCTTGGATTACAAGAATGACAGTCACATTTAAGATTGTGACAAAACTCACACTTACAATCTGGAGCTTGGGATAATTCATGCTGTTCGTATTCATAAAAAGTGCCTTCTTTTTCTTCCTCAGCTATGGTTTTTACGAAAACACCTGATTGACTTGGAACAATTACTTGCTGTGGCTGAAGATATGCTTCCGAATATAATTGAGGCTGAATAATTGGCTGTAAACTAACATATTGCTGAGTGGCCTTGGGAAAATTGTTGGTTTTTTCAGTAATGTATACTCTTTTACCATTTAGTTCATAATAAGCCATTTTAAATTCTGAGAAATTTTAATTATAATAACAATCTACTGTTTAGAGCTTATTTTTTTACTTTTATTTAAAATAAGTATTATTTAAAACCTTTTGTCATATATTAAAATTTAGGTAATATTTGAAGTGAAGTCTAAAAAATTGTAGTTCAAATAAAAACTTTTAAAAAAATTAACTGATATATTCAATAATTTTATTAATATTAAATAATTATTTAATTAAATTACACATTGTCTTGTTTAACACTAGAAAGCCTAGCAGTTTTTCCACTCCTTTTTCTCTTAAAACATCTCCAAAAAATATTTTCTAAAATTTTTTCCCCAATTTGAAATTTCATTGTGTTTTATAAATCTCAAAAAAAATATTATGCATAAAAGCCTGGGGGTTTTTGGACTTAATAATAATAATAATAATAATAATAAGAGGAAAGCTACTACAAGCAACGCTTGTGGAGATGTCTTGCAAAGGAAGACCTCTATGGTAGCTGCATTTCACGTTAAATAGCAATAGGTGGCATGAGAAATTTAAAGTACGAGAACCAAACTAAGGCATCAATAAAAAAAAATAAAAAACTAGATTACACTAATTTAGCTAGCCAATATTGTCATAAAGTATTAATTAAGTTTAAATGTTTAAATATTAATTAAGTTATTTAAATATTAATTGTGACTTCATTAAGTCTTAAAATTATACAGAAAATTTATACAATTTTTTTTAGATAATTGTTAAATGTTTAATTGTTTTTCAAAAGCAGTCAGATTGAAAATTATAAAAACGCTTCTATTATCTATCTATTAATGAAAAAATCTTGGTTATCCGAAACAAAATACTTTGATTATTATGACATACGAAAAAAAATAGTAAAATTTGTGCATTTGGACACATTAATTTTTATTTTAATCAGAATTTTTATACCGTTAATCCCCAGTCGTGTCATTTCGACACGACTACTTCACGACTCAATAAAAAATTATCTAAAAAAGATTTTTGAAAATTTTTTTTTTATTAGTTACGTTAAATATTTTTGCATTAGTGTTAAAAAATTTTAATTCGCAGATGATAGAAAAACCTGATTAAGACCTGCAAAGAGGTTATTATTGTCCGAACAAATGCACATAAAAAAATGATTTTATATAAATTACTTTATTTATTAATTAATTAAATTTTTTGGTTAATGTAAACAAAAAAATTTCAGTTTATCTTTTTTTTTTCCTAAGAGCATATATTTTGTTTATTTTAATTATGTTTTGTTTGATTTAATAAATTTATTATTGGTTAAATAAATTTGTTTTTTTTATTAAATTTGTTGTGTATTTACAAAATTAGTTATATTAAAATATTATAATTCATTATTATAATATTTTAAGTATTTAAAATTTAAAAATAAATATGATTTTTTCATAGTCAAAGATTAAACAATTTATGCAAAAATTTTTGTCATTTGTTGTTAAAATATTAATAAAAAAATGTTTTTTTCTCATATACTTTATATAATACTTTATGCCGATGATATCTTACTCTTAATGTCGAATATCAAGGAACTTCAAGAAGCGCTAGATATTTGCGAAAAATATGGGATCAATAATGAAATAAAATTCAATGCAGAAAGAAGGCAATTCATGATATTCGGACAAAAGTAAAAAGTAATAGAGACAAAGCCGAAGATGCATAATGAAGAGATAAAAATGGTCGAAAAATCAAATATCTTGGAATCTACCTAAATTGCAGAAACAATAGCAAGGACTAAATTGAAAATCGCATCAAATCAGCTTTTAAATCGTTGGCATCTATAAAAAATCTTCAGAGTGAAAAACAAAATTTAAATGTGAAAATAAAAACTCATCTCTTCAAAGCCTTTGTCAGACCTGTTCTAGTATATGGATTAGAAAATTATGCACTTACTATTTTGGAGACAACAAAACTGCAAAAAGCAGAGAGTACAATGGTCAAAAGAATGATAAATTTTAAAAAGAAATCACGCTCTACAAACTAACTTTTGGCCTTTGGGCTTGAAAAAATGGAGCAGAAGCTAATGAAAGAAAAATTAGGATTCTTAAAAATATTTGAGTATAATGAACTAACAAAAAAAATACTGGAAGAAATAGGTGGATATGAACACGATACAAAAAAAATAAGTAACAAATCTTGCATCAAGAAGATATTAGAATACTTAAATTTTGATCATCTGGAGTTAGAGGTATTAATTCCCATACTTAACCTAAAAATTAAAGAAAAGTCGAAAAAAGTCAACAATGGAATTAGTGTCTCCATAAGAATATGCCTTAATAATAGTGAAAATGAAACCTATAGAAAAATGCTTCTAGAACTGACTAAGTCTTATTAGAATAGAGAATTATTTATTCTTTGAGACGTTAATTGAATGAATGAATGAATGAATAAATAAAATAAAATCTAAAACGTAAAATGTTGGTTTGAAATTTAGACTTGATCATGAACTTCCCAAATAAAAATGCAATTAAAGACTTTATTTTATTTTTTTACATTTTAATTTTTTTATTTTCATTAATTATTTTATAATGAATTTAAATTTTTTTCAAAGTATAAATTCACACGATTTCAAAGGGTCTCTCTTTGATTCATTTATTTTCAGTTTCAGCAAGTTAATCAAATTATTATTTTAAGTTAAATATACTAAACAAACTCTGAGGAATTCAAATCTATTTTCAGATCATGATTTATCAATTATTTTTAAATTATTTTATTTTTGGTCTTTTGAAGCATGGACACTAGCCTGTTGATTAACCTTAAAAACTTAAAAATTTATTAAAAAAAATTAATAAAAATTAATTTCATTTTTTAGAAAAACGCCCTAAAATTAAAAATTTAAGCTAATTATTATAACTGGTTAGAAAATTCGAATCGGTTGAAAAAAGATAATTTAGTTCATAATATTACACAAATTTTTCTGAATAAGAGAATATAAATTTAAAAATAAGTGATTAGTAAAGTTAATAAGTTTCCAAATATTTTAGGCTTAAAAATTGAAGATTATTTAATTTTAAATTTAAATAAATTAAATAAAAGACTTTGTTTCAAATAGGAATTATTAAGATTTTTTTATTTATAATTTATTTCATAGATGACAATTTGAAGTTTATGATCAAAAAGATCAAATAAAGTTTAAAATATGAAATAAATTGTTAATTCTTATTAAAATTAATGCAGAGATCCATTTTAGGATTTAAAATTCTATGCTAAATAAAAAGTTTAACTCTGCATGAAAATCAAAATGCACATTGCAGAGTGCACATCATCGAAATGATGCTATTTTAGGTGAATAATTTTTTGCAGACTTTTGCAGATTTGATCTTAAAAAAATTAAAATTCATTTAATATTCTAAGCTTTATTCGATCATTTGAGCGTCAAAAATTGATCATTAACTTCAAGTTGCCTCATAGATAGTAAACAAAAAAGGAGCCAAAAGTAAAAAAAAGGTGACTAAAATATTTATTAAAATGAGACATATTTTTAAAGTTGAGATTTATCTGATAAGAATAAATTTAAAAAAAATAGATTGTAACGCATTATTTAAATAGATGTGATGCTCTTGCTATTTGAAAAAACAATTTATTATAAAAATTGGACATTTTGATTTTTTTAATTAAACTCTCTATTAAGTACTTGAGATAATTTTTTTCCAAAATGAGATTTTTTATTATGCAATTCGTTCAAAGTTTAAAATAGTGTTACAAATAATTTTACTTGATAAAAAACACTCCTATTAAATGCTTTATGCAATGCTAAAATAATGTTTTATCTATAAAAGTCAGAGAGATAACTTTTCCAATTTGCAAAAGAAATTAATTAAATTTAGGAGAATTTGAATTAAATTTTGACAAGCAATACAATAATGTTGGAAAAAATCAAAAAAACCTTTCAAATTTCATATACTTGAAGTTTAATTAAAAGCAAATACTCGCAACCTTTTCATCTATAAATATCTCTCTATTTTTCTCTTCTTCAACAAAATTAAAAATGAAGCAAATTGTACTGGTTCTGGCTTTGGTCGTTATCTGCTCTTTTTCAGCAGTCGATGCCTCTTGGTTTTCATCTTGGTTCAAGAAGTACAAAAATGGTTGTGATCCTAATCCATGCGAGCACAAAGCTAAATGTATTCTTGATGCCAAAAACAATACCTTGTTTACATGTGAATGCACAGAGGGCTATCACGGAAAAAAATGTGAAGATAAAACTGGATGCTACAAGAATCCATGTAAGAAGGGCAAGTGTTCAAACTTGAAGAGCAATCCATCTGACTACCTTTGCACATGTGATCCTGGATATGTGGGAAAGAAGTGTGACACAAGTTGGTTAACTTTTCTTTTTCTTTTTAATAAATAATAAACATGAATTTAAAGAGGACCCATGTTTGAAAAATCCATGCAAAAATGGTGGCGTTTGCAAAGTAAATGAAAAAACAAAGGCTGAATGTACATGTCCACCAGGTTGGACCGGAAGCAAAACATGCGAAAAAAGTATGATTAAAATAAAAAAAAAGTAAATTTATTTAAAATTTCTACCAAGGATTCTGTAACATTACCAGATTTAAATCTAAATGGTTTGCTGATGGTTCAGCAACAGTTTATATTGACAAAGAAATCGAAAACAGAATGCATGATATAGAAAAATTGGCTGATTTGTGCCAAATTAAAATTTACATTTTGAAATCGTTTACTTTACATCCAAATGTAAGAGCTACTTCGTTTGATGCAAAAGATAAAACTAATCCTGGATTTTATACTGGTCAAGCTTTACAATTTCAGATTTACAATAAAAACGATAAATTAGAATGCAATGATTTATGCCTGTCAAGTAATATTTTTTTATAAAAAGGTGTTTGGAATTTTGGAACAAAATTAAAAAAACTTAAATTTTTTTTCCACATGTCCAAAAGTATTTTCCGAAATTGCTTTGGACATCTTCCAAACTCAACTTCGGAAATATTGTAAAAATTCTTAAATATTCACATCCATTAAAATTTAATTTTCCTCTCTTTCAAAATTCTAAAGTTCACAATGCTTTATTAATTTATTAGTAATGCTAATAATTTTTTTTAATTAATAGAAATTCCAATTCCGAATCCCAAGGCAAAGTGTTTTATTGACGGACTCTATGCTATCAAATTCAAATGGAGTATATTGGATCCAACTGTTTTGAGCACTGGTCATCATGTTGCCAATTTAACTGCTTATAACAAAATTAGAGAAGCCCATCAAGTCGGCTGCAGAGAAACAAAATTTAAATACTATTAGAATTATTAGTTTTTTTAGATGAAATTGTAATATATTGACGTTAGTTATGGATTATTAGTTAATAAATAATTTGTTTAAACCAATTTTTTATTTATTTTATCAGAAAAATTAAAGATGTTTTATTTTTTGACTTGTAACTTTAATGGAAGAATACCATTAAGAAAGTGGCCATTTTTGAGTCTAATTAAAAACAATATTTTGCTTTCAGATGATACCGTGTTTTGATGAATAAAAGCCTTTATTTTTATTTATCATATAAATAATTTTTGAGTATATTTAAATAAGCAAAATAATTTGAGACACTTCAAATAAAGAAATTACAATAAATGTAAATTAGAATATTAAGGAGAAAATTAAAAATTTTAAATTTAAGCAAATTAGGATGAGAAAATTCGAAATTGGATCACCCAAATTACCAGAAGATTTTAATAGAGACCCAACGGTTAACCGCGTGAGGGGCAATTGGGTCAATAGGGTAATTTTTCTGTGATTTTCAAATTCGATTATTTTTTTCTAAAATTTATTAAGGTAATTATGAATATAACTATATATTAAAATATTTTTACAAAAATAAAAAAAAAAGATTAACGATTTCAAATTTTAAATTAGTTTTATCTAATCTATAAACAATTTTTCACTGATAAATTCTTTAGTTGAAACTATTTTTAAATTTTTCTAGGTAATCAATCATAACATGCCCAATTTTCACACTTTTCGCAAATTAACCATGATTTTGACTTCTGGCTTCCAACTTCAAAATCTGCATTAAATGCGAAACAAGAAATGGACCCCTTTTCAGTTCATTTTTTTGTAATTTTCGGTTTTTTTTTTTTACTTTTTATATCACTTTCAGGTTTTTTAAGTTTTTGACCTTCATTTTTTGTCATTTGCAGTCTCGCCTCATCTTCTGTTAAAAACTGTGCACATATGAGATAATTCATAATGTTACTAAGGAAAATAAACACTTTTCAAAAGATTTCACCCGATTTACACAATGAATAGCTACATGTTACAATTATATGTTTAATCTCTTTTCTTTATCTTTTCCAACTCTTTTTATATTTTTTTTACTCTATCCTTAAATTTTATAGGTAAATATACTTAGTTACACAAATAAAAATTTATGAACCTTTTTGTGTTATCTTTAAATATTTTGTCAAAAATTGTTATCTTTAAATAATACTTTTTTTATAATATAATAAATAATTTTCAACAACGATTTTTAATCATTTTTCGATTTGTGTGACCAAGTCAAATAATGAGATATATGAGGCCACAATTTTTTACGACAAAAATTCGATCTTTTAAAATGAAAATTCTCAAAAAATTGTGTTCAAAAAAAATAATTTTTTCTCTATTTATTTCGGTGTTTTTGTGTTGGATTTTTAATTCCAAGTTTTATCAAAAAGAAAAGTTAACTGAACTTGTTTCAACCGAAATTTTAGATGGTCATGAATTTTATTCAAAACCAAAGCAGACTTTTGATCAAAAATTTTATTGTAAACTTCCAGAGCTAAATTTTACTGGACATAATTTTAAAAAAAATGCATCGGCTTGTAAACTAAAAGATGAATTGGGATATTTAAAAAATGCAAAATGGTATTTTAATAAATCGATTGTATCAAATTTTTCAAACTTAAATTGTACCTATAAAACAATCAATTATGTGAATGATTACAGGTTAAAATTTTCAGAAAAAAAGAATCTTGTTGATGGACTTTTGATAAACGATGAGCTCATTGAAGTAACATGCTCATCAAAAATTAAATCTTTGTCATATTCAAATATTCATGTGCAGATAGCAAACAAAATGAATTTAATGAAATCGAAGCCATTGGAAAAAAACACCAGTTCTTGCCAGCCTATGAATATTTTAGTTTTAAGCTATGATTCAATGTCAAGAGTTTCTTGGTTCAAACGATTACCCAAAACTACTAGATATATTCACTTGAATTTAAAATCTTCTATTCTTCATGGATACACGATAGTTGGTGATGGTACTTTTAACAATTTAACACCATTGTATACAGGAAAATTTCCTCACGAACTTCCAAGTGCGCATAAATACGATCCAAAAGGAAAGCATGTTGACGAAGTATTTCCAATGATTTGGAAAGATTTGCATCAACAAGGTTTTTATTTAAAATTAAAAAAATAAATCATTAACTAACATTCAGTTTTTACTAAACTAAAAAGGTTACATGTCCTTTCACTTTGAAGACAACCCTGGTTTTAGTCCTTTTTCTTTTAGGCATCGGGGCTTCTACAACAATACTGCACACCATTACATGAGAGCTTATAGTTTAGCAGCTGAAAAAAGAAAAAATCGCAGATCAGATGACTTATGTATTGGTTCAATAAAGCGTTCAAAAAAAGCTTTAAATCTAATTACTGAATTTGTTGAAATGTACAATTCGAAAGCCAATTTTGTGGCCATAATGCACTATGGTGAGAATTCACATGGTAACAATGCAAAAGCCAATCTGTTAGATGACGATTTGGAAAGATTTTTAAAATACAATTATGAAAATGGAAATTTAGACAATACAGCACTGTTTCTGTTTTCAGATCATGGTGTCCGCTATAATTCAGATCGACAAGGTGGACAAGGCGATTTAGAAGAACGACTTCCATTTTTTTCAGTTTATTTGCCAGAAAAATTTAAACAAGAAAATAAGAAAAAAATTTTAAATTTGTTTCGTAATTCAAATCAGTTTACAACACCTTTGGACATTTATCAAACCATCAGAGACTTGGCTTGTATTAAACAAGAAAAACATGTACATGGCATCCGATCTATTAGTCTTCTTGATCAAATACCTGCTAATCGAACATGTGAACATGTCGGAGCCCCAATGCATTTTTGTACCTGTATAAATGATTGGAAACATTTGAAAGTTGATGACAAGTTCTCTGAAAAGGTAGTTACAGATGTTCTTAGAGAAATGAACAGCTTGCTTGTGCAAGTGAACAAATATTGTGAAATTCTTGCCTTAAAAGAGTTGAGCTTAGTAAAATATGCAGATTTAAATGATGGCAAATTAGTGAGGCTTCGATTTGTGACCAAGTCTAATAATGGGATATTTGAGGCCACAATTTTTTACGACAAAAATCAAAAATATTATATCGAGCCTGTTTCTTCAATAAGTAGACTTGATGTCTATGGATTAAGAACACAGTGTGTACCATCCTTTAGCCAAAAATTACACTTGACCAAGGATTTGAGGAAATTTTGTTTTTGTAAAAAATAAAAATATGAAGCTTATCAAGACTTTATTTGAATAAAAATCAAAAATGAACATTTTTTAAACTTAGACTTCTTTGTTTATTAAAAAATAACTCAAGTGGATGAATTAAGCCTTACTTCAAGATGTGCGATAAGCAAACATTTTTAAGCTTATGTATTAGGTTGTTTAATAGGTTTTGTCGTAGATTTTTAAATGAAAAAATCTCATTCAAGATTAAGCTTTTTTATGCAAAGTTATACACATACTTGTTTTTAAGTCACAGTTTTAAGTCTAAGTCACAAAAATTTAAGTTAAAGTTATGACTTAAAAAAATAAAAAAAATAAATTTAAGTCATTGACTTGACTTGACTTGACTTAAGACTTGTGCCTTAAAAACAACTCTGGTTAAACATCATTTGAAAGAGAAACTCTTGTTCTTTCAATTGATGTAAATGACATCAGTAAATGACAAAAAATTACTCAGTCAATATTTCATCTCAAAACCACCCAGCTTCTACGAGTGAGGGATCAAAATGCTGCCAGAAAGATGGGGGATGTGTATTTCTAGCGAAGGAAATTATTTTAGTGTCTAATAATATTTTATTTTATTTTTTTAATGAATAAATAAAGACTCGAAAAAAACGAAAAAACTTATTAAACAATCTAATAAATGTTTGAATGCTAAATTTTGAAATTCAAATATTCTTTTTTTTGTAATGTCCACAAGAATTAATTAATATTTAAAGTTGAGTCTATTACATGTCTGAAAAATAATTGAATCAAAAAATTGTTATTTTTAAAAAATTTTTTTTCATTAAATTTGATTATTTGAAATCCAATCTCCAGCAGGAATACTATTCTTTTAAATTTTGAGCATTTGTTCTAGAGACTTGTTGAATAGAGTTTTGCTTTATTCCAAACAATAAATCCGACATCAACTCAATAATGAAGCATATGTCATAAATTTAATAATTTTCAATTTTTATTTAAAATTAATTTTTTGTGATTTTCGTTTTAAAAAAAATTGCAAAATAAACAGATTAATTAGTTAAATTTAGAAATAAAATTTTTAAATAAAATATTCTTAATTCCACATTTTTTAATTTTGCTTAATTCTGAATTGCCATATTCATTAATTGTTGAATTTTCATATTTTAAAATATTTTAAAAATTTTAAAACAATAAAAATTAATCATTTTATTTTTGATGTAATCTATTTAATTTCTATTTAATAAGATTACCAAATAAGCTCCCATTTATTTTTTTTAATAAATTTGAAACATCATTTGACGCAAACTCATCAAAATTAGAATTCAGGAGTTCAACCATCACATCATTAAAAATTTTCACTAGAACAGTTGGGCTTTTTCGTTTTGACCATTTCTCGATAAGAACTACCATTTGATCTAAACATTGCTTAAATGGTAATCTCTTTCTAAGCCTTCCATTGCCAGAGCCTCTAATTGTTTTATGTTAAGATTCAAGTGTATTGCTTGTACTTGGCAAGCCAATAGCATAACCTTCATACCAACCATCATAACCTGAACAGCACCATTTTTTTTAGTTGATGATTTCATTTTTAATGAACTTCTACCGTTTTAGATAAAAAATAATTTTTTTAGGTACATTTTAATTGATATTATTATTTCTAATTATATTTAAATAGACACTGAGATAATTAATTTTCTCTTATTTTCCCAATTAAGAAAAAAAATACCTCTCGCGAAATTTTAAATGGTTTATTAAAGTGGACTTTTATGACATACTGAATTTTAGAACAAAAGCATGAAAATATATCTGTCTCTTAAAATATGACAAAATAAATTTGCAGATATGAATTGAATCTATCAGTGAAATGCTTTTAGATATTAATTTTTGTTCCATTTGTTTTCCTAATAAAATTCACAATGCCAATTTTATGCATAACTTTAAGAAAAAAATTCAATTTAAATTCAAATTAAATTCTTTTTTTATATTTAAATCATATTTCAGTTTTTTCATGGAACTTGAACTTTAATTAATTAAACTAATAAATAATTAACGATAAAAATGGTGTATTTTTTCGTCTTTTAATGAAAATTTTCATATTTTGAAAAAGCATGAAAAAAGTGCGATGTTTTAAATTAATTTAAAAAAAATAAATGGGAGTTAATTTGGTAATCTTATTACATTGAAATTAAATAGATTCAATCAAAAATAGAATATTTAGTTTTTATCTTTTTAAAACAAAATTAAATAAATTTATATATATTTTTGTACAAATAAGAAAATAAATTTCTTTAAAAAAAATAAATTTTTTAAAAAACATACAATATCTAAGAATATAGTAAATTTAAATTTTTCTTTACATTAAAATATTAAATAGTCTTTTAAAAAAATATTAAAAATCAATTCAGAAACGCATATAATATTTTTAAATAACTAAAATGTCCAAATAAAAACTAAAATACTGAATTAGGAAGTAAATTAATTAATGTCAATCAATTTTTGTATTTAATCTCAATACCATTTGATTTTATATCTTTTCCCATTTTCTTAAACATAATTGATTAAAATGCAACAAATATACTAAAAAAAAAGTTACAAAATATTAATTGTTAATAAATATAAAAGTGATTTCTGAAAACTAGCGCTTTTTATTTTTTTATTTTTTTTTAATTTGAGCTTTTAATTCTGTTTATTTATCAAATTGACACCATTTTAGCGATTCAAGTTGTAGAATCAGAGGAGAAATTAGACAAACCGATGAAACTTTTCTAGAAAAATGGAAGGAAAGCAATGACCAAAAGGTGATGAAATTTCTGGGATATTTTAAAAATCGACAAAACAGTCAAAATTGAAATAATTATTAAATGAATAATTTTGTTCTAAATTCAGTATTTTTGTTCTTTTTTTTGCATAAAATAGACACAGGTTAAAATTATATGCTCTTATTTAATGTGGAAAAATAAGTTCCATTTTTGAACTTATTTATTTTTTATTCAATAAACCATGATATGTTTTAAGATAAAAAAGGTCTTTATCTAACAATTTTAGAGTCCCTAGCAATATTTAAATAATTCATTATCTACAGAAAAAGGTATCTTTAAAAAAACATACACCAAAAAATAAACACATGGTTTAAAGAAAATGATGGGAGTTTTTTTACATGAAAAATGATGTTTAATAAAAATCTAATGGCCTAACGTGAATGTTTTCAAAGAATACCAATTAAGGAAATAAATAAGATACAATGTTTGTATATTTTAAAGAAGGTTATTTTCTTTTTTTTTTTAAAAATAAAATCTAAAGATTTTCATTTTAAAACAATAAAAACTAAATATTCTATTTTTGATGTGATCTATTTAATTTCAATGTAATAAGATTACCAAATTAGCTCCCATTTATTTTTTTTAAAAACAAATTTGAAACATCGCACTTTTTCATGCTTTTTCAAAATTGTATGAAAATTTTCATTAAAAGACGAAAAAATACACCAAATTTTCTTTACAATAGAAGCATCAAGCAATTTTTCATTTTTTTCCAGAATATTTAAAAAAAAATAAAAGTAATTTTGTAAATTTTTTAAAGGAAACGATTAAATCTCCATAATTCCAAAAAGTTTCATTTATTTGAAAAACCTGTTCAAAAGATATGTGGATAATTATTTTTTTTAATGAGTCAAATGACCCGCTTGATGTTTCTAGTCTTAAGATAAATTGTAATAATTAAAACCCATTAAAATTTTTACTTTTTTTTTTTGTCTATGTCGCTTAAATTAATAAATATATTAAAAAATCTGCATCTTGAAGTTGATGATCAATTCAAAATATCATTTCAATTCCAAAAGTTTATCCTAAGATAATTAAAAAAAATCTTTGATTTAATTTAAATAATTTTAATGTAACATGATTAACATGTTATATTGATTTAAAAAACAGAAAAATTTCGAAAAAATATTTTCTCAATCCATTGTTAAAATCGATTTTTAATTTACTTTAGTGATTTTTTATCGAGTTTATTTTCATTTTATTACTTATTTTGAATTTATTATTTGAATTTCATTTTTAAATTTAATTTTGAATGCTAGATACAAATACTTTTGCAATAAAAAATTCAAATAAACTTTACAAAAAATCAACTAATACATTTAAATATAAAAATCGATTTTAATAATTGATTGAGAAATTATTTTTTCAAAATTTTTCTGTTTTTTAAATCAATATAACATGTTAATCATGTTACATTAAAATTATTTAAATTAAATCAAAGATTTTTTTTAATATCTTTAGATAAACTTTTTAAGTTGAAATGATATTTTGAATTGATCATCAATTTCAAGATGCCAAAATATTTAATATTAATTTTAAATAGAAAAATAATTGTCAACTTGAATATTGAATAAGAACACTGGAATAAAGATTTGAAAAAAAATTAAACATTTATTAAAAACACTCGATAAGTATTTAAAGATTTTTGAACATTAAACTCAAACAAAATGTTCAATTTGCGGATTAGTGAGCTCTACTTCGTGATTAGATTGATAACAAAATTAAATTAATCATATAGAGCCACTTCCATTTTTTGTCAAATTTCCTTGACAAATAATTCCTAGATAAACATTCGAAGTAAACTTACCTCCAAAATAATACCATTGCACAATTAAACAAACAAAACAGTACAAATCATGTCATTTTTACCTTAAACGCATTCATTATTTGCTTTATTCTTGATAAAAACAAACAGACTAATGTTTACAGCTCGATCAATATTTGGTAAATTAGATAAGATATTTGTGGTCAATATTAATGGTTTTAGTTGGTTCAAGCTGTCTTGAGCTGATCAGATCCAAGAACGTGGTTCTTAATATCTTTGTTTTATTGTTTGGCAAATATTGACCAATTCAATTTTTAATTCATCTATTTGACTTGAAATTAATTAATTAATATTGTTTTTGAAAGGAGATGGTCGAAAATTTGTTGAGCTTGACCCCTGAGTATTTGTTCTAAGTGATTTGGTCGATGAATCCATCAATTTTTTTCACAATTAACATTGACCCAAAAACCTCCAAGTTCCAAGTAGACCAGGCTCGATCACTTGCAGAATTATATCCTTTCTTTTGGGAAAATTATTCCACTAGCAAATATTTATTTCGGAATATTTTTAAATAGTTTTTTGATCATTAGCTGACATAAAAGTGTTTCTTATACTAGACCTAGATAAATGTAAATAACAAGTGACAAATTAAAGATAAACTATTAATTTTAATGACTAAATAAAAAAATTCAATAGTAAAGCCCGTTTCATTAAGGAAACTGTTTGATTGTCATTTAGGAATAAATCAAAAGCGTCATAGCCAAAAAAAAAGGTAGATTGTTAGAAGATTTCGCTATATTTGCATTTAGTAACATTTTCCAAGATAATGGTTTCCTAATGCGAAATATTCAACCAAATTGATTTCAAAATTTCCAAAAAATTTGCCGCAATTTCTTGTTTATTTAGGGAAAAATCTTAAAAAATAAAATTAAAATGACATTATTTAGCTTGCGGTCGAACACTTTTTAAACATTAAGGCCAGTTAATTAATTTCAAATTTATTTTAAAGATTGCCGGATAGAAAAAAGCTCAAATAGATCACGCGACCTTTTTTCTATCTTTTTTTTTTACCCTTACTTTGATAATTTCCAAATACTTAAACTAAACAGTATTAAGCTTCAAAAAGTAAATATTCTTCTTTTGTTCTTCTTTATTTTTGAAATTTTTAAATTTCAATGGTAAATTGACTATCATGCTTTTGATGTGGCTAATAAAGCCTAAATCCGAAGCCTTGGATTTGATTTTTTTATTTTTTTAAATTATTCATTTGATGCTAGTTTTTTTAAGTAAATTTTATTTAAGCTTAAAAAATATAAATTTTCTTTTATTTAAAATTATCAAATATTAATAAATGAAATAGTATAGGCATCTAAAGTTTATGGTAAAAAATTAATAGAAATAAAATGTTCAAAAGAATAGAAATTAATTTTCTCTTTGATTAATTTTCAATAATGAATTAATATTTTCAATCTGATTAATCATGTTTTTTTGAGAGGAAAAAAAATTTGTCATTAAAATTAAAAAATAAAATTAAAGAATGGACAACCCGAAAAGAAAGAATATTTAGTAAGGCAGTGATTACACGAAGAAGTTGGATATTTAAAGTTAGTGGAAGGTTCGTGCTAATAATTTATTAAATTATCAACTCAAAAATAATAAAATTTTTTTTTATTTATTTGTTTATCTATGTCCAACTAAAGCTGTTTCAGGTTTTAAAAAAATTCAGATAAAATTCAAAATAAATAAAATAAGAAATAAAGTAGAATATAAAATAATAAAAAATTTAAATGAAATAAGAAAAAAATAAGTGTTATTGATTAAAATTTCTTTTAATTGTTTTTTTTTTTAATTATTTAATTGTATAAGATCTAAACGAAGGCTAAAACCATTTCATAAGCAAAAGTTATTTAAGGTGAACGTTTGTGAACAACTTCAGTTAATTAAGAGTTCCATAATGAACAATATGGTAGTTTCAAATTAAATGTCCTTCTTTTGAGTTAATCTTAAAAAATTTTTGAGATTGAAAAAGAATTTTCGTTTTGATTTAATAAAAGCTTTTTGATTTTAAAAGAAATAATTTTATTTTACTTTTATATTTTTATCCCAACGAAAAAAAGAAAGTTTTTAATTAAAAAAAAATTTGTAATATTTATTTTTAATTTTTTCATCAAAAAAGTCAATTTTAAACATGGAATTAATAATTAATTTTTGATAATTTTTTTGCTGAAATAGGAATTTTATTGACATAATCAATTATGGTTCTATTTTGGATATTCTAAAAATAAAATAAGCTTTATTCGCTGCATAACTACTCGTGCCAATTTGACAAAGTTAATTATACAAAAATACTAAATTTATTATCTATTAAGCTAATTATTGACTCAAGATACCTATTTAGTTGATGATCTCAAACAAAATACTCTTCGAATAAATTAGAATGTCGTTCCAAAATTTGATAATTTTAATTGACAATCAATTTTTTTTTCACTTAGATTTATTTTTATAAGCATCCAATAACAAAAATTATCATATATAGGTATGACTTATTGATTATAGATAGCCAATAATAGCATATTGATTTTGTTTAGTTTTGGTTCAGCCAATCGAGCTTTTTTTACTTACTTGTTTGAAAAGCTCGCATCGCCTATTAATATAAAAAAAAATTTATCAACCTCATTCTTATACAAATTAGAGAATTTGGATTTGATCAACAACATAAAGAAAAAAAAAATATTTTGAATAAAAATGTCACAAATAATGGACTACCAAGACAACTACTGCAGTCTGACAGACACCTCACAATCTCAGTCTCAATTGTTGGCTCTTCCGAGCGACCCTGACGCCCAGCCTCAGAGCGAATATGAAATTGTAATTAATTTTTTTATTTTATATGTTATCGTAAATTTGATATGATACTAAATATTAAATATTTTTGGTAAAATACTAAAAAAAGGCCAAAAATAAACCAGCTTCACTTGTTTTACCAAGAATTATTCGAATCATGTCCATTCAAACCTTTGGTCAAGAATATCTACTGCTTCTTTAAATACTCTACAAGCTTTCTTAGTGTTTTATTAAAAGTTTAAAGATTATTAAAATTTTGGTTAATGTACCAATTCATAAAAAAATTAATAAAATCAAACAAAGCTCATAGAATGAATTTTGGTAGAAAAATAATTCAAAGAATTTTTTTGTCATGGAAATTATGTTACAAACTTTTAGAACAAATTTTAAATGTATTAGCTCTTTATATAATTTTTTGTTCAATTACAATTTTCATTTTTTGTAAATTAAAAGAAAGTTTTAAATATTTTTTCAATTTATTGTCTATGAAAAATACGAAAGGTGATTAATAGAAAAAAATGGTCAATCTTTATCAATTATTTTTCTACATTTTATCTCTTTAAAAAAATTCTATGAAATTATTATTGTACAATTAAAAAAATCAATGAATTGAACGTTCACCAAAATTTGATTGTGCGATTCTTCAAATTTATTATTAAATTCAAAAGTTTTTTCTTCTTAATTTACTAGATTGAACGTAATTATTAAAAATGGTTCACTATTTAAGTTAAGTAGAAATAATTAACAAAAAAATTCTCACCTCATATTTGAATTTTTACAAGCAAACATTTTTTTCTTAATTCAAAAATTAATTTCTTCTATAAATGAATTTATTTTGATTTCAGATACTTTTAAATTTAAAGAAGCAAAAATTATTTTTATCCAAAATTTTGTACATGCTCACATTTTTTGGAATATGGTATTTGCAGACATTTAATCGCACTTTGTAAGCTTTGGAAATCTTAAATTCGACAAGAATGATCGAGAATTTGTTCAAGTAAAAAAGAGAAGTATACCCCCTAAACCTAACTATGTGGCATTGAACAAGAATTAATTTACACATATATAAATATATATATATATATATATTAAAATATATTAAAATATTTATATTAAAATTTTTTAAATGAGAATTATTTCTACTTAATTTAGTAAATTCGATGGATAGATTTATTTTACAACTTTAGAAAGTACGGAAAGGATTTAATATTCTCATAATCTATAGATAATAAAGGGAATAATTTTATATCTTTTCCCATTTTCTTAAACATAATTGATTAAAATGCAACAAATATACTAAAAAAAAAGTTACAAAATATTAATTGTTAATAAATATAAAAGTGATTTCTGAAAACTAGCGCTTTTTATTTTTTTATTTTTTTTTAATTTGAGCTTTTAATTCTGTTTATTTATCAAATTGACACCATTTTAGCGATTCAAGTTGTAGAATCAGAGGAGAAATTAGACAAACCGATGAAACTTTTCTAGAAAAATGGAAGGAAAGCAATGACCAAAAGGTGATGAAATTTCTGGGATATTTTAAAAATCGACAAAACAGTCAAAATTGAAATAATTATTAAATAAATAATTTTGTTCTAAATTCAGTATTTTTGTTCTTTTTTTGCATAAAATAGACACAGGTTATAATTATATGCTCCTATTTAACGTGGAAAAATAAGTTCCATTTTTGAACTTATTTATTTTTTATTCAATAAACCATGAAATGTTTTAAGATAAAAAAGGTCTTTATCTAACAATTTTAGAGTCCCTAGCAATATTTAAATAATTCATTATCTACAGAAAAAGGTATCTTTTAAAAAAACATACACCAAAAAATAAACAAATGGTTTAAATAAAATGATGGGAGTTTTTTTACATGAAAAATGATGTTTTATAAAAATCAAATGGCTTAACGTGAATGTTTTCAAAGAATACCAATTAAGGAAATAAATATGATACAATGTTTGTATTTATTAAAGAAGGTTATTTTCTTTTTAAAAAAAAATAAAATCTAAAGATTTTTATTTTTAAACAATAAAAACTAAATATTCTATTTTTGATGTAATCTATTTAATTTCAATGTAATAAGATTACCAAATTAGCTCCCATTTATTTTTTTTAAAAACAAATTTGAAACAACGCACTTTTTCATGCTTTTTCAAAATTGTATGAAAATTTTCATTAAAAGACGAAAAAATACACCAAATTTTGTCTACAGTAGAAGCATCAAGCAATTTTTCATTATTTTTCCAGAATATTTTAAAAAAATAAAAGTAATTTTGTAAATTTTTTAAAGAAAACGATTAAATCTCCATAATTCCAAAAAGTTTGATTTATTTGAAAGACCTGTTCAAAAGATATGTGGATAATTATTTTTTTAAATGTGTCAAATGACCCGCTTGGTGCTTTTAGTGTTAAGATAAATTGTATTAATTAAAACCCATTAAAATTTATACTTTTTTTTATTTTTTTTTGTCTATTTCGCTTAAATTAATAAATATATTAAAAAATCTGCATCTGGAAGTTGATGATCAATTCAAAATATCATTTCAATTCCAAAAGTTTATCAAAAGATATTAAAAAAAAATCTTTGATTTATAATTAAAATAATTTTAATGTAACATGATTAACATGCTATGTAGATTTGAAAAAATACAAAAAAAAATTTGAAAAATATTTTCTCAATCAATATTAACAAAGATTTTTGAACATTAAACTCAAACAAAATGTCCAATTTGCGGATTAGTAAGCTCTACCTCGTGATTAGATTGATAACAAAATTAAATTAATCATATAGAGCCACTTCCATTTTTTGTCAAATTTCCTT
Organism: Brachionus paranguensis; assembly: GCA_016802215.1. Classification (NCBI taxonomy): domain Eukaryota; kingdom Metazoa; phylum Rotifera; class Eurotatoria; order Ploima; family Brachionidae; genus Brachionus; species Brachionus paranguensis. The sequence continues at coordinate 763,594 of JAESIX010000008.1, read as the reverse complement.
GACAAATAATTCCTAGATAAACATTCGAAGTAAACTTACCTCCAAAATAATACCATTGCACAATTAAACAAACAAAACATCGCAAATCATGTCATTTTTACCTTAAACGCATCCATTATTTGCTTTATTCTTGATAAAAACAAGCAGACTAATGTTTTCAGCTCGATCAATATTTGGTAAATTAGATAAGATATTTGTGGTTAGATAGAATTTTGTAAAAAGTTTAAAGATTATTAAAATTTTGGTTAATGTATCAATTCATAAAAAAATTACTTAAATCAAACAAAGCTCATAGAATGCATTTTGGTAGAAAAATAATTTAAAGAATTTTTTTGTCATGGAAATTACAAGAAAAAATATTTAGATTGAATTAAATCAGAATTGTTTTTTAGAACAAATTTTAAATGTATGAACTCTTTATATAATTTTTTGTTCAATTACAATTTTCGCTTTTTGTAGATTAAAAGAAAGTTTTAAATATTTTTTCAATTTATTGTCTATGAAAAATACAAAAGGTGATTAATCGAAAAAAATGGTCAATTTTTATCAATTATTTTTCTGCATTATATCTCTTTAAAAAATTTTTATCCCTTCTAAAAAATGTGAAGATAAAACTGGATGCTACAAGAATCTATGTAAGAAGGTTAAGTGTTCAAACTTGAAGAGCACTCCATCTGACTACGTTTGCACATGTGATCCTGGATATGTGGGAAAGAAGTGTGACACAAGTTGGTTAACTTTTCTTTTTCATTTTAATAAATAATAAACATGAATTTAAAGAGGACCCATGTTTGAAAAATCCATGCAAAAATGGTGGCGTTTGCAAAGTAAATGAAAAAACAAAGGCTGAATGTACATGTCCACCAGGTTGGACCGGAAGCAAGACATGCGAAAAAAGTATGATTAAAATAAAAAAATAGTAAATTTATTTAAAATTTCTACCAAGGATTCTGTAACATTACCAGATTTAAATCTAAATGGTTTGCTGATGGTTCAGCAACAGTTTATATTGACAAAGAAATCGAAAACAGAATGCATGATATAGAAAAATTGGCTGATTTGTGCCAAATTAAAATTTACATATTGAAATCGTTTACTTTACATCCAAATGTAAGAGCTACTTCGTTTGATGCAAAAGATAAAACTAATCCTGGATTTTATACTGGTCAAGCTTTACAATTTCAGATTTACAATAAAAACGATAAATTAGAATGCAATGATTTATGCCTGTCAAGTAATATTTTTTTATAAAAAGGTGTTTGGAATTTTGGAACAAAATTAAAAAAACTTAAATTTTTTTTCCACATGTCCAAAAGTATTTTCCGAAATTGCTTTGGACATCTTCCCAAACTCAACTTAGGAAATATTGTAAAAATTCTAAAATATTCCATTAAAATTTAATTTTCCTCTCTTTCAAAATTCTAAAACTCACAATGCTTTATCAATTTATTAGTAATGCTAATAATTTTTTTTAATTAATAGAAATTCCAATTCCGAATCCCAAGGCAAAGTGTTTTATTGACGGACTCTATGCTATCAAATTCAAATGGAGTATATTTGATCCAACTGTTTTGAGCACTGGTCATCATGTTGCCAATTTAACTGATTATAACAAAATTAGAGAAGCCCATCAAGTCGGCTGCAGAGAAACAAAATTTAAATACTATTAGAATTATTAGTTTTTTTTAGATGAAATTGTAATATATTGACGTTAGTTATGGATTATTAGTTAATAAATAATTTGTTTAAACCAATTTTTTATTTATTTATCAGAAAAATTAAAGATTTTTTATTTTTTGACTTGTAACTTTAATGGAAGAATACCATTAAGAAAGTGGCCATTTTTGAGTCTAATTAAAAACAATATTTTGCTTTCAGATGATTCCGTGTTTTGATGAATAAAAGCCTTTATTTTTATTTATCATATAAATAATTTTTGAGTATATTTAAATAAGCAAAATAATTTGAGACACTTCAAATAAAGAAATTACAATAAATGTAAATTAGAATATTAAGGAGAAAATTAAAAATTTTAAATTTAAGCAAATTAGGATGAGAAAATTCGAAATTGGATCACCCAAATTACCAGAAGATTTTAATAGAGACCCAACGGTTAACCGCGTGAGGGGCAATTGGGTCAATAGGGTAATTTTTCTGTGATTTTCAAATTCGATTATTTTTTTCTAAAATTTATTAAGGTAATTATGAATATAACTATATATTAAAATATTTTTACAAAGTTTTTCAATTGAACGAAACTGAATTAGCAAATTTAGAAATAGAAATATCAAAAAAAAAAAAAGATTAACGATCTCAAATTTTAAATTTGAATTATCTAGTCTATAAACAATTCTTTACTAATATTTTCTTTAGTTTAATTATTTTTAAATTTTTTTAGGTAATCAATCATAACATGCCCAATTTTCACACTTTTAGCAAATTAAGGGAGAGTGAAGTTGGGAGCAATTTTTTGGAGCAGAGCAATTTTATTCTAATAAACCATTAATAACTTTTTCAAAACTTATATTGATGTAAAATTTTTTTTAACAATAATTAACAAATTTTGTTAAAATTTAAAATATTCTAAAATTTCTTTAAGTTTTAATATTAAAATCGAATTTTAAACAATTTTAAATAAATTGCTCTGCTCCAGATACAAATTGCTCCCAACTTCACTTTCCCCAAATTAACCATGATTTTAGCTTCTGGCTTCCAACTTCAAAATCTGCATTGCATGTGAATCAAGAATTGGACCCCTTTTCTGTTCATTTTTTTGTTATTTTCGGTTTTTTTTTTACTTTTTATATTACTTTCAGGTTTTTAAGCTTTTTACCTAAAAATGGTATTTTAATAAATCAATTTTATCAAATTTTTTTAAATTTAAAAATGAATTGGGTTATTTAAAAAATGCAAAATGGTATTTTAAAAAATCAATCGTATCATTTTTTAAAATTTAAAGATGAATTGGGCTATTTAAAAAATGCAACATGGTATTTTAATAAATCAAATTTCTCAAATTTTTGAAATTTACCAACCTTTTTATTTTACCTTCGAAAATTTTGTCAAAGATCTTGATCTTTAAATAATACTTTTTTTTAAATTAAAATAAATTATTTTAAACAAAGGTTTTTAATTATTTTTCGATTTCGATTTGTGTGACCAAGTCAAATAATGAGATATATGAGGCCACAATTTTTTACGACAAAAATTCGATCTTTTAAAATGAAAATTCTCAAAAAATTGTATTCAAAAAAAATAATTTTTTCTCTGTTTATTTCGGTGTTTTTGTGTTGGATTTTTAATTCCAAGTTTCATCAAAAAGAAAAGTTAACTGAACTTGTTTCAACCGAAATTTTAGATGGTCATGAATTTTATTCAAAACCAAAGCAGACTTTTGATCAAAAATTTTATTGTAAACTTCCAGAGCTAAATTTTACTGGACATAATTTAAAAAAAAATGCATCGGCTTGTAAACTAAAAGATGAATTGGGCTATTTAAAAAATGCAAAATGGTATTTTAATAAATCAATTGTATCAGATTTTTCAAAATTAAATTGTACCTATAAAACAATCAATCATGTGAATGATTACGAGTTAAAATTTTCAGAAAAAAAGAATCTTGTTGATGGACTTTTGATAAACGATGAGCTCATTGAAGTAACATGCTCATCAAAAATTCAATCTTTGTCATATTCAAATATTCATGTGCAGATAGCAAACAAAATGAATTTAATGAAATCGAAGCCACTGGAAAAAAACACCAGTTCTTGCCAGCCTATGAATATTTTAGTTTTAAGCTATGATTCAATGTCAAGAGTTTCTTGGTTCAAACGATTACCAAAAACTACTAGATATATTCACTTGGATTTAAAATCTTCTATTCTTCATGGATACACGATAGTTGGTGATGGTACTTTTAACAATTTAACACCATTGTATACAGGAAAATTTCCTCACGAACTTCCAAGTGCGCATAAATACGATCCAAAAGGAAAGCATGTTGACGAAGTATTTCCAATGATTTGGAAAGATTTGCATGAACAAGGTTTTTATTTAAAATTAAAAAATATAAATCATTAACTAACACTCAGTTTTTATTAAACAAAAAAGGTTACATGTCCTTTCACTTTGAAGACAACCCTGGTTTTAGTCCTTTTTCTTTTAGACATCGGGGCTTCTACAACAATACTGCACACCATTACATGAGAGCTTATAGTTTAGCAGCTGAAAAAAGAAAAAATCCCAGATCAGATGACTTATGTATTGGTTCAATAAAGCGTTCAAAAAAAGCTTTAAATCTAATTACTGAATTTGTTGAAATGTACAATTCGAAAGCCAATTTTGTGGCCATAATGCACTATGGTGAGAATACACATGGTAACAATGCAAAAGCCAATCTGTTAGATGACGATTTGGAAAGATTTTTAAAATATAATTATGAAAATGGAAATTTAGACAATACAGCACTTTTTCTGTTTTCAGATCATGGTGTCCGCTATAGTTCAGATCGACAAGGTGGACAAGGCGATTTAGAAGAACGACTTCCATTTTTTTCAATTTATTTGCCAGAAAAATTTAAACAAGAAAATAAGAAAAAAATTTTAAATTTGTTTCGTAATTCAAATCAGTTTACAACACCTTTGGACATTTATCAAACCATCAGAGACTTGGCTTGTATTAAACAAGAAAAACATGTACATGGCATCCGATCTATTAGTCTTCTTGATCAAATCCCTGCTAATCGAACATGTGAACATGTCGGAGCCCCAATGCATTTTTGTACCTGTATAAATGATTGGAAACATTTGAAAGTTGATGACAAGTTCTCTAAAAAGGTAGTTACAGATGTTCTTAGAGAAATAAACAGCTTGCTTGCGCAAGTGAACAAATATTGTGAAATTCTTGTCTTAAAGGAGCTGAGCTTAGTAAAATATGCAGATCTAAATGATGGCAAATTAGTGAGGCTTCGATTTGTGACCAAGTCTAATAATGGGATTTATGAGGCCACAATTTTTTACGACAAAAATCAAAAATATTATATCGAGCCTGTTTCTTCAATAAGTAGACTTGATGTCTATGGATTAAGAACACAGTGTATACCATCTTTTAGCCAAAAATTACACTTGACCACGGATTTGAGGAAATTTTGTTTTTGTAAAAAATAAAAATATGAAGCTTATCAAGACTTTATTTGAATAAAAACCAAAAATGAACATTTTTTAAACTTAGACTTCTTTGTTTATAAAAATAACTCGAGTGGATGAATTAAGCCTTACTTCAAGATGTGCGATAAGCAAACATTTTTAAGCTTATGTATTAGGTTGTTTAATAGGTTTTTTCGTAGATTTTTAAATGAAAAAATCTCATTCAAGATTAAACTTTTTTATGCAAAGTTATACACATACTTGTTTTTAAGTCACAGTTTTAAGTCTAGGTCACAAAAATTTAAGTCAATGAATTAAATTAAAAAAAATTTAATAAATTCATCCTTAGATAAAAAAATTCAAGTCATTGACTTGACCTGACTTAAGACTTGTGCTTTAAAAATTACTCTGGTTATACATCATTTGAAAGAGAAACTCTTGTTCTTTCAATTGATGTAAATTTAAATGACATCAGTAAATGACAAAAAATGACTCAGTCAATATTTCATCTCAAAACCACCCAGCTTCTACGAGTGAGGGATCAAAATGCTGCCAGAAAAATGGGGGATGTGTATTTCTAGCTAAGGAAATTATTTTAGTGTCTAATAATATTTTATTTCAATCTTTTAAATGTTTGAATGCTAAATTTTGAAATTCAGATATTCTTTTTTTGTAATGTCCACAAGAATTAATTAATATTTAAAGTTGAGTCTATGACATGTCTGAATAATAATTAAATCAAAAAATTGTTATTTTTACAAGTTTTTCTTTTTCATTAAATTTGATTATTTGAAATCCAATCTCCAGCAGGAATACCATTCTTTTAAATTTTGAACATTTGTTCGAGAGACTTGTTGAATCGAGTTTTGCTTTATTCCAAACAATCAATCTGACATCAACTCAATAATGAAGCATGTGTCATAAATTTAATAACTTTCAATTTTTATTTAAATTATTTTTTTGTGATTTTCGTTTTAAAAAAAATTGCAAAATACACAGATTAATATGTTAAATTTAGAAATAAAATTTTTAAATAAAATTTACTTAATTCTACATTTTTTAATTTTGTTTAATTCTGAATTGTCAAGTTTCCAACATTTAAAGGTCGAACCGAATCAGTCGGCTTTAAGAAAGCAGAATTTATTTAAATTTCTTTGATTCTTTTATTTAGTTTTAAGATTTTTGAATTTAATTTTAAATATTTTTTTTTAATTTAAATATTATCTTTTAATATTTTACTATCTAAAATGTTTAACGGTCTAGTAAAGTGGACTTTTATAGCATCCTTAACCGATTTAACAACATCTAAAAATTAATTTAGACATTCAAAAAGTTCCAAATCTAATGAGTTGTATTTCTTGCATTCATCTTTTTCAATTACAAATCTTCCATTAAATGGAGTATAATAAGTTGAAGAATTGTCAATTAAAATAACTCGCTTATCTCTTTTTTTACCTCAAGTAAATTTATGAACATTAGTCCAATCTTTAGTTGTAATTTTAAATTTTAATTATTTATTTATTTATTTTAAAAATAATTAAACAAATAAGAAAATAAGATAAACTGTTTGTATTTTTTAAAGAAGGCTATTTTCATATTTTAAATAATTTTAAAAATTTAAACAATAAAAATTAATTATTCTATTTTTGATGTAATCTATTTTATTTCTATTTAATAAGATTACCAAATTAGCTCTCATTTATTATTTTTAATAAATTTGAAACATCATTTGACGCAAACTCATCAAAATTAGAATTCAGGAGTTCAACCATCACATCATTAAAAAATTTCACTAGAACAGTTGGGCTATGTCGTTTTGACCATTTCTCGAGAAGAACTACCATTTAATGAAAACATTGCTTGAATGGTTATCTCTTTCTAAGCTACATCTTCGCTTGCTGAAATTTGACTTATTTCTGACATGATATCTAAAAATATAGTAAATTAAATTTTTCTTTACACTAAAATATTAAACAGTCTTTTAAAAAAATATTCAAAATCAATTCAGAAACGCATATTATATTTTTAAATAACTAAAATGTCCAAATAAATACTAAAATACTGAATTAGGAAGTAAATTAATTAATGTCAATCAATTTTTGTATTTAATTTCAATTCCATTTGATTTTATATCTTTTCCCATTTTCTTAAACATAATTGATTAAAATGCAACAAATATTCTAAAAAAAAAGTAACAAAATATCAATTGTTAATAAATATAAAAGTGATTTCTGAAAACTAGCGCTTTTTATTTTTTTATTTTTTTTTAATTTGAGCTTTTAATTCTGTTTATTTATCAAATTGACACCATTTTAGCGATTTCAAGTTGTAGAATTAAAGGGGAAATTCGACAAATCGATGAAACTATTCTAGAAAAATGGAAGGAAAGCAATGACCAAAAGGTGATGAAATTTCTGAGATATTTTAAAAATCGACAAAACAGTCAAAATTGAAATAATTATTAAATAAATAATTTTGTTCTAAATTCAGTATTTTTGTTCTTTTTTTGCATAAAATAGACACAGGTTATAATTTTTTGCTCCTATTTAACGTGGAAAAATAAGTTCCATTTTTGAACTTATTTATTTTTTATTCAATAAACCATGAAATGTTTTAAGATAAAAAAGGTCTTTATCTAACAATTTTAGAGTCCCTAGCAATATTTAAATAATTCATTATCTACAGAAAAAGGTATCTTTTAAAAAAACATACACCAAAAAATAAACAAATGGTTTAAATAAAATGATGGGAGTTTTTTTACATGAAAAATGATGTTTTATAAAAATCAAATGGCTTAACGTGAATGTTTTCAAAGAATACCAATTAAGGAAATAAATATGATACAATGTTTGTATTTATTAAAGAAGGTTATTTTCTTTTTAAAAAAAAATAAAATCTAAAGATTTTTATTTTTAAACAATAAAAACTAAATATTCTATTTTTGATGTAATCTATTTAATTTCAATGTAATAAGATTACCAAATTAGCTCCCATTTATTTTTTTTAAAAACAAATTTGAAACAACGCACTTTTTCATGCTTTTTCAAAATTGTATGAAAATTTTCATTAAAAGACGAAAAAATACACCAAATTTTGTCTACAGTAGAAGCATCAAGCAATTTTTCATTATTTTTCCAGAATATTTTAAAAAAATAAAAGTAATTTTGTAAATTTTTTAAAGAAAACGATTAAATCTCCATAATTCCAAAAAGTTTGATTTATTTGAAAGACCTGTTCAAAAGATATGTGGATAATTATTTTTTTAAATGAGTCAAATGACCCGCTTGGTGCTTTTAGTGTTAAGATAAATTGTATTAATTAAAACCCATTAAAATTTATACTTTTTTTTATTTTTTTTTGTCTATGTCGCTTAAATTAATAAATATATTAAAAAATCTGCATCTGGAAGTTGATTATCAATTCAAAATATCATTTCAATTCAAAAGGTTTATCTTAAGATATTAGAAAAAATCTTTGATTTAATTAAAATAATTTTAATGTAACATGATTAACATGCTATGTAGATTTGAAAAAATACAAAAAAAAATTTGAAAAATATTTTCTCAATCCATTGATAAAATCGATTTTTAATTTACTTAAGTGATTTTTTGTCAAGTTTATTTTCATTTTATTACTTAATTGGAATTTATTATTTGAATTTCATTTTTAAATTTAATTTTGAATGCTAGATACAAATACTTTTGCAATAAAAAATTCAAATAAACCTCTACAAAATTCAGCTAATACATTTAAATACAAAAATCGATTTTAACAATGGATTGAGAAAATATTTTTTCAAAATTTTTTTGTTTTTTAAATCTACATAGCATGTTAATCATGTTACATTAAAAATTATTTTAATTAAATCAAAGATTTTTTTCATATATTAGATAAACTTTTTGAATTGAAATGATATTTTGAATTGATCATCAACTTCAAAATGCCAAAATATCTTATATTAATTTTAAATAGAAAAATAATTGTCAACTTGAATATTGATTAAGAACACTGGAATAAAGATTTAAAAAAAAAATTAAACATTTATTAAAAATACTCGATAAGTATTTAAAGATTTTTGAACATTAAACTCAAACAAAATGTCCAATTTGCGAATTAGTGAGCTCTACTTCGTGATTAGATTGATAACAAAATTAAATTAATCATATAGAGCCACTTCCATTTTTTGTCAAATTTCCTTGACAAATAATTCCTAGATAAACATTCGAAGTAAACTTACCTCCAAAATAATACCATTGCACAATTAAACAAACAAAACATTACAAATCATGTCATTTTTACCTTAAACGCATCCATTATTTGCTTTATTCTTGATAAAAACAAACAGACTAATGTTTACAGCTCGATCAATATTTGGTAAATTAGATAAGATATTTGTGGTCAATATTAATGGTTTTAGTTGGTTCAAGCTGTCTTGAGCTGATCAGATCCAAGAACGTGGTTCTTAATATCTTTGTTTTATTGTTTGGCAAATATTGACCAATTCAATTTTTAATTCATCTATTTGACTTGAAATTAATTAATTAATATTGTTTTTGAAAGGAGATGGTCGAAAATTTGTTGAGCTTGACCCCTGAGTATTTGTTCTAAGTGATTTGGTCAATGAATCCATCAATTTTTTCACAATTAACATTGACCCAAAAACCTCCAAGTTCCAAGTAGACCAGGCTCGACCACTTGCAGAATTATATCCTTTCTTTTGGGAAAATTATTCCACTAGCAAATATTTATTTCGGAATATTTTTAAATAGTTTTTTGATCATTAGCTGACATAAAAGTGTTTCTTATACTAGACCTAGATAAATGTAAATAACAAGTGACAAATTAAAGATAAACTATTAATTTTAATGACTAAATAAAAAAATTCAATAGTAAAGCCCGTTTCATTAAGGAAACTGTTTGATTGTCATTTAGGAATAAATCAAAAGCGTCATAGCCAAAAAAAAAAGGTAGATTGTTAGAAGATTTCGCTATATTTGCACTTAGTAACATTTTCCAAGATAATGGTTTCCTAATGCGAAATATTCGACTAAATTGGTTTCAAAATTTTGAAAAAAATTGCCGCAATTTCTTGTTTATTTAGGGAAAAATCTTAAAAAATAAAATTAAAATGACATTATTTAGCTTGCGGTCGAACACTTTTTAAACATTAAGGCCAGTTAATTAATTTCAAATTTATTTTAAAGATTGCCGGATAGAAAAAAGCTCAAATAGATCACGCGACCTTTTTTCTATCTTTTTTTTTTACCCTTACTTTGATAATTTCCAAATACTTAAACTAAACAGTATTAAGCTTCAAAAAGTAAATATTCTTCTTTTGTTCTTCTTTATTTTTGAAATTTTTAAATTTCAATGGTAAATTGACTATCATGCTTTTGATGTGGCTAATAAAGCCTAAATCCGAAGCCTTGGATTTGATTTTTTTATTTTTTTTAATTATTCATTTGATGCTAGTTTTTTTAAGTAAATTTTATTTAAGTTTAAAAAATATAAATTTTCTTTTATTTAAAATTATCAAATATTAATAAATGAAATAGTATAGGCATCTAAAGTTTATGGTAAAAAATTAATAGAAATAAAATGTTCAAAAGAATAGAAATTAATTTTCTCTTTGATTAATTTTCAATAATGAATGAAAATTTTAAAAATATTTTCAATCTGATCGAGCTTGTTTTTTTGAGAGGAAAAAAAAGTTGTCATTAAAATTAAAAAATCAAATTAAAGAATGGACAACCCGAAAAGAAAGAATATTTTATAAGGCAGTCATTACACAAAGAAGTTGGATATTTGAAGCCAGTGGAAGATTCGTGCTAATAATCTATTAAATTATCAACTCAAAAATCATTTGTTTATCTATGTCCAACTAAAGCTGTTTCAGGTTTTAAAAAAATTCAGATAAAATTCAAAATAAATAAAATTAGAAATAAGGTAGACTATAAAATAATAAAAAATTTAAATAAAATAAGAAAAAAATAAGTGTTATAGATTAAAATTTTTTTTTAATTTTTTTTTTTAAAATTATTTAATTGTATTAGATCTAAACGAAGGCTAAAACCATTTCATAAGCAAAAGTTATTCAAGGTGAACGTTTGTGAACAACTTCAATTAATTAAGAGTTCCATAATGAACGATATGGTAGTTTCAAATTAAATGTCCTTCTTTTGAGTTTATCTTAAAAAAAATTTTGAGATTGAAAAAGAATTTTCGTTTTGATTTAATAAAAGCTTTTTGATTTTAAAAGAAATAATTTTATTTTACTTTTATATTTTTATCCCAACGAAAAAAAGAAAGTTTTTAATTAAAAAAAAATTTGTAATATTTATTTTTAATTTTTTCATCAAAAAAGTCAATTTTAAACATGGAATTAATAATTAATTTTTGATAATTTTTTTGCTGAAATAGGAATTTTATTGACATAATCAATTATGGTTCTATTTTGGATATTCTAAAAATAAAATAAGCTTTATTCGCTGCATAACTACTCGTGCCAATTTGACAAAGTTAATTATACAAAAATACTAAATTTATTATCTATTAAGCTAATTATTGACTCAAGATACCTATTTAGTTGATGATCTCAAACAAAATACTCTTCGAATAAATTAGAATGTCGTTCCAAAATTTGATAATTTTAATTGACAATCAATTTTTTTTTCACTTAGATTTATTTTTATAAGCATCCAATAACAAAAATTATCATATATAGGTATGACTTATTGATTATAGATAGCCAATAATAGCATATTGATTTTGTTTAGTTTTGGTTCAGCCAATCGAGCTTTTTTTACTTACTTGTTTGAAAAGCTCGCATCGCCTATTAATATAAAAAAAAATTTATCAACCTCATTCTTATACAAATTAGAGAATTTGGATTTGATCAACAACATAAAGAAAAAAAATATTTTGAATAAAAATGTCACAAATAATGGACTACCAAGACAACTACTGCAGTCTGACAGACACCTCACAATCTCAGTCTCAATTGTTGGCTCTTCCGAGCGACCCTGACGCCCAGCCTCAGAGCGAATATGAAATTGTAATTAATTTTTTTATTTTTATATGTTATCGTAAATTTGATATCATACTAAATATTAAATATTTTTCGTAAAATACTAAAAAAAAAGGCCAAAAATAAAATAAACCAGCTTCACTTGTTTTACCAAGAATTATTCGAATCATGTCCATTCAAACCTTTGGTCAAGAATATCTACTGCTTCTTTAAATACTCTACAAGCTTTCTTAGAGTTTTGTTAAAAGTTTAAAGATTATTAAAATTTTGGTTAATGTATCAATTTATAAAAAAATTATTTAAATCAAACAAAGCTCATAGAATGAATTTTGGTAGAAAAATAATTCAAAGAATTTTTATGTCATGGAAATTATGTTACAAACTTTACTAGAAAAATATTTAGATTGAATTAAATCAGAATTGTTTTTTAGAACAAATTTTAAATGTATTAACTCTTTATATAATTTTTTGTTCAATTACAATTTTCGCTTTTTGTAGATTAAAAGAAAGTTTTAAATATTTTTTCAATTTATTGTCTATGAAAAATAAGAAAGGTGATTAATCGAAAAAAATGGTCAATTTTTATCAATTATTTTTTTACATTTTATCTCTTTAAAAAGATTCTATCAAATAATTTTTGGACGTAATTTTTAAAAATGGCTTACTATTTAAGTAAAGTGGAAATAATTAAAAATATTTAATACAACAAATTAACAAAAAAATTCTCCCCTTTGAATTTTTACAAGCAAACATTTTTTTTCTTAATAAAAAAATTAATTTCTTCTATAAATGAATTTATTTTGATTTAAAATACATTTAAATTTAAAAAAAACAAAAATTATTTTTATCCAAAATTTTGAACATGCTCACATTTATTGGAATATGGTATTTGCAGACATTTAATTGCACTTTTTAAGCTTTGGAAATCTTAAATTCGACAAGAATGATCGAGAATTTGTTCAAGTAAAAAAAGAGAAGTATACCCCCTAAACCTATCTATGTGGCATTGAATAAGAATTTATTTACACATATATAAATATATAAATTAAAATTATTTAAATGAGAATTATTTCTATTTAATTTAGTAATTTCCATGGAAAGATTTAACTATTAGAAAACCATTTTCCTTTTTGTACTTTTTGGTTACTTTAATAATTATGTTAAAAATTAAACGGGAACCCTGGTCTAGTTTAGTTTATTGAATAAATATAAATGGCACAGTTAGTGACATTCACCGTTTATTACAGTACTATGTCTGTGAATTGCTTAATATATATGTGCTTTTTTTAAAGAATTAAGAAAAAAAAGGTTTTAAGTCGAGTCTTTTTTGATATTATTTAGTGTTGTTTTACATCTTCTCATGTGTGTTTTGATTCCTATTTTTGCCTCGAACACCTTGCTGCAAATTGGGCATTTTGTTTTGTTTTTCGGTTCTTGTGTAGATGGCTTATTTAATCTGTAAAGTTCTTGTTTGTCAAAGTCATCTCTTAGAGTTCGTATACATTTTTGTATTATGCTGTCGTTGTAGATCTTTAATACCAATGATTTTCAGCATTCTGTTCTGGACGCTTTTAATATGCGCTTTAATTTCGCAGGACGCATATAATTAAACTATTAATTAATTAATTTATTTTACAACTTTAGAAAGAACGGATTTAATATTCTCATAATTTATTCTATTACTATTACTAAAACGGGCTCATAATTATTTTGGACTCAATAGTTAATTAATTATGGGATATAATTACTACTTTGGACTTATTTATTAATTATTTTTGGCCTCTAAAATTACTAAATAAGAGTTACGAAATTTCTTAAACGATAACAATTTTTATTTTAATATTTATTTATTTTTAAATGAAATAAAAAAAATAAAATTTCTATAATAATTTTATTAAACAAGTAAAGAATTATTTGAGTAAAATAAAAAAATTTATATTTTGAAAAAAGTAAAATAATAAAGAAATTTATAAATAAAGTAAAAAGAAATTTTTGAGTAAAATTGAGAAGATAATGAAATAACTATATAGCAGCTGAATGACTTGAAGACTGTGCAGTTGACTTAATCAAGTTGTTTGCTTTGCTTCTTGTTTGTCTTGTTTCATCATGTACTTCCAATATTTCATCAACAGTCAATTAATAAAAAATTAAATCTGATTATTTTTAAATTATTTTATTTAAAAAAAACTTTAGGCAAAATAAAAAAAAAATTAATTTGAGACATTTTTTATTTAAAAGAATTAATTAACTACTAAAGAAAATATAAAATCTATTTGATACAAAATTTTAGCTATTTAAGTTAAATGTTGAATTTCGTTAAAAATTACAAGGAAGTTTTTAAAAATAATAATTTATCATTTTTTTTATTTATTAAATAAACGTTGCGTAAATCAACAAAATGATCAAAATTTATGATTTTTTTACAAATCTAAAAAATATTTAAAAATAAAAAATTTTCAAAAAAAAAAACTATTAATTAATTAAATTTAAGTATTTGAACGAAATCGAACAATTTTTCTCATCCGATTCTTCAACGAGTGCAATCAAAAGCTACAATAGCGAAACAGAGCAATATCAAGCGTATGACTATGGAGTCAGATGCGAGTCATTTTTGCAGCAGCACAATTCCTACCTGGGCCAAAGTCAAAACTCCAATTACTATGATTATTACCAGAGCGACAATTTTCACTTCAATCAAACAGACTCGACCATCAACACTCCGAGCTGTGCGTCTAGCACGCCATCTCCGCCACCCATTTCTCCCCAATCGTGCACATCGCTCTCTTCGTCGTCGCCATACTCGGCCAATTTTGCCTACTATTCTTCCAAAAACTACGCTCAAAACACCACTGCCTACTCGCACAATCAAGCCTACTATCAAGCCTACTACTCGAGCTACCCGGCCTATCCAAGCAATTGCAACGCCAGCTACAGTGTTTGCAGCGACAGCTATTATTCTGACTTGGCCAACTCGTCATACTCGCCGTCCAGCTCGTCTTCTAGCTCAGTGAATTACTGCGACTACTCGAACGTGGCGCCGTCCCAAGCACCAGTCAATTCGCCCATTTATGTTCAATACAACAATCAACAAATCGACGTGACCCAAGTGGAAAGCTTGGATGCATTGAAACAGGCCAGACATGTGAAAAAAAAATGTGCCAAAGACAACAAAGCTAAGTGCAAGTCGGACGAGCCGATTGTAGAAATGGGCAAGTTGGTCACTAGGAAGCAGACAATTCACATGTGTCCCCATCCGGACTGCGGCAAGACATACACCAAAAGCTCTCATTTGAAGGCTCACATGAGAACGCACACTGGCGAGAAGCCTTACCATTGTACATGGAAGGGCTGTGGCTGGAAGTTTGCTAGAAGCGATGAGTTGACCAGACACTATAGGAAGCACACGGGAATTAGACCTTTTCAGTGTAAGCTGTGCGAGCGCGCTTTCTCAAGAAGCGATCATTTATCGCTGCATATGAAGCGACATCTTTAGGCTTTGCTTTGAGTTTTTTTTCCTTTCTTTTTGTTTTCTTTTCCTGGTGCAAGTGTCTTTTCGTTTGTTGCTGCATTGAGATTATTTTATGTTGTTGCACTTTGTCAATCGTTTTATTTAAATTAAATTCTAAATGAGTGTCCTTTGTAAATATGTATTTTTTTTTATTTTATTCAAAAAATTTTAAAAATAAATATTTTCCAAAAATTTATTGAGAAAATTTTTTTTATTAAAATTATCCAGAACGAATCAATACTGATTCAGCCGAGGCATTGTGAAATTTCATACAAAACATCCACCAATACAAAAATAAAAAATTTTTCTAACTTTTTTTCTAAATGTCAAAAACTTGTTCTGTAAATGAAACAAAGTGAAACACCTGTTGTTTCACCTTCTGTGGAAGTCTGCAAAATATGTGCGAATTATGCAAAATTGCAGCCTATTTAAAAGTGTTAAAAAATAAAACGCAATTAACTTGCACAGAATTTGCAGACTTCCACAGAAGGTGAAACAACAGGTGTTTCATTTGCAGAACAAGTTTTTGACATATAGAACAAAAGTTAGAAAATTTTTTTATTTTTGTATGAAATTTCACAATGCCTTCAGTCAAAGGAAAATTAAAAGCTGCTTTTGTAACGGGTGATGCATAAGTAAATGGACAAAAGTTAAGTTAACTTGTCCGATCATGCAAATGATCAGGGGATCATATATATATTTATTTATAAACTACTAAAAATTAGCTATAATATTGCAAAAAAAAATTCTAAAATGGGACTTTTTGTGTCTGAAAGAGAGGCTTTTCGAAAAACAGTCAAAAATATGATTTCACAAATGGCAAAATCCGACATTGTTGCGCACTTTACTAAGACAGTGTTCGGTTTGCTGGAAAAGAGAAGTTTCCAAAGAAGGTGCTTGTTTGGAAAACCATATCTGATCGAGGTATGTCTAAGCCTCTTTTTCGATTATCAAAGTCGGTTGCCATCAATTCGAGCATCTATATCGACGAATGCTTGAATAAACGACTGCTACCATTTATACATGAGTATCATGAAGACCTTGACTACGTTTTTTGGCCTGACTTAGCGTCTGCTCACTATTCTATGGTAAGCACAACATGGATGAACGAAAATGTAAATTATGTGACCAAAGATATCAACCCACCAAATGTCCTTTAAGCGCGCCCAATCGAAAATTTTTGGGGTTGTTTGAGTGAAAAAGTATACGAGGGAGGTTGGCAAGCCTTAACAGAGCAACAGCTGATTAACCGCTTTAAATTAAAGTTGAAGGAATTTGACTTAAATTTTGTGTAATCCCTTATGACGGGGGTCAAAGCAAAGCTCAGAAAAATCGGTCACGATGGAGTTTTTTCATTATTTAAAAATCATAATTCTATTGAAAAATAAATTCTTTACGTCAGAAAAAAAACCAGAACTTAATATCATTTTTATTTTTTGAGATATTCGCTTTTAATTTTTGTCCATTTACTTATGCATCACCCGTAAGATGAGAAAATTTCACCTACTTACATGAAAGAAACTACAGTGTTGATATTTCTAAACGAACTGTCTTTAACTGATAACATATTCTACAGTATTTTGCAAAATTTTAGAAATTAATTATATCATTTATCTAAAATTGTTTATTTATTGAATTTGACGAAAATTTGAGTGATTTTATTTTTTTGGTTTTATGTTTTTGAATTGATGACAAATAAAAATTAAAAAAAAAATCCGCTTTTTTTATATTCCCGCCTATTATATGCGAAAAAATTATTTATTTGTTAACAAAAAAAATTTCTAAACTTTTGCAGCATTCTGTATATTAAAGTTTAAAATAATGCATTCAATTTGGTCCCTATCATGATCGATTGTATAAAAATTATTTGCTTAAGTCCTAAATTCAACACATTCTAAAACATTTTTATAAATTTATAAAATGCAGCAGTAACCCTTTAAATAATTTTTTTTCAGAATTTTTTCTTTTTCCTTTAAGGATCATTATTAACGATAAATTAATATTTATACAATCTTAAATTTATAAAGATTTTTTGATTAGTGAAAATTAAATTGATTTCACAGTAATTTTTTGCTTAGTTACATTAAAAGAAGTAAAATTACCAATTTTTACGTTAAATTATGGAGACTTCAAGAATGTCTAAAAAATCTCAAATTTGTAACAAAATATAAGAGATAAGAGATGTGAAATGCTGGTCATTCAAATATTCATATGAACATCTATTTTTGGAACATTTGAGTGGTCAGTATTATATGTAAACATTAAAGTTCTGTTTTAATTTGAATAAAGTCATTTAAATCAATAATCATAACACTCTGTAATGTATAGAGATTTATTAGCTGTGTTTTTATTACCTTTTGGTGCAGGTAAATTTGACTTTTAAGAAACATCAAGACAATGATCCAAAACATAAGTCTAATTTATGTAGAAATTTTCTTTACCGTGACAATATTAATTGAGTATATTATAAAAATTTTAATTTAAAAAAATTTTTAAATTTAGTAATTTTAAGGTGAAATCGCCATCTTGGTAGAGTCCCCAATTTGCTTTTTTAAAATTAAAATTAAAATTTGAACAATTAACTGTAATAGCATGCTCAACTGAAATATGTGCTTGAATAGGAAAATGATCAATCAACATATCATCATCTATCAGAACTTTAAAGTCAACAACTCTATCTGTGAGTGCAGATGGTATTAGAAAAATATCTAGGACTTCATAATATTCTGTCTTAAATTTATTATATGTTGGTGTTTTATCATTTATTACTGAGAGGTTAAGCTTGTTAATAATTTTCTCTAAAATAATGCCATTCTCATTTTCCCTAGAATAATCTAAAATTTTAGTTTTTGAATTCAGATAACCTACCATTATAAATTTTCCAACAACAAAAAATGAAAACTGTCAAATCACAATCAAGTACCAATGTACAATTTTTGGATCAAAATATGAACCAAGTTGATTTGAATAATGAAAAATTAGAATTATATATATTTACTAAAATCGCTTTAAAAGTTGGCCGTACATTTGGCCGTCCGTCAATGATTTGGCCGGCCAAATTCGCGGTTCAAAATAGAAGACGGCCAATTAGTTAAAATATTTAGAATATTTTTTCAACTAAAGGACTGCTATCTTTTTCTAAATTCGTAAGAGTAAATTTTTTCTAATCTATTAATCTTAAAGTTCAAGCAACTAAATAATTTTTGTAGTAGCTATTTCAATTAAGGATAAACGGAAACAAGGACGACCAGCAGCAACAGCAAGAGCCTTAATTAGACAGCCCAACGAAACTCAGCCTGAAGTCGGTGTCGATGAGTACCCAAGTAGCTCAGATATAAGTTCATTTTTATTTTATCTTTTTTTTTATCAAAATAAATGACAATATAAAAAATTGTAAGGCTTAATTAATTACTTTAGTTTTTTTATAAATATATTGATGAAATAATCATTAAAATATCGACATTCATTTAATATATACATAAATAAATTAAATAGCGCACAATTCACTATATTATTGTGGCATCTTGAAGTTGATGATCAATTCAAAATATCATCTCAATATTTTTTGTAAAGTTTATTTGAATTTTTTATTGCAAAAGTATTTGTATCTAGCATTCAAAATTAAATTTAAAAATGAAATTCAAATAATAAATTCCAATTAAGTAATAAAAAGAAAATAAACTTGATAAAAAATCACAAAAATAAATTAAAAATCGATTTTAACAATGGATTGAGAAAATGTTTTTCAAAATTTTTTTTGTTTTTTAAATCTACATATCATGTTAATCATGTTACATTAAAATTATTTTAATTAAATCAAAGATTTTTTTAATATCTTAAGATAAACTTTTTGAATTGAAATGAAATTTTGAATTAATCATCAACTTCAAGATGCCTTTATTGTGAATTTATATTATTTTTCGTGCATGTTAATTACCTCCCCTTCGAATATAAAATGAAAATAATTTTTTATTCATAAAAATAAAATCTACTGTGTTCATATTTCAACAAGCCAATGTCCATTTTGATCAGTAAATGATTCCAAGAGTAAATATTGAAGTATTGTGTTGGTCTGTGAAAAACCAAATCTGAACCACATTGAAAATTTATTTAAATTTATTAACAGGAGCCAAAGGTATTGAATGACCCAAAGAAATTTGTCCTAAGCAGTGCTTTGCACTCGAAAAATATTGGGTTTTGGGTTGAGTTGGGTATATTTCACCCATCCCATACCCAATACCCATTTACCCTATTTTTTCGAGTTACTCACCCATTTTTACCAGAAATACCCAGTTTGTATTCGAGTTTAGACTGTTCCAAATGATCATAAAATTTAAAAAAAATGGAAAAAAAAGGTATTAAATTAGACAAAGTTTATTTAAAGCTTAAAAAAACTAATCTTGATCTTCATTAAGTTCTTTAATAATTTCAAAGTTTGCTCTCACCATACACCTATTTATAAAAAGATCAGTTTCCATGCTTTGATTATTCTAATTTGATACTATTCCACACAAACTAAAAAAGCGTTCTACACAAGCACTCGAGCTATTTATATTTAACAATATCATAGCTTGTTCACTCAATTTAGGCAAAGAATCTTTATGCCTATGCCAAAACTCTTTAGTGCTTTCACAGGATAAAATAAGTCTATTATTATTTGTTGTTAAAATTGCTTTAAACTGATTAATTTCATCATTTAATTCTTGAATAAATATTTCGTCGGCAATATTTAATACAGGTGTATGATGCGAGGAAGAGAAGAATGATTTTAAAAATTTAGAATTAGGGGATTTTGATGAATTATGTACACTATTTATAGATTCATTGCAATTTGGTTTAAGCTTCAAAAAATTCTTTCCAATCACTTTAAGACTAGCAAGTCCTTTTGCAAACAAGTTTTGCGTCCAAGCTTGGCCGACCCAAATTTTTAATGCAGAAACTTTTATAACAGCAGCAGCCTTGAACAATTTTTATTAAATAAAATTAAACAGCTTGGGAAATTCGAAAAAATTACTTGATAAACTGGAGAGTTAAGTTCATATTCAAACTTCTTTTTGAGAGCTTTGACTAATAAGTTAGCTAGGCGTTTAGGAGTTGATTCTAGAGCCATATTTTCATAAATATCAATCAGTTTTAAAATTCCTGAAGTTGAGTAATTAAAAAAGTTAATTTTTATATAAAATTTTTATATCTTACCAATTAATGAATCAGCGATTGAGGAATGACGTTTTTGAAAAAATAAATTTAAAATGTAAGCTGGTTTTAAAATTCTTAAATAAGTTTCAATTGTCTCTTTGTTTACAGGACAATCCAGTTCAGGGTTATTATTATCAAAAAGATTTTTATCATATGCTCTTTTTACAGAAACCAAAACCAAATATGCCGATGACCATCTTGTCACATTATCTAATCTTAAACGAGCCTTATTGATTCGAAAATTTCTGTTTAAATTGATTCTGCCTCGAACATGGCTGTTATAGCGAGTAATTCTTCTTAGTAACTCGCAAATAGTTTTGTGAGACTCCATTGCGTGGCGAACAGCTAAATTAAGTTTGTGATTTGCACAAGAAAATCGCGGAATTTCGTTTGACCCAATGACTAGTTCTAAATTTTTAATAGGCTGACCTTTATTAAGATCATAAAATTGATCGAAATTAAATTCGACTTCATCTAAAGTTTGTTGGCTCTCTGGTGAATTTGTTTGACTGATTTCAGTCGCTGTTACAGGAGTTAAATCTTCTTCATCTTGCTCAATATCAGAAACTTCCTCATCGACAATGCTGTAATCTATTTCAAATTCTAATAATTCATTATCTAAAAATGCACCATCTTGATTTACAATATTAGGCTCATCAATTATTTCTCTCAAGACTTTTAAATTAGATTTTATTTTAATATATGCCTCATAAAATGTTTTGAACTTTTTTATTCTAATAAAAAAGCAAAAAATAAATAAATATATATGATATCATAAATTTAATAATACTATATTTTTAAAAATTACTCAGTTCTTAGTTAATTGTCAAATTTTAGTTAAAAAATTTTAGCAAATAACTAAAATTCAGACTTGTTTTTAAGTCACAGTTTTAAGTCTTTGACTTGACTTGACTTAACACTTGTGGCTTAAAAACAAGTCTGCTAAAATTCAAGTTATTTTACAGAATCTCTGATTTACAATTGTGCTGTAACATATATATTAAATTTTCTTTATAAAATAAATAACCAAATTAATATATTTTATTTTGTAATTTAATTCTTTTAAAATTGTTTAATTAAAAAAAATTAAACCTTCCGAATTAGTATCCATGGTTTCATTTTCTTCAAAAAACAATTGCCCAAACAGTCTAACTAAAGAGCTACCTTCATCACAAACAAAACCTATATGAGCATTTTTATTTTTTCTTCAATTATAAACAATTTGAATATTAACCTTTGATTTTTGATTTATCAAATTCATAATAATTAATAATTGTCTCAATCGCTGTTTTTATATTTTCGGCAGAGTGCCCTCCAATTAGCTCAACGAACCCAAGAGTGATTTTTTCACTTTCATAGAAAATATCGCTTAACTTTGCACACAGTCCTATGAAAAAATTTTTCTGAATTTTTTTATATCAATGGCTTAAAAAAAAATACCAAGAAACTCTGTTTTATTTAAAGAAGTCCAACCGTCAGGTATTAGGGTAATAAATTCTGCCTCTTTCAATTTTTCTTCAATTGCAGTTTTTAAACTCTTCATTATTTGAGGTAATACATCATTCCTAAAAGTCCGAGGTGATGGCAATGATAGATTTCCAAGAACCAAAGTTCTAAGAAATTCGTTTTCTAATTCTTTGAGACTTGAATTTGTTGAAATTACATATTTGACAAGGTTGAACATTTGATCAGTGAGATAATTTTTGTTTTTTTTTCCATTACGATTTTTATACATATTGTACCATTCTCTAGTTTTCTTATGACTTTTAAGGTGCTTATTCAGGTTTGTTACTTGACCGATTCTCTCATTCTCAACACAATTTTTAAACTTAATTACGAGTTTTTATTATAAAAAACTTAAAAAACATGCCAAAATGTCTTACTTTACAAACAAATTTTATTTTTCCCTCAGATTTCTTCTTAAATTTGGTTTTACACTTGAAAAAATGTAAAACAGCTGTATAATTCTTTGTTTTTTTTCCAAAAAAGAACATTTTTTTTGGAAATTGTTTTCTCTTAGCTAGCTCTAATAATTCATCGATCGTAAATTCCGGTTGGTTTCCAATCGAATTACCTTGCTCTTCTCTACTAATAGCGCTTGATGACCTGCTGTTAGAAAGAGCTATTTGAAATGAATTATCACTAGAATCATCATTTTCGTCACTTTGATTTTCAAATGTTCTATCATCGTTATTTCTGGTTTCACATTCCACTTTTGAATTTTCGGTTTCTTCACAAGAGCTAATATTCCCTTGTTGAACACTTTCTTCCTCTTCCTCAAAACCTGCACTTGAAACACCAAGTTCAAGTGGTTCTACAAATTTAGAGCAACTTTGAGTTGGCTGTTGACTTTGTAACCGAGATAGGGATTGTGTTAGTCGCCCACTACAACTCCTTCTTTCCAATTCCTCAGGGTCAACAATTTGACTGAGTCGGTTTTTTGCTTTTCTTTTTTGATTTGACATTTTGTTTTAGAATTTTAATGTTATTTTCCTGTAAATTTTTTTTTCAAATTTTCATTTTACTCAGTATCAATTATAAGTACTTAATGGTATTAGAGCAAATCTAAATATAACTTCACTCAAGACAAAAAGGTTCAAAATAAAACCTAAATTCATTATTTTTATTTTAATTCAAATTTTAAATTTTAGAAAAAATTTCAACAAATTTTTTTATGGGTTACTGGGTAAAACTGGGTGTGTAACCCAATTTTTTTCGGGTTTTTAGGTATTGAGTATGGGTTAGGTGTACTTTACCCAACCCAACCCAACACCCAATTTTTTTTCGGGTACATAGCACTGGTCCTAAGTACTCAAATAATCTTGAAAGTCATTCAAAAGAATAACATATGATAGAAAATCTTGTTTGTTTAAATACAAGAGCTTGGTAAACAATTTCCGAATGTGTGAATGTCTATGAATTTTAGTGCAACATTTTTAGTGTTTATTATAAAGTTTTTTCTTTCAAATGATTTTAATAAATTTTTTCTTTGAACCCCTTATTTCCTTAATAAATTTAAATCAGGTGACTTTAACATGACTGAACTTATGCTATAAACATTCTGAAAATAATCGTTCTATGTCAAAAAACCAAAAAAATTTTTTTAAAATAAAATACGAGAAATTAATAAAATTTACATGTTTCAGAGAAAATTAAAAAAAAATAAATTTTGTAAAAATTTAATATTTTAACTAGTAGATAAAGTAGTGCAATATTTTCTGATATATATTAAAAGTTATAGTAGTTATATATTAAAACAATCTAAATATACGACTTTAAGCATAATCGATCTGACATTTTCTATTTAATTTAAATCATTTATTCGCAAAATTTTTGAATTTAAATATTCCAAAATATTTTTATTTTTTTCGCATCATTTAATTTTAATTTTAGAGTTTTGATCTCAAAAAATATACTTTTTGTTAAAAAGTTGAATTGAAAAATTTGTGAGCAATGGCCTTATCAAAATTTATTTAAAAATTTGGCTTGAGTAATTCTTAAAATGTTAATTTTCTGTGCGCTGCTTTCTTTCGCGCTTGCCTTTTCCTCTTAATCTTTTAAGACGCTCAATTTCCTCAACAAAATCTTGATGCTCATCTCTTAAATAAATAATGAAAAATAATTAAAGAATATTGAGGAATTTGAATTTACCTATAGAGTCCATGATACCGAAGTACTTTGAAAAAATGATCATGCTCTTGGTGCCTAGGATAATAGTTCATAGAATACTCTTCCATTTTATCTATTGGTTTTTTAGCTAAGCGTTGAATCAAACGACCATTTGGGGTATTTTTTTCAATTGGAATTTGTCCAAATATTCTGGCACTTAATTGTGCCATTCTGCGGGCATAATTTGAACTCATATCAAAAATTTTTCAAAAAAATTTATTCAAAAAATTGTTTTTTTATAAAAAAAAGAAAAATTAGCTTTTAGTCTTTGATTATAATTATTTATTATTTCAAAAATTTGCATTTCTTGGTTGACTTTAGTTCACATCATCAAATTTTAATTGAAAAAGTCCTTAAAAAAATTTTTAAATTTTTCGAGGAAAATAATTTTTAAAGCGTTTTGTAAATTAAAAAAATAAATAATTCTTTTCATCAAATAAAACTAAGCAAGGTTTAAAATTAAATTTTAGATTTAAAA
The DNA here is from genome assembly GCA_016802215.1 of Brachionus paranguensis. Lineage (NCBI taxonomy): Eukaryota > Metazoa > Rotifera > Eurotatoria > Ploima > Brachionidae > Brachionus > Brachionus paranguensis. The sequence continues at coordinate 738,572 of JAESIX010000008.1, read as the reverse complement.
ACTGTCAAAAAATTTTGCCGGGAAATCCATTTCGATTTTAATAGAGATTATGGAATTTTTTTTTTTCTTTCTCATTGAATAATTTAGAATTAATTTAAAATAAAGACATTAATAAAAAATTTTTGCTGTGTATTTGTAAATTTGAATGTTATTTTTAGAAAATATTAATTAAAAACTACTTGATTTAAGTTCAATTTTTAGAAATTTCTTATAAATTCATTGTATAGATAAATTTCCTTTTTCTTAAATAAAAACTTTTAACTTTGAAATCTGCACTACAGTTAAATTAAATCAAAAAGTTAACAATTGTTTTTAAATTCAATAAAAAATATCAACTTTCCCTCATATTGGAGTAAAAATTTTAAATTATTTTTCTTTTCATACTGTGTCGATTTAAATTTTTTAAGACTTTAAAAGATTAATTTTCAAAGCTTTAAAAATTTCTGTATTTAACTCAGCCTTGATTTAATTAAATATGTTCAATAATATTACAGATCTGGCATGGTATTAACTCAAAAATATATCTTTATATTAAAAAAAAATATTAAATAACTTAAAATTTATTGTTATTTTAAAATAAAAAATAAAAATATTTATTTTTGCTATTTGATAGCTTTCTCAAATTATTTCAAAAAATAACTTTAATAGATAGCCTCTTTGCAAATTTAATTTAATGATCATGCTCAATATTCATGGTTATGAAAAAATTTCAAATTATTATTTAATTTTAAAATTTAATGAAGAGACAATTATTAAATAAGTTATTTTTACAGAACTTATTTTTACATTTTTTTAAAAAGCTTATTTTTACATATTTATAAATAGATTTTTTTTTTTAAATACTTCCAAATATTCCAGAACAATTTCTATCTTACTAGAATCAAAGAAAGAGTTTTATTTAGAATTATTAAGTAATTTGTCAATTCTTTTTTTAAAAATGTTCGTATTAGTAACACTTTTAGTTTCTTCGTCCAGAGTGTATCTTAGTCTCTTCATTCGTCTCTTTGTAGATTAAAAAATTAAGTAATTAAGTACTGAATCACTTCTTTAAAAGAATGCTTCTGCATTAAATTTTAAATAATAATTTTTGGTCATGATTATTGGCATGTTATCATCAACTTCAATTTGCCTACTCTTTCTAAAATTTAAATTGATAGATTTGAAACCGGTTAATAGTAAATATAATATTTAGTCTTTAAAAGCTTTATTAAGATAATTGAACATTCTGAAGTTCTAAGAATGGAATTCTTATTTATACCTATATACTCGTGTACAGAACACAAGCTTACAATTAAGTAAAGATATAAGCTTAGTGTTAAATGTATCTGTCAGCATTTCGAAGCATCTAGCTTCTGAGATACGTGACAAGTATAATTATTACTTATCTTTGTGCATCAGTTAATAAGCTGATGAATAAATGATTTAAGAAGGTAACAGATTTTTTAGCTCTAGTCATCAATTTTTTTTTGAATATAAAAAAAATTACTTTTGAAAATCGTTGCTATACTTGTTGGCTATATGATTGAATTCTTCTAAACTTATTTGATCATTACCGTCTATATCAGCTTCTTCAAAAATCTTAAAAATATCATAAAAATGAAATTAAAATATTATTCTTTAAGTGAAAGACTTTTTTTATTATTATATTCTTGAAATCTTCACTGAAATTTTGTTTCACTGTAATTTTTTCAATTAATGAACCAATATCCTCTTGATCAAGATGCTGTGAATTTTTAAAATCTTAAATGAGATGTGATATAAGATATAAATAAATTAAAATAAATAAAATACCATAAATTCTGAACGCATATTTAGCTTTAACATCTGTGGGACATGAATCTGAAAAAACTGACATCATATTCAGGTAATGTTCGAAGGACATAGTTCCATCACCATTTGAAAAGACTTCGAAAATGCGGTCTATGAATGGATTATTCTTGAAAAGGCAGACAATTTAAAAAGTTTTAAAACTTTTATTCAAAATTGAAAATTAACTTTAAATTGATCAAACTCTCGAAATTTTTCCTCATCAATTGTCCAGTCCTCAAATTTACCTGTGGGCTTTTTTGCAACTTTTTCGAATGCTTCATAGCATCTTGGAAATAAAGTTCTTTAAATTGAACAAAAAAAATAAAAAATTACTTAAAAATTTCATATGTTTTTAAATATGTAAATTTCTAAATTTAAAGTGTAATTTTTTTGATCAATAAATAAATTCCAACCAACTTGATATTCTGCTAGTTTGGCTTTGTTTTCTTCGGACTGAAATGCTGAATGATTTGAACCCATTTTTTTCTTAAAAAAACTAGAAACACAATTTTAATGTTTACAAAAGTTAAAATTTTATATGGATTAAGTCATATCATAACAATTTTAACTTATCAAAAAATGTTTTCGTATTTAAATGCAGCTAAAGAATAATAAATTATCATTTTTGCTTGATATCTTTTCAAATTCTAAAAACAATTTGTTGCTAAGAAATATAAAAATTAAGAATGATTTTAATTTTTGAAATTAATTAATAACAAACTAGTAATCAATTATACCAATATTTTAAGTTAAAAAAATCGCCAAGTGTCATGAGGTAAAAAACGATCTGTTCTTTTATTATGCCATCAATATTTTTTTATTAAGTTATTCTAAAGGATACGAGCCAAGTGACTTCTATAGCTCAATTGAAAATTCAGAAAAGGACATTCAACCAGACCCAATAAATCCAATTAATTCAGATTACCAGTTTCTTGAAAATGATGGCAAAGATTCCTTCGAAATTGACAATTTAAAAAAATTTATTCGAAACCATGTTTCCAAGCTTAGTTTGATCCTGGCTAGAATAAATGAAATCAATGATATAAAACTTAGTAAGAAATTTATTTAATTTAATACAATTCCTGTTCAATTAACTCAAAAACTTTTTAAAAAAATAGAAAATTATAGCAAATATCAGGAGCAATCGAACTTTATTAATGATGAAAATACCTTACGTAAATTCATCAACGACTACAAGTCAAAGTGGCTAAAAACAGAGATGCGTCTTAAAATTCTTGAAAAAAAAAAGCTAAATTATCAGCTGGAACTCTTGACTGTTTTGAAAAAAGATTTGCACAATGACAATGTCATTTTTGATGGTGCTTTTGTCAAAAGTGATCTTTATTCTTATTTAGATAGCCATTTTGAAGCCAAAAATCAAAGTAAATTTTTGAATTTTATTTTATTTTATTTAAGCTTTTGTCTTTTTAAGGTAAAGAAAAAAATTTTTTTAATTGTGAAAATTTAGAACCCGAATCAGTGATGAGTTTGGAACAAGAAATCAAGAATCATGAACTTAACCAGAACAACAATAATAACAATAATGACAAATCAAGTTATTCAGATTCCAAATTAAGTATAAATAAAAATGGAACTGTAATTCAAAATGATTTGATAAATTCACAAATTCCAAAAGCCTTATCACTTCTCAATGTGTATGAAAATGAAGAATTGCCTACAAGATACATTATTAAAAATATAAGAATTAAAATATTCAGAATAGTGTATTTAACAATTTTGAAAATATTTCTTTTTTTTTATCCGCCGATCAAACCAACAAAAGATGAAAAATCTTTTTACCTCAAAAAGTAAGCAAAAAAATTTTTTTTTTGTCACAACTCAAAATACTTTTCTATTAATTATTTAAAAAATATTTTTAATTTATTTTGTTTAAGAATTCTATTCTCAATTTTTCTAGCTTGTGCAATGTATTACAGTGTGGCATATTATGATACATCAAGCAAAGTTCCCCAAATGAAAGAGTCTATTGTCAAAAATGATCAATTTTTTGATTCCGTTTTATCCAAATTGGACAAAGTTTGGATTGCAGTGACTTCTTTAATTTCCGGCTTTTTATAGAAAAAATCGTTTTAAACTTAAAGTTGTCTGCTTAAAACAAAAACAATTGGACAAAACCTCAGGAAAAAAGGAAGGAAAACTCTGTTTGAATTTAATTAACAAAAAAATTGAATAAAGAAATTCTTTAAAAAATAATTTTTTATCTTCAATTTTATTAAGTCTTTTTTTAGATAATTTCCAGGATCTTTCGTGATTAATTTTAATAAATTTGTAGAAGTAGTAATTAAAGAGACGATTGCAGCCGTTGCTCTTTACCTATTCTTTCAACTATTCCCTTTTCTGGTGGCTCTTTTCTAAACTTTTTTCAAGTGGACACATTTTAAAATCATTTTTTTTTCAAACTTTGGAATTTTTTTGCCAAGTTTTTGAATGAATTTTTCATATTTCTTTTTCACCATTTCGTAATTCAGATATCCAGATACCAGACTTTAAGATAAATACAGTCGAACCTTGTTATAACGAATCGCTCCGTTCCAAAAAACGTGTTCGCTATAACGAGGTTATATAAAGTTTTACATTATAAATGAATGGGAAAAAAAAAAATTTTCGACTGCCAATTTCCTTTTCTAATTCGGTGAGCTTTTTCAATAAAAAATGATTTACTATCCGGTTGAACGATACTGCTTTTATAATTTTCTAAAATTTTTTCTTTATTAGTTAAAATTGTCGAAACAGTTGAGTTTGAAAGGCTTAATTCTTGCGCGGTTGATGATGTAGAATTTTCTTCTTTACTCTTGTTGATAATCGCAATTTTAGTATTGATATCAATAATTTTTCTTTTTTTTGCTTGACTTTTCATCGTTTGATTATTCATTTTTATTAATTTGTCTAATCATTTTATTTTTACTACTTATTCAAGACATTAATTGTCTGTTCTTATGTCAATTAACTTTTCGTTATAAAGAGGTTTTTATATAATCAAAATACATTAAGTTTTATTGATTCTTATTTTTTTGAACGTTATATAGAGGTTTATAAAGAGGTTCGACTGTAATCGAAATCATATCTATTAAACAAAGGGGATACTTTTTGTTGGGATATATTTAAACGATCTCTATAATTACTTAAATGATCTCCGAAAATTTTTGATACCTTAAATTAATTAAATGATCTCTAAAAAATAATTAAAATGATCTCCTAATTTAATAAAAATGATAGCAGAAATTAATGATTTGATCTCCAAATTTTATTTTTTTAAATTTTATTATATTAAGATAAAAAAATAAAAGTAAGTAAGAAAAATAGAAAATTTCAAATAAAAATATAAAAGTAAGAAAATTTTTTTAATTTTTTTTGGGGCGACCTCTTCCTCTTTTAGTGACTTCAGGTACCTTTTCAACTTAATTAATAGTATCCTTTTCAATCGTTTCAACTCTTTGTTTTTTGTTCGGACGACCCTTGTTGACTTTTTTTTTGCAATTGAGAATCAACTATTTCAATTTCATTTGAGCCATCTTCTTCATCTGTTGTTTCATTTAAAATCAGTTGTCTTTTTTGCTGAGATATTTCTTCAACATTTTTTTCAAAATGTGTTAACAAATAATTAATTATAGAGATTTATTTTGGAGATCATTTAAGTAATTCTAGAGATCGATTAAATACCACCCCTTTTTGTTAGTTAAAATTGTAAAAATTAAATTAACAACAAATAACTGAAATACGAAATGGTTAAAAAAATGGTTCAAAAAAAATCCCCATTTGAAAAAGTTTACAAAATAGCCACCAAATTTCCATGAATCTGGTCCTCTTGAAAGAATTTTTAATTCGACCAAGGACACGATTTGTTTAATAGGCTGCAGATGAACACTGTTAGTAATTCAATATTTTCTTACCATGATTCATTTTCAGGAAAATTCAGTTTAGATCGTTTCGGAGAGTATATTAGAATTTCTAATCGGAGTTATTAACGCGCTCATGAGGAATTTTTAGAAATCTTTAGGAAAATGCAAAATCAAAAATTCATATAACTTTTAGGACCTTTAAAAATTTTTTTACAAATTCTCTAGCGATTAAGATTTATTTTTTAGGATAATATAAAATTTTGTTTAGAAATCTTAAATGTAAATTTTTTAAAAAGTACGATAAAAATCGATACCCCAAATTTATATTTTTTTCCCCAAATATTAAATGAATTACCCAATTATTAAGATTATACGTAAAAAATTAATGAACACTAAATTAAGTAGAAATCCAATATTTTTTAACTTATTGACACTTTTTGTTGAAAAAATGATAACTAATCTATAAAAAAAAGTACCTAGATTTTGTAATAAAAATATAGTAATGTCCCGCTTTGTGTTTTTTCCAAAATTTAGTTTTTATCTATGCCGAGCTCCTTCAGATTAAAAAAATAAAAAATAAGAAATCAATAAAAAAAAATTAAAAATGTAAAGAAAAATTAAGATAAAAGTATGATAATTTAAAAAATAATATAAAAGACAATTAAAATAGACAAATTGTAAGTAAGATAAATTGGCAATGTAACTTTTTGGCGAACAAATTTTCAAAACCATCTGGATCAATATCTTAGCAACACCAACTCTGAAGCACTAAGACTTGGATCTATAAATGCTAGATAACTTGGTTTCATATGAAGTCAGAGGAAAAGTTCATTAATATTTATGACCTAAAAATCATCACCATAATATCATTCATCTATTCAAACATATTAGGACTTTGAAATCAGCTAAATGCGAAGCGTAGCTACCATTGACAAATTCCTGCAGTTTTTCATCCCCAAGGCAACTTAAGGCTCATGATCATGATCACATGTTCTAAACTTAATTAATCAAATCTCAACAAAAATGATGAAATAAGCTTTTTTTATTCTTTTTTTTATTAAACATATAATGTTTAATATCTTAAATAAGTGTTATAAACCTTTATTTTATGTTTTATTCAGATCTGTTAGGATCTGGTGGTTCGTGGTTATAACACAATATAATAATAAAGAATTAAATTAAATAATAACTTTATTAATAAGTGGCCGCTTCTAGCCTAAACAAATAATAAAGAAAATAACAAAAATAATAAATGCTAAATTATATCTTCTTCATGTTTTCTAATAACAAAAAAAAATAGAGAGCTCCGTGTCTAATTTTACACAGCGTTAAATACTAGTGACTTGCTAAACGCATGAGATCAAAGTATTGCACTGTGGAACTATAGACACATAAGTTGGCTAGAGTCGGTGTTGTAGTTATTAAGAGAACTACAACATAAGTAAAAAACAAATATTTATTTATAATTGATCTCTAATTGATTCTTATAAAAATTTTTAAAGTCAAATTCAAAATCCACATTAAGTCATCCGAATTATGGCTCAAACAGACGCTTTAAATGATATTTTAATTTTGATTTAAAATATATTACAGCTAAAAAAAGTTAAATTTTGAATAGCAAAATTTCAATATATTTAATTTTTGGGGTTGTGAAGTTCGTTTCAATTCGATCTTTTCAATTCAGAAAAACTTGAATAACTTTTTTACTAAAAGAGATAATTTAGTTCTGTAAAATGCTTAACTATGAGCAAATTTGCTTAATGCAGTAGAATAAGTCTGCAAAGTACTCTGCAATTTTGTGCATTTTGCACGCCATTAAAAAGTATTCTAATCAACTGTGCAATTACATTGCACAGTTTTTGCAGACATTTATTTTCGGATTGAGCAAAGTTGCTCAAACATTAAGCATTTTACAGAACTAAATTATCTCTTTTAGTAAAAAAGTTATTCAAGTTTTTCTGAATTGAAAAGATCGAATTGAAACGAACTTCACAACCCCTTAATTTTTACTTTAGATAAAAATTCATATAATTTCTTTTCTACTTTAAAATTCAACAAATCATTTTTTATAAAGTTAAGTCATTTGTTAAAAAAATTGTCAAAAAAGACCTTTTTTTTAAATCTAAATTTTAAAATTTTGATTTGAAATTTACATTTGATCATGAACTTCAATTTTCCGTCCCCCAAGACTTGCTTAATTAATTATTAATATTTAATTCATGTATAATGCATGTTATAACAATGTTAAATTTATTTAATAAAATAAAATTATCTATTTTTTTCCAAGAAAAAAAGATATTTGAAATTACGTTACTTAAGGCTCGTTTTTCAATAGTAGTTTAACAAGTTCCACCTGAAAAACTATTCTGATAATTTTTCCGAAGTTAATAAATTGTTTTTTAATAAATTGCCTTTTCTTTATTTTTGCAAGTTTTTTATTTTTTAAAAAATTAAATACATAATTTTTGAAAATACCGATTTTGCTCAATCCAATATCAGATCCGAAAATCTAAGATTTTTACATAATTTTTCAAAGTTCTAAAAATAATTTTTTTAATTTTTTGTCTTTATTTTATTGTCTTTTATTTGAAATAAAAAATTTTCCATGATCTTGGCAGACTTCGCCTCATTTGAAAAAACCATTACTAATATCATCCAAGCCAGGAACTCAAAAAAAAGATTTAAAAAAATATTTTTACACAAAGTTAGGTTCTTTTAGCAATAAACCTTGAGAAATTTTGGTGCAAAAATAAATTACTTAAATGATGAACAAACTAGTTATGTATAAAAAATGAATTTATTTTTTATAAAATGAAATTTTTAACTTATTTTCTCGCTTACCAACTCCATTCATTTCTTTTTTTTTTCAATTTAGATCAGTTGCACTTTGTTTCACTTATTTTAAAATTCATCTTCAACAAAACTAAATAACTAAAACAACCAAATTTTTTTAATTCCAATCAAAGATTTATTAAAAATGTCTTTGGAAGCCAAGCGCACTTTGATATTCGCTATTCTTAAATTTTTGCGTGATGAATTAAAGCAAGAAAACATTGCCGCTGACCTAAAAGAAAGTCTCGAAGTAGCTTCCCAATGTTTGGAATCTTCGTATGAAATAGCAATTGATGACGAGATCTGCAAAACTAACTTTGACAGCGGAATTGACCTCTTGAGCATTGCTGAAAAATCAGTCATTAAAGTAATTTTTTTGAGACAAAAAAATTAATAATTAAAAAATTAATAATAGAGGGAACTTCCAGCTGAACAAAAAGAAAAGGCTGATAAACATAAAACCGAGGGTAATGAACTGATGAAGCAGGAAAAGTTCAACGAAGCTCTTGAACAGTACAACAAGGCCATTGAGATCGATAAGAGCAATGCAGTTTATTATTGTAATAGAGCTGCAGCTTATTCCAAGCTCTCTGATTTCAATAGTTCCATTGAGGACTGCAAAAATGCTCTAAAAATTGATCCAAGCTATGGAAAAGCCTGGGGTCGACTTGGGTAATTTTAAAATCAATCTAGAATCAGGCGTTGTCAAATTCAGTGCAAATTAAAAAAAATATATTTCCTTTTTTGAAAAATTAAAATTTAATTTATTTAAGAAAAAAAATTTATTTTAGGGTAAAAAATGTGAAACACGGAATTTTTTTAAATTTTAATTTCTTCAAAACCAAGACAAGGCACTAATAAATTCCTATTTTAGTCTTGCTCTGTTGTCCAACAATCAAAATGAAGAGGCCTATGAAGCTTACAACAAAGCAATCCAACTGGAGCCTAACAATGAAGGATACAAGCAAAATCTAAAAATTGTGGAAGAAAAATTAAAAAATTCCAATCCAACTGGCATGCCAGTAAAATTACAAATAGAATTTAATTTTTAATTTAAATTTGAATTTAAAAGGATATGAGCCAATTTGGAAACATGATGTCAATGTTCAATAATCCTCAATTTATGAACATGGCAACACAATTAATGTCAGATCCGCACATGCAAAATGTGTAAGTTTAAATTTGCGTAAATATTTGGCACATTTTAAAATTGCTTATTTAACCAGAATGTCAAATTTAGTTGGAACTATGTTTGGTGGTGCAGATGGTCAACAACCAAATGAAGCCGCTGGAACAAGTGCCAATGCGCCAACTGCCAATGCACCAAATGCACCAAATGCAGAGGCGCCCAATGCAGGATTCGATTCTATCTTGAACTCGTAGGGCTCAAAATGCATTACAGAAAATTTTTGTTTTGACAATTGCTTTTAATTTAGAGCACAGCAATGGGCCCAACAAATGAACCAAGCGAATCCAGATTTGATTAGACAAATGAGGGAAAGAATGAGTTTAGGAAATAACCAAGGGCCTTCATCTTCAAGCGACCAGTCTAAAGAAGCTAAAAATTAACAAAGTGAAATTACGCTAACATTTTTATTTGATTTATATTTTCCCTAAACAAATCGTTTTTCCAAATTCAAAATAAATTTTTGAACAAAATTTTTTTCAGATTTTTATTCTATGAAATAACTTTGTAAAATACAAGTTATTTAACAATTTGATTAATTGAAGGGATATTTTTTTATCTTCATTTAAATTACTTTTTTTTATTTTTTATTTATTCATTCAATTAACGCCTTTAAAGCGATGTTAAAAACAAAAAAAGAAAAAAATTAATAAAATTGGTAAAAATAAGACAAAAAAAAGAATTATAATTTTAATTTTAACTTAAATGCTTATGTATTATGTGTTTTTTCCTTTTAATTTAGTTGATTATTAACGGGTGTAGAAAAAAAATGGCACAAAAGTTAAGTTTAATTATCTATAAGAGTGGACAAGACCTTTCCCAATTTTTTTCAAAATTTAAAATCAGACTGATCCTAGCTTTAAAATAAAAAAAATTATTTCAAAAGTTGAATTTTCGATAAGTTGTTAGTAAAAAATGTACGAAACCATTAAAAAAGATTTGTACAACTTTGTAAAAAGTATCCAAAATTTGCCAAAAGCTGAAGTTGTTAGGCGATTCACTGGTCTTGGATACAGAAAACGTTCTGTTTATCGTTGGCTAGATATTATAGAAAAAGATAAAACTTTCAAGAGAAAAAAAGGAAGTGGTAGACCTGCTAAAATAGCGACGAAACTAATGGTGGCCAAACTTAGAGCCTATTTAAATTATAAATCGGGTCGTTCGCAAAGAAAGATGGCTAGAAAGTTTAATTGCCACTATACCTATATCGGAAAGATTTTAAAAAAGTATACAAACATCAAAAAGTATATAAAACACAAGAGACCTCATTTAAATGCTAACCAAGAGAAGGCAGCAAGGCTAAAAGGTATTATCAAAGAAAATGTAAATTTAATTTAGATTTAATTTCAAATAAATATTTTTATTTTCAATCTTATTTTAATTTATTTTTATATTTTAAAATAAAGAATTAATTTTAAAAGAATATAACTAAATATTTACTTAAGCTTATTCAAATTTCAAACACTCTCTTGATATAGAAACACCATCACCTAAATCACCTTTTTTATTTGCTGAGGAAAAAATAAAACAGAATCAACTGATTCAATAAAATTTAAATAATATTTTTTATCAAAAAAAAAATAAAAAGATTTTGGATTTGGTCTTGATAGATAAAAATTAAAAAATGGAAATAAAATTTATTTTATCGTTAAACCAGAAGATTTTCTTTATGATGTTCTAAACGTAGATTTAAAAAAAATTAGAGGTTTAATTTGATCAAGATCTTTTTATACTTTTAGAAAGTGCTAATGATATTTTAATTTATGTTACAAAAAAATTTTAACTAATTTTTTAAGAAATTTCCTTTTTATTTGGCAAAATTTAAATTATTTAATTTTATTTGAGAAATTTTTAATATCCCGATCCGTTCTTTAGAAAAAATACTTAACACTCGAAGCACCAACGAGTCAAAATGACTTTTTTTTGATTTTTGGTCTCTAAAAATCAAGTCAATTTTTTTAATTGAGCATGAATTTTTTTTTCAGCATAAAAATAAGAAAAATTTTTAAAATTAATTAAATTTATTTAAAAAAAAATTATGCCTTTACGCAAAAACAAGAAGATACTATTAAAAGCACCAAAACGAGTCAAAATGACTCGTTATAAAAAATAACAGATAAATCATTTATTTTATGTTTAAATTTATTGAAATTATTGAATTTATTGAATAAAAATGATAAATTATTTAATTTTAGTCTCTTCTTTGACTTTAAAAACAAACACCAAAGTTCAATCGCATTTTTTACAAATAATAATAATAATAATAATAATAAGAGGAAAGCTACTACAAGCAACGCTTGTGGAGATGTCTTGCATAGGAAGACCTCTATGGTAGCTGCATTTCACGTTAGCAATAGGTGGCATGAGAAATTTAAAGTACGAGAACCAACCTAAGGCATCAATAAAAAAAATAAAAAACTAGATTACACTAATTTAGCTAGCCAATATTGTCATAAAGTATTAATTTAGTTTAAATGTTTAAATTAACGGATCAAGGATTTGAACCTTTCCATGAATCGTATTTGTTTTTGAATTGGTTGACCGTCAGAGCGTCGTCACATACTCTCTACTTTTATTGTACGAGATCCACACAATACTTTTTTATATTTTTGCACAAAAATTTGTCGCTTTATAATTAAAAATTTTACTATTAAATTCATCAAATTATGCCTTTAAAATTGGATTTGTAAAAAATGCGATTGACCGTTGGTGTTTTTTTTTAAATCAAAGAAGAGACTAAAATTTAATAATTTATCATTTTCATTCAATAAATTTAAACATAAAATATAGGGGAAAAATCAGCCGTACCTAAAAAATAATTACTCACCTGTAAAAAAAAACCTATAATAACTTGATTGTAAAAAATAATTAGTGTCAGAAAAGCATGTATATTATAATTACTTAACTGTAAAAAAAAATCATTTTATTTAAAAATATATTTCCTTTATTGTTAAAAAGTAATTAAAAAAAATAAAAATACAAAAAATTAAATATATAATATTATTGTCTTTTTAAGGCTTTTGTAGCCTTTGCTTTACGACCACGTTTAGCTTTTGGTTCAATATTAGTACGTTTAAACTTATTAGGAACCTCTATCAATTTCTCAATAACACCTAAAACAAGTAAATGATAGCAGAAATATTTTTTTAAGTAATAACTGCATGTACAAGATGATGCCGTCCAATCATCCCTATTGAATTTTACTATTCTCACATCCTTAATTAGATCTGACAATTCATCAAATTCAAAATTTAATTTATTATAAAATCCCTTAGCATTATCCATATTAAGCTTATACTTTAATTCACATTTAGCTAAAAGATAAATGTTGGTATTTGGGACTTTTTTTATTAGTCTCTCTTTTTTTGTTAAAAAGACCATGCAAATGACCAGCCTTGGTCATTTAAATCATTTTCTGTACAAAAAATCTTTTCTTTTACAGTATCTAGCGACCAATTTCGCACTTTTTTATAGGCATTTTCCAAAAATACACACATTTTTTAAACTAATTTATTATTTTTTAGTAAATATAAAATAAAAAAAAAAAGATATAATTTATCGAGAAAATATTACCTTCATGTTGTAAATAATTAATTTATGTTTATCTTTATGTCGTAATTAATTACTTTCTGTTCAAAATATTTTTCTATTGTTCAGATTAATTAGTTAAAAATAAATAGTTGTAAATAATTAGTTTATGTTTAATTTTATTAATAATTTTACAAAACAATTATTTTAAGTCCAAAAATATTAAAAAAAATAAAAAACAATATTAAAACAATTTTTTTAATTTTGATCATTTACTGCCTTATTAGACTTGATTTGGCTTTTGCTGGTCTTCCGGCTTTGTTTTTAGGAACTATGGCTCTTTGAACAAATTTAAGTGGCATTATTGAAAGTCTTTGATTAACTGCTAAAGATATAATGTGAGAACAATAATAATTCTTAAAATAGAAACTGCAAGTGCATCGACAATTTGACCAATCATTCCTATTTAAATTTACTTTTTTTTAAAGCTGATTGAAAAGAAATTAATTTATCAAAATTAAGTTTTTTATCTAAATCTAACGCTATGCAGGTAAATAACAGCCTAATTTATCATGCTCATTTTTTTAACAATATACTTATTAAAATTAACATGTGAGTTATTATTTTTTAGGTAGAGGTAATTATCGTGGTGCTTTTAGTGGTTAAAATCCGGATCCCCGTCTTTTAGGTATTACCTGCACAAAAATATTTGAAAATAGTTAAAAAACACGAAAATTAAAAAATTTCTTTAATTGAAAATGAAAATGAAATTATATCTGATAGTGAATAAAATAAAACATTGAAAAATAAAAATTTTAAGTTAAAAATTTATTATTTTTAAGTTAGAAAAGCGAATATTTAAGCTAAAGACTATTAAAATAAATGGTTTCTTGTTTCAAATGCAAAAATCTAAAGAACGGAAATAAGTCAGGATTTGCATTTTTACTATGTTTTAGACACTCAAATAAGTTTAAGAAGACTTTTTTTCAGGTCGACTGTCCAATGACATGCCGGTTCTGGGGGGTCATAAACAGCTACATAACCTATTTTTTGGTTTTTCATGACTGTAAGATAAATTTTTTTGTGAAATAACATTACTATTATTTTTTTTTGAATTCCTCTATTATTTCTGAACATAATTTAAAAAAAATTATTTCAAAAGCTTTAGAAATGACCAAGATACTCTCATTTTAAGTGATAAGCCTATTTAGACTTTAAGCTCATATAACTTTTGAAAGAATGGTCCGTCTTCAAAATTTTTGACATTTTTGGTTTCAGCTCGCCGAGATCTTTAAAAAGAAATCATAAAATTAAAAATTTAAATTTTTTTCCAAATTGCCTAGTATCCTTTAAAATTATTTCCATTTTGTCGTGCCATAACGATTTTCATAAAAAAAATAATTCTGTTAGCGGCTTCACAGTAGTGAGAAGCTAGAATGCTACACAGTATCTCTGGAGAAAAGAATAATTAAAAGTCCTTAGTTTAAGTAGTAGTAACTTAATTGTTGCTAGTAGATGTTATTGCATTAATAAAATAAAAAAGAATAAAATACAAATTGTTGCTAAGCCTAATTAATAACTGATAAGAAATACTCTTCGTATAAATAGACCAAGACTTTAAGATAAATGTTGGTGTGTTCTTGAACTAAAATTTGCCAGAAAGATAGATTAATAAATTGTTCAAAAAGCACTTTTCATTCTTTTATTATGAGCACCAATAAGTCATTAACCACACGCCAACAATTCTTTTAATGCATCAGACAGAAATTTGAAGTCATCTATTATTTTTTAAAAATTTTAAAATATTATTATTTATGATTATGCTAATAATTTGAAATATTAAAAAATATTTTTATACTAAATCATGCAATATTTCCTACTCACATAAGTATTTATAAAAGAAACCGAATTCAAATTTAAAAATTAGAAATGTTTCGACTGCTGTCTAGAGTTGCATTGGGCCAACTTAGGTCAAAAAAAACTGTTGCAAATAAGAGCCAAAATTTTCTCACTGTTCCTAAATTGAGCCCGACTTCAGTAAAACACTATTCAACAAAGCAGCCCTTAAATGAATCAATAAAACCTCGTCTAGCCATTTCATTTACATGTAAAGTATGTGATGAGCGAATATCGCGGACATTTCACAAGCAATCATACGAAAAAGGTGTAGTACTGATCAAGTGTCCAAAGTGCTTAAATCATCACATAATTGCTGATAATTTAGGATGGTTCTCGGACCTAAGAGGCAAAAAGTATGCATGATAAATGCTTAAAAAAGCGCAAGATCTAAGAAAGGACCTTAGGGTTAATTTTTTTTCATTTTCAAAATTTAAGCATTTATCATTTAAATTAAACTAAGGCCTTTCTGGGTGGGACTTGTGTATTTTTTGTTACACAACATTGTCAACTAAAGTTCCTTTTTTGTTTAGAAATATAGAAGAAATTCTTTTGGAAAAAGGCGAAACAGTAAAGCGTTTCAATTTGGACTCAACTGCCAAGTGTGAATCAAATTCGGACCCGAATATTGAAATAATAGCCGAGCAGGACCATTTGACCAAACCATAGGAATGAAAGTCACAAGATACAATCGTTTTTTTTTCAATTCTCTTAGATTAAGTGAAAATGGCACGCTGAATCAGTCTGGTGTATCTCAATTGTCCACGAACAAAAGCGACATACTAAGCAAATTGAATGTAGATAACAAAGCTCTTAGCATTGCCGAACAAAATTACATCCGCAAAATTAGTGAGCGCAATTTTGAGCGCTTTAAGAAAGAGCAAACGCTCAGGAAGCACTATAGAGTAACAGGAGTTATTTTGTTTGGATTTGTTCTTAGCATTTATGGCTACACTATGTACGCTATTAATCAAGAGAAATTTTTGGATGATTTTGATGTGCCAGAACCACCAGATCCAGCTGTGAAACAATTTAAAAGATAATTAAAAAAATAGACAACAAAAAACTTAAATTTTTAAATATTTTATTTTTGATTAAAGAGAAAATTAAAACAAACTAATTTTATTAATAAAGTATTTACTTGGTAAAAAAATGCTCTTTTAATTGACTTTGGAGAAAATTTTTTTATTTTATTTATCATTTATTTCTCATGCACCTATCGTTCCCATCGCCTCAGTCAACAAGCCACTAGAAAAAAGCGTTGTCGAAGAAGACCCACTTTGGCAGCAGCCGCACTAGTAGTAGATCCTTCTGGATTCAAAAAAGCTTAAATAATGAAATTATGAATGGTATTACGAATGGTATTCTCATTTTATAGAATACTTTTTGTTTTTTTTATTTTATTTCTTATCAATAATACTGTACCTGTATGCATTACTATATTTGTATTTATTTTTTTGAAATTAATTGAATTGAATAATATATTTGTATTTGTTAATAATAAATGTAATACATTTTTAATAATGTTTAAAGAATAAATAAAGTTAATATAATAAAATAAAATAGTGCTATTTGTATTTTTTAATTTAAAGATGTATTAAAATAGTTTATTTAAAATAGTGTATTAAAAATTAATTTAGTGCTTATAAAAGATTATTTTAGAGCAAAATAAAGATTATTTTAGTGTAACAATGTTATTTATAGTGCATCGCTGATTAAAATAGTGCATGTGAATATTATAGTGCAACTTGTGATTATTTATAGTGCAGAATGTATTTGATTCCTTCGTAAACTACCTTCTTTGAAACCCTATATTTCATTTTTTTTTTGGAAATATTTTTTTTTAAATATTTTTTTCAAAAAAAAAATAAGTTCCCAGTAACTTACCCTTTAAAAAGTTGTAGTTCGTTCAGACTCAGATTTTCAATGATAAAATTAAGATACTATTTAAAATTATATATAATCTGAAAAAGCATAACATTTTCTACACTCTGGTGTATATTTTTATTTTAAAAAAAGTGTGTGTCAATTTTATTTATTGAAAAACAGCCAAAACTTGAATTTAACTTTAATTTATAAAAATAAAGTCTCAAAAACATTTGATATTTTAAAATTTTCATTTTTTTCAAATAAATAAATCTTTAAAGTAAAGAATTCAAAATTCTTATCAATTAAAAGAATTTAGTATCACGTAAATAAAAATTAGTAGATAAAGTGTGAATTTTAGTATCATTTTTATTTTTTGTTAGTAGCAGATAAAAATGAAATTTGGTATCAGCATGAAACATAAGTCAAAAAATAATACCATTTTCTTGTTTAAAAATTTTAATAATGGCAAAAAGAAAAAAATGTCCCAAAATATCAATAGTAAAAGATACTAAAGCAACAATTAGAAGTTAATACTGTGATAGTTTAAATTTTATGATTCCAATAAATAAGGAATAAGATACGACTTATTTACCAATAGTAAAATTTATTTAGTAATATTTTGTTATTTTACGAAAATTTCGTTAGTCTGCCAAAATTTCGGTAAATATTTAAAGGACCTAAAAAAGTGAATTTTTATCTAATTTTGTAAAATTTCAGCAAAGTTTTATTTTCTACAAATAAAAACTAGAAGCCTTTTATATATTTAAAAAAAAATTTAATAAATTTATTTAATAAATGGTTTACGCTTTGCTATTTATGTTTGGTCAAGACTTATAAAATTTGAATTAATAATTTTATTTTAAAAGCTAAATAATTACAGTCATCATTCAATCATTAGATATAAACTTGAGATAATATATAATAATAATAATAATATAAGTTACAACAAGCTAGCAAGCTAGACTTGCGAAGATAGGAAACAGTAGGATCCCATCTATGGTAACTGTAGTATATACACTATGATTGGAGCAAAGTCACTTCCCCAAATCTGCCTTCATCACATTGAAGATTGTTTTTTATTATGTCACTATCCTCGTGTCGATTCTACCGAGTCTTTGGAATTCATCCATGGTAGGTTTCTCCTTATGTCTGTATTTATCTAGTCTGTTCTTGAATTGGTTGAAGAATAGGGATTGAACGATCTATTGCGGTAGGGCGTTCCATGGCATAGTCACTCTATTAGTGAAAAAGTGCTCTCTCAGTTGGCAGGTGGCTGGGAGTGGTCGGACAAAACTGTGCTGGTTGGAGCTTCTTCTTGTTCTACCTTGGACTTTGAGAGACGGGGCTATGTGCCAGTTTACAATGTTGGTGCCTGAGTAACATTTAAAGAATTGAATGAGATCACCCCTAGTCCTCCTGTCCTCCAGAGAGGTCAGATTTAGTTTCACCAGTCTCTCCCTGTAGTCAAGGTTTTTGAACTGTTTGACCAATTTGGTGGTTCTCCTTTGAAAAAAATTAATAATGAATTTAAATTTTTCATTGATTGATATAAATTTTATTATCATTAAATTCAAATTTTCAAAAAAAAAATATCCAAAATTGTATTAAATTGTTTTAAAAAAAAACTTTTAATAAATTTAGTAAAAATTATCCAAATGTTGATTCACCAAATTTACACTATGAAGCTGGTTCAATAAGATGATCTTTGTTCCTCAATTCATAGGGCAGATTTCTCACTGAGTTTGCTTTTAGTTGCTCTGCTGAAATTGGTGGATATTGAGATAAGAAAACTCTGAATGAAAAAAATTCCAATCTTAAAAAAATTTTTGTGATGAAAACTGAAGAGTTTAAATTTTTTTAAGAATTCATTAATATCTACATGACAATCAGATGAAAATTTAAAATTAAACAGCTTAAATAAACAAAAATAATAACAATTAGCTAGTCTTAGCTAGTCTGAAAGTAAATAATTAAAGAAAGACAATAATCAAAATAGGGAAGAATAAAGATTTTAAAAAATTGAACTTATACCGAAAAAGACTAATACAAAAGTTTTTTAAAATAAAAAAATCTATAATAAGCTTTCGAATTTCACTTAGATGTTGACCAAATTCTAGTTTTGAATATAGAGTGACTCAAAGTAGTTTAAATTTCGTAACCACTTCAATTTTAATACCTTCAACTATAAGGCATTCAGGTATTTTAACTCGTTAGTTTGTAATAAACATACAAAAAGTCTTTGACAAATTGATATCTATACAATTAAAATTACACCATTCAAAAAGTGGGCGAATGTTTCGAGAAAATCCTGTAATTAAATCGTCAAGATCAAAGTGATCAGAAAGAATTGTTGTGTCATCGTTTTTTGCATCTTTCCTGAATACTTTCTAAAGTAGCTGTTGGGTAAGCATTTGACTATTTGAGATGTGGAAAGAAATTATTGAGTTTGTTCTAAGTGCATTTGTTTTAGTTGTCTCAGTTGCTATAATATCAGTTTAGTTTATATTATCCTTAATATTGTGCGCTATTTAATAAAAAAATTTCAAAAAATTAATCAAATTAAATTCACATTTATTAAAATTAATTGACTACTATTAATAAATAAATTAACTTTGAATAATTCGACTAAAATATACAGTTACTATGTCTTTTTAAATTTTTTCGAGAAGCAAAACTTAGACTACATCCAACCTCATATACAAATCTTTGGTAAATTTAAAGCATCATTGAATCTATTCCTCAAACAATACTGGTGAAACTATGTCTATTTTTTCGCTTCTGTTCTATCAATTTTTAAACTGCTTGTAGAATTGAGCCAAGTTGTTAGAAATTTGATTGTAAAAGGGACGAAGTTTTTCAAATGAGCTTAAAAATTAAAATAAGATAATTCGATCTAATAATTAATCTTATATAATCTTTTGTTTCTAAATACTAGTTACAACCTCTCATCTTGATATATTTAATTGATTTAAGTTCGAATCATCAGATAAAGGTCTTACAGAAAATATAATAGAAATTAAATTTGATTTTGATGAAATCTCTGTCAAAACCACTGGTATTAAATACCATTGAAATGGTCTGGTATGAGATGAAAGAATATGTAAGAAATAAAGGAATTGAAAATGAAAAAATATCATTTAAAGCGATTTCTGTATTTCAAAAAAGCTAACATCAGAAAAGTGTCAATAATTAATTTATCATTTAAAAATGATTTGAATTTAAGTTTATGATATTTATAGTAAATTTAAATGGTCACTTGAGTGATCATTTTCCAATAAAAGCAGGGGTCCTACAAGGATCAGTATTAAGCCCAATTCTTTTTAGCATTTTCATTAATGACATACCAAAAAGACATAAAACAAATTGCCAATACTCTCTTCTTTTTGCATTTGGCAACTTTTTTCATTTTTAATAAATAAGGAAATCTCGAAGACATAATTAATAAATACCTTAAAGAAGTTGAAAAGTGGCTTTTCAAATGGAAAATGAAAATTTCAATTGAAAAATCTTGTTACATGATCATTGAGAAAAAATCAAAAGTTAAAATCAATCTTGACCTTAAAATTAATGGTAACAATTTAAATAATGAGTAAAAAATCAAATTCTTAGGCATCACACTAGACTCAAAACTTAAGCTTAGTCCAATGGTGAAAGAATTAAAAGAACGCTGTAATTCAAGGCTTAATATAATAAAATATCTCTCAAATAGGAAATGGGGTCTCTAAGACCAAAAACATTAGGTAATCTTTAAAAATCTTTGAAAGGATCAATCTTGGATTATTCTTGTCCTTGTTTAAATTCATTCTCAGAAACTAACATCAAAAAAATACAAGTTATTCAAAATTGATCAGTTCGATCTATTTTGAAGCTGAAATATGATACACCCTCCAATATAATGCACCAAGAGGCCTTCAATAAACTTAAACTACTAACAGTTTCAAATCGACTCTTTGAGCTGAGTGAGAGATATGTCAGTGCAGTATTGAGTCATTTTTTTGCAATGGTAGTCAGACTAGTGGAAGAATATAGAGAAGGTTTCGAATCAAGATATATTGAATATCCTACTCCATTGTGCAATTGCTACCTTACTATTTCTTCTTTTTTGCCTGAGCCATTAGATTATTAAACATATGTAACTCTCTCTATAACTCTCTATTTCATTATGCCTATTTTTAATATTTTCCTTTTTCTTTTCTTTTTTAATTATTTTTACTATATTTTATTTTTATTTTTTTTTAATCTAAAGGAGTATTAGCTCGGTACAGAGAACAAATAAATAAATAAATAGTTTCTATTAATCATTCAATATAAAAGTTAAATCTCTATTCTAATCACTAAACAAAAGTGAAAATAAAAACTTAAATAAAATTTGTTTTTTCTTTTAAATAATTTTTTACTCTATTTTTAGATAAAAATAAAATAATTTAATGTAAAATTACGTAATTTTTTCATGTTTATTTTTATTTGTAAAAAAAATAAAAATTTGCTAAAATTTAACAAAATTAGTCAAAAATTTACTTTTTTTGTCCTTTAAAAATTTACACAATATTCGTAAAATAACAAAATTTTACTTGAATTTTAGTGAAATTAGATTTTTGTTAAGAAAAATTTTCGAATCAATCATGAACTAATAGGAAAAATTTAGAGAAAAGAGAAATGAAAATAATAATCGGAATCTGATTCACCATTATGGCAACCAATGGAATAGAATGACCAAAATGTAAAAAAATATTTTAGTATCCAAAATTATGAACTAAAGGCGAATTTGATTGATATTTTCAAATGAATTAACAAATAAGATCTTATCAGATCAAAATTGTCTATCAATTCTTAAATTAAGTCCCAAATAAAAAGTCAAAATTTGATCAGTTAAAGACAAGATTTAAAAAAATTGTTATTTTATTTATTTTACTAATCATTTCTTAATTAACAAGGATTAAGTTGGCCAAGTTTCGACAAATTTACTTAGAGGGTCATTACTGACACAATTTTTTCTTTTTACTAATTATTTCAAGACATAATTTTTCTATATAAATTTCATTTTTAAAAAAAAACAATTTTATTTTCTCAAATTGAAAACACATTTCTAAAATAAGCTTTTTTTGTTCATACATATTTTAAAAGCAAAAATTCAATCACATTTTAGTAAAAATAAAAAAATTTTAATAAAAATTTAGCATATTTAACGTGTTTCTTATTCTAATATTCTAGAATTTTCCAAAATGACTTATGAACGCTACGAACGTGGTCAATTGAACACCACCAGCTACAGATGCTACATAAAAAATTCTGAAACCAACAAACTAGTTTCGCCTTTTCACGACATCCCATTGTTTGCCAACAAAGAAAACCAAGTTTACA
Source organism: Brachionus paranguensis (assembly GCA_016802215.1). Lineage (NCBI taxonomy): Eukaryota > Metazoa > Rotifera > Eurotatoria > Ploima > Brachionidae > Brachionus > Brachionus paranguensis. The sequence continues at coordinate 716,231 of JAESIX010000008.1, read as the reverse complement.
ATGCCATCATCGAAATACCACGCTGGTCAAACGCCAAAATGGAGATCAGCAAAAAAGAGAAGCTTAACCCGATAACGCAAGATGTCAAAAAAAACAAGCTACGCTTTGTGAACAACTGTTTTCCGCACCATGGATACATTTGGAATTATGGTGCCTTGCCGCAAACATGGGAAGATCCAAATGTAAAAGATGAAACAACTGGATGCAATGGAGATAATGATCCGCTGGATGTTTGCGAGATTGGATCAAAAGTTCACCAGCGTGGCTCAGTTATTCAGATTAAAGTGTTGGGCGCTCTTGGTTTAATTGACGAAGGAGAAGCGGACTGGAAAATAATTTGTATTGATATCAATGATCCATTAGCTGCAGAATTGAATGACATCACTGATGTCGAAACTCACTGCCCTGGTCTTTTAGATGCCACTAGAGATTGGTTCAAGATTTACAAGATACCAACTGGTAAACCGGCAAATAGTTTTGCTGAAAATGGCAAGTTCTTCAATAGAGAGTTTGCCATAAACCAGATTAATCACGACTACAAACTTTGGTTGAATCTGACTCAAGGGGGATACGATAAAAGTCCAGAAAAAAAAGAAGGACTATCGTTGGAGAATACAAGCCTTGATTATAGCCCATCGAATCGCCTGACAGCAGAAGAAGCAAGCAATATCATCAATCAAGCAAGTGAGAATTTCAATCCACAGGCGGCTGAAATCGACCAAGTTGCCATTGATGCAGTAAGCTACATCGACAGAAGCAAATATAACTAGCCAAATTTGTTTTAGATTTTTAAATAAAAGAAAATTTTAGATTTTAACTATTAGTGACTAATTTATTTTAGTAATAAATATTTCTTCAAATATTTTTTTTTTGGTACAGTTTTAAATCAAAAAAAATTCTCATTTTTCAAGGAATCTTTTAGAAATCGAGATAAATTAAAAAACTTGATGTGGTTTGAATACGCCTAAATTTAAAAAATACAACTTTTCTAAATATTCTTCGTGCATTAAATTTTTTTTTGCTTTTACCTCCACATCAAATTCACTGGGCTCGATGCAATTTTGTTTGAAAAAATCTTAATTAAATTTAGATTTGAATTAGAGGGTGAGGGGTAAAGTCAAACATTTATCTGTGAAAGTCTAACATAAAAAAAAATTCGCCACAAGAGTCATACAAAAATGCTTTTTTTTTGGGAAACTCAAAAAAAAAGTCCCAAATCTGGGAATATCAAGCAAAACTGTGTCAAACAAAAATTGATAAAATTTTTTAAATTTTTTAATTTTTTTATCAAAATTTGTAAAAAAAAAATCCCATTTATTAAACATCACCGCTAAGTCATGATTATTTTACGTAAATTTAGATTCAAAAATTTACGAAAAATTACGCAGAATGAACAAATCTCAAAAAAGATCACTCATGCTGCTCAAAGATGTATACCCCTCCACTCTCAAAAGTTTTTTAAATCTAGCTTACCTAAAAATATTGCAATATTTACGGAAGGAACGAAGAAAAGTAAGAAGATCTTTCCAAAAATCTAGATGTCCTTCTCTTAAGGTAGCTTTTAATAAGCTACGTCTCAGTCTAAAAGAATTTCGGAACAAAAAACTGGCTCGAGTTCATGAATAAAACAGGAAAAAATTCACTGTCAAGTAGGCCTTTTTGGAAGAAAATAAATAAGTTCACATCAAAGAAATCTTCATGACAAATTCCATCACTTTTTAAAGGTTGGAAAGAATTTAATACGGATATGGATAATGGAAAAATCTTAGCGATCTATTAGCCAAAACTTTTAGTCCTCACCTCGATTTTATAGAATCGGAGGATAAGTGTGAAGTATCACAAGAAATAAGATTTAATTTAAGGTACAAAATAATTTTAACGAACCTATCACTCTCTTAGAAATAACAAAAGCCTTAAAAAATCCAAAGAACTAGCGGGATTTGGTCTAGATCGGATCCAAAACCTAATGTTAAAAAATTTACCTATAGAGACTTTATTTGAAATAAGTCAACTATTTAACATGAGTAAGAATCTAGGCCAAGTCCCAAAATTCTTTTCAGTATTTTTATAAATGGCATTCCAAAAAGAAACAAAACAAACTGCCAATACTCTCTTCTTTTTGCAGATGACTTGGCTACTTACTTTTGTTTTAAAAAGATAGGAAATCTTGAAAACATGATGAATAAGTACCTAAAAGAAATTGAAAAATTAATATCAATCATGATCTTAAAATTAATGATAATAATTTAAATAATGAGGAAAAAATCAAATTCTTAGGCATCACACTAGACTCAAAACTTACATTTAGTCCAATGGTGGATGAATTAAAAGAACGCTGTAATTCAAGGCTTAATATAATAAAATATCTCTCAAATAAGAAATGGGGTCTAAAACCAAAACATTAGGAAACCTATATAGGGCTGGTAAACCGGTTTGAATATTAGAACCGGTTTTAAATCCGGTTTGGAATTTGGAACCGGTTTCATAATTTTTCATAATACTTGTAAAATTAATATTTAAAACCATGATTTTTAATGTAATGCATTAAAAGCTTTATTATATAACTATAAAATTATTAAATTTAAACCAAAATAATTATTGCGAATTTATAACAAATAATTTGTTTATTGATTAAGCTAAATGAATGAAAAAAATAAAAATCAAATTACAAGTACATGAGAAAAATTGCCAAAGATTGTTTAAGTGTTAGTCCAATTAATGTTCCATCAGAAAAAACATTTTCAGTAGCTGGCTTAACAATAACAGATGATAAAACTTCCTTAAGTCCTAAAAGTGTCAAAAATTTGGTTTGTTTAAATTCGTGGTCAGGCAATTTATAATAAAAAGAAAATATTTATTTTGTTTTTTTTTGAAAAAATTAAACAATAAATTTTTTTTAAATCTAATTTGAATTTTTAATTTACAAATATATTAAGTAAATCAAATAAGTTTTAAAATTTTTTATTATTGAAAAAATATATGAAAAAAAATTTAATAAATTAGAGACAAAAAATCAATTACAAAACCGGTTTTTAGACCGGTTTTATTTTAGAACCGGTTTTTGAAATCGGCTTTGAAAACAGAACCGGTTCTAAAATAAAACCATTTTCAAACCGGTTTCACGGAACCGTTCTACCAGCCTTAAACCTATACAAATCCTTGATAGGATCAATCTTGGATTATTCTTTTCCTTGTTTAAATTTATTCTCTGAAACAAACATTAAAAAAATACTAGTTATTCAAAATTCAGCAGTTCGATCTATTTTATGATGCCCCCTCCAATATTATGCACCAAGAGGCCTTCAATAAACTTAAACTACTAACAGTTTCAAATCGACTCTTTGAGTTGAGTGAGAGATATGTCAAGGCAGGATTGAGTCATTCTGTTGCACTGATCGTCAGACTGGTGGAAGAAAATAGAGAAGGTTTCGAATCAAGACATATTGAATATCCAACTCCAATGTGTAATTGTTACCTAATAATTTCTTCTTTTTTTCCAGAACTATCAAATATTTAAACATGTCTAACCTCTAGCTATTTCAATCTACAATTTTTAAGTCTCTCTTTATTACTTAGACTTATTTATCCTTTTTTTTTATTTATTTAACTTTATTTTAATTTTTTATGTATTAATATTCTGAAGGAACATTAGCTCGGTGCAGATAAACAAATAAATTAAATAAATAAAATGCTAAAAATGAAACACTCATCATTAAATAACTTCTTCTTCTAATCACATGAATTAATTATTTAAAAAAAAATTTAAACCAAAAATAAAATTTCTTCGCTCTGATCATTGATGCAACAATGTACTCTTTTTCAATAAATAAATCGAATTTTCTCAAGTTAATTATTTCAAGTCTTATTTTAAAAAGGATGAAAAGAGTCAAAAAATTTTTTTTTTAGAAAGTAAATTTTAATTAAAAGAATTTGTTAAGCAAATAATGCGCAGTTTTAATAAATATAATTAAAAAATTATATTAAATCAAATTAATGGCAATTTATTTCTAGAAGATTTAAATAAAAAAATCAAAAGGACAATATAGAACAAAATGGATGGTCAATCTTCAATAGAATCAAATGATTACAAAAGAAAGCTTTTTGAACATCTATGCGGAATATCTGCTAAATTTAAAATTCCTTATCCAATAAATCATAAACTTTCCTACGATTATCCAAAAATCAATCCAATAATATGCCAAAATATAATCAGCTGTTTGGTCAAGTATCCAAAATTTTATGAACAGACACTTCATTTAATGAACAAAATGAATCTACCATGTCCTTTGTATCCTTATGTGCGTGAGCCTTGCACCATCCAGATTAAATTTGATTCGGCTGATAATTTGGAGAAGTTTTCAAGTGAAAGCGAAATCGAAAGTGACACTGAAATAAGCCTTAAAAGAAAACTACCTGACAAAACTAATGAGCATCTTAAAAAAATAAAAGTCAAGTCAATTCTAAAATCAATGAATTTGGCTCCGCTTAAACAGGAGAATTTTAATTTAAATGAAATTTTTGAAAAAACCGACAATGTCGTTTGCCATAACAAAATGCAATCACAGGTAAAAAAAATTTTGATCAATTCTGAATCAAATTTTGCAATAACAATGCCGGATAGCGCAAATTCTGCTAATGTCACTGAGCCTCATGTTCAAGAATCTGATTCATGCGTCACAAACAAAGAGTTGGAAAGCAACCGATTGAAACTGAGTGAATTGGAACAACTTCCAATTTTTAAAAGTTACCAAAAAGGAAATAAAAATTCAAGAATTTACATAAAAAATTTATCCAAAAAAATTACCGAAGAAGATTTGAAGCTGATCTACGGCCGATTTATTGACTGGACAAGTGATGAGCACAAAAATGCATTTAGTATTCGCTTAATGAAAGAAGGAAGAATGAAAGGACAAGCTTTCGTCAATTTTCCTGATGAAAATTTAGCCGAAAAAGCTGTCGACGAAACATTGGGTTACATTTTGGACAGCAAACCAATTATTGCTCAATTTGCTCGATCTACAAAGCCTTCATAATTTTTTTTGTTCTAAAAAAATCTTTGTAAATAAAATTTTTTTAAATATTTTAATTCCTGGTATATGAAAAATTTTGGCTTGCTATTTTTTTTTGCCAAACAAAAAACATTTAAGTTTTATAAAAAAAATAATTTATTAATTTAGTTCAATTTATCAGTTTAATATATTTTTTAATGTACAAATGTTGTTTTTTATTTCCAATTCATATTCTTCCGCTACCGGTCTTTTGCCTTGGGTTTCCTACCTCGCTTCTTTTTGAAACCAATATTTTTTAAGCTAAAACCGATTTGGATCAGTTAAGTCTTGGCTGAGGAATGTTTAAATACATTTGCAAAATTTTCCAATTAATAATTCCAATTATTAAATTCTTCAAATATTATTAAATAAATTTTACATCGCAGGTGTTAAATTGTCATTTAGCTTTATTTAACTTTGCTCTCTTAATTGAGTACAAAAGAATTTTTGGTATAGATGAGTCCCATTAACCTCATTTTTGGCATGTATCTGAGGATACAAAATATGTATTTTGTTAATAAAAAGAGTAAATTTTTTTTTTTTATTTCCGAGAATACATATTTTATGTATTTTTCTAAAAATATATTGTAGAAAAATACATACATGTATTGTCGGATACATATATGTATATTTGGATACATTGTGTATACCAGGATACATATAAGGATACAAATTTGAATAAATAGAATTTTTTTGTTATTTATTTTATTAATTATTCTATGTAACAAAATAAAAAAACATAATTTCTTATTTGAAAAAATCATTAATCAAATCAAATGAAGTAATTAAGAAATAAAAAAAATTTTTATTTTTTTATTCAAAAAATACATATTTCATGTATCATCGAATACAAGCCAAAAATGAGATTAATGGGACTCATCTATACCGAATTTTTTTTTTGCATCTAAATGTCACAAAATTGGAAAATAATTTGGAAAATAATAAAATATTCTTTTTTCTTTGACCAGGCATTTTAAAAATTCAAAAAAAAATCTAAAATAAAAAAGTAATTTTTAATCTTTTTACCGAAACTTAATTAGCTTCATTGTTTTCATTTATTTATATAACATTTTTTTAAATTTAAATTTTACAAAAATTAAACAAAAAAATTCAAACATTCGAATGTGAAAATATACTTTATTTTCTCTGGAATTTTATCATTTTCCAAGTCATTTTATAAATTGACAGTGACATAGATATATTTTAAAACTTAAATTTTTTTGGTAAATAAAAAAATATATAGTTAAAAAAAGAAATTATTGCAAAAAAGTTTCCTTGGATTTCTAAAATATTTTTTAGTAATTTTTTTTTAATTAAAATTTTATTTAAAAAAACTAACTAGGAAAAAAAACTTTCCAAAAAATGCTTTACAACGAAGAATTCGTATCACTAGTCCATGAATCTGAAGCAAATCCCGAGCAGTCGAGCAGTAGTGACGAAGATTCAGATTTAGAGGTCTCAAATGAACTTGCAGACTTAATCGATGCCAATTTGTCAAGTGATCCAGAGAAAGAGTCGCGCATTTCACTATGCGAAGCAGATAAAAAAAATCTCTCTTCAATTTATCCATCTCAGATAATTTGGAACGAGCAATTCAATTCCATCTTTAATATAGCAAAGATAAGACGGACAACAAGCCACGAAGATCAGACACCAATTGATTTTCAATTGACAATTTGTCAAGACAATGAGAAAAAAATGGAGCGCAAAAAACGCCTTGAGAAAAAGCTTTTCAAAGAATCCCTCAGATATGATTCAGCTTACAAGATGATGATAAAAAAAAAATTTTTAGAATCAAAAAAAGAGCCAAAAACACGTTCTGAACAAGAACAAACAAAAGACAGATACATTGCCAGTGGTATTTCTTTAGATGATGAAAAAAATCATTCTATTGCCACCAGCATGCAAGTCCAAGTTTCCAACATTGAGCCAGAGGAACAACAAGAAGCAGCATCTAGGCAAAGTTTGGACTCACCCAGCCAAAAATGTCCATCTCCTGGTCAAATAAAGGATTCAAAATTGAGTCCCAAAAATAAAACTTACAATTTGACTCAAAAATTAGAGAATTTGATCACAGATACTGAGCAAAAGCTAAATTTTAGTCTTGACAACAAAAAAAATTCCCTTGAATCAAATACCGATCAAAATGTTCCGGTAGAGAGCAAAGTTAAAACTTCTGAAACTTCTGAAACAAATCTAATGGTAGGTCCAGAATGTGTCCAAAATGAAGAATCAAATTTGTTGCTGAGAAGAAAATTACCAAAATTAAATTTGAAAAATTTACCTGTTGATAATTTTGAAAAAATGCCTGATTATTTAAAACAAGAGTCGCCCAACAAAAGATTTGCCACAGACGAATCCAAACCAGAGACCGTAATAGATAAATGTGCCAGAGAATTGTCTATTTGTAAAGATAAACCACTTGTAGCGAAATCTGCGTCTGGTAACTTGAGCGGACCAAGGTTTTCTTTTGAAAATGAGAGCCACCGTATCCCCAAAACAGCTCCAGCAAATTTGCTCGCCTTTAGAGAGCTTGGCAATTTGAATGACCAAAATGAACTGGTCAGAAAAAAAATGAATAATGATGAAAAAGAAGAAATTTTAATCCAAAGTATTAATTCATCTTTATTTGAAGATTCAGCTTGTCAAATTTATCCTAAAGAATACCTGATTGAAAATAATTTGAATAGAATTAAAAATATTGTATTTAAAAATTTAACTCAGTATGAGTGTCTTGGCAATCCGTTTGATGACAAAGAATTGGCTAATAAAACCATAAAAATATGCAAATTGGTTCACAATGGAATAAAATTTTTGAACAAGGATAATAACAAGCTTGTTGTTAGCGTAGTAATGGGACATGTCACTGATGAACCTTTAAAAATAGGAGCCAAATGCTTCTGGAATGATGAAATTGATCATCGAACGAGCTATGTCTTCATTAATGATTTATTCTATTGCATAGTTAATGCATTTTCAGTTTCGTATTAAAATTTCAAGAAAAAATAACAAAAAATAAAAATAAATGTTAAACTGTCAAAGATTGAAAAACAGTCTAAAATACATTTGAATACATTTTTTCTTTACTTTTTAAATTTAAATAAATTTCCATTTAATAAATTTGACTCGATAATTATTTCAACACTTAAAAAAAATCGCTTTTTAATAGAAAATATTGTTATACAAAATTAATAACCAATTTTTAGTTTGCTTAAGAAAATACATCGATATGTATGCGAATATACATAAAAAAGTATTGTATCGTATAGTATAGTATTTTAAAAGTATCTTTATTGTTTAAATTATCATACGAGTCTTGTATGGTACCAGCGTGTTGGAAAAGAGCAAATATTACTCCAGTCTACAAGAAGAAAGGTGGTAAAACAAATCCTGAAAACTATCGTCAAATATCGCTATTATCGATACTAATAAAAATAATGGAGAAGCTAATAAGAGATGAAATGGTAATGCATTTATCGGAACACAAATTACTGTCTGTTCATCAACATGGATTTATGCATGCTAAATCCTGCGTAACCAACTTGCTAGAAACTTTAGATATCATCACTGAGGCCTTGAATAGAGGATTCAGTGCTGTGGTAGTATTTTTAGATTTCTCGAAGGCGTTTGATCGCGTTTCGCATAAACTACTTAAGATCAAGTTAAAGAGTTATGGATTTACCGATAAGCTTTTGGCATGGCTCGAAAATTTTCTACAAGATAGGAAACAGAGAGTAGTAATAGATCAGTATGAATCTGATTGGGTTGATGTGCTAAGTGGGGTTCCACAAGGTTCAGTTCTTGGTCCGTTACTATTCCTGATCTTCATAAATGATTTACCAGAGCTAGTAAGTCACTTTTGTAAGCTGTTTGCGGATGACAGCAAATTGATTAGTGTCATTAGAAATTCAAGTGATCAAATGCTAATTCAAGATGACATTGACAAGATGATTGAGTGGTCGAAACGATGGAGTATGGAATTTAATGAATCTAAGTGTAAAGTAATGTATTTTGGCAACTCAAAGATTGCTAGGCAGGAAATCTCAGTGTTAAATGCGAAAGATATGAGAGTTGAATTAGCGGAGACTACTACTGAGCGTGATCTTGGTGTAATGGTGAACAACAAACTCAAATGGAATGATCAAATTGATAGCTGCGTTAAAAAAGCTAACAACATGCTTGGTATGCTCAAGAAAACATTTGTGTATTGGGATGCTCAATCGTTTTTGCAGCTTTACAAAACATATGCTAAACCGCATCTAGAATACTGTGCACCTGCCTGGAATCCTTATTTAAAGAAGGATATGCTTAGACTTGAACTAGTACAAAAACGAGCAACGAAGCTTGTTCCACAAATAAAAAGTTTAAATTATGAGTCAAGACTAGCTAATTTGGGATTAGAAACTCTAAAAGAAAGGTAAGAGCGTGGAGATCTGATTCAATTTTATAAAATTCACAACAAATATAATCATGTCAATTGGTATTATGATGCGGAACTTATGAGTTCTGTGAATAATGAAGGACCAAGTGTAGGAGTAAGGGGAGCAAAGCATCGCATTTGCTCGCAGCTAACAAAATTTGAAGCAAGGCGAAACTTTCTATCAAACCGAGTAGTGAACAAATGGAATGTGCTGCCAACGTCGGTTGTCACAGCAAGTTCGATCAACCAGTTCAAAAACAGACTGGACAATGTCGGTAGAAATAAAAAAACGAAAAGTCTACTAAAGCAGGTCTACGTTAGTCTTCCTGCTTTGTCAATTTAGTTAAACTAAACTTGACCGTAGAATATTAACTATTATTATTATTATACATCGATATGTATGCGAATATACATAATAAAGTAATCAAAAAATTCCAATCTATTAGAAAATAAATAAAATCTAGACGATTATTATTTTTTTTAATAAAGAAATTAAATCTATTTAATTAATATTCATTACAAAATATTCATCAAATTTTTGATTCATTTTCAGCATTATGAATTTTAATGCAAACAAATTTTCAAAATATAACAAAATTCTTTTTCATTTATTAAATGGGGTATTATTTTTTGATATATTAAATTACTTAAACGATCACTTAAAAAATTATGTCTCCTAAATAATTTAAAACCAACACCTTAATTTTTTGATTTTGTCCCTAAAATTAATTCATTTTATCACATATTTCACTTATTTTGTCTCCAATTTTTTATTCAAAAACTACAAAAAAGAGAAAAAAAATAAAAATTATTTAGAATTTTTTTTTGGGCGTCCTCTTCCTCTTTTAGCAAGTTGTGTTGTTTCAGCTGGGGAAGTTTCCTCAACTTGAGTATAACTTTTAGCCATTTTTGATCTGGTTTCAACAATTTCAACTGTGTCTTCATCTGGCAACTTTTTTTTGTTATTATCTTTCTCGATATTTGTTTGATATTCCAAAGCTTTTATGGATAAGCAAGGCCTTCCTCGAGATGCTTTTTGTCCGATAGCTGTTTGCTTTGCTTCAATTGGAATTTTTTATGGTCAGACTCAGTTTTGAACAATGCAACATTTTTGTTCTCGCTCTGGTACAACAAATATATAGCTGCCGAACACTGTGGACCTTTTCACTTGGAAAGATTGCATCGGTAATCAACTCGTAAACCAGCCTCTATTTTCTGTTAAATAAGACCAAATTTTTTGGATATCCAACCATTCTTTTTCTAGTTGAGGCCATTCAAAATTTTCACAATAAATTCAATTTTTTCTTTTTCTAGTTTTTTTTACAACCTCTTCTATTTCTGATACATCAGATTCTTCTGAAACATATTGGTTAACTTCACAATATTTCTCGTCAGAAATTTTTATTCTCAAAACTTAATGATTTTAGTAGGGTTTGTAGAGAAAGATAATCCTTTAAAAAATATCATTTTGCATTTTTTGCAATTTTTTTAATTTAATATATTTAAATGTTAAGATAACCCACTAAGCAAATGGAATAAAAAATTTGTTTAATGAAAATTAAGTCACTGTTACAGGTTAGACTTAATCTTTGAATGCATGAAATATACTAACTTAAATGTTTAGGTTGGTTTATTAAAAAATTTTAAATCTAATTCTAAATAAAAATACAATGTGATAAAAAATAAAATTTTGGAAATTTTTTTTTACCTTTTTTTTTAACTAGACGGTTAAATGAGACACTGTTTGTTTCACTTCCAAATACTTACAGAAAAATAAATAATCCAAATCCATACTTTTATAGAGAATTAAAGTTTTGTATTGGAATATTTGTATGGAATAACACAAAGCCTTAATTTTCAATTAATTTAAACTTTAAAATTCAAGAAAAATTAAAATATTTTAAATTAATCAACCATTTTCACTCCATTCAACAATCTCTAAGCTCTGATTAAAATTTTTTTTTTTCTTAACACCAATTTAATTAGAGAATCTATTTTTTATTTCAATTTTCCTTTTATGAGGGTTCAAACGAAGTTCCTGAAGCATTCGGATGTGTACTGTGGTCTATCCTTAAATTAAATTATTTAAAAAAAAACAAAATAAATTTTTGAATTCTATATATTTTTTTAAAGTTCACAGTACTTATGTTTACCTTTTTCAGAAAATAAATTTTTCTTGTTAATTACCTATTTTAAAAATGTAATTAATAATTCCATTTTTTTTACGAAGTGACTATTGACACATACTGTGTCAATAATATACATTTAAAGTGCAAATATTTTTGAAATATTGACACAATGCTTCATTTTGAAAGTTATTTTAAAATAAAAAATTCAGAAATGGACGACTTTTTACCCGATTAAAAGGATTCAAATTTTTTCAATAATTTTTTCAATGATACGAATCATATTCAGAATTAATCGATAGTCTCTGTAAATGGTGTGATATGAATTTTGTTCAATAAAAATAAGAAGTTCCAACAACTTAAAAGACGATGTTGAAGTTGAAAAAAAACTCGTCTACTCAAACATTATGTTCACATGTGTACACTATGGAAAAGCAAGGATTAGGCAATCGAAAGGTGCTAGAATCAATCAAAAAGTTTTTCCAAAAAGTCATTGTACACTTAGACGGAAAATTTAAACTCAATTGTGAGAATTATCTATTGTATGTTATGTTAGTTCAAGTGTTAAAAATAAATAAATTTAAAAAATTTTCTTACTAAAATTTACTTGACGTTTTACACGCGTAACCAACTTAGTTATTTTTTAATGAATAAATGTATTTTTATAATTATTTTTATTAATCGATCGTAAAATGAATATGTGTCAATATTGTAGATATATTGACACAGTATGTGTCAATAAAGTCGTCCTTTTTTTTAATTTAAAAAATTCAAAAAGTTTTTTTTTAAATTTTAATTTTTAAATAGCTTCATTGTTTGTAAAATTTTTTGATTCTTAAATTACTGTTAACCCTGGACTTGTGAAATTCAATTTAAAAGAACAGAGCAAAATGATAAAAAAATCTGAACTTTTTTACTATGATTTAGAGATTATTTCTATAAATGCAACATGGTACAGCATACCAAGTTGCATTTGATAATTTTTTTCATTTTATTCTCTTCCTTTTTACTGATTTTATAAATAAAATAACATAAAAAAACTTGTTTTTTGTACCATGAAACAGTTCTTAAATTTCGAATCGCAATAAAAAAATAAACTAAATTAGCCGCTATAAATTTTTTTAAGTTGCTTATTATTTGAAGTTTTTTTCTTAAATTTAAAAATAGATATTTTAAAAAATTAAAAAAATGTAAAAATTTGATTTAATTTTTTAAAAGTAAAAAAATCAGAAATAAATTTTTTGGGTTTTTTTGGTCAGCCTCTTATCCGAGGTGCAACAATTGAATTCATGATGTTTAGTAGCATAAAATCTTTTGATTATTTGATTCCAAATGATTTAATGTTTGATTTTAAAAAATGGACCAAAATTTTAATTAATTAATCCAAGTGCAAAGCTAGACAGTTCCATAAAAACACATTTTCATGTAGTTATTCTCAAAATACACCTGTGGATACTATCAGCATACTATAATCGTAGATTATACGAAAATTTTGTCACGCAAAATGTCAAAAATTTTAATTTATCAAAACAAAATTTTATTTTTTAAATCGTTAATGTTATTGTTTTATACTCGGTTACTAGTATGATTAAAAGAACTTGTTTGGTTTTATTCTAGTTTTTATTTTATTAACAAAACTCAAAAGAATATATAAAAATAAGATGAACTAAATATCAATTGGTAACTAAGAATTCTATTATCAATTGGTAACTTAGATCATTAAATTAAAATATTAATTTAAATATGCTTAGATATCACAGTGATTAGACTTTAATGAGGATTTAATTTTTTGGTTTCACACAGATCATAACAAGTTTTAGATTTTTTGAATTAATAAAAAAAAATATTCAGGTAAATTAATTTGCGCACTTGCCTAAAATTAAAACAATAAAAATGCGTTTTTTTCACTTTTTCAAACTTGAATAATTCACTAACAGTTGAGTATTTTCAACTCCGGTCAAAAGCATGTTGTAGAGCTCGTTGAGATCTTGAATTTGAGTACCTTATCATTACGGTAGCTTAATTATTGACCAAATTGCAAGAACGTGAAGTTTTTGAATTTTTGCAAAATTAACTTATTTTCAAGTCGCATAACTTTGCGAATTCTGAACAGAAAAAAATTGTTGAGGGTTGAAGTAAAAATTTTAAATTATCATTTTTCTAGACACTTCGCAGTCTGTTTCTCTAAGAACCATGAAGAAGATAAAGAACATAAGGTATTAATAAAATAGCATTTTTTAGCATATTTGAAATTTGACCATAAATTTCACTTTGTTTTTATTTTTCTCTAAAATTAGCTCCAAAAAAAAACATTTTACTTGATGCCAAATAAAAATGTTGTTTTTAATAATTTTTAATTATGAATTAGAAAAGTAATAATATATGAATAAAATTATATTTTTGCAAAAATTTCAAAAATTTCAAAAAAATGAGAATTCTCACTTATTTAACTTTTAACAAACATTTATTAGCATCAATCAACCATAATCGCGTAATTCAGTTGAATAAAAGTTGGCTAAAAATTTCGCGTTTTGTGAGTGCACCGAGCCAGAAGCAACCTGATCCAGAAAATGTCATTTTCACTGTACCTAATGCGTTAACCCTTTCAAGAATAGTCAGTGTTCCATTTATTAACTATTTTGTATTTACTGGTCAACATGAACTAGCTTGCTCGCTTTTTGTTCTGGCTGGTGTGACCGATTTTGTAGATGGATTTGTAGCGAGAAATTTCAGGAACCAAAAATCATACCTGGGCAGTATTATAGACCCATTAGCAGACAAACTCTTGATCGGCAGTCTCACAGTAACATTAATGCTAAACTCAATGATGCCAGTTCCTTTGGCCTGCCTCATTTTGGCTCGTGATTTATCTCTTATTGTGTACTCGATTCATGTCCGGTTTAAACTTATCCAAAAACCAGTTACTTTAAGAAAATTCCTCAATTTAAAAAAGTCTCGAGTCAAAGTTGAAGCTGACATGATCAGTAAAGTGAACACGTTTTTTCAAATTAGCTTAATTGCAGCCACTCTTCCCTCCCAAGTATTTCTATATGAAGACTCATATTATTTAGTTGTTTTACAATTGGCAACTGGTTTAACTACCTTGATGTCGTCGATTTCATATGCATATAAAAAAGGCAGCTATAAGGCAATTGATAAAGCAAAAAATAAATAAATTTTTTTTCCAAAATTAATCTCTTTTCTATTTTAAATTAGGGCTAAATTTTTTTTAAAGAATCACTTCAGACTAAAGGTTATTAGTTATAATGATTCTTGTAAAAGTCTACAATATTTGATTAGAGTGCTTAGTAAGCATTTTTTAAGTTCACCTTTTAATAATGATGAAATTAAAAAGTACTGCTTTTGAACGCAGTTTATTTTTTGATCAAAAATTTCATAAATTATTAATTTTAATTTTTTGTATTTTTTTTTCCAATTTTTAAGCTTTTTAATGATCATTTTTAATTATTTAAAATTAATTTCAACAACCGTAAACTCTTGCTTTTTTTGAATAACATTCAAGTCAAGGAGCAATTTTTAAAATGTTCTTAAACTAAGCTCTTCTTCCTTAAAATAATTTTTTTGTTCAACCTCAATGTCAAAAATTAAACTTAGAAAATTAAAATTTTTAGATTTTGGGAAGTATTTATTTTTAGTTTTGTAAGGTAAAATTAAAAAAAATTAATGTAACAAGACTAAAATAAATTTAAAAAAAATTTAAATACAAAAAATTTTTTCACAAACTTGGGACAGGAAATATTTTCAAATTAATAGGCATATTTTTAAACAGAAAAGAATTAGGCTTTTTAGTGTATTAAAAAAATAATTTTCATAAATGATTCATTTAATTTTTATTTGAAAATTTTTAACTTTAATTCAAAATTATTCATTTTTTAAAATTTTAATTTTTTATTTTTTAAGAATAAAATGTACTGGTTTCAAATAATGTGTTTAAGAATTTAGATTATTTTTAGATTATTTCAACATTTAAAGTTAAAAAAATTTGGGAAAGGGTTTAGGGTTGAGTAAAAAAAAATAGATCCTAGAAATTTAATTTATATTCTTTTTGCATTTAATTCGGCCTTATTTTGTATAAAATTATGAAGGAATCATAATAGACTTTTAAAAAACACTAGCGAGTTAACAAATTAAATATCAAGATAAAGATCATATTTAATTGTATCTTTATTTAACATAAATAAAAAAATTAAATAGGGGATAAATAATGAATTCTAATTTCTAGATTAATTGGGTCTCTAAAAAAAGCATATTTTTAATTAAGAGCAAATTTGTAAAATTGAAATTAAAATAGAGTAGCTTAGTTATTTTTATTCATGGATTTAATAAACTTAATTTTAATTATGGCATTAGTTTAGAGGTTTATAAAACGGAAGCTTTATTTTCTATATTTCTCTTTTCAAGTCCGTTCTTAAGTCTAAATTTGTGTTGTGAATTAAAAAAAAATTAAAAAAATTCAGTAACCATGGAATTAATTACTAATTTTTTATGTCAATAAAATGACCTCAAGTTTAACTTAATTTCCGGAAATTTTTAGACGCTAAAATATAAAAACTGGTAATGAGTGAGAATATTATGAGTGAAATGTCATCAATTAATTCAATGTCAACTAATGAGTCAACATTGAATAGCTCTGAAAATGAAATCGACCTAAAAGCGTTCAAATCTCTCAATTCAGAAATGGACAATTTGGGCTACGAATCTATCGGTTCATTGAACGCAATTGATATCAATAAATTGATTAAATTTTCTCTTGATTTAACCTACAGATTTAGAAGACAATCAGTGACCATTGAAAGGCTTCAGGATCAGTAAAGCTTTTTTGGAATTTTTTAGCAAGATCTTAATATTTGGAATTTTTAGAATTCATTTGTTAGACAGAGAAAATGAATTATTTCTTAAAAGACAACAAAATTTAAAAGATTCAATGGAAAATTCATCACGCGAATCTCAGATTTTTCTGGAAAAAAACCGCCAATCTGAAATCAAAATTGCTGAACACGTTAAAAATTTAAAAACATTAAGTGAAGAAGTAGGTGATTTATTTATTGATAGCTGAATAATTATTTTTTCTAATTATATTTAAAAAATAAATTGTTAAAATATAATTTTATTAGAGAACATGGAACAAAAAACAGGCTTTGGGAAATTCAGTGAAAATGTTTCTTTTTTTTGAAAACATAGTGCCCAAAATCAATTAAAACAATAATCAGATTAAAGTTTTATTGATGTTTAATATTTTTTATATTGATTGATCCAAAAAAAGGAAATATTTTTTTATATTTATACTGAATTTCGCAACACCCAACAAAAAAAAGCTAATAAAATTAATAAAATTTCAAAACAATCTGTTCGACCAAAAATTAAAAAAATTAAAAAAAAAATTACATCTTTAAATTTTTTATAAAATTCGTGATTTTAGAGGAGAAGAATAAGAAATTTAATTTTTTCTAGAATTATTATTTAATAGAAAATTTTGGCAATGTGAAAATTTAGTACAAAAATTACAGTACAAAACGTAAAAAGTTTACAATATTTTTTCTAATTGTGCAATAATGTTTCTATAAAGAGTACTATATTTTACAAATTTTTACAAACCAATTCCAAGCTCTGCAATTTTCTGTAAAATGCACACCATCAAAAAATATTTGATTAAACTCTGCAATAAATTGCAGAGTTTTTGCAGAGCTTGGAATTCGTTTGTACAAATTTAATCTTTATAGAACCATTTTTGCACAATTAGAAAAAAAATTATAAACTTTTTACATTTTGTACCGTAATTTTTGTACTAAATTTTCACATGGCATAGAGATGAATTTTACTAGATAAAAAAAAATTTATCTTTTTTGAATAGAAAATAATTGTCTAGTTTGTTTTTAAAGTTATTTAAAGTTGTTTGTTCGACCGCTTCTCTCGGTAAACTATTCCACATATTTGTAATTCGGTTTGTAAAAAAATTAAATCTCAAGCTACAATTCTTAACAAGTTGTTTTTCAAAACCATATCCGTGACTTCGTGTTCCGTAGTATTCCGGCTTTTGCTTCAAGGGGTAGTGCCAATCCACTTTATCAATACTTTTAACAATTTTAAATAGTTCAATTGAATCACCTCTTATTCTTCTTTCTTCGAGCGTGGTTAGTCTTAGCTTGATAAGTCGCTCTTCGTAACTTAAGTTTCTCAATTCTCCAATCAGTTTAGTTGCTCTTCTTTGTACACTCTCAATGCTGCCAATTTCCTTCTTCAAAGACGGGTTCCAAACCTGGACAGCATACTCTAAGTGAGGTCTTACTAACGTTGTATACAGCTTCTTCATGGTGTAAATGTCACGATGTTTAAACGATCTTTTAATCATTCCTAAAATCTGATTTGCTTTTTTTACAGCAGCCGCCATGTGTCTTGACATTTTTAAGTCATTCCTAAAAAAGATGAAATCGACTAGATAATTTTATTAATTAATAGACGAAAGTATAAGAAACTATATTCTTTAAGAAAAAAATATATAAAAATATTAATCATTATACAATAAGCTAAATTTGAATATAAAAAGTTAATTAGATACTCATAATTTTCTTTTTTTTGTTGACACCGTTTTTGGTGGTCTACCGCGGCCCCTTTTTGTTGATGCTTCAGTAGCAACTATTTGATCACTATCTTCTAGCTCTAGCTCTTGTATCCAAGACCAGTGAATCGCCTTACAACTTCATCTTTTGGCAAATTTTGGTTACTTTTTACAAAGTTGTACAAATCTTTTTTGATGGCTACGTACATTTTTTACTAACAACTTATCGAAAATTCAACTTTTTGAAATAATTTTTTTTTTATTTTAAAGCTAGGATCAGTCTGATTTTAAATTTTGAAAAAAATTGGGAAAGGTCTTGTCCACTCTTATAGAAAATTAAACTTAACTATTGTGCCACTTTTTGTTGGTGCTTCAGTAGCAACTATTTGATCACTATCTTCTAGCTCTAGCTCAACTTGAATTTCAGTGGTATTATTAATTTGAGTTTCAATTTGTTGGTTGACAGGAATATCCAAATAGAACTCATAAGTATCTTCGTCACTAGATTCACTTACGACCTCAGATGGTTGCAAATTTAAACAGGTAGTCTTCCGAACATAATACTTATACAATTAAAATAAACATTGCATTTAATTTTGGTAAAAAAATTTGAAGTAGTCAAAAAAAATATTTTTTCGAATATTTAAGAGATTGAGTAGTCATTTATCTACCTTTTAATTTAATTATCTACTATTTAATTGTTTTTCTAGCGTAATAAATTTTTTTTCTGGTGGTTAATAAAATCATATATTCATTAATATTATTATCTTGTTTTTAATTAATTTATCTAGTAAATTTAATCTTTTTTTATACTATCAATTAATATTTACCGATTTTGACATTGCCAAAATTTTTGAATGCGATTCAAAATCACGTGACTATTTTAAGTTTAATTTTTGAATTTAAAATATAAATCTGCAATTAACCTAAGATTTTAATTAGAAAAAATTTCTTTATCATTTAAAAAATGTTAAAATCAAGTGAAAAATATTTAAAATAATGTAAGCAAAAATAATATAATTATGTATAACTTTAAAGACTTTTTAGAATAAACATTAAAATTTAAAAAAAATTATCTTTTTTGGACACAACTAGAAACAAACATTTTTGAAAAATCTTTTAAATTTCACTCATTTTAGTGACACTTTTTTTCTTTCTTTTCTGATAATTACTTTGTCCGGGGATAAATTGAAAATTTTTTTCCAAACCCATCTAAAAAATTGGTATCCGCAAACAAAGTTTTCAATGCAGATTAATATTTTAAATTTAAAAAATTATAAATTAAAATTGTGCCAACCTTATAGTCTTTATTCAATTGACGAAAATTAAATAAAAATTAAATAAAAATTAAATATAAATTAAAAATTAAAAATAATTAAATTAAATAAATAAATAATAAATTTAAATTATTTAAATTTTTTTTCTAAAATAAAAGTTAACTAAAAATTTCCTTTTTAAACCAAGAACCGAAAACTTCAACACATTATTGAGCAAAGAGACAAACAATTTAAAAATGAAAAGAAAAAAACTGAAAAAGAGACAGAAAAGCTAAAGCTTAAAATTCAAAATTTAACAACTATAAAAACTAAAGAATTAGCCAGTATTTAAAAAAAAAATTTTTAAGTTTAAACTTTAATTTTTGTTTAAAGATATGGATTTAACGGATCCAATATCTAAAAAAGGATCCCGACCAACTTGGAATCTTGAGTCTAATCAATCCAAGTAAGTGAAAATTTCAAAAGAGATAAAATAAATGAATGCTTTTCTTTTAGAAAACAACTCGAAATGTATTCAGAGTTAATAAAAGATTATGATAAAAAATTAAAACAAATCATAATTGAAAATAATGACTTGAAAACCTTTATTTCAAGATTTCTAAGTGAATTGGACGAATTAATCCTAAGTCCAGTACATAAAAATTGTGACAATTCAATCGAATCAATGGACAATAGTAACTACCAAAAGTTAATTAATTGCCCCTTTGATGAAATATTTCAAAATCTAAACGAAGAAATACAATCAAAAATAAAAATTCTAAAAATTGTATTTAAAAATAACTGTGATTCATTAATTCCAAGAGACAATGTAACCATTAGCTCTATTGACAGTCTAAGCGAAATTCTAAATAAAACACTAAATAACTCTGATGAAAAGGGATGCGAAAAATCAGTAATTAAAACCAAAGTTGAATTCGATAGATCCAAGTTAATGTTAAATAATACTTCAATATCTTCATCTTCTCTATCTTCGACAACTTCAAGTGACTCGCGCAAATGTAATTATAATAACATTTAATCATAAAATGACCTTTTTTTAGTTTGTATAAGTTCCGTTTTATTTTTTCAATCTATTTAAAATAATAAAATTTTTAATTATTTAATTTTTTTGTTTGTTTAAAGCTTTTATTGAAACAAAAACAAAATCAGTCATAAAAATTTTGGGTCTGGTAAATTTTATTACCCACAGACAGTGCTTTGCACCCGAAAAAAATTGGGTTACCCATTTTTACCCAGTAACCCATAAAAAAATTTGTTTAAACTTTCCCTAAAATTTGAAGTTAATAATTTAATAAAATGGTGCAGTTATAAATAATGAATTATCAGAATTTGATATAGATTACAGCAGAGTCGATGAGGAAGTTTCTGATATTGAGCAAGACGAAGAAGATTTAACTCCTGTAACAGCGACTGAAATCAGTCAAACAAATTCACCAGAGAGCCAACAAACTTTAGATGAAGTCGAATTTAATTTTGATCAATTTTATGATCTTAATAGAGGTCAGCCTATTAAAAATTTAGAACTAGTCATTGGGTCAAACGAAATTCCGCGATTTTCTTGTGCAAATCACAAACTTAAATTAGCTGTTCACCACGCAATGGAGTCTCACAAAACTATATGCGAGTTACTAAGAAGAATTACTCGCTATAACAGCCATGTTCGAGGTAGAATCAATTTAAACAGAAATTTTCGAATCAATAAGGCTCGTTTAAGATTAGATAATGTGACGAGATGGTCATCGGCATATTTGGTTTTGGATTCTGTAAAAAGAGCATATGATAAAAATCTTTTTTGATCATAATAACCCGGAATTGGATTGTCCTGTAAACAAAGGGACAATCGAAACTTATTTAAGAATTTTAAAACCTGTTTACATTTTAAATTTATTTTTTCAAAAAAGTCACTGATTCATTAATTGGTAAAATATAAAAAATTTATATAAAAATTAACTTTTTTTAATTACTCAACTTCAGGAATTTTAAAACTGATTGATATTTATGAAAATATGGCCCTAGAATCAACTCCTAAACGCCTAGCTAACTTATTAGTCAAAAATCTCAAAAAAAAGTTTGAATATGAACTTAACTCTCCAGTTTATCAATTAATTTTTTCGAATTTTTCAAGCTGTTTAATTTTATTTGATACAAATTGTTTAAGGCTGCTGCTGTTATAAATATTTACACAAATCCTTTTTTTTTAAACAAATTTTAATTTTTTTATTAAAGTCTTTAGTTCCATGGACAAAGTAGAAAAAGATACAAAAGATTATGTAAATTGAATAAAAAAAAAGAAAATTCTAATAAAAAAATTAATTCATTATTTTCAATTCATTCTAAATCTAAACAAGTTTAAATAAAATGTATTTTTAATTCGAGTACTTTATTTGTTTGACATATAGGAATGAGAAAAACAAAGAAAGAAAGTGAGATACAGAAAGTAAGTTTTCTAAAATGCTTTAATTATATTTTTTTAAATGTCCTTCCAGTTCGCACTCAGTGTGCTAATGCATGTCTGAACGGCTTGGCATGTTGTGCTGGTCTTGGCTTCCTTCTTTATATCATCGATATCTTTGAACTTGATTTTAATGCATCCATACGTGATATTTTCGCTCTCGATCGACAGTTTCTCGCAAAGCAGTTTGACGAACTTGTTCTCCTCTTTTTGTGTGATTCTTACTGCCGTAAACAATTGCCGTAATAAGGTAGTCAAATTCAAGATCTCAAAGAGCTCTACAACATGCTTTTGACCGGAGTTGAAAATACTCAACGGTCATTGAATTATTCAATTTTGAAAAAGTGAAAAAAACGCATTTTTCGGCTTTTTTCAAAACGATCTGGTGACCTGGATTTTTTGAGGACCCGGTCACCCAAGGACTCTATGGATAGTTCATTCAATAAGCTGAAAAATTTGAGATATTTTATTCAAATTTTCCTTATTTTAGTTAAAATTAGAGTTTTTTAAAAGTCACAAGTCTCAATCCAAGTCCAAGACTTAAAATTTTTTTTTCAAAATAAACATTAGTTTTCATTAAAAATATTTGAAAACTACTAACTTTGAAAATTTTTTGCATATTTTAGAATAAAAAACCTAAAAAAAAAAATTAACAAAAATTTCAGAATAAATTATTTTGAAAGTCCCGACTTGGACTTTTTTTTTAAGACTTTGACTTTAATTTTGGACTTTTAAACAACTCTGGTTAAAATATTAAAATAACATCAATAAAATAATTCAAACAGATTTAAAATCATACATTACAAAATTAAAAAAAACTTGATGGGTCTTTATATTAAGAAATTTTTAAATTTTAATATAATTTTATTTTCTCCTTTTAAAAAAAAATAACGAACCATAAAATTTATATGTATAGAAAAAAAATCGGTATATTGGTCATTTTGAATAGAAAATGAAGCTTTTAATTTGATTAATATTAGATGATTCATTGATGAGTCTTTAATAAATTTTCAATAAGTTAGAGTTGAGAGTTGTTTAAAAGTCCAAAATTAAAGTCCTAGTCTTAAAAATTAAAGACTTTAATTTTTTTTTTAATTTTTCAAAAATCCAAGTCTTTGTAATTGGGCGGCCCCAATGCTAAGTGTGCCGTTCCAATCAGACAAATGTGCGGAAAAATTTGCCGGCATCATGCTACTTTTGCCAATTTTAAAAATTGCAAATAGTAAGTCAAGATTAAAATAATTTATTCGGAAATTTTTGATGATTTTTGTTTTTTTTTAGGTTTTTTATTCTAAAATATGCAAAAAATTTTCCAAGTTAATAGTTTTCATTTATTTTTAATCTAGACTTGGACTTAAAAAAAAAATAAAATTAAAGTACGGACTTGGACTTGGCTTGAGAATTTTAAACAACCCTGCTTTGTCCAATAATCAAGAAGAATCATTATAAATTTTCATAGTGAAATATTTGAATTAAAGTTGACAGGGTTGACCAGCGATTTATCTTTTTTATTTTAAAATTTTTTAAAAAATAGTTTTCAAATAAAGTTAAAATGCGGTTTTAATTAAATTATTTAATTTTGACAAAAAATCATGTAATTAATTTTTCAATTCAAGAATAAATCGAAGATATTATGTTTATTTAGTTTAATTAAAAAGAAAAATCCTAAATTCGGCTGAAATTTGGTTTATTTTTTATTTTCTGACCAAAATTAACTAATAATTAAATAATTGTACTAGGATAAAAAATATTTAGGGCCGATTTATTTTTTAATTTCAGATATTAATAAATTAAAGCATAAGCTGAAGCGATTAGCTGAATATTTTCATTTTGAAAAGCATAGTAACCACATATATCAGATGGATTTAGAAGGCATTCGACACCCATTTGAAAATTGTAATTTAAATTTTCACCTATGGTTACATTTACCAATATTTTATGGTTGGTAAATTCTTTTTTAAGCTCGTTTTTTATTGAGTTTGCCAAAAAAAAAACTTTTTCAGCATCCAATTCCTTTTCGAAAATAGAATTCATTTCACAAACTAAATTTTTTTTAAGCATTTCTTGTATTCTCATACTTTGTTCTTTTACTTTTACAAAAGTATCTTCGTCTTGAAAATCAGCTTTTATTGGCGTGTTTAAAGTGGTATCTTCTTCCATTAAAGCTACTGCATTCTGTGCCTCAAATTTGTCTTCAGGGTTTTCACCTTGGTAAGCTTTTTCAACTTCTAATGTGTCTTGAATTTCAGCAGAAGTGTTTGGCATTTGAGAGGCCTTATTTTCCTCTTCGAGATAATAATAATTTTCATCAGAATTATCTTGGCAATAATCTTCCAATTTTTCTTCTTGCAGCTGATCATTAATTTCTCTTGTGTTTTCTTTTTGAATTGTTTCAGCATTTTCCATTTCATAATTTTGTTCTTCGAATTTTTCATCAGCTGGTTGTTTGGCCAAAATAGCCGATTCCTGAGCGGATTTGGAATTTTCAAAAATTTCTATATCTTTATGTTTTTGTATTGTGATTTCTATTTTGGTGCCTTGATCAATTTTTTCTCCTGACATGGAAATAGCATCTTGACTTTGGAAAGTTATTTGAGATTCAGTTTCTGATTTAAGCTCAACATAATTTGTAAATTCGTCGGCTGTAGCAGTGTCATCAAGTCTATGGTGTTTTTTTGGAGCTTTTTTGGCTTTGTCATAATTCACATAATTTTTCATCGAAACAGCTATTTTTCCAAGATCAGTAACTTTGGAATTGTCTAATCCTTCATTTCTAATAAATTCTTTTAGTTCATTGTCAGAACAAAAATCCTCAGTTTCAGAAGATGAAGTAGTAAAGCTCATGCTAGTCATTTTGATCTTTGATATTTAAGTTAAAATAAGATTGGATTTTTATTTCAAACAAATATAAAATCTTCTTAGTTTTTATTTTTTACCATAGAAATTTTTCTTAAAATAAAAAAATTCTAATTCGAGGATACTAAAAATTAATTTAATCAATTTAAAACTTCAATATTCTAATTATCTAGGTGACTACTTAAATTTTGTTTTTTTTTAGATTCGATTACACACATTTTGGAGATTTTTAAAGCTTTGAAAAAATAGGTCTTATCGTTTAAAATTTTTAATTGCTTAAAAAAACTTTTTAAAAAACTTTATTTCAAATAAAACACTAAAATATTGATAAACTTTTACTCTAAAAATTTTAATTTTTCATTAATTAAACAGAAAAATAAATAAAGTTAAAATCTGTTACGGGGAATAATGTTTGAGAAACGTAGATTTTGGCTACGTATTCGAAACTACATTCAGTATTTGGTAAAATTACGTTATTTCCCGTAATTAATTTGGAATCAAACATAAAAATATTAGTCAGAATATAACGTGTGTAGAAAAAAAAATGGCACAGTTTAATTTTCTATAAGAGTGGACAAGACCTTTCCCAATTTTTTTCAAAATTTAAAATCAGACTGATCCTAGCTTTAAAATAAAAAAAAAATTATTTCAAAAAGTTGAATTTTCGATAAGCTGTTAGTAAAAAATGTACGAAACCATCAAAAAAGATTTGTACAACTTTGTAAAAAGTAACCAAAATTTGCCAAAAGCTGAAGTTGTAAGGCGATTCACCGGTCTTGGATACCGAAAACGTTCTGTTTATCGTTGGCTAGATATTATAGAAAAAGATAAAACTTTCAAGAGAAAAAAAGGAAGTGGTAAACCTGCTAAAATAGCGACGAAACTAATGGTGGCTAAACTTTGAGCCTATTTCAATCATAAACCGGGTCGTTCGCAAAGAAAGATGGCTAGAATGTTTAATTGCTACTATACCTATATCGGAAAGATTTTAAAAAAGTATTCAAACATCAAAAAGTATAAAAACACAAGAGACCTCATTTAAATGCTAACCAAGAGAAGGCAGTAAGGCCAAAATGCTATTTCACAACGCGGAATAAGCGAACCATATTTTGTACCTACTGATTTAGCGGTCAATCAACATGTCTACCTTGGAGAGTGTATTGAAAAACGACTTGAACCATGATTAGAGAATATTATCAGAATGATAATTATGTATTTTGGCCTGACTTAGCATCATCTCATTATGCCAGTTTGGTACAGAATTATACGTTAGATAAAAATATAAGGTATGTTTCCAAAGAAGTGAATCCAGCAAACGTACCAAAAGCACGACCAATCGAAGATTTTTGCGGAAATTTGAAGGCTAAAGTTTACAAGGGTGATTGGAAGGCAAAAATCTTAAGCAAATCGAAAACAAAATTAGCGCTTGCTTGAGCATTTAAACTGCTTGTCATTTAATTTGTTTGAAAATTAAATGGGGTTAATAAAATTATTTAGTTAAAGATTAAAATTATAAATAAAAATTATAAACATGGTCAGGTCCTAGTGCCTTTCCATACAAATCATTTTTCATTTTTAAGAGCTTATAATGCACTGATTATGATCTGTAAGAAAATTCGAATTTGTTTTATATAAGCGGAGCTAAAGCTCCTTCAGATTAAAAAAAATCAAGAAAAAATCAAAGAAAATTAAAATAGACAAATTGTGCAACATGTTTAAGTATTGAACATTCAAGGATAAAAAAAAAAAAATTATGCACACATTGCCCGCTTTGTATTCCTCCTCCATACCCCAAAATGGATCCAACTAAAGATTTATAAAAGTTTCCCTTAAGTTTTAAAACTAAGACCTCATTTTTTGTTTGATAAATTTATTAAATTTTGCCTTGAATTAAAACGTTCTTTAATTTCATCTATCATTTAATTAAAATTCTTTTTGTCAAATGATTTTATTTCTTTAGATTATTAGGTTAAAATAAGAGTTTTTTAAAGGACCCGGGTTTAAGTGATCAAACAAATGATCAAACCAATCCAAGTCACTAAAATTGGACTTGACTTTAACTGGGGTCCTTTAAAAAACTCTGATTTTAACTCAAAATATAATAAGGAAAGAGCTGATCTCAACCACAGTTGTTTAAAAGTCGAAGTCAGGACAAGCACAATTCAATTACGAATCGAACAGACTCAATCACAAATCGACAATTTAAAACGCTATGAACCAAACGTTTTTGATGATAAAAAACAAGACAAACCCACTATTAAAATGTTAGTACCGTTAAAATCAGTTCACCGAACCACTTCTAAACAAGGCGAACCAACTATATCGAACATCTCAACGATTCCTAATCCGGTCACAGAACCAAGCGAAATGAAATCTTACAAAACTCCAAAGCCGGAATTCACTTTTCAGAAAGATTTGAAATTAGAGCAAACAAAATCAATTCGAAAACAAAACAAAACAACTCTCTAGGACTCAAAAAGAGTTTTAACGAAGACACCGACTTAATTATTAGAAATTTCATCGAAAACTTTATTCAAAATCGTTTAAATCCTCTTGAAAAACGACTGGGAAAATTGGATCTTCAAATAGATCTGTAAAGTTTAAAAGGTGAAACAAACTTGGTTTCATTTAACAGTCCAGTTCAGCCAATAAATTGATGATTTTTAATCAAATTGTACGTCAATAAAGAATTGAAAAATGAAAATTTTACATTTATAACCACGTAATTCAAAATTATTTAAGAAGCGTAAACAAAATTTTAACATTTAAATAGAATAAATTTACAAATTGCAAAAAAAATTCTAATTAGAGTAGATCACATAGAAATAAAAATTATCTAAATTAAAAACTAATTAAAAATCTCAAAATATTGATATTTTATTTGATCATTTATATTTCCTCTGTTGATTAAAATTAAATTTTATTTGTTGAATTTAGTGAAACATATTTAATGTTGTTTCATCATTAAAGTTTAAAAAGCTCAATTTTTTCAATTTAAATTAATGAAAAAGAATTTTATTTTTGTAATTTTTGAAAGGTTTGTATGAAAATTCACAATGCCATGTTAGGCTAATTTTTGTTGATAGAAGAACCCCAAAAAATTTCTCTTTTTCTTCATCTGTTTATAGTTCCCTATTTTATTATAATTAAAATTGGAATTAATCTTGATCCTTTTTTGTTCTAAATACATTATTTTACTACCTTAATAGGTAAACTAAACTATTTGTCCACCGATAAATTTTCATTATCTTCAGGTCACGTGCGATAAATTTTGTAAAGAACGCATTTTTCGACTTTTTTCAAAACGATCTGGTGACCTGAATTTTTTGAGGACCCGGTCATCCAAGGACTCTTTGGATAGTTCATTAATCAAGCTTGCCTTTAGTTTTTACAGAACGAAAAAAGCATCAAAATTCGCAAAGTTATGCGACTTGAAAACAAGTTAATTTTGACCAAATACTAAAACTTCACGTTCTTGCAATTTGGTCGCCAATTAAGCTACCGTAATGATAAGGTACTCAAATTCAAGATCTCAAAGAGCTCTACAACATGCTTTTGACCGGAGTTGAAAATACTCAACGGTCATTGAATTATTCAATTTTGAAAATGTGAAAAAAACGCATTTTTCGGCTTTTTTCTAAACGATCTAGTAACCTGGATTTTTTGAGGACCCGGTCATCCAAGGACTTTATGGATAGATCATTTAATAAGCTTGCCTTTAGCTTTTACAGAAAAAAGCTAAAGCTTTTTGTTCTAAATACATTATTTTACTACCTTAATAGGTGAACTAAACTATTTGTCCACCGATAAATTTTCATTATCTTCAGGTCACGTGCGATAAATTTTGTGGTCGTTTTACAACAACAACTTTTACTAATTTATTTATTGAATTAAAGAATTTCTAGTTTAAATCAATTGATCGCTTAAAAAATTTGAAGCATAAGCAAAATTTAAAATTAAATTAATTTAATTTAATTAAAAAATGAATTAACATTTTTTTCCAAGCTAGCACCACAAAGATTTTTTAAATTTTGTTCTGTCATATTCGTTATTGCCTTCTTTAGGGTCTAGAAAATCAAACCGATATAGTTAAAGTTTCGGAATCTTTTTTTGTAGGTATTATTACAAATATTGATTTTGTAAACTAATTAGACTATTTTTTGTTTTGTTACACAAAGCAGTTCGTAGATTTATTTTTTTATGATAAGGAGCAAATAATAAAAATAATAACTTTACTTTTATTTAAAGAAAAAGTCACTTGCTCTTCCAATTATAATTAATAAACTATATTATTTATTTTTTATTTTCTAATTTTAAATTAGTTTAATAAAATAAGCTTTAGTGTTTAGTTTTTTAGTTTTGAATCTGCCCGTCAATATTCCAAAAATCATGTTACATTTTTCTTGTTCAATTTTTCACTTATTTTTGTTTAAAATTATTTTATTATTTTATTTCAAAGAGTCAGCATTACCTCTAAGACTTTATACAAAACTGAAAAAAAATCATTCAAACATATTTTTCAAGTCATTATTCTTATTTAGTTAGGAATGAATCCTGGCAGCTTGCATTGAAACTCAATACTTCCTTTCAAGCCAAGTCATTTGCTTTAAAAAGCTTGTTCATCTCAAAATATAAGCTTTATATATTTTTGTTTATATTTTTCAGATATTTTTCCTGGTTAGTATAATTGAATCGTTTTACAACCAGAAATGGTAAAAAAGCATCCAAATATTTTTTTTCCAAGATTGCTTCTGAAGTTAAGTCGGGTCTATTTTTGATTGATGTTTCTTTAGTCAAATTCTTATACCAAAAACTAATCTTTTAAGGCTTCAAGTACTCCAAAATATCTCAGTTAAATGTATCTTTAAATGTTAGATGTATGTAACTTTCCTCTGATACCTCTTCAGATCTCCTGGTAAATTTTTTAGATGAGATTAAGCTTGATGGTGTTGAAGTTCGCCTCGATAAAGTATTTTTAAAATATTTAAAAAATAATTTTTTGCATAATAATTTGTTAACTCAGGAATTAGTTAAGGACTATTTTGGCGCTTTTGTTAATAGCTCTAGACCCTGTAAGAATAAAACATCTTTGTGTAATGTTTGGAATGAGTTCAGTCAATGGTTGGAAGATAAAAGGCTTACTCTTTAACTTTGGTTCCATTTTTATTTGTAACTTTGTATGCTTTTTTTTTATTAATAATAATTCTCATTTTTTGTAATATTAACAAGACATTATTTGGTAATTTTTTTTTCTATTTAATCAAATATAGTAACATTGACAATGGCCAAAGAAGCTTTACTACTCAGAGCCATTAAAAAAAAAAGTAAAAATTTATTAATAGTCAAATAAATTTTTTTCTAAAATTTTGTCCTATGAAAATGACTCTAGTGATGAAAAAAAAATGAAATTTTATCAAATTTTTGATTTTTTTCTAATAAAAAAACTCAATAAATGACGGTTTTATAATTTTAAAGACGTTTGATTTTATTTTAAGGAATGAAGTGAATATTTCCGGTCTTATCATTTTTAGTATGTTATAAAGGGACAAAAAATATGTAAAAAAATGTATCTTAGGAAATTTTTGAGTTGGGGATTTTTCACTCCAGAGACTCTTAAAGACTATCACCCTATATTTTGTTTAATTTAGCTAATATTGATTAAACTAAAAAAGTTACCAAAGAATTTATTTAATTTTCGGATTCCTCAAAGAAATTTGTACAAGAAGACTTTATTTCAGGAAAATAAAAGTGTGCATATCTCTTTTATTGAAATAAAAAGAAAGATTCCCAGCTAAAATGTGCTAAAACTTTGGCTGATTATTAAGCATGAGAAAATCAAGTATATTGAACTATTTACACATATTATAAATCAGCACATTCAAATTTATAAGAATATAAAAAAAATTCTCTAAGACATTACATTTTTTCAAAAGATATTGCCCCATATCCTTTAAATACCAACTTTGTATCAATCAATATTAGCCTCTACATAATGTACAAGTTTAGGCAAAAATTGCACAATTTTTGCAGGTTGTACTAAATAACACATTTTAAAATGCAATAAAAATAAAATTTAGAGTTAATCAGAGTATATACATTAGATTTAAAAAAATTAAATTTACACATTTTTACATAATTTGTATAAAAAATTAAAAATTCAGTTTTTTTAGTAAATAAATAAAGTTTAAGTTTATAGTTAAAATAAACTAGCTAACAAAAGAGAAAAATTGGTTGAAAATTGGATTCCTTACTTCCCAAGTAAATATACTTTTACTAATAATTTAAGTTCTTCTTTTCTTTCTTCTATTTTCTCTAGAAAATATTACTTAATTGACTCACAAATACCAATTCTACTGTTTTTTTCGTCTTCTTCTTTAATTTTATTTACCATCTCTTTTATTTTATCAGTACTTATTATACTTCTCTCGTCAATAATTTCTTTCAATTCATTGATAAATTTCTTTAGTGGTATGGCACTTTTTTACCTTGTTTCAAATATTTTCGCAGTGTATTCATTCTCAACGATTCTAATACCAAAGTTTAGTTTTATCTTTTTTATCTTTGATTCCACTGGTTCTATATTAAGTGCATAAAGAAGGTTTGTTGTTCGGGATCTTTTGCTTAATTTACTGAATTTTTAATTTTTTATGTAAAAATGTGTAAATTTAATTTTTTAAAATTTAATGTATATGTCATGATCATTTAGTGAAATTAATTATTTAGTGTAAAAAATAGGAAAAATATTCACTTAGAATAAATAAAAATTTTATTGCACATTTAACTTAAATTATTATGCAACTTATGCTAAATATTATAAAGAATATGAATTTACACTAAATCAAAATATGGAACTTGAAGTTGATAGGCACAAGTTATCGTTTTACGAGTGCATTAGCAAACTTAACGACGATAACAATATAAAGGGTCGTAAAACTTAAGATAAAAGGCATTATTCAAGGTTTTATCGACTCAAAAGCTAATCCAAACACAAAAGAATCTGCCGAGTATTATAATTTACGTCGTTACCAAGTATTGGAAGTAGCTGGTGTGAATCGTTTAATTAAAAAACTAGACGATACACGTACAATTTTTTTTATTTGTGCAATCGAAGATTTATTCGAAGAAATTTTAACTTGTCATCGTCAAGTTGGTCATAGTGGAGTGAATAAAACACTGCACCAGAAAATATAACGAAAATGAGCACTTAATCTAGTTATTTTTATTCAATTAAATTTTTTTTATAAATTCCAATTTAGACTATTAAATAATTGATTTTGTATTTTTTATAAAAATACTTTTACTAAGTAATAATAATTTAGTTTAAATAATTATCATTTAGCTTAAAATCCATAAAAAGAATTTTAAAATTTATCATTTAATATAAACGCGAAAATTATATATTTTTTACACTAAATATTAATAGTTTACACTAAATAATTAATTTTACATATTGATCACGACATATATACTCTGCTCAACTCAAAAAAAACTTTACAAATTTTTTTGTCTAAAACTTATATTAAAATCTTTTTAATTTTTAGCATCGCCGAAACTGGCGTAATTTTTGAACTAAATAAATAAAAATAAAATTTAATCATATTTTATCATTTGGTACTGTATTACTCTACTGAGCTTCATAAAATCATAATTTAATTAGGGCTAGCCAATTTTGTGACCCAGTGGTAATTTTATTTACTTGTTTTTAGAGGCAAATTTTATGATCAAACAACACTATCTTTATATCTTTTTTTGCATTTTATTAATAAAATTTTAAATTTACCTTAAAATTTGGCAGAGTTTTGTTAAAGGTTTATTTTTGACAATGGTTTAGATGCTCTTTATTATTAAATAGGACTCCTTTAATCGACAAGATTCCTGGCGAAATTTTCAGATGCATGATAAAATGCGAGTAAAATAATAAATTAATTATTTATTAATTGATCAATTTGAATTACAAAAATCTCATGCTATTAAATTAATTAATTAATTCAAGATTAGATTGAAATCATTGTTTTAGTGTTTTAAATTAAAATATTGAGAGAAAAATTTGGTTAAAAATTAATTTTTTTATTTAAAAAAAATATAATCAATTGGTCGCAAAATTGACCAGCCTCAGAAATTTAATTTATAAAAAAATGAATGAAAATTTTTAAAAATATGAATTTATTTTTGATTAATTTTGTATTTAATTTTTTTAAACTCAATTATGAAAACTATCATTATTTTGATAAGTAGAATATTTAATTAAATACTAATCAACGGATGCATGGAATACATTTTTGGCATCATTTAAACCAGTACCAGTAGTTCAAACTGAATATTAATAGATCAATTTATTAGATTATTTACTCGACTAGATATCAAATAAAAAACGCTTTCAAAAATTGCTTTTAATTTAATTTGACATAATTTTGTAAGCAAGCATTAAACAAGTTTCACTATCAGCTAAGTTTTATTATATGGGTCAATTTTATATATTTTAAACATAATCCTCTAGAAAATATGTTTATAAAAACAATGCCTTGCATTAAATCGATAATTTAGACGACCCAATTTATTCCATCAAATCAGGCATTTCATAAATACAAAATATTTTAATTAAGTTCATTTGGTTGAACAAATGTTTTCAGGTAAGGATTATTATTGTAGCCTTTTGGAGAGATAATTTTTTGGAAGAATAGAATAGCTATGATTATTTCTGAGTAGAATTAATTTAATAAAACACAATTCTAAAAATATCTTTTCAAGGCAATAAATACAAATCGGTTAAAAATTAAAATTCAAGATATTTTAATGATAGGATTTATTTTTATTTTAAAAAATTTAAATTTGACGCAAAAAAATTTTTTTCTCATTCAAAAGAATTTTTCTGATTTCTTTTCAAATAAACATTTGAGCAAATCTTTTTCAAAAAATTGTTTCTACCAATTTAGCAAAAAATTTAACAAAACAAATCCAAAAGAGTTTTCACGACAAACTCAGACTAAAAAAATAGGTTAAATTAATATTTACAAGATTCGAATTAATTAGCTTATCAAAATTTAAACCTAAACCTTGTTTTGAACATTCAAAGCGTCTAGATCAGCATCAAACAAATAAGAAAACTTACAATTTTTGATTGTAAAATAAAAAATTTAATTTTTAAAATGATTTAAACAATTCAGATAAAGAAGTGTGACTAGTAGCTGTGTCTGCAGTATTTCTATATGTCTGACTTTTTTTCTAGTAAAATGAAGACTTTTAGACTTTTGCTTAGCTATGATTGTCCAAAATCGTCTAGATAGAAACAAGTCTAAATGCTTAGGACAAAAAAGTGATATTATTATCAATTTATTTGCATCATCATGTTAAATATTTCAATTAGACATGGTTTCACAGTCCAATAAGTTCAAAATCTAATTTTAAAATTTCTTTTTTATTTTTATTGAATTAATTTTTAAAAAAATTGAATTTAGATTTTTTAATATTTTTGGCAATTTTTACAAAAAAGAGCATACATAATTAGGGTAGTTAGGGTTGATAACACATAGTTAGGGTTGATTTTTTTCACAGAATTGTATTTCAAAAATACAATTCTGTGAAAAAAATAAAAAATTATTCATTTAAAAAATTTAAAATTTAAAATAATTAAAAAATTAAAAAATTAAAATTTAAAAAATTTTCAAAAATTTAATAAATAGTGTGGATTCTTTTTTAGGGATGTGTTTGTTCTGAGGTGTCGTTTATTAAATTATTTATGGCCAAGTTAAATCGAAGATTCTTACTATGAAAGTAAAAAAAATTTAAAAAATTTTTTTTAAATATTTGTTTAGTTAAATTTCATTTTTATTGTTGAAAAAAAATCAAATGTGCTTCAATTTAAAATATATTAATCCATAAACCTTTGCTAAAATGTATTAGTTCATTTTGTTCAAAAATAAATATGTTTTTTTTATTTAATTTAGCTTATGTTAGAAGAAAATGTTTGGGTGTAGTGAAATTCAAAAACAAATTGAACAAAAATTCTTCATTTATTGATTAATTAAAATTAAAGTTAATAAAAAATATTGGAAAAAATACTGCAACATTTTTACTCAAAATAAAATTTTTATTTTCTTTTTTTTTTTTAAATCAAATCAATAATCTATTTAAATTTTATTGAGTCTTTATTTTTTGTCTTTTTTTACATAAGAAAAAATAATTTTAATTTATCAATAAATGAAGAATTTTTGTTCAATTTGTATTTGAAATTCACAATACCAATTTTTGTTATAAACAAAACGGTATGATACAAAAATAAATAGTTTTAAAAGAGATAGAAAAATGAATTTTTTAAAAAATGTTTACAGTCGGATCAAAAGTTAATGAGTTGAAAACTACATTTTTTTCGATCAGCTGGTGTTAAAATCAATTTTAATTTAAATAAATATTTTTTTGATCAGCAATTATTTACCCCTTCGTGAAACTATTTATAGTCTTTCCAAAACTAAAATGCACATGATCATTTGACTAAACCAGCGATTCTATTATTATTAACTAATTTTCCACAATTTACTAACAAATGATGAGGGATTTTTTCTTTTGTGATTTTTTGTGTTTTTCGATTGTCATTTTTGTTGGTAATGTTAATATGTCAGCGAACTTATTGAAAAAGACCACGAATTTGTGTTTTTAAACACTTTTAAAAAGCCCTTTGAAATATTAATCCTCTTTAATCTTATCTTTGAGCTGCTTGGTTACAAATTGAGTTTGAATTGTTTGTTTTTCTACTGATTGTAGAAATAAAGGAATAGTTAAGAAAAATTCATTCAAAAGTTTTATTCATAATTTATTTGAAAAAAGATTAGCTCTTGTACAAAATTTTCTTCGCACTTTATTAGAATTTTTTTTTTAATTTCTAACGAAAAAATCAAAAAAAATAATTTTCTAATTAATCGTTAAATCAAAGTAATTATCTTGTTGGAAATAATTCGCTAGGTTCGTGCAGATATGTGATTGTAATATGCTTACTAAAAGTATGTTCAAGTTATTTAAAATTTTTCAAGACATATTTAATGCTCAAACAAAACACGATTAACTTATTTTTTTAATTAAATTTATCTTATTTACCATCAAAAGAGTTTTGGATTACCTTGAACATAGAGACTTTTTAAAATCGTAATCTAAATTAAAATTTTTTTATTACGGAAAAAAGACTTTATTACTAATTACTAATTTTTTTTTAAATAAATAAAATTTATAAATTCATTTTCAAAAATATCAAATTCATTCAGTCAACAACAAAAAAGAACGCTATTGTTTAGCGTTCATTTAATATTTCATTTAATTAAAATTAAATGAAACATTGTTGATCTTGGAGTAATACTAAACAGAAATAACAATAACAAAGATCAGATTGATTCAAGGATAAAAACAGCATTCAGATCTTTCCATACTCTAAAGAATTTACAAATTGACAATAGATTTTTAGAAATCAGAATTAAAATACATCTGTATAAAGTATTTATAAGACCTATACTTACTTATAGACTAGAAAACTATGTCTTAAGCAGAGGACAACTAAAGAAAATACAAACTAAGAGGCTACAACTAAAAAGAACATCAAGGACTTCAAATCTGCTACTTGCAGTCGGACTAGAAAAGATAGAAAATAAGCTATTGAAAGGAAAATTTGCATTCGTCAAAAGGCCACTAATCAATAAACTAACATTGGGTATTTTTAGAACGTTTGAAAATAGTTTAATTAAAAAAGAAGAACTGAGTAACAAATCAATAACTAAAGAGATACTCGAATGTGTAGAAGAAGATCAAATTGAGGTTCTTAAAATAATGCAACTCGGAGAATTAGAAAAAAAGGATCTAATGAAGAATCGTTCGAGGATAATTCAAAAAAAAAAAATACAATAAAATGAATAATAATTAGTAAAATTAAAATAGAAAAGTAAAGTGCCATTAAAATTTTTTTTATTTTTTTTTATTTCTTTGGATAACACTTAAACTTTGTCTTATTCATTACATTTTTCTTTTAAAATTTTTTTTTTACATCACCTTCTAGGCGTTAACTGAAATAAATAAATAAAATTAATAATTACTATTTTTTTTAAATAAATAAAATTTATAAATTCATTTTCAAAAATATCAAATTTATTCAGTCAACAACAAAAAGAACGCTATTGTTTAGCGTTGTTATATTTAATAAAAGGTGAATGTAAACAAAATGTTTCATTTAATTTTAATTTATTGGATTCTAAACTCTTGGCCAAATTCGCTAGAATTTTTTGTTGGTGACCTTTAAGGTGAGGAATTTTATTGTTTCTAAGTAGATAAGACAATAACAATTTTATTTTTTTCATATGCTGACATTCTTTTATTACTAAAGAGAGGTCAAAGTTTTGTGCTGAATTTTAAATCCAATATGTATGTGAACTTTTCCAATTACTGCATTTTTATAAACAAAATTACTAAGAATTTGTTCGCAGATAAGATAAGATACGAGTGTCTAGTTGGAAATTCTCAGTTTCAAAAAACTTAGATTTTAAACCCCAATAGACTAGATGCTAATCGACAACCATAGATTATATTTATGAAATAAAAGAATAGTAATTTTCAATAGAGATTAGATACTTTAGAGATTTTTTTAATACGAAAACAATTTAACAATTATCTTTCATTAAATGTGCACGTTTAGTAATTTTTTTAAAGTAAATTATTATTTATTAGCTAAAAACACATTACCTAAATTTTGTCCATTTTTAGATTTAAATGTTTGTCGAAATTAGAGGTGAATAATATATTTTTCACTAGGTGATAGTTAATTTTGAATAATTTCATTAATCTTTGTTTGTTATCTTATAATATTGTCAGCAAACACATATTTAGCTTGTGAATGTTGATTTAGTGTACTTAAATCACGTCACAAACTTAATTTTAAATCTTTTATTTTTTCAAATTTCTATTTCATTCCTAATTTTAGATCTGTTGTTACAAATACTTGATATTTTTAGATGTTTCGGAGAAAAATTAAATATTGGCTATTTCTTTATAAAAATTAAATCAACAAATTAAATTATTTTGGTTGGTTTTGAACGGATAGTCTAAAGATGAAGTGGAGGATGTGTCAACTCATAGAAAATAATGTGACATTTTTCAAATTGAATAAGACAAAATTAAATTAATAAAAAATTTTTCAAGAATAGATTTTTGATTAGTTTTCGGGATAAATTACACACAAAATTTAGAATTTATTTTAATAAAAATTTTTCGTAGACTTTCAATTTTTTTCCAACCAAAGTTATCCTAGGTTATAATTCGTGTACCTCGTTAGTGTTAAGATAAATAAATAAAAATTAACAAAGGCCTACTATTTTTTTCTCCAAAAAATAAACTATTAAATAGAAAACATTTATGTTTTTTAAAAAATAATTTATTAATCAAGTTCAATTTATCAGTCTAATATTTCTATTCAATTTACAAAATGTTGTTGTTTAATTTAAATTTATATTCTTTGCGTACCAGTCTTTTTGCTTGGGTATTTTACCACGCTTCTTTTTGAAACCAATATTTTTTAAGCTAGAACAGATTTGGATTAGTTGCGGAGTGCTTCAATATATTTGAAAAAATTTTCCAAATAATTTTTACTATTATTAAATTTTTCGAATATTTTTAAATAATTTTACATGTGCAAATGCTAAGTCATTTAGCTCTATTTAACTTTTCTCTCGTTATGCATCAATTGAGAACATTAAATTGATCAAAATCAAATTTAAAATTTTTCATCACTTTGGAATTTAATCATTTTATAAATGTTTTTTTTTTAACAAAAATTTTTTTTGGATTTTTTGGAGAAAAAAAATTCAATAGTCAAAATAAAAAATTATTCCCATTCCAAAAAAATACAGAAGAAAAGTTGTTCTAATTTTAGCGTAATTTAAAAAAAAATACATTATAAGTATACAAAAAAAAGAGGCTAATTTATATCATTATTATCCAAATAAAAATCAAATGGAGTCTTGTTTGTGTTTTCCAGGTATGAATTTAAGTTTTTGTTATTATCTATCTCTTGTCTAATTAATGAGTCGAATTTGTTATTTTTGCTCATATAATTTAAAAATAGTCTTTGGAGTCTTGGTTTAACAAGTTCGAGTTTGAGCATTTTATGCATCTCGCTTGTTCGTGTTTTAAATTTGAAAAATTGAATTTGTTTAAGGGCCTTGTTTTTGATCGTTTGGAGCCTTTTACAAAAATCTATGCGATCTGTGCACGAAATTACATGACAATAGTCGATTATTGATCTGGTAGTAGCTTTGTAATAGTCAGTTGCCAAATGAGTAGAGTTTTTGAATCTGAGTCATCTAATGTTTCTCGTGGTCTTTAAATCTATGTTTCTTGTAGTAATTTTTCCTTAGTACGCCAGACGCAAAAATTGAGTAATTTGTTTTTTTGGAATTATTTGAGAAATAGTATTTTTTGCAAAAATTCTCTATTGAAACAATACATTCTTGAAGCTTATTTCTTACCTTAAGATAATTTTTATCTGTGTACCATATGCAGAGATCATCTGCAAAAAGTCCCACATTAACATTTTCTGATATTACTTTTATTATATCATAAAATAAGCTATAAACAATTATCCTTTCTCTAAAATGTATATTCTCTATTTTTTCCTTTCTCTATTTTGATAGATCATTTTATAAATGTTTATTAGAGCACTTTACTGACTTTAATATTTAAGAACATTTTTTTAAATATTTTAGAAACAAAAATTTTTTTTGGAGAAAAAAAAAATTAAAAGTCAAAATAAAAAATTATTCCCATTATCAAAAACAAAAATAGAAAAAAAATTTTTTTAAATTTCACAAAAATCTCAAAGCTTGGCCTTAAATCAAATTTAAATAGATTTCATCACAGTTTTTAAAGTTTATTTTTTTATTTTCAAATAGTAAACATGTGCGCTGCAGATAATGGCTTAATTTATTTATTTTTCATGAACAAAAAAAAATAATAATAATAATAATAATAATAAACTGGTGTGTATAACATTAAAGTAATACACACGCCTAGGGCGTCCAGCCAACTAGTGGCTTTGGCAGTTATTTGTGATTGTCCTTTCAAACAGTTTAAAATAAATTTAATAGTTTATGTTCATCCATAATTCTTTTAAAATTGTTTTCCGTTTCTTCAATTGAGATTGGGAGTTTGTTCCATTCATTCACGACTCTATTTGTCAAAATGTTATGTCTTAGAGAGCAGTTCCTGACTACTTCTCTCACTAACTTATACTTATGACCTCTCAGCTTCATCTATTGATTTGAAAGGTTGTTGAAATTGATCCCTTTGTTAAGATTAAAGTTATCAATCCCCTTAACAATTTTAAACATCTGAATCAGATGCCCACGATTTCGACGTTCTGTTAGAGTTTGAATCTTAAGGTCTTTAAGTCTTGATTCGTATGGATTGTTACTGATACTTCTTACCAACTTTGTTGCTCTTCTTTGTACTCTATCCAAAGCGTCTATGTCCTTTCTTAGGTATGGGTGCCACACACAGTTGCCATATTCTAAATTTGGTCTTACCAATGAAGTATACAGAAGCCTAAAAGATTTCTTGTTAACATAATTAAACGAGTTTTTTCAGCGATTTCGGAAAGAAGGTCAAGTTCAAATTTGTATCGTGCACGATTTTGACTTGAGATACAAGGCTAAGCTAATATTCAAATAAAAGCGAAGATATTTTATCCATTAGCAGGTCAAAACCAAGAATATATATTCAAGAACTGATTGTTTTTGTAAACTATAAATATTTACTCGAGTGTCTGAATAGCAAAATAATTAATTCTGGTCTATTAGAGAGCTTTATTTTAAATTGAACGAAAGAAAAAATTCATTTCCACTAGCTGTAATCTGAAATCATTTTTTCAACTAAAAATCAAACAAGCAAAAAATCACATTTTCTTTGGCCGCAAAGCAAAATGGTCCTTTTTTCACACAAGACAATTTTGTAGCCATTTAGTCATTTGTATAAGTATGGTCGTAGGCAAATGATCATAATTTTGATTTGATTCACTCAACGTTTAACATGTCAGAAAATTAATTGCTTAATTTTTAGATAAAATGGCCTTTTGCGTCTTATAGAAGACAATGATAGTGAGCCACGACAAGTCCAAGAGTGTAATGATAGCTTCTTTGTCCACAATATCAACGCCCAGTTCGTCAACAAGCTCATTTGAAGAAGCCAAATGCACCACTGACTCCAAACTAGCTGAAGAACAGTCCATATTCCACGAGGCATCTCTTGCTCAGGCCGAATGCGATGACGATGACGATCTTGAGCAGGACTGTGATGCTTCGAAACAATCTTTTTCTAATTTTGAGTTCATGGACGAGGAGAATCAGGCTGAAGGGCCAGACCATTTGGAAGCATTGAGCTGTGTTCAACAAGAGAATCCAAGAGCTCACAAAGCCGAGGATAGTCTTGCCAATGAAGCAAAAGAGTACTGGGCTACCATCGACTTCTACAACAATTCTAAAATAGCCTTTAACAAGCGTCTGAAGAGTGTCAAGTCAAAAAGAGAAAAGCTCAACTTGGAGATGAAGGAGCGAACGAGTGGACAATTGAGCGGACACAAAACTGCGCCAAATGGCCCAGACGAGTCTCAAATGGACCTATGCAATTGTGTCAAATGTTCTATAATTATACACGAGGCTCTCATTCAGGGACTTCAAAATGTACATGAAATATTGTGTAAAAAATGCCATTCTAAAGTGAATACTTGTAAATGCATTGTGTCGCGTGAAAGTAGTATTAGCCGGGAGAAAATAAACTTGGAATGCAACAGCGATAAATGGTCGAGTCCGCCGCATCAAAAAAAAAGTCTTGACAAAACAGAATTTAATCACTTCGAAGACAAACTGTTCAATATCAAAAACGAACTGGTATGTGGTTGAAAATTTATTTTAGCTTTTTATTTCATTTTTTTTGTCGGGGATTTTTTCCAAAATTTTGACATCAAAACAAAAATTGCCAAAAAAATTTTTTTTTAATTTACACATTTTTTGCAAAATTATGATAAAAAAATAATTTTTTTTTCTCGAAATGTCATGGTGTTTGACGCATAAAGACTAAAAATATAGAATAAAAAAATAAAAAGGCATTGTGAAATTCAAATACAAATTGAACAAAAATTTTTCATATTTTGATAAATTAAAATTAAAGTTTATAAAAATATTAGAAAAAATAGTGCAACATACTTTGTTGCACCTTTTTTACCTTAAATAATATTCATTTGATTTACCAAAAAAAAAGAAAATAAAAATTTTGTTTTGTTCAAAATCAAGAGAAATAAATGTATTTTTGAGAATTTTTTATGCAATAGTAAATTAAATACAAAAAAAATTTGTTAGGAAAATTACGAATAATAATTTTTTTGTTCTATATTTTTAGTTATGTAATCAGACTTTTAATTTAATTATTTTTAAACTTGTTTTATTAAACTTCGGTAATATCTTAAAATGTCACATAAAAAAATTGAAATTTCACTTAAATGTATTCTTCATGATTTTTAATGTGACATTTAACCAAATATGTGTCAGGTTAATTGTTGTTCTTGAATTGCACCAATTGTTAAAAAGAAGAACTGTGACGCATTCTGGACACCTTAAATTATTTAAATAATAAAAAAAATACAGTCGAACCTCGTTATAACGAAAGGCTCCGTTCCAAAAAAAATATGTTCGTTAAAAATAGGTACGTCAAAACGAGGTTTCCATTATAAAACATAGGATAAAAACTAAGTAAGAAAGTTTGGTTCCAAAAATTTAATTTGAAAAAAAATTAAACTTTGATAAAATAAACTAATAAAAAAAGGGAATAAATTTATTTTGAGAAATTTGAAATTTTTTGTTGGTTGAATTGAACATTTTTTGATATGGAACTTTCGATTTCAATTAGCTTTTTCAACAAATCTCGGTTTTCATTGTCGTCTGCGAGTAAAAAATCTCTTTTTTTCTTTATCATTTCTAA
Organism: Brachionus paranguensis; assembly: GCA_016802215.1. Classification (NCBI taxonomy): domain Eukaryota; kingdom Metazoa; phylum Rotifera; class Eurotatoria; order Ploima; family Brachionidae; genus Brachionus; species Brachionus paranguensis. The sequence continues at coordinate 673,478 of JAESIX010000008.1, read as the reverse complement.
AAACTCCTGTCTCGATATAATGTTTTTTGGCTTTTCTTGCTCATCATCTTCATTAGATTCATTAGTCTCCGGCTCAGTTACACATACTTTTGTCACTAGTGAAATTATTTCTTAGTCAGCTAATTGGTCACAGTCGGAGTGTTTTCATCTAATTTAACATAAGCAAATTGATTAAAATCTAATTTTTTAAATGAAATATATTTTTAAATCTGATCGTTTGGTTTTTCTGTAAGATCTTCGATTTTCACACTTTTTTTTATAAAGAATTTAAAATTAATCATAATTAATTGTTCGGTGCAATTTTTTTAATATTAACTAAAGAGGTTTCGTATTGAAGAGTTTTCGTTCAAAAGAGACATACCAAAAAGAGATAAAACAAATTTCCAATACTCTCTTCATGTTGCAGACGATTTGGCACCTTTTTTCATTTTTAAAAAGGAAGGAAATCTCGAATACATAATTAAAAAATACCTTAAAGAAGTTGAGCAATGGCTTTCCAAATGGAAAATTTCTGATGAAAAGTCATGTCACATTATCTTTGGAAAAGGAAATAAATTCAAAATCAATTTAGACCTTAAAATTAACGGTAAAAATTTAAATCGAAAAAGTAAAGTTCTTAGACATTACGCTTGACTCAAAACTTACATTTAGCCCAATGGTAGATGTTTTAAAAAAACGCTGTAAACTTCAAGACTTAACATAATAAAATATCTGTCAAATAAAAAATGGGGTGTGAAACCCAAAACATTAGGAAACCTATACAAATCCTTGATATCATCAATATTAGATTATTCTTTTCCCTGTTTAAACTCATTTTTAGAAACCAACATTAAAAAAATACAAGTAATTCAAAATTCAGCAGTCCGATCTATTTTGAATCTAAAATATGATACCCCCTCCAACATAATAAATCACGAGGCCTTTAACAAACTTAAACTACTAACAGTTTCGAATCGACTCTTTGAGTTGAGTGAGAGATATTTCAGGGCAGGATTGAGTCATTCTGTTGCACTGGTCGTCAGACTGGTGAAAGAATATAGAGAAAGTTTGGAATCAAGATATATTGAATATCCAACTCCATTGTGTAAATGCTACCTAACAATTTCTTCTTTTTTACCTGAGCCATCAAATTTTTAAACATATGTAACGCAGTCTATAACTCTCTATTTCATTATGCCTATTTTTAATAATTTACTATTTTTTTTTTTTTTCCATATTTTATTTTAATTTTTTAATCTGAAGGAGCCTTAGCTCGGTACAGTAAACAAATAAATAAGAGTTAATTAGTCAATCAAAATACAATGTTCAACATATTTATTAATGACATTCCTAAATAAGACAAGACTAATACTTGCTACTTTTTTTACCATTTTTTACCTTTTTTTTACGGAATTTTAAAAAGGTAATATTTTGTAAAAAGATAAAATAATGGGATTGTGAAGTTCGTTTCAATTCGATCTTTTCAATTCAGAAAAATTTGAATATCTTTTTCACTAAAATAGATAATTTAGTTCTGTAAAATGCTTAATGTTTAAGCAACTTTGCTTAATCCGAAAAAATATGTCTGCAAAAACTCTGCAATGTAATTGCACAGTTGATTAGAATACTTTTTAATGGCGTGCAAAATGCAGAAAATTGCAGAGTACTTTGCAGACTTATTTTACTGCATTAAGCAAATTTGCTCATAATTAAGCATTTTTCAGGACTAAATTATCTTTTTTAATTAAAAAGTTATTCAAATTTTTCTGAATTGAAAAGATCGAATTGAAACGAACTTCACAACCCCTAAAATAATAAAAAGATACTACTTTTTTATAACTTTTTAAAAAAAAATAAAAAAATTTGAAAATTTCCTCTTTTTTTTGGCCTTTTTATTTTTACGTAAATCTACCTAATTTTACGTAAAATTATCCACAATCCATGTATCGAATCAGTACTGTAATATTTTTTTCTCTAATAATTGACACTTTCTTTTTTTATTCATTAATTGGTAATGCTATTTTTTCCAATAGAAAAAAAAAGTGTGCTAAATCTATTCTGCTATTTTGATACCAATTTATTAAAATACTAATTATTATGATTGCACACCTTTTTACAGGTAAATTGAATTCGATGTTTTTTTTCTTTCTATGTTTTAGTAACCACTCTTCATGACCGTATGACCAACAAACATCAAAAAATTAGACTTAGAGACTGTTGAGAAAGTAATCCCAGATTCAGTACAATTCAATAAAATGTGCGCTAATAAAAATTGTGAATCTGTATTTAATGAAGCCGCTCCAGATCATCAAAGACTTTGGAATTCGTGTGAAGAATGCGACAACTGGTTTTGCGGCATTTGCTCTGAAAATTTCTTAAGTGACGCTATTTGTAAAAATTGTTAAATTTACTCTCATATTTATTTTAATTACTTAATTAGTTCATCGATAATTGAGATCCGTTTTTATTTAAATTTATATAATTGATTAATATATTTGTTCGAACTAATAAGACAGGCTAATAAGTCCGAACAAAAAGTTGTTTTTTTTAAATAAAAATTTTGTAATTTATAAGTCAATTTTTATTTTATTTTATTATTTATTGATAATCATGAAATAGTGAAATATATAATGTAAAAAAAGTAAACGAAAATATTTAGTTATGACTGAGATATTTGGACTTAAAGCTTAAGTGTTCGAAAGGGGGAGACATGATGTTACAATTTTTTCCATAAAAAAAAAAAAAGCCCATTATTTTACTTTGAACAATTTAAAGGTGAACCTAAGCGAAACAAGCTTGGACGTTTTTCAATTGTTGCTTCAGCTAAGTGACACCGTTTTGGACTTGAACAATCAATTAAGCTCTTCCACAAACGTCAATCAATTGTTTTTACTCAACTCAAATTCAAATCTAAATCAAAACCTTTTTTCAACATTTGAAAGCAAATCCGCCGAGAGCAAAACAAATGGGGACCGAGAGAGGCAGCGCGAACAGCCTCCAAAGCCCAAAGACTCCAAATCGAACAAAATCGAAAATTTCCTCCAAAAAAATTTCTATTCCACTCAATCGGAAGTGAACACCGCAAACAAACACCTGAACAACTCGATCACCAGCATCATCAACAAAATAAACAACCGCTCAAGCAACCAAAAGATCGAGCAGCTAAAACGAGTCTTCTCGTCCAAATCGCGACCCAATTCGCCCAATGTGGCCCAACACCAAGCGAGCAAACTGATCGAAAACGTGTACGACAAGACCAGTGTTACCCAGTTTGTCGACTCGCTGCTCAACTGCAAATCTGGCGAAGACTTGAGCCGCGCATCGTCTGGTTTCTACTCGGCAAGCTCGCTGCTCACCATGATAAACCAAGAAGACGGCACCAATGCCTCTTTGTCCGACACCAGCCACAGCTATTCAATCAAACAAACGCCTAATATCAAACTGTCGTCCACTACTACCAACATAATAGCGCGTCAGCTCAAAAATCCCTCATCGTCCAACATAGACCTGTCCGAAGCCAAATCGTTCAGACACTCGATTCTGTCCACTTCTTCGTCCAACACAGACTCGTCGATAGACCAGAGCAAATTCATGACCATCCAGCAGTCAAAAGAAATGAGCCAAATGGATCCGGGCGGACTGGCCGCCTCGTCAACAAAAAAGTCCGGTTCAAACAACACTTTGTCAAGCAACTCTTCGTGCACGTCGCCTGTGCCCGCTATGGCAGTGAGCGGTGCACGAAAGCCCAGCTTTAAATTTGAGAACAACACAATTCTTAACAAAGTGCAGAATATGAACATCAAAAGTAAATATGCGTCGCCGCACAGCCTGAATGGCATTTGCGAGGGCGGCAGTCTGGACAAGAGGTGTTCGTTGATTGATCGCCAAAATGAATATGATCCAGACAGATGCTTGGTTAAAAGGCAGCAGTCAGTGAAATGTCAATATTTAGTACAGACGCCTGTGAGAAGCGAGTCGTCTCTGGACTCGGGCATTAACTTTTCCTCTGAAAACGACGAGTCCAAAACGATTTCCAGCTTCAAGTGAAAAATCATGTTCAAAAATTCTAAAGCCAATTTTTCAACAATTTTAAAGATAATTTTTAAATAAAACAATTTAGTGTAGGTTTTTGGTTTTTTTCTTTTTTTTTCTCTTTTTTTTTTCTTTTTTTTTCTCTTTTTTTTTTCTTTTTTTTTCTTTTTCGATTTTTGCTTGCTAGTCTTATTGTGTTTTTGTTTGGAATCGTTCTATTTGTTCTTACCTCGGAGATGATAATTTAATGATTTTTTTCTTGTTTTTTTTTGATTGATTTTTTGTTAGATTTTTGGATATTCAATTATTTATATATATTATCAATATTTAGGAATTTGATTTTGATATACGATAATAAAACAAATAAAGTTATGCTTAATATTTTAGCTTAGTGCAATAAAATGATAAAAAATATTATACCAAAGTTTTTTATTTTTTTAATATTTTTCAGGCCTGTATAATTAACGGGAAAAAAAAGTGCATTATCATTAACACAAAAAATAAAAATAATGCATTAAATTAATCATTATTGGGATGACAATGCATTAATAATTACAATTAAATTCACTAAAACTCAAAAAACTTTTGAACAAAGTCTTAAAGAATATTTTACTGTTATCAACTCGACAAGAGCGAGTGATTTGGAGAGTACTGGTGATTTTTGGAGAAAATTATCATTATCATTATTTATTCATATTAACGCCAATTCTGGCGATGTCACAAAAAAGTAAGAAAAAAATAAAATAAAGTAAAAATAGAAATCAAATGTTTAGTTTTTTTTGTGTCTAATTTTCCATAATTTAAAAATAAATTACATATACCAAATAAAGAAGATAATTTAAATAATTATTCAAAAAAAATAAGTAAAATAAGTAAAAAAAATTATTTGGTTTTCTCTTTTTTTGTTTCAGAAAGCCTTGATAAGTAAATTTAGGAGTTGTTTCCCGTTTTGAACTTTGTCCTTTATCATTCTAAAGCAGGTTCTTATCGATTCACTCACTCCATTTTTCGCCAGCTCTTTTTTTTCTTCTTCTATTTCTTTGATTGCTTTTTTCATCATTACAACGTCTATCCTGTCTTGTGTTTTTGGCGCTTCCTTTATCTCATTTATGTATTTGTTATTAAATTTGTTATCTAATAAGCTTTTGTTTTCGATAGATTGGAGAAGTCCATTTGTGAATTGGTTCTCGAGTAATCTTTTCGCAAATGTCAACTTGATTTTATTAATTTTCAATTCAGCCGGTTCGATGTCTAGGGCATAGAGTAAATTTGTGGTTCGAGTTCTTTTGTTGACTCCAATCATTCTTTTAATCATTATCCCTTCCATTGTTTGTATCTTTTTCATTTCTGTCTTATTTACATAACAGTTTTCCATGCCATAATACATGATTGGCCTGATGTATGTTTTAAAAAGTTGACTTTTTACAATTTGGTTTAGTTCATCACTTTCTATTTCTATCTGTGATTTAAGTGCATGGTATGCTCTCCAGCTTGCTAGTCTTCTCCCTTGTAGATGGTCTGTGTTTTTGTTGTTTTTAGAGATATTAACGCCAACGATTTTTGGAGAAAATATAAGAAAAAATGACCAGAATTAGCAACTTTTGCAAAGTATGTATTAAATATTCCAGCGACAATCTCGCCTGTTGAACGTGTGTTTAGTATTGGAGGTTCGATTTTAAGACCATCAAGACGCTGTTTAAAAGACGAACTCTTTAGAAAATTAATTTTTTTGAAATGTAATTTAAATTCATTTAAATAAGGTCAAAAATTTTTTTACTTTTTAATTTTCATTGTTTCGAAAAATAATTATTATTTTTATTTATTTGTTTTCTGTACCGAGCTAGAGCTCCTTCAGAATAAAGTATAAAAAAAAATAAAATAGAGTTAATAAAATAAGATAAAATAAAAATAAAGTAAATCAGCTAAAAAAAAAAAAATGTAAAGAAGTTCAAAAGACATATATTGAAATAGATTGTTACATGTGACATGTGAAAAATAATGCACTTTTCATTATTATTATTAGACAAAACAATTAATTAACATTATCATTAATAAAATTATTCAAAACAATTCATTAATTAATCATTAATCGAAAACCGTTAATGATATTGCATTTTTGCATTATGCATTATTAATTATTGATATTTTTAAAGCTCTCAATATTTTACCCAACAAATTTAATATTATTTTAAACAAATAAAGCTAAAAATAAACTTAATTGAATAAAACAAAACATTTTTTATATTGGCTTCACTCTTTTATTAAATAAAAACAAATTATTTGATTCTTCGATAAAAAAGATAAAAGAATAATATTTTTATTAACTGACAATTAATTTTATACTCAATTAACCAAACAATTACAATTGAGAACATTAATCAAAAAAAGGATTTTTTACAGAACCTATCATCGAAAATAGCGACCTCTTACATGCGTACGATTGGAACAAAAAATCAAAACCATTTCAACACACAAAGGATAATTGGCAAGATGTTTATTTAGTTAAAAGTTTACAAAATTCAAGTTTTTCACGCGATGATGCCAAACATTACTTAAATATTCTAGAAATCAAACCGTGGAAAAGTTTCGATGAAATGATTTCTTCTGTTAATTCAGTTCGTATCATTGAAATAAACAGAGAAAATTGGAAACTTAGCACATGCACTTGCTGGTTTTGGTTAAAAAATTTATATTGTTGTCATATGATCGCCTGATCATATAGTAATTATTTTTATCTAATTTTCCTTTTATTTGCTAATATTTAATTTATTTTCTTAGAAATGGTAAATTTTAACAATTTTGGCATGGATATTCCATTGAATAACAAGCCAAAAAAGGGGGCCAAAAAAAACTAGACCTTGTTTACAGTATCAACCGGCTGATTGTGCCCAATTGACCGAAAATGTAATACTAGAATCATACGATGAATCAAGTGACAATGAGTTAGAAATCCCTTCAAAGAAAGCGAAATTATTAGAAAATACTGAAACTGCTAATAAATTATATGTAAAATGCAACGCTTTAATGAAAAAGAAAAAAGGTTATTATTATCCGAACGGTTGCACAAAAAAAAAAATGATTTTATATAAATTATTTTTTTTATTAATTAAATTATTTTTTTGGTAAATGTTATCCAAAAAAATGTCGGTTTATCTTTTTTTTTTCTGAAAACACATATTTTGTTTTTTTAATTATGTTTTGTTTGATTTAATAAATTTATTATTGGTTGAATAAATTTGTTTATTTTTTATTAAATTTGTTGGGAATTTACAAAATTAGTTATATCAAAATATTATAAGTCTATTTTTAATACTCTTCTTAAATTTAAGAATTTTTAAAGTCCAGTTTTTTATTCAATATTAACACTCGAAAGCCCGCGAGTTTTTTAAACTCTTTTTTTTTTAGAAAAAACTAAATAAAAAGTGATTGGAAAATAATTTTTGAATTTTTTATTCTTTCAATTTGAAATTGAATTTAACGTATGCTTTTAAAGTCAAATAATAAAATTTCTTATAATTTGATGTCGAAAAAAATATACATAAACGCCCGTAGCGGTTTTACATTTTTGTTCTATTAAACATTTATATTAAACTTTATTTATTCTTTAAACATTTTTAAAAATGTATTTCATTTATTATTAACAAATACAAATATATTATTCAATTCAATTAATTTTACAAAAAAAAATACAAATAAGGTAATACATACAGGTACAGTATTTTTGATAAGAAATAAAATAAAAAAACGAAAAGTATTCTGTATTTAATGAGTATACTATTCGTTATTAATTTAACGAGTTAAATATGTATTTATATCATGCTCTTAAATTTGAAAATAAATCATCATTAAAAACATACATTATATCAAAATGACAAGAAGAGCTTCCGTTGACTAACTAGTGGTGACTTTTTCCATATTTCGAAAAACAGTAGCCGCATCGAAGATATGAGAAACAGGAAATAAAATATTATTAAAGGAGAAGCCGTGTAAACAATGACTTAAACATAAAATGACTTGAATAAAAATTAGATTATTAAAATATAAAAATTATTTTAGTGAAGATCAAAAATTATTTTAGTGCGAGGTGATTTATATAGTATAGTTTTGAATAAAAAAAGTTTTGTTTTGAATTATTTTAGTAAAAAATCGAATAAAATAGTGCACATTAAATAATTAAGTGCTGTTGTTGGAAATAATATAGTGCAGTTTGGTATTAAAAATAGTGCAACTTGTGATTAATTTATAGTGCAACATTAATTAGTATCCATAAACAAATACTTTGACGAATTAGAAAAATGGCTCTTTAAGTTGAAAATGAAAATATTTGTCGAAAAGTCTTGCTTCATTGTCTTCACTAAATATGATAAGGAAAATATTGACATAAACTTAAAGATATATGAAAATAAAATTGAGAGTCAAAAGGAAATCAAGTTTTTAGGTATAAAATTTGATTCAAAATTAACCTTTTCCCCAATGGTTGATGATTTAAAACAGCGTTGTTGTTCAAGGTTAAACTTAGTAAAAATATTATCAAGCAAAAAATGCGGTCTAATCTATTACACACTAGGAACTCTTTATAAACCTCTAATCGGATCTATAAGTGATTACTCTTTTACGTGTCTGAATTCATTTTGACTCTTACAAAACACAGCAGTTCATTTTATACTTAAACTAAAATATGATACTCCTTCCAATATTGTGCATCATGAGGCCCTTAATAAACTTAAACTCTTAACGGTCTCGAATCGACTTTTTGAATTGAGCAAAAGATATGTAGCGGGAGGATTGCGTCATTCTGCTCCATTGGTTGTCAAGCTGTTTGATGAATATAAAGCGGGTTTTGAATCAAACTATGTCGAATACCCGACTCAATAGTGTAATAGCTATCTTACTATTTCTTCTTTCCTGAACTGTTCAATACTTAAAAATTCTACACCTTTTATTACTTACCATTTGTCTAATTTAATAGTCTTTTATTATATATTTAAACTGATTTTACTTTTATCTTATTTTTTCTTTACATTTTTTTTTTCTTTTTTTCTTTTATTTTTTATTAATTTTTTCTTTTTTTTAATTTAATCTGAAAGAGCTTTAGCTCGCCGCAGATAAAACAAATAAATAAATAAAAAACAATTATGTAAAAAAAAATAAAAACTTTTCTCATCAAATTAATTAAAAGTAATTAAAGTAATTAGATTATTTAAAAAAAAAAAAACGTTAAATTGAATATTTTATTTGGAATATAATTTAGGAGAACAACCTCCACAGGCTTATCCGAGCGGTGGAAACCCTCTTTTCAGTTAAATTGAATGATATTATTTTAAATAGCTAGTATTTACTTGTGTCATGAAGAAACAGACGTCAAAAATGAATCTAATTCGTAAAATTAAAGCTTACAAACACAAAGTGCTAAAAATTGATAAAATAGAAGATAGATCAAACCAATTATTAATAAAATTTATGAAAACGAGAGCTCGACATGAATAATTTCCAAATTTTTTAGGCATTAAATTCGATCCAAAGCTCACCTTCAAAAAATTATTCGAAAGTCTAAGTCGAAAATCAACCTTATTCGGAGGATAAAAGGACTAAAACTCTCTAATTCAATTATCCTAAGCAAAATCATATTTAGAAATTTTATCCGATCACAATTTGACTATGCTTTTATCCCTCTTTCAAGTTCGACTCAAAAAATTACCGGTGATCTACAAAAAATGCAAAACCGAATTTTGAGACACATCAAGTTTTTCCCATTGAAGACGAGAATTACAAACATCCACAAAAATTTAAATATTGACTTGGTTGCAACTAGAACCAAATTACTTTTAGACAAATTCCTTTTGAAGCGAATAAAACATCAGCAATTAATCAAAGATTTAGAATGCTATCCAACTAACTCGTACGAAATAAACCCGAAATTTCGCTCACTTTATGAAGAATTTAAGAACGTGTTAAATAACTGACCCTTTAAACTGCCAAATCACTTCTCTTTTCACTTTTTTTTTTTTTTTTTTTTTTTATTAAATGATCTTCTTATTAGCTAAAATCGCTAATTATTTAATCAATATCTGTCAATATTTTTATTTATTTTATGTATTTTACTCAAATTTGTAATTTTTTTTTTATTTATTTTTCCAATCGCTAGGCTGAAAAGAAGGACTTGGTTCCATTCTGTGTGGCCTGAGGTTTACCTCAAATTATCTATGAAATAAATAAATAAACATGAATTAATCGCAGAAAAAATCAACGATTACTTCTCTAAACGACCTAATGCAACACAACAAAAATTCAGAACCATTTGTGATAAGCTGCAATCATAAATTACAAAAATATTCCTAACAGGCTGGCTGAAAAGAAGGCACTACGCCGTTCGGAGCTGCCAAGAGGAAATTTTCCCTCTAAATTATATTTTAAATAAATAAATAAATATTCTTGTGTCCATATAATTAGTATTGTAGTGAAAAAAATTGACTAAAATAGACTACTGTTTTAATCGAACTGGCTGCAAACTTAAAAGAAGATGCAAGCCTAAATTTGGAGCTTGTGGTATATACCTATATTTTTTTGTCTTTATTCAGACCTGTTAGGATCTGGTGGCTCGTAGTTATAACACAAAATAATAAAGAGTAGTTTTAATTAATAACTTTATTTGTAAATGGTCACTTCTAGCCTAAACAAATAATAAAGAAAATAACAGAAAAAAGAAAAATAATAATAAAAAATATGTTTTAATTACAATTTGTTTTAGATATTATATATATATTCCTAATTAATTTTTTGTCCAATCTTTTACACAATGTTAAATACTAGTGACTTGCTAAACGCATGAGATCAAAGTGTTGCACTGTGCGACTATAGACATATAAGTTGACTGGAGTCGGTGTTGTAGTTCTCTCAATAGCTACAACACTTGGATTCAAGTATAAAATCCTAATAGACTAAATTTTGTTTCTAATAAAAAAAAAATTTTCTTTATTAAAGAGTATTTTTATAAAATGAAAAGCATTTTTAGACAAAAAAAGTACTTTAATTTCAGAAGAGCAAAGATAAATTTTAGAAAAATGATGATTTTTGGTGATAGAAAAATTCTATGCGTTTTTTTTTCTCACTTTTTCCAAGAAATAACAAAAATTTCAAAGAAATTCACTTTTTTCGATTAAATTTTTGAGATTTTTTTTTGTCACTGAATTTCACTATTTGCAGAACTGTACAAATAAAAAAGTTAAAGTTAATTTAAAAAAATTTTTTTCACAACACAACATTGAAAGCATGGTATTTGTTAACTTTAAATATGCTCATTCTTTTTCCATGATTCAAATTTAAATCTTTTTAGCTTGCTAGCGCACAAAACAATGCTCTACACACTCTAACTTATTCCAAAGCTTTCCAATACGCTTTGCACATGCACACACACATATATAGCTAAATTCAAAAAGTAAGCCTCAATCAACCAGCTAACTCTAAATCTAAAATGTATCGAACATTGACAAAGCAACACTACAGTGGTCTAAAAAGTGTGTTTAGCCCCTGGCTTTCTAGCTCTTCTTCATATCAGACTCAAAATGAGCTGAAAAAATTTCGCTTCAAGCGTCAAAATGAGTCGAGCCAGCCGCCCAATCCAATTGTAAACATAACCGACAAAACAAGCTGCCTGCAAGAACTAAAATGCCTGTCCACCAATTTAGTACAAGAGCTCAAAAGCTTGAAATGGCTCAAAGACCTAGAGGACTCTAATCGTCAACTGAAAACGCTGCGCTCCTCCAGCGACCTAAACTCGATCCTGGCCAAACACTTGAGATCAAATCGACTAAATGCCCTTTCTCAATTTATCGAAGCTAACCTGGACGCTTTTTTGCCAGCTGAAAAGTCGCTAGTCTTCAAAATTTTCTCGCTAGTTCATCAACAACAAAAAGACAACGTTCAAAATGACCGACTCTTGAGTCTGTTGACCAAGCTCGAACAGGACTACTACGACAACGTGGACAAATGCGATCTGGCCTCATTCAGCAACTATCTCGACGCATTCTTCTTTTTCAGAGAGTCAAACCTGCATTTTTACACCAAGTCCGTTGACTGCATGTTCCGGAAGATTGTGAGTGAACTGGGCACAAGCCGAGCGATGGCCGATGCGGACAGCGACATAGTGCAAGCGATCAATCGCCAATGGTTCCAAAATCTGAAGCCGGATAACGATTTGGCGCTGGGCATGCACATCCTGAGTCGATTGACTTTGCTTAACAACGACGCCAAGGGCATCTTTTTTTACCATTTGATCAGCAAGCATCAAGAGCGCATGGCCAACGAAAGCGTTGACGTGCTAGCGTCCCTATTCTCCTACTACAACTCCAATGTCAACTACATCAAGCTCAACCAAGAAAACCGTCAAGTGATCGGTGAGTTTTTTGACAAAAATCGGATGCGTCTGGTGGAGAACATAGACAAGATCGGATCGAAAAGAGCGAGGGAATCTTTTGTCGAGTGGCTTGGCCGTGCCAATTACGACAATGAACTGTTGGACAAGTACAGAATTAGTCTCATTAATTATTTTCTAGGCGAGCTGAAGCGGGCACAAACAGTCGGCCAATTTACGAGTAGTGTGAAGTGCGCCAGTCTTTTGATCAACTCGTTTAGTAGATGGGCGACAAATATGAAAAATTCGTTTTATCGCACCTACGAGCCAATTTTCAACAAGCTCGTGGACAAGTTTGTTAGAAATGGAACAGATGTGAGCAGCGAGTTTGAATCGGTCATTAGCTTCAAAGGCAATGGGCGAAGTGTGACTAGGCAAGGCCGGAGATTCGTATCAAAATCTATGAGAGATGAAATAATGAAAAAGTACAATAGTTTGTATGAATATTTTGACTTGTACTCATTTACCGAACTGGTAGAGGCAAACCAGAGGGGTGAATTGAGATGGCTGGCAAGTGAAACCATGCAACGCTTTCAATCAAACTACTCCTACAACCTGAACAGCATGAGCAAAGAATTGAGATATTTGTACCTGTCGGAAGCCAACAAAATATGCAAGGAATCGACTGGAATTCAGTTGAGCAAAAAAGTGCTCGACTCAATACTTAAAGAATACGTGATCGGTATGAGAGACAAGACGTTCAATAAAACTGCTGCCAACAAAGACATGAGCGCCGCCATTACTCTAATCCTTAACAACCACGAATACTCCGTGTACAAATTCAACATGCTCGAGCCCTACATCACTAGCTTGGTGGATCAAGATCTCCAGCACATAAATCAAGTGATTGATGCTCTGATGAACGATTTTTACTATGAAACTTTTCCAGGCAAAACAAGCAACATACTCAACAAGGTTAGAAACAACATTGCTCACTTGATACTTAATTTTTCGGACCAGGACAAAGTCAATTTGTCCGAACTAAACATCTTAATAAGCAATTTATTTAAAGCTAGAGACAAAGTGAAGTTTGATTCCAACTTGTCATTCGACATGTCCACATTGAAAAAAAACTTGGACAATTGTTTGGCTGAGTTTGACTTGCTGTGCGGAATATCCAACAATCAGTCTCAAATGAGCAAGAGTGAGATAAAAAATTTGAGTCAACAAGTGAAACAATTCGAAACGAGAATTTTTAAATATGCCATGGCATTGAAGCATGCGTCCAGTTTGATGCAGTTAGCTGACGATTACAATTGTAGACTGTTTATCCAGCTTACCGAGTGTGTGTTGAAGCTACTTGGAATATTCCATGACAATTTGTTCACCAAAGTGATTGTTGATTCCCACAATAGGAGAAATTATTTCACCAAATCTTTAATTTGTGATCTGTTGACTATTTTTGGCCTTTTCAATTACTTTGATCTTAATTTCATTTGTCGTTCGCTCGACCCTGCCGAAAAGATGAACTTCTCTCAAGGAATAAAAGAACTCAAGCTCTACAATGATAGTTTGTACAAATTAATTGAGGATCACAAAAAGATGGACACTTTGCAATTGATTGATTACAACTTTTCCCTATTCAACCTGAACATTCAGAGTACTCAGGCAATCAATGATTTATTCACCAATGTTCAGTCTTTTGAAGCTTTGACGCAAAAATTCGCACATTTAAACTCAGTAAGTCCTTTTGTAATTAAACATGCCATTTTATAAAAAGACTAGAGTGAGCGAAAAAAAATCGCTATAATTATTAAAATCATATTTTTTCTTAAACTTTTAAAACTTTCAGAGACATTTACACTTTTTACATAATCATCAATATTTGCCAAAATTTAAGTAAATATTGATGTAAGCAGATTTAAAGCCAAAAAATGGTTTATTAGTTATTTTTCTGAAGGCTCCAGATTTTTCATGGTCAACTTTTTAAAATACTCATTAGCTGATCAATACATATTCAATTGTTGAAATTTTTAAATAATTTAGAAGAATCAATCAAAGATCAAGTAAAAAAATTATAGTTTTTAAAAAAGCTGATTTCATAATTTTTATTGAAAATTTAATCAGTTAACATTTGTTCATATGATCATAATCATGAAATTCAAGTTGTCTTTTTTTAAAGGCTATTCCGGTATTTTATTGGTATTATTTTTCCAATTTTTGTATACTATTAATTACTATTTTTTATTTAGTTGTTCAAATTACAGCTTTATTTAAAAAATTTTTGATTTTGAAAAAATCTGCGTTGAATCTGAAAATTTCAATAAAATTTTTTGAAAAAAAGTCCGGACTTGGATTTTTTTAAAAATTAAAAAAAAAATTTTAATTCCGGACTTGGACTTGGCTTGAGACTTGTGACTTTTAAACAACTCTGGTTCAGTCTGAAAACTAATGGAAAAGAATAATAATCAATTATGTAAAGATAAGGCTAGACATTGTTGAAAAGTTTTCGCCAAATAGCCTTCCTTTTTTTGTCTGTTTTAGATCCTTTTTATTTGAGATCAAAGTTTAAATAGTATTTATTTTATTTTGTTCTACAGTCAATCCTCGATAAAACGAGCAAGTTGGGCGGAAATTTCGTTGCTCGTTATATCGAAATTGCATTGAAAAAGATGGGCAAAAAAATTTTTTTTTTCAAAATGTTTATTGGTAAAAAAATAAATAAAAAAGGAAAAAAAATACAAAATTATTGTTTTTTTACAAAATCTTTAATAGATGTTTGTTTGGTATTACATTTTTCAATCACAACATTTTCAATATTAAACAAAAAATCAACTATTTTTGAGAAATCTTGGTTTTTATTCAAAAAAAAATCTATTAAATCATTAATTTTATCGATAGCTTCTTTTGAGCTTATAACAGGTTTTTTAGGTTTTTCGATTTCTTCGACATCAGAATCACTGTCACAATTTTGTGCTGTATTGTTAACTGAACTGATGATCTCAACATCTGATAATAAGCCGCGTGCATATTATCAGATGGGGTTTCTCTTAATAACGTTGCTATACTTTTGAACTTGTTCGAACCAAAACAAAACGGCTTTATCGACATCATCGAAACTCGATAATTTGATTCTTTTTTTTTCTGGACCGCACAAGTTCTTCTCAAAGTGCTCTAAAATTTTTTCTTTAGACGAAAGAATTGTCGAAATGGTCGATGTGTTGACGCTATACTCTTTTGCGAGAATTGAAGTAGCGATTTTTTGTTCGCAATGTTTTTTTATTATTTCAACTTTTGTTTCAAGTGAAATGCACTTTCTTTTTTTTTGATTAAGATTGGACATTTTTTATAAACAATTAGATAGGAAATGTTTTCTGGTGATTTATAGTTATTCATGAAGATAAGTTAATTGTTTAATTTTTTTTTTTATATGAAAAGTGTGAAAAAATTTCTTTTGTTCAAGCTCGTTATAGGAAGTTTTTATTCTTAAGAAAATGATTAAGCGGTATTTCATTATAAGCTCGTTATATCAAGTTTTCGTTATATCGAAACTCGTTATATCGAATTAATTTTTATATCTTTTTCTATAGCTCGTAATCGGTTCTAGCCAAGTTGCTCGTTATATAGGGTCTCGTTATACGGAGGATTGACTGTATCTTTTTTTTCCAAAAAAGTTGGTGAGAGCTTGAGAGTGAATTTTTTTGCGTGACAAAATTTTTTTTTTAATGTCATAATAAATAAAATTAAATTTAAACATGTTGAATTATTTAAGTTCGAATTTCTTCAAAAATCAACCAGGCTACATGGTTAATCTTTAAAAATTTTGGCTAAAAAGCTACGCAAAATGACAAATAATTCACACTTAAATTTTTTTTTTTCAAGTCCAGCATTAGACTTCAATTTTAGTGAAATTTCATACAAAACTTCCAATACAAAAATAAAATTTTTTTATAACTTTTGTTCTAAATATCAAATTTATCAAAATTTATTTATAAAAATAAATTTTACCTCCTTTTTTTGCATTAAACTTGGTCAAAACATTTACCTTATATTTTAAAATTTATAGTTTACCGTTGTCATTTTATAAAATTAAAATTTTCAAAAAACAAAAACGTGCAATGATATTTATAGATTCCAGCATTAACTTCCCAGAAACCAATTCTTATTTAGGATCCTGAAATAACTCTTAGGAATTCACAGAAGCAGAATTCTTATTAGAAGTGAGTCAATAAAAATTCTTGACTAAATTCTTATCAAATCTTATTTGGCCAAGAGTTTTTAAGAATTTTTATTAAGATTCTTATTGCAATCCTAACAGAATTCTTATAAAAACTTTTGAGATAAACTTATTAGGAAACTATTAGGATCTTAATTCAGGAATTTTTAAGAATCCTGAAACTTTTTTTGTAAAATTTTGATGTTAAGATCCAGTCAAGATCTTAAATAGAAATCTAAAGGATTATAAGATTTATTCTTAATAAAAAAATTTTTGGATTCTTAATAATATCCTTTTAAAATTTTCTAATCATAATCTTATTAAAAAGATTTTAAAAAGATCTTTAAAATTTTTTAAATATTAAAATAAGAATTCTTATTATTATTTATAAATAACTTTAATTTTAGTCTAGACTTGAACTTGTTTCAAAATTGGTATATTTTATGAATCAGAACATGTGTCTTAAGTATCCAAATTTAAAAATCGATTGGCTTTTTAAAGATTCCAGGCCGCTGCTGCCAGTAGATTCAGCTTTTCGAGGTTTGAGCTAAAATTTAAAATTAAATTTTTTTTTTTTAAATGATGATTGTTTTAAGATGTACATTCAACACTGAATTCAATATTAGAGCCCAATCTTGTTAATTCCAATCCGGTTTACGAATTTAATTTTACTGCTAGTAAATTTCTGACATGAATTTAAAAATTGATTATCTAATTAAAAAAATAAAGATTTTGAAATCGCTTTAGATGAGGAAAATAATTTCGTTGATCCAACATCGAATTTATTCAAATATAGGTAAAAATTTTTGAGAATTTTTTTTATCTAAAAATAAAATTAAAAATTTTTTTATTGTTTAGAATTCCAATTTTGATTGTAAATAATTCGTACTACTATAATGGAATTGAGGAATTCAAAAAGCCAGTAGCAAATTATGTTGACAATTTCAAAAAATTATATCCTCTAGTTACAGTAAGTTGCTTGATTTGATTTTTTTATTTTTTTTCATTTATAAATAATTTTTCGTCTTTTATAAACATAGTTAAGAACTGCCAAACTATTTAGCCGAATTTATGTTTAAAAAAATAATCTTTAATTTATTTATTTGTTTATCAGTACCGAGCTAATGCTCCTTCAGAATTAAAATATGAAAAAAATTATCTTATTTAACAATAAAGTTAAATAAGATAAAATAATTTGATAGCATTTGATAATTGACAAAATAAAATCATTTTATTAGAAAAAAATGACATATTTTCTACTAAATGTTAATTAATTAATTAAATAAAATGCAATCTATTTAAACAGAGTGAGGATTAAAAACAAATAAAAAAAGTAAAACTAATACAAAAAAAATTTTTAAAAATGAACCCTTAAAAAAATTTTTTTACTTTTCTAAAAGCGATCTTAATTTTTGTAATTAATTTGAAAATTTTATCAAAAAATTATTTTTTTTGAAAATTTTATATTTTTTTCAAGTAAAAAATAGTAAAAATTGTAAATAAATGTAAAAAAACGTAAAATAAAGAACAACTTTAAAAAAGAGAAAAATAGAAACTTTCAAAAGAAAGTAATCAATCAGCTACATTATTGTAAAACTGAAACTTCATTCAAAATGTAAAAAAAGAATATTCTACAGTGATGATTTGATCTAAGGTTTTTACGTTATTTTACGTAAAATTATGCATTTTTTCGTAAAATGACGTTAATTTACAATATTTTACGTAAAATGACTTTGTAAAGTTTCGTAATTTTACGTAAAATTACGCCTTTTAACGTAAAATTACTATTTTTGCCGTAAAAAATTGAAAAAGGCCAAATTCCAAAAAATAGACAAATTTTAAATGATTTTTAACTTTTTTAATGAAAAAAAATTTTTTGATAAAATTTTAAAGAAATATAAATTAAGATTTTTTACGTAATTTTACGAAATTTTACGTAAAAACTAATTTTTTTCAAGTAAAAAATAGTAAAAAAAAAAAATTTATTAAAAAAACGTAAAAAATATTTGAATTGACTTTTATTTAAATTTATTATTTTACCAAAAAAAAAAATTTTTTGGCTTTTTTTTCATAAAAAAAATTTTTTTGATAAAATTTTCAAATTAATTACAAAAATTAAGATCGCTTTTAGAACAGAAAAAAAATATTTTATGTGTTCACTTTTAAAAATTTTTTTAACAGATTCTGTTTTTTGTATTAGTTTTACTTTTTATACTTGTTTTTAATCCTCACTCTGTTTAAATACATTGCATTTTATTTAATTAATTAATTAACATTTAGTAGAAAATATGTCATTTTTTTCCAATAAAATGATTTTATTTTGTCAATTATCAAATGCTACCAAATTATTTTATCTTATTTAACTTTATTTACGTAAAAATGCGTAATTTTACGTAAAATAACGTAAAAACCTTAGATCAAATCATCACTGTATTTACCAATTATTGACTTAAAACTTTTTGATGGCTAAATTTTATTTAAAAATTAATTTATGTGATTTTCACATTTCAATAAATTTATTTTATGCTTTTTTCACCATTATAAATAAAAAGTTTTCTTTTTATTCGTGTATCACATTTTAATCTCTTTTTATTTGTTGTTAATCCTCAAACATACAAATTCAGAAGGTTTAAAATATTTTTATTTTTTAAAATAAAAATATTATTAAAAACTTAATTTTATCTCCTTTTCAATTGTTTTATATTTAAATTTTTTTCTTCACAGAATATTTAGTTTGGTAGGTTTTATAATTAAAAAATCCATTTTTTTTAAAAAAGGTTAACAGCTCAAAATTAGAAGAAATGAAGACAATGAAAGATAAATTGGATTACATAAGAGGACAAATCATCGACGGTCTGCAGGATTTTGCCGGAAAATAATTTTTCTTAGTTTAAAGAAATATTTTTTTTGAGTTAATTCAAAGTTTTAGTGTTAGTATTTTTTATATATTTAGCCAAAATAAAATTTTAATTGATACATGTTTTTTTATAAAGTGTAATAAGAATTAAATTTCAATTTACAATATTAATAAAATTCAGTAGTTGATCATTGTTTCTGAATTATTTTATCAAACAAAATCTATTTTAAAATATTTAAAATTTAAATAAAAATTATTTTTTTATTTTTTGCCGGCATTCACAGTCAAATTGAGAATTAATTTAAAAAAATTATTTTTTCTCATTTTGTTTCTAATGGCAATTATCTTCAAATCAGGAAGGTGAATTATTGGGAATTTTGATTAAAATTCTTCGAGCTTGCAAAACTCAAAAACAATTTAATGCTTTTTTCGCTGACTTTTTATAATTTTCTGAATATAATTTTAACTTTATTAATTAATAAATTTTGTTTAATTGTTTCCTTTATATAATAATTCAGAAACTTTAAGATATTCTCGAATTAATGCCTAAAATTGATGCTTACAATTTAAACTATTAATTACAAAAAAAAGTTACAATCTTTTATCTTTTCAAACTGAATTTTTTCGTCGAAAATAAAAATTTCAATGGTGTTTGCTGCCTGAATTTAAGTTTTTTGGTTTATGAGAGCCCAATATTGAAAAAAAGGTAAAGAAAATAAAACTTTTATCTTTATGGTATAGGGATTATTATAAATTAAGACAAACAGTTAAACATTTAAGGCGTTAAATAGCTTTAAAAATTAGAAACATAAAAAAGTTATAATTTATATTTACTTTCTCTTACTTTGTTAAAAATTTACAATTTTTTTACTAATTTCCTAAAAATTACTATTTTGAAATGAAAATTTGTCTAAAATTAACAAAAAAAGAACATTTTTTGTTAGGCCATAAAATATATAATTGATTAAAATCATCAAAATTCTAAATTATTATTTTTATTATTATTATGAGTAATCTGCAACGAGTAAACTCGCGGAGCTCGGCACTGTAATGGCAGATGAAAGTTAGCCGTTAGTAGTAAATTTTTTATTGTATTTGTCATATTTGTTTTTAAAGCTGCTTGTAGTTTGTGCATTTGTGACTTTTTCTGGCAAGTTGTTCCAGAGCGGGACTGTTCTATTTGAAAAGAAATTGTGCCTTGGAGTACAGTTTTTAACCAATTGCCTGTATAGTTTTTGTTTCGAACCTCTTGTTAAGCTTGCTGGACCTGTTTCATTAATCTGATTAGAGCTTTTAACAAGATGATACCAATTGACTCTGTTTGCATTGGACTTACATTTGTATAATTGTATCATATCTCCTCTTTTTCGTCTATCTTCTAGTTTAGTCAAGCCTATAGCCATTAGTCTTTCCTCATATGGTTTATTCCTCAATTCTGGCACACTTTTAGTTGCTCTTCTTTGGACATTTTCTAGCTGTTTGATGTCTTGCTTCCTATGTGGATTCCAAACTACGGCCCCATATTCGATTAGTGGTCTAACGTAAGTAGTGAAAAGCAGTTTAAAGGTCTTGGCATCCCAGTATTTAAAGGCTCTTCTGAGTCTTCCCATGGCATTATTGGCTCTTAAAACGACTGTCCTGATTTGGTTGTTCCATTTGATTCTTTCTTCTAATATTGCACCGAGGTCTCGCTCTGAGCTGGTCGTTTCAAGTTCATGGTTGCTAGTGCCTGTTTGATCCAGTTTAAACTCATACATCTTGTTTCCGTGTATCTTCGAGTTACCTAGGTGCATTACTTAACACTTTTTATAGTTGAACTTCATTTGCCAATCAACTGTCCAATATATAATAATTCATCAAGGTCTGCCTGTAAATCTTTCTGGTCTTTACGGTTCCGGACTATTGCTATTAATTCAAATTAAAAATAATTAAAAATTTATTCTTGTTAAATAATATAAATTTTATCTTTCGAATGGTGAAAACAATCAAAACATTTAATTCATAGAATGGCGAAGTGGTTCTTAAATCTTAAAGAAGATAAAATTTTTTTTTAAATTAATAAAAAATAGATAGAATAAAAAATAATTTAAAATTTTTTGCATTTTTTTTTATAAATTTTATTTATAATTGAAAGCTCTTTTTTATTGTAAGTTTAGAAAAATAAAAAAATAAAATGAATCTAATTTAACTAATTTAAATCCTTAACATCATTAATTTTGATTGATTAATCTCATAATTTACTCTGGTAAGTTATTTTTTTCAAAATATAATTTTTGTTTATTTATATTATCAATATTTTGGTTGATTGATTGTTTGGTGATGGTTAATGGTAACGACGATGGCGGGGGAGTATAGGAATACATAACTACGGAAGCAACAACCAAAAAAGTGCCAATCACAAAAACAAAATTTATGACCGTATTAAACAAATAGACTGAAGCTATGCAAGAGACAATAATTGAAATTGAAGTGGCATATCCTTTTAATATGTTATCAGCATATTTTATAACAACAGCTACTAGCAGGCCCCCAGAGCTTTGTATCACAATATTCAGCCACACTAATGATGTATAGCCAAAGAAAAAACCTTTATCTTGAATTTTATCAAAGTCGCCCAGATAAGCTGTTACTGAGGCAAATAAAGTGCCAAATAAGCCAAGCTGGATATTCCTGACCCAAATAGAAACTTTGGAGTTTTTCAATATTTTTTCAAAATAAACTCCGGCTAGTCCGCTCAGGACACATGCCATTACAACACAAAACAGTCCAAATATGGCATTTGCTTGCGTGTTTCCTGGGTTATTGGAAGATTTGACATTTTGTATTTGAATGATCGATACGCCCGCGCACAAAAACACCAGCGCCAGCCATTGCAAAAAGCGAAGATTTTTGCTCAACAAAAGCACCATAAACACAGCTGTGGTCAAAATTTTTATCTGAAATGTAACCTGAAAGACAGCCGCGTCCAAATTGGAAATGGCCAAATAAACCAAATTTGTTTGAATTGTAAACAGCAGTGCCGGTATACCTGTCTTGATTGAATCCATGCGGTTATTTATTATTTGTTGATGAATGGTGTTTTTGAGCTCGGCAAAGCTAAATGATTCAAGATACAATAGAAAGACTGATGCGGTCATTTTGAATATCTCTTGGCACACGATTGCTGTTGTCGAGAAAAATAGATCACCTGGAACTGTGCGGACGTATCTCAGCAAAAGTATTGTTGAAGCATTTTGGACAACAAGAATAATCAAACTGCACCACTTCAAATATTCACCTATTTAATAAATATTATTAAAGGAAAAAAATTTTTTTTAGTGAAAATCGGCAATTTTAAACATTTAATGTTTAATTAATTTTTTTAATTGATCAAAAAAATCTAAAAAAATTATTTTAATATTTATTCAAAATTTAAAGAATCATTTGTAAAATTTAAAGCAGCCGATTTTCTCAGATTCTAAATTAATCAAGTCAAAATTACGTTCACTCATCATTCATCTAAATTCAATAATAAATTTTTATTTCAACCATAAAACACTTTAAAATTCTAAAAAAATAAAAAGTCGACTCCAACGACTAAATAAAAATATTTAAATTATTTTTTTCGATAGTATACGAAATGCAATCAAAAAAAATTATGACATGCATGGAATTTTTTATAATAAATGATTTTTTTTTTAAAATTACTTACATTTGTCTAGTGCTAGCCGGTGGGCTTTTTTGCGAGCAAGTCTAAAAAGTTGGACCAACTTAGTAATTTTTTGCATCTTTGGCAATCAAAAATGCTATTTGATTGCCTTTCGGCCCACAAAGGCTATTACTTTTAGCAAAATTTTTGGAATAAATTAAAAGAAAAATAAGTTTAAATTATCATAGATACCAATTGGAATTCGAGTAATTTATGTAAAAAAACCAACTTTTAAATTCAGGTCAGCTAAATAAAGCTAAATAAAATCAAACTACAACACTTTTTAGTCTATAAATCAATTTGGTTTAAAAATAAATTAGTTTTGACAGTCTTTTTTTGATCGGTTTAAAACTCAAAAAATATGTTAAAATTTTCATTGTGCAAAATTATCAAAAATTAAATCAAATATTTTTTTTAATATTAATGCGATAAAATTTTTTAATTATTTCGAAATTGTGACATTGTTAATGTATTTTTTTTAATTTTTTAAAATTTTTTCTTTTTTAAAAATAATTTAGCTTCAAAAGGCTCAAATTCCTAGTTGAAATTTACTTTGACAGTTTGCATTTTTTTATTTTATTTTTGAAAAAATAAATAACTAATTCATTTAGTAAAATTTACATTTTTTGTTTTTTGCCAAAGATCAAAAATCTTATAAAAGAATTGGTCAAAAGTTTTAAAATTTTTTCTGTTAGTTAATTTATTGTTGTAAAAGAAATGATTTATTCAAATTAAGATTATTCTCATTTTTCGTTAGAAAACAATTGTTTTTTAAATTATTTATTTTTTCTCAGGACTCTTGAATGGAAACTAACTCTCAAATTTTTTAGTCAAAGTCTGACTTTGTCTTAATAATTGGACGACTTATTAAAATGAATAAAATAATTTTTTCGTCGTTAATTTCCATTGAAAAATTTTTTATTTATTAAATAATTTTTTTAATTTTTAAAACATTGTCAAAATTGACGTTAATTGAATACAGTAATAAAATAATTATAAAAAAATGTAAAACCAATTTATGAAATTTTTACAAGCTTATATTTTAGACTCAAATGTCTATGATAATTTTTTTGTTTGCGTTTTCTTTTTTCAAGAATTCTGAACATAATTTTTAATTTTTTTAAAATCAAATTTTTGTATTTCATCATTTAAAATTTAAAATTTTTTTTGATTAAATCGATCTTATAAAGTATTTTAATTTCGATTAATTTTTGTTAGGTGTCTATTGTGGTTAAGTTTTGGTTCAGGTTAGGTAATTTAGATACTACTTAAGATCATGTTAAAGAGCTATGGATTTACCGATAAGCTTTTGGCATGGCTCGAAAATTTTCTACAAGATAGGAAACAGAGAGTAGTAATAGGTCAGTATGAATCTGATTGGGTTGATGTGCTAAGTGGGGTTCCACAAGGTTCAGTTCTTGGTCCGTTACTATTCCTGATCTTCATAAATGATTTACCAGAGCTAGTAAGTCACTTTTGTAAGCTGTTTGCGGATGAAAGCAAATTGATTAGTGTCATTAGAAATTCAAGTGATCAAATGCTTATTCAAGATGACATTGACAAGATGATTGAGTGGTCGAAACGATGGAGAATGGAATTTAATGAATCTAAGTGTAAAGTAATGTATTTTGGCAACTCAAAGATTGCTAGGCAAGAAATCTCAGTGTTAAATGCGAAAGATATCAGAGTTGAATTAGCGGAGACTACTACTGAGCGTGATCTTGGTGTAATGGTGAACAACAAACTCAAATGGAATGATCAAATTGATAGCTGCGTTAAAAAAGCTAACAACATTCTTGGTAGCTCAAGAAAACATTTGTGTATTGGGATGCTCAATCGTTTTTGCAGCTTTACAAAATATATGTAGACCGCATCTAGAATACTGTGCACCTGCCTGGAATCCTTATTTAAAGA
This sequence comes from Brachionus paranguensis, assembly GCA_016802215.1. Taxonomy (NCBI): domain Eukaryota; kingdom Metazoa; phylum Rotifera; class Eurotatoria; order Ploima; family Brachionidae; genus Brachionus; species Brachionus paranguensis. Next base: position 648,442 of record JAESIX010000008.1, on the reverse strand, counting down.
AGGATATATTTAGACTTGAACTAGTACAAAGACGAGCAACGAAGCTTGTTCCACAAATAAAAATTTTGAATTATGAGTCAAGACTAGCTAATTTGGGATTAGAAACTCTAAAAGAAAGACAAGAGTGTGAAGATCTGATTCAATTTTATAAAATTCACAACAAATATAATCATGTCAATTGGTATTACGATGCGGAACTTATGAGTTCAGTGAATAATGAAGGACCAACATCGGTTGTCACAGCAAGTTCGATCAACCAGTTCAAAAACAGACTGGACAATGTCGGTAGAAATAAAAAAAATGAAAAGTCTACTAAAGCGGGTCTACGTTAGTCTTCCTGCTTTGTTAATTTAGTTAAACTAAACTTGACCGTAGAATATTAACTATTATTATTAATATTAATTTGCTGCATGAAATGGTTAGAATGCAATTCTTTAAAAAAATACTTATTGAGTATTTTACTTCAAAGTTGATTTAAAATTTCTGGAAAATTGTTTATTTAAATGTACATAATATGCTTTTTAAATAAAATGGGAGCTTATTTAGTCAAAGATAAAGTATATAAAAATTTACTTCAATTATTAAATTTTTCAAAGACAAAAGCTTAGGTATTTTAAAAGTGAAAAAATCCAAATTCTAATGCATAAGTGTGTATATTTTATAAATAACTGAATTTTTAATTTTTTCTTAAAAAACATAATTTATTCTAAATTTAAAAGTTAACTCTATGAATTAATAATAAAATAAAATTATTTTTTCAACTAATTCGAAAATTGCCTGATTTTTTTCAATTCACGAAAAGTTTTCTAAATGATCTATATCTAACTTAGAAACTAATGGATTGAATGTATTTCTAAATTGAAAATTGCTGCTTATTTTTGTTTTTCGAATATTGTGGCGTCAATAAGCAAAAATGGATAAAACTAACTTATTTAACTGCCTGGTGGCGTGGGTAACATTTTTGAAAAAATTTTCTTTAAATTTTGTAAAAATATTATTTCTTAATTGAAAGATCGATACTTTTCACCTTGTTGAAAAATGTGAAAATGTCAATGATGTCAAGAATGGAATCATTATTGCTGAATGCTTAAATTACATGTAAGCTTTTTTTTAAAAGAAAATTTTTTTTGTTGAATTTACGGAAAGGTAAAAAATTTAATTTGATTTTAAGTGATGGAAATTATTTTAGCAACGAATGGCTAAACTCGATTAAAAATGGTGTTAATAATTTAGAAAACGAGGTAAGGCTTTTTTGTTTTAATTTAAAATTTATGCTTTGAATTAACAGTAAAATTTATTTGAAAATTTTTTTCTTTTAATTTTTAAAAAATTTAAATATTTAAAAAAAAAATCAATTTAGACTGTCATTTAGTGTTCTTATACAAGCAAATAACTATTCTTCCACACAACTCTTAGATTTTTTTAATTGTTTCAACTTAGGTTTTGTGAATAATTTCAAATAATTCCGAGATATCCTTGTGAAATTTATTCAAAACTCCGCTGAAAGAAGTATTGGGTCTGATTCAAAATATGTCTAATGTTTTCCAAATTTTGACCAATTTTGCTCAATTTTTGTCAACATTCAGTTCACATAATTTCATAAAAGTCATTTATAATAAGATTTGTTAAAAAAATTTTTTTTTTCACAAGAATTTATATTATTTGTTAGTTTTTTCGCATCATTTTAATCAATTTAATAATTTTATAAAAAATTTGATTAGTCCTTTAAATCTAAAATCTTAAAAAAAAATTTAAAACGAAATGCAGAAAGAAAGATTATTTTTAAAATAAATTGAAGACTAATTATTTTTTTGATCCCAAAGTCAGAGCAAATTGAGTGACATTTAATGAGAAATTTGGTAATAAATTTCTACCAAATGTGACTAGTCGGTAATAAGTTTAATTTTGAATTTAAATAATTGTCTAGAAAATTTAACATTGGTCTCTTTTATTTTTTTCTCAATCTGTCAAAGTTTAATTTTTTAACTACTAGAAGCACCAAAACGAGTCAAAATGACTCGTTATACAAAATAAAGGATAAATTATATATTTTAAGTTTAAATTTATTGAAATTATTGAATAAAAATGATAAATTATTAAATTTTAGTCTCTTCTTTGACTTTAAAAAAAAACACCAAAGTTCAATAGCATTTTTTACAAATAGTCTCTACTTTTATTGTACAAAATCCACACAATGTTTTTATATATTTTGAACAAAAATTTTTTATTTTGAAGAAATAAAAAGTAATTAGAAAAAAACTTCAGCTCCAACGTCATCTAAGAGCGCCCCTAAAAGAGTTTTGAGTCAAGAAAATCAGGAGAATTTATCTCCTAAACGTGTGTCATGTCAAATTTGTTTATGTGGTAAAAACTAAACGATTCTTATTGTGATTTGGTCAAAGTTGACACAGTCTATCGTTTAGTCCCATTATTGAATTTATTGAATGGATTTTGTACAATAAAAGTATTTGTAAAAAATGCGATTGAACTTTGGTGCTTTTTTTTAAAGTCAAAGAAGAGACTAAAATTTGATAATTTATCATTTTTATTCAATAAATTCAATAATTTCAATAAATTCAATAATTTCAATAAATTCAATAATTTCAATAAATTCAATAATTTCAATAAATTTAAACTTAAAATATATAATTTATCCTTTATTTTGTATAACGAGTCATTTTGGTGCTTCTAGTAGTATCTACTTGTTTTTGCATAAAGACATAATTTTTTTTAAATAAATTTAATTAATTTTAAAAATTTTTCTTATTTTTTTGCTGAAAAAAAAATTAATGCTCAATCAAAAAAAAATGACTTGATTTTTAGAGACCAAAAATCAAAAAAGAGTCATTTTGACTCATTGGTGCTTCTAGTGTTAATGCTATCCACAGTGAATTTTTTGGAGGGAGTTGAATAAAACATAAAAAAAGTGAATCTAAAAAAATAAAACAAACAAAAAAAACTATTTTTAATATTGCTAAAGAGAGAATTGAAACATAAAATTTGAAATAATTTCTATTTTCAGTTATTAAAACATAAACTTTCTTTTATTTTTATTAAAACAGTGACTAAAATATAAATAATTTTTTTCAGTTAAGAATATAATTCAAGAAATTAGAGTCAGAGGACAATTTTATGAATTATCTTTGTAATGATAAGCATAGGGTACAAATAGATCCTGACTGTTTCTGTCCTGACTGCACTAATTGTACATGTAGCGTTTGTTTAGATGCAGCAGTTTTTCTCATTTTTTATGTTTTATTCACTGGAATTAAAAATTGATTTATGTTTTTATTCACAGATTTTGAAAATAAAATTTTCTTTATGTGACGTTCTCTTTTTATATGTTTTATTAACATTTTTTATGTTTTGTTCAACTTCATCCGAATTTTTTTGTTAAAGGCTTTACGTTTAAACACAATTTTGCTGCTTCAAGATGGTTGTATAAGTTAAAACACACAATTTTAAATGATAACTTAATTTTTGTAAAAATAAAATATATTAAAAAAAATAGAGAAATGTTAATTGTTTTTATTTAGTCATTGAATTTAAGAATCATTCATAAAAAGCTTGTGGAATTCTATCTAGAAGTAATTAATTTTAATTTTTATTAAAAAATGTTTATTAATTGAGCTTTTTTTCCAAATGAGGTTTTAAACACGGAAATAAAAGATTTAAATTTTGATCCAAATTCAACCGGTATGTGCCATTTAATTTTGCTTTTCGATATTTTTTTATTCGAGTAATTTAGATTCTGATGATGAAGTGATGCTAATGGATTTTTTAATCCACATATTGCAGCTGGTTTTGGGCTGTGCTGTTAACTGTAAACGAAAAAATGAATTCATTCAAGTGATCATGGAAATGAACGAAAATTTGCAGCATGCAATTAAAATCATAATTCAAGATGTATTCTTTATTTTTGCTCAAAATTTATCTATTTTTACTTAAAAATTTAAACAGCTTATGTCAAAGAACAAAACTTTGAACTCGATCAGCCAAAATTCCTACTTGAACATGAATGAAGATCTAAGCAACCAGCTCAAACAATCTCTTGGCGAAATAAACCGTCTCAATGAGCTCAAAAATGACATCGAACAAAAATGCAAAACCCTTGACAGACAGGTATGCCAATTGCAAGAGGAAAAAATGGCAATGATGTTTGAAATCGAAAAATTAAAAGACAAATTACAACGCGAAGACCTGATCAAAAGTGACCACAATAATGACTATAACATAAATTTAAGTCTTCAGCAGTCATTGAAAAGTCTGCGAGAAGATCTGTTCAGGCTCGAGTCAGAAAAAGAAAAATTTAGACTGTTGTTTGAGGAGTCAAAGTTTGAAAATGAAAATCTAATGAGTCGTTGTGTCAAATTTGAGCAGATTTCAAAGGAAAATCAGAATCTGAGGGACGAAATTGACATCCTGAGACACAACTGTGAAAAAGCTGACAAGCTCGAGTCATCAATCGAGAATTACAAAATAAAATTAGAAGATATGAGTGATCTGAGACAACAATTAAGATGCCTCGAAGAAGCAAATAGTGAAAATCTTGGAAAAATATTCAATCTGGAAGAAGTAAAGTTCTTTTGAATCCCAAATTAAAATTGAAATAAAAATTTTATTTTTTTATTTTTTTTTGTTAAGGAAGTTAAAAAAATAAATCCACTGAGAACACAAATTGAATTGTATAAGAAACAAACTAATGAATTGCACGAACAAATTTGGGTCAGTGAGATGAACAAGAAAAAACTTGAATTTGAAATTCAAAATTCTCAAGAAAATTATGACAAAGTTTTGAGGGACAAGGAAAAATTGTACACTGAATTTGAAAATTTAAAACATTCTTACGAGCAGCTAAACATCAACGCCCAAATACTCGAAGAAACTAAAAGTATTTTTTAAATTTAAATTAAAAGAAAAAATAAATGTCTACAATCTTGAAGCTTTAAATGCTGAAATCGATCAAAATTTAATAATGGATGGTCTATTTACAAGCATAGAACTAATCAACATATCAAATGAAATAAAGTATTTTTTGTTTATTTTTGTTAATAGAATCAAATATTTTTTAAACACTGCTATTAGGCATTGTGAAATTTCATACAAAACTTCCAATACAAAAATGAGAAATTTTTCTAACTTTTAGTCTAAATCAGAGTTGTTTAAAAATCCAAAATTAAAGTAAATAACTTAATAACTTTTGTTCTAAATGTCAAAAACTAGTTCTGTAAATGAAACAAAGTAAAACAACTGTTGTTTCACCTTCTGTGAAAGTCTGCAAAATCTGTGCAAATTAATTGCGTTTTATTTTTAATACTTTTAAATAGGGTGCAATTTTGCAGACTTCCACTGAAGGTGAAACAACAGTTGTTTCACTTTGTTACATTTACAGAACTAGTTTTTGACATTTAGAACAAAAGTTATTAAGTTATTTTATTTTTGTATTGGAAGTTTTGTATGAAATTTCACAATGCCGCAAAATTAATCAAACATTAAACATTTTACAGAAGTAAATTATCTATTTTAGTAAAAAATTTATTCAAATTTTTCTGAATTGAAAAGATCGAATTGATATGAACTTCACAACCCCTCGGAGAAACTGATAACAGGTGATGCATAAGTAAATGGACAAAAATTAAAAGCGAATATCTCAAAAAATAAAAATGATATTAAGTTCTGTTTATTTTTCTGATGTAAAGAATTTATTTTTCAATAGAATTATGATTTTTAAATAATGAAAAAACTTCATCGTGACCGATTTTTCTGAGCTTTGCTTTGACCCCCGTCATAAGGGATTTCACAAAATTTAAGTCAAATTCCTTCAACTTTAATTTAATCCGGTTAATCAACTGTTGCTCTGTTGAGGCTTGCCAACCTCCCTCGTATACTTTTTCACTCAAACAACCCCAAAAATTTTCGATTGGGCGCGCTTGAGGGAAATTTGGATACTCATGTATAAATGGGAGCAGTCGTCTATATTTTGGTGTTTTTTCACGTTTACGATATGAAATATCCATTTTTGTTAACTGCCGGCCAACTGTTGTCTGGTGGACATTAAATTTTCTTGCTAGACGCCTTTGACTCACTCCAGTTCGGTTATTGGTCAATCCTTTCAGTTTTGTCTTCATTGCAGCTGTCCAGGTAGTTGGACGACCCGTTCTCTTATTGTCCTTGATCGGATCTCCAATTTGAATACGGTTGATCGTATTATATATAGTGCTTCGAGCGATTCATTGCTAAGTAAAGTGCGCCACAATGTCGGATTTTGCCATTTGTGAAATCATATTTTTGACTGTTTTTCGAAAAGCCTCTCGTTCAGACACAGAAAGTCCCATTTTTAAAAATTTTTTTTGCAATATTATAGCTAATTTTTAGTAGTTTATAAATAAATATATATATGATCCCCTGATCATTTGCATGATCGGGCAAGTTAACTTAACTTTTGTCCATTTACTTATGCATCACCCGTTAGTTACAATTTTTTTGTCACCAAATTTATCAAAAATATCCTAAATCCACCATATAATTGTTATTTTCATTTAAATACTGCTTATTAAATTAATTACACAAAAAACATCGTAATTTCATAGTGACGTATTAGCAGGGCATTGTGAAATTTCGTACAAAAGTTATTAGAAGTGAATTTTTTAATTTAAATTTGTTTTTTTTTTGTTGAAAATTTCATTAAAATGCCTAAAAAACCCGATCGATCATCGAAATTTTTATCAAATTTTCAAAAAAAAAACAAATTTAAATTAAAAAATTCACTTCTAATAAATCGATTATGTAAGAAAATAATGAATTCTAACACGTGACTTATTTTTTCTTAATAAATTAGTGAAAATTGTAAATTTCTAATTTTTTTATTAAAATGGACACTTTTTGGTCAAAATTTATAGACTTAAAAGTCAAAAATAAAAAAAAGTGAGCTCAAAAATTTGTTTAGAATTTTGTCTAGTTTCTGATTCTGCAAAAAAAAGTAGGGGCTAGGGGGTAAACCGAGGACGAGATACAAAAATAATTAGTGTTGGGTGGTGGCCAAGCCTGGACGGTCTGAACGCGGCCAGAATTAAGCGGCCAATTGGGCGGTCAGACCGGCGGCCAAAATTTTGGACCGCGACGTTGGCCGGCCAAATCGTTGACGGACGGCCAACATCCCGATCCAAAATTTCAATTAATTCACTTGCTAAAAATTTCTATTAAAATGATATACAATTGAAGAATAAAATTTATCTGCTTTGCTGTTATGTCATCTCTTTAGAAAATTCAAAGCTATTACCTCTAACTTTGTTTTTAAATGATTTTAAATAGTTTTCATGTTAAATTCACTTATACAGTCTTAGTGATTTATTTTATTTGTTTATCTGTGTTGAAAAAAAAAATAAGAATCAAAATTCAAAAATAAAGTAAAATATAAAAAAAATTAAAAACAATAAAATATTTCAAACATCGCGGTCCAAAATTTTGGCCGCCGGTCTGACCGCTCAATTGGCCGTTCACCTTTATCACCGTCTGTTTAGGCGGTCTTGCTCGCGGCCAAAAAAAATTTTGGCCGCATCAACGACCGTTTGTACGGCTCCCAACACTAAAAATAATGTAAAAATGACCAATTTTTCTCATTTTTGACCCCTACACTTGACCGATTTATTAAAAAATACATCTAATAAGTATACCGTTGTATAGCTGAGTTTATGCGCTTTCAGATTTGGTGCATAATCAATAAATTAAGTCTTTTAAAAATTGAGATATTTTGACTTGATTAGATGAAACTTTCGATTTTTTTTTATTCTTTGAGGAGGAGTGGTCAAAAATTTTTTTTGTTGGCCCCCCCTAAAAAATTGAATTTTTAGGTTTTCAACTATGCAGATTAATATTTTGTGGTCGAAAACTTGAAATTCAGATAGTGCTGTAGTTTTGACCTGCGCGAACCTTACACTTTGTTACGTTTGCAGAACAAGTTTTTGACATTTAGAACAAAAGCTAGAAAAATTTTTCATTTTTATATAAGAACTTTTGTATGAAATTTCACAATGCCCTATTACGTCACTATGAAATTACAATGTTTTTTGTGTAATTAATTTAATAAGCAGTATTTAAATGAAAATAACAATTATATGGTGGATTTAGGATATTTTTGATAAATTTGGTGACAAAAATTGTAACTATCAGTTTTTCCGAGGGGTTGTGAAGTTCATTTCAATTCGATCTTTTCAATTCAGAAAAATTTGAATAAATTTTTTACTAAAATAGATAATTTACTTCTGTAAAATCAGTTTTGGAAATTTGAAAATTTTTCAGCTTATTAAAAAATATACCATTAGACAAAAAAATTTACGTTTTATAAAAAATCATTTAATAATTAAGTTGAATTCGTAATTTTAATATATCTGTTGAATGTACAAAACTTTTTTTTTAGCATTTAAATAATATTCCAATTTTATATGGCATCTTGAAGTTGATGATCAATTCTAAATACCATTTCAATTCAAAGAGTTTTTAGCTTTTAAAATTAATCTTTAAATTTATTTAAATAATTTTAATGAAGCATGCTTTACATGTTATGTAGATTTAGAAAATAAAATAATTAATATTTAATAATTTTTTTTCAACCGATTGATTTTTAAATTTAAATTTTATAAACTTATTTTTTAAAGAATTTATTTTGAGAATTTTAATATCAAAAGTATTTGTACCAAATTAAAAATTAAATATAAAAAGAATTTCAAATATTAAATTCCAATTAAGTAATAAATTGAAAAGATCGATCATTCTTGTAAATATTTTAGAAATAAAAAATTAATTTTATTTTTTAAATCTACATAACATGTTAATCATGTTACATAAAAATTTTTAAAATTAATTCAAAGATTAATTTTAATAACTAATGATAAACTCTTATGAATTGAAATGATATTTTGAATTGATCATCAACTTCAAAATGCCATATTTGAATCATTATTTATACCAATGAGTTCGTGTAAAGAACATATCTTCTAAGATACGTGACAAGTATATTAATTATTACTTATCATTTTGGATCAACTGAGAAGCTGATGATCAAGTGTTACCTGAGATGTATTAAAAATTTTAAGAGCAAAATTATTTATTTTATCAAACAGATAAATTTCTTTCAGAAAATTTATTTTTAAATAAAATTTTCACATTTTCACATTTTCACATTTTCACAATTAAATAAAACCGACCAAGTTATTTATTTACGTAAAACATGTCGCTAATTTACCACATCAAACTAAATAAAAAGGATAATATCATAGCAGAATTATGACTTGATTGATTTAATCAAAAATTAAAATTTTAGAGAAAAAATTGTCCGATTGTACCATGAAAATAAGCTTTTAAAAAACATCCAAAACGAAATTAATGATGAAAGAATTCTTTTGGTTCAGAATCAATTCGAAGATGAAAAATCAAGAAATAAAAATCTGCAAATGAGACTTAACGATATGCAAAAAGAAAAATTTGAACTTGAGTTTCAAATGAATATTTTGCAAAAAAAAGAAACAGAACTGATTGAAAACAGTTCGAATCAAAATGATATCATGATAAAGTCAAAAGACGATCAGATTGTTGAATTGAAATCCAAGTTAACTCAATTGCAATTAAATCTTGAAAAAAAATCTAGCGATTATGAAATATCTATTAAAAAAATGGAAGAATTAATTGAAAGCTTGAGTAAAATTTTGTTTTAAAAAATTTTTTTCTAAACTTTTTTAAAAATATTAATGAATAGAATCCGAAAAAGATGAATTGAGAGATCAGAAAGAAAAGGAACTCAATGCTAAAGAAAAAGAAATCATTGATCTAAATGAAAAATATCGCGTCTATTTAGAAAAAGCTAAAATTGTGATAAAATCTTTGGATCCCAGAAATTCAAATGGAATTAATGAAATTCAATATCTAAAAAATCAAATCATTGACAAAGAAAAACAAATAAAACAATTAATGGTAAGAATACTTATAATAATAATTCCTTACCACCGGTTTCCTGGTAAATGAACTCGTTAAGTTAATATTTATTTCCCTCTAGTAGCTGTCACAGTCTGTAAATTTTATCTATTTTTTTTTGCTACTTTCATAATTGCTAAATTTCTTCTTAATTGTATTTTTTAGCTTCGTTAAGAGAACATCAGGAGGTTGCTGATTTCATATATTAACAATTTTGTTTGATAAAAACGTGATCGTGGCTATTGTTTATCACCTATTGAAAATGAATTGGTAGATCATTAAAGATTTAGCCAGATATTTAGAAAAACTCAATGCGATCACCTCTACTTCTTCTAACGGGTGTAGAATAAAAAATGGCACAAAATTAATTTTTCATAAAAATTTTTTATTTAACTAAGGTTTTTAATTTGTTTTTTAAATTATAACTGAACCTTCCTATTTTGAAAAAATAATATCACTTAAGGTATTGAACTCCATGACGACGTATGATATCGAGCCTAGAGTGAACACTCTTGACATGGCCTTGTACAATCTTTGGGTCGATATTGCTCAGGCAAGCGCGAACTTTGTTTCTCAGTTGCCCAAGATTTTTTGCCTTCCAATCACCCTCATTAACTTTAGCTTTCAAATTTCCCCAAAAATCTTCAATTGGTCGTGCTTTTGGTACGTTTGGTGGATTCATTTCTTAAGCAACATACCTTATATTTTTATCTAACATATAATTCTGTACCATATTGGCATAATGAGATGATGCTAAGTCAGGCTAAAATACATAATTGCCAGCCTGATACTAATCATTGGTTCAAGTCGTTTCTTAATACACCCTCCAAGGTAGACATATTGACTGACCGTTAAACCACTAGGTACAAAATATGGTTCGCTTATTCCGCGATGTGAAATAGCCAACCTGGCCATTAATATTTCTTAAAATTTTTTAACGTACTTGTTCTTTACACTCTCCGGCGTCTTGCTTACGTTATTGCTTTTGGCAGCGCGTTGTTACCAAGAGTGAAATATGATTCATCATCAATTATAAATTCATATCTGCTGTATTTTAAAAGCATTCGTCGACATTTTGGCCTTGCTGCCTTCTCTTGGTTAGCATTTAAATGAGGTCTCTTGTGTTTTTTATACTTTTTGATGTTTGAATACTTTTTTAAAATCATTCCGATATTGGTATAGTGGCAATTAAACTTTCTAGCCATCTTTCTTTGCGAACGACCCGATTTATGATTGAAATAGGCTCTTAGTTTGGCCACCATTAGTTTCGTCGCTATTTTAGCAGGTCTACCACTTCCTTTTTTTCTCTTGAAAGTTTTATCTTTTTCTATAATATCCAGCCAACGATAAACAAAACGTTTTCTGTATCCAAGACCGGTGAATCGCCTTACAACTTCAGCTTTTGGCAAATTTTGGTTACTTTTTACAAAGTTGTACAAATCTTTTTTGATGGTTTCGTACATTTTTTACTAACAACTTATCGAAAATTCAACTTTTTGAAATAATTTTGTTTTTATTTTAAAGCTAGGATCAGTCTGATTTTAAATTTTGAAAAAAATTGGGAAAAGTCTTGTCTACTCTTAAAGAAAATTAAATTTAACTTTTGTGCCATTTTTTATTCTACACCCGTTATTTCCCTATGAAGTAAAACTCAATATCTCAAGTCACTCTTCGCATCATAACACCGGAATTTTTCAGCAATCAATGCTTTTTTACTTAATTTCTTTCCAAAACCAAACACTGATGAGGCCCTAATGAGGTTTGACTAATTTTTCATACAACAATTCAGAGCTGGTCAAAAGTCAAGTCTGGATTTGGACTTTAAGCCTATTTTTTTTCAAGTCAAGTCAAAATTTTGACTTTTCACTTTTTTGACTTTAGACTTTGACTTTTGACCAACTCTGCAACAATTAAAAGGTCTTAGCGGTACCATAATCCTTTTCTTTTCAGTTCTAAAAATTATTTTTCCACTTATTTTGAGTTCATAAAGATAATTTAATAAAATGTTTTTTTTTAATTTACTTTCCTTATAGAGAGACAATGAACGAATAAAAAATAGCCGAGAACAAGAAGAACAGTTGATTGCATCAGCTTGGTATAAACTTGGAGCAAACTTGAATCGTCGCAATACCGATGAAAGAATAGGTTTAATAGGCAATTCTTTTTTGAGTCAACAGCGTGCCGTAACTTCATCGTCTAATGGATCTAATCGACGCTTAACAGGAAATTAAAATGCGATTTTTTTTAATAAAATCAAAAATTAAATTTTATTTAATCAAAATAAATTCGATAGTTTTTTTTCTATTTCACTGTGATAGAGGAGTTATTTTTTATCTATTTTTATTTTTTTTTAAATTAATTAATTTAATTTTCTAGATAATGATTTGTATTGAATTTTATTAAAATAAATTTAAATTAAATTTTTAAAAGAATGTTATTTACATTTGTATTTGTCATAACTAATAAGTGAAACTATTTATTTAAACTAAATTAGTAGTATTTAAGCTAAATAATCGTTTTTTTTCAATTTAAGCTAAACGAAAAAAATTACATATTTATTTTGTTTATTCAATAAAAAAATACAATTTTAGCTAAATTCAAATCAAATTATGTTAAATAAAAAATTACAAAAAATAAAAGTTAATTAATAAGTAAAAAAAGTTATTATTTCCTAACACAATTTAAATTTGCTTGACCCTAATGACACTTAGAATTACACAAAACATTGCTTTTTTTTAAAACTACAGTTTCTCTCACATTTTCCGAAGCAATTACACTTTAATACTCCTTGCCCACCGTTCAATGAATGTAAGCTATTTATCTCCCGTAGGGACTTTTCTTTCGAGAGATCTAACGATTCTAAACTTAAAAGCTTTTGCTTACATATATGAAATTTGTTCCTAGTATCCCAACCCTGGAATTAAAAAACATGTAACCTTTTTAACTTAGGTAATTCAAAAAAAGTACAAAATTAAGACATGTAACCTTTGTTAATTTCTAATATATAAGCTAAAATATTTATCAAATCCCCTGGGCCTCTATCCACATCTGGTATCGGCACTTGTACAGTGTCACCAATTTTTGCTTCACCTAACTTATGAATATGCTGGTTTAACATTTTTTCAGCATAATTCTGTAAATTCTCTGAACAGCCTGCTTCTATATCTGCTATTTTAATAGCATTTAACTTAATTTAGGGGTAGGCTCTTCTACGTCTTCAAAACTATCCTCAGCATTATCCCTCTCTTTTCTTTTAGGACCCCTTTTTTTTTCTTCTACTACTACCTGACTGGGTATATTAACTTCTATTTTTGGTTAAAAAATTGGAAATTCCGTAAATGGTAATAGTCTTTGGCTTGTTTCGTATTTGGGTTGTTTTTCGATTCGATTAAAATGCCGATTTTTAATTGTACTTCATCGCGAGTGTAAACCTTACGAGACTCTTCTCGTATTTTTTCGATTTCTTTGTAAAAGGACGATTTATGTTGTTGATAAGAGTCAGACGCCGATTCCATTTAAGAGCTAAGAGTTTGAGTATTTTTTTGAATAATAATTTCAAAATTAAAATTTAGCTTAATTCGAAAAAAAAAATTTAATTTAGCTAAAAAATGTACATTTTACTAAAATTGACATGTTATTTAGCATAAATAAGCAATTTTAAATCAAAAATTTTCTATATATTTAGCTTAAATAAATAGTTTCACTTATTAGTTACGACAAATTCATTTTTACGGTAGGTAATCAACATGCACGATAAAATAGTGAATTGCGTGCTTTTTAATTGATATGTGTTTATATTATATGATTTTCGATATTTGAATGATAAAGTCATCAATATATTTAGAAAAAAACTAAAGTAATTAATTAAGCCTCATAAAATTTTTATTGTCATTTATTTTGATAAAAGAAAAGATAAAAAAAAGACAAAATAAAAAGAACTTATTTTTTTGGATGCTTAGAAGGGCGGCCTCGTTTTCCCTTTAAAACAGTATTTGCAGAGGTTGCTACGGTCTCTTCTGAGCTACTTGGGTACTCATCTACACCGGCTTCTGGCTGAGTTTCGTTGAGCTGTCTAATTAAGGCGCTTGCTTTTGCTGCTGGTCGTCCTTGTTTTCGTTTATTAAAAATTGGATGAAAGTCTACAGTGTAGACTTCAGTTTAAATCTAAATGAATTGTGTTGATGCGATTAATTGAGTTAAGCATGCTGTCAAAATCGTGATATATGTTATTATCTTTTCGCTAAGCAACTCACGACATTGCCGCTTTGTTAATTCTTTCAATATTATGCCGTGAGGAGCTTTTTCTCTTTTCTCTTCATGATAATGCTCATCTATGCTATAAAACATCGTGCAAGACTCGGTTGAATGGTTGACTATATATTGAATTACTTTTGGGCTGCCTTTTCCTTTGACCCTTGATCCTTGAAAATATAATATAAATTAATAAAATTCTTTCAATAAAATGTAAGAGACAAAATAACAGAAAAAATACATACCTTTTTTACAATTATAGAATTTAGTCTGTCCTTTAACAGGAGAATTTTTTTTATGAGGGTTCCAATTAGAACCAAATAAGTCAAGTTCCAGCTCTGGTTCAGCTTGTTATTGGTTTTCAAACACCTTAAAAAATTCATAAGTTTTGCGAGTTCTTTTTTGGTCTCAATCGTTTATTGTTGCTTCCTGATTAAGCATAGATGGTTCATCGGTTGCAGAAATGGTAATTTCCGACATATTAGCGTTATAAGGTTTTTAATTATTTGGTTTTATTAGATTTTATTATTTAGATTTTTAATTGGGTTTTATTTAAGTTTTTATTTATTATTTTTTGCTACTTTAAACATTTTTGGAAGATTTGGGACTATTTGTAGGGGATCGTTTATTTTTAACTTTTAATTTTTACTTTATTTTAATTTTCACTAAAGGTAAAATTTTTATTATCATGGTTGAAAAAGGATTCCAAAGTAGATGGTAAATAAAAAAATTTATTAAATAAATAATCAATAAGGGTACTGAATAAATATTTTGGTGATAAAAAGCGCCAATTAGTGCCTTAAAACAAATTAATTAGGATTATTCATTATAATAAATCCTAATTAATATCTTATGAGTCACAATAATAAAAATAGCGGGCAGTTTCACTATTTTCAGGTGCATAAATATTATTTTATCGACACGCATTAATTTAGTCCGCATTTTTACAATTAAAACTTCTTTTTAATAGCTTTAACTGGACTTTTTTGTTATTTACCCTTAACATTAATAAACCAAGCATTGGGATGTAATTTTGAAAAAAAATATGAAGGACTTGTGGATAGCCCGGTTAAATAATGGATGAAGAAAAGCTTTAGACTAAAAAAAAATAAACATTGAATTTTACTAAATAAATTCATTTTTTTTAAAAAGTAAGTTTATTTTGATTGAATTTTTAAATACTTATTTGATAGTTATAAATTAAGGGAATTTATTATGATCTGGAAAAAATGTTAGAAAATGAAAAATAATACATTTTAATTCATCATTTGAAATTTTGTAATTAGTACAGTCAAATTTGTGACAGTCAAATTTTTTCAAATTAAATATTAAAAATTATATAAAGATTTTATTTTTACAGCTGTTATTTTTTTGAGTTCTAAAATAATTGTTTTTTAAAAATAAAGAGAGTAGTAAAGTAATTGTTAAACCACTTTAGAATTTTCGAATTAACAAATTTTTGATTTTTCCTTTTTTTTCTAGAAGAAAGAGTAACACTTGATATGAATTGGTCGAAAAGCTCTTCAAATTATTCGATGCCATATAAAAATTTTTCTTCTGAAGTCAAAAAGTAAGAATCAAAACTTTTCATGGTAACGTTGACTATTTTTGTGAGTTGAATCAGACATTTTTTAAATTTTGGTAGACCCTTAGAAATTTTAAAATGACTCTTTATGTCCAGATTTCGGTTAAAAAAAGTGAGCATCTTGCTTGATTTAATACCAGACTGGTCATGAAAAATGTGAGCCAAAAAATATTTTTCTTACCATGGAAAAAAATAACATCCATTGCCTTTCCTCATATTACGAAAACTTGTTTTTTTTTAAGTTTTAAACTCAAAACAAAAAGTTTGAACACTTATTAATTTTATAAGTGAAAAAAATATAAACTGAAAAAAAATTAAACTAGAATTTAAAATAAATAATTATAATTAACTTTAATCCTAATGTAAAATAAATATAGAGAGTAAATAAATTTTTTATTTTAAATTTAAATTGGATGTATTTTGGAAAATTATCTGTTCGATTTTTTATCGAGTGAATGAGTAAAATGAATAATTTTTAATAGAAAAAGACTAAATCAGAATCGGTGAAAATAAAAAAAAAATGAAACCTTGATAATAGCCAAATTTTCAGAGAAACATCTAAGGTAATGTTGGTTTCTATAGTGATTAAAATATTTTTTCTAAATATCAAAAATAACTCTGCTCAAAAATTTCTAAATTTTTCATCGATTTTATAGAAATTTTAAATTCGCTATTTTTCTATAAATATCACTGGACTAATTAAAAATAAATCAAATTGTTAAAATGGAATTCGAAACAAGAATCGTCAATGGAAAACCTTCGATCTATTATAAAAATGGTAAGCAATTTTTAATTAAATTTAGATGAGGAAAACATTTGATTGTTCGATACGATCTTTAAAAAATAATAATTTAAGATATACAAAAAAATGCGATCAAAAAAGTGAATACCAAGGATGCTAAGAACAAAAAAGAAATCAAGAAATCAATGGGAATTAGCGGTGAAGTAGACAAAGTTAAGCCATCACCGCGTCAAAATGAGCTACAAAATGAAAATCAGCTTAAATTGATTTACAGTGTTCTGAACCAAAATGGAGTCAAAATGTCCCAAAACCAACTCGCTGCCTTTATAGAGCAAATCCAAAAAAATGAGAAAGGTCCGACGAGCAATCTCAATAGGTCCACAGAGCAGAACAATAAAAATAATATGAATTATTTTAGTGACCAAGAACAGGATATCAGCTCTTATTCAAGCAAGCCCAAATCGATGCTAAAAAGAAAAGATTTAATGATTGAAAATATTGTACCTCAAACATCAAACTCCAACCAAGACGAGTACCAAGATCATAAATTTTTATCAGATAATGAAAAAACAACTGCTTTTGGTAATAGACTAAGCTTAACTGAAAAAAAGAAAATAAAATGGCAGCAAGACAAAGAATTATTTGAGAAATTAAATCAGCAAGAGAATAATGATGCACTGAAGAGTGTGTCACCCAGGCGTTTTTATCAAAATAATGTGCCTAATGTAAGCCAAAAAGAAAATTTTAGTGAAGTGGCACTTCCGAGCAAGTTGAGTTTAACCGAGAAGAAAAAAATTCAATGGCAAAAAGAAAGAGGTAAATTCTATAAAGTTATTTTTTTTTCATTTGAATATTTAAAATTACGTAAATAATAGAAGAATCAGAAAAAAGAGAATTAGAACAAGGGCTAATATCTCATGACAGTAAAGGATATCCATTTTATTTCAGTCCAGAAAGGAGAACGTCAAATGAAAACTGTAATTTATTGCTTTTAACAAACAACACTTACTTGTTTTCTTTTAAGAGTCAAAAACTTAAATAAAAAAAATTAGATCTAGAAAAATAGATTAATTTAAATAGAAAAGAATAATTTCAGAATAATTTTTACTTTATTGATGTGTCAAAAGTTTTATAAAATGTATTTACAGACATTTATATTTTAGGGAAAATTCCTCATAATTAAATATTTATAACAAAAAAATTATATATTTTTAAATGATTTGACTTGAAATTTTTTTAAATTTCAAAAGTCATTTGACTTTATAGAAATTAAAAGGGTTTAAAATTAAGAATGAAAAATAATCAGGTCTTAAAGTTTTAGATCATCATTAATTCAAAATAAAATTCAATATATTCGAAAAAGAGTTAATATTAAATCGTCAATTAAAATAAAAGTCAATTTAATGTATTATTCGTAAATTAAAAGTATCAGTTGTCACAAAATTTAGTTTAAAGTCAAATAATGCATCGCACCAAGTCAACTTAAAAAAAGATCATCAATTAATAAATAAACTTTTTAAGTTAAAAAAAATAAGAAATAAATTATATTAATTATTTTCAAAATAAAAAAATTAATTTATTTTTACTTTTATTTTTTTGTTGACCGCTTTTTTAGTTATCTTACTCCTTAAATATTTCCCAAATTAATGTGGCATGCTTCAGCTGGAAAAGAATCCAAAAATTCTTCACTATATAACTTTTCTCTCTTTTACAGAATGCAATTCCTGGAATAATTCTAGTGCATTATTAAACAGTAATTGATGAAAATTTTTTTTGACATTTAATTTTTTAAAGATACAAATAATCAAAATTTATGCCCGTTAATTATTATATATTATTTATTATTAATTGCTGAAAATCTCTTTCAATAGCTTAAGAAAAGTATATCTAATCGAGAAAAAATAGAATCAAAATAAAAAAGATTTTTTTGAGTCTAAGCATATCTTTTTAAAATTATCTTATGTTATTTATTTTTATGATAAATTAAAAAAATATATTTATTGCACTAGAAGAGCTTGGTGACTTCTTGGAATTCTTCCACGTTTTCTTTTTTCGCCATTTGGGACATTCTGTGTGACAAGAGGTATATCGTAAAAGCGCATTCTTGCCGAAAGGCAAATTAAGTGCTTAAAAATGTAATTCTTTTTGTGATATGGACAAGTACATTTTTTCTAAGATTCTCATTTAATTAGCACTTTTTATTTATATATACTTTTAATTTAAATTTATAAGAAATCCAGTTCTAAAGATATTCTCAATTAGATATGACTTTCAGTTTTGTTTTTATTTTGATACGAGTGTCAGCAATTTTGATATAAACTTCAGTTAAATTTGATATTGGCATAAATAAGCGCCTAAAAAATATCGTCCTTTAATTCTAATGTTTGCAATTTATTCAATTTATTAAATAATTTTTAAAAAAAAGAATTTTTTATTAAATTTATTGATTGTCATACTTAATTTTTTAAAAGATAAATTAAAACTATGTCCTGAATTAAAAAAAATTTGACTATTTTTTTAAAATAAAATAAATGATTGAATTTTATTTATTTAATTTGATCTAAAAATATTTTTTATGTTTACTTGAAGCGCTTAATTTTCAAATTTTTACCTTTTTTTAAGATGCCCAAAGAGACTCTAAATTCGTCGGATCAACTAAAAATTTGGAATATGACCACACAAACAATCAAGAGTCGGTAATTAACTTATTAAAAAAATCAAACAGTCTAAATAAACTGGACAATGTTCAAAAAAATGCATTTTCTGCTGAATTGAATCAATTTCAACAAGAAAATAAATTTGATAGAGCAAAAATGAACCCGCATTTGGACAAAGAGGAAAGAAATAATTATTGGCCCTACGAAAATAATTACAAAAATAAAAATCCCACAAATCACTCAGATCAAATCGAAGAATTTAAAAGAATCAAGCAACAAATTGATGAAATTACAGCTTATGAAAAAAGCTTAAAAAATGAAGAACATCAATTAAATAACATCTCAAAATTTGATGAAAATAAAACTAAACATGATCAATCTAGAGTTCCTCCAGCCATGAGAACTTCTATTTCTTTCGGAGTATTTTTTAAAAAAATTTAATTTTAAGGTTTTGTGAAATTCAGTACAAAATAGGCATTGTGAAGTGCCATAAAAAACTTCCAGTACAAAAATAAAATTTTTTTATATCCTTGGTACTAATGGTCCAAAGCTTGTTCTGCAACTGAAACAACTGCCGAAGTCTGCAAAATTGTACGCTATTTAGTAGTAGTAGTAAAAAAATGCAATTAATTGCACATATTTTGCAGACAACCGCAGTTGTTTCAGTTGCAGAACAAGTTTTGGACCATTAGTACCAAGGATATAAAAAAATTTTATTTTTGTACTGGAAGTTTTTTATGACATTTCACAATGCCTACAAAATTATTAAAAGAACAGAAAAACATGATTAAAATATTTTTCAGTTTAAAATAAAAAGTTTAATTTAAAAAGTTTAAAGTAGTTTATTTAAGTAGTTTATTAAGTTTAAAGTTTAATTTAAAAAGTTTAAAATAAGTTCCGTGATTGCCACATGGTACAGCATTCAAAGTTCCATCAAATATCAAGGTCTGCTGAACTCAGCAAATTTAGCAGAAATTAGATTTCAATATATTCGAACATAGTGCATTTTGCAAGCACTTTGCAGAAATTTTGCAGAAATTTTGCAGAAATTTTGCAGAAATTTTGCAGAAATTTTGCAGAAATTTTGCAGACATTTTGCAGATCATAATCAGGGTTGGCACCATGGCGATCGGGAACTAATTTTGAGATTTTAGAAAAAAAAATTTTTTTCAATTTTTTCCATTTTTCTTTTCTTTTTTTCTGAACATCACAAAACCTAATTTTAATTGAAGCAAAAAAATTTATGTAATTCTGTAAGGGAGTAATGTTTGACGATGAAATAAAGAAAACCAAGGAAATAGAACGCAAAAAATGGCTTCACGATCTAGAAGAGCAAAAAAAAGAAAAACTTGTTGAAAGCCAACAACCAGTTAAACAATTTTATCAAGACAATCATCCGGCTTTAATTTCGGAGCAAAAGAATTTAGAGGAAAAATCTTTTGGTCGAACACGTAATTTGCTCGATCCAGCTCAGATTGATGAGTTGGAAAGGCGGAAAAAACAGGGCCTGCAGCACAAACTAGAAATAGAGGCACAAATTGCAGAAAAAAAACGCATCAAAATGATCGAAGAAGAAATCCAGAATTTAAATAATATGAAGGTGGAAAATGAAGCTCTCGAACTCAAACAAGCCAGTAGACTAAATGAGGAAAAAAAAAAACAAAATTCACACTATCAAAACTTTGAGAAAATTCTAAACTCATCACGGCCTTCTGATGTGGACGTGTCCCCGTCTGTCCTGCAAGGAGAATACAACAAATATGACCAAGAAACCAAAACAATGCGCAGCAACATCACCGACACCCGATCACAGGAGATCTATCGAAAGATGCAGGAAGCAGAGTTGGCTGCCGCCGAAGAAAAGCACAAAAAATTGCTCAAGCGTTTGCAAAAGGGAGGACACGACACATCGCAGCTTGAAAAAAAATTTGCTGAACTCAAAGCCAAATTGACCGGGAACCCGGAGCATTTAATGCGGCACACAAGTCCACACAACTTCAATGAACCAAAGTCAATCGAATCAACTCGAATGAACAACAATTCATCTCACATGTCACACATGAACGAAATGGCCTTGGACCCAGCATACAAAAAAGCTCTGTACAAATCTTTGGAAAGCAATGAAAAGAAAAATGAAGGCGAGAGCATTGAGCAAATATTCAAAATGCTGCGAATGAACAGCGCTGGTCTGCCGGCAGAAATCAAGGAACAAGATCTAAGGCTGCTGCTAAAAAACGCTGTCAAATCTAAGGACAATTCGAGAGAGAGAGAAAAGAAAAATGACAAACATTATTCACATGGCAAAATGCAAGATTATGAGGAGGAAAAATTGAAGGTTGGCGTTGGCAAAGATGGCAAACCAATTTGGAATTTTAAAAATTTGAAGGGCAAAAAAGCTGTGTCCAACTCGCAAAAAGATCCATTCTATTTTAAACGAGCTCAACAAGCTGAAGAGAGAAAAATAAAGAGAATGGAGTACTACAAAAATTTTAGCCAACGTGAAAAAAACAGGCCCAAAGAACAAAATGAAAATTTTCCAAGTTACACATCTGATCGGACAAATGAGGAACATTTTAACTTAGCCTTGGACAATGAAGATGACAATGTGCAATTGATGAGCAGAAATAGTGACAATAAAGTCCAAACTGAATCCATAATGAATTTGTTGGGAAAAAATTTGGCCAAGACTCCAATCTACGAAGAAGATGAAGATTTGTATTTGCACCAAAATTATCCGGGCAAAAATTCTGATCTGAATATTAAAGACCCAATTTTTTTTAATGGTGAAGAAAATTCTAGCCGTGGTTTTGTGCCATTTATGCGAACAAATGAGATATTGGATCCAACTCACGCTGGCTCTCCAGTTCCTCCATCAAGGGAGTCGTCAGCAGTTAAACGAGACAGAGAAAGAGCTAGACAGGTCAGTAGTCTTAATTATGTTTGTATTTTTTTTGTTGAATCATTTAAAAACTAAACACTGCTTTCAATACAATTAAGGTAACTTGAGCATTTTTTGAAAAATTTGAGCATTATGAGGATAAAATTGAAAAATACCCACTTTTGAATTATAGAAAATTTCCCGCTTTAATTTTTTTCGATATAGAATTTTCCATTTTTAGAGTTTTTTTTGATTAATTTTTAGATTAGAATATTTTGATTCCAGAGTCATATTCAATTTTAAAGGAGATTGTAAATATTAGAACCAAGGTTTAAAAAAAGGATATTCGGCAATTAATATTAGATTTTGTTTCAATTTTTTTCAAGGAAGCCGTTTAAGATATAAAGATAATTAGTAAATCAATTGAGTAATTTTATCAAAGTTTTGTTAATTTTATCAAATGATATTAATTTTATTTAAAATTTTTCTTTTGGTTAATTAATTTTAATATTCGAATGGGTCATTTTAAAAGTGCGGAAGATTCTATACGCTATTATAACTGCAGGTGTTCCTCAAGGCTCAGTAACTAGTCCTCTTTTATTTAGTATATATATTAATGACATCCCCAAAAAAAAACAAAACAAATAATGAATACTCTCTGCTTTTCGCAGATGATCTAGTTACATTCTTCATTTATAACAAAAAAGGAACCTTGAAAATAAGATAAATAAATACACCAACGAACTAGAACAATGGCTTATTAAATGGAAAATGAAGATATCAGTTGAAAAGTCGTGTTCTGTAATCTTTTCTAGGTACAATAAAGAGAGTGAAAATCTAAACTTAAAAATTTATGGAAACAGAATAGTGAGCCAAAAAGAAATCAAGTTTCTTGGCATTAAATTTGATTCTAAGTTAAACTTTAATAAACTGGTAGACGAAATTAAAGAACGCTGCAATAAAAGATTAAATATTATTAAGATATTGTCAAATAAAAAATGGGGTCTTACTCAAAACACACTAGGAAATTTATATAAAACTTTAGTCGGATCAATTTTAGACTATTCTTTCCCTTGCTTGAATTCATTTTCAGAAAATAATATCAAAAAACTACAATCAATTCAGAATACAGCAGTTAGATCTATCCTTAAGTTAAAATATGATACTCCCTCCAACATGGTGCATCATGAGGCTTTTAATAAACTTAAATTACTAACAGTCTCGAATCGGCTTTTTGAGTTGAGTGAGAGATATGTTGGGACAGGACTGAGTCATTCTATTCCATTGGTCTTCAAACTAGTGGATGAATACAAACAAGGCTTCGAATCATGATATATTGAATACCCTACTCCATTGTGTAATTGCTACCTTACTATTTCCTCTTTTTTTCATGAAGCTTCAACTATGTAAACTTCTGTCACATGTAACAATCTATTTCAATATATGTCTTTTAAACTTTCTTTAAATTTTTTTTTTTTTTTTTTTAGCTGATTTACTTTATTTTTATTTTATCTTATTTTATTTTATTTACTCTATTTTTTTATATTTTTTTTATTTTTTTTTATACTTTATTCTGAAGGAGCTCTAGCTCGGTACAGAAAACAAATAAATAAATAAAAAATAAATAAATTGTTCAATAGAACAAATTAGTTAATTTCTTTTAGGATAAATTTATTATTTTGATATAAGATTATTTTGACATTTATTTTTGTTTTCAAAATTAGTTAAGTTTTTAGAAGACAAAAAAAAATTTTCAACATTTCAAATGGATGATGTCTAAAAATAATATTTTATAGAACATCATTTATGATCTTATCTTATAATTAGTTTTGTTTGTTAAAAAAAGTGTTTTTTACAATAATAATTCTAAAATACAACTAATTTTATTTTAATTAAAGCTTTAAATTTAAAATATCTAAAAAAAAAGTTGAAGTTTAATGGAAAAATTTTTTATTTAATAACACTAATTAAATACAATTTTCACAGAGTAATTCTTTAGACTATCGTTAATTATAGTGATGAAATCGAATTTATATTTGAATGATATTTGAATCTTTGAACAAAAAACATATTCAAATTTAAATAAATTCAAATAAAAAAATTGAATAAAAAAAATATTCAAATTATGAAATTAAATTTTTTATTATTCATAATTCATATTTGAATTTTTAAAAAATCTTGTATACATTCAAAAGTATAATATTGCATAATACAAAAACAAAATTTCGTTTTCTTTTGAAAATTTTTCATGAAATAAAATTTAAAATTACATATTTAGCATTTTTAATTTAGTAAGACCTGATCAAAAATTAATTTTTAAAAAAATATTTTTAGTTAAAAATAGTAAGCAACTTTCTTGGCCTTTTTTTACTTAGATGGTTGATCGATTTAAATAAAAATTTTGTATTTGGCATAATATTTTATGCCTAAAATATATTGAAATAATTTGCGTCGCGATTAATTTTTAAATTCAAATATTTATTCGAATATTATTTTAAATTAATTATTTATTTGAATTTTTTTAAATTCAAATTCTTATTCAAATAAATTTTTTATTCAAATAAATTTTTTATTCAAATCGGAAATTCAACTATTTTTTTTTATTAAGAATTAAATTCAAATAAATATTCATTCAAATTCTAAAATATTTGAATATCTAATATTTGATTTCATCACTAGTTAATTATTTTACGACAGTGAAATGACTTACATTAAGGCTTTCAGCAGCTTTTTGAATCACATATTCATCTATTTTTTATTACTGATTAAGAAATTCATTAAAACATTTAGCTGTAATTGAATCAAGTTTTTCAGCGTTCAGCAGCGTTAAAAAACGCTGATAAAAGGCCGTCAAACTAGAAGAACAAATTTAAAAACATACTTTTATATTCAAAAAATAAATAAATTCAAATATTTTGATATTTTGAGCATAAAAAAAGTCAGTTTTGAATTTTTAGGTTTTAAAGGACTTGCGTTTGGAAAAATTATATTCCTAATATTTTATGTGACATTTAAATAAAATATTATTTGATTGTGACCCGAAAAAACTAAAAAGCTTTTGCAAATACTTTTGACAATTCAATCAAAATATACTTAATTATACTTCAATAAAATATTAATTTTTATATTTTTTAAAAGGCATACATACAAAATATGAGACCATCCGATTATGGATTTAGTTACGATGGAATTAGTAATCGGAATCAATTAAAAGTAAGCTCATTGTTTTAAATATAGTCATAGTGCATTCTTGGTGCAGAATGAATTTTTTAAAAAGGAATTTTTTTACCAATTATTCTTTAATTTATTGATTTCTTATTTTTAAAAGCTGCACATTATCTTAAAAATCACTCAAAATTATCAAATGAATTAAAAAAAAAACTCTGTAAATTATTTTTCATTAGACAATCAATTTTTAAGTTCTGTAAAATTTTCGAAATTACTTAAAATTCCAAAAAATTTTGATTAGAAAATAAAATATAAGCAATATTGTAAAAAAATTTTTTAAATTTTTTATAAAAGAGCATAAATGTGAAAAATTAATAAATCTACATAATCTACTTACAATATTTTGTACAGCTTTATAAAAAGATATTAGAATTAGAATTCCTTTTGTTCTTCTGGTATTAATGATTTACATTTTAAAGAATAATTGAATTTTAATTTATTTTTGATGTCATTTTGTTTAATTTATTATGACTGATTACTGTCCAGATTTAAACAATATTATTACCATTTTATTTTGAAAAGTATTTAAATTTATTAATTCAAATTTAATTTAATTTTAGGATCCTTTGTTAAACAATAGTTTAGTGAAAAACAACCCAACTCCGAGACAAGAACAAATTTTAAACCAATTAGCAAGTTTAAAACAGGTAAATCATTTTTTGATGTTTAAATAAATTTTTTAAAGAGTTATTTTTTTTAATTTAGTCCTTAATCAACAAGCAAAAAGAAATTGCGTCTTCAATTTACAATGATTCTGATGAAAATTAGAACTGATTTCAGAGCTGTTAATGGTTAAATGATTTTAAATCAACATCATTTATGTCTTTTTAAATTTAAGAAAAAATGAAACAAAATTTTTTTATTTGTTAAAAATTAAGCAATTAGTAAATTTTTTAATAAATTTAATGATTTTTAATTGTTTTTTTCTTAATTAATTTAATTTTTAAGAATTGATTCATTAAAATGCCTAAAATAAAATGAGACAAAAAATTTTCAAACTAGTGCAAAAGTGTAAATCGGAACATATTTTTAACAATTTTATTTAAAAATATGATTTACTGATTTTTCTAATTCATTTAAAAAATTATTAAATTTGTTAAATAAGTTAAAATGATGACTTTAATTAGAGGAATTATTTAAGATTGATGAAAAAAAATTGAATCAAATAAAACTCATTAAAAACTAAAAATAAATAATCTAAAATTTTTTGTTATAAAAGAAAAAAACTTGAATTTAATTTTTTGTATTAAATTTATTAATGAGATTTTTTTAAAATACTCTATTGAACTTAGCAAATTTAAGAAAATATATTTAAGTCTAGTTATTCAGCTCTTTCATGACCATGATGAATTATGGGACAATACTTTGGTATGTTGTATAAGTGCATAGTTTTAAATGAATTGTATTTAAATGGGTATTTATTACTAATTCATCCACCAAAGAATTTTTCGTTTTTTTTTGTTAAAGAATAGATAAATTTGCATTCAGGATGGTTTGAAGGTGGACATTTATTTGTTCCAAGCTTTAATAATACATTAGAAGCTATAAATAGAGTTACTAAGGATCAAAAAAAATTTCGAAATTGGTTCTTTCGAATTTAATTTCCTGCCTAGCAATCTTTGAGTTGTCAAAATACATTACTTTACACTAAGATTCATTAAATTCCATATTCCATCGTTTCGACCACTTAATGATCTTGTCAATGTCATCTTGAATTAGCATTTGATCACTTAAATTTCTAATTACACTAATCAATTTGCTGTCATCCGCAAACAACTTACAAAAGTGACTAACTAGCTCTAGTAAATCATTTATGAATATCAGGAATATTAACGGACCAAGAACTGAACCTTGTGAAACCCCACTTAGCACATCAACCCAATCAGATTCATACTGACCTATTGCTACTCCCTGTTTTCTATTTTGTAGAAACTTTTCGAGCCAAGCCAAAAGCTTATCGGTAAATCCATAACTCTTTAACTTGATCTTGAGTAGTTTATGCGAAACGCGATCAAACGCCTTCGAGAAATCTAAAAATACTACCACAGAACTGAATCCTCTATTCAAGGCCTCAGTGATGATATATAAAGTTTCTAGCAAGTTGGTTACGCAGGATTTATATAAATCCATGTTGATGAACAGACATTAATTTGTGTTCCGATAAATGCATTACCATTTCATCTCTTATTAGCTTCTCCATTATTTTTATTAGTATGGATAATAGCGATATTGGACGGTAATTTTCAGGATTTGTTTTACCACCTTTCTTCTTGTAGACTGGAGTAACATTTCTCTTTTCCAACACGCTGGTAACATACAAGACTCGTATGATAATTTAAAAAAAAAAGATAACGGTTCACATAATACATCACTACACTCTCTAAGTAGATATGGATGAATACCATCGGTACCTATTGATTTGTTTTTTTCCAGCTCGTCCAGCCTCTTTTTTACAGCAGCTGGACTGAAGACCAAATCCGGATTTAACATACAATCTACTGGAGCTCTCAAAGGAAACTCTGGTTCACTATTTAATGCATCATCTGCTTTAAATGAACTGAAAAAATGATCATTTAGACATTTTGCGATATCATTGCCTCTAACCAATTAATTTCCAAATTTGTCAGACAGTGATCGTATTTTACATTTGAAGTTTTTCTTACTATTCACATAAGAGTATAATAGCTTTGGATTCGATTTGCAATTATCAATTATTGACTTTTCATAGAGTTTATGAGCTAACTTAACCAGCGATTTAACTTTTCTAGCCTGCTTGTTGAATTTAGATTTCATCTCTTGTTTGTTCGTTGTAGAAGCTCCTCTGTATTTGGCAAAAGCCCTGAACTTAAGCTGACATGCTAACTTAATATCTGAGTTAAACCAATCAGGATTTTCATTCGCGCCGTCCACCAACACTCTTTTCTCAGGTATATTCCTTAGTATTATCTCATTGTATTTGTTTTGAAACAGCTCACAAGATGTCACTCACAAGATTTGGTAATCTTCTACTTATTGCGAATCTGAACAGCCAAATATTTAAAAATAAAAACTAAATTTTTTTTTAAACTTATCCAATTTGGAATTTAAGTGATAATTAAGTGATACTTGCAAACATGGAACATGTCTATTTTGCTTAAAATTAAAATTCAAACAAAGTGGATACACATTTATTTCAATTTTTAGTAAGCTTTGCATTTTCGCCCGTAATTGTAGAATATCCGATATTCTAGATAAAACAATAAAAAGTAATTCAAAGCAAGACATCAAACAAGATTCATAATAACTTAAAATATTGGGAAAAAATATTTTCAGAAAAAAGAATCAAGAAAATAAAGCACACGTAAGCCAGAAAATTGTTTAGGAAAATCGAAAAAAAATACGCAGTTAAAGTCCGCTGTTTTGTCAAATGGGCTCAAAAAATCTAAGAAATTCTGACCACTATTGGAAAAAGTGATGTCAAGACAACGTAATCGAGACTTTTGAGATCTAAAGTCTCAAGTAAATTAGGCTCATTTCTAGTAGTACTCAAAGAAGAAGCAAACAGAAATCCACTTCTCCTAGCAGCCAAAAAGTTGAGAGATTCAATTGCTCTCAAATATGTTTATATTAGTCCAGATTGAAACCGAAATAGTCAGCTTCTAATACAATTCAGGTCAGCAAATAATACTCCATTGTTTAAAAAAGGTGATAAATCAATGCCGAGCAATTATCATCATGTGTCTTTAACTTCAATTTAGTGCAAAATTATGGAAAGCATAATAAGAACCAAAATGGAAGACTATCTTTATAAGGATAATATTGTATCTACAGAACAGCATGGATTTGTCAAGAAAAAGTCATGTATATATAATCTTCTGAAAACTCTAGATTTCATCTCAATGAGTTTAGACAAAAGCATTCCTGTTGATGTGATTCTGCTAGATTTAGCGAAAGCACTTGATACTGTTCCGCAGACGACAAACAGTTAAATTGAAAGCGTATGGTTTTGTTGATCTGACACTTAAATGGATAGAAGCTTTTTTGAAAAATAGAAGACAACGAGTTGTTCAAGGTGAAATTTTGTCGGATTGGGCTGAGATTATTAGCGGTGTGCCACAAGATCTACCAAAAGGAATAGAGATTGATGTCAAAATAAATGTAGATGATACTAAAATGTTTTCGAATACGGCATTCTTTATTTTCTTTATACAATATTTTTAGATTTTATGCTATATATTATTTTTTGCTTATGCGCCAAACACCTTCCTCCATACTAATTTGTCTATTATTAATTAAATAAAAGCATTAATTTGTATAAACCGCTTTCTAAAAATCAAAATTTGTTTATTTGAAATAAAACTAATTTTAAAGAAAATAAAAAAAAAATACTTTGTTCGAAGATTTGAAGAAGCTCATCTGAATTTTATAAATATACAATTCATTGCAACTTTTTATTAAAAATAAAAATAAAATAAAACCATTTTTGTTTAATAGTAAAATGCATAAATTAGTCTTTAAATGAAAGAAACAAAAGTTAATGAGCATGGAGTAACTGAACCTTAAACCAGAACAGGACTAGGCCAACTTGATAAAATAAATATGTTCTTTTAAATAAAAGTGTAAAGATAAAACACTTGCAAATTAAAATTATCTAACAAAACAGACTTTATTTTAACATGGAGTAATTAAATTTCCAATAAATTTCTAATTTATAATTATTGACTAAATTATTACCTATTTCTATAGTTACCTATACTGCAATCAACAAATTTAAAATATTAAATTTTGAACTAATACTTTATAAACTTTAAATAAAGCTTTCTTCAAAAAAAACAAAATACTTGTACCCGGTAGAATGATTGAACATGTCAATGAATTAAATAAAAAGGACAGTTTTGAAAAAAAAATCCAATCTGGAAATCAAAAAGGTCTATTTGCTTATACAATATGGGAAAGTATAAGAGAAAATTCTAATAGTAACTTAAACAATTTCGAACTTCAAAAAGAACTCCAAGTTAATTTTTGATTTTTAGTATTATTAATATCTTATAACATAATTTTATTTCAAAGAACATCGACTACTATTCACAAGTTAAAGTAATAGTGATTTTGAGTTTTTTTTTCCAAACTAATTGGCTTTCAGTTAGCAACAAAACAAAAAGAAAAAAACAACAAAAATCTTCTAAATCAAGAAGAAGAAATTGCCAAAGTAACAAATCCAATTGACATGTCAAGAGTGGTTAAAGCAAGAGTTTATCGCGATGAGCTCGAATTAATGTATAGATCTAGCAAAATGAACGAAATTCGTACAAATATCTTGAATAAAACTGATTCCAATAATCTGAGTGACAAAGAAAACATTAGCATTCTAAAATATCTTCCGGCTGGAGATTATAAAAATGTATTTTAAAAAAAAGCTAATATTTGTAGTTTTTAAGTTTAATTTTTAGGAAATTACATCCAAAACACCCAAGTCACTTATTGATATTTATGCATCACCAATAATGAGTCGAAAGTACAAAAGCGACATTAGGAGAAAAAACACAAGTAAATCTGTTGATTACAGCATCGTTGGTCTAAGTTATCAAGATGGCAAATCAAAGATCGAAAAACAAAAATTACGGCTAAAATTCCTTGAAGAATCACCTTTTCAGAATTATCTAAATTTTAGCTGTGAATCCAAAAGTAATTCTGATATGAATAGTTCCAAATCAAAGAAAACAAACGGTTGTGCTGAAAGTCCCAATATTAAAAAAGGTATTGCCTTAATTTTCATTCATGGCCATCAGTTTATTTTATACAACTTTAATTTCATTAATACAAATATTATTCAATATTTCAAATTTTAAACCTAATCCACTATTAAACATTGCTAGGATTTAATTTAAGAAAAATATAAAGTTAATGAAATCAAAACCCAAAAAAACAATGTTTTGTATTTGCGGAAAATGTGAAGAATGATAATTGTGTAGTGTTGAATTGATTAAAAAAATTAATGCCACTTTTAAAATCTGACTCGGTTAAATAAGATAACAATGATTGTTAAAATAAAACTTTTTTTAAAATAAATTGAATTTTTAATATTACAGTTTAAGTGAAGGTTAAACAAAAAATTCGAGTAAAAAATTACGATAATGTCTTGCGAATAAAGGCAGCATTAAACATGTGGAATTCGAAATTAAGTGCATGGTATAAACATTGTTTTTGAATTTTTCATGACCCAAGTTTTTAAGACCTGCATTAAAAACCAAGATCCTAAATTTTAAATGTCTGTCTTATTTTTAAATTTCTGAATTAAATGCTGCTTCTTTATTTTAAAATTAAAAAAAAATTAATATTTTTTAATTTTTTTGATAGAAATAATTTAATTTTTTTTTAAATTTACGATTTAACTTAAAAATGTTAAAAACAAAATTTTAACTTTTCTCAATTCTTGTTAAAGTTGTTCAATTTTTTTTTTCATATTAAGCATCTTTTTTCATTTTAAATTATTTTTTTTCAAGAAAATTGTTTTTAATAATAAAAGTTATTGTATTCATAACTTAAAAAATTCAAAAAATTTCATAAAATTGAAAATAAATTTCAACTTTTGAAGCTGCATTATTTTAGAGCTTTAATTATTGAAGCCGCACTTATTTCCAAATTTTATTTTAACTTTGCGAATTTTGAAGCTTTTTTCGATCTGTAATAGCTAAAGGCAATCTAATTGAATGAACTTTCCATAGATTCCTTGGTTGACCGGGTCCTCAAAAAATTCAGGTCACCAGATCGTCTAGAAAAAAGCCGAAAAATGCGTTTTTTTTCATTTTTTCAAAATTGAATAATTCAATGACCGTTGAGTATTTTCAACTCCGGCCAAAAGCATGTTGTAGAGCTCTTTGAGATCTTGAATTTGACTACCTTATCATTACGATAGCTTAATTATTGATCAATTTGCAAGAAAGTGAAGTTTTTGAATTTGGTCAAAATTAACTTGTTTTCAAGTCGCATAACTTTGCGAATTGAAGCTTTTTTCGATCTGTAAAAGCCAAAGTCAAGCTTAATTAATGAACTATCCATAGAGTCCTTGGGTGACCGGGTCCTCAAAAAATCCAGGTCACCATATCTCTAACTTAACTTTAGATGCTACTTTAAAATTCAAGTCATGAAATATTGAAAATACATTTTTAATGCCGCATCTATTCGCAAGTTTAATGCATTGAACTAGAATTCAAGGCATTAATTTGAACTAAAATGAAATTCAAGTTTATTTTTAGAATAAAATAAATTTTAAGCTAATGAAATTAAATCCTTAAAAAAAATATTTTTTAGGTTTAGATTTTTAAATTATTTCAAAATTTTCTATAACCATTTTTATATATTTAAATGCTAAAAATTTGTGCTTAAAAAAAATTTAATTTTTAATATCAAAATTAAATGTCCCTTCTCAAGAATTTTAAAAAATTAAAAATAATTGAATGATACTTTTGTTAAAAAATTAAAGTTATCAAATTCGAAACAAAACTATTGCTTAATTCATTATAATTGACTAATTATTTTAAAATCTCAATAGTTGAATAAATTTAATTAGTTTTTAAAAAAATAATAATTTAATACTTTTAAAGCATTGAAAAATCGAATAGTTGTATAGATAAAGAATTGACTTTTCATAAAAAAAGAACCTAATAGCGATATTTGAAAAATTGAATAAAACAAAAAGTTGTCCATCGGTCTAAATTTTTGAAATTTTAATATGAAACTAATTTTTATTCCTAGAAATTAAGCTAAAGACTACAAGCAAGTTTCCGCCATTAACAATGAATGCTTTGATGGAATACAAGCCGCTTATAAAGGCACCTGGTATTGGCGAATTTGATAATGGTCAAACTAAGCTATTTAAATTCTATTAAAATTTGATATTATTTAAAAAATTAAAAAATAAAATCTAAAATTTTAATTAATTATTAAAAAATTTTGAAGATTGTTGAAGAGAAGTTTTACTTCACTTTGATATTGGCAAAGAAAGTTTTAATATTTTCTTGATTTTCGTTCGGAATTTCACAATCACGAGTATCTTTCATATAATTAAGGAGTATTTATAGAAACTCAATTGTTGTGATACATTAAATTTTAACCTGATTAATTGAGAAAATCAATTTTTAAAAATGTCATTAAAATTCTAAAATCCAAACAAATTGTTAACGCAGTGTCTTGGAATAATTTATTGATTTTCTAAAATGCTTGATCAAAATTAATCCTGATAAAAATAAAACTGTACTAAAAAAAATTCATGATTTTAAAAAAAAATGAGCTAAACTTAATAGCATTCAAAAAAAGATGGGAACAGTTTTTTAGTTCTTTTGTAAATACTGAAAACATTTTTTACTCATTTTTACTTTAACTTTTTCTTCCTATAATTCTACAATAAAATCATTAAAAGCTTAAAGCTATCTATTACTATTCCTCACCATGTTTGCACAATAAAACATGTTGAGGCTTCTGTTCAAAAAATGATTGAGTTTATTTCTTTGGCGAGATTTTGGATGTTTTTCATTGTGACTTAAGGTTTTGAAGAGAACTTCTATGTTGATTAAATTGTGTCAAAATTTTAAGATTAAAAAAATCGATTAATTTTAAAAGTTTTTTGAAACTTACTAAACTAATAACTATTTCCTCTTGCAATTTTTTTAATTTAATTTTAAATTTTAATTAAAAATTTATTTAACTAATTACAACACCACAAAGTATAATAAAATGCTTCTAGTCGAAGTTGGAATTTTAAACAAAAAAATTTGATATAATTTAAAAAATTAAAAAATAAAATCTAAAATTTTAATTAATTATTGAAAAATTTAAAGGCAAGGAAAAATAAAAGGAAAAATTTAATCTGCTCTGTCTGCTTTTCAACTTGGTGTAGACTTTAAGCTTTTTTTATTCCTTTATAATCGAGTATCAGATTTGATTCTAAAATCATTTCTGGGCAATTGCCGAAAACTGGTGTCGAGATGACCGAGGCTGAAGCAAGAGGTTTTGAGATTGTTGAGCGCGAGTATTCCTTAGAAATGGCAACAGAAACTAGGACGTTTTATTGGTCGATTTATGACCAAAATTGTTGGATTGGAGAGCAGCTTTTTTTGTGTCCAGAGACTTGTCGCCAAAACAGGGCATTTTAGGAATGGATTTTATCAAGAAAAGCAAAGTTTTGGTAGATCATTTGAGTGATAAAATTTTAATTATGTTTGTGTCATGTGTACCGACATTTTGAGATGCTAAAATAAATTTTTAAGAAGCTGAAAAAATTGAGCTACTTTCTAAAAAATTGATCTTCGCCAAGTTAAAGATAATATGTGGACATAGTTTTGTTAATCTCCTATTTCTATAAGCTGCTATCAGGCGACATTTTTGGCGGAAGTCACAGCAAAATTCAGTTTGAAAGAGTTGATTTGATTTGATTCTAGTAAGATAGAAATTGTTCTAGGATATTCGGAAATATTTTAAAAAAAATTTATTTATAAATATGTAAAAATAAGCTATTTAAAAAAATGTAAAAATAACTTATTTAACCCTTATCCGTCGAAAATAGAAAAAATATCGTTGTTGACGAAAGAAAAAAAAAATTATTTGTGTTTTAAAATACTTTTATTAAAAAAATATAATTCAAGTTTAAAAAAATAAAAAAATGATAAAAGTTAATTAATTTAAAACACAATTTTTACAAATAATAGTATTCATTTTTTCTAAATGATCTTTACAGACAAAGCTTGCGCATTGGCAACAAATTGTTGAGCTTTTGTTATCTCGCTTTTTTTTATCATTTTCGTTTTGGCACATCAAACATCTCCTTCTAGACTTTAAAAAATTTGTACTCGAACTTTCTTCTTCGCGGGGTCTTTTTTTAATAATTTGCATTCCGGTTCTTTTAATTGATTCAACTAGATTATAGTTAACTCCACGAAAAACGTTCATTGAAATCTGATTCGCTCTTTCTTCAATACATGGCTTCAATATCTCAGTACAGAGTTGCTCTAGACATGTTCTACGAAAACGATTTCCGTTGATTCTTGTCGCTGATTCATGCTTTAAATTATATAGGGCGAAAGAATTGCCGCTATATCAATTAAATACATAAATACATTTAATGGCCATCTTTTTGTTTTCCTAGGGCATGTAAACTTTTCGACCATTTGATCTAGTGTATCAACTCCGCCTTTATTTAAGTTATAATCACGGATAACTTTTGGTTTCTTTGTCTGCGCGTAAATCGACACATCATGATGATAAGTCGATATTAAAATCACTGATTTGTTCTTTTTAGGGACATATGAAACCAGTGTTAACGATTTATTAAAACCAAAAATTGAAGTGTCATCTTTTCATTCTTTTTTTGCCTGAAATTCACAAGGATTCTCACGTTTATTTGATTTCAAAGTGCCTATATAAGACATTTT
This sequence comes from Brachionus paranguensis, assembly GCA_016802215.1. NCBI lineage: Eukaryota > Metazoa > Rotifera > Eurotatoria > Ploima > Brachionidae > Brachionus > Brachionus paranguensis. The sequence goes on along the minus strand of JAESIX010000008.1, from coordinate 612,729 downwards.
TTTTTCGAATAAAAACTCAGCTAGCGCAAAAATGGAAAAAAAAACTGGGGTTGTTATAAAAAGGCATCGAAAAATAAAATTTCGAATCGAAATAAATTTTCGATTTCTTCTTTTCGAATCGAAAAATGGATCTCATAAATTCTTTGCCACGGTCTCGCCAACTTTTACCGAATGCGACGCTTTTTCGTTTGTTTTCCCCAAATATATGTTCGTGTCCCAAAGATATTTGGTTTGCACATCGACTAATGACCAATACTTGAGACCATATTTTGCTGGCTTACAATTGCTCATCGACACATAAATTACTTCCCGGTGTAAATGCAGACTATATATTGAATTTAAAATCCTCAAAAATTTCACTCATTTTAACGAACTTGCTGTTGTTAGATGCGGAAAGCCGATCAACTCTACTGTTAATGTCATCAAATGATATTTTAGCTAGTAAAAATTTAAATCTATCTCTGGGCATAGCAGCCGATGCCCAATTTGAGTGATGAAATGACTCACAAGACCATATTTGGTTGACTTCGACGTCATTTTTCCCAGATACTCCGAATAACAACAATAAACCAATTAAGGATTTCAACTCCGTTTCGGATGTAAAGTCTTCTTTCTTAATAATTCTTTTATTAGTGTATAAAACAATTTTCCTAATTATTGAAGAATCAATAAAATAAGAAAAAAAAATGGCTCATTTTGGTACAGTTTCTAACAAACGAATTTAGCATTGATTGATGATTTTGTACATCACATACATTCGGATAATATTGAGGACTAGAACTCCATCTATAACATTTTTCTTTCCCAAAATAAATATGATTAGAAGAATTAATATCTTCTGAATTTAGCGTAAATGTTGCTGAGCGAGGAATGTTGATTTGTTTCCATTACGGAAAAAAATCGAGCTTCATAAATTCTTGACCACATAGCTTTGAGAGAAACATTTTGGTAAAGAACACTTTTTGCATAAAAGATACCGATAAAAGCTAATATATCTCCTTTTTTAAATGAAAGTTTAGGATATACAGTTTTCTGTTGGCAATTGGTACAATTCAATGTAAATTTTTCATGGAGAAGTCAAAGATCATGAAAAATGTTGACAGTTAGGTCTCATTTATTTACGTGTAGCATAGCTTGTTGGTCTAGCTTTCTTATTAAAATTTATCTTTTTTCAAAGACTTGACTCTTCTCTGTCATTCAATCTAACCCATAAAGTTGCATATTTGAAGAATGAAGATTTTTCATTGTTAGTTTCTTCTTATTTAGAATATTCATTATCTAAGTCTTCATCTGAGTCATATTCAGTATTAAGTTGATTTGATGTTTCATCGAGACATGGTTCAAAAAATTATCATTTATTATGGGAATTAAGTAGAGTTTGGAGTTAAAAGCATATTTTGACATTCTTTGATTTATTACACAAAATAAAGTCAATTTATTTGGAGGGTCGAAAAAACTCTCTTCGGGCTTAACGTATACTTTTTTTTTCCTGCATGAAAATTAAAAAATTTTGTAATCAAAATTTATTAATTATAATATTTTTTTGATTTTAATTTTGATGGAAAAAAAAAATCCGCAAAAATGATTAAATTTATTGAGTAATAGGCAAAAGAAGCACCAAAAAGGGTCGAAAAAAACCCTTAGAAAAAAAAACTCTTTTTTTAATTTTTGCTTTTTATTATTTTCTTAAAAATTATTTGAATAATAAAAAAATTATGATGCATTAAAATATTTGTTCATGGATTATATTTGATGAAATATTCTAATTTTAATCAATTAATTATCGTTTTTTTGTGACTGGGATTCACTTTTTAAATTTTTAAATTTCTTATTTTTATTGTTTATTCTTATAGTCTTGTCTTTTGCTGCTACAGAACTGTCATACTCTATTTCCCCAAATTTCTGTATTGTTTATTTCAGTTCTCTTTCTTGGCAATTTCGGCCTTATTTTCTTTTTCAAAAATTTCTTGAAAAACCAAAAACAAATGATCTAGGAAGAGTGAGAAAATAAAAAATTCTATTAAAAATACAATTTTTTATCATCATGTCCTTTATTTTTGATACTGTATTTATAAGAAAAAAAAAGTCATTTTCAAATAGTTGAATTTATAATTCAGTCAAATGTTCATCCTAGCGGTTTTAACTGATAGTTATAAAAATTTTGTATTTATTTATTTATTTTCGATCTAGACTAATGTTTGATTTAAATAAAAAAGTGAAAAGAAATACTTTTAATAAATTAAAAATTTCAGGTTTGAATTTTTATTAAAAATCTTTAAGTTTTCCAATAAGGTTTCTATACAGTTTGGGAAAGCGTATAGGTAGCAAATACTTTTCAGGTGATCCAGGAAAATTTACTCGTAACTTTATTTCAGGATAATCTCTTAATTCATCGAAATTTGTTTTAGATGGTATTGAACTTGCTGATTTCACTAAACCTGACGACCATGTTGATGCCTTTATATTTGACTGATTTAAACTCTTATTCGATTTTGATTCAGACCGAAAAGTTTTACAAGATAGAGATTTTGAATGCAAATTATTATGGATTTCATTTCTACTGTTTCGTTTTTTTAGATTCATTTTACTATCTCTGCTTTTTGAGTTTTGGTTAAAAAAATTTTTTCCATAATTATTTAAAAGCTGGTAGCTTTTTTCGTTTAGGTCTGATTTTTTATCGGAAAACAATTTTTCGTTTACTTCTTTCAAAATTTCCTCCATTTCTAGCTGTGAAACAAAATATGCACTTTTTGTATTATCGATAGATAATTTTGGATTTGAATCTTCTTCATAATTTGAGCTATTGAATTTAGATTTATTTTTCGAAAACTCATCTTTTGGTAAAAATACTTTCAATTTAGAATTCTCTCTGTAAATTGAACTTAATAAATGTTCTCTTTTTTTAAATTCTAGAATTTCTCTTTTTAATTTTGCTTGTTTCATTCGTTTACTCAAATTGTTCTTTTTAAATTTATAATTTTCGATCCAGTCTTCAAAAAATGGAATACTTATTTCATTATTAACAGATCCAGGATCTATTTTTATTTCCATATTTTCAATTGATACATTTTCAATTGATTTGTCATCAATAACTTTTTTATTTTTTTTTACCTCGTCACATTTGCCAATTTGGTAAACACCAGAAGAAATGCGTTTAGGCAAAGTACAATTCAAATATAAATGGTGAAATAAATCTTCATGTTTGCCTTGATCAAAAGTGTCAGCAAATTTAATTGATCTAAATTGATTGTCCGAAGCCGTATCATTTTGTAATTTTTCATTTCTTACCGATTCTCCCAAAACTGAAGAAGAATGGAAGTTTGGAAACGTATTAGCTTCTGTAGCTTGGTTTGTTTGATTTAAATCAAAAATTTCTTCTTTGAATGATGTTTGACAATTTTCTAAATTGAACTCGAAGATTTTATTCTTAATATCCTTATTTCTCTGTAAATTGGAATCCAAAATTAAAGGCTCGCATTTACCTGTTTTTGTGAGTCTAGTTGCCGTGTTTTTTAATTGTCTATTCGCTTCATTTACCTTGTTCTTTTTTTGAATATTTATTTTATTTTTATTTGAATTTTCCCTTAAATCAACTGATTTATTTTTCCTTTTACAATGCGAATCTTTTTGGTCATTTTTTAAAGGCAAAGCAGATCTTGAATATGTTCCCACTGATAAAGGTACTATGATTCTTTCTTTATGACTTTTTTCGTTTGCATTTAAATGAGTGAACACACTTTGAACATTATTTCTATCATTTTCTTTGTATGACTCTGTCATTTTATCAGTGGAATAAAAATTATTCTGAACTTGTTTACTGGCAATTTCTTGTTTTTCGTTATTCAATTTGGTATTTTTATTTTCTGATTTTGAAATGGATGTCTCAATTTCCTGGTCTTTTATGCCATCACCTCTTGGACTGATGTCAGGCGATGAGTGCTCTGGTGTTCGCGACGGCGATTTTCCAACTTTTGGGAACGATTTCCATTGTTTGGGAAAAGAACTTTTTTTTTCAGTTTTTTTATCTGAAATTTTAGTTTTGAATAGGTTTAAGATAAAATAAATATTTGGTTACTTTTTATTAATATATTGACCAAGTATTGATGAATTTCTTTATTTCTCAAGTGTGAATCTAATGTCAAATCAATTTTGATCAAATTTTCGCTCGAGTCTGTTCTTGGAGATGACAAAAAAGAGAAAGAACTTCCATTCGAAGAGTTTAAAGAGCCATCGGCGAAATCAAAGCCGTCTGCATGGGCATCAATATGATCAAGATGATTAAACTTATTATCTTTTTTATCTTTATTTTTTTTCAGTGCACTGGCCTCAATTTTTCCTTCGTTGTTAAGCTTTAAATTATATGGATTCTTATGGCAAAATTTGATTATTTCCTTGTTCTTTTTTAAATTTTGAAAATTACCAAATATTTACTCATGTCAAATATGGATTCATTTTCATTTTCAAAATTGTATTCTTCATTAAAAATTTCAGAATCATTCATCAAACTAGTATTATCTTCTGGTAAATATCTGAGTTCTGGAATAACTAAATTGAATTTATTTTATTTTTTGAGAATGGACACAAAAAAAAAGGCGAATGCTAATTCATTAACTAAAATTACTGATTTTTCACCAAATTTACTTAATGAATATAAAATTACCTTTTTTTTCATAAAATTTCTTAATAGATTTAAAAATAAAGATTTATTATAAAAATCAAGTTTACAACTAGTTTTTCTAAATTTTAACTAAATTAATAAAAATAATAATTTATTTCCAAGGCATTGTTTTTTTCTTTCTTCCTGGTCTTGGTTTACTACCAATTACCGAATCTAAATACTTTTCTGGAACTTGAATTGACTTTTTTGACAACAACACCACAATAATATGTTGACACATGTAGTCTTTGAGGTAATTCATGTTCTCAGATCCTTGATTTTCTTCTGTTTGTAATACCGAAACAGCCTTATTTGGCTCCAAAAATTGCTGAAAATCAATTTCAACGTCAATCATTTTTTGAAAATCAATCAGATTTTGATAGTATTTGTTTAGTTTTTTTAAGTAAAATAATGCTTGATTTATAATTTTAAAACTGCTAAGTAAATTATGATGAATAATACAAGTTATGCAAAATTAGCATTTTTTTTCAAATAATCTTAGTTAAAGATTCAGTAATTTTAGTTAAAAAATAATAAATCGCCACAAAAAAATAACCAACTTTTGTCAAGACTTATTTTAAAAAGGTGCTTTTGCCAGCTGGAAATTATATCGCCTCTATCGTTAAGAAAGCAACATGCAGACAATGTCCTGTCTAAATTGATCTCGACAATCAGTTTTTTGGTTTGATTCCATATTTTGATTTGGCCATCTTTACTATTTTAAATGCATACAGAAATTTAAAAATTCAAAAATTTACTTAAAACAAAAAATATTTGAGAGAAAACTTAAAATTTTTGACTCATTCCCAAGATAACTTGAATGATCTCAAATTTTTTCTTAATGAAAAAAATCTAAATCCCATTGTGAATTTTTGATTAAAAAAACCCAACTTAAACTTGATTCTGTAAATTGTATCACCTTATTTCAGTTTCAGCAAAAATTCTTAAAAAATAAATAAACGAAAAATAATTTGCAAAATTTTGCAATGGCTCGATTTAGGTGATTGATTAAATTTTTCAACGGGAACAATTTTCAGAATCAACTTTGGACTTGTAGATAACAATTAGATGAATTTTAAAATTTTTGTTCAGTTTTTTTTCTTATTTAAAATTCACAAAACCTAAATTTTTAAGGGCGAGGTAGAAAAAAACATAAAAAAAGAGAAAAAAACATATAATTAATTTTAACAAATTTAGCTTATTTAATGAGAGAAAAAACCGAATTTTTTCTCTTAAATTAAATTGAAATTTTGCTATATGTTTTTTTTTTTATTTATGTTTTTTTATCTTTTTATATGTTTCGTTCTACCTCTCTCAATTTCTAATATCAAAACTGATTTGAATCTTTCAACAAAAATTACCTAAAACTGAGGAAAAAACTCAAATTATGACAAACATCTATCATTTCAACTTTTTGTTTGTGTTCATATTTGTCACTTTTAGCCAATATTCTTTGGATTTCCATTTCGCCTTAAAATATCCAATAAACTACTTTTTGATATTTATTTAGCAAAAATATTGAATTTATACTCAAAGGTTTATTGCTGCAATCTTTGGATAGTTTAATGACTTTTGATGCCTCTAAGCTTCCATTTTCAAAACCAACTAAAACATTATCATTCTAAAAAAATTATTTATTAAAAATATTTTAAATAAAGTCACATTTACAATTCTATTGAAAGCAGTCATTAGAGTGGAAAAATAAATTTTGTCAACAAACATCAAATCGGGCAAAGTCCAATATTGAATTTCATACATGTCTTTTAACTCTATTTTTGTAATCAAATAATTATTTTTTTTATCATGAATAACATCCACTACTGGATCTTTACTGCAGTTTAAAATAGCATATTTTTTATTTCGTTTTAAAGGATCGCAAAATACAACATTGCCATTATCAAAGCCAAGAAGTAAAAAATTTTTGTTTAAACTAGTGCATTGACCCTCTAGATTCCAAAATATAACATTCGATTCCAAACACCCAATGCATCTGCATTTAGATTTTTCATTTTGCTTTTTGGATAATAAACCAAACTCTATTGAACGCCGATTCCTAATCAAATTCTGTATTTCCATATAGTTGTTTTTTTTACTCATTTTATAAGGATTTTCTTCTATTAAATCCTCGTTGTCAAGACCATAATTCTTTTGAATCAAATTTGTATCCCAAACTGAGACTTTTGATGCCGGGTAAGTCCTTGATTAAAAAAAAATTTCAATTGCTAATAATCAGACTTATTTTTAAGTCAAAGTTTAAGTCGAAGACTCTTCTTGACCAAAGACTTAATAACAGCATTGCTATTAATTAAATATATTGGTAAAAAATATTGAAGAAATCCAATAAGAAGAAATATAAATTAAAATGGAAACGTTAAATTTATAATGACATGAAATACGAAGACAGGTGCCTTAAACTAGAGTTGGCAACGCTGGAGGATAGGAGAGCCAGGGGTGATTTGATAGAAATGTTCAAAATTCAGAAAGGACTTGACACTGTCGAATGGCACTCCTCTCTACAAGTTGGACCGCCAAGAAGCGGGCACCGAGGGCACATCAGACCAGAGCTAGTGAAGGACTGTCTAATCAGACGTAACGCTTTCCGCAACAGGATAGCATGAATGTGGAACAAGCAACCTGATTCAGTCATTGACGCACCGAGTGTCAATTCTTTCAAGAAGAGGATTGACGACTAGAGAATAGGCTGCTCATAGGACTCAACTCAGGGTCTCTTGCTGGAGTCATCCAACTACTACTACTATATTTTTTGAAAATTATTTGATTTTAAAAAAAAAATTACTTTGTATAAAATATCCAAATTTCCTCGTTGAGTAGTACATAAAGATATTTCATATTTCTTGAATATGCAATTGATTTGATTTCAAACTTGGATTCGTCGAAAGGCAGTGGTAAAATTGTTGACACTTCTTCTGCTTTATTAGAATCATAAATTCTTACTGATTTTTCTTCACCAACTGCCAAAATTTGATTGCTCTTATTCGAAGCATAATCAATTTTCATAGAAATTATTCTATCCCTGTATTTAAAAAAAAATTTTAAATCTCGAATTTTAAATCTTTTTCATGATTAATAAGAAATTATTTAATATTTCATCTTCAACGAAAAAAATGACAAAGTGGATCATCCATTTTAAAATGTTTAGCTTATTTGGAAAAAATTAATGTTTGAATAAAAGTTTCAAGTGATCTGATCACCATAAATTTGGGCTTTTGTCAAATTCAGTAAAAATTTAACATCAAATAATTTTCAATTTTATTTTGACTTGTGGTCTAATTTTTTAATTAATAACAATCAACTTTGCCACTTATTTTATCTAATGTTTTGAATAAGATAATTTCTAAACGCAAGATCATTTAGACTAATTAAAAGTGGAGACCTTAGTGGTAAATATTTAATAATATCTCTTGTTTGAATTTTTCATAAATGATATAAATGTATTACCAAAAGAAACAAAAAGTGTAGTCAAAACATCTTTTTGCGGATATTTTTTTTTATTTTTAAAAAATAAGAAACATCAAAAATACTATAAATACATTAGTGAATTTAAGCAATGGCTCAATAAATGGAAGATGAAAATTTCGCCACAAAAGTCATGTTATACTACCATTTATTTCCAAAATTTTCAAGTAAAAAATCTTAATTCTTAAACTAAATTTAAGTTATTTAAAATTAGTTTCCTTCTCTTAATTCGTTTTTAAAAATTAACTGAAGAAAAATACAAACTATTAAAAATTCTTAAGTTCAGGTAGTTTGACTTTAACAAAATTAGGAAAAATAATTTAAATATATCAGATAATAAATTCTAAAGTTCGATTACACTGTAGTGGACAATGAAGTCATTTTTGACTTAAAAATATCATATCTTTTTTTCAATTTATTTAGTGTTGAAGCTTCAATTACTTCCGGAAGTAAACCATTACATTCATTAACCAATCTTTTAGTGAAAAAGTTGGTACCGTGTAAGCAGTTGGTAGAGGCTTGTGCGGAGATTCTTTTAAGTGCCCTCTGATTTCCTTGACAGGTCCCATTTGAAACAGTCAGTTACATGGCGCGGTTGGAACCACCCAAATAACATCATTTTCGCAAAAAGAAATTTCAGATTACTTGATATATATTTAAGCTTACTTAAAAATAAATGCTTTTTTTCTCGAATTAACTTTTGTAATTTTAAAAATTATCCTATTGTTATAAACCTTTATTTTATATGTCTTATTCTGATCTGTTAGGATCTGGTGGTTCGTGGTTATAACAAAAATAGAAATAATAAAGAATTAAATTAACTAATAACTTTATTAATAAGTGGCCGCTTCTAGCCTAAACAAATAATAAAGAAAATAACAAAAGGAAATTATAAAAAAAACAATAATAAGAGCTAAATTCCAATTTCTTTATTTAGAAGAATATGGCTCAAAATAGTTTGTATTTCTCATAAAATTTTAAAATTTTTCAGCTAACATGTACATAAATCATTTTGGTCAGTTTCATTATTTACATCATTAGCAGTCGACTGAAAAAAAAGATTATGTTTACAGACATTCAAGAAACTTGTGACAATGTTGTTTGGCTAAACCTTTTTGCTTATTTCAAATGACCTGATCTCATCTATGCTCGATGGTGTTTCATTTTATGATTTAATCAAGATGGAACTTTAGCCCATTGGTATAAAAATATTCAACAGTGAATTATATTAAATTACCGGCCTAGATTACCAAACTTAAACCCATGTGAATTTTTATTTGGAGATATCTAAAAAAGGTAAAAATAAATGCAATTTATTCTTTAATTAAAATATTGGTTTTAGTCAAGTCTTTGAAAAAATAACCAAAAGATGTTTTAGTATTTAAAATGATATATTTTTTGTTAGAAGCTAAATTAATTTAGTATTAGCTAATTTTTAAACAAAAAAGTAGCTAATATTTTTATTAGCTAAATATTTTTTTAGTAGATAATTTTTGTTAGCAATTTAGATTAGTAGCTAAATTTAACTGTGACAATTATTTTATATTACTTCCTTGATAACTGATAATTTAAAGCTAATTAATTACTTAATTAATTAAATCTTTTGAGATCCCTAATATAAAAATGAAAAACTTTATGAACTTAAACATAAAATTCTTGCTTGAAAAAAAAAATATCATGTCTGAAGAAATCATAAGTTCAACTTCAATTCTAACCTTACCAAGGCACAATATTAACAATCTCGATGATACTGATAATGATGCTAGTATTATCGAACAATTTGCCGATAAAAAAAAAGAGGTAAAAATAGTCAATACGATGAAATTTTGCATTACGAACATGAAGTTTATCAAGAACCAGAACTTTCAAATTTCGTTCAAGCTGAAATTCAAGATCCAGCAGTATCCACAAAAAAAGAGAGGCCATCCACCGAAAGCATCAAATAATCCAACAAACGCTAAAAAACGTAAAACAAATCAATTAGATTAATTTGTTAAAATATTAAGAAAAGATAATTAAACAGTTTTTTTTCATAATAATTTTCTTTATTTTTTATTAAATAAAATTAGCTACTTAAAAAAATAATTATCTACTTTTATTTATTTTTTTAGCTACTTTCTTTAAAAAAATTATCTACTACTAAATTAAATTAGTTACTAACAAAAAATATACCCGTATTTAAAATAACCAAAGTAAACTTAATGGACATCAATTTTTTTTTCTTTCTTTTAAATCTTATTTTATCTTTAATACAGGCAGTAGGCTGTTTTTTATCAACTAAATATTCAATTTTGAAAAAGAAAGTTAACATTTAAAAACCCATGAGAAGTTAAAGAAAATCCATTATTGCATCAATTACTATTTCTATTACTTTGTATTTCACTAAACAAAAATAATTTTTACCTAATTACCAAAAAAATATTAGATTTTTTTTTTCCTTTCTTCTTATGTATTTTATTTCACAGAATCCTGTCAAAGCTAATTTCAAAGATTTTTTTCAATTCAAGATCATAAAGAATGACCAAAAGTAGTAGTATTCATTTTTTTTGTCAAATAAAAATTTAAAATCTTAAAATCCTGTTAAAAAGTATGAAGTAAAAGCAACTACTTAGAATTAGACCAAAAGTTGATGAAATTATTGATCGACCAGACCGATAAATCATGTTGAGTTGCTACATATAAAAATTTTTCATCTGTAAATCCCATCCAAAAAATCTCTCGATTTTTTAAATTGATCCTTTTTTTTTAATTTTATTTTAAAAATTATATTTTTTAATTTAAAAATAAACTTACTCGTACACTACTTGATTGATATCCAATGACCACATTTTGATAGATCCATCAAGAGAAGCACTGAGGAAATAATCTGAATTGTATGGGTTTAATGCTAGTTTAATAACTGACTTAGAATGTGACTTAAAAATATCAATACAGTCGCCAGTGGTAGACCATATTTTTATTGAATTATCCATGCTTCCTGTGATAAAGCATTTGCTTGTCGGTGAATAAATAACACAAGTAATGGGCAGATTGTGAATATTTTTAAAATGACGAATTAGATTCCAATTAAAATCAAAAATGTATAAATCATGCGAAGAACAGCAATAAAGATGACAATTCAAATCGTCCATTTCCATTTTTTTTATCCAATTGTCACTAATATTGAATTCTTTTCTATTTAAAAAATTTAAAAACATAAAAAATTTCAACTTTTCAAATTTTTTAAGGCTACTTTAAGACCAGATAATAATTATATAAATCCATCAATTTTTTCATTCTCTTTCTTTTGTCTATCTTTATTGTATATATCTAAAAAATAAAGATATCGATGAATTTTTTCTTGCAAATAATTATTTAAAAAAAAAAAAATCATTTCCTTGCATTGATAGCAAACTCAATACTTATTTCAAATAAGAATGAAAGTAATGTTTTTACTCAATATTAAGATGCTAGATGGTGTTCAAATTTTTTTTCATTTAAAAAAATTACTCTAAATCCTTCAACAGTAGAAGTAATCAATTCATCATTTGTCGAATTGTATACCATACAAAGAATTGCTCCAGATGCATTATATTTTCGAAAAACTTCTTCAAATTTAGTGTTTAATATCTATTAAGTTTGATTAAAAATTAAATTAAAAAAATTCAAAACAATGCTCCTTACTCCAATGCTGTTATCACTAAATAAACAAAAATAACATCGATGAATTGAACTGAAAATTGCGTCAATAATTTTTACAGTTTCTTTTGGATTGTAAAATATCTCTCGTTTATCTACAAATTGTAAAAAGCTTAAAATATTTGCTTTAGATGATTTTCTTTAAGAAAAAAATTGCCGGTAGACTTCATTTAACACTTGAAATGCTAAATTTATTTTTATTTTGAGTCAAAATCCTCAAAAGACTTCAAAAATTCTAAAAAATTCTGGAGATTTTATAAATCTTCTGTTAAAACTAGAGGAGATGCTGATTTTGACAGCTTTCCAGAAGAACTAGTTTGGGCTGATAAAAAGGCCAATAACATCGTTGATCAAGTGGAGATGTTTAATAGCTGCTTTGCATCTATTGAGTCTTCTTCTTTGTCCGGTGAAAATGACTCAGCTAAATATATATTTAATGGTTTTAAGGAATTGAAACATAATAATTCCTTTAAAACATCTGGTTTTTCATTTCATGAGTTCACTTTTGAAGATATTAAAAAGGCTCTGGATGAATTACCCTCTTCTAGCTCACCTGGTTTTATTGGGATTCACTCTAAAATTTTAAAAAGCCTTCCTGAGATATTTATTCCTATTCTGAAATTACTCTTTAATGATTGCTTGAAATTAAAGAGTGTTCCAGATGACTGGAAATTAGCAATTGTTAACCCATTATTTAAGAATAAAGGTAATAGATCAGAAATAAATAATTATAGAGCTATTTCAGTTTTATCTCCGATAGCTAAAATTTTTGAAAAACTTTTAGCTACTCAGATTAGCTTTTTCTTTGAGTCAAATAAGATATTTTTTAATGGTCAGCATGGCTTTAGATCTGGACGCTCCTGTCAAACAGCTGTTCATGAATATCTAAGTGATCTGAATCTAGCCAAGGAAAAAAAATTAACAACTTTGTCTTTATTTATTGACTTTAAAAAAGCTTTCGATGTTATTGATTCTAATCTTCTTCTTTTAAAATTGTTTCATTATGGATTTGACAATGATTCTCTGGGTCTACTTTCTAATTATTTCACAAATAGATCACAGATAGTACGCCTTGGTAACGAAAAATCAAAACCTTTACCTCTTAAACTAGGTGTGCCACAAGGATCAGTTTTGGGTCCACTTCTCTTTCTTATTTTTGTGAATGACCTCCCTTTTTTGTTAAAAAAATTTGAAATTAAAATGTTTGCTGATGACACAACTATTAGTTTTTCTGATAAAGATTTAGAGAGTGTATTAGGTAACTTTCATTTGTCTATTAATAGCTTACATGAATGGTGTTTTTACAATAAGATTGATATAAATTGGTCAAAAACATTCTGTATGATTTTTTCTAATAAAACTAATAATAATCCTGAAATGGTAAATTTATGTGGTAAACAGATAAAAGTTGTTAAGGAAATAAGTCTTTTGGGCTTTAAGATTGATCAAGATTTAAATTTTTCTAAACAAGCTTGTACCATCTCTTTAGTTGTGAATAAAAAATTATTTAGTATTAAAAGACTCTTCTACCTGTCAACTTCTGTTAAGATACAGTTTTTTAAAACTTTTATTTTACCCTACTTTGACTACTGCTCAACTCTCATGTGCTATTTTTCAAAAGAGGCAATAATTAAACTAGCTAAGAGTTATTATTTTTCGATATTCAAATTGTTTAAGTTTAAATTTGATGTTAAAAACTTTAATGACGTAAATAACTTTCTAGAAAAATATGGCTTATATGCATTTCAGCATAGAATACTTGACAGAATGTTATCATTTTCTTTTAAGACACTTTACTATCATAATTCGCCAGAAAATTTAAAAAGCAAATTATCCAAAAATGACTCAAGAAATTTAAAATATAATTTAAGGAATAGCGAAAATCTAATGGAACCAATGGCAAAATCTAATAATGGAGAAAAAACTTTTGGATTTTTTTACTCAAAATTGATAAATAGCTTTGTAATCAAGAGATCAATGCTGAAATTCACTACATTCAAGCTTTCTATTTACAATAATATAAATTTAATTTTTATAGATTTTGTTAAAAAATTTAAAAGATTTGATTTAAATTTTTCAATGTTTAATTTTTCTAATTAGTCAAAACTGCAATTTTTTTTTTTTATTTTTTAAAGAAATCTACTTTTTATAAAATTTAAATAAATGAAGTGTTAATCAGTCTTTATGACAAGGGCACTAGCCTGTTGATTAGCCTTGAAATTGAAAAAAAAAAATACAGAAATTTAAAAATTCAAAAATTTACTTAAAACAAAAAATATTTGAGAGAAAATTAAAATTTTTGACTCACTCCCAAGATAACTTGAATGATCTCAAATTTTTTCTTAATGAAAAAAATCTAAATCCCATTGTCAATTTTTGAACAAAAAAACACAACTTAAACTTGATTCTGTAAATTGTATCACCTTATCTCAGTTTCTGCAAAAATTCTTAAAAAATAAATAAACGAAAAATAATTTGTAAAATTTTGCAATGGCTCGATTTAGGTGATTGATTAAATTAATCAACGGGAACAATTTTCAGAATCAACTTTGGACTTTTAGATAAAAATTAGACGAGTTTTAAAATTTTTCAGTTTTTTTTCTTATTTTAAATTCACAAAACCTAAATTTCTAAGGGTGAGGTAGAAAAAAACATAAAAAAAGAGAAAAAAACATATAATTAATTTTAACAAATTTAGCTTATTTAATGAGAGAAAAAACCGAATTTTTTCTCTTAAATTAAATTGAAATTTTGCTATATGTTTTTTTTTTTATTTATGTTTTTTTATCTTTTAATATGTTTCGTTCTACCTCTCTCAATTTCTAATATCAAAACTGATTTGAATCTTTCAACAAAAATTACCTAAAACTGAGGAAAAAACTCAAATTATGACAAACGTCTATCATTTCAACTTTTTGTTTGTGTTCATATTTGTCACTTTTAGCCAATATTCTTTGGATTTCCATTTCGCCTTAAAATATCCAATAAACTACTTTTTCATATTTATTAAGCAAAAATATTGAATTTATACTCAAAGGTTTATTGCTGCAATCTTTGAATAATTTAATGACTTTTGATGCCTCTAAGCTTCCATTTTCAAAACCAACTAAAACATTTTCATTCTAAAAAAATTATTTATTCAAAATATTTTAAATAAAGTCACATTTACAATTCTATTGAAAGCAGTCATTAGAGTGGAAAAATAAATTTTGTCAACAAACATCAAATCGGGCAAAGTCCAATATTGAATTTCATACATGTCTTTTAACTCTATTTTTGTAATCAAATAATTATTTTTTTTATCATGAATAACATCCACTACTGGATCTTTACTGCAGTTTAAAATAGCATATTTTTTATTTCGTTTTAAAGGATCGCAAAATACAACATTGCCATTATCAAAGCCAAGAAGTAAAAAATTTTTGTTTAAACTAGTGCATTGACCCTCTAGATTCCAAAATATAACATTCGATTCCAAACACCCAATGCATCTGCATTTAGATTTTTCATTTTGCTTTTTGGATAATAAACCAAACTCTATTGAACGCCGATTCCTAATCAAATTCTGTATTTCCATATAGTTGTTTTTTTTACTCATTTTATAAGGATTTTCTTCTATTAAATCCTCGTTGTCAAGAGCATAATTCTTTTGAATCAAATTTGTATCCCAAACTGAGACTTTTGATGACGGGTAAGTCCTTGATTAAAAAAAAAATTCAAATGCTAATAATCAGACTTATTTTTAAGTCAAAGTTTAAGTCGAAGACTCTTCTTGACCAAAGACTTAATAACAGCATTGCTATTAATTAAATATATTGGTAAAAGATATTGAAGAAATCCAATAAGAAGAAATATTAATTTAAATGGAAACGTTAAATTTATAATGACATGAAATACGAAGACAGGTGCCTTAAACTAGAGTTGGCAACGCTGGAGGAGAGGAGAGCCAGGGGTGATTTGATAGAAATGTTCAAAATTCAGAAAGGACTGGACACTGTCGAATGGCACTTCTCTCTACAAGTTGGACCGCCAAGAAGCGGGCACCGAGGGCACATCAGACTAGAGCTAGTGAAGAACTGTCTAATCAGAAGGTAGCATGAATGTGGAACAAGAAACCTGAATCAGCTATTGACGCACCGAATGTCAATTATTTCAAGAAGAGGATTGACGACCAGATAATAGACTGCTCATAGGACTCAGGTTCTCTTGCTGGAGTCATCCGACAACTCGCAGTCATCCAACTACTACTACCACTACTACTATATTTTTTGAAAATTATTTGATATTAAAAATAAAATTACTTTGTATAAAATATCCAAATTTCCTCGTTGAGTAGTACATAAAGATATTTCATATTTCTTGAATATGCAATTGATTTGATTTCAAACTTGGATTCGTCGAAAGGCAGTGGTAAAATTGTTGACACTTCTTCTGCTTTTTTAGAATCATAAATTCTTACTGATTTTTCTTCACCAACTGCCAAAATTTGATTGCTCTTATTCGAAGCATAATCAATTTTCATAGAAATTATTCTATCCCTATTTTAAAAAAATATTTTAAATCTCGAATTTTAAATCTTTTTCATGATTAATAAGAAATTGTTTAATATTTCATCTTCAACGAAAAAAATTGACAAAGTGGATCATCCATTTTAAAATGTTAAGCTTATTTAGAAAAAATTAAAGTTTGAATAAAAGTTTCAAGTGATCTGATCACCATAAATTTGGGCTTTTGTCAAATTCGGTAAAAATTAATCATCAAATAATTTTCAATTTTATTATGGTCTAATTTTTAAATTAATAGCAATCAACTTTGCCACTTATTTTATCTAATATTTTGAATAAGATAATTTCTAAATGCAAGATCATTTAGACTAAATAAAAGTGGAGACCTTAGTGGTAAATATTTAATAATATCTCTTGTTTAAATTTTTCATAAATGTAATAAATATATTATCAAAAGAAACAAAAAATGTAGTCAAAACACTCTTCTTTTTGCAGATGATTTTTTTTTTATTTTTAAAAAGAAAAAAACATCAAAAATACTATAAATACATTAACGAACTTGAGAAATGGCTCAACAAATGGAAGATGAAAATTTCGCCACAAAAGTCATGTTATACTACCATTTATTTCCAAAATTTTCAAGTAAAAAATCTTAATTCTTAAACTAAATTTAAGTTATTTAAAATTAGTTTCCTTCTCTTAATTCGTTTTTAAAAATTAACTGAAGAAAAATACAAACTATTAAAAATTCTTAAGTTCAGGTAGTTTGACTTTAACAAAATTAGGAAAAATAATTTAAATATATCAGATAATAAATTCTAAAGTTCGATTACACTGTAGTGGACAATGAAGTCATTTTTGACTTAAAAATATCATATCTTTTTTTCAATTTATTTAGTGTTGAAGCTTCAATTACTTCCGGAAGTAAACCATTACATTCATTAACCAATCTTTTAGTGAAAAAGTTGGTACCGTGTAAGCAGTTGGTAGAGGCTTGTGCGGAGATTCTTTTTAAGTGCCCTCTGATTTCCTTGACAGGTCCCATCTGAAACAGTGAGTTACATGGCGCGGTTGGAATCGCCCAAATAACATCATTTTCGCAAAAAGGAATTTCAGATTACTTGATATATATTTAAGCTTACTTAAAAATAAATGCTTTTTTCTCAAATTAACTTATGTAATTTTAAAAATTATCCTATTGCTATAAATCTTTATTTTATATGTCTTATTCTGATCTGTTAGGATCTGGTGGTTCGTGGTTATAACACAAATAGAAATAATAAAGAATTAAATTAACTAATAACTTTATTAATAAGTGGCCGCTTTTAGCCTAAACAAATAATAAAGAAAATAACAAAAGGAAATTATAACAAAAACAATAATAAGAGCTAAATTTCCAATTTCTTTATTTAGAAGAATATGGCTCAAAATAGTTTGTATTTCTCATAAAATTTTAAAATTTTTCAACTAACTTGTACATAAATCATTTTGGTCAGTTTCATTATTTACATCATTAGCAGTCGACTGTAAAAAAAGATTATGTTTACAGACATTCAAGAAAGTTGTGACAATGTTGTTTGGCTAAACCTTTTTGCTTATTTCAAATGACCTGATCTCATCTATGCTCGATGGTGTTTCAATTTTATGATTTAATCAAGATGGAACTTTAGCCCATTGGTATAAAAATATTGAACAGTGAATTATATTAAATTACCGGCCTAGATTACCAAACTTAAACCCATGTGAATTTTTATTTGGAGATATCTAAAAAAGGTAAAAATAAATGCAATTTATTCTTAAATTAAAATATTAGTTTTAGTCAAGTCTTTGAAAAAATAACCAAAAGATGTTTTAGTATTTAAAATGATATATTTTTCGTTAGTAACTAAATTAATCTATTATTAGCTAATTTTTAAACAAAAAAGTAGCTAATATTTTTATTAACTAAAATATTTTTTTAGTAGATAATTTTTGTTAGCAATTTAGATTAGTACCTAAATTAACTGTGACAATTATTTTATATTACTTCCTTGATAACTGATAATTTGAAGCTAATTAATTACTTAATTAATTAAATCTTTTGAGATCCCTAATATAAAAATGAAAAACTTTATGACCTTAAACATAAAATTCTTGCTTGAAAAAAAAAATATCATGCTTGAAGAAACCATAAGTTCAACTTTAATTCTAACCTTACCAAGGCACAATATTAACAATCTCGATGATACTGATAATGATGCAAGTATAATCGAACAATTTGCCGATAAAAAAAGAGGAAAAAATTGTCAATACGATGAAATTTTGCATTACGAACATGAAGTTTATCAAGAATCAGAACCTTCAAATTTCGTTCAAGCTGAAATTCAAGATCCAGCAGTATCCACAAAAAAAGAGAGGCCGTCCATCGAAAGCATCAAATAATCCAAAAAACGCTAAAAAATGTAAAATAAATCAATCAGATTAATTTTTTAAAAGATTAAGAAAAGATAATTAAACAGCTTTTTTTCATAATAATTTTCTTTCTGTATTTTTTATTAAATAAAATTAGCTATTTAAAAAAATAATTATCTATTTTATTTATTTTTTTTAGCTACTTTCTTAAAAAAAATTATCTACTACTAAACTAAATTAGCTACTAACAAAAAATATACCCGTATTTAAAATAACCAAAGTAAACTTAATGGACACCAAATTTTTTTTTTGGAAAAATCTTTTTTTATCGTTAATAGAGACAGTAGGCTGTTTTTTGTCAACTAGATATTCAATTTTAAAAAAGAAAGTTAACATTTGAAAACCCATGAGAAGTCAAAGAAAATCCATTATTGCATCAATTACTATTTCTATTACTTTGTATTTCACTAAACAAAAATAATCTTTATCTAATTACCAAAGAAATATTAGATTTTTTATTTTTTTTTTTCTTCTTATGTATTGTATTTTACAGAATCCAGTCAAATCTAATTTCAAAGATTTTTTTCAATTTAAGATCATAAAGAATGACCAAAAGTAGTTTGTATTCATTTTTTTTGTTAAATAAAAATTTAAAATCTTTAAATCCTGTTAAAAAGTATGAAGTAAAAGCAACTACTTAGAATTAGACCAAAAGTTGATGAAATTATTGATCGACCAGACCGATAAATCATGTTGAGTTGCTACATATAAAAATTTTTCATCTGTAAATCCCATCCAAAAAATCTCTCGATTTTTTAAATTGATCCTTTTTTTTAAATTTTATTTTAAAAATTATATTTTTTTAAATTTAAAATAAACTTACTCGTACACTACTTGATTGATATCCAATGACCACATTTTGATAGATCCATCAAGAGAAGCACTGAGAAAATAATCTGAATTGTATGGGTTTAATACTAGTTTAATAACTGACTTAGAATGTGACTTAAAAATATCAATACAGTCGCCAGTGGTAGACCATATTTTTATTAAATTATCCATGCTTCCTGTGATAAAGCATTTGCTTGTGGGTGAATAAATAACACAAGTAATGGGCAGATTGTGAATATTTTTAAAATGACGAATTAGATTCCAATTAAAATCAAAAATGTATAAATCATGCGAAGAACAGCAATAAAGATGACAATTCAAATCGTCCATTTCCATTTTTTTTATCCAATTGTCACTAATATTGAATTCTTTTCTATTTAAAAAATTTAAAAACATAAAAAATTTCAACTTTTCAAATTTTTTAAGGCTACTTTAAGACCAAATAATAATTATATAAATCCATCAATTTTTTCATTCTCTTTCTTTTGTCTATCATTATTGTATATATCTAAAAAAATAAAGATATCGATGAATTTTTTCTTGCAAATAATTATTTTAAAAAAAACATCATTTCCTTGCATTGATAACAAACTCAATACTTTTTTCAAATAAGAATGAAAGAAATGTTTTTACTCAATATTTAGATGTTAGATGATGTTCAAATTTTTTTTCATTTAAATAAAAATTACTCTAAATCCTTCAACAGTAGAAGTAATCAATTCATCATTTGTCGAATTGTATACCATACAAAGAATTGCTCCAGATGCATTATATTTTCGAAAAACTTCTTCAAATTTAGTGTTTAATATCTATTAAGTTTGATTAAATATTAAATTAAAAAAATTCAAAACAATGCTCCTTACTCCAATGCTGTTATCACTAAATAAACAAAAATAACATCGATGAATTGAACTGAAAATTGCGTCAATAATTTTTACAGTTTCTTTTGGATTGTAAAATATCTCTCGTTTATCTACAAATTGTAAAAAGCTTAATATTTGCTTTAGATGATTTTCTTTAAGAAAAAAATTCCCGGTAGACTTCATTTAACACTTGAAATGCTAAATTTACGATTTTTAAGGACTATAACTCTTAAAATAAATAAGATTTACACTCCAATTTTTGTCTACCCTAATAATTTTATCTAAATTTTTATTTTCTTTATAATACTGACATTCATGATGTTATATTTTGGGAAAATCTATTGTGTAAACCTAGAAGTACTAGTCAAATACTTAATTATTTTTACTTAAAACTTGCCAATTACTTATATTTTTTCTTATTTTTTTTTCACTAAGTGGAGTTCCTCAAGGAAGCGTCCTCGGACCACTCCTCTTCGTCATCTTCATAAATGACATGCCCGCAGTTGTTAATCACATTATCAAGCTTTTTGCAGATGACAGCAAACTTATCGGGGTTATAAAGAATAGCGACGACCTTGAGCTTGTCCAGAAAGACCTGGACGCCCTTGTAAACTGGGCAAAGGAATGGCGTATGTTGTTCCACCCGGATAAATGCAAAGTCATGGAAATAAATAAGAAAAGCTGTACTAGACCACAACTAACCATGGAAAAGACAGATTCCTCAAATAGACACGTTCTGGAATATACCCTATTGGAACGTGACCTTGGTATTATGATATCTTGTAACTTGAAATCGGAGAATCAGATATCGAATGCGGTGGCAAAAGCAACAATTGCATTAAGTATCCTTAAAAAGACGTTTAAATGCTGGACACCGACAATCTTCAAAACTCTCTACACCACCTTTGTCCGCCCCCATCTAGAATACGCTGCTGTCGCCTGGTCACCACATTTAAGAAGAGACATTACGGCAATAGAGAATGTCCAAAGGAGAGCCACCAAATTGGTCAAACAGTTCAAAAACCTTGACTACACGGAGAGACTGGTGAAATTAAATCTGACCTATCTGGAGGACAGGAGGACTAGAGGTGATCTCATTCAATTCTTTAAATGTTACACAGGCACCAACATGTTAAACAGCCCCGTCTCTCAGTAAGTCCAAGGTAGAACAAGAAGAAGCTCCAACCAGCACAGTTTTGCCCGACCACTCCCAGCCAGCTGCCAACTGAGAGAGCATTTTTTAACTTATAGAGTGACTATGCCATGGAACGCCCTACCGCAAGAGATCGTTCAATCTCTATTCGTCAACCAATTCAAGAACAGACTAGATAAATACAGACGTAAGGAGAAACCTACCATGGATGAATTCCAAAGACTCGGTAGGATCGACACGAGGGAATAGTGACATAATAAAAAACAACCTTCAATGTGATGAAGGCAGATCTGGGGAAGTGACTTTGCTCCAATCATAGTGGATATACTACAGTTACCATAGATGGGATCCTACTGTTTCCTATCTTCGCAAGTCTAGCTTGCTAGCTTGTTGTAACTTATATTATTATTATTATTATTATTAAGTTAATTTTTTAATATATTTTCTGAAGATATGCTTAAAAGTAACTCTTTTTTTGAATTTAATTTGAAATAATACTTGAAATCAAGTTGCAACTATATTTGAATTTTGGCTTTTTTTATTTAACAAACTTTGATTTTTTTACGTATTTTATGTGACAAAAAAAAATTTTGATTTTTCAATATGATGATTGGACGGCATCATCTTGTACATGCAGTTGTTACTTAAAAATTATTTCTGCTATCATTTACTTGTTTTAGGTGTTATTGAAAAATTGATAGAGGTACCTAATAAGTTTAAACATACTAATATTGAACCAAAAGCTAAACGTGGTCGTAAAGCAAAGGCTACAAAAGTCTTAAAAAGACAATAATATTATAAATTTAATTTTTTGTATTATTATTTTTTTTAATTACTTTTTTACAATAAAGGAAATATATTTTTCAATAAAATGATTATTTTTTACAGTAAAGTAATTAAATTATACATGATTTTTGACACTTATTATTTTTTACAATAAAGTTATTATTTTGTGCAAGAAAATAATATTTTTTAGGTTTTTTTTTACAGGTGAGTAATTATTTTTTAGGTACGACAGATTTTTCCCCAATTTTTTTTATAAATAAATCGAATATTTTTACTTGAAAATGATCTAAAATTAATATGAATCTAGGCTCTTAGAAAATTTAAAACGAACAAAAGCAATCTAAGATAAGCGGTCATTTTGACCGCTCTTGGCATTTCTAGCTATAAATTTTTTTTGCATTTTAAGTGTTAATCATTTCTAAACCGTGTAGAGTAAAAGCTACCTCAAATTTAAAATAATAAATTAAATTTATAAATTGAGATAATATAGAATTAAAAAAATTCTTTTATTAATAAAAATTTAGATTGAAATTGCCGATCTGTTCAAAGAATCAATTTAAATCTTAAAAATTATCAAACAATTGACCAAGCTACTAATCTAAAAATTTTATTAACGAAACCATGTTACAATTGAATTTTGTATAATGAAATTATTTTAAATATTATTTTTTTGAGACCAGGTCACCTTAAAATATTTCTGATTATTACAAAAAAAAATTTACTTTATAAGATTCTTAATTTTTGAATTTAGATTCCTTATCTTATTCATAAATTTAATCTATTAAAAATTCAAAGTAAATAGAATTTTAATAAATATTTTAATAAATTAAATATAAATTTTGTTGAGACAATAACAAGTATTAGGAAAGGACGATGGCTTTTGACGAATAAAAAAAAAATATATAGAATAGAGAAAAACTTAATAGAATAAGAAAATAAAATGTAGCATAAATTTATTTATTTTTTTTAAGTATAATATTTGCAACTATAGAATAAAAAAATTGCAGTATAGTTTTGCTATTATTTTTTCTAAAATTACTAAGAAAAATTAAAAATGCTAAAAAAAAGTTAGAATGGAATAAAGTTAAGGTATTTACCAATAATACTGAACTTGAAACTTGTTGAGGACGTTCAAGAAAAAGGAAAGTTGAAGATGAGGCAGCTGATTTAAATAAACAAGCAAAAAAGAAACTAGGTCGTCTAAGGTAAGTACCGCTTAGAATTTGATTGATTTTTTTTATACTTTTGTTATTATTTTTTTTTCTTTAATGTATGAAAGTATTCTAAGAGACATATTTTTATTCTATAGTTCAAATTTAATTGACTTTTTATGCTATAATAATTTGTTTTTTATACTAAAATAAATAAAATTTTGTTTATACTACAAAGAATTTTTTTTTATTCTAAAGATAATTTTTTTTATTCGTCAAAAGCTTTTTCCCATTAGGAAATATAAATAAAGTATATTTTACTTAGTTTCTTTTAGAAACCTAAAACTCAGATCAGACGAACTTTTTTCTGGACAAAATTATTCTAGAGTTGGACAAAATGCTAAAACCAAGTCAAAAAAATGTCTGTCTTTAACCAAGTCTGTAGCATACTATTTTTAAGTCATAAGATTTATAACTTCTTGATTACAAAAAAATCCTAACTTGTTAATTAAATGTAAATTACAGGTCATTCAGGTTACCTAAAATCACTAATATTCCGGCATTATGAAATTTCATACAAAACTTCCAATAAAAAAATAAAAAAATTTTACAACTTTTGTTCTAAGTGCCAAAAACTTGTTCTGTAAATGAAACAAAATGAAACAACTGTTGTTTCACTTTCCGCGGAAGTCTGCAAAATCTGTGTGAATTCTGCAAAATTGCAGCCTATCTTAAAGTATTAAAAATAAAATGAAATTAATTTGCAAAGATTCTGCAGACTTTCACAGAAGGTGAAACAACAGTTGTTACACTTTGTTACATTTACAGAACAAGTTTTTGACATTTAGAACAAAAGTAAAAATATTTTTTTATTTTTATATTGGAAGTTTTGTATGAAATTTCACAATGCCTAATATTTCTTTCTCATTAATTTAATTAAAAGACGAAAAAGATGAGGATTTTTTTTCATTCAGTTTTTTTATGCCCAAAAGTTTTATATATTGTATATTTTGTATATTTTTACAAAATATTTTGTTCTTTTCTTTTCTTTGAGCAAATTTTTTTAAAATAAAATTTTAAAATAAATGTCATATTTACACAATTTATTTAGAACTGTTTCAAAAACTTGTCTTTAATTTCTCTAAACCTCTTTACTTTATTTTATTTTATTTTATATTTTTTTTTGTTTTCTTTTAACATCGCCTTAAAGGCGTTCATTGAAATTATAAATAAATAAATAAATGTCATATTTTAAAATAATTTGTGTAAAACAATTAGTAAATTTATTAGTAATTAGAATTTTATTTTTTTTAAACTAATTTGAGTACCATTTGAAAGTGAAAATTATTAATAGAACCACATTTTTCTTCTATCTTAAAACAAGTTATTAAGAAGTTTAATTACCAATTTAACAGCCCTAAAATATCGTACACAAGAGCTTTTAAAAGAGTTAATTTTGGTTTTTGAAATCGACTTAATTAGTTCTCATATTTTACATGATTTTTTTTAGATCTATAAGTCACATTTTTCAAATAAAAGATTTTGTAAGATTTCATTCTTTTATTACTTTTGTCGATTTTATTTTTCCATTTCCAAGTTAAAATTCCATTGAAATCAACCAAGACAAATGCATCTTGTGAATTATTGAATGCAACTTAAAAAATTTATATTATTCTAAATTTAAATTTTAAATTCATTACCCGCCATAAGATGATCATTTTGAATCGGAAGATTCAATGAATCTTTTAAAACGAAGTCATTGGATACAAAAAATGTTTTTTGCTCGATATTCGATAATACTTAAAATTTTTAGATTTTATTAAATTCAAGAAAATTAATCGATTCGTAAAATTTACAAGTTTTTTTATCAATAATCAAAGATTGTTTCATTTGAAATTATGTTTGATTCAATTAAGGACTATTCGCTTTTAAAAAGCATAATATCTACCTAAAATAAAAATCAAAAACAAATATTTCTATGACAACTTTATTTGAGCAATTTTTTTTGGAAGAAATAGGAAATTCATTAAAATCTCTTTTATTATTAGCTTTGGTTAAATAAATTTCTGTTTTTGTTAAAATTAATGCTTTTTAAACAATAATAAATATTTTTATAAACAACTTGCTAAGCTATAGCTTAGAGTTTTTTTTTTAATTTGATTAAAAATGTTTTTTTTATAAAACAAAATAAATGAATAATGCACACTTTTTAAAAACTAATGTGCTTATGGCATCTATTGTGTTAAGGGTTTTAATATTGATAATTATTTTTTATATCATAACTTGTATATTTTAAACAGAAACTCAAAGTATCACCGCTATTGATTGTCATGTTATGACTTCACAATTGAGTGAAGACTTTTTGTGCAGAAACCATAGAAAAGGAAAACATTTTTATTGTGTATCAACAATAAGCTATAAAAATAAAAATTTAAGAAATTTCAAGGGTATATAAAGTTTTATTAATGTCAAAAATTGTTTTTAGAAAAAAAAATTAGTAAATTCCTTGCTCGATCCATCAAGTCTACAAATCGACGCAAAAAAAATAAATCAAAATGAAAAAAACATGGAAACTAGTGTTGCCAAGAGAAAATATCATGTCTTAAAATAAATAACATAATTGTTACATTATAATCGTAGGAGATGAAACTCACATAAAAAATTAAAAAAAACATATTTAAAATTAGTAAATTTCATTTATTTTATTGTCTTCCCAAACCTCTTCTTCATTCCCAAAACGCTTTGATTCAAAATCAAATATGACTTTATTCTTAAAGCTAAACTGCATTTATGTCAGTTATTTACAATTAAAACTAATTATGACTATGTCTAATTTTGACTTCAAATTTGAGAATTAGGTATAATAAAATACAAAAGCTTAGAGAAGAAATAAATTGTGAACGTATTTATAATGAAACTCTCACAGACAATACCTTTTATTATGTCGATGCTTGTATTCAATAGAAAAACAGCGGATAACCTTATATTACTAAAAATGTCTTAGTTTATCCAGAGCTTTTGATATGGTTTTACATAAAGGTTTTTTTATGTAAACTTATTAAAGTTAAAGTACCTGACTATCTTATCGGGAGACGTACATGACATAGAAAGCTAAAATGAAGAATTTTTTAGAAATATAGAAGACAAAATATAGAAAAACAAAGGTGACTTGGGGGTTGTGAAGTTCGTTTCAATTCGATCTTTTCAATTCAGAAAAACTTAAATAACTTTTTTACTAAAATAGATAATTTAGTTCTGTAAAATGCTTAATGTTTGAGCAACTTTGCTTAATCCGAAAATATATGTCTGCAAAAAAGATGCAATGTAATTGCACAGTTGATTAGAATACTTTTTAATGGCGTGCAAAATGCAGGAAATTGCAGTCTTTTGCAGACTTATTCTACTGCATTTAGCAAATTTGCTCATAGTTAAGCATTTTACAGAACTAAATTATCTATTTTAGTAAAAAAATTATTCAAATTTTTCTGAATTGAAAAGATCGAATTGAAACGAACTTCACAACCCCGGTGACTTATTATTTTTTAAATAAAATTACTGAATCTTTAACTAAAATTACTTGAAAAAAAAAATGCAAAGATTTAGAGCAATATTTGGATAATTTAGAATGTGATGGTGATTGTATTGATGAATGTGAGTTTGTTTCTAATTTAAACCTCAATACATTCTTTCAGTATAACGATTCGGTTCGTTTGGTGAAATTGGATGAACAAAATTGGAAGTTTTCTTCTTGCTCATGTAAAGATTACCTCAAAGACTACATGTGTCAACATATTATTGTGGTGTTGTTGTCAAAAAAGTCAATTCAAGTTCCAGAAAAGTATTTAGATTCGGTAATTGGTTGTAAACCAAGACCAGGAAGAAAGAAAAAAGCAATGCCTTGGAATGTTAGGCAATAAATTATTATTTTTTATTAATTTAGTTAAAATTTAGAAAAACTAGCTGTAAACTTATTCATCAAGTAAATTTGGTGAAAAATCAGTAATTTTAGTTAATGAATTAGCACACGCCAAAAACAAAATACAGAAAAAAAATACAGAAAGATTTAATATAGACAAAAATTACAGACTTTGAATAACTTTAAAATTTTATAATCTTAGTTTCCTCTTTTGAGTTTAAACTTAAAATAACAAAAAAATTTTAGAATAATTATTATTCATCATCAAATATGCTTTCTTTACGACCAGCATAAGTATAAAAATATATTCACGGTTTCAGAAAAACTATCAAGCATACAAAAATCTCAAAATGTCGAACCAGAATTTGAAATTATTGATCCAGTTTATGTTTGTGTATTTTTTTTTCTAAATCAGATATATGGAGAAAAAGATAATGAAAGTGAAATTGAGAATTCGAGTTTTCAATATTAGTTCATTCTATATAAAGTTCGCGCGATGTAAAACTTCCACACTATCTTGGGTTCTGAAACTTGACAGTCTTAAATTGCGTATATCTTATTAAAGCATTTTTATCTCAGAACTTTACCAATCAAATCTACTAGACCGACACATTTTCTGATAGAGAATTGAAAGATCTTTATTTTGAGCTAGTTATCTTGAAAAAATAAAAAAACGGATAAATTTTGACATTTTCTAACTTTCTGGACATCAACTTTTTTTTTTTTTTAATAGTTTATTTAATATTTAAAATATATAGCTTTGAGTAATAGAACTACTTTTTTGAAAACCCCTTAATCAATATAATTTTTTTACAAATTATGATAGTAGACAAAATACCAAAACAAACTTTGGTATTACTTTTTGGCCGCATATTAAATCGTCATTAATTTTGATTAAAAGTCAATAGAAAAAATGTCAATACAATGCATTAATTGTCATATAAAAGTACCAGTAGTCATTTAAAAGATTAAATGACTATTATTAATGTTGAATAGAACTTAAAAGTTTTGAAGGATTTTTTGTTAATTAATTGTATCTTAAAAAAATTAAACGTCTAATAAAATTTCTCATGAATTTCTTTTTAATATTGTCCTAGAATCATTCTAGGAATTGCTTTCAGTTCAAAGGGTGAAAAATCATATAGTCTAGAATTATAGCTGAAGCATGCGACATCCATTTAGGAAATATTAAAAGAGTAAGCTTACTAAAAAAGCAGTAAAAATTAAAAGTAAAAATAAATAAAATTTTTACTTTGAAAATTATTTATATAATTGATTTCTTAATTTTTTTTAACTGCTAAAATTTATTTATTAATTGGTGATGTTTGTTTTTAACTTGGCTTTGTGCGATGCATTTAATGACCTTTAAATAAATTTAGTAACAACTAATACTTTTAATTTACGAATAATACATTAAATTGACGTTTAATCAAAATAAATAACACTTTAATATTAACTCTTACTTTTTAATACGTTTTGTTTAAGGATTTTGAAGATCGCTCAATAAAAGTCCAATTTAAAAAAAAAAAATTTCTCTTAAAATTTATTCAAATTTAAGAAATTGAATGTTAATTTTTGACATGTTTTTACATAATTATAATATTTTGAATATATTTTGAGTTTTATATATTTTTTTTGTTTTTTAGTAATTTAAAAACGCCATTTAAGTCAGCCTTTTACCAAAAAAGAATGTCAAATCTTGGAAGTTGTCCATAAAAAAAAGATGCTGTTGAAGAACCAACTTCTGAAACAGTAAATCCTACAAATTTTGATCCCACAGATCTGTTCTAATATGAACATATTGTTTTAGACTACACCATAAGCCTTCTATTGGGTTTAGTTCGCAGTGATATTTTGGAACAAATATGATCTTAATTCCATATTTTTTGCCCAGAATTTCAAGTTTTTAGAACCAATGAAAGCCGGATGCTCAGACAGAATTTGTTTAATTTGTTTTGATTTAATTTTCATAGCAGGTAAATCATATCCTAATTCTGATGCTATCATTTTTAAACCTTTGCTTTTGCATATATTTTCATCATCTATAAAATAAAGATCAAGTTTCTTTTCAGTATTGCCTTCATCATGCCAAAATAAATTCAATCAATTGTTCAGATGGACAATATCCTTCTAGCTTTAATCTTAAACTCTATTTAATTAAGTATTTAGAAATTTGTTTTGAATTTATACCTAAAATCGTCTAATTTTACAGTAAGGGTGGTATGTGTTGTTGCATTATCTTACCTAAGATTAAAGCCAGGAGGATATTGTCCATCAATCAGAACATTGAGCTCAATCATAACACATTAGGTAGTCTTCTTGAGGCACTTATCGGCTAAATTTTAGATTATAATTTTCCATGTCTTAACTCATTCTCTGAAACAAAGTTACAAGTTATTCAAAATACTGCTATAAGATACATTCTAAAACTTCCTCTCAGAACCTCCTCTGAATCATTATTCTATGAAGCAGAAAATAAATTAAATATTATAAAAATTGACCACAGATTAAGTAATTTCTTAGAAAACTACTCACAAAATGCTCTAGATTATTCAGTTCCATTGACTAATAGGCTTGTTTTCTTGTTTTTTTATTTTCTAACTTAATAATTCTTTAATTATTATTCTTGTTTATCATCTAAGTAAATGTTCCTCATTTAATAAATGAATAGAACTTCAAATTTAAAATTTTTATTCGCCAATTAAGCTACCGTAATGATAAGGTACTCAAATTCAAGATCTCAAAGAGCTCTACAAGATGCTTTTGACCGGAGTTGAAAATACTCAACGATCATTGAATTATTCAAGTTTGAAAAAGTGAAAAAAACGCATTTTTCGGCTTTTTTCAAAACGATCTGGTGACCTGGATTTTTTGAGGACCCGGTCACCCAAGGCTTCTATGGATAGTTCATTAATCAAGTTCATTTTATTTTTTTTAATCTGAGATAGCTTCTGCTCGAACAGAAAAACAAATAAATAATAAATAAAGTATCTTTTCTATTTGAAAATCTTTCAATCTAAAAATTGACAAAAAATTGAAATAAAACAATTTTTTTCTTCTATTTTAAATAATTTTTTATTAATTTAAATAATAATTTAAGGGTCGTGACCCTTGGGAAGTTCAGAATGGTCCAAAACCATCTTTTCAATTCGCATGCGTTTATAAAAAAGTTTAATACAATTAAAAAGATATAGATAAAAATGTTCTATAAATTTATTATAAATAAGAAAATTCATATTTTACATGACAAATGACTGGTGAATTTTCTTCTAAACACGACAAATTTTTTTAAGAAAAGCAACTCAAATAACGGGAGATTTTTTACTCTAATGCTAGCAACTTTCTTCCATATGTGGCTACTTCTATTTGATGAAATCCCGTAGATAGGTCTCCTTTTGATTGTCGCCTAAGAAAAGTTGTTTAAAATGAACAGTTCTCAATTAGTAAGAAAAAGCTTTTCTTCTATTAAAGTATGATATAAAACGATAATGCATAATCTCAATCGTAAAGCGCTTGTTACCTGCTGAAGCAAAACAAATTCCAATAGAAGAAAAGAGAAAGATATGAAGACCCAAGCGTGCCACAAAAGACTTGTTGGTTGATTGAATTTTTTTTTTATTTTTATACTTTTTACTTTAATTTACTTTTATATTGTCTTGCTAAATAAATTGTTTCAATTTTGCTTTTTTTTTTATTGGCTTAAGTTTTACTGACAACTATAAACTGACAGAAAATTATTTATTTATTGACTGTTTTGAAATTTTTTACTGACAAAAAACAATTATTTTACTGACTATTTTAGAATTTTATGCTGACAATATATTTAAAATACTGACCATTTTTTTAATTTTTTACTTATTTAATTAAAAAAATTATACTGACAAAATATTAAAAAAAATTTATATTTATTTACTGACCTTTTAATTATTAGTCTTCACAAAATAGCAGGTAAGGCCGTTTCAAATAATAAAATTACAAATAACGACAAGTTTTTGTAAAATACTGAAAATTGAAAAAATGGCGTTTTTGGGCACATAAGTCAATTCAATTCCATGGACTAAAAGGCTTATCTCTGAAAACCATTGAGGCTTCAATTATCTGACTTTCTTTTCTGACCCCATTCCAAGTGTTTTCTGATTGATTTTTTTTATTCTTTCTATCTTCTTCGATTTGCAATCTTTTTAACCCTTTAAAAACTGTTGAAAATCGAATAACGGGTGATGCATAAGTAAATGGACAAAAGTTAAGTTAACTTGTCCGATCATGCAAATGATCAGGGGATCATATATATATTTATTTATAAACTACTAAAAATTAGCTATAATATTGCAAAAAAAAATTTTTTAAATGGGACTTTCTGTGTCTGAACGAGAGGCTTTTCGAAAAACAGTCAAAAATATGATTTCACAAATGGCAAAATCCGACATTGTGGCGCACTTTACTAAGCAAGGAATCGCTCGAAGCACTATATATAATACGATCAACCGTATTCAAATTGGAGATCCGATCAAGGACAATAAGAGAACGGGTCGTCCAACTAACTGGACAGCTGCAAGGAAGACAAAACTGAAGAGATTGACCAATAACCGAACTGGAGTGAGTCAAAGGCGTCTAGCAAGAAAATTTAATGTCCACCAGACAACAGTTGGCCGGCAGTTAACAAAAATGGATATTTCATATCGTAAACGTGAAAAAACACCAAAATATAGCGCCGTATAGCATGAGAAAGCCAAGAAATTGAGTAAAAAACTTTCAAATATGCTATATCGTTC
Source organism: Brachionus paranguensis (assembly GCA_016802215.1). NCBI lineage: Eukaryota > Metazoa > Rotifera > Eurotatoria > Ploima > Brachionidae > Brachionus > Brachionus paranguensis. The sequence continues at coordinate 580,489 of JAESIX010000008.1, read as the reverse complement.
ACCATGTTCGCTTATTTTGGACGACGAAAAGTACTTTACTTTGGCGGGCGACAACATGCCGGGAAATGCTGGATATTACACAAATGACAAGTCTACTAGTCCGGACAGTGTTCGGTTTGCTGGAAAAGAGAAGTTTCCAAAGAAGGTGCTTGTTTGGATAGCCATATCTGATCGAGGTATGTCTAAGCCTCTTTTTCGATTATCAAAGTCGGTTGCCATCAATTCGAGCATCTATATCGACGAATGCTTGAATAAACGACTGCTCCCATTTATACATGAGTATCATGAAGACCTTGACTACGTTTTCTGGACTGACTTAGCGTCTGCTCACTATTCTATGGTAAGCACAACATGGATGAACGAAAATGTATATTATGTGACCAAAGATATCAACCCGCCAAATTTCCCTCAAGCGCGCCCAATCGAAAATTTTTTGTTTGAGTGAAAAAGTATACGAGGGAGGTTGGCAAGCCTCAACAGAGCAACAGCTGATTAACCGCATTAAATTAAAGTTGAAGGAATTTGACTTAAATTTTGTGAAATCCCTTATGACGGGGATCAAAGCAAAGCTCAGAAAAAAAAACAGAACTTAATATCGTAAATTTTTTACGTAAATTTGCGTAATTTTACGTAAAACAGTTATCTTAACACCACTGTAAATCCTAAAATGGGTTGTGAAGTTCGTTATAATTCGATCTTTTCAATTCAGAAAAATTTGAATAATTTTTTTACTAAAAAAGATAATTTAGTTCTATAAAATTCTTAATTAAGTCTGCAAAGTACTCTGCAATTTTCTGCATTTTGCACGCCATTAAAAGTATTCTAATCAACTATGCAATTACATTGCAGAGTTTTTGCAGACATATATTTTTGGACTAAGCAAAGCTGCTTAAACATTAAGTATTGTACAGAACTAAATTATATCTTTACAACACTAAACTTAAACTTCTAAACTTCACAACTCCATTCCAAAACATATTTAAGATAATTCTATTCCTAGTCTTAGTCTTTTATCAGAAACAAATTTAAAATAAGCAAAGTTTTCAAAATTTTGCAATTCGATCTATAATTAAGCTAGAATAAAAAAATTTTATAAAGCATTTTGCATCATGAGGCTCTAAAAAACAAAGACTCTGTTTACTTTAGAATTTTTATTTAAAAAGATAAGATAGGTAATGTTTGGTTTTGCGAAAAACAAATGAAAAAAGTTTCTCTAAAAGTTTATTGATTTAAATATTTTTAAAAGTATGGCTTTAAAATAAATTCAATAATTTAAAGAAATTAAAAAAGACTTTAAAATTTTCTTTATTTCGTTATTTTGCACAAATAAATTAAAATGGGTCTACCTATTCAACACGATAAAAAACTTTTCAACACAAATTTAAACTGATCGTCACAAAATTAAATCTTCTCATCACAAATTTTTCAAAAAAAGAAAAAAATTTTTTAACACAAAATTTTATCTTCTCAGCACAAATTTTAAAAAATAGTGAAAAAATCGTTGAACACAAAAAAGTTAGTTTTGAAAATTTTTAAATTTCTACTTGAAAATATACCAACGTACTTACTTATACAAAGATTGTTATAAAACTAATTATTTAACATAAAATTGTTCGTGTAAATACTTCTTGAAACTAGGATATTGTTCACATTTATTAGCTTTACAAGAATTGTTTAAAAAAAAAGATCAGTTTGTTAACAAGCCAAAAAAAGAGGAGCTAAAAATTCTGAAAAATGGTACGTGAGAGAATAAAACAATGATTAAAAACATACTTTATATTTATTTAAGATTTAATTTTGTGACGATCAGTTTAAATTTGTGTTGAAAAGTTTTTTTATTGTGTTGAAATAATAATCCCAATTTAAAATTGAGGATAAAAGCTACCACAAAATGAATATCCTAAATGATTTGGAAATTGAAGCTAAAAGAGGGTCCTCCAATATTTAAGGCCGAATTTTTCTTTCAATTTTTTATTTGTTTTTGATTTTTTATTCGATTTGCACATAAATGTTTTAAATGATGCTTTTATTGAATAATCTTAGTCTTTTCCAGGACTGGAAAGAAGATACTGGAAGCTCAATATTACCGCTAAAATTTTGTATTATTTGAATGCCCAGAATTCCAAAATACACTTTTAAATATATTTTCATTTTTAATACCAAAATCTAGCTCTAGCTCCAAAAAAAAAATAAGGACCTAAATTAAACCCATTGTGAGCTACAATTCGAGTCAAAATTTCGTATTGTAGGCTTTGAGTCATCTACATTTTGAGTAGTTGTCAATTTTTGAATGAAAAGGAGTGTTTTTTATAAATATATTTATTCAATTTTTCTATCAAAAAGGGCTTCAAAAACCCCTTGGCTTTTAATTTCAAAAGATAATTTTTAGATTAATCATAAAATCTTATTCTCGATAGTGATTTAAAAAAAAAAAAGAAAAGTTGATTGTTTAATTTTTTTCTTTTAGCCAAATGAAAACTCAAATCCAGAAAAGCCGTTTCTTGAGCGATTGCCACTAGCATTTCCGAAAAAAGCCTTAAACAAAGCGTTGGGATCGATTTGGTCACCATCGTGCATCGAGTAATCTTCCAAATCTTGGCCACTATCATACTTGGCCTTTTTATTCGCATCACTGAGAATTGTGTACGCCTCTCCAATTTCTTTGAATTTTAGTTCTTCTTGTTTTTTTATTTCTTCGGTGGCATCTGGAAAGCGATCGGGGTGATGCATCAGAGCTGATTTTCTATAGGCTTTTTTAATTTCGTCCTCTGACGCGTCCTTACTCACTCCTAAAATTTTATAATAGTCTTTTCTTAGACTTTTTTTTAATTGAAACTCAGCGTCTTTCAACAATCTATAGTTTTCTTTATTGGATTTATCCAATTTATATGCCTGGTTGTAATCTTTGACTGCGGCTTCAAAATCTTCGCTTTCCATGTAGCATTTTGCGCGCCGAAGATAAGCTTTTAAATAGCCACTGTCGAGTTCAATGGCTTTGGAACAGTCATCTATGCACGCATCAATGTTGTTCATCTTGATACAGATCAGCTTTTAAACCATTTATGAGTGAAGAAAAAAATTACTTTAAAGGACGCATTTGCTCTGTTAAAATAAAGAATTGAATTTATGGATTTGTTTTTGCTATCTATTTCGAGGCATTCAGAGTAAAGGCTGTAGGCATTTTTCCAATTTCCTGCCTTGAATTCTTTATTGCCTAGCTCTTTTTGGGTTTGCAGTTTTTTTGAGTTCTTGTAGAAAACTTTAGCCTTGTCGTGATCTGGTTCATACTGCAGCACACGCTGAAAATGCTGAAAAGCAACCTCTGAATTTCCTTGGTAATAAAGACACATTCCTCGCACATAAAGAGCGTCCGTATTCTTTTGATCTTTGATAACAATTTCATTCGCAATTTCTTGTGCTTCCTGATACCTGCCAAGTAGTGCCAAGCATTCAGCTTTAAGGAGTAAAAATTTGAAACAATCATTCGAATGATTTAAACATCTATCCATCAAATAGACTACCTTGAATTAAAATTTAAGATTCAAGCACAAAATTCATACTTTTTGAGTATACTTTTCTAAAATCTTCCTTTTCATATGAAAATTTAGCTTCATCTGAAAAATTTTTTACTGCTTTACATTTTAGAAGCTAAAATGGAATAGTTTTTACAGATTCAAATTTGAAAAGCAAAATGTTTACTTCTTCATTGACAGAGCTATTCGAAGGATCAAGTGCTTTTGCTTTTTCTAGGCTACGTATTGCCTTGGATACATCGCCAAGAAACAAGTTGGCTTTTCCTTCTCTTAAATATCCCTTTTGGTAAAATAGTTTATTAAGTGGCATTTTAAAATATTCACAAATTCAATCAATTTCATATACTTTAACATATTCTGGATCAAGTGAAATAGCCTTCATTGAATCATTTAAGCTTTCTTTATATTTTTTCAACATTAAAAATGCTGCCGCTCGATTTCCATAAACTGATGCGTTGTTGTCAAACAGTTCCAAAGATTTTGTGTACGCTTCAATTGCATCATAGTAATTTCCATTCCTGTAAGCATCATTTCCTTCATTTTTTAGTAATTCCGCTTTTGTCTCTAATTCTTCGTGCCTATTTTGGAAAATTTAATTTTTTTTTTCTAGTCTAAATTGCTTGATAATTGTCAACCAAAAAAGCAATTTGAGAATTTTTGAACAATTTTTGAACAATTTTTGAACAATTTTTTTAAATGCTTCCTAAAGATTATTTACCTAAATTTTTCATTTTCAGCTTCTGCTTGGCTACTAATTTGACTTTCTAATTCTGTCTCTTCCACCATTTTTTTTAATCTAAATCTATTATCTTTAATTTGTTTTCGAATTAAAGATTTCAATAACAAAATAACTAAAAAAAAGCTACCAAATGATTCTGAGAAAAAAACTCATTATTGTGAAACAAACATTTAATTTAACCTAAAAATTGAATGGAAATAATTTTAAAAAATTTTACCATGCATATACAACGAAAAAATCGTGCATTAGTAAATTTTTTTACTTTAGTTTAAATATTAAGTTAGATTTAAATGACTAATGAATTTTGTTATTGCTTGCTAATCAAAAATATGAGTTTTAAAAAGCTGCCGTATAATATTTTAAATTATTGGAAAATTTGTTAGATAAAATAATTTCCCTAAAAAATAATTTTGATATTTTTTATATTTAACATATATATGACATTGGGCAAAAGAGAAGACTTGTTTTTGTTCTCTACTAAAAGTAAATTTATTTTGTCATAGTTACAATAAGAAAAAAAGATGAGTATTTTAAATGAAACTTTATTTCTACACAACATAAATATTGTTTTATTTTACCAAGCATATAGCGATAGTTTTCCACCAAATAAATGTTTTGCAAATGTAATCTTGTGAATTTTTTCCAAATCTTGAATAAAATTAGCTTGCTTGCTATTTCGTTTCAGTCTAAAAAATAAATTTGAATTTTTATTTGAGATTATTTGGAATAAATAATTTTTTATTTTATCAAAAAAAAAGCAAGTATAAAATTTAAATTTTTCTTGCAATCAAATTCGAATTTGCTAACCTTATAAAAAAATTAAGTATGCACATTTTTTGATGCATTTACATTTAGAATAAATATATATATATATATACTTAACTATATTTTTAATAAATATATTCATTCAGAGTGATTTCTGATTTTTGTTTTAATTCTATTCATTTTAGAATAATTCAAAAATGATGCCTAAATCGAATAAAACAATAAAAAAAGGTATTTGTGTTTGTAAAAATTCAGCGATTTTAGTTGCTTTGTTTTAGGTTTTGATCCGCCAGGAAACAATTACATTGCTCTAGGATCACGAACAAGAGATTCTTCGAATCCCAATTTAAACAGTGAAACTCAAAGATCTAATACTTTGAATTCTGCAAATGAAGCTAATCTAGCACAATCAAATATTTCGATTTCAAGCAAGTCAAAGATTGCCTCAAATAATTCCTCATCAAATTTTGGTTCTCTTTCCAATTCTACTTATCATCTGAATACAGCTGTGGTGGGCCATGATCAATATGCTGTTGATGCCAAAAATGTAAAAGAAGAAGTGGTCAAATTGCTTGAAAATGATGACACAACTGACAAGTTGATAAAATTTATTGAGTCTCTTGTTAACAATTTAAAACATCCAAACATTAGCTTTTCGGCTGCCAGCTTAAAGCAATATTCTCAGCAATCTGATCTAAATTTTCTCATGGCACTTAGCTACATAGCTCTCAAGCGACCTCAATTTTTTTTGAAAAATTTGAATTTAGTTGATTTTATTGTAAATAATCTATTGACCAGCAAAAACACTTCTTATGACAAAACAGTGGCAAAAAATAAGCAAACTCAGCCCATTCGAAGTCCATCTTCGCCATCACAAAATGTACTATACATTCAGCCTGTTATTTGTAATATATTAGCTATGGTCTTTGAAAATGAGTACAATTGGCCCGAAGTTTTTGTTACAGCTTTTGTTTATGATTCAGTAGGAGAACGTTGCTGGGTAGAAAACCCTTTGTGTAAAGATTTTGTCGAAAATGTTAAAACTGCTTTTCTGACCCGTGCCATTCCGTTTTCATGTGAAAATTCTAATACTCAATTAATGCCTAACAATTCTAATTCATCGATTGAATTCATGAACGCCAAATCCATTGAGTCAGACAGCATCCTTGAAGCCACTGAAGGCTTTGTTGATTTTACAAGTAAAAAAAGTCAAATCGCCCCAAGGTACGAAAATATTCGTAGTAAAATTGAAACAACTTTGGTCGATTTGGTAAAAAAAATTCTAAACGCAGGCAACAAAGGACAAGCTTATAAACGTGCCATTGGTCAAAGCAGCATAGCATCCACTGTTAATAGTGATAATAAAAATATTATTAAATTATTACATAATTTATGTGGCGTGTCCGAATTGAGAAAAATTGCATCACAGAAAATAGAAGTTTGGATAACTAACCCCAAAGTAATTTATTAATTGGCATTTTTTAAGCGCTATTAACGCAAGAAAATATTTTTTATTGAAAAATTTTTAAATTTTAAATGGGCTTAATTGAATATTAATTGAACTCAATTTGGAATTAGAAAAAAAATACAACAATGTCTTATTTTTTTCTTTTACTCATAAATTCTCTTTCTGAATCTAAATTAATTCATTTTAAAAAGTAAACTATATCTTTTATTATAAAATATCTATGAAAATGCTTAATGTTGACAAAAATTATTTACAGAATATTTATTTGAAAAGAGTGAATCTTAGATGCCACAAAAAAATTTATTTTTAAATGTACATTATTAAGTTACTGAATGAGCATTGCTTGTTGAATAATAATAATAATAAAATATATTAATTTTTGAACATTTATTTACGATTCACATTAATATTTAGGAAAAAATACATTAATTGATTAATTTATAAACAAAATCAAATTATTTTTTTTTTTAAATATCAATCAAAAATATAAATACTTAAAAACTTTCTTAATTTTTTCTTATTCACTTTTTATTTATCTCTTGACTTTTTTGTTTCTAGTGGCAATTTGCACCATTTAAGCTGCATAACCATGCTTTATTGTCAAAGAAATAATGGGCAGGTAAAGGTTCTTTTTATCCATTTGTCAGAATTATTTGGTAGAAATACACGCCATATGCTGTAATTTATTTATTTATTTATTTATTGAATTAACCTCCATTTGGAGAAGTAAAAGTATAAAAATTTTAATTATACAAAAATAAAACTAATAAAATAAAATTTACATATATATTTTTTTATTAGAGTTTTAATCAAGCTATGGGCTAACTTTAGTGAGATTTATTACGATTTTTCTATAATTACTTAGGCTATAGTTATGTAAACATTGTTTTATTGAATCAACTAAATGATAAAATTTGAATTTATTAAATATATTCAATTTACTATTCGAATCGATTTAGATATTTTACAGATATTTTAACTGTTTAGGGAATTGAGATTGACATCAATTTTTCACACAAGTTCTAAAAAAACACTCTGATTCCATTTTTCTTTAATTAATGCCATTTACCATTTTTCTTATTATTTCTTGAAATAATTTTTTTTTTAAATTTAACTTTTTCTATTGATTTTTATAGGTTGATGCATACGTGCAGGATTTGTTATTGTCAATTTGTGTCAATTGTAGGCATGGTGATCAAATAGATAGAGAAATTATATCAAATTTAATCAAAATTAAACCAAAGCCAAAGCATCAGCAGCATTTTAGTGATTGCTTTCGCGAATTGATCAAAGCGAATGCTAAGAATTATGAAACCTTCATTCAACTTGTTGTTCGTAATGAACTATTTTCTCAAAATCAAATTAGTCAACAAGCTCAAAACCAGCAAAATAAATTGAACCATAATTATTTTCTTTTACAAACTTCATTTTCTAATGATCCCACTGTGGCATCCAAAATTTTTGCTCAAACTTTGTTAAAAATTATATTGCAAAAAAACAGTGACCAATTCTTGCGCCCTATTAAGGTGTTATTACGCGACACTGTTCGCAATTGCCGCCAAGATTTTGATCTCACAAGTTTTATAAATGAAATTGAATCAGACAACTTAATCAAGGAATATTATGTGGATTCGAGTGAATTTCAAAAATTCAACTCTACCAATTCCATTTTTTCTTTTGCTGGTGGACTAGCGGATTTTTCCCAAGCTCAAATCAAAGAAAGATATTTGAACAGTGTTTCAGACCTGGTTGCTATTTTAATTTTGGCAGCGATCACTCCGCAAATTAAAGAGGCATACCTGAGGCGTTCATACGAATCAAAAGAAATTTTGACCAAATATTACCTTACCATGTCAAAGATCCAATGCGACACAGTTACATGGTTGCGAAACATTTTTAAAGTGTACGATGTCAGCCCAAACGAATTGATACGTTGTCTTTTTAAAATTTTGTTCATGGTCGATAAGCCAGAACAATGCTATACGATCGATAGCTGGCCAAGTGAAGCTGAAAAGAGCACTTTTTTTAGAGTGGTGTCGGAAATTCCGGTATTGAGTGAAACTCTTCATCAAGTTTTAATTATAACCCAGAATTTGCCAGAACACTTGTACATGTTGATGCTTTGCGCAGAAGAAAATCTGCTAAAAACAGCTGCCTTAGTCCATAAGGATTTTTATTCCATTAAGCTAGCAGATATGGATAGTTTTATAGAAATCTTGTTTCAGATATGTATGTACAAATACCAAGATCCACCGAATTTAGTAGTAACTGTTTTATATTGGAAAAGTTGGCAAATATTACTACTGATAAGTGCTTTAGATCCAATTGAATTTGGTGAAAAAGGATGGCAGAAATATCCAACTTTGAGACTTTTAATGGAAATGGTAATGACTGAGGATTACAATTTTCCGCCACATTGCAGCATTAATGCAAATATGACCTATGAAAAATACAAATCAATGGAAGCAACTGCCATTCAACTTGAAAAAGCTGAAATTTTAGAATTTGAGAATATGTTTGAAGCTAAACAAGGCATTAGCAATAAGACCGAAGCGAACAGTAAATTAATCGGACAGGTCATGAAATTTGATCCATTGTAAGTAAAAATTATTAATTCCGGTATCTGATAAGATTTTAAACAGTAATTTCAGTGATGTTTAAATTGAGTTAAATTTAACATATTTTACGCTAATATTTGCCAAAATTCTTCAATGTCAAAAACATTAAGATTTTGGCATTTTTTAAAAATAAATTGAGATTTTATTACCGTTATCTCGCAAAAACAACCCCGGGGTTTAAAAAAAAAATTTTAAAAATTTTAAAAATTTTAAAAATTAAAAAAAAATAATTTTAAATTAATTTAAAAAAAAAAATTTATTTTTTTCCTGGCGTTAAACATGTGTTTTGCATTATTTTCGAAAATAGTTTTTGAAAGCTGGATATAACTTAAATTTCAATTTTAGTGGCTCATTAAATGTGTAAAATTTCAAATATTAGAACGATAATATTATCAAACCAAAATAATAAGAAATACCATAAAATAGTAAATTACACCATTAATTTAATAAAACAAACACAAATTAAATTTTCAATCACGCATTCAATTTTTTGTCCACTAATCTAAATATATTACCAATAAATTTTATTTTAAACCATATTTTGATTACAATAACCAAAAATTTTAATAAAAAATCCTCAAAAGTATTAAAAATAGCAAAATAAAAAAACTATCGCTTACATTTATTCAAACAAAAAAATATATTTTTTTTTTCAATTGCATGTCACAAATTAAATATTTCTTGATAATTCCGAATCTATTATCATTATAATCATTATTTCATTGAAGTTTTGACTTGACTTGTGTAGTGAGTATGAATACAATTCCTGTGTGTAATTACTAACCTGTTCTTAGAAGAAGGTTGATTTAAAAAGTTTCTTTATGCAGTTTTCTTTAATTTGTCGGTTTGCATGATTTTTAGTCTTTAATTTCGCCTTCTACTTCTCTGTAAGTTTGCTTAAGCAAATCACGATTTAAGCTACTCGTGCGTCTTTTATGACTATTTGATAGAGAGGCGTCAAAAGCAGTTCTATTCATGACCTTCCAGTCAGAAGCGGGTTCCATTTTCTTATTCTATATTTTTAGGGTTGTTTTCAAATTACATTTGTTCATTAGAGTCTTATCTTTATTGATATTAGTGAGTTTAGCCTTATTTATTTTAGGAATTTTGCTTTCTTGTAGCACTGAGTCATTTGATTTACTTGCGATCACACTAATTGTAATCAACGCTGCATTAATCTTTTCAACAACGATATTTGTTTGTGATTTTTAGGAGATATCTTTTCACTAAGATTCATATTTGTTGCATTTTTCCCTATTTCGTCTTGATCAGTTAAGGCATTTTCATCATCAGGGACTTCATCCAAATCAATTATCTCTTCACCACATTCGTTTCTTTCTAAAATATGGTGGTTACAGTTTACTGTGGTGCCAAATATTATAAACATTTCTCAATATTTTAGTCCATTACCGATTGCCAGCATCATCGAAATTTTAGTTTCTGTGGGCTTTAGTTTACCACAGTAGTCAGTTTTATTTTTAAATAAATTTTATTTAACAAATATGAATAAATTTAAGTGGTCCTCCAAGGCGTCCACCTGCCGAAGCTATTATGAATATAAGAAAGCTGAACTCTGAATACAAATTGGGACAGTTACTTTGCAAAAGCCGAAATCCTGACTTCCTGCTGATGCTTATTAATAGCCAGGACTCTAAAACCTCACTTCCGTGGTTAGCATCCATGATTGAAACATCACAAGAATGCTTAGAAATTTTGCCAATTCATATTGTCTGTGAACTTGTGTGGAATCTGACTAGTGGAACTGAAGAAGAAATTCAGCCTAAAGTAAGCATTTTTTTGTTTATTTGTATTTTTAATGAAATATTTTATATTAAATTAATAAAAAATTTTCGAAAGCCTATTCATTTAAATTTTGAAAAAAATCTCAATTTAAAAATCAAAATAAAATATTTATTTTTTAGAGACAATGGAATGTCGAAATTTTATTGAATAGGTTAAAATTAATTTTAACTAATTGCAATTTAACAAATGTGGATATTATACAACAGATGATACAAATTTTAGAATACTTTTTTAAAAAACTCGAATCAAGTAAACAACAAGTGAGAAATGGATCGCTGAAAATATTAAATTGTCTGTTAGTGTCTGTCAATAGCACTTTGGATCGTGGTGCAACCACATTTGTGGACATTTTCCAAACCAATTTCGATTTGAACCATATGTTCCACAATTTCAAACAACTAATTACATATGAGAATTATATTCAACCGCTGCTTTTGGATTACTGTTGTCGAATAATTTTAGTTGAAACTAATCCTGAGTATTTAAATACGTACCTTTTTTACTTACTTGCTGAAATGACTAATAGTTACAAGCAAAAAAACATTGACTTGAATCTTTTGAATGGCAATGCTCGGTCATCAATTGACTCATGTAAAAAAAAGTTAAATCAAACAAGTCAATATCTGTCAGAATTTTTTTTTAAACGAAATTACTTAAAATATGTTAAAAACAATGCTGACAACTGGAATAAACTGGGCGAATTGTCAATTGAACTATGTAAAGTCTTGTTAAAAATAAACGAAATAGAGCCACAATCTCATCTGATAAAACAATTACAATCGTTTACTCGATCAAACTTAAAGGAAAACTATTTTCTTGTTGTAAAGTCTGACCAAAAATTTTATTACATGAACGAACAATTATTTAACTTAATCATTTTTATAATTAGTTTATTCGGAAGTTTAGGACTGGATGATTTAATGACTCAAGTTCAGGTTTTGAATGCCGAAAATTTTGCCGATGTTTTAAATTCAAAAGTTTCATCGAAACTGCTGGCCATTCATTTTCATGATTGTCAACATTTAGAATCAAATTTAGTTGAAAGTCTTATCAATTCTTATTCGGACAATGTTTTAGTTCAACTGCTGTCCAATAGCTATGGACTTGGCACATTGAGCGTTTACCATATACTCAAAAAAATCGAAATCGCGCTCCACAACAAACACTCTTCTACATTAAATCAAATAAACAGTCTGAGCGAGAAAGAGGCGCATGTAATCAAAGATCACATTGATAAGACTAATAATTTTTTTTCCGAATTAACTTTGGTTAATTTAATCGATGAAATCAAACTCAAAAAAATCAAATGTAAAAAGAAAAAAAAAAAAGAATTTAGCTTCGACAAAAGAGACACAAATTTAATTAAACAATCAACGCAAAACATCAATGCGTTTAACAAAATTTTAATTAAAAATAAAATACATAATTACAAAAATAGAAATGGCTGCCAAAATAATTTGAGACAAGTGGAAAATGAGATTTTTGACTTTAAAAATAGCTCTCAATGTTTGATACAAATTTTGAACAATTCAAAGATTGAGAATTTGCAAACTAACATTGAAAAATATTTTGGATTTTTTCAAAGTAATAAGTCAAAAATTCACATTTTATGTGATACAATATCACTGATCGAAAAAAATGATCGAATAGAGAAAAAATATCTTCTAAATATTCTGATTAATTACTTTTGTCGATTCGATCCAAATGTAATAGACAATGAATTCAATCTACAATTTAAGCTCATATTTGAATACAGAAAATCATTGCTAAATTTTTCGATTTTGTTGTCAATTTTTTTGCATCAAGCCAATTGGGAAAAGCTGTTTGGATGCTTTGCAAAAATATTGGAAAATAACAATTTTTTCAAGCACAAAATTCAGCATTTTTGGTGAGTTTTTTTAGTTTATCAAAATAATTTCTATTCTAAATTTTAAAATGGCTTTCTTTAAATTAAGCCTTAATCAATCCACTGTTTTGGAATTTTTAAATTCGTTGATCCATTTGCCTACATTTTCCAAAGTTGATAAAATAGCACTATCGCAGGTAATTAAAAAGATAACGTTTATTTTCACACATTTTATGGGTAAATAAAGAAAATTTGATACACACAAAAAGGGATGTGGATTTGAATTTTTTTAGCTCAGGAGCATAAGCTTTTTTAACACATTTTAAATGAAAAGAATAATTACAATTCACAATTCAAAGAACATACAGTGGTGTTACGATATCTGTATTTTACTATTTTTTACTATAATTTACGTAAAATATCGTAAAATTACGAAAATTTACGTAAATTTACGTAAAATTACCAAAGTAAAATTTAGTAAATTTACGGTATTTTACGTAAATTTACTATATTTTTCGTAAAATATAGTAAAAAATAGTAAAAACCAAAATGTCCAAAAAAACCAAATTTTTGACATTTTTTAAAAATTTTTTGTTTTTTTTTTTAGTTTTTTATTTTTAAACAAAGAAAAAAATTTTGTAAGTTTTGCTTTTTTTACGTAAATTATGGTAAATTTTGGTAAATTTTAATTAAAAAGAGTAAAAATACGGAAATATTTTGTTATTTTGAAATTTTTTATTTAAAAAAGTTTGACAATGAAAGTAATTAATTCTGTTTTGAATGCTCAGGCTAAAGTACAAATGGAATACAAAGTTTTTAATTTATTTTTTTTAAGTGATTTATATAATTCTGACACTTTTCGGGAGTTAATGTTTTTTCAAACTCCAAAATAGCATCAAACGCATCTAAATCGCTTTTTATGTTTTTGCCCCTTATATAAACTTTTAGCTCATTCCACAAAAGCTCTATTGGGTTTAAATCCGGTGATTTTGGTGGTGATCTTACCTTCAAATTATTTTTAAATTCTTGGAAACTTTAAAAGATTAAGTTACCCAAAACACATCATTTTCTTTTAAATATGAAGTACACAAGCTTGATGTATGTTTTGGGTCATTATCTTGATGCAATTTAAAAAAGTAGTTGTATTTATGAGCTCCAAATGGTAATAAATATTTTGCCAAAATTTCACAGTTATTTTTTATTTTAATTAAAATTTTTGTAAAATAAGATGAGCTATTAAAGTATGTTCCCAAAAACTCGAGCTTTAAAGAAGCGTGGGAAAAGGCTGCGAATTCAATTAAAATGGCGAAATGTGCCAAAAAATAAATTAAAAACTTTTTATTCCATTTGTACTTTAGCCTGAGCATTCAAAAAAGAATTAATTACTTTCATTGTCAAACTTTAATTTTACGTAAATTAACGTAAATTTTCGTAATTTTACCATATTTTACGTAAAATATAGTAAAAAATAGTAAAATACAGGTATCGTAACACCACTGTAATTTGCAAGGAATAGTTTGTCTCTCTGATCTCAATGCTTTTAAGTTATTTTGCAGCATTAAGAGAGCATCATTAGTAAAATAACATGAAATAAGAGAGGAAATCTCATTAGACAAACTAACAAAAGAAGAGCTAAGTACACTAGGATGTATTTTTGATGGGAGAACTTGAATATGCTCTTCGTCAATTACACGACTTTTAATATGAATGCATCGATGCTCGGTTTGAATTCATCAAGAAGTGTTTATTTATTTGTAATTCTGTACCGAGCTTAAGCTCCTTCAGATTAAAAAATAAAAGAAAAAATCAAAATAAAGTTAAATAGAATAAAATAAAAATAAAAAATAAGTATTCATTTATTTTTTATTTATTTGTTTAATCTGTATCGAGCTAATGCTCCTTCAGAATATATAAAATATATAATAAATAAAAATAAAAATTTAATGTAAAAAGTAGATAAAATAAAATAAAATAAAAAGGAATTTAAAAACGATTTGTTGAAAATGAAAGACAAAAAAAATTTCAATATAAGAGAAAGTATCTTATATCTTATCTTATATATGCTTATTATTAATTAGCGGTAATTAACCTTCTTGATGAGCTTCAATTTTTTTTATTGATAGATTTTAATGTTTCGAACTTAAACTATTTTTATTTTTATAATATGTTAAATGGCCTCTTGAAGGTAGATTTTTTTTACTTAAATGTTTCAATTAAAATTACAATTATAAAACAGTTTGTAATTATTCTTTTATTTTTTTCTTTTAAGACTTTTTATTAAGCATTTCTCTTTTGCCTATGAGGCTTTAAACTAATAAATAATAATAATGTTAAATATAAAAGAAATTTAATGTCAATTTGTGGGTAAATAACTAATTTTTTTGAAAAGGTAAGAAAAAAAAATTGTTTATTTTCAGGTAAATTGTGTGTGTTATTATTATTATTATTAAAAATATAGTTTGGGTCATAAACCCTGGCAGTTTGGAATGGAACTTAGTCCTTCCTTTCAGCCAACTGTAATAAGTTCATAAAAAGATTATAACAAATTTTAAAGTTGAAAAATAGTGATATAAAAATAAATGCTTATAAAAATAAAAAAAAGAGAAAAAATTGTGTGTGTTTAAATAAGATATTTACCCACATCGTTGTGGGGAAATAAATTCACTCAATTAAAAAATTGAAATAAATTGTAAATTCTGATTTAAAAAAATCAATTCTAGCCAAAATGTTGCATGATTTCTTTTTTGAACTTGACAGAAGATCAGTTCGCTCAATTGATAGACATTTTGATCGAAGAAATGTTCATTGTTTATTTGTCGTCACCTGATCAAAACGATATAAGCAGTGATTTCAAATCTTACCTGGACAACCGAATTGAACTGTTAGACCACATTTTAAGAAGTCAAAATGTTCAATTCAAAACCACCTATAAATTAATAGCTTGCCGTTTGAAGTTGCAAAAAAAAATTTTTTCTTCATGTCAAAATGAACGTCTCATCGACTATTTAAGACAAATTTTAAATGACAATAGCACATGTTTAGATTTATCAAGCGCTGAAATTTTTGAATATTCAAAAAACATTTTACAAAAGGTACAGACATTTTTTCTATATCGAGTTTATTTAAATCACAATTCGCTTATTTATGAATTAGTAAATTCGAATAGATTATTTTGTAATATGTATCAATTGTTTGACAAGCCAACTGAGGTATTAAAGTTTTATTTTGTTTTGAACAAATTGTTAAATTGTTTTTTTCTTTAGTTGGACTTAAAGACTCATAACCTTTTGAATTGCTTTGGAGAAATCGAAGTAAATTTTAGCTATAATTTGACCAGTAGTGGTATAATTGGAGTGGCAGTTACTTCTGGACCGAGTAAACAAAAATCAGAGAATCAGGAAATGGTTCAGTTGGCCAAAAAACAAGAAGAATTCATGGTCGATGCCAATTTTGTGTGCATAAAATTAGCTTCTTCTCACCCCTTTATATTCATTCGTCAACTTCCTATGATGGAGGGTATGCTACAGGGAAGAGTGGGCTATTCGTTTGAAGAATTCAAAAAAAGAAAATTTGACAAGCTATTTCATTATATAATTGATATCTTGAATATTCTTGTTCCATTTGTTTTCCATCTAAAATACCGGGAATATGTCAAAGCAATTGTTTCACATTATTTTGATGTTTTTCTAGTATAAATCTCAAAAAATTGAAGTTGCTTAAAAATAATTCCTTTTTTTTTTATAAAGTCTTACTGTGAGGAGAATCGAGAATTTATCGGCAGTCTGGTTATTAAATTTTGTGAGTTTCTAGAAAGATTTGTAAACACAGACTTGGAATCAGGATACTTTGAAATTATAAAAAAGTATTGTAACATAATTGGGTAAGTGAGATTTTTTATTCTTGATAAAATTAAAAAATTAAACAAAATTCATTTAAATTATTCTTGGTTATTATTATTTATTTAAATAAAGCCTTGAAGGAAATGTTAGTTTGAAAAATTTAAATAAAGTTAAAATAGAAAGAAATTATGGTCTAGTTTAATGATAATTATAATTTTTTCTATTTTTTCAGTGTTTTAAAAATTAACAAAAAAATGTTTTTTGTTAATTTTTTTAATTTTTAATTCATTAAATGTCACTCGATTTTGTGAGACGGCATCAAATATATGTCACAAAATCAAATCGTCACAATTTTGAATTTGTGACATCAATGACATGAAATCAACTTACCAATAAATCTTTATTAGTTTAAAAATTTTCATTAGAAAAATTCAAATTAGTTAAATTCAAAACAATTAAAATTTAATTTAAAATTTTCAAATTTTGAAACTCAGTTCTTTTTGGCTAATTTTTTTGGTCTTGCATTCATTAAACAGCTCTAAATAATTTAAGCATTGATTGAAAATCATTATGCATATTGATACAAATCAAAGTCTCTAGTTTCATAAAAAAATTTTATCTCTTCTTCAATTTAATTCAAATGTAATAAAAATAAATTTTTAAACAATTAAAAAGATTTATAATTGAACTTTCATTTAAATTTTTTTTAAATTTTATAAAATTAAATGTCCAAAAATTAGAGTTGGATGCGGTCAGAGCAAACCGGTCCATTTCACGAACGGTTTTTTGCTGTCATTTGGCCGGTTAGCTTGGCGATCAAATTTTTGGACCGTCAAAAAATAGGGTCAACTTTTTGGCGGGTGGTCAAAAATTACATTAAAACAAAAATATTTTTTTGAAATATTTATTTTGATAAAAAAGCAAAAAAAATCATTAAAATTAAAAAAATTATTTTTTTTAAAAACAAAAAATACTTAATAATGAGCAACTTTTTGAAAAAAAATGTTCTTAATTTTAATGCCTTTTTTTTAATGTAATTTTTGACCGCCCGCTTTGGCCTGACCGTATTTTTATACGGTCCAAAAATTTGACCGCCAAGCTAACCGACCATGTTACCGCCCACCAAATAGTTGACCGGTCAATGCGGACACGGTCACGGTTTCTAAAAAAATTAGCCGGTTAAGTGTCTGCTTGTACGAATCCCAACACTACTAAAAATCGGGAAAAATATAATTGGGAAAAAGTTTTTGACGAATAAAAAAAATTATCTTTAGAATAAAAAAAATTCTTTGTAGCATAAACAAAATTTTATTTATTTTAGTATAAAAAGCAAATTATTATAGCATAAAAAGTCAGCTAAATTTGAACTATAGAATAAAAATATATCTCTTAGAATACTTTCATACATTAAGGAATAAAAAATAATAACAAAAGTATAAAAAAATCAATCAAATTCTAAAGCGGTTCTTACCTTAGGTGGACAACCTAGTTTCTTTTTTGCTTGTTTATTTAAATAAGCTACCTCAAAGTCAACTTTCCTTTTTCTTGGACGTCAACGACCTCTTTTTCCTTTAGCCTAATTTTCAACACTCGCTTGGGGGGTCCACAACATCAATATGAGGCTCAACAAGATCCACCTGAGGCTCAACAAGTTTCAAGTTCAGTATTACTGGTAAATACCTTAACTTTATTCCGTTCTAACATTTTTTTTGGTATTTTTAATTTCTCTTAGTAATTTAAAAAAAATAAATTTAAGCTACATTTTATTTTCTATTCTAAAAAGTTTTTCTTTATTCTATAGTTTTTTTTATTCGTCAAAAGCCATCGTCCAAATATAATTGAAATGATGGACGATTTTGCGTTTGACTGTATTTTGTCACAAAATCGAGATTAAACTGTATAATCAATTATTTAATTGTATTATTTTTTAATTTAGATTACTTCAAAAATCGTATCCTGAAATAAGTTCATTAAAATTTTTGAGCTCAATTCAGTCAGTTCAATTTGAGAGCGCTTCAAAATTACAAAAAACTGGGTTTAGACACAATATTTTTTATTCGATTTATCAAACGCAGCCAAAGCATGTAAATAGTCTTTTGCAAAAATTTAATATGCCACTGTGGAAAACAAAGCAACTTGAGCCTTTTATCAATAAACTCAGCAATAGATCAAACTACGAAGAAGTGTTATTCGTTCTGAACGAATTGGACACGGTTTCGGAAAGGCAACCCATTATACTTTCACAATTTGCAATTTACTTGAAGAGTTTATTGGAAGACAATGATGATAAAATCAGAGATTATGCATTTTCTTTATTGATGAGATATTTAAGGCTAAATCCAAACGAAGCAAAACATTTCTACAAATCATACAAAGATTGTTTGATAAGCGAAAAAAATAAAATTTATAATTCTGCAATCAAATTTTTGTCAGATTTTATACTTCTATCTTCAGGTAATTTTTTAAACATATTTTTTTTCAATTTTATTTTTTTCCAATACAATTATTTATTTTTTATTGTAGATAAATCGGAAATTTTGATTCGAGAAGCTATTAGAGGCTCTCAAAAACACAATATTGATATCAGTGGAAAATTGTATGAGTCGATAAGACTTCTACGTCTTGAAAAATATGTCTATTAATACTATTTTTTCTAAACTTGTTAATTTTTGTTTATAATCAATATAATATTTATATATTTTATGGTAAAATTGAACATGAAATCTTTGAATTTTATCAATTTTTAATAACTAATTTTTGAAATAATACATCTCGACTATTCTACAAACGTCTGTTTTTACACATAAAAAATCGCTAAATGAAAATCACTAAACCTAATAATCTTTGTTCATTGTCAATTTATAAATATTGCAAAAAATTTGACATCTAAATGAATATAAAAGTTTTGAGTAAATATTGAAAAAATCTGAAAAAAAATCTAATATTACAACTCTAAAAAATAAAAATAAATATTATCCCAAAAATCCGGACCCAGACTGCCGGACATGTCGCCTAAAATACGGACACGGAATTTTTTTTTTAACCATTGCCAAAATCCGGACCCGGATTTTTTCTTCTAAAACTAAAATACGGACTAACACGTCCGTAAATTAAAATTTGGTTATTCAAAAAATTTGATATTCAAAAAATTTGAAATTCAAAAATTTATTGCAACAATTTTTTTTAACACTTGCAATAAAATTAGCACTCAATTTTTGAAAGCAAAATTACAATTCTAATTCAAAAATTATAATACTTAATGCTAAATTCAAGTGAGAGGACTGCGTTGACTTTTATAGAAAATTCATTTGTGTCAACAAATAAATATCCAAAATAAAAATAAATTTTATATAATATATTTTTATGTGAATAAAAATCCATAAAAAATCCCATATATTGATCTTCTTGATTTAAAGTAATATTAATTGACCATTCAAATTTTTGTAAAGTACATTTTTTGGAAGCAAGATAATAATTTTTAAAATTGCTTAATATTGATATGTAAACCGGAAGATTTGGCTAGTGGTGTTGTTAATATTGATTATTCTGTTTATCAGAATTGTTTATCAGAAGATGCATATATGAGTTAAAAAAGTGTTATTAACACTAAAAGACAAATTTTAACCCCTAAAAGGGTAAGAAAATTTAAATTAAAAATTTAATTATATTCAATTTAAAACCATTAAATTAAAAAAAAATTTTATTTTGTTTCTTTTTTTTTCAAAATAAATTTAAATTCGTTTTTTTCTAAAATTATCTTTTTTAGCTTTATGCTAAGTGAGCTTTTTAGTCTAAAAGGGTCAGTGTCCGTATTTTAGTAAATTATCACGAAGTCCGTATCCGTGTTTTAGACAGAATTTTTTTATGTCCGTGTCCGTATTTTAGGCGACATGTCCGGGTCCGGATTTTAGGGATAGCCAAAATAAATCTATAAAAATGTTTATAAGTTTTTTCTAGATTGAAAAACATTTTTGAAAAAAATATTAAAGGCCTTAAAAAAATATATATCGAAATCGACAGAAAAAATCACTCAACAAACAAATCTCAATTACTTTTACCTTGTCAAAATTAAATAGAATATTTATTGATAGTGAAAAAACTCTACATAATTAAAAGCAAACTAATAATTACAAGGCAAAATAATAATTAAAAATGTTTATTCTAGTAGTACTAGTAGTAGTAATTTAAAACTGCGGCGTGACGAATCACACGGAGCGCGTCAACAATGAGTTTGACGCCCTATGGCAGTTTCCAACGTGTGTGTCCAGTCTGTTTTTGAAGTTGTTTACAGATTTAGCTTCTGTGACCGTATTTGGCAGTGCGTTCCAATGGTTAGCGACTCTATTGTTGAAGAATTCGTGCCGTTGATTGCAACATCTCACTATTTCGCGCCTGAAATATCCTCTATGTCCTCCTCGAGGCTCCAGACATATTGGTGAAACGTGCCAGTTTATGTCTTCGATGCCATTGTCTATTTTAAATTTTTGAATTAAGTTACCTCTTGTTCTTCTCTCAGAGAAGGTAGTGAAGCCTAGGCGAACGCATCTGTTTTCGTAAGAGAGATTTTTTAGTTCTTGCGTTATTTTCGTTGCTCTGTGTTGAACTTTTTCGAGAGTGTGTGTCTTTCTTGGTATACGGGGACCAGGCTGAGATGGCGAATTCGAGTTGGGGCCGTACGAACGATGTGTAGAGAGTTTTCCAGAACTGAGCGTCTCTGTAAAAAAATGTTTTTTTAAGAAAGCCTAGTAAGCTGTTTGCTTTTGATGCTGCTTTGTTTACTTGGACTGAAAGACAAAAATTACCTAAAAAAGATTTTTTTTACTCAGAGCAAAATTAATGCAATCTTTTCAATTTAATTAATTTTTCATCAATTTGCTTTTAGAAAATCTATTTGACCACAAAAATCTAGTTTGAAATAAATATTTCAATGAAATTTTAAATAATTTAAATAAGTGACTTTCATAGCAATTTAAAAAAAAATTGGTGATAACAAAGCATTCATTGACATTAATGACAATAAAAATGTTAAGTAAAAATTCTATTTGGAAAATCAGATAGATGAACAACCATATACCTCTAATTTCGGTTAGCCAAAATTTGGTTTACCAAAATTTTGATTGATTAAGTGTATGATTTTTTGGTATTGTGAATTTCATATGCAAATTGAACAAAAATTCTTCCTTTTTTGGTAAATTAAAATTAAAGATAATAAAAAATATTAGAAAAAATACTGCAACAAAGTGCAACATACTTTGTTGCACCTTTTTTAACTAAAATAAATCTTTATTTTCTTTATTTTTTAGTAAATCAAATCAATAATCAATTAAAATCTTATCGATTTTTTATTTATTGTCCAATTTTAACCTTAGAAAAATTATTTTAGTTAAAAAAGGTGCAACAAAGTATGTTCCACTTTGTTGCAGTACTTTTTCTAATATTTTTTATTAACTTTAATCTTAATTAACCAAAAAAGGAAGAATTTTTGTTCAATTTGTATATGAAATTCACAATACCTGATTTTTTTTTATTAACAACATTTTGGTTAATCTCTTTATACCAAAATTTCATAATTTTATTTTTCCTGTTTTTTTTCCTTGTTTTTTATCTTTTCTATATTTTGATCTAGACCCATTAATAATGTACTAAAATTCAAGTCAATTGAAAAAAATACATTTTTTTTCTATTAGTAATGTCGAAAAGTTTTTGAATTTTTAAAAAATTATTATAATATCTTTGATTTAGAATATATATGAAATATTAAACAATTGTTCAAAGTACATAATAGAAAATGATTTTGATTGTGACAATATTGAACTCGATAATATTTTTACTTAAAATAATTTATCACCCGAAAAAATCAAAAACATTTTTATCTGCATTAAATCTATAATGAATTACTAAAAATTGAATTTGCTAATAAATGAATATTTCTTAAATAGTAGATTGCGATTTCTGAATTAACCAAATTTTAAAATTTATAAATTTCCTAAATAAATGAGTATGTCATTAAAAAAATGTTCTTTTACATTCAAGACAAAAAATTTGTCACAAAAACTCAAAATAATAAAAGTAGAATGCAATGTTTAGACTTATAATTTATAGAAAAATTATAAAAAAAAAATTTATGTAAATTTTAGTTTGATGAGCTGTATGAAAGAAAAAATATATCATAAGCATAATTTAATATTATATTTTTTCAATATTTAATTTTGAAATATTAAACTTTTAAGAAAATTGAAAAACTCACAAAAAAAATTATTTTTTTAAAATAAAATGCTTGCAAATCATTCAAATGGAACTCATTCAGCCAATGTATTCCTGGTAAGAGCTCTGGAAAAAATAATAGGGGACAAAGAAATGAAAAAATCGTATAATAGCCAATTGAGGAAGCAATGTGAGACCGCTCTAAGTAATCAAATATATCTGTCTTTTTCTTATAAAATATATTTTTATTTAATGTTTATCTTGATATTTATGACAGATAAACTCTTATTTTATTGTATAGCTATTTAAATCTTTAAAGTTATCTCTGGATTTATTTTTGAAAACTTTTTCTTATTTAGTGAAAAAAAAAAGATTTAGGTTATATTATTTATTCTTATTATTTATTTATTTAAAAAAAAATATCAAACTTTTTTTTTAGCTGAATTTAAAAATGAAGCGAAAGCCAATTCAGAAACAAGATTTATTGAAATTGATGATGTTGAAAAGTATTTTATTCCGTTTGAACTTGTTCTTAAATGTAGATCCTCCAAAATAATCGAAACATCTTTGGACTGTATTCAGGTAATTCTAGTTTATTTTTTTTAATTTTGTAATATCTTTAAAAAAGAAATTAGTGGCACATGGATATCTATTTGAAACGACGAAAATGTCTCCTAATTCAACAATAACCAAACATCAGTTAATTCAGAGATTGATAAAAACAATTTGTTTATGCTTTGAGGGACCGGATATAGATGACACAGTACAACTTCAAATAATAAAGGTAATTCTTTAAAAAAAAAGGCTCATTAGGTTAATAATTCAATTGTCAAAAAATCTATTTTAAAAAGTTATTAAAAAATTTAATTTTGAATCGCTTATTTGAAACATTCCCAGGAAATTTATTAACCGAAAAAAATGTAAAATCAGCGAAAAAAACAAGAGTAAAAAAAAGACGCCGACGATGATCATAATTTGTAAATAAATAAATTTTATGAAAAATTGTAATCATTAATTTTAATATGCCTCTAATTTTATTTTGATATAAGTGGAGAGTGAAGTTGGGATAACAATAATTAACAAATTTTGTTAAAATTAAAAATATTCTCAAATTTCGTTTAGTTATCATATTTTAATCGGATTTTATACAACTTTAAATAAATTGGTTTCTTCAAATAAAAATTGCTCCCAACTTCACTCTCAACTAATTTCAGTTCATTTTTAAATAAATTCAGTTTTTAAGTTTTTCATGTTTTATAATTGGACAAGAATCTTAAGATTTTTGAAACTCAAATGAGCGGTGTCAATTTGACACCTTTTTTATG
This sequence comes from Brachionus paranguensis, assembly GCA_016802215.1. Classification (NCBI taxonomy): domain Eukaryota; kingdom Metazoa; phylum Rotifera; class Eurotatoria; order Ploima; family Brachionidae; genus Brachionus; species Brachionus paranguensis. The sequence goes on along the minus strand of JAESIX010000008.1, from coordinate 556,349 downwards.
TCCTAAATCCAGACTTGTGCAAAAGTCAAAAAAAAAAGTCAATTCAAAGTCATTTGACTTGACTTTAAATTTTCTTTTTTTAAAGTCAAGTCAAATAAATCTAGGTTTTCATTTCTATTTGAGCTTGTTCCTAAATTTTTATCTATACCAGCCTCGTCGGGTCCAGTCGAGCGACTTTTCTCACGTACGGGATCTTAACCGCCCTCACAGGTCAAAAATGACCGCAAAGAATTTAGAAATTACCACATTATTATGCTGCAATTTTGATTTGATAAATACATCGTCATCTTAATTTTCTTTATTGACCAGTTTAGAACTTAAAAAATTTTTGAAAAATAAAGCTTGAAAACATTTATCGTTTTTTCTCAATATAAAAACTTTGGTTTAAAAAGTAATGTTTTGAAATATGAAAATTCAAAATCATATTGGATTCTAAAAAATGAAAGTTATTTGGTTAAAATATTTAAATTTTTATTATTATGGGAATAAAAATTTTTAGTTAAAATGACTTCGACTTATTTATTATTATTTATTTATTTGTAAATCTGTATCGAGCGTTAGCTCCTTCAGAGAAAAATAAAAATTAAATTAAATCAAAATAAATTTATAAATAAAAATAGTAACTAAGTCATCAGCGAAAAGAAGAGAGTATTCATTATTTGTTTTATCTTTTCTTGGCATATCATTAATAAAAATACTAAATAAGAGGGGGTTAATTACTGAGCCTTGTGGTACTCCGGCTTTGATTGGGAAATCATTGCTATTTTGTCCATTCACATTTACACAAAACGATCTTGAGTTTAGAAATGATCTGATCCAAGAAATTAAGTATTACTTAGGCAATTGCATTTTGATCATTTTGTACACAAGTCCTTCATGTCAGACTCTGTCAAATGCTTTTGATATATCAAAGAAAAGACAATATATTTTTTTTTTCCTGTTAAACGATTCAGTTATTTTTTGAATAAGAAAAAAGAGATGGCAATTACTTGGCAATTTTTTTTTTAAAGTCAGCTCACTTGACTTTTAAAAAAAGTGTCAAATTGTCACCGGTCTTTTGATAGTTAAAATAGAGAAAAATAAAAATTCAGCAAATTGAATAGACAAGGCAAGAAAAACTATAATTCAATTAAATAATAAAGACCAAAGGTCATAACCTAGACAGGGATGATTGAGCCCATTTATTCATAAAAAAAATATTTAAAATACTAGGTTTTTGAAATTAATATCAAAGTTACAAAATATTGAGCAAAATTTCAAAAAAATTAAATTTATATTATTGCTTATTCTACGCTTAAAAAAATCAAAATCAAATTGAAGATCATCTAGAAGGAATTTATTGAAAAAAATTTGAATAAAAAAAGTCAAATGTTTTTTGATTGTAATCATTGAAATTTACATTTCTTAGATCATATTGAGTTTTATTTGGAATTGTGAAAAATTTTCAATTTTGTATTTTACTAGGTGAGAGAATTAAAAAATAAATTAGAATTATAAATGAAATATTAACCGAGTAATTATTTAAATAAAATTGATCTGTTAAATTTTAACGTTTTTCTTAGTCGTTACTGACGATTTTAACATCACCTCATATAGAAGTTCATGAGCAAACACTGCTTCTTCCAATAAAAACTTGTTACAATATACAAATATCTAGTAGAAGTCTAGTAAATCAAGCATCAGCTCGGGCAGCCTTGACTCAAATTATTAATACCGTTCTTACCCGCTTGGAAAATTCGGTAACTTTTTGATTAAAAAATTAATTAATAAAAAAAATTAATTAATTGGATTATTGACAAGTATGAGAAAAGAAAAAAGAGGGAGAAATCAGAAAGGAATGATTTAGCCTATTTAAACACCAATCAAGCAAATTCAGATGATTTGAGAAATTATTCGCGAAGCGAAACAGTCTCTTTGAATGATTCAACTCAAAATGAAGACCAATTTACATCATCAAATGAAATAATGATCGAAAGTCACATTCCATCTAATTTAGAGCATTACAAACAAAATTATATGGACATTTTGCACAATTTTGAATGCGAGCAGTTAAACTTAAACCTAAACTCGTCCATTGATGATTTAAGCAAATTTGAACTCTCCAACTACGAAATCTCTGGCTTAATGTGCACCATTGTGGATTCGATTTGTGACCAAGTTGAGCAACAATCAACAATTCAAAACGAATCAATTAATAGGGAGGAAAAATTAATTTCAGAAGAAGAAGAATCGCAAGTTAGACAAGTAACAAAAGATCCAGAAATTGCCAATATTGAAGATTTACACGAAATAGATAGTTATTTGATGTTTCGTGCATTTTGTAAATTGTCACTTCGTCAAATAAATGCAGACTCAAATTCAACAGACATCAAAAACGACATTGACATCAAGTCAAAAGTCTTATCATTGCAATTGATTTTGGCGACGCTTCAAAATGCCAAATCGTCATTTAAACAATCGCCTTACATGATAAACGCCATCAGGCGATATTTGTGCGTTTCTCTTTCAAAAAATGGTGTTTCTCCCATAACCGAAGTTTTTGAATTAAGTTTGGCCATATTTGTCGCCTTGCTGGCCGATTACAAGCAGCATTTAAAGAAACAAATTGAGGTATTTTTTCGCGAAATTATTTTATTTTTGCTCGAGACACCCACCAGTCCGTTTGATCACAAATGGCTTGTTATTCAAGCATTGACTCATATTTGCGCTAATGCACAATGTGTAGTTGACTTGTACATTAACTACGACTGTGATCTACAATCAACTAATATTTTTGCACGTTTGGTAAATGTTCTATCGAAAAAAGCGCTCGGTCGACAAGCTGTAGATCTAAGCTGTTCTCAAATTCAATTGAACAGTTTAAGGCTAAAAGGGCTAGAGTGTTTAGTTTCGATTTTGAAGTGTATGGTTGAGTGGACTAAAGATTTGTACACAAATCCAAATGTGCAGTCTAATGTTGGCCCTGAAAATAGACCAGGTGATTCTGACAATGTATATGCATCAAATAAAATTCAGTCCTATGACAGTTGCAACTCGTTGAATTCGTCAAGTTCCAACACCAACACCAACACCAACACCAACACCAACACCAACACCAACACCAACACCAACACCAATACCATCACCAACTCGAGCTACAATCCGTCTGATTTTGAAATTATTAAATGCAAAAAAGAGCTCTGGGAAAAAGGAATCGAGTTGTTCAGAAAGAAACCGTCAAAAGGAATTCAATTTTTACAAGAAAATGATTTGCTCGGACATTCAAGTCAGGAAATAGCTTATTTTTTTCTTGAAGATAATAGATTAGACAAAACTGCGATTGGGGATTTTCTAGGTGAAAATGAAAAATTTAATAAGGAGGTAAGCGTTTTTTTTTGAAGATGCTACATACAAGTAAAATATCTTTCCGGAGCATTGTCTTGCGACAGATAATTATCTGAAATAAAAAATTTCTACAGGTAGATAAAATATGTGTAAAAAATTGACATGAGGCTAGAAAAAGATAATTAAGTGTGAAAATTTTATTTCAAATAAAAATAAAGAATACAAAATAAAAAAATAAGAATTGATTAGATTTTTTTGCAACTTTTGCAAGACCAAGACTACATTATCAAGCTTAGCTTTTTTCTTTTGTTTTGTTTCGTTCTCTTTTAACTTTTTTTTCTTTGGGCTTTTGTTGGAGCTCCTCGTTTCAGAGCACTTTTAACTAAACTAAATGTATCTTTGACATTTTTGATTCTTTAATCGAGCTTAATCTGTGCATAGATTAAGCTCCTTCAGATTAAAAAATTAAAATAAAATATAGTAAAAATAATTAAAAAAAAAAAAGAAAATAGGAGAGTATTAAAAATGGGCATAATGAAATACAGAGTTAAAGAGAACATTTCATATGTTTAATAATATGATGACTCAGGGAAGAAAGAAGAAATAGTAAGGAAGCAATTACACAATAGAGTAGGATATTCAATATATCTTGATTCGAAACCTTCCTTATATTCTTCCACTAGTCTTACGACCAGTGAAACAGAATGACTCAATCCTGCCCTGACATATCTCTCACTCAACTCAAAAAGTCGATTCGAGACTGTTAGTAGTTTAAGTTTGTGAAAGGCCTCGTGATTCATTATGGTTGAGGGGGTATCATATTTTAGATTCAAAATAGATCGGACTGCTGAATTTTGAATTACTTGTATTTTTTTAATGTTGGTTTCTGAAAATGAGTTTAAACAGGGAAAAGAATAATCTAATATTGATGATATCAAGGATTTGTATAGGTTTCCTAATGTTTTGGGTTTCAGACCCCATTTTTTATTTGATAGATATTTTATTATGTTAAGTCTTCAAGTTTACAGCGTTTTTTTAAAAAATCTACCATTGGGCTAAATGTAAGTTTTGAGTCAAGCGAAATGTCTAAGAACTTTACTTTTTCTTCACGATTTAAATTTTTACCGTAAATTTAAAGGTCTAAATTGATTTTGAATTTAGTTCTCTTTCCAAAGATCATGTAACATGACTTTTCAACATAAATTTTCATTATCCATTTAAAAAGCCATTGCTAAACTTCTTTAAGGTATCTATTAATTATGTCGTCGAGATTTCCTTCCTTATTAAAAATTAAAAAAGTTGCCAAATCAATTGCAAAAAGAAGAGAGTATTGGCAATTTGTTATATGTCTTTTTGGTATGTCATTAATGAATATGCTAAAAAGAAGTGGGCTAATTACTGATCCTTGTGGAACCCTGCTTTTATTGTATATTGATCACTTAAATGACCATTTACAATTACTTTAAAATATCTCGAATGAAGGAATGATTTTATTCAGAAAATAAGATAGGGAGGATTAATTTATCTTAATTTATAAATAAGTCCCTCATGCCAAACTCTGTCAAAAGCTTTAGAAATGTCGACCGAGAATGAAGCTTTGGAATGAAGACCTTTTTTTTTCTATTAAAAGACTCTACTACCTTTTGAATAAGAAAGTATAGATTGTCTGGTAAATGTATTTATTTGTTTAATCTGTATCGAGCTAATGCTCCTTCTGGTAAATGTTAAGCTTAGAGTGTTATATACTCGCTTATCATTTTAAAGCAATTAATTAGTTGAATAATTTATTGTCAATAAATTTGAAGTAATTCAATGACATGAAATCTATTAAAGTAGCCACATATTCACAATTTTATCAAAGTATCTATATACAGCTTAATAATTTCAAAAAAGATATTAAAATTTTTAAAATTTTTTTAAAATATGTTTGTTTATTTTTTTTTATCTTATCTAACTTTATTTTTATTTTTTTATATATATTTATATTCTGAAGAAGCATTAGCTCGATACAGATAAACAAATAAATAAAATTTCTGCTTTCAGATAATTGTCGGTCACCAGAAATTGCAAAAATGTTGGCTGACCGGTGGCTTGACCACGAGTCATTCGCTTTTTTTCAAGAATTTTGTTGTCTTTAAATTGTTAAGAATTTGTTTGAATTTTTTTGCTGCTGTTAAGGTTATGTATGCTTACGTTGATTTGATTAATTTTCATGGCATGGAAATAGTGAGTGCATTGCGTATGTTTTTGGAAAAATTTCGTTTGCCCGGCGAAGCACAAAAGATTGATCGCCTAATGGAAAAATTCGCTGCTCGTTATCACGAGCTAAATAAAAAATTTGCCAACAACACTTCCAACAATTCAATCAGCACAGAAGTAGACAAGAGCACAAAGAACTCAATCAAAGATTATTATTTTGAAAGTGCGGATGCCGTGTATGTGCTTGCCTTTAGTGTAATAATGCTGGCTACAGATTTGCATAGTGCAAGTGTGAAGAAAAAAATGACCAAAGAGGCCTATATAAACATGAATCGAGGCATCAATGAAAACAAAGATCTTCCCAAGGAATTCTTGGAAAATATATACGATCAAATTGCCGAGAGTGAAATCAAAGTGAAGCCTACTTTGAATGCCAATAATACCAATAGGCCTAAAGCCGAATCAGAAAAACACAGAAAACTGCTATACAATATGGAAATAGAACAAGTTACTCAGACGGCTAGATCGTTAATGGAGAGTGTGTATCATGTTCCAACTCATTTTACTTTTGCTAAACACGGTGAACATATTATGCCAATGTTCAGACTAGCGTGGACTCCGTTTTTGGCTGCTTTTAGCATAGCATTACAGGATTCAGATGATCAAGCAGTAGTTGAACTATGCTTGACTGGCATTCGATGTTCTATTCGAATTTCGTGCATATTTCATCTTGAACTTGAGAGAGATGCTTACATTCAAGCATTGTCTAAATTTACACTCTTGTGTTCATCAAGTAGCGTAGCTGAATTAAAACCCAAGAATGTAGATTGTTTCAAGAATTTAATTACTATAGCTCTGACAGATGGCAATTATTTGGGTAAATCGTGGTATGAGATTTTAAAATGTATAAGTCAATTTGAAGTAGCACAATCGATTGGTGTCACTGTTTCGAATGTTGCTCATACCAATTCGAGTGCAAATTTAAATAATTCTTATTTGTCAACAATATCAATTATAACAAGAGAAAGCTCTATTTTGAAAAACATAATACAACCTTCATCTACATCAGTTTCAACAGTAATGATGAATAACATAGGTAAATTTTCATTTTAACAATCTTTACAATCACTCTTTGTATTCAGTCTTTAGAATTAATCTTTATTGAAAATGCAGACTTGTTTTTAAGTCACAGTTTTAAGTCTAAGTCACAAAAATTTAAGTCAAAGTTATGACTTAAATTTATTTATTTATTTTTTTAAAGTCTAAGAGTAAAAGCCAATTTTTTAGCAAAAAAAAGGTAAAAAAAGGTTTTTTAAGTTATTGACTTGACTTGACTTAAGACTTGTGACTTATAAACAACTCTGTCAAAATGAACAATATTTTCTTTCTCCCAAACCTTCTTTGAGGGAGGAGAAAGAAAAATTTATATTTAGAAAGAGAAAATTACAATCGAAAAATTTAGAAACGATCAAAATCGAATAATTTGATCAATTTACTAATTTTTTTTTAAAGTTTATTTTTAATTATTTAAAATGGCTTCGAGTAATAAAACTCCTTTCGCCATTGAATTAAAATTTAATAAAAAGTGTCCAAAAAAGAAGTGATAGGTTTTTTAATGTTTTTTTTTTCTGTTTATATACATAATAAATATTAGAAATAATAGAATAGAAATGAGTATTTAACGAATTACAGTATATTAGAAGTCCATTGGAGAATTGACTAATGAATTATTTTTAACTTAAATTTTGGGTTCGGTATACTTTTGTCACGACACGAAAATTAACAATTTGATAAAATTATTTTTTAGAAAAATCAAAAAATTTCACCAAAATAAATTAATGTAACAAAAAAAATACTCTTTTTAGCTCTATTACATTAAGTTCAATTAACTGACGCTTAATCAACAAACACATCATTGTCATCACCATCTGAGCTTGAACTTGAACAATCATTAATGTTCTCAGCATAAAAATCAACCAAAATTTCCAAAATCTTAACATTTTTTTTTCAATTTGCTAAAATCAAGCATTTAATTGAATAATTCAAATAAGTTTACAAAGGTTTATATTTTTTATATATTTGTTCCTTTCAACCACATTTTTTAAATTTGATTACAAAAATGTCAAGATTGTAATAAAAAACTTAAAATTTTGAGATATTGTATAAAAAATATGAAGTTTATAGGAAAAATAATTTAAAAATAAGTCATGTCCATCATGATTTGAATTTTCAAACCAATTACTGTTCCGTTCTGTTCACTTGTTTTTACCAAAATTTACGTAAAATTTTCTTTACATGGTAAAAAGTAGAAAGTCGATGAAAAAGCAGAATTATTACCTTTTTTTCAAAAAATCATAATTTTTTTGTCCCTTTTTGGTTTTACGAAATTTTACGTAAATTTACGTAATTTCTCGTAAAATTACCATTTTTTACATTTGTCAATTTACGTAAAATTACGTAAATTTTGATAAAAACAAGTGAACAGAACGGGATTGTATTTAGTATATATTTTATGCTAAGATCCATTTGAATAATAAACTAATTTTTAAATTTTTATAAATTGTGATAAATTTCTTTTTTTCACATTTTACCAATTAATAAAAAATATCATAATTCATGCTAAATTTATATTTTTAAAAAAGTGCAACAAAATTATCGTAACAAAAGTATTCGAAGTCAAATTTTCATTGTAAGAATTATCTGCAACTATCTTGCAATTGCTAATTATTATTATTATTATTATTCATTCATTTAATTAGCCCAATAAAAGTCAATATTTAATGTTTTTGTCTTTAAATTATTTAGACATAGCTAAATAGAATAATATGTTCGTTAAAGTTAAACTCAAAGAAAAAAATAATTATTTTTTTAATTTAAGTTAATCATACTCTTGAGAGTGCCAGAACTTTTAAACGAAAAATTTTAAAATTAAATCATATAATATTCTCATAATTCAAATCCTCTTAGCAAGACTTCTTCATCTGAGATTCAAACTTTTGTTCAATTAGGTTTAACTTCAGTGGAGTCCATTCTATAACTATTTTTAATTTTGAATTTAAATTTTTTTTGTAGAAAAAAAATAAAATTAAAAAATGATTCAAGAATGACTCAAATTTTTAAATTACGCACAAGTGTGACATATTTGATTATTTAAGACTAGGGCTGGTACACCTGTTCTAAATTTTTGGTCGGTTTAAGACCGACTACAGATCTAAAAATAGTTCGAGTAAACCGACTCGAGATTTTTAGGTAGATTTTGAACCAGCAAAATAAGATATTTTTGTCTTTATTTTTAAATGAGAAAAATGCAAAATGTTAAGTTATTAAATTAAATTAATTTTGTTTTCAAAAAGTTTAACAAAATGACACTTTTGCTAACACTTTTGCTACTAAAAGAAGCTATTTTTTTCTTGATCGTTGTATCCGCAGATTTAAATATTTGAGAACAGAGATACTTTGAAAGGACACAATTTTTTCAAAATTTAAAAATTTTTTAATTCTTAGGATTCGGTATAAACGACAATAGGGCTTAGGATATTTGAATTTTGAAAAATCTCGGGGTTGTGATACTAAGTACTAGTTGAACAAAAAATCAAACATCAATAAGTTCGGATTTGATCAATCTAAAAAATTTTTTAAAACATTTAAAATTTTTTGTTGTTGAGAATTTTGTTTTTTACTTTTTCAAAAGGAGCATTTTTTTTAATATGTACTAAATTTCACAATATCAATGACGGGCCAAACTCTTTTCATTGAATGACTCGTTTCATAGCAATTTTATTTTTCATAGCACTTCGATTTTGATTCATAGCAACTTTTTTCATAGCAAAAAGTGTTAATTGATTAATTATAGTTTTTATTTAAAAAATACATAGAAAATATAATAAAGTGTCAAAAATAAATTTTTTTTATTCTCTTGCTTAATCTCCAATTATTAAACTTAAATTATGAATATAATGCAAACAATTTTCTTTGCTGCATTTTGAAACAACATTAAATATTCGCTGGCCATAGATGACTTGACTCTTATCTCTAGCAAACACATTACCAGTTTTTATTAGAGTCCTATCTTCTTCTTCTGGTTTGGATCATTTGGTTTATCATCTGTTAAATTTATTATTCTTCTAGAGCGTAATTTTCGAATTGAAGGAGAGAAATTTGAATTCTCGTTTACAAATTTTTTATTCATAGTTTAAGTAGTTTAAGTTTTGAATAAAGATTCATTAAATGTAAAAAAAATAGTAAATTTGTTATTAATATTTGCAATGCAAAAATGCTATGAACTTGAATGGTATGAAACTTTTTTGTTTGCTATGAAAAATATCGATGCGATGAAAAAAAAATGCTATGAAACATTACATGATCTCAATGACTTTTAAAACTCCAACTTTTTTGTTAATTAAAACATATTTTTTGTTCGTTAGAGAGTTCAGAATCAAAACCGTTAGCTAATATTCAAATTCATATTGGTGACTCGTTGACTCAAAGTGTTATTGTGGCTGTTGACCGTATTTTTACAGGATCAACTAAACTAGATGGCGATGGAATTGTCGAGTTTGTTAAGTGGTTATGTTTTGTTTCAGAAGATGAGCTTACTTATAGTCCGCCCAGAATGTACAGTCTGCAAAAGATTGTTGAAATTTCGTATTATAACATGGGCCGAATTAGATTGCAATGGACTAGGATTTGGAATATTCTCGGAGAACATTTTAATAAGGCCGGCTGTAGCTCAAACGAAGAAATTGCTTTTTTCGCCATAGACTCGTTGCGGCAACTTACAATGAAATTTTTAGAAAAGGGAGAATTCGCAAATTTTCGATTTCAAAAAGATTTTCTGAAACCGTTCGAGCATATAATGAAACGAAATTCGTCTTTTTCAATAAGAGACATGGTTTTACAATGCATTGCTCAAATGGTCAAGTCGCAAGCTCAAAATATCAAGTCCGGATGGAAAAATGTATTCGGAGTTTTTCATTTAGCGGCTTCGCAGAACAATGAACGCATTTTGAACTATTCTTTTGATATTGTCACTGAGATAATCCGAAATTATGTTGAAAAATATTTTTTGAATTTAATTGATTCATTCCAAGATGCCATAAAATGCTTATCGGAATTCGCGTGTAACTCTTCATCGCCCGACATTTCTATTGAGGCCATTGGGCATATTCGCAATTGCGCTGCATTTGTCGCAGATAAACCAAAGGCTTTTGTAGATCAGGGATTTGATGATTTGAAAAACATACCAGAAAGCGACTTGGTGTGGATGAAAGGCTGGTTTCCCATTTTGTTCGAATTGTCTTGCATCATAAACAGATGCAAGCTTGATGTGCGCACAAGAGGCTTGACAGTTATGTTCGAAATAATGAAAACTTATGGCGAAACTTTCAGGACTCAATGGTGGAAGGACTTATTTAATATTGTGTTTCGGATTTTTGACAACATGAAATTGCCCGAGGCCCAAGTAGAGGTTATTTATTTTTATTTTCTCATATTTTATTGTTATTCAGTTAATAAACAAGAGTAGATGCTAATCAAAATAGCAATGGGCAAAGTCCTCATTATTAAGTTTCAGACAAAACTTCTAATACAAAAAAATAATAGTTACAAAATAATTTTTGCTCTAATGTAAACCAAAACTAGTAGCTCAAATTAAAAAAAAATATTTTTTCTATTGATTTTTAATTTTTAGTTAGTGCTTCTGAAAATTAAAAATTGACGAAAAAATATTTTTTTTTAATTTGAGCTACTAGTTTTGGTTTACAGTATCCAAAATGCTAAAATCAAAAATTTAAAATTTTTAACTCTTTCCTACTTAACTTGAACAGAGTGAGCTCGAATTCCAAGTCAACAAGCTTAAAATTTTTTTATTTTTAAAGTCTGGACTTGGACTTTAATATAAAAAAAAAGTCCAGCCACATGAATTTTTTCTGTTCCAGTTAGTTATTGTGGCGGTCTAGTTAAAGTCAAGGTCACTAAAATTAAAGTCAAAGTCCGGGCGACTTTGACTTGACTTGATACTTGTGACTTTTAAACAACTTTGCTTAGATCCCAAAAATATCTCTACTTGTTGATAATTCTTGTTCTAAGTGATAGTGGTAAGACTTGGTCGATTGAATATTTCATGAATTGAGTCAAAATTTTGCCACTTTTACTTAAACTTTAGACAAAAAAAAATAAAATCTAATATCTAGTATATCAATTCTCTAAAATTCTGCTTAATAGTTAATTTTTCTATTATAGTAAGATGGCCTAACCGGGTGACCTATTTTTTCTATTTTTTGTTTGAAAACTCCGAATTCATTAACCGAATTAGACCGAATTTTCCGACTCACCCCCTTAGCAAAAGGGGTTAATGAGGTTAGGGTTAACTCAGAATGGACTTAATAAACAATACTTTAATTTAATTTTTGTTTTGTATTGATAGCTTAGGCAGAGGACTTTCAATATCATGCTTATCTGAGCTATTTGGTATCTTGGTTTCTTGTTAAAATTTAATTTAGTGCATTAACCCATTTAGGCAAATAGGTAATTTGGTAATTTTCGGACCTTTTACAAAAACATAAATTTTGACCACATTGATGAGGTCCTATGAAAAAAGTAACGCTATTTTCGGAATCCTCGATATTTTTTCTACCAATAATGCTGCTTTTAAGACAAAATTTTTATTTTTATTTTACATATTAAATAATTGCCCCATCTTACTATATATATTATTTTTTGTTGTTTAAATAACAATGAAAATTACATATAAAAGCACATAAGATAGAAACTTTGATTAAAAAAAATAACAGCTTTAAAAAATAAAAAAAACCAATATAGTAAATTTAAAAGGTTCACTTTGTACTACAGTAAATGATTTAAAACTTATGTCAGATAAATAAATTTGTTTCTATTTTTTTTATAGAAAAATGAATGGATGACAACAACATGTAATCATGCTCTCTATGCAATAATTGATGTATTTTCACAATATTATGAAACAATTAGTTTCATTCTTATAGATGAATTGTATACCCATTTAAAATGGTGCGTTAAACAAGACAATGAACAACTTGCTCGATCAGGAATTAATTGTTTGGAAAATTTTGTGATCACAAATGGAGCAAAATTTTCAGAGGAAGTTTGGAGAAAAACTTGCGATTGTCTTTCAGAAATTTTTAGTTCAACTATTCCTCTTGAGTAAGAATATTTATTAAAACAATTGAAAATTATTAAAATTGTTTTTTAAGACTTCTAACATGGACTCCTAATTCACATAATAGCGAAAAAAATGTAATTAATTTACAAAAATCTTCCATGATGGAAAATCTAAAAAGTGGTTACTCGGACAATACTCGAACAAAAATACCAAATACAAATTTGTGCGTTGATTTAGAAAATGAAACATTTCAAACTTTTCTGATCAAGTGCATAGTTCAATTGGAGCTGATTCAAACTATTGATAATATCATATTTTACCCCACTACCAGTAAAAAAGAAGATGCAAAGTTTATTGCTGCCGCACAGGTATCTATTCAATTTAAAACTAAATACAGTCAATTCGAATTTATTTTATTATTAATTACTTTAAATCACTGTAATTTTAGAGAAAAACAATACAGATAAAATTGAGAAAAAATTAAGCTGAACATGGTATAGAGAATCGTTGAAATATCAAGCCTTGTGAAATTTCATACAAAACTTCCAAAACAAAAATGAAAAATTTTTTGGTACAAAATATAAACAAAAATTGTTGCTAAAAAAGCTTATAATTTTTTTTCTGGAGGCTTTTAATTAGTTCTGTAGGCGCAACAAAGTGCAACATACTTAGTTGCACCAAAAGTCAAAGTCTGCTAATGATGTGCAAAGTCTCTGCAAAATGCACGATAGCCAAATTTGTCCAAATTTAAATTATGCTAAATTTGCAGAGTTTTACCATATTGTTGATAATAGTGAAACTTTGAATGTTGCACCATGTTGCATTTACAGAGCTTGCTTTTGACTTTTACAAGAAAAGTTATAAGAATTTTTAACTTTTTGTTCTGTTCTATTGTACTAAATTTCACAAAACCAAATTTTTCTAACTTTTATTCTAAATGTCAAAAACTTGTTCTGCAAATGTAATAAAGTGTTTAACAACTTTTGTTCCACCAACCGCCAAAGTCTGCATAATCTGTGCATATTCTGCAAAATTGCACCCTATCTAAAAATATTAAAAATAAAACGCAATTAATTTGCACAGATTTTGCAGACTTTCGCGGTTGGTGAAAAAAAAGTTGTTGCACTTTGTTACATTTGCAGAACAAGTTTTTGACATTTAGAACAAAAGTTAGAAAAATTTTTCATTTCTGTATTAAAAGTTTTGTATGAAATTTCACAATGCCGTAATACTACTCATTTCTCACTTTTATTTCTTTAATTTTTGAAGAAATTATTCATAGTTTTTTGTCCTTAGTTTTATTAAAATTTCAATTTCTTTATGATATCTCGTTTATTTTCTTTGTTAAGACACCTTTCATTGCTTTCAATATAAACTTAAGCAAAAGTCTAAAAGCCAAACAAAAACTTTCAGATTAATCAGAGTCGACTGAAATTTAAAAATAAAATCATTCGAAAAATGAATAAATTTTTTTTTTTAAATTGATTGAATTTTTATTATAAAGGCTCTTTCATCTCCTCCACCACCTACTTCCGAATCAAATAAAAAGTTTGGTGGCGAAATTTTTTTTCATGATCAATATGGAATGTATTTGCATTTAAAAAACGAACAATTACTCAATCTAGTCGACTGTTTGGAAAGATCCTTCGAATTCTCCCGCAAATTCAATTGTAATCATGAGCAGCGCAATGTTTTATGGAAAGCCGGTATATTTTGTTGCTTATTTTTCACTGTTTTGAAATTTTCTGCAATTAATCATATCCAAATATGATATGTATTTTAAATTGACATCAAAATCTTAAATTAAAAAAAATGTACTTTTAATTATATGACAAAGAAATTCAAATGAGCTTCATCTTTCAAAAATTTATTAATAAATCATTAACTACTTTTAACTTTTAAGGATTTAATGGAAAAGAAAAACCAAATCTTCTAAATCATGAGACTCAAAGCTTGGCTTGCATTTTACGTATATTATTCAAGATGTTTAATGATGAATCAAGGAAAGAATTCTGGTCAATAGTTCAATTAAGACTATTAAAGTAATATTGATTAAAAAAATTGATATTAATTTATTTTTGTTTTATAGTGTGTGCCAGAGTTCATTAGACTATTATTCCATTATCGATTCTGAAAATCATAGAGAAATGTGGGACAATTTAATTCTTATGATGTTAACAAAAACTTATAAATTAAATTCCAAAAAATTTAAAATATTTTCCTCTTTTTTATACCGTAAATTATGCGATATTCTTTCACAGAACTTAAAGCTTGAGATAAGAAACATTTTGAAAGAAATATTTATTCAAATCGGCTATGTGAATTCGATTCAACAAATTAGTTGAAAATAACAAACAAACAATTCCTAAAGAAATTGAAATAATTATTTAAATTATCAATAAAATTAATTTTTATAGTTTTTAAATATATTTTTTAAGACGCATTTTATTTTTTTTATAAAAAATTGAACAATATTAAAAATGTTAAATTCGGCGTTTTCTAAATCGTTATTTATGATGTTGGCTCTTCTAAATCTTCGGATTTAATTCTCATATAAATTTAATTTGTCTTATTTAATTTTAAATTAAACTAAATTTAAACCTCTACTAAATTATATATTTAATCCTAGATTTTTTTAATTGTATTGCTATTTACAAAATGATAATTTTAGATGCAAATTTTTTAATTCTGAATAAGTTAACGGCCTTGCATGCCAAAGCAACAGCAGCAACTCTAAAATATGTCTGCTAGAAATTGATAATATAATCAAAGTGAGAAGCATACAATTGAAGTTAATAAATTTAACTGTGGCGATTCAAGGGTCTACGAAAAAAATTTTCGTATGCATTTTTTTCGAATAATAATTTTCGAATCGTTTGATTGATTTGTGAGAACAATTTATTCACACTAACAGTTCAAATTTAAATTTTATCTATTAAAAACATTAATTAAACTTTTTCATCATCGAAAGAAATTATTTTTTTTTATTTATTTAATAAAATTCAAAAAAAATCTTTTTCAATTTTATTCTCAAAAACAAGGTTAGTAAGAAATCATATACCTGTAAAAAATTTATCTATAATAAAGCTGACTTTGTAAAAATTTCACATTTTCTTTCAAATATAAATTGGGTGCACTTGTTTGATAAATTAACTATTCAAGAAATGTACGATGAGTTAATTTTCTGTGTAAGCGAAGCTAGTAATCGATTCATTTTAGTGACAGATGGCTCTAAAAAGAAAAGTATCTCAAAACCTTGGATTAAAGATGATCTCAAGATCTTAATCAGAAATAAGAGGAATCTTAGATACAGGAACTGTTCATGTAACTAGAAGGATATGAATTTTTATAAAGATTACAAACGTATCTGTAAATTAGTTTTATCAGAAATTAAAAAAGCCAGACTAACATATGAAAAAAATTTAGTGGAAAAAGCTAGGAAGAATCCAAAAATATTGTATAAATACTTAAATGATCAACAAGTAGTCAAAGAATCAATTAAAGCATTAAAAAAGTCGAACAATGAATTAACGCACGAACCGAAAGAGATATCAAATCTTCTTAATAAATGTTTTCAAGATGTTTTTGTTATTGAACAAGATGGTGAACTTCCAACTTTTGAAGTTGAATTTAATGAAAACTGGTCGAAATATAGTGACATTGATCCAAATGATATTAGTTATGAAATGGTATTTAAAAAATTACAAGACCTAAATCAAAATAAATCATGTGGTGTAGACAAGCTTCATCCATCATTGCTTAAAAATTGTGCAGAAGCCTTTACTGTTCCTTTAACTTTGATTTTCAGAGAATCTTTAACCAATAGTCAGCTTCCAATCCAATTCAGATCAGCAAATATTACTCCATTGTTTAAAAAAGGTGATAAATCAATGCCGAGCAATTATCGTCCTGTGTCTTTCACTTCAATTCCGTGCAAAATTATGGAAAGCATAATAAGAACCAAAATGGAAGATTATCTTTATAAGAATAATATTATATCTAAAGAACAGCATGGATTTGTCAAGAAAAAGTCATGTACCACTAATCTTCTGGAAACTCTAGATTTCATCTCAATGAGTCTAGATAAAAGTATCCCTGTTGATGTGATTCTGCTGGATTTTGCGAAAGGATTTGATACTGTTCCGCACAGAAGACTAACAGCTAAATTGAAAGCGTATGGCTTTTGCGGTCTGACACTAAAATGGATTGAAGCTTTCTTGAAAAATAGAAGGCAACGAGTTGTTCAAGGAGAAATTTTGTCGGATTGGGTTGATATTTTTAGCGGTGTACCACAAGGCTCAGTGATTGGTCCACTATTGTTTGTTTTGTATATCAATGATCTACCAAAAGGATTAGAGAATGTTGTCAAAATGTATGCAGATGATACTAAAATGTTCTCGCAAACGGTATCAGAAATAAGCGCAACGAAACTACAATTAGATTTAGATTTAGTTTTCAAGTGGACTCAAGATTGGCTTCTTCTCTTCAACACATCAAAATGTGTGGTCATGCATTATGGTCATGAAAACAAATATTTTCCTTATTTTATCAATGGTAAGCAGCTATCAACGTCAGAAACCGAAAGAGATCTTGGAGTTATTTTTAATACAAATCTGAAATGGAAAAATCAAGTGTTAGAGGCTATAAACAAAGCAAATCAAATGCTAGGTCGCATCAGGAAATCATTTGCTCGTTTTGATTGTAAGTTATTTAGATATCTGTATTTAACTTTTGTTCGTCCTCTTTTGGAATTTGCGGTGCCTGTATGGTCTCCAATTCTTAAGTATGACTGTGAGAATGTTGAAAGGATTCAACGCAGAGCTACGAAATTTGTTTCTGCAATTAGAAACAAACCGTATGAAAGCAGATTGAAGGTTTTGAACATTCCAAATCTGATGGAAAGAAGAAAAAGAGGTGATCTAATTCAATTATACAAGTTTATGCATGGAATAGAATTGGTTGAAAAAAGCAACAATTTTAATGTCACTAAAAACCAAGGAAGAGGTCACTGCTTTAAATATCACAAAGAAATTTCAAGGCTCCAACATAGAGATAACTTTTTTTTCAACAGAACCGCTAGCATATGGAACTCGCTGCCTAATCAATTAGTTGAAGCCCCCAATGTTAACAGTTTTAAAGCAGGCGTTGATTGCTGGATGAGCAGCAATCAATCACATCAGCTGTCTTAGTGTGCCTTGTCAGCACACTCGCTGGCTAGCCAGCTACAGTCGAAACTACTACTACTACTACTATAATAAATTGAGGGACTTACCCCTAGGACTTTCCCGAACGGCTCTTTTGCCTACTTTTCAGTCCCCATGTGATTTTGAATTAAGTTTATAAATAAAAAATATTGTTTCCAATAAAAAAAAAAAAAAAAATAAAAAATTAAAAAAGTGAGAAAAAAAAGAATATAAAAAAAAGAGTAAAGTTTACAATTCATTAATTAAATTTTGAAGTAATAAAAGTTTTGAGTTAGAATTAAGAGTTTTTATTGAAAGAAATTATGATATTCTTTAATTAATGCAAGCATTCATTTTCATTCTTTTTTTTTATCAAAAAATAATTAAGTAAAAGTTAATAAAATTATTTCTGTATTTCAAACATTTTTTTAATTTCTAATATTTTTACTTATAAATGGTCACATTTATGCATTTTTTCATTAGTTTAGATTTAGCCTATGATCTTATGCTATTGCGAAATCATTTCAGATTTTTAAGACGAAATTTTAGCTAAAATTTCAAATGCTTAGTCTTATTCAAAAAAAAATTAAACTCATAAATTGCAAGATTTAAATTGTTATTTTTACAAAAATGTTTAAAAAAAATTATTTTATTTTTATCATTTTTAGTTAATATAAATTTTTAAACAAATCTTTTTTTAAAAAATTCAAACTAAAATTATTAAAAATGAAAATAAGGATCATTTTGAATCGTTGGAATCTCTTGTTTAAAAACAGTTATATAATTTAATAATATGAGATCCAAAAAACAGGTTCGAATCATATGATTTTTTTGGGCTTTAAAACGTTCAAAAAAGTCCCTTGCATTTTTTTAATTTTTCTAATTATAAAATCTCATCTTTTTATCAATTTTTGAATATTGAAACACTTTATAGTACGAAAAAATATTATGTAATCGGCTTAAACAACTGGTTTGTTCGTTGCTAAGATTACACTTCTTAGTTGTTATTCGCTTGTTATTATCTATATTTTATTAATTTCTTTAATTGGAGGCTTGGAGATATAATATTTTTGTATCTTTAAAAGCAAAAGCTGAAAGAAGTAGGAAAATACTAGTGTTGTGATTTATAATAAAAGATTATTAACTTCATGACTTCTTTTATATTTAAATGACTTAAAGAAGACTAGTTTGTCTACAACAATTAGATAGTAACAAAAATTTTAGATAGTAACAGCAGTGTTTTCAATCATTGATTTTTAATTGTACAGATCGATTAATTCTTAATATATGAGAATTAATTATGAAATATTTTTTTAATTTGATCATAATATATTGGACAGGATCTATATAAATTAAAGACAAGTGATTAATTGTTATATTAAATCTTGATATTTAAATTTTAACTAATTTGAATAGATTGAAAATTTAAAATTTGTCTAAAGAAAATTCGTCAGAAAATGAAATTAAGAGGCATCTTGAAGTTGATGATCAATTCAAAAAGTTTATCTTAAGATATTAAAAAAATCTTTGAAATAATTTTAATGTAACATAATTAACATGTTATGTAGATTTAAAAAACAAAAAAATTTTAGAAAAACATTTTCTCAATCCATTGTTAAAATTGATTTTTATATTTAAATGTATTACCTGATTTTTTGTAAAGTTTATTTGAATTTTTTATTGCAAAAGTATTTGTATCTAGAATTCAAAATTAAATTCAAATAATAAATTCCAAAAAAGTAATAAAATGAAAATAAACTTTAAAAAAATCACTAAAATAAATTAAATATCGATTTAAACAATGGATTGAGAAAATGTTTTTCTAAAATTTTTTTTTAAATCTACATAACATGTTAATCATGTTACATTAAAATTATTTTAATTAAATCAAAGATTATTTTTAATATCTTAAGATAAACTTTTTGAATTGAAATGATATTTTGAATTGATCATCAACCTCAAAATTCCAATTTAGAAACAAAATATTGATTCACTTTCCCTTATGTGTGTGGATTTTCAATTATTTAACAAATATTTAGAAACTAAAAGACAAAATTATTTCCAGTTGAAAATTTAGCATATGAAATTGCATAATTATTCATAATTTATTAAAATTTTGGATTGTAAATCAAAAAAATTTTTATTTTCAATTTTTATTGAAATTTATTGACTAGCTCTAAAATAAAAAAGATAGTGTTAGATAAATTCCAGAAAAAATTTTTAAAGCTTCAAATTATCAAAATGCAAATTAAAAAAAATAATCTTATATTTCTATTAAAAAATATTAGATATGCCTTCGACTTCAAGTGGATCATTGATTTTTCCAGTTTTAATGTGGGATAATACCCCGCCGGAATGTCAGATATCATCACTTTTAATAAACGAAAATGAAAATTGTATTTTAACTGGAACTTCATCTGGTCATATTATTATCTGGGATTTTAACATCAATGAAGTAATTCTTTACTTTCTTTTTTAAATAACATCGTTCTAACAAACAAAATTAAGATAACTCCTAAATGGCTAATGATTGGTCATACCAGCGTTGTAAATTGTCTTGCTAAAGCAGGTTTTACTAAAGATGAAGAGTACATAGTTAGTTCAAGTGAAAATGGGTTAGTTTTCATTATTCGTTTGATTTATTAAATTAATTTAAAAAAATTCTTCTAGTGAAATGAAATTGTGGGAATTGAATGAAAAAAAATGTATTGAAAGTATCAAAATGCCAAACACAATTCACAAAAAAATTTACGTAAGATATTGAGTTTTTAATAAGTGAATTTGAGTCTAGAAATAAATTTTACAGAAAAAAATTAGATCGTTTTTTTTTTGGAATAGTGTTATTAAGAATATTTATTTAAGAGCTCAAAGTTAAATGGAAGATATTACAGACTTTTTTGTATTGGAAACTATATTGATGTTTTGGTGATTGATCCTATTAGTCTTGATATTTTGTATACATTAGTTTCTCGCGAACAACATGAATGTATAAAGGCTTTGTGTATAAATTCATTAACAAGTCAGCACGATGATGTGATTGTAGGTGTATCAATTACTGGAATAATAAAACTATGGACCTTGAGTGCAAATGAGGTAAAAGGTTCAGAAATTGTAGAACATGAGTTTAAAAAAAGTCTATGTGAAAATGCCAGTACACTAACAAGCTGTCCAGGAAAACAGAGAATATTTATTATTGTTTGTCCCAAATTTTTCCAAGTAAAAATTTCTATTTAAAATTTTTAGAGGTAAAATTCAAAATTTTTTGCAAGATTTTTGATGCAGTAGATTTTACAGTTCTATCTCAAATTCATATTAGCAGTCTTTACCAAACTGATGACTCCATAAACTTTATCAATGGTTTCTTTGTCGACATAACCCAAGTAATTGTTGCAACAAGCGACGGACACGCTTATTTTTTTAGACTACCTGAAAAGTACAATTTAGACTTTGTTTCATTTGTATAGTTTTTATTTAATTTTATTAAAGCATTAATCCTACATCAAATTCATTCAGAAAATATCCAAGCAATGAGGGTGTTGAAAGCTGCTTCAAAGTCAGCTTGAGTTCGAAGCTTATGTCAGATGAAAAACAAAATTTTTCTTCAAAAAATATTAAAGTATTTTACAAATGAATAAATTAATTTGAAAATTATAAAACTAATTAAAATTTTCAAAAACAGAATCAAATCTATTGTATGCCAATTTTCTTTCTATTCGAAAATAAAAAAAGATCAATGCATTTAACACATGATTCTGGATCACGAACGAATGAGCCATTTCGATGTCTTATTAAAGCAGATTCAATTTCACGACTAACATTATGGAATTTGAACAAGAACACAGGTAAAATAAAAGAAATAAAATATGGTTGTATATATTTTTTTTTAATAATTTTAGGAAATTTTAAACTAAATGATTACCAAACATCTTTGAAGCAATTTTGGAAAGAAAACTGTGTACATCAAAACGCTGATGTAAGCTTAATATACGATTAGTTTAGATAATAAATATTAATCAGTCAATTTAGTTTGGAACAATGTCAACTCTTCTTTATATATCTAAAATTAACAGATTGATTTATGGAATGACTGACGGAGCGATTATAATTCGTCCTGCAATTCAATTTTTAGTCAAAAGTCTCTTTGGCCAAGACTCAAATAAAAGTGAAAGTAATATTATTGACAAATAAAAAATCTAAATTTTTTTAAATTTAAAATATTTGAAGATATCATCAAACTACAAAAGCATACAGCTAAGGTTACTTGTATTCTCTATCCACACTCAGAACACTCACGCTATGATTCGAGCATATTAGTCACGGGATCATTAGATTTTTCAATTATTTTGTGGAACATAAATTCAGCCGAAATGATTCATAGATTTGTAGTTCAAACTGGTGAGATCGTTCAGCTAAGTGTTCCTCCCAACAATGTTAATGTAATTTTTTTCAAATTTTTCTCTAATTTTTTTTAAACTTTTTCTTCAAATTTTTCTTCAAATTTTTCTTCAAATTTTTCTTCAAATTTTTTTTCAAATTTTTTGTTGTTGTAAGTAAATAAATGAATTACATTTTGAATTTTTAATAGCCCAGAATATTGCAGTGTATTTGTTCGATTTCAAATGATCATTCAGTGGCACTTTTAAGTTTAAAAGAATGCAAACCAATCATGATAGCTAGTCGTCATCTTTTTCCAGTTTTGTTTATCAAATGGCGACCACTAGATGATTATTTAATAGTAAAATGTTCTGATGGTGGAGTTTTTGTTTGGCAGATTGAAACAGGAAATCTTGACCGAGTAGTTCATGGATTGGCAGCTGAAGATATTTTGAATGCAGCTGACGAAATAATAACAAATCCTGACGCATATTCGCCACAGTCGGTAAATAACAATGTTTTTATTCCAAGTCAGAACACGAATATTGCCAGTGGTCACAATTTGAGCCATATTTCCGATGTGTCGCATTCAACACCAATGATCATATCTAGCAAATCAATTTCGAACGAGACCGTTGTGTTAGCTCACATTCTTCAGAAAAGAAATTTTTCGCATGTAGTCAAGGCCATTAATCAAAAATTAGCTAGTACCAAAGAGGACCCGAAGAAAACTTTGCCAATAATCGATTCTTCATTAATAAATTTTCCTCTAATAGTTCATCCGTTTCATCTGGGTCCAAACGATGCTGTCCTTAACCTTCTATTATTTGACATTGATAATTTATTGAGTAATTTTGTTTATTTTTTTTTTAATTTGTTTTGCTTTTCTAATTTCCATTTCTTTGTCTCTAACTTTTAGCTACTTTGGCTTTGGAAGAGTACTCGATAGAAGCTACAGTCAAACAAATTCAAAATAGTATTTATAGCGACGCGAATTTAACATCAAGCTCGGCGCAGTTAATTTTACCTTCACAGCGGACAAATCCTCAATATTCTGCCAATGCGTTGAAGAGAAATACTTCGGCCAAAGTTTTGGACTCAATTGATAAGAAGCAATTAAATTCGATTGACGCTAAACTAAATTATTCTCTAGCCATTGTGAACTTAGCTCACATTTTAATGTCAAGTCTTCATGTTTGGACATTGGATAATTCGCTTGACAATGCCTGTACGGACATGTTAGCACTCAGAAAGCCCACTTATCCTGTTTCATTTGGCAGAATTTCGCGAGGTGCACATCTTTTTGTAATGTTTCCACCAAAAAAATGCAACTCCGACCTTGCTCCAAGAACGCAACAAGCTGCCACTTTTTTTTGTGAAGCTAAACCAAAAATAGAAAATCCACTGAGACTCTCTTCTTCAAAATCATTCAATTTAATTGACTTTGAGAGCGAAGAAGAAGTAGATTCGCCAATGGCCAAATCACAAAATCTTGTTGCACAAAATCTTATTGCACAACCATCAAATCAACATTGGCTTTCAATCAAGACAATGACTACAGAACATCTTTTGGCCATTTTGGCTATTTCCAATTCTCTAATGAATCTAAGATATCTGTCAGGTTTATATTCAAACAAGTATTAAGTAATTAAATTAGAAAAACAAAAATAATTATTTTTGATAAGAAGCAAAATTGACCTATTGGAACTAATTCTGAATGACACATCTGATCAGTTTAATTCACAAGTTCAAAATGATATCACACAAACTTATTCAAGATTGTCCACAATGTATCACATGCTTTCTGATTATTCAAGTGAAAATACTCACTTCAAAATGAAACCACTTAGTCTTGAAATTTTAGCTCTCAAATGGATGGACCCTTCTAACGAAGTATTTTAGTCTCTTGTTTTCTTTTTTGATGAAAGTGTTGCTTTATTTTGTTTCAAATTAATTCAAGATTAGAGAAGCTGCTCAAGCATTATTAAAAAGTGAACTGAAAAGAATGGGACCAAATGGAAGAGCATCCTTGATTAAAACATGGGAACCTCATTTGAACAGTTTGTTAAAAGAATTTGATGATTTAAGCATTTCATGCAATCAAAACCAGAACTCGCAGTCTTCAACGCATACAATGGCGAATACAGAAAATAATAAACACAATATTCATAATAGTGAAATAGCATATTTGTCGCCAAATTCAAACAGGATTAGACGCAAACAATTTGTAGCTGTTATTATATTGAGTGTAGTTGGAGCTGAATTTGGCCAAGATGTAAATGCTATCAAAAATCAAGCCCAATACAAAACGATTCCAAAAGGATTTAGTTTGGAAGACCATTCAAATTTAAAACGCATTAGCAGTGTTTTGTCAAATTTGGTGACAAATAAATCGTTGCACTATGACATAACAAGAAAAGCGTCAATAGATTTAATTGGTCGTGGTTTTAATATTTGGGAGCCCTTCATACAGCCATCTTCTATTTTAATAAGTCTTCTAGAACTAACTGCCGATGCCCAATTATATTTACCAAGGTAATGTCATACTTAACTTTTTTGTTGTTTTAAATTTTCCATTTCAAATTCAAAAAAAGAGATTGATTAAGAACTTTAACTTGCCTCATTTTGCTCACAATATTTACTAAATTTTTAAATTTGAATTAAACTAAAAAATAGTCAATTGAATTTTGTATTTTAATCAATTTTAAGGCTAGACATAAATTTACCATTAACCCCGGCCGCCGATCTTTGTAAAATTGCTCGAAATTCTTTAAACATAATTGCATATTCGAGACCAGACACTTTTATTCTAACAATAACCAAGGAAATAAAAAGAATATACTCAAACTACAATCTTAATCAAACTAATTCTTCATCATTTCATTCGATTCTGGTACGAAGCAAGCCAGAACTATTGAAAATTATTGATCGTCTAGTAGAAAATCAGTCCCAGGTTGTGTACGAACTGCTTTCTGATGTAATTTTTCTAACAATCATCGTAAAATTTTTATTTATTTCTTAAAAGGTCATGGAAATTCTCTTGTTCTCGTTCGATCAGAATCAAATGAGAAATTTTGGATTCGATGAACTTTTTCCAACTTTATTCAAGTATTTTATTTGTTAATTTTTTTTTAATTTTTTTAAAATTTTTTTAATGGATCTATATTAACCCGTCTAATCAAAAATGAATTCGTCAAATATAATTAAAAGTCAAATACTAAATTAAATGTCACATATTTATTTAATATGTCAAATAAAATATTAAATTTCTAATAAAAATTATTAAATGTCAAAAAGAAAAAATTTAATATTTAATATACATTTGTTTGTTCATCTCATATGTTGTATTCGTTGATTGAGCTTGTGTTGAAGTCATTGCTTGATCAGGTTTAGGTTTCGGTTTTCGACCACGCTTTTTGGGTTGTGCTTGTTGTTTTACTTTGGATTCAATAATTGGTGTACATTGTATAACTGGAATGACATGATTATAGGAATTTCGTTCTACAAAATAGTAAAGCTGTGTTCTAATTTTGATCTTCTCTACCGTCATATAAATATTCTCCAAAAAAAAGTATTTTACTTTTAAACAAAATAAATGACATCTTAATTTTTATATTTGAAACATTAATTAAAATCTTTTTTTGGTACAGCTTACTTAATGGTCTTCTAAGAGTAGCCTTTGCTCAAATTTAACTTATATATATATTTTTATTACAATTTTTGATATGAATATTTTTTTTAACTTTTTTTAATCTTGTCAATGTGACTTTAAATTAATAAATAATAATAATTAATTAAACAATTAAACCTTTAATAATTAATGCGATTTTTTAATCATTTTTTAATCTATTAGAAAATAAATTTTTTATTTGACAATTCATTTTATATTTGACGGTTTAATATTATTTCTTTTTTAATTTATATTTGTAATCTACCAAAAATTCAATTCAGATATCCGATGATTCGATATAGCAAAGAGTCCAAACGAATTGTCTGTGGCTGCAATAACGGCCGCCTTTTGGTATATGACTTTAAAGCAGGAAAATGGAACGCACAAACTTTCCAAGGCCATAACGGTCAACCAGTGGTTGCTATTGCAATTTCATCCGATGAAAAATATATTGCAACTTATTCAGCTCATGATAATTCTCTAATATTTTGGCAGTGTTCGGGAGGGAATATTTTTAATATTGGCTCACATACGATAAAGCAGCTAAAAGTTTGTAATGCGGCCCCATTGGATTTAAACGTACCGTCGATAAAACTGGCTAACTTGTTTTGGCAAAACAAAACTCTAAATTTATTATATCATGATAATAGAAAGTTTTCTTATCAAATCTGATTATTTTTTTTCAAGATTAAAATATAAAAAAGTTCAACTATTAAAAAACAAGTTAACTTTTAATTTTCGGAATTATTCACAATTTTGAATTCAATTTTTATAATAATACAATACGAGAAAATTTTTTGAAAGAGCATTGTTTATTCCTGAAAGGTCACATAAAATCTAGGTTAATTTTTGCCTATTGTCATTTTTTTAGTTGGAAATAAAAAATATATAATTCTCAAATGGAATGGCTCCTATTTAAGTAGCTGTCAATCCATTTTTTGCAACATCGCTTTTTTTCACTATTTTTAAACCCCTCCCATATAAAGTTTTTTGCGGTACTTTATTAGATAAAGGAATGAAATAACTATAAATGCAGTGTGAAATAAATTAGTCACTTTTTTTCACTATTTATAATGTTTATCTGTACCAAGCCTTTAACTAACTTGAACTACTAACAGTGTCAAATCGACTTTTTGAGTTGAGTGAGAGATATGTCAGGGCAGGATTGACTCATTCTGTTTCATTGGTCGTCAGACTGGTGGATTCTAGAAGTTTTCAAATCAAGTTATATTGAATATCCAATTCCATCGTGTAATTGCAACCTAACAATTTATTCTTTTTTACCTGAAATTTCAAATATTTAAACATGTCTAACCTCTAGCTATTAAGCATATTCTTTTTATTACTTAGACCTTTTTATCTGTTAGTAGTTTAAGTTTATTGAAGACCCCTTGTGCATAATATTGGATGGGCTATCATATTTCAGCTTCAAAATAGATCGAACTGCTGAATTTTGTATTACTTGTAATTTTTTAATGTTGGATTCTGAAAATGAGTTTAAACAGGGAAAAGAAAAATCTATTATTGATCCAATCAAGGATTTGTAAAGATTACTTAATGTTTTTGCTTTAGATTAGATTAGATTAGTTTAGAATAGATTTTTCTTTTCCCTGTTTAAACTCATTTTCAGAATCCAACATTAAAAAAATTAAAAGTAATTCAAAATTCAGCAGTTGGATCAATTTTATTCAATTATTATTTATATACCCATATAAGAGGCACTTCTTTGAAGGAACCTAATGGAAGGCACTCATATGAAAGGTACTTCTTGAAGTAAACATAATGCAGGAACGATTCAAGAGCCAATCTTGAAAGGTGAATCTTGAAAAATTATCTGTAAATAATTTGTAGATTCCTTTTTTGAAATAATCCCATGAGATAAAATACTTAAAGAAACTTTTAATAATGTCGTTCTTTGAAAGAACCTTTTGAAAGGAATCCATATGAGAGGTACTCCTTTGAAAGAACTTGCTCATATGAAAGGAAATTACCTCAATGCAGGAAATTTTTTAAAAGCCCATTTAAAAAGGTTAATCTTTAAAAAATATCTATAAATATTATAGAATCCTATTTCGATAGGGTAAACGATCGTTAATTTTAGGAACCCAAATGGGAGGCAATCCTTTGATGGAACCAGATAGAAGGCACTCTAATTAAAGGCAGTCCTTATATTCCGGATAATTTTTTAGAAATTAACCTTTCAAAATAGGCTTTTGAATGGGATTTTTCTCAAGGTTACTTCAAGAAGTGCATTTCATTGGAGCTTCTTCCAGCAGGTAAATTCAATGAAAGACATTAATAAAAGTTAATTAATAAAAGACATTAATAACGTATTTTTGCTCATGTGATCATTTCGAAAATGGATTCTACAAAATATTTTCAGATAATTTTTTAAGATTCACCTTTCAAGATTGGGCTTTAAAAAGGATTCCAGCATTAAGGGAGCTTCAAGGAGTGCATTTCATTGGAGTTTCTTCCACCAGGTAAATTGAATGAAAGACATTAATAAAAGTTTCTTAACGTATTTTTGCTCATGGGATAATTTCGAAAAAGGATTCTACAAAATATTTTTAGATATTTTTTCAAGATTCACTTTTCAAGATCGGCTTTTAAAGGGTTCCTGCATTGAGGTATTATCAAGAAGTACATTTCATTGGAGTGACTTCCAGCTGGTTCCTTCAAGAAGTGCCTTTCTTATGAGTGCCTTCTACCAGGATCCTTCAAAGGAGTTCCGCTCATTTGGGTTCCTTTCCGAAGTTTTCCTCAATGAACATAATAAATAATAGTATCTTTACGTATTTTAGCACTCCTTTGAAGGAACCTGCTGAAAGGCACTTCTCGAAAAAACCTAATTGCAGTACCTTCTAAGAAACTCCAATGAAATGCACTCCTTGAAATTACCTTAATGCTGGAATCCTTTTTAAAGCCCAATCTTGAAAGGTGAATCTTAAAAAATTATATGAAAATATTTTGTAGAATCCTTTTTCGACATGATCCCATGAGCAAAAATACGTATAGAAACTTTTATTAATGTCGTTAATTAAAGGAACCTGCTGAAAATCACTCAAAAGAAATGCTCTTCTTGAAGGCACCTGGAGGAAGATCCCCTTTAAAAGCACATTTTGAAAGGTGAATCTCTAAATATTTAACTGAAATTATTTTGTTGAATCCTTATTTGATCGGATCCGTGAGCAAAAAAACGTAGAAAAATTTTATTCAATCGTTCATTGAACGAACCAGCTAAAAGGCACTCCAATGAAAGGCAGTCAAAGATTGAGTCGTTTAAAAAGCAATCATATGAAAGGCAGTTCTTGAAAGAATCTGTTTTAAGACAAAATTATGAAAGGTTCTCAATGGAGTAACATCAAGGCAGGAACCCTTTAAAATCCCCATTTTGAAGGGTGAATCTTGAACAATTATCTGAAATTAATTTGTTGAATCCTTTTTCTTTATGATCCTGTCAGCAAAAATACGTAGAGAAAATTTTATCTAGTCGTTCATTTAAGGAACCTGCTAAAAAGCACTCAAATGAAATGCTGTTCTAAAAGGAACCACGAGGAATATCTCCTTCAAAAGCACATTTTGAAAGGTGAATCTCTAAATATTTATCTGAAATTATTTTGTTGAATCCTTTTTTGAACGGATCCTTTGGGTTAAAATAGCAGAGAAATTTTGATTAATTTCGTTCATTGAAGGAACCGACCTGAAGGCACTCTAATGAAAGGCAGTCCTTGAAGGAATCTTTTGGAAGTCACTCATATGAATGGCTGTCCTTGAAGGATCTATATTAAGACAATAATATGAAAGGTTCTCATTGAAGAAACTTCAAGGCAGAAACCCTTTTAAAAAGCTCATTTTGAAAGGTGAATCTTGAAAAATTATCTGAAATTAATTTGTAGAATCCTATTTCGATATGATCCCGTGAGCAAAAATTCGAAGAAAAAATTTTATCTAGTCGTTCATTTAAGGAACCTGCTGAAATGCACTTAAATGAAATGCTGTTCTAAAAGGAACCACGAGGAAGATCCCCTTCAAAAGCACATTTTGAAAGGTGAATCTCTAAATATTTATCTGAAATTATTTTGTTGAATCCTTTTTCGAACGGATCCTTAGGGTTAAAATAGCAGAGAAATTTTGTTTAATTTCGTTCATGGAACGGACCAGCTAAATGGTACTCTAATGAAAGGCATTCCTTGAAGGATCTATTTTAAGACAATAATATGAAAGGTTCTCATTGGAGAAACTTCAAGGCAGAAACCCTTTTAAAAAGCCCATTTTGAAGGGTGAATCTTGAACAATTATCTGAAATTAATTTGTAGAATCCTTTTTCTTTATGATCCTGTCAGCAAAAATACGTAGAGAAAATTATATCTAGTCGTTCATTTAAGGAACCCGCTGAAAAGCACTCAAATGAAATGCTGTTCTAAAAGGAACCACGAGGAAGATCCCCTTCAAAAGCACATTTTGAAAGGTGAATCTCTAAATATTTATCTGAAATTATTTTGTTGAATCCTTTTTCGAACGGATCCTTAGGGTTAAAATAGCAGAGAAATTTTGTTTAATTTCGTTCATGGAACGGACCAGCTAAATGGTACTCTAATGAAAGGCATTCCTTGAAGGATCTATTTTAAGACAATAATATGAAAGGTTCTCATTGGAGAAACTTCAAGGCAGAAGCCCTTTTAAAAAGCTCATTTTGAAAGGTGAATCTTGAAAAATTATCTGAATTTATTTTGTTGAATCCTTTTTTGTTCGGATCCCTTAAGTTAAAATAGCAGAGAAATTTTGTTTAATTTCGTTCATTGAACGAACCAGCTAGAAGGCATTCAAATAAAATGCTCTTCTAAAAGGAACCACGAGGAAGATCCCCTTCAGAAGCAAATTTTGAAAGGTGAATCTCTAAATATTTATCTGAAATTATTTTGTTGAATCCTTTTTTGAACGGATCCTTTGGGTTAAAATAGCAGAGAAATTTTTATTAATTTCGTTCATTGAAGGAACCGACCTGAAGGCACTCTAATGAAAGGCAGTCCTTGAAGGATCTATATTAAGACAATAATTTGAAAGGTTCTCATTGGAGAAACTTCAAGGCAGAAACCCTTTTAAAAAGCTCATTTTGAAAGGTGAATCTTGAAAAATTATCTGAATTTATTTTGTTGAATCCTTTTTTGTTCGGATCCCTTAAGTTAAAATAGCAGAGAAATTTTGTTTAATTTCGTTCATGGAACGAACCAGCTAAATAGTAGTCTAATGAAAGGCATTCCTTGAAGGATCTTTTTTAAGACAATAATATGAAAGGTTCTCATTGGAGAAACTTCAAGGCAGGAACCCTTTAAAATGCCCATTTTGAAGGGTGAATCTTGAACAATTATCTGAAATTAATTTGTAGAATCCTTTTTCTTTATGATCCTGTCAGCAAAAATACGTAGAGAAAATTTTATCTAGTCGTTCATTTAAGGAACCTGCTGAAAAGCACTCAAATGAAATTCTCTTCTAAAAGGAACCACGAGGAATATCTCCTTCAAAAGCACATTTTGAAAGGTGAATCTCTAAATATTTATCTGAAATTATTTTGTTGAATCCTTTTTTGAACGGATCCTTTGGGTTAAAATAGCAGAGAAATTTTATTTAATTTCGTTCATGGAACGAACCAGCTAAATGGTACTCTAATGAAAGGCATTCCTTGAAGGATCTATATTAAGACAATAATATGAAAGGTTCTCATTGGAGAAACTTCAAGGCAGGAACCCTTTAAAATGCCCATTTTGAATGGTGAATCTTGAACAATTATCTGAAATTAATTTGTAGAATCCTTTTTCTTTATGATCCTGTCAGCAAAAATACGTAGAGAAAATTTTATCTAGTCGTTCATTTAAGGAACCTGCTGAAAAGCACTCAAATGAAATTCTCTTCTAAAAGGAACCACGAGGAATATCTCCTTCAAAAGCACATTTTGAAAGGTGAATCTCTAAATATTTATCTGAAATTATTTTGTTGAATCCTTTTTTGAACGGATCCTTTGGGTTAAAATAGCAGAGAAATTTTGATTAATTTCGTTCATTGAAGGAACCGACCTGAAGGCACTCTAATGAAAGGCAGTCCTTGAAGGAATCTTTTGGAAGTCACTCAAATGAATGGCTGTCCTTGAAGGATCTATATTAAGACAATAATATGAAAGGTTCTCATTGAAGAAACTTCAAGGCAGAAACCCTTTTAAAAAGCCCATTTTGAAAGGTGAATCTTGAAAAATTATCTGAAATTATTTTGTTGAATCCTTTTTTGTTCGGATCCCTTAAGTTAAAATAGCAGAGAAATTTTGTTTAATTTCGTTCATTGAACGAACCAGCTAGAAGGCACTCAAATGAAATGCTGTTCTAAAAGGAACCACGAGGAAGATCCCATTTAAAAGAACATTTTGAAAGGTGAAACTCTAATTATTTATCTGAAATTATTTTGTTGAATCCTTTTTTGTTCGGATCCCTTAAGTTAAAATAGCAGAGAAATTTTGTTTAATTTCGTTCATTGAACGAACCAGCTAGAAGGCACTCAAATGAAATGCTGTTCTAGAAGGAACCACGAGGAAGATCCCCTTCAAAAGCACATTTTGAAAGGTGAATCTCTAATTTTTTATCTGAAATTATTTTGTTGAATCCTTTTTTGTTCGGATCCCTTAAGTTAAAATAGCAGAGAAATTTTGTTTAATTTCGTTCATGGAACGAACCAGCTAGAAGGCACTCAAATAAAATGCTCTTCTAAAAGGAACCACGAGGAAGATCCCTTTCAGAAGCAAATTTTGAAAGGTGAATCTCTAAATATTTATCTGAAATTATTTTGTTGAATCCTTTTTTGTTCGGATCCCTTAAGTTAAAATAGCAGAGAAATTTTGTTTAATTTCGTTCATGGAACGAACCAGCTAAATGGTACTCTAATGAAAGGCATTCCTTGAAGGATCTATTTTAAGACAATAATATGAAAGGTTCTCATTGGAGAAACTTCAAGGCAGAAAACCTTTTAAAAAGCCCATTTTGAAGGGTGAA
The DNA here is from genome assembly GCA_016802215.1 of Brachionus paranguensis. Lineage (NCBI taxonomy): Eukaryota > Metazoa > Rotifera > Eurotatoria > Ploima > Brachionidae > Brachionus > Brachionus paranguensis. Next base: position 523,424 of record JAESIX010000008.1, on the reverse strand, counting down.
TCTTGAACAATTATCTGAAATTAATTTGTAGAATCCTTTTTCTTTATGATCCTGTCAGCAAAAATACGTAGAGAAAATTTTATCTAGTCGTTAATTTAAGGAACCCGCTGAAAAGCACTCAAATGAAATGCTGTTCTTAAAGGAACCACGAGGAAGATCCCCTTCAAAAGCAAATTTTGAAAGGTGAATCTCTAAATATTTATCTGAAATTATTTTGTTGAATCCTTTTTCGAACGGATCCTTTGGGTTAAAATAGCAGAGAAATTTTGTTTAATTTCGTTCATGGAACGGACCAGCTAAATGGTACTCTAATGAAAGGCATTCCTTGAAGGATCTATATTAAGACAATAATATGAAAGGTTCTCATTGGAGAAACTTCAAGGCAGAAACCCTTTTAAAAAGCCCATTTTGAAGGGTGAATCTTGAACAATTATCTGAAATTAATTTGTAGAATCCTATTTCGATATGATCCCGTGAGCAAAAATTCGAAGAGAAAATTTTATCTAGTCGTTCATTTAAGGAACCTGCTGAAATGCACTTAAATGAAATGCTGTTCTAAAAGGAACCACGAGGAAGATCCCCTTCAAAAGCACATTTTGAAAGGTGAATCTCTAAATATTTATCTGAAATTATTTTGTTGTATCCTTTTTCGAACGGATCCTTTGGGTTAAAATTGCAGAGAAATTTTGTTTAATTTCGTTCATGGAACGAACCAGCTAAATAGTAGTCTAATGAAAGGCATTCCTTGAAGGATCTTTTTTAAGACAATAATATGAAAGGTTCTCATTGGAGAAACTTCAAGGCAGGAACCCTTTAAAATGCCCATTTTGAATGGTGAATCTTGAACAATTATCTGAAATTAATTTGTAGTATCCTTTTTCTTTATGATCCTGTCAGCAAAAATACGTAGAGAAAATTATATCTAGTCGTTCATTTAAGGAACCCGCTGAAAAGCACTCAAATGAAATGCTGTTCTAAAAGGAACCACGAGGAAGATCTCCTTCAAAACAGATTTTGAAAGGTGAATCTCTAAATATTTATCTGAAATTAATTTGTTGAATCATTTTTTGAACGGATCCTTTGGGTAAAAATAGCAGAGAAATTTTGATCAATTTCGTTCATTGAAGGAACCGACCTGAAGGCACTCTAATGAAAGGCAGTCCTTGAAGGAATCTTTTGGAAGTCACTCATATGAATGGCTGTCCTTGAAGGATCTTTTTTAAGACAATAATATGTAAGGTTCTCATTTGAGAAACTTCAAGGCAGGAACTCTTTAAAAAGCCAATTTTAAAGGTGAATCTTGAAAAATTATCTGAAATTAATATGAAGAATCCTATTTCGATATGATCCCGTGAGTAAAAATACGTAGAGAAAATTTTTTTTTTCGTTCATTTAAGGAACTTGCTGAAAAGCACTCAAATGAGATGCCATTCAAAAAGGAACCACCAGGATGATCCCATTTAAAAGCACATTTTGAAAGGTGAATCTCTAATTATTTATCTGAAATTATTTTGTTGAATCCTTTTTCGAACGGATCCTTTGAGTTTAAATAGCAGAGAAATTTTGTTTAATTTCGTTCATTGAACGAACCAGCTAAAAGGCACTCAAATGAAAGGCAGTCCTTGAAGGATCTGTTTTGAGACAATAATATGAAAGGTTCTCATTGGAGAAACTTCAAGGCAGGAACCCTTTAAAATGCCCATTTTGAAGGGTGAATCTTGAACAATTATCTGAAATTAATTTGTAGAATCCTTTTTCTTTATGATCCTGTCAGCAAAAATACGTAGAGAAAATTTTATCTAGTCGTTCATTTAAGGAACCTGCTGAAAAGCACTCAAATGAAATTCTCTTCTAAAAGGAACCACGAGGAAGATCTCCTTCAAAAGCACATTTTGAAAGGTGAATCTCTAATTTTTTATCTGAAATTATTTTGTTGAATCCTTTTTTGTTCGGATCCCTTAAGTTAAAATAGCAGAGAAATTTTGTTTAATTTCGTTCATTTAACGTACCAGCTAGAAGGCACTCAAATAAAATGCTCTTCTAAAAGGAACCACGAGGAAGATCCCTTTCAGAAGCAAATTTTGAAAGGTGAATCTCTAAATATTTATCTGAAATTATTTTGTTGAATCCTTTTTCGAACTGATCCTTTGAGTTAAAATAGCAGAGAAATTTTGTTTAATTTCGTTCATTGAACGAACCAGCTAGAAGGCACTCAAATAAAATGCTCTTCTAAAAGGAACCACGAGGAAGATCCCCTTCAGAAGCAAATTTTGAAAGGTGAATCTCTAAATATTTATCTGAAATTATTTTGTTGAATCCTTTTTTGTTCGGATCCCTTAAGTTAAAATAGCAGAGAAATTTTGTTTAATTTCGTTCATGGAACGAACCAGCTAAATGGTACTCTAATGAAAGGCATTCCTTGAAGGATCTATTTTAAGACAATAATATGAAAGGTTCTCATTGGAGAAACTTCAAGGCAGAAACCCTTTTAAAAAGCCCATTTTGAAGGGTGAATCTTGAACAATTATCTGAAATTAATTTGTAGAATCCTTTTTCTTTATGATCCTGTCAGCAAAAATACGTAGAGAAAATTTTATCTAGTCGTTAATTTAAGGAACCCGCTGAAAAGCACTCAAATGAAATGCTGTTCTTAAAGGAACCACGAGGAAGATCCCCTTCAAAAGCAAATTTTGAAAGGTGAATCTCTAAATATTTATCTGAAATTATTTTGTTGAATCCTTTTTCGAACGGATCCTTAGGGTTAAAATAGCAGAGAAATTTTGTTTAATTTCGTTCATGGAACGGACCAGCTAAATGGTACTCTAATGAAAGGCATTCCTTGAAGGATCTATATTAAGACAATAATATGAAAGGTTCTCATTGGAGAAACTTCAAGGCAGAAACCCTTTTAAAAAGCCCATTTTGAAGGGTGAATCTTGAACAATTATCTGAAATTAATTTGTAGAATCCCATTTCGATATGATCCCGTGAGCAAAAATTCGAAGAGAAAATTTTATCTAGTCGTTCATTTAAGGAACCTGCTGAAATGCACTTAAATGAAATGCTGTTCTAAAAGGAACCACGAGGAAGATCCCCTTCAAAAGCACATTTTGAAAGGTGAATCTCTAAATATTTATCTGAAATTATTTTGTTGTATCCTTTTTCGAACGGATCCTTCGGGTTAAAATTGCAGAGAAATTTTGTTTAATTTCGTTCATGGAACGAACCAGCTAAATAGTAGTCTAATGAAAGGCATTCCTTGAAGGATCTTTTTTAAGACAATAATATGAAAGGTTCTCATTGGAGAAACTTCAAGGCAGGAACCCTTTAAAATGCCCATTTTGAAGGGTGAATCTTGAACAATTATCTGAAATTAATTTGTAGTATCCTTTTTCTTTATGATCCTGTCAGCAAAAATACGTAGAGAAAATTATATCTAGTCGTTCATTTAAGGAACCCGCTGAAAAGCACTCAAATGAAATGCTGTTCTAAAAGGAACCACGAGGAAGATCTCCTTCAAAACAGATTTTGAAAGGTGAATCTCTAAATATTTATCTGAAATTAATTTGTTGAATCATTTTTTGAACGGATCCTTTGGGTAAAAATAGCAGAGAAATTTTGATCAATTTCGTTCATTGAAGGAACCGACCTGAAGGCACTCTAATGAAAGGCAGTCCTTGAAGGAATCTTTTGGAAGTCACTCATATGAATGGCTGTCCTTGAAGGATCTTTTTTAAGACAATAATATGTAAGGTTCTCATTTGAGAAACTTCAAGGCAGGAACTCTTTAAAAAGCCTATTTTAAAGGTGAATCTTGAAAAATTATCTGAAATTAATATGAAGAATCCTATTTCGATATGATCCCGTGAGTAAAAATACGTAGAGAAAATTTTTTTTTTCGTTCATTTAAGGAACTTGCTGAAAAGCACTCAAATGAGATGCCATTCAAAAAGGAACCACCAGGATGATCCCATTTAAAAGCACATTTTGAAAGGTGAATCTCTAATTATTTATCTGAAATTATTTTGTTGAATCCTTTTTCGAACGGATCCTTTGAGTTTAAATAGCAGAGAAATTTTGTTTAATTTCGTTCATTGAACGAACCAGCTAAAAGGCACTCAAATGAAAGGCAGTCCTTGAAGGATCTGTTTTGAGACAATAATATGAAAGGTTCTCATTGGAGAAACTTCAAGGCAGGAACTCTTTAAAAAGCCAATTTTAAAAGGTGAATCTTGAAAAATTATCTGAAATTAATTTGTAGAATCCTATTTCGATATGATTCCTTGAGTAAAAATTCGTAGAGAAAATTTTATCTAGTCGTTCATTTAAGGACTCGCTGAAATGCACTCAAATGAAATGCTGCTCTAAAAGGAACCACGAGGAAGATCCCCTTAAATAGCACATTTTGAAAGGTGAATCTCTAAATATTTATCTGAAATTATTTTGTTGAATCCTTTTTTGTTCGGATCCCTTAAGTTAAAATAGCAGAGAAATTTTGTTTAATTTCGTTCATTTAACGTACCAGCTAGAAGGCACTCAAATAAAATGCTCTTCTAAAAGGAACCACGAGGAAGATCCCTTTCAGAAGCAAATTTTGAAAGGTGAATCTCTAAATATTTATCTGAAATTATTTTGTTGAATCCTTTTTTGTTCGGATCCCTTAAGTTAAAATAGCAGAAAAATTTTGTTTAATTTCGTTCATTGAACGAACCAGCTAGAAGGCACTCAAATAAAATGCTCTTCTAAAAGGAACCACGAGGAAGATCCCTTTCAGAAGCAAATTTTGAAAGGTGAATCTCTAAATATTTATCTGAAATTATTTTGTTGAATCCTTTTTTGTTCGGATCCCTTAAGTTAAAATAGCAGAGAAATTTTGTTTAATTTCGTTCATGGAACGAACCAGCTAAATGGTACTCTAATGAAAGGCATTCCTTGAAGGATCTATTTTAAGACAATAATATGAAAGGTTCTCATTGGAGAAACTTCAAGGCAGAAAACCTTTTAAAAAGCCCATTTTGAAGGGTGAATCTTGAACAATTATCTGAAATTAATTTGTAGAATCCTTTTTCTTTATGATCCTGTCAGCAAAAATACGTAGAGAAAATTTTATCTAGTCGTTAATTTAAGGAACCCGCTGAAAAGCACTCAAATGAAATGCTGTTCTTAAAGGAACCACGAGGAAGATCCCCTTCAAAAGCAAATTTTGAAAGGTGAATCTCTAAATATTTATCTGAAATTATTTTGTTGAATCCTTTTTCGAACGGATCCTTAGGGTTAAAATAGCAGAGAAATTTTGTTTAATTTCGTTCATGGAACGGACCAGCTAAATGGTACTCTAATGAAAGGCATTCCTTGAAGGATCTATATTAAGACAATAATATGAAAGGTTCTCATTGGAGAAACTTCAAGGCAGAAACCCTTTTAAAAAGCCCATTTTGAAGGGTGAATCTTGAACAATTATCTGAAATTAATTTGTAGAATCCTATTTCGATATGATCCCGTGAGCAAAAATTCGAAGAGAAAATTTTATCTAGTCGTTCATTTAAGGAACCTGCTGAAATGCACTTAAATGAAATGCTGTTCTAAAAGGAACCACGAGGAAGATCCCCTTCAAAAGCACATTTTGAAAGGTGAATCTCTAAATATTTATCTGAAATTATTTTGTTGTATCCTTTTTCGAACGGATCCTTCGGGTTAAAATTGCAGAGAAATTTTGTTTAATTTCGTTCATGGAACGAACCAGCTAAATAGTAGTCTAATGAAAGGCATTCCTTGAAGGATCTTTTTTAAGACAATAATATGAAAGGTTCTCATTGGAGAAACTTCAAGGCAGGAACCCTTTAAAATGCCCATTTTGAATGGTGAATCTTGAACAATTATCTGAAATTAATTTGTAGTATCCTTTTTCTTTATGATCCTGTCAGCAAAAATACGTAGAGAAAATTATATCTAGTCGTTCATTTAAGGAACCCGCTGAAAAGCACTCAAATGAAATGCTGTTCTAAAAGGAACCACGAGGAAGATCTCCTTCAAAACAGATTTTGAAAGGTGAATCTCTAAATATTTATCTGAAATTAATTTGTTGAATCATTTTTTGAACGGATCCTTTGGGTAAAAATAGCAGAGAAATTTTGATCAATTTCGTTCATTGAAGGAACCGACCTGAAGGCACTCTAATGAAAGGCAGTCCTTGAAGGAATCTTTTGGAAGTCACTCATATGAATGGCTGTCCTTGAAGGATCTTTTTTAAGACAATAATATGTAAGGTTCTCATTTGAGAAACTTCAAGGCAGGAACTCTTTAAAAAGCCAATTTTAAAGGTGAATCTTGAAAAATTATCTGAAATTAATATGAAGAATCCTATTTCGATATGATCCCGTGAGTAAAAATACGTAGAGAAAATTTTTTTTTTCGTTCATTTAAGGAACTTGCTGAAAAGCACTCAAATGAGATGCCATTCAAAAAGGAACCACCAGGATGATCCCATTTAAAAGCACATTTTGAAAGGTGAATCTCTAATTATTTATCTGAAATTATTTTGTTGAATCCTTTTTCGAACGGATCCTTTGAGTTTAAATAGCAGAGAAATTTTGTTTAATTTCGTTCATTGAACGAACCAGCTAAAAGGCACTCAAATGAAAGGCAGTCCTTGAAGGTTCTGTTTTGAGACAATAATATGAAAGGTTCTCATTGGAGAAACTTCAAGGCAGGAACCCTTTAAAATGCCCATTTTGAAGGGTGAATCTTGAACAATTATCTGAAATTAATTTGTAGAATCCTTTTTCTTTATGATCCTGTCAGCAAAAATACGTAGAGAAAATTTTATCTAGTCGTTCATTTAAGGAACCTGCTGAAAAGCACTCAAATGAAATTCTCTTCTAAAAGGAACCACGAGGAAGATCTCCTTCAAAAGCACATTTTGAAAGGTGAATCTCTAATTTTTTATCTGAAATTATTTTGTTGAATCCTTTTTTGTTCGGATCCCTTAAGTTAAAATAGCAGAGAAATTTTGTTTAATTTCGTTCATTTAACGTACCAGCTAGAAGGCACTCAAATAAAATGCTCTTCTAAAAGGAACCACGAGGAAGATCCCTTTCAGAAGCAAATTTTGAAAGGTGAATCTCTAAATATTTATCTGAAATTATTTTGTTGAATCCTTTTTCGAACTGATCCTTTGAGTTAAAATAGCAGAGAAATTTTGTTTAATTTCGTTCATTGAACGAACCAGCTAGAAGGCACTCAAATAAAATGCTCTTCTAAAAGGAACCACGAGGAAGATCCCCTTCAGAAGCAAATTTTGAAAGGTGAATCTCTAAATATTTATCTGAAATTATTTTGTTGAATCCTTTTTTGTTCGGATCCCTTAAGTTAAAATAGCAGAGAAATTTTGTTTAATTTCGTTCATGGAACGAACCAGCTAAATGGTACTCTAATGAAAGGCATTCCTTGAAGGATCTATTTTAAGACAATAATATGAAAGGTTCTCATTGGAGAAACTTCAAGGCAGAAACCCTTTTAAAAAGCCCATTTTGAAGGGTGAATCTTGAACAATTATCTGAAATTAATTTGTAGAATCCTTTTTCTTTATGATCCTGTCAGCAAAAATACGTAGAGAAAATTTTATCTAGTCGTTAATTTAAGGAACCCGCTGAAAAGCACTCAAATGAAATGCTGTTCTTAAAGGAACCACGAGGAAGATCCCCTTCAAAAGCAAATTTTGAAAGGTGAATCTCTAAATATTTATCTGAAATTATTTTGTTGAATCCTTTTTCGAACGGATCCTTAGGGTTAAAATAGCAGAGAAATTTTGTTTAATTTCGTTCATGGAACGGACCAGCTAAATGGTACTCTAATGAAAGGCATTCCTTGAAGGATCTATATTAAGACAATAATATGAAAGGTTCTCATTGGAGAAACTTCAAGGCAGAAACCCTTTTAAAAAGCCCATTTTGAAGGGTGAATCTTGAACAATTATCTGAAATTAATTTGTAGAATCCCATTTCGATATGATCCCGTGAGCAAAAATTCGAAGAGAAAATTTTATCTAGTCGTTCATTTAAGGAACCTGCTGAAATGCACTTAAATGAAATGCTGTTCTAAAAGGAACCACGAGGAAGATCCCCTTCAAAAGCACATTTTGAAAGGTGAATCTCTAAATATTTATCTGAAATTATTTTGTTGTATCCTTTTTCGAACGGATCCTTCGGGTTAAAATTGCAGAGAAATTTTGTTTAATTTCGTTCATGGAACGAACCAGCTAAATAGTAGTCTAATGAAAGGCATTCCTTGAAGGATCTTTTTTAAGACAATAATATGAAAGGTTCTCATTGGAGAAACTTCAAGGCAGGAACCCTTTAAAATGCCCATTTTGAAGGGTGAATCTTGAACAATTATCTGAAATTAATTTGTAGTATCCTTTTTCTTTATGATCCTGTCAGCAAAAATACGTAGAGAAAATTATATCTAGTCGTTCATTTAAGGAACCCGCTGAAAAGCACTCAAATGAAATGCTGTTCTAAAAGGAACCACGAGGAAGATCTCCTTCAAAACAGATTTTGAAAGGTGAATCTCTAAATATTTATCTGAAATTAATTTGTTGAATCATTTTTTGAACGGATCCTTTGGGTAAAAATAGCAGAGAAATTTTGATCAATTTCGTTCATTGAAGGAACCGACCTGAAGGCACTCTAATGAAAGGCAGTCCTTGAAGGAATCTTTTGGAAGTCACTCATATGAATGGCTGTCCTTGAAGGATCTTTTTTAAGACAATAATATGTAAGGTTCTCATTTGAGAAACTTCAAGGCAGGAACTCTTTAAAAAGCCTATTTTAAAGGTGAATCTTGAAAAATTATCTGAAATTAATATGAAGAATCCTATTTCGATATGATCCCGTGAGTAAAAATACGTAGAGAAAATTTTTTTTTTCGTTCATTTAAGGAACTTGCTGAAAAGCACTCAAATGAGATGCCATTCAAAAAGGAACCACCAGGATGATCCCATTTAAAAGCACATTTTGAAAGGTGAATCTCTAATTATTTATCTGAAATTATTTTGTTGAATCCTTTTTCGAACGGATCCTTTGAGTTTAAATAGCAGAGAAATTTTGTTTAATTTCGTTCATTGAACGAACCAGCTAAAAGGCACTCAAATGAAAGGCAGTCCTTGAAGGATCTGTTTTGAGACAATAATATGAAAGGTTCTCATTGGAGAAACTTCAAGGCAGGAACTCTTTAAAAAGCCAATTTTAAAAGGTGAATCTTGAAAAATTATCTGAAATTAATTTGTAGAATCCTATTTCGATATGATTCCTTGAGTAAAAATTCGTAGAGAAAATTTTATCTAGTCGTTCATTTAAGGACTCGCTGAAATGCACTCAAATGAAATGCTGCTCTAAAAGGAACCACGAGGAAGATCCCCTTAAATAGCACATTTTGAAAGGTGAATCTCTAAATATTTATCTGAAATTATTTTGTTGAATCCTTTTTCGAACGGATCCTTTGAGTTAAAATTGCAGAGAAATTTTGTTTAATTTCGTTCATTGAACGAACCAGCTAGAAGGAACTCTAATGAAAGGCAGTCCTTGAAGATATCTTTTGGAAGGCAGTTATATTAATGGCTGTCCTTGAAGGATCTGTTTTGAGACAATAATATGAAAGGTTCTCATTGGAAAAACTTCAAGGCAGGAACCCTTTAAAAAGCCCATTTTGAAGGGTGAATCTTGAACAATTATCTGAAATTAATTTGAAGAATCCTTTTTCTATATGATCCTGTTAGCAAAAATACGTAGAGAAATTTTATTTTGTCGTTCATTTAAGGAACCTGCTGAAAAGCACTCAAATAAAATGCCATTCTAAAAGGAACCACGAGGAAGATCCCATTTAAAAGAACATTTTGAAAGGTGAAACTCTAATTATTTATCTGGAATTATTTTGTTGAATCCTTTTTCGAACTGATCCTTTGAGTTAAAAAAGCAGAGAAATTTTGTTTAATTTCGTTCATTGAACGAACCAGCTAGAAGGCACTCAAATAAAATGCTCTTCTAAAAGGAACCACGAGGAAGATCCCCTTCAGAAGCAAATTTTGAAAGGTGAATCTCTAAATATTTATCTGAAATTATTTTGTTGTATCCTTTTTCGAACGGATCCTTTGAGTTAAAATAGCAGAGAAATTTTGTTTAATTTCGTTCATTGAACGAACCAGCTAAATAGTAGTCTAATGAAAGGCATTCCTTGAAGGATCTATTTTAAGACAATAATATGAAAGGTTCTCATTGGAGAAACTTCAAGGCAGGAACCCTTTAAAATGCCCATTTTGAAGGGTGAATCTTGAACAATTATCTGAAATTAATTTGTAGTTTCCTTTTTCTTTATGATCCTGTCAGCAAAAATACGTAGAGAAAATTTTATCTAGTCGTTCATTTAAGGAACCTGCTGAAAAGCACTCAAATGAAATGCTGTTCTAAAAGGAACCACGAGGAATATCTCCTTCAAAAGCACATTTTGAAAGGTGAATCTCTAAATATTTATCTGAAATTATTTTGTTGAATCCTTTTTTGAACGGATCCTTTGGGTTAAAATAGCAGAGAAATTTTGATTAATTTCGTTCATTGAAGGAACCGACCTGAAGGCACTCTAATGAAAGGCAGTCCTTGAAGGAATCTTTTGGAAGTCACTCAAATGAATGGCTGTCCTTGAAGGATCTATATTAAGACAATAATATGAAAGGTTCTCATTGAAGAAACTTCAAGGCAGAAACCCTTTTAAAAAGCTCATTTTAAAAGGTGAATCTTGAAAAATTATCTGAAATTATTTTGTTGAATCCTTTTTTGTTCGGATCCCTTAAGTTAAAATAGCAGAGAAATTTTGTTTAATTTCGTTCATTGAACGAACCAGCTAGAAGGCACTCAAATGAAATGCTGTTCTAAAAGGAACCACGAGGAAGATCCCCTTCAAAATCACATTTTGAAAGGTGAATCTCTAAATATTTATCTGAAATAATTTTGTTGAATCCTTTTTTGTTCGGATCCCTTTAGTTAAAATAGCAGAGAAATTTTGTTTAATTTCGTTCATTGAACGAACCAGCTAGAAGGCACTCAAATAAAATGCTCTTCTAAAAGGAACCACGAGGAAGATCCCCTTCAGAAGCAAATTTTGAAAGGTGAATCTCTAAATATTTATCTGAAATTATTTTGTTGAATCCTTTTTCGAACTGATCCTTTGAGTTAAAATAGCAGAGAAATTTTGTTTAATTTCGTTCATTGAACGAACCAGCTAGAAGGCACTCAAATAAAATGCTCTTCTAAAAGGAACCACGAGGAAGATCCCCTTCAGAAGCAAATTTTGAAAGGTGAATCTCTAAATATTTATCTGAAATTATTTTGTTGAATCCTTTTTTGTTCGGATCCCTTAAGTTAAAATAGCAGAGAAATTTTGTTTAATTTCGTTCATGGAACGAACCAGCTAAATGGTACTCTAATGAAAGGCATTCCTTGAAGGATCTATTTTAAGACAATAATATGAAAGGTTCTCATTGGAGAAACTTCAAGGCAGAAACCCTTTAAAAAGCTCATTTTGAAAGGTGAATCTTGAAAAATTATCTGAAATTAATTTGTAGAATCCTATTTCGATATGATCCCGTGAGCAAAAATTCGAAGAGAAAATTTTATCTAGTCGTTCATTTAAGGAACCTGCTGAAATGCACTTAAATGAAATGCTGTTCTAAAAGGAACCACGAGGAAGATCCCCTTCAAAAGCACATTTTGAAAGGTGAATCTCTAAATATTTATCTGAAATTATTTTGTTGTATCCTTTTTCGAACGGATCCTTCGGGTTAAAATTGCAGAGAAATTTTGTTTAATTTCGTTCATGGAACGGACCAGCTAAATGGTACTCTAATGAAAGGCATTCCTTGAAGGATCAATTTTAAGACAATAATATGAAAGGTTCTCATTGGAGAAACTTCAAGGCAGAAACCCTTTTAAAAAGCCCATTTTGAAGGGTGAATCTTGAACAATTATCTGAAATTAATTTGTAGTTTCCTTTTTCTTTATGATCCTGTCAGCAAAAATACGTAGAGAAAATTATATCTAGTCGTTCATTTAAGGAACCCGCTGAAAAGCACTCAAATGAAATGCTGTTCTAAAAGGAACCACGAGGAAGATCTCCTTCAAAACAGATTTTGAAAGGTGAATCTCTAAATATTTATCTGAAATTAATTTGTTGAATCCTTTTTCGAACTGATCCTTTGAGTTAAAAAAGCAGAGAAATTTTGTTTAATTTCGTTCATTGAACGAACCAGCTAGAAGGCACTCAAATAAAATGCTCTTCTAAAAGGAACCACGAGGAAGATCCCCTTCAGAAGCAAATTTTGAAAGGTGAATCTCTAAATATTTATCTGAAATTATTTTGTTGTATCCTTTTTCGAACGGATCCTTTGGGTAAAAATAGCAGAGAAATTTTGATCAATTTCGTTCATTGAAGGAACCGACCTGAAGGCACTCTAATGAAAGGCAGTCCTTGAAGGAATCTTTTGGAAGTCACTCATATGAATGGCTGTCCTTGAAGGATCTTTTTTAAGACAATAATATGTAAGGTTCTCATTGGAGAAACTTCAAGGCATGAACTCTTTAAAAAGCCTATTTTGAAAGCTGAATCTTGAAAAATTTTCTGGAATTAATTGTAGAATCCTATTTCGATATGATCCCGTGAGCAAAAATACGTAGAGAAAATTTTTTTTTTCGTTCATTTAAGGAACCTGCTGAAAAGCACTCAAATGAAATGCCATTCAAAAAGGAACCACCAGGATGATCCCATTTAAAAGCACATTTTGAAAGGTGAATCTCTAATTATTTATCTGAAATTATTTTGTTGAATCCTTTTTCGAACGGATCCTTTGAGTTAAAATTGCAGAGAAATTTTGTTTAATTTCGTTCATTGAACGAACCAGCTAGAAGTCACTCTAATGAAAGGCAGTCCTTGAAGATATCTTTTGGAAGGCAGTTATATTAATGGCTGTCCTTGAAGGATCTGTTTTGAGACAATAATATGAAAGGTTCTCATTGGAGAAACTTCAAGGCAGGAACTCTTTAAAAAGCCAATATTAAAAGGTGAATCTTGAAAAATTATCTGAAATTAATTTGTAGAATCCTATTTCGATATGATCCCGTGAGTAAAAATTCGAAGAGAAAATTTTATCTAGTCGTTCATTTAAGGAACCTGCTGAAATGCACTTAAATGAAATGCTGTTCTAAAAGGAACCACGAGGAAGATCCCCTTCAAAAGCACATTTTGAAAGGTGAATCTCTAAATATTTATCTGAAATTATTTTGTTGAATCCTTTTTCGAACGGATCCTTTGAGTTAAAATTGCAGAGAAATTTTGTTTAATTTCGTTCATTGAACGAACCAGCTAGAAGGCACTCATATGAAAGGCAGTCCTTGAAGGATCTGTTTTGAGACAATAATATGAAAGGTTCTCATTGGAGAAACTTAAAGGCAGGAACTCTTTAAAAAGCCAATTTTAAAGGTGAATCTTGAAAAATTATCTGAAATTAATTTGTAGAATCCTATATCTATATGATCCCGTGAGCAAAAATACGTAGAGAAAATTTTATTTTATCGTTCATTTAAGGAACCTGCTGAAATGCACTCAAATTAAATGCTGCTCTAGAAGGAACCACGAGGAAGATCCCCTTAAAAAGCACATTTTGAAAGGTGAATCTCTAAATATTTATCTGAAATTATTTTGTTGAATCCTTTTTCGAAAGGATCCTTTGAGTTAAAATAGCAGAAAAATTTTGTTTAATTTCGTTCATTGAACGAACCAGCTAGAAGGCACTCATATGAAAGGCAGTCCTTGAAGGATCTGCTTTGAGACAATAATATGAAAGGTTCTCATTGGAGAAACTTAAAGGCAGGAACTCTTTAAAAAGCCAATTTTAAAGGTGAATCTTGAAAAATTATCTGAAATTAATTTGTAGAATCCTATATCTATATGATCCCGTGAGCAAAAATACGTAGAGAAAATTTTATTTTATCGTTCATTTAAGGAACCTGCTGAAATGCACTCAAATGAAATGCTGCTCTTAAAGGAACCACGAGGAAGATCCCCTTAAAAAGCACATTTTGAAAGGTGAATCTCTAAATATTTATCTGAAATTATTTTGTTGAATCCTTTTTCGAACGGATCCTTTGAGTTAAAATAGCAGAGAAATTTTGTTTAATTTCGTTCATTGAACGAACCAGCTAGAAGGCACTCATATTAAAGGCAGTCCTTGAAGGATCTGCTTTGAGACAATAATATGAAAGGTTCTCATTGGAGAAACTTAAAGGCAGGAACTCTTTAAAAAGCCAATTTTAAAGGTGAATCTTGAAAAATTATCTGAAATTAATTTGTAGAATCCTATTTCTATATGATCCCGTGAGCAAAAATACGTAGAGAAAATTTTATCTAGTCGTTCATTTAAGGACTCGCTGAAATGTACTCAAATGAAATGCTGCTCTAAAAGGAACCACGAGGAAGATCCCCTTAAAAAGCACATTTTGAAAGGTGAATCTCTAAATATTTATCTGAAATTATTTTGTTGAATCCTTTTTTGTTCGGATCCCTTAAGTTAAAAAAGCAGATAAATTTTGATTAATTTCGTTCATTGAACGAACCAGCTAGAAGGCACTCATATTAAAGGCAGTCCTTGAAGGATCTGCTTTGAGACAATAATATGAAAGGTTCTCATTGGAGAAACTTAAAGGCAGGAACTCTTTAAAAAGCCAATTTTAAAGGTGAATCTTGAAAAATTATCTGAAATTAATTTGTAGAATCCTATATCTATATGATCCCGTGAGCAAAAATACGTAGAGAAAATTTTATTTTATCGTTCATTTAAGGAACCTGCTGAAATGCACTCAAATGAAATGCTGCTCTAGAAGGAACCACGAGGAAGATCCCCTTAAAAAGCACATTTTGAAAGGTGAATCTCTAAATATTTATCTGAAATTATTTTGTTGAATCCTTTTTTGTTCGGATCCCTTAAGTTAAAAAAGCAGATAAATTTTGATTAATTTCGTTCATTGAACGAACCAGCTATAAGGCACTCATATTAAAGGCAGTCCTTGAAGGATCTGCTTCGAGACAATAATATGAAAGGTTCTCATTGGAGAAACTTAAAGGCAGGAACTCTTTAAAAAGCCAATTTTAAAGGTGAATCTTGAAAAATTATCTGAAATTAATTTGTAGAATCCTATTTCTATATGATCCCGTGTGCAAAAATACGTAGAGAAAATTTTATCTAGTCGTTCATTTAAGGACTCGCTGAAATGTACTCAAATGAAATGCTGCTCTAAAAGGAACCACGAGGAAGATCCCCTTAAAAAGCACATTTTGAAAGGTGAATCTCTAAATATTTATCTGAAATTATTTTGTTGAATCCTTTTTCGAAAGGATCCTTTGAGTTAAAATAGCAGAGAAATTTTGTTTAATTTCGTTAATTGAACGAACCAGCTAGAAGGCACTCATATTAAAGGCAGTCCTTGAAGGATCTGCTTTGAGACAATAATATGAAAGGTTCTCATTGGAGAAACTTCAAGGCAGGAACTCTTTAAAAAGCCCATTTTGAAAGGTGAATCTTTAAAAATTATCTGAAATTAATTTGTAGAATCCTATTTCTATATGATCCCGTGAGCAAAAATACGTAGAGAAAATTTTTTTTTATCGTTCATTTAAGGAACCTGCTGAGATGCACTCAAATGAAATGCTGCTCTTAAAGGAACCACGAGGAAGATCCCCTTAAAAAGCACATTTTGAAAGGTGAATCTCTAAATATTTATCTGAAATTATTTTGTTGAATCCTTTTTTGTTCGGATCCCTTAAGTTAAAAAAGCAGATAAATTTTGATTAATTTCGTTCATTGAACGAACCAGCTAGAAGGCACTCATATTAAAGGCAGTCCTTGAAGGATCTGCTTTGAGACAATAATATGAAAGGTTCACATTGGAGAAACTTCAAGGCAGGAACTCTTTAAAAAGCCAATTTTAAAGGTGAATCTTGAAAAATTATCTGAAATTAATATGTAGAATCCTATTTCGATATGATCCAGTGAGCAAAAATACGTAGAGAAAATTTTATTTTATCGTTCATTTAAGGAACCTGCTGAAATGCACTCAAATGAAATGCTGCTCTTAAAGGAACCACGAGGAAGATCCCCTTAAAAAGCACATTTTGAAAGGTGAATCTCTAAATATTTATCTGAAATTATTTTGTTGAATCCTTTTTCGAACGGATCCTTTGAGTTAAAATAGCAGAGAAATTTTGTTTAATTTCGTTCATTGAACGAACCAGCTAGAAGGCACTCATATTAAAGGCAGTCCTTGAAGGATCTGCTTTGAGACAATAATATGAAAGGTTCTCATTGGAGAAACTTCAAGGCAGGAACTCTTTAAAAAGCCCATTTTGAAAGGTGAATCTTTAAAAATTATCTGAAATTAATTTGTAGAATCCTATTTCTATATGATCCCGTGAGCAAAAATACGTAGAGAAAATTTTATTTTATCGTTCATTTAAGGAACCTGCTGAAATGCACTCAAATGAAATGCTGCTCTAGAAGGAACCACGAGGAAGATCCCCTTAAAAAGCACATTTTGAAAGGTGAATCTCTAAATATTTATCTGAAATTATTTTGTTGAATCCTTTTTTGTTCGGATCCCTTAAGTTAAAAAAGCAGATAAATTTTGATTAATTTCGTTCATTGAACGAACCAGCTAGAAGGCACTCATATTAAAGGCAGTCCTTGAAGGATCTGCTTTGAGACAATAATATGAAAGGTTCTCATTGGAGAAACTTCAAGGCAGGAACTCTTTAAAAAGCCAATTTTAAAGGTGAATCTTGAAAAATTATCTGAAATTAATTTGTAGAATCCTATTTCGATATGATCCCGTGAGCAAAAATACGTAGAGAAAATTTTATTTTATCGTTCATTTAAGGAACCTGCTGAAATGCACTCAAATGAAATGCTGCTCTTAAAGGAACCACGAGGAAGATCCCCTTAAAAAGCACATTTTGAAAGGTGAATCTCTAAATATTTATCTGAAATTATTTTGTTGAATCCTTTTTCGAACGGATCCTTTGAGTTAAAATAGCAGAGAAATTTTGTTTAATTTCGTTCATTGAACGAACCAGCTAGAAGGCACTCATATTAAAGGCAGTCCTTGAAGGATCTGCTTTGAGACAATAATATGAAAGGTTCTCATTGGAGAAACTTCAAGGCAGGAACTCTTTAAAAAGCCAATTTTAAAGGTGAATCTTGAAAAATTATCTGAAATTAATTTGTAGAATCCTATTTCGATATGATCCCGTGAGCAAAAATACGTAGAGAAAATTTTATTTTATCGTTCATTTAAGGAACCTGCTGAAATGCACTCAAATGAAATGCTGCTCTTAAAGGAACCACGAGGAAGATCCCCTTAAAAAGCACATTTTGAAAGGTGAATCTCTAAATATTTATCTGAAATTATTTTGTTGAATCCTTTTTCGAACGGATCCTTTGAGTTAAAATAGCAGAGAAATTTTGTTTAATTTCGTTCATTGAACGAACCAGCTAGAAGGCACTCATATTAAAGGCAGTCCTTGAAGGATCTGCTTTGAGACAATAATATGAAAGGTTCTCATTGGAGAAACTTCAAGGCAGGAACTCTTTAAAAAGCCCATTTTGAAAGGTGAATCTTTAAAAATTATCTGAAATTAATTTGTAGAATCCTATTTCTATATGATCCCGTGAGCAAAAATACGTAGAGAAAATTTTATTTTATCGTTCATTTAAGGAACCTGCTGAAATGCACTCAAATGAAATGCTGCTCTTAAAGGAACCACGAGGAAGATCCCCTTAAAAAGCACATTTTGAAAGGTGAATCTCTAAATATTTATCTGAAATTATTTTGTTGAATCCTTTTTTGTTCGGATCCCTTAAGTTAAAAAAGCAGATAAATTTTGATTAATTTCGTTCATTGAACGAACCAGCTAGAAGGCACTCATATTAAAGGCAGTCCTTGAAGGATCTGCTTTGAGACAATAATATGAAAGGTTCACATTGGAGAAACTTCAAGGCAGGAACTCTTTAAAAAGCCAATTTTAAAGGTGAATCTTGAAAAATTATCTGAAATTAATATGTAGAATCCTATTTCGATATGATCCCGTGAGCAAAAATACGTAGAGAAAATTTTATCTAGTCGTTCATTTAAGGACTCGCTGAAATGTACTCAAATGAAATGCTGCTCTAAAAGGAACCACGAGGAAGATCCCCTTAAAAAGCCAATTTGAAATGTGAATCTTGAAAAATTATCTGAAATTAATTTGTAGAATCCTATTTCGAACGGATCCTTTGAGTTAAAATAGCAGAGAAATTTTGTTTAATTTCGTTCATTGAACGAACCAGCTAGAAGGCACTCTAATGAAAGGCATTCCTTGAAGATATCTTTTGGAAGGCAGTTATATTAATGGCTGTCCTTGAAGGATCTGTTTTGAGACAATAAAATGAAAGGTTCTCATTGGAGAAACTTCAAGGCAGGAACTCTTGAAAAAGCCCATTTTGAAAGGTGAATCTTTAAAAATTATCTCAAATTAATTTGTAGAATCCTATTTCTATATGATCCCGTGAGCAAAAATACGTAGAGAAAATTTTATTTTATAGTTCATTTAAGGAACCTGCTGAAAAGCACTCAAATGAAATGCCATTCTAAAAGGAACCACCAGGAAGATCCCATTTAAAAGCACATTTTGAAAGGTGAATCTCTAATTATTTATCTGAAATTAATTTGTAGAATCCTATTTCGATATGATCCCGTGAGTAAAAATACGTAGAGAAAATTTTTTTTTGTCGTTCATTTAAGGAACCTGCTGAAAAGCACTCAAATGAAATGCCATTCTAAAAGGAACCACCAGGAAGATCCCATTTAAAAGCACATTTTGAAAGGTGAAACTCTAATTATTTATCTGAAAATATTTTGTTGAATCCTTTTTCGAACTGATCCTTTGAGTTAAAATAGCAGAGAAATTTTGATTAATTTCGTTAATTGTAGGAAACAGCTAGAAGGCACTCTAATGAAAGGCAGTCCTTGAAGATATCTTTTGGAAGGCACTTATATTAATGGCTGTCCTTGAAGGATCTGTTTTGAGACAATAATATGAAAGGTTCTCATTGGAGAAACTTCAAGGCAGGAACTCTTTAAAAAGCCAATTTGAAAGGTGAATCTTGAAAAATTATCTAAAATTAATTTGTAGAATCCTATTTCTATATGATCCCGTGAGCAAAAATACGTAGAGAAAATATTATCAAGTCGTTTATTTAAGGACTCGCTGAAATGCACTCAAATGAAATGCTGCTCTTAAAGGAACTTCGAGGAAGATCCCCTTAAAAAGCACATTTTGAAAGGTGAATCTCTAAATACTTATCTGAAATTATTTTGTTGAATCCTTTTTCGAACGGATCCTTTGAGTTAAAATTGCAGAGAAATTTTGTTTAATTTCGTTAATAGAACGAACCAGCTAGAAGGCACTCTAATGAAAGGCATTCCTTGAAGGATCTGTTTTGAGACAATAATATGAATGGTTCTCATTGGAGAATCTTCAAGGCAGGAACTCTTTAAAAAGCCAATTTGAAAGGTGAATCTTGAAAAATTATCTAAAATTAATTTGTAGAATCCTATTTCGATATGATCCCGTGAGCAAAAATACGTAGAGAAAATTTGTTTAATTTCGTTCATTGAACGAACCAGCTAGAAGGCACTCTAATGAAAGGCATTCCTTGAAGGATCTGTTTTGAGACAATAATATGAATGGTTCTCATTGGAGAATCTTCAAGGCAGGAACTCTTTAAAAAGCCAATTTGAAAGGTGAATCTTGAAAAATTATCTAAAATTAATTTGTAGAATCCTATTTCGATATGATCCCGTGAGCAAAAATACGTAGAGAAAATTTTATCAAGTCGTTCATTTAAGGACTCGCTGAAATGCACTCAAATGAAATGCTGCTCTTAAAGGAACTTCGAGGAAGATCCCCTTAAAAAGCACATTTTGAAAGGTGAATCTCTAAATACTTATCTGAAATTATTTTGTTGAATCCTTTTTCGAACATATCCTTTGAGTTAAAATTGCAGAGAAATTTTGTTTAATTTCGTTAATTGAACGAACCAGCTAGAAGGCACTCATATTAAAGGCAGTCCTTGAAGGATCTGCTTTGAGACAATAATATGAAAGGTTCTCATTGGAGAAACTTAAAGGCAGGAACTCTTTAAAAAGCCAATTTGAAAGGTGAATCTTGAAAAATTATCTAAAATTAATTTGTAGAATCCTATTTCGATATGATCCCGTGAGCAAAAATACGTAGAGAAAATTTTATCAAGTCGTTCATTTAAGGACTCGCTGAAATGCACTCAAATGAAATACTGCTCTTAAAGGAACTTCGAGGAAGATCCCCTTAAAAAGCACATTTTGAAAGGTGAATCTCTAAATACTTATCTGAAATTATTTTGTTGAATCCTTTTTCGAACATATCCTTTGAGTTAAAATTGTAGAGAAATTTTGTTTAATTTCGTTAATTGAACGAACCAGCTAGAAGGCACTCATATTAAAGGCAGTCCTTGAAGGATCTGCTTTGAGACAATAATATGAAAGGTTCTCATTGGAGAAACTTAAAGGCAGGAACTCTTTAAAAAGCCAATTTTAAAGGTGAATCTTGAAAAATTATCTGAAATTAATATGTAGAATCCTATTTCGATATGATCCCGTGAGCAAAAATACGTAGAGAAAATTTTATTTTATCGTTCATTTAAGGAACCTGCTGAAATGCACTCAAATGAAATGCTGCTCTTAAAGGAACCACGAGGAAGATCCCCTTAAAAAGCACATTTTGTAAGGTGAATCTCTAAATATTTATCTGAAATTATTTTGTTGAATCCTTTTTCAAACGGATCCTTTGAGTTAAAATAGCAGAGAAATTTTGATTAATTTCGTTCATTGAACGAACCAGCTAGAAGGCACTCATATGAAAGGCAGTCCTTGAAGGATCTGCTTTGAGACAATAATATGAAAAGTTCTCATTGGAGAAACTTCAAGGCAGGAACTCTTTAAAAAGCCCATTTTGAAAGGTGAATCTTTAAAAATTATCTGAAATTAATTTGTAGAATCCTATTTCTATATGATCCCGTGAGCAAAAATACGTAGAGAAAATTTTATTTTATCGTTCATTTAAGGAACCTGCTGAAATGCACTCAAATGAAAAGCTGCTCTTAAAGGAACCACGAGGAAGATCCCCTTAAAAAGCACATTTTGAAAGGTGAATCTCTAAATATTTATCTGAAATTATTTTGTTGAATCCTTTTTTGTTCGGATCCCTTAAGTTAAAAAAGCAGATAAATTTTGATTAATTTCGTTCATTGAACGAACCAGCTAGAAGGCACTCTAATGAAAGGCAGTCCTTGAAGGATCTGCTTTGAGACAATAATATGAAAGGTTCACATTGGAGAAACTTCAAGGCAGGAACTCTTTAAAAAGCCAATTTTAAAGGTGAATCTCTAAATATTTATCTGAAATTATTTTGTTGAATCCTTTTTTGTTCGGATCCCTTAAGTTAAAAAAGCAGATAAATTTTGATTAATTTCGTTCATTGAACGAACCAGCTAGAAGGCACTCTAATGAAAGGCAGTCCTTGAAGGATCTGCTTTGAGACAATAATATGAAAGGTTCTCATTGGAGAAACTTAAAGGCAGGAACTCTTTAAAAAGCCAATTTTAAAGGTGAATCTTGAAAAATTATCTGAAATTAATATGTAGAATCCTATTTCGATATGATCCCGTGAGCAAAAATACGTAGAGAAAATTTTATTTTATCGTTCATTTCAGGAACCTGCTGAAATGCACTCAAATGAAATGCTGCTCTAAAAGGAACCACGAGGAAGATCCCCTTAAAAAGCACATTTTGAAAGGTGAAACTCTAATTATTTATCTGAAAATATTTTGTTGAATCCTTTTTCGAACTGATCCTTTGAGTTAAAATAGCAGAGAAATTTTGTTTAATTTCGTTCATTGAACGAACCAGCTAGAAGGCACTCATATTAAAGGCAGTCCTTGAAGATATCTTTTGGAAGGCAGTTATATTAATGGCTGTCCTTGAAGGATCTGTTTTGAAACAATAATATGAAAGGTTCTGATAGGAGAAACTTCAAGGCAGGAACTCTTTAAAAAGCCAATTTGAAAGGTGAATCTTGAAAAATTATCTGAAATTAATTCGTAGAATCCTATTTCGAACTGATCCTTTGAGTTAAAATAGCAGAGAAATTTTGTTTAATTTCGTTCATTGAACGAACCAGCTAGAAGGCACTCTAATGAAAGGCATTCCTTGAAGATATCTTTTGGAAGGCAGTTATATTAATGGCTGTCCTTGAAGGATCTGCTTTGAGACAATAATATGAAAGGTTCTCATTGGAGAAACTTAAAGGCAGGAACTCTTTAAAAAGCCAATTTTAAAGGTGAATCTTGAAAAATTATCTGAAATTAATATGTAGAATCCTATTTCGATATGATCCCGTGAGCAAAAATACGTAGAGAAAATTTTATTTTATCGTTCATTTAAGGAACCTGCTGAAATGCACTCAAATGAAATGCTGCTCTTAAAGGAACCACGAGGAAGATCCCCTTAAAAAGCACATTTTGTAAGGTGAATCTCTAAATATTTATCTGAAATTATTTTGTTGAATCCTTTTTCAAACGGATCCTTTGAGTTAAAATAGCAGAGAAATTTTGATTAATTTCGTTCATTGAACGAACCAGCTAGAAGGCACTCTAATGAAAGGCAGTCCTTGAAGGATCTGCTTTGAGACAATAATATGAAAGGTTCACATTGGAGAAACTTCAAGGCAGGAACTCTTTAAAAAGCCAATTTTAAAGGTGAATCTCTAAATATTTATCTGAAATTATTTTGTTGAATCCTTTTTTGTTCGGATCCCTTAAGTTAAAAAAGCAGATAAATTTTGATTAATTTCGTTCATTGAACGAACCAGCTAGAAGGCACTCTAATGAAAGGCAGTCCTTGAAGGATCTGCTTTGAGACAATAATATGAAAGGTTCACATTGGAGAAACTTCAAGGCAGGAACTCTTTAAAAAGCCAATTTTAAAGGTGAATCTTGAAAAATTATCTGAAATTAATATGTAGAATCCTATTTCGATATGATCCCGTGAGCAAAAATACGTAGAGAAAATTTTATTTTATCGTTCATTTCAGGAACCTGCTGAAATGCACTCAAATGAAATGCTGCTCTAAAAGGAACCACGAGGAAGATCCCCTTAAAAAGCACATTTTGAAAGGTGAAACTCTAATTATTTATCTGAAAATATTTTGTTGAATCCTTTTTCGAACGGATCCTTTGAGTTAAAATAGCAGAGAAATTTTGATTAATTTCGTTCATTGAACGAACCAGCTAGAAGGCACTCTAATGAAAGGCAGTCCTTGAAGGATCTGCTTTGAGACAATAATATGAAAGGTTCACATTGGAGAAACTTCAAGGCAGGAACTCTTTAAAAAGCCAATTTTAAAGGTGAATCTCTAAATATTTATCTGAAATTATTTTGTTGAATCCTTTTTTGTTCGGATCCCTTAAGTTAAAAAAGCAGATAAATTTTGATTAATTTCGTTCATTGAACGAACCAGCTAGAAGGCACTCTAATGAAAGGCAGTCCTTGAAGGATCTGCTTTGAGACAATAATATGAAAGGTTCACATTGGAGAAACTTCAAGGCAGGAACTCTTTAAAAAGCCAATTTTAAAGGTGAATCTTGAAAAATTATCTGAAATTAATATGTAGAATCCTATTTCGATATGATCCCGTGAGCAAAAATACGTAGAGAAAATTTTATTTTATCGTTCATTTCAGGAACCTGCTGAAATGCACTCAAATGAAATGCTGCTCTAAAAGGAACCACGAGGAAGATCCCCTTAAAAAGCACATTTTGAAAGGTGAAACTCTAATTATTTATCTGAAAATATTTTGTTGAATCCTTTTTCGAACTGATCCTTTGAGTTAAAATAGCAGAGAAATTTTGATTAATTTCGTTCATTGAACGAACCAGCTAGAAGGCACTCTAATGAAAGGCAGTCCTTGAAGATATCTTTTGGAAGGCAGTTATATTAATGGCTGTCCTTGAAGGATCTGTTTTGAAACAATAATATGAAAGGTTCTGATAGGAGAAACTTCAAGGCAGGAACTCTTTAAAAACCCCATTTTGAAAGGTGAATCTTTAAAAATTATCTCAAATTAATTTGTAGAATCCTATTTCTTTATGATCCCGTGAGCAAAAATACGTAGAGAAAATTTTATTTTGTCGTTCATTTAAGGACTCGCTGAAAAGCACTCAAATGAAATGCTGCTCTAAAAGGAACCACGAGGAAGATCCCCTTAAAAAGCACATTTTGAAAGGTGAATCTCTAATTATTTATCTGAAATTATTTTGTTGAATCCTTTTTCGAACGGATCCTTTGAGTTAAAATAGCAGAGAAATTTTGTTTAATTTCGTTCATTGAACGAACCAGCTAGAAGGCACTCTAATGAAAGGCAGTCCTTGAAGATATCTTTTGGAAGGCAGTTATATTAATGGCTGTCCTTGAAGGATCTGTTTTGAGACAATAATATGAAAGGTTCTCATTGGAGAAACTTCAAGGCAGGAACTCTTTAAAAACCCTATTTTGAAAGGTGAATCTTTAAAAATTATCTCAAATTAATTTGTAGAATCCTATTTCTATATGATCCCGTGAGCAAAAATACGTAGAGAAAATTTTATTTTGTCGTTCATTTAAGGACTCGCTGAAATGTACTCAAATGAAATGCCATTCTAAAAGGAACCACCAGGAAGATCCCATTTAAAAGCACATTTTGAAAGGTGAAACTCTAATTATTTATCTGAAATTATTTTGTTGAATCCTTTTTCGAACGGATCCTTTGAGTTAAAATAGCAGAGAAATTTTGTTTAATTTCGTTCATTGAACGAACCAGCTAGAAGGCACTCTAATGAAAGGCAGTCCTTGAAGATATCTTTTGGAAGGCACTTATATTAATGGCTGTCCTTGAACGATCTGTTTTGAGACAATAATATGAAAGGTTCTCATTGGAGAAACTTCAAGGCAGGAACTCTTTAAAAAGCCAATTTTAAAGGTGAATCTTGAAAAATTATCTGAAATTAATTTGTAGAATCCTATTTCTATATGATCCCGTGAGCAAAAATTCGAAGAGAAAATTTTATCTAGTCGTTCATTTAAGGACTCGCTGAAATGTACTCAAATGAAATGCCATTCTAAAAGGAACCACCAGGAAGATCCCATTTAAAAGCACATTTTGAAAGGTGAAACTCTAATTATTTTTCTGAAATTATTTTGTTGAATCCTTTTTCGAACGGATCCTTTGAGTTAAAATAGCAGAGAAATTTTGTTTAATTTCGTTCATTGAAGGAACCAGCTAGAAGGCACTCTAATGAAAGGCAGTCCTTGAAGGAATCTTTTGGAAGGCACTTATATGAATGGCTGTCCTTGAAGGATCTGTTTTAAGACATTAATTTGATAGGTTCACATTGGAGAAACTTCAAGGCAGGAACCCTTTAAAAAGCCCATTTTGAAAGGTGAATCTTGAAAAATTATCTGAAACTAATTTGTAGAATCCTTTTTCTATATGATCCCGTGAGCAAAAATACGTAGAGAAAATTTTATCTAGTCGTTCATTTTAGGAACCTGCTGAAAAGCATTCAAATAAAAAGCTCTTCTAAAAGGAACCACAATGAAGATCCCCTTCAAAATCACATTTTGATAGGTGAATCTCTAAATATTTATCTGAAATTATTTTGTTGAATCCTTTTTTGTTCGGATCCCTTTAGTTAAAATAGCAGAGAAATTTTGTTTAATTTCGTTCATTGAACGAACCAGCTAGAAGGCACTCTAATGAAAGGCAGTCCTTGAAGGAATCTTTTGGAAGGCACTTATATGAATGGCTGTCCTTGAAGGATCTGTTTTAAGACATTAATTTGATAGGTTCACATTGGAGAAACTTCAAGGCAGGAACCCTTTAAAAAGCCCATTTTGAGAGGTGAATTTTGAAAAATTATCTCAAATTAATTTGTAGAACACCTTTTCGATATGATCCCGTGAACAAAAATACGTAGAGAAAATTTTATCTAGTCGTTAATTTTAGGAACCTGCTGAAAAGCACTCAAATGAAATGCTCTTCTAAAAGGAACCACGAGGAAAATCCCATTTATAAGCACATTTTGAAAGGTGAATCTCTAAATATTTATCTGAAATTATTTTGTTGGATCCTTTTTGGAACGGATCCCTTTAGTTAAAATAGCAGAAAAATTTTGTTTAATTTCGTTCATTGAAGGAACCAGCTAGAAGGCACTCTAATGAAAGGCAGTCCTTGAAGGAATCTTTTGAAAGGCACTTATATGAATGGCTGTCCTTGAAGGATCTGTTTTAAGACATTAATTTGATAGGTTCACATTGGAGAAACTTCAAGGCAGGAACCCTTTAAAAAGCCCATTTTGAGAGGTGAATCTTGAAAAATTATCTCAAATTAATTTGTAGAATCCTTTTTCGATATGATCCCGTGAGCAAAAATACGTAGAGAAAATTTTATCTAGTCGTTCATTTTAGGAACCTGCTGAAAAGCATTCAAATAAAATGCTCTTCTAAAAGGAACCACAATGAAGATCCCCTTCAAAATCACATTTTGATAGGTGAATCTCTAAATATTTATCTGAAATTATTTTGTTGAATCCTTTTTCGAACGGATCCTTTGGGTTAAAATAGCAGAGAAATTTTGATTAATTTCGTTCATTTCATGAACGAGCTAGAAGGCACTCTAATGAAAGGCAGTCCTTGAAGGATCTGTTTTAAGACAAAAATATGAAAGATTCTCATTGGAGAAACTTCAAGGCAGGAACCCTTTAAAAAGCCCATTTTGAAAGGTGAATCTTGAAAAATTATCTGAAATTAATTTGTAGAATCCTTTTTCGATATGATTTCGTGAGCAAAAATGCCTAGTGAAAATTTTATTTAGTCGTTCATTTAAGGAACCTGCTGAAAAGCACTCAAATGAAATGCTCTTCTAAAAGGAACCACGAGGAAGATCCCATTTATAAGCACATTTTGAAAGGTGAATCTCTAAATATTTATCTGAAATTATTTTGTTGGATCCTTTTTCGAACGGATCCTTTGGGTTAAAATAGGAGAGAAATTTTGATTAATTTCGTTCATTGAATGAACGAGCTAGAAGGCACTCTAATGAAATGCAGTCCTTGAAGGAATCTTTTGGAAGGCACTTATATGAATGGCTGTCCTTAAAGGATCTGTTTTAAGACATTAATTTGATAGGTTCACATTGGAGAAACTTCAAAGCAGGAACCCTTTAAAAAGCCCATTTTGTAAGGTGAATCTTGAAAAAATATCTGAAACTAATTTATAGAATCCTTTTTCTATATGATCCCGTGAGCAAAAATACGTAGAGAAAATTTTATCTAGTCGTTAATTTTAGGAACCTGCTGAAAAGCACTCAAATGAAATGCTCTTCTAAAATGAACCACGAGGAAAATCCCATTTATAAGCACATTTTGAAAGGTGAATCTCTAAATATTTATCTGAAATTATTTTGTTGGATCCTTTTTCGAACGGATCCTTTGGGTTAAAATAGCAAAGAAATTTTGATTAATTTTGTTCATTGAATGAACGAGCTAGAAGGCACTCTAATGAAATGCAGTCCTTGAAGGATCGGTTTTAAGACAATAATATGAAAGGTTCTCATTGGATAAAATTCAAGGCAGGAACCCTTTAACAAGCCCATTTTGAAAGGTGAATCTTGAAAAATTATCTGAAATTAATTTGTAGAATCCTTTTTCGATATGATTTCGTGAGCAAAAATGCCTAGTGAAAATTTTATTTAGTCGTTCATTTAAGGAACCTGCTGAAAAGCACTCAAATGAAATGCTCTTCTAAAAGGAACCACGAGGAAGATCCCATTTATAAGCACATTTTGAAAGGTGAATCTCTAAATATTTATCTGAAATTATTTTGTTGGATCCTTTTTCGAACGGATCCTTTGGGTTAAAATAGCAAAGAAATTTTGATTAATTTCGTTAATGGGGGTTTAATCAATAATAACACAAGTATATGGCTTAATTGGAGTCTTAGTACTCCGACTGAATATCCTGGCTTGAGTTATAGCATCGTCAAGCGTTTTGACATTTTTGCTCTCCAACTCAGCTCTAACGCGAGGGTCAACTGCGTCGAAAAACATCCACACCAACTCGAATTCATCTATTCTTTCGATTTTGTTGGCAATTTGCTGAAATTTTAGAACATTTTCCTCATAATTCGTGTCCAATTTAATTGACTTCAATTCGGACCTTAACGTTCTTTGAACGTCGTCTGGCTTATAAGTTGCCATTAAGTGACTTTTCAATTCAACCCATGTCAGGTTTTCTTTCTTTTTCTTTAGATTCCTGACTAATTGCAAAGCATTTCCTCTTAAGAATTTGTTTACTGCCGTAACCAATCTATTTTTATCTATCCCCTGGTCTTCAGCCTCTGTTTCGACAAGGTAGATCCATTCTTCAATTTTGTCCTTGTCATTACCATAAAGATTTGGTATGTCATCCATCTTAAACTGTGGACGTCTGTTGAAACTCCTATTTTCCGTAATCGACATATCTGGTTCAATTTCAGTTTGTTGTTGTTGAATACCTTCTAAGTCATCTTTCATAGGTGAAAGGCTTGATTGTGGTGATGATTTACCATACTGGTTTGGTCTGATTTGTTCTTTTTTCTTTGCCAAAAGAACCGCTCTTTGGGTCAGGAGGTTAATTAATAGTTTCTTTGGTGCCTTCAAAGCTGCTGTTTTCTCCAACCACTCAGCTTGTTCTACCTCTGAACCATTTGCTAATGTTTCATTTTCGTTTAGGTAGTGAAAATCAGTTCCTAATAAGCTGTTTTGCGCTTTTATCATGTGGACTAGCGCTTGTACCGGCAGACTTTCGCAGTATTCCATTGAAATCGGTATCGAAAAGAAGTTCATTGTGGACATTTTTTTTTTTTTTTTTTTATTTATCGCTGCTACCAAAATGTAATGGGGGTTTAATCAATAATAACACAAGTATACTTTTAAATAGTTTATTAAATAATTGTTGAGGCCTAACAATTTATGTATTTTTATATCTCCTAGTTCTTAGAATCGTGTCGTTATTTATTCCCATAAATTCGTGTTAAGAACATGGGTTTATAATTAAGACAAGATGTGAAATAAATGTCTTGTCAGCATCTAGAAGCGTCTGCTTCTGAGGTACATGACAATCATATTAATTCTTATTTATCTTTGTGCATCAGCTGAGATACTGATGTTTAAGTGATACGTGGGGTGTATTACATATCCCCCGCTCTTTAGATATCATTGTCTCTAATGATTCACTCTTAATTTGAAATATTATTTATGCATACATAAAAAGTTAGTTGTAATAATAATAACAAAAATTAATAATTAAAATAGTAGTTCAAATAAAATATAATTAGAATTTTAGTTTTAACAGACCACGACTTCTCTTATCAACTCATTTGTCGTTTCATTCAATAGCTCGGTGGCCGTGATTTCTTTGCTTTTATGTTCTGCCAATTGCATATTGTCGTTTTTACGTGATCTGGCTGTGTAATCCACAAAATTACAATTACACTTTATATATATTAGAAAAATAAAAATTGTGATAAAAGAGCTAAGAATAAAGCTAATAATCATTCACGACCATGCGTTTCTAATTGATGTTTGTATCCAACTGAAGAAATTATCCAACTTAATCGGGAATCTTTGATCGTAATAAGAGTTATCGCTATCATCGTTAGTAAGATTTGTATTTTTGGATTTTGAAGACTCAATATCAAAATTTAATATATCACTAAAAGACAAATCGTGATTGAACTTTAATGAATCGACTTCACTGTCGACTTTATTAGTTGAGAAGAAATTAAAGGAGTCCATCCAAGAAATTCCATTTTTATTTATTGATATAATTTTATTGTTTACTCTTCTAACCCAATGTCTCATAGTTCTGCAATTCTGTTCGTTGTCATATCTTATTATACTACTTTTAGTTAGGTATCCTGACATCTTTTTACCATTTAATTCGAACGATATCTTTGGGTCTCTAGTGCACTCGTCGTAATTTCCGATTTCGATACTATAACTTGTTGTACAGCTTGGCACAAATATAATACCGTCTCTAACATAAATAATTAAAGTCTTATTACCTACATATAGCATATCAAATTGGTCTTCTTGGTGGCGGAAAGAACGCAAGCTTGAGAGCTCTAAATTACATAATTCTTCTTTCAATCTATCAAGTGCTGTGTAAGTCTTTAGTTCAATTCCGTCGCTATCAGCCAAAAGAAGATCATGGATTGCTGTAAAATCAGCTTTGATTTTATGAAGATTTGTACGATTGTAAGTCAAAAAAATACCTTCCGTAGTTCTAAAAAGTTTCATACTACACTCGTTTATTGTTTCGTTTATTTTAAATATCTGATCACCATTAGTACTACTTAAAATATTATCGAATGGTAAATTCAAACTTTTTGTGGTATAGAGTCGGTACGGGCAGAAATTAACTATTTCCTTTGACCAGTAAACGAATGAAGTTTTAAGGTTGCATTCCAGTTCTTTAATATTGCAGGTTTCGAATATAAAGTTTAATTTACTTTTCAACTCAATTTTATTCGTAGTGCATGCAAATCCGTAACTCATAACAGATCTTAGCCACTTGAAGTTTTCTTTGGGCGTGCCATCGAATATACAATCTTCGTTAACACAAGACATTGTTGATCCTTCACATGTTTTAGAACTAACCATGTTTTTACATTCGTTCTTGCTCATTTCCACGTAATGACTACTTTTGGATGAGCTTCTTGCACCAAACATGTTGACGTACGTTTCAATTGTGACTTTCTTTTTGCTACATTCATATCCCACTCCATCTATTGTATATACTTGTTTTATTAGCATGTCCATTTCCCTAAATGTTCTGTCGCTTTTTGCGAAAACTTTCTGAGTAGTGTGACTTGTAAAACAGTCCTTGTCCGTATTTAGGATAAGAGTGTCAACAATATTAGTATGATCGGGTGTGTTGCAGACAGTAAACTTACCGTTAATTCTTACTGTTGCCAAAGGTTTAATCATAATGAATAGAATTGTAATTAGTATATTTAACATATTCGAAATTGTCAAATAATTTCCTTTTGATTTTCTTGGTCGACCAATTTTATTAGTCTTGTTAATTTTTGACCAGTATTCTTCAATTGGTTTTTTTCCGTAGAAACTTTCCAAAGGTTCCCAGGAATTATGTTTGGAGGAATAGTTTTTCCATTTAACTAAGAATTCGTATTTTTTGTTTTTACCAAGTCTATGACTTATTATTCTTTCTACCTCGTACACGGGTTCCTCTTTATCGCCGCTCGTAGATGATGACTTGTCTAATTTTAATCTCTGGAGAGGAAAAGTGTCAGATAGTTTTTGCTTAAATATGTCTTCTACAATGTAGTTCCCATTTTTTGTTTGACCTAAAACGGTGAATGGTCCTCGGTACTTAGAGTGTAATTTTTCTTGCAAACCCATAATGCGGATCCAAACCTTCGAGCCGATGGGTATTGCTGTTTCTATAACAGGTCTATTAATATTTTGAGCTTTTATTTGTGAAGTTTTTGCTCTCATTATGTTTTTGATTGCTACTGGGTAGCTATCTTCGATTAGGTGTTTAATTTCTTTAACACGAGCTTCTACTGCGTCGTGTTTAAAGTCTGTATCGATGGAACTCCAATCATTGAATCTATTCATTTTCCTACCGAACATTAATTCAAATGGGGAGAATTTAGTTGCTGAATGAATTCTTGTGCGGTATGCTAAAAGGACGAATGGGAGCCATTTAGGCCAGTCATCCGGATTTTGTTCGCAATGCTTTCTTAAGCAACCGACAAATTCTTTGTTTAAACGTTCTACTTGACCGTTTGTTCGAGGATGGTATGCTGATGTTATAACGTGTTCAGAGCCGATTCGTTTAATCAGGTTATCAACAATTTGATTGTTGAATTCCGTACCTTGGTCAGACATAAAAATTCTTGGCGGTCCAAATGTACAGATGAATTTCCATAAGATATTTGCTATTTCTATGGCTGATTTACCTTTTATAGGTTCGGCAAAAGGGAACTTAGTTAAGTATTCGGTGATTACTATTATTCCAGTATAGCCTTCCTCCGTTACTGGTAACCCAAAAACCAAATCTATTCCGATTCTGTCAAATATGCCTTTAATGGTTATTGCTTTAGCCGGGTGTTCTTTCGCAGGGGCTAAATTATTTCTCTTGCATACCTCGCAATTTTTAACAAGAGCTTCAATTTCTTGTTCCATGTTTTTCCAATAATATTCCTCTTTGATTCGTTTGGTTGTCGACTCCACTTGGAAGTGACCTAATAGATGAGCTTTCAATATAATGTTACTTCTGTCACTGGGTTTCGGTACCAAACGTGACAAATTATTTCTTCCGACATAAAAAATTTCATCTGTTTCTCTTTCATAATAATAGTTGGTTGATGTTTTTTCGATACGTTTAATTTGTTTTTTGGAAAGCCCATTTTGAAATCGACCAAATTTTAAGTAGTACAATAAAATATCGTCAACATAAACGTCAAGTGATTTTCGTGAGGCAACGTCATTACAATCAGTTTGCTTGCTGTACATTATGGTATTTAGTGCAAGCACAGGTCGACTGATAGCGTCTGCGTTTGAGTGTTGGGTCCCTTTCCTATGAACAATCTCAAAATCATAAGCTTGTAAATAGATAGCCCAGCGAGCTAGTCTACCCGTTGGTTCATTGATATTCATAAGCCACATTAATGCATAGTGATCCGTACATACCAGAAATTTGAACCCATACAACTCCGTGTGAAATTCTTTAATTCCGTATACAACTGTCAAACATTCTCTCTCCGTGCTGCTGTAATGGATTTCTGCACCTTTCAGTAGCCGTGATGCATAAGCACAAACATACTCGTTACCATCTTCGTCTAGTTGTGCCAGGATTGCAACCCATTGCGTAACCAGAAGCGTCGCAATGAAGAATAAAATTTTTTATCCCAAGCCGGTTGTCTAAGGACAGGTTCTGATGTGAGGATGGCTTTCAGTTTTTCGAACGATTCATGTTGAGGCTTTCCCCATTCGAATTTAACATCTTTTTTAACCAGGTCGTACAATGGTTTTGCTATTTTCGCGAAATCTCTAACGAAGATTCTATAATAACCGCATAATCCTAAAAAACATTGAACTTGTTTGACGTTTTTTGGCGGTTTTCTTTTATTTATGGTCTCAATTTTGGACGCATCCATTTCTATAGTTGATCCTGAAACTATGTGACCAAGAACCTTAACCTTTTTGGCGAACCATGTGCATTTGTTTGGTTTAATTTTGAGTTCTGCTTTTCTGAGAATATTTCCTACTTCTATTAAGTGCTTTTTATGTTCTTTGACAGTTTTTGAATGAACAATAATATCGTCAAGATAAACCTCTACAAAGGGTTTATTACCTAAAATCCTGTGCATCATTCTACTAAATTGGGCAGGTGCGTTTTTTAATCCGAAAGGTAATCTTTTAAACTGGTAATGTCCGTCCGGAGTTGAGAATGCTGTCTTATCCTTCGACTCTGGATGCATTTCAACTTGCCAGTATCCTGACGTCAAATCGAGTGTTGAGAAGTATACTGATCCGCTTAACCGTCTGAGAATATCGTCTATTCTTGGAAGTGGCCAATTTTCTGTGACTGTTTTCTGGTTCAACTTTCTGTAATCAACACAGAATCTTTTTGAGCCATCTTTTTTCGGCATTAGTACCACTGGTGCCGACCACGGTGAGTTTGACTCTTCTATGATGTCGTTTTTAAGCATCGATTCTACTTCTCTTCTTATATGCTCTCTCTCAATAACAGATTTTCTGTATGGTCTTAAGTAAATTGGTGTTTCATCCATAAGTTTAATGAAGTGTTTGTCGACGTTAGATTTTTGTAGATCTCCTAAATCAGCTGCAAATCTATCTCTTATACTATCTATTGCTTCTTTAAAATGATTGTAATCATCACTTATTAGGGCTTCATGAGGTTTAATTTTCAATTGTGATTTCGATTTTTCTAATGGCCATTCATCTTCGGAAATTTCAAAATCATCGTCAAATTTGACACTACATGCTTCCTCAGTGAGCAATGTGTCTTTTTCATCATCCTCATCCGAATTCATCAAGATTATATCACTCGGAAATTTGATCAGTTTCAGACTAGGATTAAAACTAGCGCCTGTCTGCATAAACCAATCAAGACCTAGCAGTCCGTCGTTATCCTCATGGTTTATTATTAAGAACTCCATAAAGCAGACATGGTCTTGGATATCTAGTTTAATTTTTTCTGTTTTCCCTATTACCGCGCTAACGGTATTATCGGCTGTTTTAATCTTTGAGCTAGACGGTGAAATTTCAAAACCAAATTTTTTTACTGTTTTTGTTGAAATAATTGAGTTCGTACATCCGCTGTCAATAGCGAATTTTATTGGTCTTCCATCAACGAGACCGTTTATTCTGAGTAAGTTACCTGTGGTGCAAACATACACGTATTCCGACTCACTCTTATTTATTTCTTCTTCTTCCCTATTATCTGCTAAGAAAGATCTCTTTAGTTTGCTCCATTTTCCTTTATTTTGTTTTTTCCCATAATTTGTATTGTCACTATTTGTTTCATTTGGCAATTTTACTTTGCAATCTGCTTTAATGTGACCAAGTTTTCTACATCTGTAACAGACAGGGGTTGAACCTCTTTCGCCTGTTTTATTATTCGCGAATTTTCCTCTATCAACTTGTTTCTCTTTTATGTTATAAAATAATTTTAAGCGCTTCTTATAATTGTTTCTAGAGTAATATATGGGTACTGGCTTAATTGGAGTCTTAGTACTCCGACTGAATATCCTGGCTTGAGTTATAGCATCGTCAAGCGTTTTGACATTTTTGCTCTCCAACTCAGCTCTAACGCGAGGGTCAACTGCGTCGAAAAACATCCACACCAACTCGAATTCATCTATTCTTTCGATTTTGTTGGCAATTTGCTGAAATTTTAGAACATTTTCCTCATAATTCGTGTCCAATTTAATTGACTTCAATTCGGACCTTAACGTTCTTTGAACGTCGTCTGGCTTATAAGTTGCCATTAAGTGACTTTTCAATTCAACCCATGTCAGGTTTTCTTTCTTTTTCTTTAGATTCCTGACTAATTGCAAAGCATTTCCTCTTAAGAATTTGTTTACTGCCGTAACCAATCTATTTTTATCTATCCCCTGGTCTTCAGCCTCTGTTTCGACAAGGTAGATCCATTCTTCAATTTTGTCCTTGTCATTACCATAAAGTTTTGGTATGTCATCCATCTTAAACTGTGGACGTCTGTTGAAACTCCTATTTTCCGTAATCGACATATCTGGTTCAATTTCAGTTTGTTGTTGTTGAATACCTTCTAAGTCATCTTTCATAGGTGAAAGGCTTGATTGTGGTGATGATTTACCATACTGGTTTGGTCTGATTTGTTCTTTTTTCTTTGCCAAAAGAACCGCTCTTTGGGTCAGGAGGTTAATTAATAGTTTCTTTGGTGCCTTCAAAGCTGCTGTTTTCTCCAACCACTCAGCTTGTTCTACCTCTGAACCATTTGCTAATGTTTTCATTTTCGTTTAGGTAGTGAAAATCAGTTCCTAATAAGCTGTTTTGCGCTTTTATCCATGTGGACTAGCGCTTGTACAGGCAGACTTTCGCAGTATTCCATTGAAATCGGTATCGAAAGAAGTTCATTGTGGACATTTTTTTTTTTTTTTATTTATCGCTGTCTACCAAAATGTAATGGGGTGTTTAAATCAATAATAACACAAGTATACTTTTAAATAGTTTATTAAATAATTGTTGAGGCCTAACAATTTATGTATTTTTATATCTCCTAGTTCTTAGAATCGTGTCGTTATTTATACCCATAAATTCGTGTTAAGAACATGGGTTTATAATTAAGACAAGATGTGAAATAAATGTCTTGTCAGCATCTAGAAGCGTCTGCTTCTGAGGTACATGACAATCATATTAATTCTTATTTATCTTTGTGCATCACTGAGATACTGATGTTTAAGTGATACGTGGGGTGTATTACAAATTCGGAAAAAATCCCGCTTCCTTAAATAGACACATTCTGGAAAAAAATAAAATAAGTTTCACGATCAAAAAGAGGGTCCTGTTTTTTATACCTACTTTAATCTCCAATAATAAGGAACTTAGAACTGACTGAAGAACAAGAAACTTTTTTTTTGGTGAAATTTAAAAAAAAAAGCTTAGTCCGAACAAATGACCTAATTAATCTCAAAAAAGATAGAGAAATAAATGGAGCATAATATTGAATTTTAAATAAAAAAAATCAATGCAATTTTGACGAGTGTGTTAGCAATAAAGAGATTATCTCAGCGCTTAAAAGGTTACAAAGTGGATGTAGCTTTCGGAACCTTAACCCAGATTTATTAACCTTTTCGTTAAAAAATGTTACATCAAAATATTTCCTAGAAGACAAATATTTATCTCTTAAGCTTAAGTCTAAGAGAAAGTAAAAATCCCGATCGCATGGAAATCTGGTTAACATTACTTTTATAGCTAAAAAGTCAATTTTAATACAAGAAGCCCCAGCTAAACTACCGACCAATCAGTTAAACAAGCTGTCAATCCAGGAAAATCAGATTTTTAGAAAAAATTCGACGAAAGGACTGATAATCTTTTCTTCCCTCAATTCTAAAAAATTGTATGAATCAATTTAATATGAAAAAAAATATTTGTTCTCTATTTTTTGATATCTACAAAAAAGCATTTTATAAAGGTATTAGGCATTATGGTCTTTTTTATAAAACTTATAAAAATTAACCTTCGTCTTTACCTAATACCATAGGATTAATTTAATATTATACTCCCCAAAAAAGATCATTTTAACAAGTCCAAATGTAAATGGTCATATTAGTGATGAAAACTTTTATACTTAGGACCGATCCAGAAATGAATGGGTCTTCCAAGTGGAAGGATGAAAATATCCTGTCCTGAAAAGTCTTGTTTCATTGTTTTTCTTCTCTAAATATAATAAGGAAAATAATGACTTGAACTTAAAGATATAGAGAAAATATAATTGAGAGTAAAAATGAAATCAAGTTCTTAGGTATTAAAAATTTGATTCAAAATTAACCTTTAGCCTAATGGTTGATGAAATAATCAACAGCGTTGTAGTTAACGATTGAAAGCTTAATAAAAATACTCTATGTCAAAAAAAAAGTGGGTCTTGACTATTGCACACTAGGAATCCTATATAATATCTTAAACCGGGATCTATAATGTGATTTACTTTTTTTCCATGTCTGAATTCATTTCCAGATGACAAATTTTTACAAAAAAATTCTTAGCCTTTGAGCAAAAACTCTGCAATTTTCCTGTTAAATGAAACATGATCAATAAACATTGTGATTAAAATTTGGAATAGATTTGCATAAGTATTTTACAGAGCTAAGAATCGTTTTTGTACAAATTTTGTACAAAATTGTACTTTTGAGCAACAACATTTTTGCACAATTAGAACAAAACGCAAACTCTCTTTTTTACTTTTATTTTATTAATTGATTCAACTTAACCTCCAGTTAGGAGAAGTAAAAGTATAAAAAATTTAATTGGTGCAAAAAAAAAAAAATTAATAAAATAAAATTTTCATATATATTTTTTTATTAGAATATTTAATCAAGTGTATTGGCTAACTTTTAGTGAGATTTATTAAAGATTTTGTCCACATATAATTACTTAGGTTTTATTATTGTTAGACATTGTGTATTGAATTAACAATTCCATCTTTAGAGTTTTAAAGTGCCTCTTAATTTTTTCTTTGTAAAACTTTGTTTTTCTTTGGAAATTTGCTTCTATTTTCTTTCCCAAAAATAGGATTCTAGATAAATTTATGTCTGTTCGCGAAAAACTGTTAATTTTAAAAGTAGAACTACTCGAATTCTGTAGTCATGGTATATATAAAATAATTTTAGAGGCTAGGAAGTTAACTTTTTAATGATTTTATAAGAATGATTATTTCATGCTGATATAATATTGATCGAAATTAAATACATATAGAGTAAAAGCTTTTAGGGATATTATGACAGTACTGCGATTGTTTTGATTTTAATCCCCAACATAAGTCTGTATTCAGATTTTTTTGTGATAACTTTTAGATAGTCCTTTGTTTTTTGATTAATAGTTGGTAGTTTCGAGACTATATCCAAAATTGAGAAATAACAAATAAAGTTTTTTATAAATGAATGAATTGCCCCCAGACAATGGACACATTGAGATTTTACCCCATACCCAACTGCTATAAAGGAAAAGAAGCATCATTTGCACTTTTTTAGATTTTTCAGAAATGATGGGGTCAAATTTTTAGACTTTCAGTCTAGGATTACGCCTTAATATTCGACTAGATAAATAAGTCCTTAGTTAGGTTCCAAACCCAAGAAGAAATTCATTTGTTAAAGATTTAGGTTTCCAAAATATCAATAACTCTCCGAGATTTATTTGGATTAAATCTTATCATCCATTTTTTTTCGATAAGTCATAAACATATATTAAGAAGCTCCTGAAGTTATTTATCTATTTGGACTAATTAAAAGAATATCATCAGCATAAAAACAACAATACTAACATTAATATTGTTATATATAGGACTCGAATATTCCTTTATAAGCAATCTTCAATGAGTTCATTAATATAACAATGTTTAATTAAAAATGGAGACAGAAATTCCACTTTGTTTTACACGTAACATTGTCTACTTTGAGTAGTTTACTTATGTACTAAAGTTTTTCAAATTTCGGGAGTATCGTATTATTTGCGAGTCGAAGAATCATAATATTTTTTTAGGATAAAACCACAAATACTTATGTCAAGTTTAAAAAAGACGGATTCACATCCCTCAAAACTTTGATCTTAAATGCACTTTTTCAGCATCTAGAGATGCAATTTATTACAAACCAGAGACCATTTTGTTACGATAAATAAGAAAGATTGTTTCTTCTTTCAACTACAAAAATGGCATGGTGATGGCATGTAGTTTTTTTTCCTGTAAATTCCAAATTTGATTGTTACTTAACATATACAGAGTTAGGAGAATTCATCAAGAATAAGTTTTCTCAAATATCTGTGCTAAACAGTTTAAATATGGAAATATGTCTAATATTGTGTAATATCATTAGGGAATTAATTTCTTCTTCTTTTAAGATAGGTTTAATTTTTGAAGTATTTAAATTTTTTTGTAGGAACTAAATTTAAAGCCAACATTTGATTATAAAATTTCTAAAAGAGAATCGTCTAAAACTATAAAAGAGGTAAGCTCCTTTTTAATACATGAATATGAGATCTTATCGATTCCACATGTCAAGGACGGGCTACAACTCATCCAATTATATTATTTAAGGTTTTCAATTTCAAATGTTTCTAAAATTTGAATTTAATCTCGAAAGAACTATAGGTTTTATCTACTTTAATTTTGTGATAAATTTGTTGCTCTTTCAGTTAGAATTTTTGATCGAATGAGGAAAGATTTGAAGTGGTCAAAGAGTTTATATGTTGGTACAGTCACTTCTTTTATTATTTTTCTTTTTTTATATTTTATTTCTAACAAATCTCCAGAAAAGATTTTAATTTTTTTGTTTAAATACACATTGAAGCTTCTCTTAGTTCTTAAATTCAATATAAATAGTGATATTTTTAACGCTGAGCTCTTCTAAACTCCTTTTTTTTTTCCATTTTGTAAAGCAATTGGGAATATGAAAATTTTCAGATTATCCCTTATTATAATTAATTGTTCTTTCAGGCTCTTAAGTTCATGAGTTTAAACCAGGTTTTGTTTTTTTTCCAAAAGAGATTCCCCCTTTTATAAAAGATTTTTATCATGTTATGATTAATTGATCGTGTCTTCATAGGCACCGCTTAGTGAATCGCATATTTTTTTAAGTAGAAATGTAATCAATATGTCTTTTTTTGTCTTCAATTGGAATTTAATTTATTATTTTATAAAGAAATGTTATAATTATATATTGCACTAAATATTGATTGTATAAAAAAACCGGGTCATTAAAAGAAAAAGACTTGGCTTCCCCAATGTCTTTAAATCAATATTTACAAATTTTTGAGTTTTTAGTTTTTACTGGAGACCTTTTTTCTGGAATTATAAGGCCCTTTTTTTTCATGAATATAACAATACTCACCTGTAGAGCTCTATGGTCACTTTTAAATTAGCTACATCATCAAAATATTGCATTGTAAATTAAAATAATTATAGGAAGAATGAAAAGGAATTATAGACATGATCAATATTAGCATGAAAGAATCTTTTAATCTTTCATTGAGTTTTGGAATTAATTGAGTGAATAACGAAATTCATAAACAAGTAAGGTCTTGGTCTTGAATAAAATTTTTAAACAATATATTCAAATTGCATTTTTTCCTAAACGGGAATCAGAGTTAAAAATCTCCTAAAGATCATATAAAAACCGATTTTTGTTTTGAATAGGTTTTTTATATAAATTGATAATTTTGACAATTCACTAAATACTTTTTGATTTTAAATTCTTTTTAGTATTAAAAAAAGACATGTAAACTCCGATTAGGTATAATTTCTTGATGCTCAATTTTTGCAATGAACATACAACTTACAAACTTAAAATGTCTATTAAAAAAATTCATTTGATGAGACTGTACAAATATTAAATTATGATTATCTATTAAGCACATACATTGAACCACCAATAGGGTCTACCTATGATTGGAGAAGTCTGGCATATGCCTGATATTATATAATGGAAGAATTTTTTGAGGATCTTTATCATTACATAATGAATTTATTAAAATTTTTTCTCATCTTTTTCTTAGTCCACAAAGCGTCGAGTTGGTGTGAACACAATTAAAGCAAATATTAGTAGAGGTATTTTCAAAGATGTTTTATGCAATAGGATAAAGGTTAGATTTTTACGATTATTGTTACAGGTTTGAGAGAAGGAAATTTTGTCAAATATTATATTAACATACTAATTAATGTTTGATGTTGATTGATGTTGAGTCTGTTTGTAGACTTTTTTAACTTTGATTACTCGAGTTGAGGTATTTGTTTTCACACATGAACTTGTTAGCGGCTTGCTCAGTTTCTTAGTGTCGTATAAAAACCTGTTTAATATGAACTCCCCTCTTTGGCCACTAACTTATTATCCAACTGTAATTTGTATAGTCTCAGTATCAAAAACACTTAAAAAATAGTGATGATTTGATGTGATTTACAATGATGAGATGAAACACGTTATTTTCAGTTATCTTCAAAATCAATATGTTATGTAACTTTAGATAAGGAGTTAACGTAGCTTTAATAAACTGTTATGCAATATATTCTTGCTTTTATGGATGAACAGGCACCGAAGATGCCATTTCAATATTTTCGATTTGTATCAACACGATGAATTTAAAGGCTCTACAGTTTTATATCACCTTGTCCACTGATATTTTGTACTAATAATTTTGTTAATGAAATTCTATTATCTGGTAGCGTTTTCCCTTTGATGTCACAGCTAGTTTTAAACCCATCTTATTACTTTTTCCTTTCATCATAGTTCACAGTATTTGGAATATCTGGATGTCGGTCCGAGTCCAAAATGCACCTTGAGGCTTTTTTGTGTATTGTGGATCTCCTTCTAATTAATTTCATATTATTATTAATATTGTATGATTGTTTCTGTGGAGCAGTGATTTGGTATTTATGTTTGCTGTATTAATGTGATTAAAATATCTGTAACTTTTCATCTATGACAAAAACGTTCGCATTGTAAACTACCCCAACATTAATATTTGTATATTTTAACGAGCTTCTGGACTAACAAGAGGAAAGAATATGGAGATAAATTTTAAATAAATCTCGTTAATTATTTTTTGTTGTTTCTTGAACACGAATTTTGTCGCTATTTGCCTTGGTGATTTGTTCAAAAGCATCGTATTAGCTTGATTCTCCTTGTTTTGAACTAGGTGTATTTGCACCTCCCATAATTTTTGCTTGTTTTGCATGAATTACCTTTTGAGTATAAATATTGATATGCAGGGGATTTGTTTTTTGACACTTAGGTATTTGTCGTTACAAGAGGAGGCTGATTACTTGATGGTAGGAGTGTATTTTTTTTCGAAACCATAGAAGAGAGTCGGATCCTGTTTGTTGATTCAAATATAAATTGGGAAATGCTCTATATTTCCAATTCTTATCTGATCGAATTGATGGGCTTAGTTCAAGCCTATACTTTCAAGATAAGTTTGTAGTTTCGTTTATGTAGTCAGAGATTCAATTTGTTTTCGTGTTATGAGTATGACTTAAATAGTGTGCTTGGATCCAAGTGATACAAACTTGGAATTTGCTGAAAAGTAGGGGAGGAGGGGGGGGGAGTTTGTTAATCTTTTTTTTGATTTTTTTCTTCTTTTAAATATATTATAGGCTAAAGGTCTTTCTAGTATGATTAGTACAACAATATCACGTTCACTAGAATCATCTTTTTCAACCAATATTATATGGTTGAGTTTTAGGTGTAATATTGACTTATGTAGGTTTCCCATGAGATTTTTGCTCATCTAATTGTTATTGCTACTACCAATGTAATGTAATCAGTTAGTGTAAATAGATTATCTTTGGTAATACATGGGTATTTGGACTTGGTATTTTGTTCATCCTAGCACGAGTTTAAAACCATTTAGTTGATTTAGTCGATTAAGTAAATCACAGGATACTATAATGATCCAAACACGTAAGCGCTTTTAATTGCTTTCATCATTATGGTAGAAATTTAATCGGTATCAATTAGGTATTATGGAGTATAGTATTTCGTGATATAAACAGACGACTGAAACCATTCTTTCTGTATACAATTTAGTTGAGGTAGAAAGGTTGATAGAAATGTTCATTATTCTGACTAACTTCACAACACGTAGATTTCTTTAACAAAGGTTGATTCCAAAGTCTTTCCTTCCACAAGCTCTTCAAATTTGGATAATGAATCCCTGGTGGTTGTCCTTCTACTATCTCTTGTGAGATAAACACTGGACGCCGATTATCATCACCATCGGCTCTCACATGTCAACCGGATTTCTTATCACAATATCGAATCATTAAATTTTTTATAATTTAATTTCAAAATTTCAAATCCGAATTTATTAATAATTTCTTTTCAAATTTTCTTTACTTTTATAATAAGTTTATACAGTTAGTGCAGAGGTACATTTTTAGATTTTAGACATACAAGTCTAAAAATGTTATGTAAAATCTAAAGTGGCAACAATCTAGCACAAAGTCTGCAACAATAGAAATTGATCAACCGCAAATAAAGCATCATTTCAATACGTGTTGGCACTCCTGCAATTTTTCATTTTGGTATTGTGCAGAAGTTCTATATCACTTATTTCTGTACAGTAGTAGTAGTTATAGCTCATGCATTAA
This sequence comes from Brachionus paranguensis, assembly GCA_016802215.1. Lineage (NCBI taxonomy): Eukaryota > Metazoa > Rotifera > Eurotatoria > Ploima > Brachionidae > Brachionus > Brachionus paranguensis. The sequence continues at coordinate 479,788 of JAESIX010000008.1, read as the reverse complement.
TTTTTATGTGAGAAATATAGAGGCAATATATTTGGTATATGTTTTTATATTTTTGATATTTCATGTTTCGAGAAACTAAAATTTTATTGTCATTTAATTCAAATTGCCCCTAAATCTAAGTCAAAAACCGCGTCATTATAAAAAAAATATCGAAAGTGTTTATTTATTATAAATAATGTGATTTCATTATTTTATTAAATTAATTGGTTAGATTCTATTCTAAATTTTGTGTTTTTTTTATTCTAAAAACTAATGTCGATAAGGCTAAAATAATTAATTTAAAAAGTTGTAAGCTGATAGAATTTTTAGGAAGAAAAAAGTGTTAAAAACAATTAAAGAAAATGCAGATTTAATAATTTGTTTAAAATCCTAGCTCCTCGCTTTCTGTAGTTGGGCCGTTTTTTTTTATTCAAAAAACACTTACTTTTTATGCAACACGCAAAAAATTGCTTCTATTACTATAAATTGAATAAAATTTCACAACTAAAAGTCAATCATCTTTAATTTCATGAGTGGACCTCGAATGGGAGAGTGTGCCAATATTCACTCGATTGTTGTAGCAAAACATGATTCTAAAACACATTTATAATCCGAAACTGTTTTATTTTTTATATGGAAATTTTAAATGTAAAAAACTTCAAAGAATGTTTAATTAAACAAACAGAAAAAAGTTATTAGTCTTTCAGCTTATGATGTTTTATGATAGATTAGACAAATGCGGACCTCAAAAAAAGTTGAGTTTGCCTACACAAATTAGTTTGTAATATTATTTGACTTTAAAGTAGGAGGAAAGAGAATTTATTTTTTGTTAGCACCATATTTTTGGTCGATGGACTATCAAAACATCAGCTCAATTTTGAAAAGTTGTCCTACATATATACAAAAGCCTAATTTTTATCTTACAAACTCCTGCAAAAAAGAATTAAATTATTAGCTGTGTGCACAGATTTAATCGGTTTTGAGATTCAAAGAAAATTTCTAGAACTTTAAAAATTGGATCAAGATTCAAATATTGCTCGGATTTGAAAAGATAAAAATTTACGGAAACACGATTTTGATGAGGAAATGAAATATGAAATATTTTGAAAGAAAACAGCAATTTGATTGAAATTTAAACAATTGGGAAACAAAAATATTACAAAGAATGTCTGCAATATTCGCTGAAAAATGTAAAACTTCTCACAAACAACTTCTTTTTTTAGCCGTGAGTTAAATTTTTGTTGTCAGAAAATACATAACAAGTTTATTTGGTGGCTTACTTAAAAGATAAACCTGTTCTTGTTGAAGATGCAGGTCAATCGATGTGGAACATGAATGATTGGTGTTTGTTCAATGCCAAGTATGAATACGACTACCTTTACAAATTATGACTTTGATGAATTTCATTTTGCCAAGAAAAAACACCGTACCAGCAAATTTCTCACATTTAAACACTGAAAAAGAGTCCCAAAGTGTAACAATTCAATTGAGTGGGTCCCATTAACACAGGATCGGTTATAAATTATTGTAAAGTGATGCTAAGCAGTTTTTGCTTGCCAAGTATGGCACCCAAAATCCAGCATTGTTTTGAAATTCAGTGATTTTCAGCTTTTTTAGAAGACTTTGAGCACAGATAAAGGACAAAAAACTTTTAATCAATATAGCAAAATAAATGAAAAATTAAATAATACAACAAATCTAATACATTTTCGTATTTACAATTGATTGGTTAAGTAATTTAGAACAAAATAAAAGTTTGTATGAAAACCAAAACTAGAGTTTTAAACAGCCGTTTATTGACTTCGTCTATGAATAAATCTATTAGAATGAATGAAAATGTTAACCCCAAATGGAAACAATCTTGCTATATGGCATTATTGTTGATCAACGTCAAAGGAAAGTCTATTTTCCTCACAAATACAATCACTTTTGAACCATTCATTCCCCATTCTGCATTATCAATAAAACCTTTTACCCAAAGGTGATTAAAATTCCGAATCGAAATTGGAAATGCTTGTTCATATACGCGACTTTCCAAACACTGCTTTTAGCGAAAGGTAAAAAAGCCAAACAAATTTTCGATGGATCTTGAATTTTATATTTTTCTTCCACAATTTACTTTTTAAAAGATGAAGGCTTCTGTTGCTCATTTTTATTTTATGTCTAGTTTATTTTTTTTTATTTAGCCATTTTAATCTGCAGAATAGCAGATTTTGTTTGTTTTAAAATAATTTTTGAGGAGTTTTTTTAGTTCTTGTTCAAGCTAAAAATCCGCAATTTACTGCATTTTTTTACGCAATAGAATAAACATTTTTCTAATCAACTGTGTCAATTACTTTGCAAATAGTTTATTATACTTGAACTTCAAGTTTTATATGTAATTTAATTCGCTTTTTAACTAAGTTAAAATAAATTAAATAATTATTAATTAAATTCGGTTTATTGCTAAATAGATCTATACTTTGCTTTCCTCGCAACAATTATAAAAATCTTTCCGAATCCAACAAAAAATATAACCTTACAATCCCATTTCCCCGTGTCATTTTACGAATCAACCATAATCTTTATGTACTGGTGCACACCGCAAAAGTGATCGGTTCTAGAGCCAAACTCATTTGCGCTTTACATAAATTGATATATATTAGCTATATATTGTAAATTTTTTTATATTTGAAACTCAATCAAAAAGAACCAAAGTACCCAAAACCAATAAAGGGGGATTTGGATTATAGTCCCAGTTTATATAATACACAGATAAAAAGTACATTAATAGATTTAGAAATAAGGATATAAAGAAAAAGAAAAAAAAATTAAAAATCATTTAGGTTTTTCTGAAATTTATGTTAAAACAAAGTTACAAAAAAATATAGTAACAAAATTTATTTTAAAAAATAAATTAATATTTTTGCTAATGTCTACGCTTAAAAAGATTGAAAAATTTAACTGAAGATCATAAAATTAAATTAAACATTAAATTTGAAGAAATATAACCGAATGTGTTTTTAAAGTTTAATCGTCCGAATTTTTTCTTTCGAAGGAAAAAGGTAATCATTAATATTCCTTAAAGCATTTTGAGTTTTAATTGAAACAGTATTTCTGATTAGACTTGCTATTAGACCATTTGTCGAGTTCTTTTAAATATAAAAATTTATGAACAAATTCAGGTCAAGATGCTTGATAATTCTGTATTGAAAAAAATCATTTAACTCTGTTATTGACAAAAATTTTAAAAATCGCTTTTGCTCACAAAATTGTCGGTCAGAATATTAACATTAAGCAGTTTATTTTGAATACAATTGTAAACACGAATTAGCTAACTTTTGAAATTGAATCTTTTTGTGTAGAAGTATATATTTGATAACGCACGATAGACAAACTAGTCAAAAAGGCATGCATATAAATTGTTTGAAAAATTGAAGCTTAATGTTTAGCAGGACAAATAGATAATAAACCCTCTTTAATTGGATAAAGGCGTTGTATTTATTTAGAGGTTCACTTTGACTTGTGACATATTGCAAGCAATGATAAGCTTAATTATCAGTGAATAAACTCCAAGAAAGTGTAAATCTATCAACAACTTTTAACAAAGCAGGGCCGGGGTGTTACAAAAAAAAGGGGATTGTGGAACCATTAATTTTGAAAGTTTAAGTCGAGAAAAGATAAATTTGCTTTATATTTGACATAAAGCAGCTGCTATTTTTTGTTTTTAGACCAGTTTATATCTATGAGATGTAAGTCTAACATTCAAGTTAAAAACTTTTTGAATCGAATATGTAGGAATAATTTATAAAGGTTCAAAAGTTTTTTCAACAGTTTAAAATCAGAGTGTATAATCTGCAAATAATTTAAAAATAAAGCATCCGAAAGAAAAGAAAACATTATTGTAAATTTAAATCAGAAAATAGAAGAGGGCCAAAGACACTTCCTTGAGGAAACACCGAGATTCTGATTTTACTTGGATCTAAATAAAAACTCCATCAATTTTCACAACTTGTGTGAACCGTGTTGTATAAATAAATGTGGCGAGGAGGTGTAATTAGCTGATTGACTACAAACCTTAAAAACGATGTATATTATAAGAAGAAAGAAAATGGTATACGATTTCAAAAGCTTTCTAATATAAACCCAATACATTTTAACTAGTTCCAATAAGTAAAAGTAAATCCCTAATAGCCGTTTACTTTTGATTGGAGCTACATTGTGAAATGCGTCTCATTCACGGCTTATGATGTAATTCAAAAGCCATGCTGATTAATATCTGTGAGTAGAATTTTTAAGATTTTTTTTTTTGGTTTCAATTTAGATAAAGATTTATTCTTACTTTTGGAGGGTGAGTTTTCTCAAGCAATTTAGGCAATCGGTGGTTGTAAAACAGATATACCACGATTAGTATTCAGATGAGCCTTTAAAATTTTGAATAAAGGTCATGACAAATGGCCGTTTATTCCAGTCATTTGGTATTGGTTACTGTCATGAATGAAAAATAAATTAGATATGCGACTATGCTGTGAAGCTTAGATTTCACGCAACCTTTAATTTCTTTATAGGAAAATTCCACGTGAACTAGAAACCACTAAGAATTTGAGATACTCAGCACAAGAAGGTTTTTCTATCTTATGTCTAATTTGTGCAAGCTGATATAAAGTAAAAAGCTTTCAAGAGACAAAGCTTAGAAAACTGATCTTGAATGAAGTTTTTGGAAGTCATTAAAAGGTACCGAATCAGATGCAAGGAATTTTATATATTTTTCAATCTCGACCGGGAAAATAAGGTCAACATGACTTGAATACGGCCAATGGTCATACCTTTTTTTCTTGTCAAAAATAAAGGACTCTCAACCGAAGATCTGTAAACATAAGGTGGTAGGGGTGAGTCACTTATTGAGGCAGGGGAAGTACTTCCAAATTTTTTCAAGATTGTTCCTAGCATGTTTTTGGAAAACATATGAATACGGTCGCAAGAATATGTAGTTTTACTTCGAGGTTGTGAAGTTAGCTTTCAGCTTCGCAAAAATGCCACAGGAAATTGACAAGAGGTACTCTGCCAGACTTTCGTTTGAAGTTCGTTTCAATTCGATCTTTCAATTTAGAAAAATTTGAATAATTTTTTTACTTAAATAGATAATTTAGTTCTGTAAAATGCTTAACTATGAACAAATTTGCTTAACGCAGTAGAATAAGTCTGCAGAGTACTCTGCAATTTTCTGCATTTTGCGAATTGAAACTAACTTCACAACCTCGAAGTAAAAATATTCTTGACCTATTCATATGTTCCAAAAACATGCTAGACAATCTTGAAAAATTTGAAGTACTTCCTGCCTCAATAAGTGACCACCTACCACCTTTGTTTACAGATCTTTCGGTTGAGTCTTTATTTTTGAAAAAAAAGGTATGACATTGGCCGTATTCAAGTCATTTGTTATTTTTCCCGGTCGAGATTGAAAAATATATAAAATCTTCATCTGATTCGTCTTTTAATGACTTCCAAAACGTCATTCAAGATCAGTTTTCTAAGCTTTGTCTCTTGAAAGCTTTTTACTTTATATCAGCCTTCACAAATAGACATAAGATAGAAAAACTTCTTGTCTGAGATCTCAAATTATAGTGGTTCTATTTCACGTGGAATTCCTATAAAGAAATTAAAGGTTGCGAAATCTAAGCTTCACAGCATAGTCGCAATATCTAATTTATTTTTCATTCATGACAGGAACAATACCAAATGACTGGAATACGGCCATTGTCATACCTTTATTCAAAATTAAAGGCTCATCTGAATACTAATCGTGGTATATCTGTTTTACCACCGATTGCTAAATTGCTTGAGAAACTCACCCTCAAAAGTAGATAAATCTTTATCTAAATGAATCTAAAATTCTCTCGAATAATCAGCATGGCTTTTGATTACATCATAGCCGTGCATGAGACGATTTCAAAAATGAGCTCAATCAAAAGTAAACGGCTATTAGGGATTATTTTACTTATTGACTAGTAAAATTATTGGGTTTATATTAGAAAGCTTTTGAAATCGTATACCATTTTCTTCTTCTTATAATACATCGTTTTTAAGGTTTTAGTCAATCAGCAATTACACTCCTCGCACATTATTTTACCAACAGGTCACAAGTTGTGAAAATTGATGAGTTTTATTTAGATCCAAGTAAAATAGAATTCGGTGTTCCTCAAGGAAGTGTCTTTGGCCCTCTTCTATTTTTGATTTAAATTTACAAAAATGTTCTTTTCTTTCGGATTTTATTTTTAAATTATTTGCAGATTATACACTCTGATTTTAACTGTTGAAAAACTTTTGAACTTATAAATTATTTCCTAATATCGATTCAAAAATTTTTAACTTGATGTAGACTTAATCTCATAGATATAAACTGGTCTAAAACAAAAATACTGCTTATGTCAAATAAAAGAAATTTATCTTTCTCGACTAAACTTCAAATTAATGGTTTGCTTGTTAAAGTTGTTGATAGATTTAACTTCTTGGAGTTATTACTGATAATAAGCTTACATTCTTGCAATATGTCACAAGTCAAAGAACCTCAATAAATAAACGCCTTTATCCAATAAAGAGGTTATTCTATTTGTCCTGTAAAATTAAGCTTCAATTTTTCAAACAATTTATAATGCCTTTTTGACTATTGTCTATCGTTATCAATTTATTCTACAAAAAGATCAATTTCAAAAGTTAGCTAATTCGTGTTACAATTGTATTCAAAAACTGCTTAATATTCGACCGACAATTTTGAGCAAAAGCGATTTTAAAATTTTGAATAACAGATTAAATGTTTTTTCAATACAGAATTATCAAGCATCTTGACCGATTTGTTCATAAATTTTTATATTTAAAGAACTCGACAAATGGTCTAATAGCAAGTCTAATCAGAAACTGTTCAATTAAAACTCAAAATGCTTTAAGGAATATTAATGATTACCTTTTTCCTTCGAAAGAAAAATTCGACGATTAAACTTTAAAAACATTCGGTTATATTTCTTCAAATTTAATTAATTTAATTTTATGATCTTCAGTTAAATTTTTCATTTTTTAAGCGTTTAGAATTAGCAAAAATATTAATTTATTTTTTAAAATAAATTTTGTACTATTTTTTGTAACTTTGTTTAAAATTTCAGAACCTAAATGATTTAATTTTTTTTCTTTTTCTTATATCCTTATTTCTAAATCTATAATGTATTTTTATCTTATATATAACTGGGCTAAATAATCCCTTTATTGGTTTTGACCTTTGGTCTTTTTGATTGAGTTCAAATATAAAAAAATTTACAATATATAGCTAATATATATCATTTATGTAAAGCGCAAACGAGTTTGGCTCTAGAACCGATCCTTTTGGTGCACCATTACATAAAGATATGGTGAATTCGTATGACAGGGGAAATGATTGTAAGGTTATTTTTTTTGGATTCGGAAAGATTTTTATAATTTTCAGTATAGATCTATTTAGCAATAAACGAATTTAATTAATAATTATTTAATTTATTTTAACTTATTAAAAGCGAATTAAATTAAATAAAACTTGAAGTTCAAGTATATAAACTTTGCAAAGTAATTGCACAGTTGATTAGAAAATGTTTATTCTATTGCGTAAAAAATGCAGTAAATTGCGGATTTTTAGTTGAAAAGAACTAAAAACTCCTCAAAAATTATTTTAAAAAAAATCTGCTATCTGCAGATTAAAATGGCTAAATAAAAAAAAATAAACTAGAATAAAAAAATGAGCAACAGAAGCCTTCATCTTTTAAAAAGTAAATTGTGGAAGAAAATATAAAATTCAAGATCCATCGAAAATTTGTTTGGCTTTTTACTTTCGCTAAAAGCAGTGTTTGAATCGCGTATATGAACAGCATTTCCAATTTCGATTGGAATTTTAACACCTTTGGTAAAAGGTTTTATTGATAATGCAGAATGGGGATGAATGGTCAAAGTGTTATTTGTGAGGAAAATAGACTTTCCTTGACGATTGTCAACAATAATGCCATACAAATTGTTCCATTTGGGGTTAACATTTTCATTCATTCTAATAGATTTATTTAGACAGTCAATAAAAGGCTGTAAAACTCTAGTTTGGTTTTCATACAATTTTTTTTGTTCTAAATTATTAAACTCAATTGTAAAAAATGTATTAGATTTGTTGTATTTTAATTTTTCATTATTTTCAATTGATAAAAGTTTTGTCTTTATCTGCTCAAAGTCTTCTAAAAGCTGAAAATCACTGAATTCAAAAAATGCTGATTTTGGGCCATACTTGGCAAGCAAACTGTTAGCATACTTTACAATATTATAACTATCCTGTGTTAATGACCACTCAATTGAATTGTTACACTTGGACTCTTTTTCAGGTTTAAATGTGAGAAATTTGCTGGTAGGGTTTTTTCTTGGCAAAATGAATTCATCAAAGTCATAATTTGTAAGGTAGTCGTATTCATACTTGGCATTGAACAAACAATCATTCATGTTCACTCGATTGACTGCATCTTCAACAGAAAGATCTTTTAAGTAGCCACCAATAAACTTGTTATGATTTTCTGCACAAAAATTTAACTCACGGCTAAAAAAAGAGTTGTTTGGATAAAGTTTTACATTTTTCAGCGAATATTTGCAGACATCTTTGAATTTTGTTTCCAATGGTTTAAATTCAATCAAATTGCTGTTTTCTTTCAAAATTTCATTTTTCATTTCCTCATCAAAATCGTTTTCGTAAATTTTTATCTTTTCAAATCCGAGCAATATTTGAATTTTGATCCAATTTTTAAAGTCTAGAAATTTTCTTGAATCAAAACGATTAAATCTGTGCACACAGCTAATAATTGAATTCTTTTTTGCAGGAGTTTGTAAATAAAAATTAGGCTTTTGATATATTAGGAAATTTTCAAAATTGAGCTGATTTTTGTAGTCATCCAAAAATATGGTGCTAACAAAAAAATTCTCTTCCTCTACTTTAAAGTCAAATAATTTACAACTAATTTTGTAGGCAAACTCAACTTTTTTTGAGGTCCGCATTTGTCTAATCTTCAAAACATCATAAGCTGAAAGACTAATAATTTTTTCTTTTGTTTTAATTAAACATTTTAAGTTTTTTACATTTAAATTTCCATTAAAAAATAAAACAGTTTCGATTAAATGTGTTTTAGAATCATGTTTGCTAACAATCGAGGAATATTGGCACACTCTCCCATTCGAGGTCCACTCATGAATTAAAGATGATTGACTTTGTTGAAATTTATTAATTATATTAATAGAAGCAATTTTTTGCTGTTCATAAAAATAAGTGTTTTTTGAATAAAAAAAAACGGCCAACACAGAAAGGAGAGCTAGGATTTTAAACAAATTATTAAATTGCATTTTCTTTAATTGTTTTACACTTTTTTCTTCCTAAAAATTCTATCAGCTACAACTTTTTAAATTATTATTTTAGCCTTACGACATTAGTTTTTAGAATAAAAAAAACACAAAATTTAGAATAGAATCTAAAATTAATTAATAAAATAATGAAATCAATTTTTATAATAAAAACACTTTCATATTTTTTTTTAATGAGCGGTTTTGATTAGATTTAGGGGCAATTTGAATTAAAACATAAAATTTTAGTTCTCAAAATGAAATCAAAAAAAAATACCAAATATATTGCTATTTCTCAATAAAATTAATGCAGAGATACTAAATATGACAAAAAGATAAACTCTGCAATACCAAAATGAAAATTGCAGAGTGCACACTATTGAAATGATGCTTTATTTCGGTTGATAATTTTTGCAGACTTTTGCAGATTTTGCCATTAGATTTAACATTTTAATTGTATGTTAAAATCTAAAATGTACCTCTGCACTAACTGTATAAATTATTATAAAAGTAAAGAAATTTGAAGAAATATTAATAAATTCGATTTGAAATTTTGAAATTAAATTATAAAAAATTAAATTCGATATTGGATAAGAAATCCGGTGACATGGAAGCCGATGGTGATGAAATGGTCAGTTTATCTCACAAGAGATAGTAGAAGAACCACAATTCATTATCAAATTTGAAGATTTTGGAAGGAAAGACTGGAATCACCTTAAAACAAGTGTTGAATTATCAAATGAAATTTATACTTTCTACAAAAATTGTATAAAAATGGTTTCAGTCGTGTTAATCGAAACCAACTAATTGATACCATTAAATTTCTACCAATGAAAGCAATTAAAGCGTTACGTTTTGGATTTAGTACTGATTTACTTAATCGATATCAACTAAATGGTAAACTCGTGCTAATGAACAAAACAAGTCCAAATACCTTATCCAAAGATATCTATTTACTAACTCATTACATTGAGAGCAATAACATAGATGAGCAAAAACTCATGGAAACCTACATAAATATTAACCTAACTCAACCAAATATGGTTGAAAAAGATGATCTAGACGATATTTGTACTAATATAGAAGACCTTAGCATAATTATTAAAAGAAAAAAAAAATCATTTAGCAAATCCATTGTATCCTTGGACCAAACTATTAATCATCAAAACGAAAAAATTGAATCGATACTAAACGAAAACAAACTATTGAAAGATATGCTTGAACTAAGCCATAAGTCGATCAGAAATTTGGAAAATAGAATTTCCCAATTTATTAATCAACAAACAGGATCACTCTCTTCTATGGTTTCATCAAGTAATCAGCCTCCTCTTGTAACGACAAACCAATGTCAAAACAAATCCCCTCAATCAAATTTATACTCAAAGGTAATTCATGCAAAACCAAATTATGGAGTGCCAAATACACCTAGTTCAAACAAGAGATCAGCTATAGATGCTTTTGAAAAATCACAAGCAAATAGCGAAAAAATTCGTTCAAAACAACAAAAAATAATTAACGAATTTATTAAATTTATCTCATTTTTCTTAGTCCAAAGCTCGTTAAAATAACAAATATTAGGGGTATTTACAAGACGTTTTGCATAGATAAAGTTAGATTTTACATTAATACAGCAAACAAATCAAACTGCAAAACAAATACATAATAATAATAATTATAGAAGACCAAATACACAAAAAAGCCTCAAGGCATTTGACTCGACGAATCCAGATATTCCAAATACTGAACTAAATAAAGAAAGTAATGATGGGTTTAAAATAGCTGGACATAAAGGGAAAAGCTACAATAAATCATTAACAAATTATTAAAAATTCAGGACAAGGTGAAAATGTAGGCTTAAATTCATGTGAAATGAAAAATTGAAATGCATCTTGGCCTGTTCATCCAAAAGAAGAAATTGATAAAGTTTATAAGTACGTTAACTCCTTAGTAATAACATATGATTTTGAAGAACTAAAAACTGTTCACTCATCATTTAAATCACTCAAATTCACTATTAGTGTTTTGATAGAGATAAAATCATTGATAATAAGTTATGGCCAAAGGGAGTCATATTAAACAGGTTTTATAGACCTAAGAACGAGCAAGCCGCTAAAAGTTCTGGTGAAACAAATACCCAATCGAGTAATCAAAGTTAAAAAAGTCTACAAACAGACTCAAATCAATCAACATCAAATAATTAGTATGTTAAATAATATTAAAATTTCCTTCCTCAACTGTAAAAATGTAAAATCTAACTTTATCTATGCAAAACATCTTGAAAATACCTCTAATATTTGTTATTTTAACGAGCTTTGGACTAAGAAAAATGAGAAAAATTTAATAAATTCATTATGTAATGAAAGATCCTCAAAAAATCTTCCATTATATAATTCAGATATGCCAGATTCTCCAATCATAGGTAGACCCTATGGTGGTCAATGTTGGCTAATAGATAATCAATTTAATATTTTAAGTCATGAATTTTTTAATAGACATTTAAGTTATGTTCATTGCAAAATTGAGCATCAAGAAATTATCCTAATTGGAGTTTACATGTCTTTTTTTAATACTAAAAAGAATTTAAAATCAAAAAGTATTTATGAATTGTCAAAATTATCAATTTATATAAAAACTATTCAAAAAAAAATCTTTTTTATATGATCTTAGGAGATTTTTACTCTGATCCGTTTAGGAAAAATGAATTTGATATATTGTTTAAAAATTTTATTCAAGACCAAGACCTTACTTGTTTAGATTTGTTATTCACTCAATTAATTCCAAACTCAATGAAAGATAAAAGATTCTTTCATGCTAATATTGATCATGTCTTAATTCCTTTTCATTCTTCCTATAATTATTTTAATTTACAATGCAATATTTTTGATGATGTAGCTAATTTAAGTGACCATAGAGCTCTACAGGTGAGTTTTTATATTATGAAAAAGGGCCTATAATTCCAGAAAAAGTTCTCCAGAAAAACTAAAACTCAAAAATTTGTAAATATTGATTTTAAAGACATTGAAGCAAGTCTTTTCTTTAATGACCGTTTAAATCAATATTTAAATAATAATTATAATTTTTTTAAAATAATAAATTAAATTCAATTGAAGACAAAAAAAGACATATTGATACATTCTACTTAAAAATATGCGATTCACTAAGCGGTGCCTATGAAGACACGATCAATTATCATAACATGAAAAAATCTTTTATAAAAGGGGGAATCTCTTTGAAAAAAAACAAAACATGGTTTAACCATGAACTTAAGAGCCTGAAAGAACAATTAATTATAATAAGGGATAATCTGAAAATTTCATATTCCAATTCTTTACAAATGGAAAAAAAAGGAGTTTAGAAGAGCTCAGCGTAAAAATATCTATTTAATTGAATTTAAAGAACAAGAGAAGCTTCAATTTGTATTTAAACAAAAAAATTAAAATCTTTTCTGGAGATTTGTTAGAAATAAATATAAAAAAAGAAAAATAATAAAAGAAGTGACTGTACCAACATATAAACTCTTTGACCACTTCAAATCTTTCTCATTCGATAAAATTCTAACTGAAGAGCAACAAATTATACAAAATAAAGTAGATAAAACCTATAGTTCTTTCGAGATAAATTCAAATTTTAAAACATTTGAAATTGAAAACTTAAATAATATAATTGATGATTGTAGCCCGTCCTTGACATGTGGAATCGATAAGATCTCATATTCATTATTAAAAGGAGCTACCTCTTTTAGTTTTAGACGATCTCTTTTAGAATTTTATAATCAAATTTTGGCTTTAAATTTAGTTCCTAAAAATTTAAATACTTCAAAAATTAAACCTATCTTAAAAGAAGAAGAAATTAATTCTAATGATATTAACAATATTAGACATATTTCCATATTTAACTGTTTAGCACAGATATTTGAGAAACTTATTCTTGATAATTCTCCTAACTTGTATAGTTAAGTAACAATCAATTTGGATTTAGGAAAAAAACTTCATGCAACCATGCCATTTTTGTAGTGAAAGAAACAATCTTTATTTATGTAAAAAATGGTTCTGGTTGTAAAATTGCATCTCTAGATGCTGAAAAAGCATTTGATAAAGTTTTGAGGGATGGACTCTTTTTTAAACTTGACATAAGTATTTGTGTTATCCTAAAAAAATATTATGATTCTTCACTCGCAATAATAGATACTCCGAATTGAAAACTTTAAAGAACTACTCAAAGTAGAATGTTGTGTAAAACAAAGTGGAATTTTGTCTCCATTTTTATTAAACATTTATATTAATGAACTCATTGAAGATTGCTTATAAAGGAATATTCGAGCCTTATATAACAATATTAATGTTAGTATTGTTGTTTATGCTGATGATATTCTTTTAATTAGTCCAATAGATAAATAACTTCAGGAGCTTCTTAATATATGTTATGATTATCGAAAAAAATGGATGATAAGATTTAATCCAAATAAATCTAGAGTTATTGAATTTGGAAACCAAATCTTTAAAAATGAATTTCTTCTTGGGTTTGAAAACCTAACTAAGACTTATCTAGTCGAATATTAAGGCGTAATCCTAGACTGAAGTCTAAAATTTGACCCCATCATTTCTGAAAAATCTAAAAAAGTGCAAAGATGCTTCTTTTCTTTATAGCATTTGGGTATGGGTAAAATCTCAATGTGTCCATTTCTGCAATCATTCATTTATAAAACTTATTGTATTTCTCAATTTGGATATAGTCTCGAAACTACAACTATTAATCAAAAAACAAAGGACTATCTAAAAGTATCACAAAATAATCTAATAAGACTTATGTTGGGGATTAAATCAAACAATCATATGTCAAATATCCTAAAAGCTTTACATATATTTAATTTCGATCAATATTATATCAGCATGAAATAATCTTTTATAAAATCATTAAAAAGTAACTTCCTAGCCTCTAAAATTTTTATATATACCTGCTACAGATCGAGTAGTTCTACTTTTAAAATTAAAAGTTTTGAACAAGACATCAATTTATTAGAATCCTATTTTGGAAAGAAAATAGAAGAAATTTCAAAGAAAACAAAGTTTTACAAAGAAAAATTAAGAGGCACTTTAAACTCTAAAGATGGAATTGTTAATTCAATAAAACAATGTTAACAATAATAAAACCTAAGTAATTATGGAAAAATCTTAATAAATCTCACTAAAGTTAGCCCATAACTTGATTAAAATTCTAATAAAAAAATATATATGAAAATTTTATTTTATTAATTTTTTTTTTTGCACAATTAAATTTTTTATACTTTTACTTCTCCTAATGGAGGTTAATTGAATCAATAAATAAATAAAAGTAAAAAAGAGATTTTGTTTTTTCTAATTGTGCAAAAATGTTTTGTAAAAAGTACAATTTTGTACAAATTTGTACAAACGATTCTTAGCTCTGTAAATACTTTGCAATCTATTCCAAATTTTAATCAAATGTTTTTGATCATGTTCATTTAACAGAAAATTGCAGAGTTTTTGCAAAGCTAAGAATTTTTTTGTAAAAATTTGTCTCTGGAAATGAATTCAGACATGGAAAAAAGTAATCAATTATAGATCCGGTTTAAGATTTATATATGATTCCTAGTGTGCAATAGTCAAGACCCCACTTTTTTTTTGACAATATTTTTATTAAGTTTAATCGTTAACTACAACGCTGTTTTATTTCATCAACCATTAGGCTAAAGGTTAATTTTGAATCAAATTTTATACCTAAGAACTTGATTTCATTTTTACTCTCAATTATATTTTCTTATATCTTTAAGTTCAAGTCATTATTTTCCTTATTATATTTAGAGAAGACAATGAAACAAGACTTTTCGACAGATATTTTCATCTTCCACTTGAAGACCCATTTTTCTGGATCGTCCAAGTATAAAGTTTTCATCACTAATATGACCATTTACATTTACTTTAAATGATCTTGAGTATAATATTAAATTAATCCTATGTATTAGGTAAAGACGAAGGTTCATTTTTATAAGTTTATAAAAAAGACCATAATGCCAAACCTTATAAAATGCTTTTGAGATATCAAAAAATAGAGAACAAATATTTTTTTTCTATTAAATGATTCTACAATTTTTTGAATGAGGAAGAAAAGATTATCAGCCTTTCGTCGATTTTTTCTAAAATCTGATTTTCCTGGATTGACAGCTTGTTAACTGATTGGTCGGTAGTTAGCTGGGTCTTGTATTAAAATTGACTTTTTAGCTATAAAAGTAATGTTAACAGATTTCCATGCGATCGGGATTTTACTTTCTCTTAGACTTAAGCTTAAGAGATAAATATTGTCTTCTAGAATATTTTGATGTAAATTTTTTAACAAAAGGTTATAAATCTGGTAAGGTTCCGAAGCTACATCCACTTTTAACCTTTTAAGCGCTGAGATAATCTCTTTATTGCTAACACACTCGTCAAAATTGCATTGATTTTTTTATTTAAAATTCAATATTATGCTCATTTATTTCTCTATCTTTTTTGAGATTAATTAGGTCATTGTTCGGACTAAGCTTTTTTTTTAAATTCACCAAAAAAAGTTTCTTTTTCTTCATCAGTTCTAAGTTCCTTATTATTGGAGATTAAAGTAGGTATAAAAACAGACCCTTTTTTGATCGAAACTTATTTATTTTTTTCCAGAATGGTCTATTTAGAAGCGGATTTTTCCGAATTTGTAATACACCCCACGTATCACTTAAACATCAGTATCTCAACTGATGCACAAAGATAAATAAGAATTAATATGATTGTCATGTACCTCAGAAGCAGACGCTTCTAGATGCTGACAAGACATTTATTTCACATCTTGTCTTAATTATAAACCCATGTTCTTAACACGAATTTATGGGTATAAATAACGACACGATTCTAAGAACTAGGAGATATAAAAATACATAAATTGTTAGGCCTCAACAATTATTTAATGAACTATTTAAAAGTATACTTGTGTTATTATTGATTAAACCCCCATTTCATTTTGGTAGCAGCGATAAATAAAAAACAAAATGTCCACAATGAACTTCTTTTCGATACCGATTTCAATGGAATACTGCGAAAGTCTGCCTGTACAAGCGCTAGTCCATATGATAAAAGCGCAAAACAGCTTATCAGGAACTGATTTTCACTACCTAAACGAAAATGAAACATTAGCAAATGGTTCAGAGGTAGAACAAGCTGAGTGGTTGGAGAAAACAGCAGCTTTGAAGGCACCAAAGAAACTATTAATTAACCTCCTGACCCAAAGAGCGGTTCTTTTGGAGCGACCAAACCAGTATGGTAAATCATCACCACAATCAAGCCTTTCACCTTTGAAAGATGACTTAGAAGGTATTCAACAACAACAAACTGAAATTGAACCAGATATGTCGATTACGAAAAATAGGAGTTTCAACAGACGTCCACAGTTTAAGATGGATGACATACCAAAACTTTATGGTAATGACAAGGACAAAATTGAAGAATGGATCTACCTTGTCGAAACAGAGGCTGAAGACCAGGGGATAGATAAAAATAGATTGGTTACGGCAGTAAACAAATTCTTAAGAGGAAATGCTTTGCAATTAGTCAGGAATCTAAAGAAAAAGAAAGAAAACCTGACATGGGTTGAATTGAAAAGTCACTTAATGGCAACTTATAAGCCAGACGATGTTCAAAGAACGTTAAGGTCCGAATTGAAGTCAATTAAATTGGACACGAATTATGAGGAAAATGTTCTAAAATTTCAGCAAATTGCCAACAAAATCGAAAGAATAGATGAATTCGAGTTGGTGTGGATGTTTTTCGACGCAGTTGACCCTCGCGTTAGAGCTGAGTTGGAGAGCAAAAATGTCAAAACGCTTGACGATGCTATAACTCAAGCCAGGATATTCAGTCGGAGTACTAAGACTCCAATTAAGCCAGTACCCATATATTACTCTAGAAACAATTATAAGAAGCGCTTAAAATTATTTTATAACATAAAAGAGAAACAAGTTGATAGAGGAAAATTCGCGAATAATAAAACAGGCGAAAGAGGTTCAACCCCTGTCTGTTACAGATGTAGAAAACTTGGTCACATTAAAGCAGATTGCAAAGTAAAATTGCCAAATGAAACAAATAGTGACAATACAAATTATGGGAAAAAACAAAATAAAGGAAAATGGAGCAAACTAAAGAGATCTTTCTTAGCAGATAATAGGGAAGAAGAAGAAATAAATAAGAGTGAGTCGGAATACGTGTACGTTTGCACCACAGGTAACTTACTCAGAATAAACGGTCTCGTTGATGGAAGACCAATAAAATTCGCTATTGACAGCGGATGTACGAACTCAATTATTTCAACAAAAACAGTAAAAAAATTTGGTTTTGAAATTTCACCGTCTAGCTCAAAGATTAAAACAGCCGATAATACCGTTAGCGCGGTAATAGGGAAAACAGAAAAAATTAAACTAGATATCCAAGGCCATGTCTGCTTTATGGAGTTCTTAATAATAAACCATGAGGATAACGACGGACTGCTAGGTCTTGATTGGTTTATGCAGACAGGCGCTAGTTTTAATCCTAGTCTGAAACTGATCAAATTTCCGAGTGATATAATCTTGATGAATTCGGATGAGGATGATGAAAAAGACACATTGCTCACTGAGGAAGCATGTAGTGTCAAATTTGACGATGATTTTGAAATTTCCGAAGATGAATGGCCATTAGAAAAATCGAAATCACAATTGAAAATTAAACCTCATGAAGACCTAATAAGTGATGATTACAATCATTTTAAAGAAGCAATAGATAGTATAAGAGATAGATTTGCAGCTGATTTAGGAGATCTAAAAAAATCTAACGTCGACAAACACTTCATTAAACTTATGGATGAAACACCAATTTACTTAAGACCATACAGAAAATCTGTTATTGAGAGAGAGCATATAAGAAGAGAAGTAGAATCGATGCTTAAAAACGACATCATAGAAGAGTCAAACTCAGCGTGGTCGGCACCAGTGGTACTAATGCCGAAAAAAGATGGCTCAAAAAGATTCTGTGTTGATTACAGAAAGTTGAACCAGAAAACAGTCACAGAAAATTGGCCACTTCCAAGAATAGACGATATTCTCAGACGGTTAAGCGGATCAGTATACTTCTCAACACTCGATTTGACGTCAGGATACTGGCAAGTTGAAATGCATCCAGAGTCGAAGGATAAGACAGCATTCTCAACTCCGGACGGACATTACCAGTTTAAAAGATTACCTTTCGGATTAAAAAACGCACCTGCCCAATTTAGTAGAATGATGCACAGGATTTTAGGTAATAAACCCTTTGTAGAGGTTTATCTTGACGATATTATTGTTCATTCAAAAACTGTCAAAGAACATAAAAAGCACTTAATAGAAGTAGGAAATATTCTCAGAAAAGCAGAACTCAAAATTAAACCAAACAAATGCACATGGTTCGCCAAAAAGGTTAAGGTTCTTGGTCACATAGTTTCAGGATCAACTATAGAAATGGATGCGTCCAAAATTGAGACCATAAATAAAAGAAAACCGCCAAAAAACGTCAAACAAGTTCAATGTTTTTTAGGATTATGCGGTTATTATAGAATCTTCGTTAGAGATTTCGCGAAAATAGCAAAACCATTGTACGACCTGGTTAAAAAAGATGTTAAATTCGAATGGGGAAAGCCTCAACATGAATCGTTCGAAAAACTGAAAGCCATCCTCACATCAGAACCTGTCCTTAGACAACCGGCTTGGGATAAAAATTTTATTCTTCATTGCGACGCTTCTGGTTACGCAATGGGTGCAATCCTGGCACAACTAGACGAAGATGGTAACGAGTATGTTTGTGCTTATGCATCACGGCTACTGAAAGGTGCAGAAATCCATTACAGCAGCACGGAGAGAGAATGTTTGACAGTTGTATACGGAATTAAAGAATTTCACACGGAGTTGTATGGGTTCAAATTTCTGGTATGTACGGATCATTATGCATTAATGTGGCTTATGAATATCAATGAACCAACGGGTAGACTAGCTCGCTGGGCTATCTATTTACAAGCTTATGATTT
Source organism: Brachionus paranguensis (assembly GCA_016802215.1). Taxonomy (NCBI): domain Eukaryota; kingdom Metazoa; phylum Rotifera; class Eurotatoria; order Ploima; family Brachionidae; genus Brachionus; species Brachionus paranguensis. Next base: position 460,381 of record JAESIX010000008.1, on the reverse strand, counting down.
TGAGATTGTTCATAGGAAAGGGACCCAACACTCAAACGCAGACGCTATCAGTCGACCTGTGCTTGCACTAAATACCATAATGTACAGCAAGCAAACTGATTGTAATGACGTTGCCTCACGAAAATCACTTGACGTTTATGTTGACGATATTCTATTGTACTACTTAAAATTTGGTCGATTTCAAAATGGACTTTCCAAAAAACAAATTAAACGTATCGAAAAAACATCAACCAACTATTATTATGAAAGAGAAACAGATGAAATTTTTTATGTCGGAAGAAATAATTTGTCGCGTTTGGTACCGAAACCCAGTGACAGAAGTAACATTATATTGAAAGCTCATCTATTAGGTCACTTCCAAGTGGAGTCGACAACCAAACGAATCAAAGAGGAATATTATTGGAAAAACATGGAACAAGAAATTGAAGCTCTTGTTAAAAATTGCGAGGTATGCAAGAGAAATAATTTAGCCCCTGCGAAAGAACACCCGGCTAAAGCAATAACCATTAAAGGCATATTTGACAGAATCGGAATAGATTTGGTTTTTGGGTTACCAGTAACGGAGGAAGGCTATACTGGAATAATAGTAATCACCGAATACTTAACTAAGTTCCCTTTTGCCGAACCTATAAAAGGTAAATCAGCCATAGAAATAGCAAATATCTTATGTAAATTCATCTGCACATTTGGACCGCCAAGAATTTTTATGTCTGACCAAGGTACGGAATTCAACAATCAAATTGTTGATAACCTGATTAAACGAATCGGCTTTGAACACGTTATAACATCAGCATACCATCCTCGAACAAACGGTCAAGTAGAACGTTTAAACAAAGAAATTGTCGGTTGCTTAAGAAAGCATTGCGAACAAAATCCGGATGACTGGCCTAAATGGCTCCCATTCGTCCTTTTAGCATACCGCACAAGAATTCATTCAGCAACTAAATTCTCCCCATTTGAATTAATGTTCGGTAGGAAAATGAATAGATTCAATGATTGGAGTTCCATCGATACAGACTTTAAACACGACGCAGTAGAAGCTCGTGTTAAAGAAATTAAACACTTAATCGAAGATAGCTACCCAGTAGCAATCAAAAACATAATGAGAGCAAAAACTTCACAAATAAAAGCTCAAAATATTAATAGACCTGTTATAGAAACAGCAATACCCATCGGCTCGAAGGTTTGGATCCGCATTATGGGTTTGCAAGAAAAATTACACTCTAAGTACCGAGGACCATTCACCGTTTTAGGTCAAACAAAAAATGGGAACTACATTGTAGAAGACATATTTAAGCAAAAACTATCTGACACTTTTCCTCTCCAGAGATTAAAATTAGACAAGTCATCATCTACGAGCGGCGATAAAGAGGAACCCGTGTACGAGGTAGAAAGAATAATAAGTCATAGACTTGATAAAAACAAAAAATACGAATTCTTAGTTAAATGGAAAAACTATTCCTCCAAACATAATTCTTGGGAACCTTTGGAAAGTTTCTACGGAAAAAAACCAATTGAAGAATACTGGTCAAAAATTAACAAGACTAATAAAATTGGTTGACCAAGAAAATCAAAAGGAAATTATTTGACAATTTCGAATATGTTAAATATACTAATTACAATTCTATTCATTATGATTAAACCTTTGGCAACAGTAAGAATTAACGGTAAGTTTACTGTCTGCAACACACCCGATCATACTAATATTGTTGACACTCTTATCCTAAATACGGACAAGGACTGTTTTACAAGTCACACTACTCAGAAAGTTTTCGCAAAAAGCGACAGAACATTTAAGGAAATGGACATGCTAATAAAACAAGTATATACAATAGATGGAGTGGGATATGAATGTAGCAAAAAGAAAGTCACAATTGAAACGTACGTCAACATGTTTGGTGCAAGAAGCTCATCCAAAAGTAGTCATTACGTGGAAATGAGCAAGAACGAATGTAAAAACATGGTTAGTTCTAAAACATGTGAAGGATCAACAATGTCTTGTGTTAACGAAGATTGTATATTCGATGGCACGCCCAAAGAAAACTTCAAGTGGCTAAGATCTGTTATGAGTTACGGATTTGCATGCACTACGAATAAAATTGAGTTGAAAAGTAAATTAAACTTTATATTCGAAACCTGCAATATTAAAGAACTGGAATGCAACCTTAAAACTTCATTCGTTTACTGGTCAAAGGAAATAGTTAATTTCTGCCCGTACCGACTCTATACCACAAAAAGTTTGAATTTACCATTCGATAATATTTTAAGTAGTACTAATGGTGATCAGATATTTAAAATAAACGAAACAATAAACGAGTGTAGTATGAAACTTTTTAGAACTACGGAAGGTATTTTTTTGACTTACAATCGTACAAATCTTCATAAAATCAAAGCTGATTTTACAGCAATCCATGATCTTCTTTTGGCTGATAGCGACGGAATTGAACTAAAGACTTACACAGCACTTGATAGATTGAAAGAAGAATTATGTAATTTAGAGCTCTCAAGCTTGCGTTCTTTCCGCCACCAAGAAGACCAATTTGATATGCTATATGTAGGTAATAAGACTTTAATTATTTATGTTAGAGACGGTATTATATTTGTGCCAAGCTGTACAACAAGTTATAGTATCGAAATCGGAAATTACGACGAGTGCACTAGAGACCCAAAGATATCGTTCGAATTAAATGGTAAAAAGATGTCAGGATACCTAACTAAAAGTAGTATAATAAGATATGACAACGAACAGAATTGCAGAACTATGAGACATTGGGTTAGAAGAGTAAACAATAAAATTATATCAATAAATAAAAATGGAATTTCTTGGATGGACTCCTTTAATTTTTCTCAATTAATAAAGTCGACAGTGAAGTCGATTCATTAAAGTTCAATCACGATTTGTCTTTTAGTGATATATTAAATTTTGATATTGAGTCTTCAAAATCCAAAAATACAAATCTTACTAACGATGATAGCGATAACTCTTATTACGATCAAAGATTCCCGATTAAGTTGGATAATTTCTTCAGTTGGATACAAACATCAATTAGAAACGCATGGTCGGGAATGATTATTAGCTTAATTCTTAGCTCTTTTATCACAATTTTTATTTTTTTAATATATATAAAGTGTAATTGTAATTTTGTGGATTACACAGCCAGATCACGTAAAAACGACAATATGCAATTGGCAGAACATAAAAGCAAAGAAATCACGGCCACCGAGCTATTGAATGAAACGACAAATGAGTTGATAAGAGAAGTCGTGGTCTGTTAAAACTAAAATTCTAATTATATTTTATTTGAACTACTATTTTAATTATTAATTTTTGTTATTATGATTACAACTAACTTTTTATGTATGCATAAATAATATTTCAAATTAAGAGTGAATCATTAGAGACAATGATATCTAAAGAGCGGGGGATATGTAATACACCCCACGTATCACTTAAACATCAGTATCTCAACTGATGCACAAAGATAAATAAGAATTAATATGATTGTCATGTACCTCAGAAGCAGACGCTTCTAGATGCTGACAAGACATTTATTTCACATCTTGTCTTAATTATAAACCCATGTTCTTAACACGAATTTATGGGTATAAATAACGACACGATTCTAAGAACTAGGAGATATAAAAATACATAAATTGTTAGGCCTCAACAATTATTTAATAAACTATTTAAAAGTATACTTGTGTTATTATTGATTAAACCCCCATTACAAATTTTTTAAATAAAATCAGACCAGTTTTGATTCCAGAAATTTTTTAACATGATTCTCAACTATGAAGTCCATTTGATTGAATCTAAGTTTATTATTTTGATAACGAGTTTTTTGAAATATTGTTCTTATTTTCCTGCGTTCCTTTATTATACTGACAATGTTCGGTGGGAGACTTGTTTTGAATATTTTTATTATACCATCTTTACTCACAGATAGAATTGTTTTCTTTAAAGACCTAATAGATGATGATATATTAAGTGATCATTTTCAAGCACATATTTCAGATAAGCATGATTTTAAAGTTAATTGTTCGAATTTTAATTTTAATTTAAAAAAGGCAAATTGGGGATTATACAATGATTAACTTAAGTCTTTTAGTCAGCATAATAGTTATACGGAAAATATTGATGAGCTAAATGAACAAATCTCTAAAAATATTATTTATGTTGCTCAAAAAAGTATACCCATCCATTCCCAACATTTTTTTGAATCCAGCTTACCAAAAAATATTGTAACATAATTAAGGAACGAAAAAAAATGAAGAATTTTACAACTAAAACTGGCTCGAGTTCATAAATAAAACAGGAAAAAACCATTGTCAAGTCGACCTTTTTAGAGGAAATTAAATAAGTTTATTTAAACTAGTTTAAACTATGTTTATCGAAATTTTTTTCACAAATTAAAACTATATTAACAAAAAAAATTGGAGCAAATGGAGGAAGCGCTTAAGGTTCTGGAGGTGGACTGGGTGTCCATGGCCAATGAACAGGTTGGGTCAATCAGAGAGAAGATGCACAAGTACATTATGGCACTGGTGACAACGAAACTAATAGTTGCCAAACTAAGAGCCAATTTCAAGCATAAATCGGGTCGTTCGCAAAGAAAGATGGGTAGAAACTTAAATTGCTACTAAACCTATATCGGAAAGATTATAAAAGAGTATACAAACATCAAAAAGTATAAAAAATACAAGAGACCTCATTTAATACTAACCGAGAGAAGGCAGCAAGGCCAAAATGTCGTCGAATGCTTTTAAAATATAGCAGATATGAATTTATAATTGATGATGAATCTTATTTCACTCTTGCTAACACCGCGCTGCCAGGGAATGATATTTTTTATAGCAGTAACGTAAGCAAGACGCCGGAGAGTTAAAAGAACAAGTACGTCAAAAAATTTGAAGAAAAATTAATGGTCTGGTTGGCTATTTCACAACGCGGAATAAGCGAACCATATTTTGTACCTAGTGGTTTAGCGGTCAATCAACATGTCTACCTTGGAGAGTGTATTAAGAAACGACTTGAAACAATGATTAAAGAATATTATCAGGCCAATATGGTACACAATTAAATGTTTGATAAAAATATAAGGTATGTTGCTAAAGAAGTAAATCCAGCAACGTACCAAAAGCACGACCAATTGAAGATTTTTGGGGAAATTTGAAAGCTTAAGTTTATGAGGGTGATTGGAAGGCAAAAAATCTAAGGCAACTCGAAAACAAAATTCGCGCTTGCCTAAGCAATATCGACACAAAGGTTGTATAAGACAATGTCAAAAGTATTCGCTCTAGGCTCGATAACATGTGTCAATATGGAGTTCAATACCTTAAGAGATTTTATTTTTTCAAAAAAGAAGAGTTCGGTTATAATTTTAAAAAAAATTTAAGGCCTTTGTTAAATAAAAAAATTTTTAATGACAAAATTAATTTTGTGCCATTTTTTATTCTACACCCGTAAGATGAGCAATCAGGATTTAGAAAACATAGACGCACTACAGAAAATCTTTGTTTTCTTATTCATAAAACTGTAGTCTTTTAATAGCTTTAAAATAAAAAATAAAATTATTTCAGAAAGTTGAATTTTCGATAACTTGTGAGTAAATGATGTACGAAACCATCAAAAAAGATTTTTACAACTTTGAAAAAAGTTACCAAAATTTGCCAAAAGTTGAAGTTGTTAGGCGATTCAATGGTCTCGGATATAGAAAACGTTCTGCTTATCGTTGGCTAGATATTATAGAAAAAGATAAAACTATCAAGAAAGGATAAATCTTGGATTATTTTTTTCCTTGTTAAATTCATTCTCAGAAACTAACATCAAAAATATAAGTTATTCAAAATTCAGCAGTTCGATCTATTTGTTTCTGTAATTAAATCATTTTTTATTTTCTTTCCTTTACTTAAGGACTTATTTATGTTTTTTTTTTTTATATTTTACTTATTTTTTATTTTATTATCTTATTTAACTATAATTTTAATTATTTTTTTTTATATAACGGGTGGCCAAAAATGGTTGTCCTAAAATTTATTTGGAAAAAAAATGATGAACCAAATATGATAAAAAAGTGAAGTTTAGAGGATTTAAAGAATTTTTTTTCTAGTTTCTAAAATTCATATTTTTTCTGAAACTTGTTTTCAAAATGTATTACTCTGGCCTTTTAATTGACCTCTTGCTAAGACCGAAGTTGTCCTCATATGACACCGTTAATGTGTTTGCAAGTTTATAGAGTTAAATATGTGTAAAAAGAATGAGGATTATACCTTTTATAGATCAAAATTTATTTAATAAAAACATAAGAGACCTAAATTTGTTAGATTTTGGAAGAATGGTCATTTTTTAGTGTTTTTAAATCATATCTTCTTGAAAACCTGATAGAAAAAAACAATCTATGTCTCATTTTAATCAGAAAAAAATTCTCTACAAAATGGTATAAACTTATAATGGTATAAACTCTATAAACTTGCAACACATTAACGGTGTCATATGAGGACAACTTCGGTCTTAGCAAGAGGTCAATTAAAAGGCCAGAGTAATACATTTTGAAAACAAGTTTCAGAAAAAATATGAACTTTAGAAACTAGAAAAAAAATTCTTTAAATCCTCGGCATTGTGATATTTCATACAAAACTTCCAATACAAAAATAAAATAGTTTTATAACTTTTGTTCTAAATGTCAAAAACTTGTTCTGTAAATGAAACAAAGTAAAACAACTGTTGTTTCACCTTCCGCGAAAGTCTGCAAAATCTGTGTGAATTCTGCAAAATTGCACCCTATTTAAAAGTATTAAAAATAAAACGCAATTAATTTGCACAGATTTTGCAGACTTTCACAGAAGGTGAAACAACAGTTGTTTTACTTTGTTTCATTTACAGAACAAGTTTTTGGCATTTAGAACAAAAGTTATAAAATTATTTTATTTTTGTATTGGAAGTTTTGTATGAAATATCACAATGCCTAAATCCTCTAAATTTCACTTTTTTATCATATTTGGTTCATCATTTTTTTTTCCAAATAAATTTTAGGACAATCATTCTTTTCTGAAAGAGCACTAGCTCGGTAAATATAAAATAATTAAATAAATAAATTCAAACTTAAATCTGATAAATCAGAAACAGACGAGGTTGTAAAGAAAATTATAAAAAGAAAAAATTGAAATTTGAAATTTAAAAAATTTGGTCTTATTTATAAGACAATGACACCGAGACTGGTTTACGAGTTGACTACTGATGCAATCTTGCCAAGAGAAACTCCTAATAATTAATTCCATAATTAGCTTTAAATTTTGTTTCCCAAGTTGAAAATATATTATTGTAATATTCATCAAAAGATCTGAAATCTAATTGTTCAATTGCAACAATGTAATTCTTGATAATTTGATTAGTCGACCAAAAATTGGCTAACCAGAATTCGGTCGACCAAAAATTGGCTAACCAAAATTCGGTCGACCAAAAATTGGCAAACCTGATTTGAGATACCCAAAGTTGGCATTTTTGGTCGACCAAGCGTTGGTTAACCAACATCACTAAAAAAAATTAACAATTTTCTTTACTTAACTAATAATTTTTGGCGAAAATTTTTTTTTTCCAAATTTATTAATAAAAATGAAAAACTTAGGAATGTTTTTTGTTTTAGGAATTTTTTCTGTAATCATCATAAAATCATCAATTACAACAATAAATCAGCAGAAATTTCAATCGATTAGACTTTTGAAAAAAAAAGAATATTTTATTCAATATGAATGTCTGCAAACAGATTTGTGTGGTGGCTGGGCAGATCGTCTCAAAGGAATCCTATCCACTTATGCCTTTTCTTTGATAACAAACAGAAAATTTGTCATCAAAATCACCAAAAATTGCGATTTGGAGAACATTTTGGTGCCAAATGAAATTGACTGGAAATTCGATAAATCAGAAAAGTACCAAGCTAATGAAACAAAAGTTCTCAGCTATCGATGGAATTTCAAACTTAATGAAGTTTTTAGGAAGGAAAAAAATTTATTTTCAGAATACAAAAATGTGAGCTTGTTAATCATCAAAGCAGGATTTATGTTTTCTGATCCAATTGCCGAGAATGTTTTCCTAAAATCAAAAGTTGAAAAACTCGGATATAATCAATCAAGATTCAAGATAGTCTATCAATTTCACAATTGGTACAGAGAGCTTTTTCAACTGAATCCCGAACTGCAAAAAAAATATGAAATATTCAGCAAGAAAATAAAGCCTGACCGAGATACCAAGTTAATTTGCGCACAAGTTCGAATGGGTGACCCTGGAAGTCAGTCAGAACTTAGCAAAAAAATTTCACTTGAATTTTGGAATTTCATAAAGGAAAATTTCTTAATTAATGATAATAATTCAACCAGACATGTTATCTATGTAACATCAGATAGAGAAGAAGTGAAAAAAGAAGCAAAAATGTTTTTTAAAAAAAATCAAGTTTTCTCTATGGACAAATCGAGTAATCATGTTGATCTCAGATCTAATTGCAAAAATACTGAAAATGTGATACTTGATTTTCATCTAATGCAAAATTGTGATATTGGAATTGTAAGTCATTCTGGTTTTGGGATATTAGGTCTATGGAACCGTCCTAATCCGTTGGAGAATCTTTTTGTTTATACCAACAAAAATCAATCTGATCTAAAAAAAAGTTACTGGAATAGGAGAAATATGTTTTTTAAAAAATATACAAATTTAGATGATATTTATTTTACATAGTCTCTTTTTTGATTTAATCCCATAATTTTTGACTATTTATTTTTTTTATCTAAATTTATTAGTCTTTCTCTAAAAAAACAGAAGAAAATTTATTTTTCTTGATTTTGAACAAAAAATAAAAAAATCATAACAATTATTTTATAAACAAAAATAAACTTTTTACTAATAACTTACTAATTTTAAACTTTTATTTTAACTTTTCAAAAAAACTTCTTATATTTTATCAACATTTAAAAGATCGGCTTACTCTGATTCTAAAAATAATATTGATGTCATCTAGTCGTGCTTGACTCATTGAAAATTTCTAGACTTTAAAAATTGGATCAAAATTCAAATATTGCTCGGATTTGAAAAGATAAAAATTTACGAAAACGATTTTGATGAGGAAATGAAAAATGAAATTTTGAAAGAAAACAGCAATTTGATTGAGTTTAAACCATTGGAAACAAAATTCAAAGATGTCTGCAAATATTCGCCTAAAAATGTAAAACTTTATCCAAACAACTTTTTTTTTTAGCCGAGAGTTAAATTTTTGTGCAGAAAATCATAAAAAGTTTATTGGTGGCTACTTAAAAGATCTTTCTGTTGAAGATGCAGTCAATCGAGTGAACATGAATGATTGTTTGTTCAATGCCAAGTATGAATACGACTACCTTACAAATTATGACTTTGATGAATTCATTTTGCCAAGAAAATACCCTACCAGCAAATTTCTCACATTTAAACCTGAAAAAGAGTCCAAGTGTAACAATTCAATTGAGTGGTCATTAACACAGGACAAAAATTCAATAAGACTTTTATTAATAAAAAAATATTATAAATTATAAAAATTTAATAATAAAAAGATTTAATTAATAGAACATGTGGCATTTTAAGAAGAATTTTTTTTTTAAATAGAATCACAAAACTTTGAACCACTGAAGTGGGAGTATTTATGGCGATCCGTCTGTTTAATTCCACTTAATAAAGCTTAATTAATTATTTAATTTTTTATTCTTAGAATCTAAAATGACTGATGGTGATCATTTGAATCATTTCAGAATAAGTTGCTTCCCTATCTAAATCTAGTTTCATTAAAATAAATTCGATTTTAAATATCCTACTGAGAGTCTTTTATTTCTGAGGCTGGACTTTTTTTTTTAATTTCTCCCAGAAATAGAATATAAAAATATTTCACTTTATTTTGAATAATGTATTGGGAATTAATAAAAAAAATGATTTTATATAAATTTTTAATTAATTAATTTTTTTGGTAAATGTTAACCAAAAAAATTTCGGTTTATCTTTTTTTTTTCTGAAAACACATATTTTGTTTTTTTTAATTATGTTGTGTTTTATTTAATAAATTTATTATTGGTTGAATAAATTTGTTTATTTTTTATTAAATTTGTTGGGAATTTACAAAATTAGTTATATTAAAATATTATAAGTCTAAAATAAAATAAGAAAAGTTGTTCTAATTGACACAGTAATATTTTATTAGTAACAAAAAAAAATAAAAGTGACGTGACGAACTAGTAAGCAGATTCGAACACGTAGAAAATCAATTGATTGAACGGTTTTAAGAAAATTCTTGACGTAACTTTTGATAGACTATACACATGTATTTTTTTAATCCATCAATTGTTTAATTAGAAAAAAAATAAATAAGTAAAAAAAAAACCTAAAATTTTGGCATCTTGAAGTTGATGATCAATTCAAAATATCATTTAAATTCAAAAAGTTTATCTTTAGATATCTTTGATTTTATTTAAATAATTTTAATGTAACATGATTAACATGTTATGTAGATTTAAAAAATAAAAATAATTTTGAATGCTAGATACAAATACTTTTGCAATAAAAAAATTCAAATAAACTTTAAAAAAAATCAGTTATTTTTCAGTCAGTTATTATTTTTAAAAATAAGTCAAAATTTTTTTGTTTTTTTAAATCTTAATAACATGTTAATCATGTTACATTAAAATTATTTTAATTAAATCAAAGATTTATTTTAATATCTGTGAAGTTGCTCTTCGTGAAGTGAAAGTAGAGAGTGGCTTAGTGTTTTTAAGACTTTTATTTACGCTTAAACAAAAACGGTCCGTTCTAAATTAGCGTCCCCCAATTTCTATATTTCAAAATCAAACACCAATTTATATCGAGAGTTCTATAACTACCCGTGTAAATAAGTACAAAATAAAATAAATAAATGTCATAAATAACTTGACGCTCACATAAATAATAAATGGATAAACAAGCATCTGTGGTAGACACCACAATATCTAAAAATTTTTTGAATTGAAATGATATTTTGAATTGATCATCAACTTCAAGATGCCAACATTTTTTTAAATAGTTTAAACTTATTAATAAAATTGACTTTGACTTTAATTTAAAAAAAGATTTTAAAGTCCGGACTTGAACTTTAATATGGGGCTTTTAAACACCTATGCTTTAGAACGAAGTAAATCAAAAATGTTAAAGCCGTGATTAGAGGAGAAAAAAAGAATCAAAAAAATTATTTAGAACTACTCATTTTATAAACAATTATTTATTTATTTAAATCTTAATTTTATTTTCACAAATAAATTTAAAAAATACTTTTTTTTTAAATGGTTGTACTGGAGAAAAAATCTTCGCCATGTTTAAATATTTGTATATAAAGATCGGCGGAGTTAAAGTTTTGCCTCTCAAATAAATTAAGTAGACACAGTAACTGTGGTTTTATTCGAATTAATCAAAATTAATCTAATGATTAATATTTATTAATTAATTAAAAAAGTGCGAATTTAGTTTGATTGATTATTTGAAATTTTTTATTTTTATTTATTTATTAAAAATATACTTTAGGGCGAGCCCTAGGTTCGTCCGAATGGCTTACGCCTTCGTTTAAACCCAATTGTTAAACCCAAGAAATTGATAAAAAAAAAATTTTAAAAAAGGAAGAAGTTCGAGTTGGTTGAATAAATAAAATATAAATATATGCAATTAATAAAAAATTTATATTTTTTTATTAATTGTTTAAATATTTAAAACAGCTCTAGAACAAATAACTCAATTTATTTCAGAGACTGTTTTTTTAGAGCTGTTTTTTATTGACCATAATAATTTTTATCTAAAAACTGAAAATTAAAATTAAAAGATTAATTTTTACAAAAAAAGAACATTGAATTTATTATAAAAAATCCATAAAAAATAAATTTATAAAAATTAAATTAAATAAAAGAGCTTTGAAGTGTTATATTTAAGATCAAATTGAAATAACATTGCAAATTTTAATTTTAATTTTAAATATTTCAAAAATAGAAACTAAATTTCATCGCATTTTTCAAATTGCAAGTTCAAAATTGTATTTAACTTTTTTAAAAAAGACGAAAGAATAAACCATATAGATTAACTACTCCATTACCTCAAATTTATTCGTATTTAGCTTTAATTTACTTATTTGATTCTGTTAAACAAAAAAGTTGAATAAAAAAGAATAAAAAAATCGTATTAAAAAAGACAATATTAGGAAAAAGAACAAAAAAATACAATAATTAAAGGCCTTGTTCGAAACAACCATGGTAGTACATCTCTTAAAAAAGACATTAGTGTAGTAAACTTGGGAGCGGATCAAAATAGCAAGTAATAAAATAGCTGAAATATGTACAGTTAAAAATAATATATTTCATTATAGCTAAGCTTTTGATTATCAGAAAAAAATAACTAGAATAACTGAATATTTATTTTAAATGTTTAAATTAAAAAAATGTCAATAAATCAATTAATACCTCATTAATAAACGTATGTCAAGTAAAATTTTTTCAATTTTATCAAAATCTAACAACGATACACCAACTTACAAGAGAAGTAAAAGCGGTTGTGAAGTTCGTTTCAATTCGATCTTTTCAATTTAGAAAAATTTGAATAATTTTTTTACTTAAATAGATAATTTAGTTCTGTAAAATGCTTAACTATGAACAAATTTGCTTAACGCAGTAGAATAAGTCTGCAGAGTACTCTGCAATTTTCTGCATTTTGCGAATTGAAACTAACTTCACAACCTCGAAGTAAAAATATTCTTGACCTATTCATATGTTCCAAAAACATGCTAGACAATCTTGAAAAATTTGAAGTACTTCCTGCCTCAATAAGTGACCACCTACCACCTTTGTTTACAGATCTTCGGTTGAGTCTTTATTTTTGAAAAAAAAGGTATGACATTGGCCGTATTCAAGTCATTTGTTATTTTCCCGGTCGAGATTGAAAAATATATAAAATCTTCATCTGATTCGTCTTTTAATGACTTCCAAAACTTCATTCAAGATCAGTTTTCTAAGCTTTGTCTCTTGAAAGCTTTTTACTTTATATCAGCTTCACAAATAGACATAAGATAGAAAAACTTCTTGCTGAGATCTCAAATTCTAGTGGTTCTAGTTCACGTGGAATTCCTATAAAGAAATTAAAGGTTGCGAAATCTAAGCTTCACAGCATAGTCGCATATCTAATTTATTTTTCATTCATGACAGGAACAATACCAAATGACTGGAATACGGCCATTGTCATACCTTTATTCAAAATTAAAGGCTCATCTGAATACTAATCGTGGTATATCTGTTTTACCGCCGATTGCTAAATTGCTTGAGAAACTCACCCTCAAAAGTAGATAAATCTTTATCTAAATGAATCTAAAATTCTCTCGAATAATCAGCATGGCTTTTGATCACATCATAGCCGTGCATGAGACGATTTCAAAAATGAGCTCAATCAAAAGTAAACGGCTATTAGGGATTATTTTACTTATTGACTAGTAAAATTATTGGGTTTATATTAGAAAGCTTTTGAAATCGTATACCATTTTCTTCTTCTTATAATACATCGTTTTTAAGGTTTTAGTCAATCAGCAATTACACTCCTCGCACATTATTTTACCAACAGGTCACAAGTTGTGAAAATTGATGAGTTTTATTTAGATCCAAGTAAAATAGAATTCGGTGTTCCTCAAGGAAGTGTCTTTGGCCCTCTTCTATTTTTGATTTAAATTTACAATAATGTTCTTTTCTTTCGGATTTTATTTTTAAATTATTTGCAGATTATACACTCTGATTTTAACTGTTGAAAAACTTTTGAACTTATAAATTATTTCCTAATATCGATTCAAAAATTTTTAACTTGATGTAGACTTAATCTCATAGATATAAACTGGTCTAAAACAAAAATACTGCTTATGTCAAATAAAAGAAATTTATCTTTCTCGACTAAACTTCAAATTAATGGTTTGCTTGTTAAAGTTGTTGATAGATTTAACTTCTTGGAGTTATTACTGATAATAAGCTTACATTCTTGCAATATGTCACAAGTCAAAGAACCTCAATAAATAAACGCCTTTATCCAATAAAGAGGTTATTCTATTTGTCCTGTAAAATTAAGCTTCAATTTTTCAAACAATTTATAATGCCTTTTTGACTATTGTCTATCGTTATCAATTTATTCTACAAAAAGATCAATTTCAAAAGTTAGCTAATTCGTGTTACAATTGTATTCAAAAACTGCTTAATATTCGACCGACAATTTTGAGCAAAAGCGATTTTAAAATTTTGAATAACAGATTAAATGTTTTTTCAATACAGAATTATCAAGCATCTTGACCGATTTGTTCATAAATTTTTATATTTAAAGAACTCGACAAATGGTCTAATAGCAAGTCTAATCAGAAACTGTTCAATTAAAACTCAAAATGCTTTAAGGAATATTAATGATTACCTTTTTCCTTCGAAAGAAAAATTCGACGATTAAACTTTAAAAACATTCGGTTATATTTCTTCAAATTTAATTAATTTAATTTTATGATCTTCAGTTAAATTTTTCATTTTTTAAGCGTAGAATTAGCAAAAATATTAATTTATTTTTTAAAATAAATTTTGTACTATTTTTTGTAACTTTGTTTAAAATTTCAGAACCTAAATGATTTAATTTTTTTTTCTTTTTCTTATATCCTTATTTCTAAATCTATAATGTATTTTTATCTTATATATAACTGGGCTAAATAATCCCTTTATTGGTTTTGACCTTTGGTCTTTTTGATTGAGTTCAAATATAAAAAAATTTACAATATATAGCTAATATATATCATTTATGTAAAGCGCAAACGAGTTTGGCTCTAGAACCGATCCTTTTGGTGCACCATTACATAAAGATATGGTGAATTCGTATGACAGGGGAAATGATTGTAAGGTTATTTTTTTTGGATTCGGAAAGATTTTTATAATTTTCAGTATAGATCTATTTAGCAATAAACGAATTTAATTAATAATTATTTAATTTATTTTAACTTATTAAAAGCGAATTAAATTAAATAAAACTTGAAGTTCAAGTATATAAACTTTGCAAAGTAATTGCACAGTTGATTAGAAAATGTTTATTCTATTGCGTAAAAAATGCAGTAAATTGCGGATTTTTAGTTGAAAAGAACTAAAAACTCCTCAAAAATTATTTTAAAAAAAATCTGCTATCTGCAGATTAAAATGGCTAAATAAAAAAAAATAAACTAGAATAAAAAAATGAGCAACAGAAGCCTTCATCTTTTAAAAAGTAAATTGTGGAAGAAAATATAAAATTCAAGATCCATCGAAAATTTGTTTGGCTTTTTACTTTCGCTAAAAGCAGTGTTTGAATCGCGTATATGAACAGCATTTCCAATTTCGATTGGAATTTTAACACCTTTGGTAAAAGGTTTTATTGATAATGCAGAATGGGGATGAATGGTCAAAGTGTTATTTGTGAGGAAAATAGACTTTCCTTGACGATTGTCAACAATAATGCCATACAAATTGTTCCATTTGGGGTTAACATTTTCATTCATTCTAATAGATTTATTTAGACAGTCAATAAAAGGCTGTAAAACTCTAGTTTGGTTTTCATACAATTTTTTTTGTTCTAAATTTTTAAACTCAATTGTAAAAAATGTCCTAGATTTGTTGTATTTTAATTTTTCATTATTTTCAATTGATAAGAGTTTTGTCTTTATCTGCTCAAAGTCTTCTAAAAGCTGAAAATCACTGAATTCAAAAAATGCTGATTTTGGGCCATACTTGGCAAGCAAACTGTTAGCATACTTTACAATATTATAACTATCCTGTGTTAATGACCACTCAATTGAATTGTTACACTTGGACTCTTTTTCAGGTTTAAATGTGAGAAATTTGCTGGTAGGGTATTTTCTTGGCAAAATGAATTCATCAAAGTCATAATTTGTAAGGTAGTCGTATTCATACTTGGCATTGAACAAACAATCATTCATGTTCACTCGATTGACTGCATCTTCAACAGAAAGATCTTTTAAGTAGCCACCAATAAACTTGTTATGATTTTCTGCACAAAAATTTAACTCACGGCTAAAAAAAGAGTTGTTTGGATAAAGTTTTACATTTTTCAGCGAATATTTGCAGACATCTTTGAATTTTGTTTCCAATGGTTTAAATTCAATCAAATTGCTGTTTTCTTTCAAAATTTCATTTTTCATTTCCTCATCAAAATCGTTTTCGTAAATTTTTATCTTTTCAAATCCGAGCAATATTTGAATTTTGATCCAATTTTTAAAGTCTAGAAATTTTCAATGAGTCAAGAACGACTAGATGACATCAATATTATTTATAGAATCAGAGTAAGCCGATCTTTTAAATGTTGATAAAATATAAGAAGTTTTTTTGAAAAGTTAAAATAAAAGTTTAAAATTAGTTAGTTATTAGTAAAAAGTTTATTTTTGTTTATAAAATAATTGTTATGATTTTTTTATTTTTTGTTCAAAATCAAGAAAAATAAATTTGCTTCTGTTTTTTTAGAGAATTTTTTGATGAGCAAAAACTCATAGAAATCTACATAAATATTAACCTAACTCAAACAAATATGGTTGAAAAAGATGATCTAGACGATATTTGTACTAATATAGAAGACCTTAGCATGGATATTAAAAGAATAAAAAAATCATTTAGCAAATCCATTGTATCCTTGGACCAAACTATTAATCATCAAAACGAAAAAATTGAATCGATACTAAACGAAAACAAACTATTAAAAGATATGCTTGAACTAAGCCATAAGTCGATCAGAAATTTGGAAAATAGAATTTCCCAATTTATTAATCAACAAACAAGATCACTCTCTTCTATGGTTTCATCAAGTAATCAGCCTCCTCTTGTAACGACAAACCAATGTCAAAACAAATCCCCTCAATCAAATTTATACTCAAAGGTAATTCATGCAAAACCAAATTATGGAGTGCCAAATACACCTAGTTCAAACAAGAGATCAGCTATAGATGCTTTTGAAAAATCACAAGCAAATAGCGAAAAAATTCGTTCAAAACAACAAAAAATAATTAACGAATTTATTAAATTTATCTCATTTTTCTTAGTCCAAAGCTCGTTAAAATAACAAATATTAGAGGTATTTACAAGACGTTTTGCATAGATAAAGTTAGATTTTACATTAATACAGCAAACAAATCAAACTACAAAACAAATACATAATAATAATAATTATAGAAGACCAAATACACAAAAAAGCCTCAAGGCATTTGACTCGACGAATCCAGATATTCCAAATACTGAACTAAATAAAGAAAGTAATGATGGGTTTAAAATAGCTGGACATAAAGGGAAAAGCTACAATAAATCATTAACAAATTATTAAAAATTCAGGACAAGGTGAAAATGTAGGCTTAAATTCATGTGAAATGAAAAATTGAAATGCATCTTGGCCTGTTCATCCAAAAGAAGAAATTGATAAAGTTTATAAGTACGTTAACTCCTTAGTAAAAACATATGATTTTGAAGAACTAAAAACTGTTCACTCATCATTTAAATCACTCAAATTCACTATTAGTGTTTTGATAGAGATAAAATCATTGATAATAAGTTATGGCCAAAGGGAGTCATATTAAACAGGTTTTATAGACCTAAGAACGAGCAAGCCGCTAAAAGTTCTGGTGAAACAAATACCCAATCGAGTAATCAAAGTTAAAAAAGTCTACAAACAGACTCAAATCAATCAACATCAAATAATTAGTATGTTAAATAATATTAAAATTTCCTTCCTCAACTGTAAAAATGTAAAATCTAACTTTATCTATGCAAAACATCTTGAAAATACCTCTAATATTTGTTATTTTAACGAGCTTTGGACTAAGAAAAATGAGAAAAATTTAATAAATTCATTATGTAATGAAAGATCCTCAAAAAATCTTCCATTATATAATTCAGATATGCCAGATTCTCCAATCATAGGTAGACCCTATGGTGGTCAATGTTGGCTAATAGATAATCAATTTAATATTTTAAGTCATGAATTTTTTAATAGACATTTAAGTTATGTTCATTGCAAAATTGAGCATCAAGAAATTATCTTAATTGGAGTTTACATGTCTTTTTTTAATACTAAAAAGATTTTAAAATCAAAAAGTATTTATGAATTGTCAAAATTATCAATTTATATAAAAACTATTCAAAAAAAATCTTTTTTATATGATCTTAGGAGATTTTAACTCTGATCCGTTTAGGAAAAATGAATATGATATATTGTTTAAAAATTTTATTCAAGACCAAGACCTTACTTGTTTAGATTTGTTATTCACTCAATTAATTCCAAACTCAATGAAAGATAAAAGATTCTTTCATGCTAATATTGATCATGTCTTAATTCCTTTTCATTCTTCCTATAATTATTTTTATTTACAATGCAATATTTTTGATGATGTAGCTAATTTAAGTGACCATAGAGCTCTACAGGTGAGTTTTGATATTATGAAAAAGGGCCTATAATTCCAGAAAAAGTTCTCCAGAAAAACTAAAACTCAAAATTTGTAAATATTGATTTTAAAGACATTGAAGCAAGTCTTTTCTTTAATGACCGTTTAAATCAATATTTAAATAATAATTATAATTTTTTTAAAATAATAAATTAAATTCAATTGAAGACAAACAAAGACATATTGATACATTCTACTTAAAAATATGCGATTCACTAAGCGGTGCCTATGAAGACACGATCAATTATCATAACATGAAAAAATCTTTTATAAAAGGGGGAATCTCTTTGAAAAAAAACAAAACATGGTTTAACCATGAACTTAAGAGCCTGAAAGAACAATTAATTATAATAAGGGATAATCTGAAAATTTCATATTCCAATTCTTTACAAATGGAAAAAAAAGGAGTTTAGAAGAGCTCAGCGTAAAAATATCTATTTAATTGAATTTAAAGAACAAGAGAAGCTTCAATTTGTATTTAAACAAAAAAATAAAAATCTTTTCTGGAGATTTGTTAGAAATAAAAATAATATAAGAAAATTAATAAAAGAAGTGACTGTACCAACATATAAAATCTTTGACCATTTCAAATCTTTCTTCTCATTCGATAAAATTCTAACTGAAGAGCAACAAATTATAAAAAATAAAGTAGATAAAACCTTTAGTTCATTCGAGATAAATTCAAATTTTAAAACATTTGAAATTGAAAACTTAAATAAAATAATTGATGATTGTAGCCCGTCCTTTACATGTGGAATCGATAAGATCTCTTATTCATTATTAAAAGGAGCTACCTCTTTTAGTTTTAGACGATCTCTATTAGAATTTTATAATCAAATTTTGGCTTTAAATTTAGTTCCTAAAAATTTAAATACTTCAAAAATTAAACCTATCTTAAAAGAAGAAGAAATTAATTCTAATGATATTATTAATATTAGACATATTTCCATATTTAACTGTTTAGCACAGATATTTGAGAAACTTATTCTTGATAATTCTCCTAACTTGTATAGTTAAGTAACAATCAATTTGGATTTAGGAAAAAAACTTCATGCAACCATGCCATTTTTGTAGTGAAAGAAACAATCTTTATTTATGTAAAAAATGGTTCTGGTTGTAAAATTGCATCTCTAGATGCTGAAAAAGCATTTGATAAAGTTTTGAGGGATGGACTCTTTTTTAAACTTGACATAAGTATTTGTGTTATCCTAAAAAAATATTATGATTCTTCACTCGCAATAATAGATACTCCGAATTGAAAACTTTAAAGAACTACTCAAAGTCGAATGTTGTGTAAAACAAAGTGGAATTTTGTCTCCATTTTTATTAAACATTTATATTAATGAACTCATTAAAGATTGCTTATAAAGGAATATTCGAGCCTTATATAACAATATTAATGTTAGTATTGTTGTTTATGCTGATGATATTCTTTTAATTAGTCCAATAGATAAATAACTTCAGGAGCTTCTTAATATATGTTATGATTATGGAAAAAAATGGATGATAAGATTTAATCCAAATAAATCTAGAGTTATTGAATTTGGAAACCAAATCTTTAAAAATGAATTTCTTCTTGGGTTTGAAAACCTAACCAAGACTTATCTAGTCGAATATTAAGGCGTTATCCTAGACTGAAGTCTAAAATTTGACCCCATCATTTCTGAAAAATCTAAAAAAGTGCAAAGATGCTTCTTTTCTTTATAGCATTTGGGTATGGGTAAAATCTCAATGTGTCCATTTCTGCAATCATTCATTTATAAAACTTATTGTATTTCTCAATTTGGATATAGTCTCGAAACTACAACTATTAATCAAAAAACAAAGGACTATCTAAAAGTATCACAAAATAATCTAATAAGACTTATGTTGGGGATTAAATCAAACAATCATATGTCAAATATCCTAAAAGCTTTACATATATTTAATTTCGATCAATATTATATCAGCATGAAATAATCTTTTATAAAATCATTAAAAAGTAACTTCCTAGCTTCTAAAATTTTTATATATACCTGCTACAGATCGAGTAGTTCTACTTGTAAAATTAAAAGTTTTGAACAAGACATCAATTTATTAGAATCCTATTTTGGAAAGAAAATAGAAGAAATTTCAAAGAAAACAAAGTTTTACAAAGAAAAATTAAGAGGCACTTTAAACTCTAAAGATGGAATTGTTAATTCAATAAAACAATGTTAACAATAATAAATCCTAAGTAATTATAGAAAAATCTTAATAAATCTCACTAAAGTTAGCCCATAACTTGATTAAAATTCTAATAAAAAAATATATATGAAAATTTTATTTTATTAATTTTTTTTTTTGCACAATTAAATTTTTTATACTTTTACTTCTCCTAATGGAGGTTAATTGAATCAATAAATAAATAAAAGTAAAAAAGTGATTTTGTTTTTTCTAATTGTGCAAAAATGTTTTGTAAAAAGTACAATTTTGTACAAATTTGTAGTAGTAGTAGTAGTAGTAGTAGTAGTAGTATATGAGCTGTAGGGATTGTTGTATCCCAAGCAGAAGTGTCAGTAAACACCCTGCTATGACAGCCTATGGCGCTGTTGTTTGACGGTTTTATAATTTTTATTTCTTTTTGATTTGTATAGATAAAGATAAATATAGATAACAGTCAGTTTAAATTGAGCAATTTATCAAATTTTTTTTTAAAAGTATTTGTATCGGTTATTTTTCTTGTTGCCTCATCAAGTAAATTCCAATACCCGGCAGTTCGATTGGTAAAAAAATGATACCTGGCGTCACAGTTTTTTATAAGTTCCCTTTCCAATTTTAATTTTCCAAGTCTGGTACGACCTGCTGGGCAGTCTAGAGCGTTTGAAGCAAGAGGTTGACAGCCATTTATTAGCTCAACTTGATCAAAACGGTGTTGGATCTTGTGAAGCTGGATAAGATCACCTCGTGAGCGTCTATCTACAAGAGTAGGCCATTTGAGTGCTTCACGTCTTTCAACATATGATTTTGATTTGAGATCTGGGACTAATTTGGAAAATTTTCTCTGAACACTTTCAAGCAAGTCAATGTCTTTTTTTCGGTAAGGATTCCAAGCACCAACTGCGAATTCGAGATGTGGTCTTACAAAAGACTTGAAAACTAAACTTACAAGCTGTTTTGAAAAGTAGGAAAACGTATTTTTGATCTTGCATGCAACCAACGTAGCTCGTGCAACTGCTCGTTTTGACTGTTCATGGAATTTAAGGTCACTTGTAAAGATAATACCCAGATCTCGTTCTTTAGTGGTTTTTGTAAGGCAATGTCCATTCATTTTATAATCTGTATATTTGTTACCCGCTCCCAAATGCATTACAACACATTTTTCTATATTGAAACCTAATTGCCAAGTCTCGGACCACTCTTGGAGTTTGTCAAGATCTTGTTGAAGATTTCTTTTATTGTCTTCACAGTCGACATGATTCATAAGCTTAGTATCATCAGCGTAGAGTTTACAAATTGATGTACAGACTTCTGGGAGATCATTTATGTAAATTATAAAGAGAAGCGGTCCAAGAACAGAACCTTGCGGTACCCCGCTTGTTACTGGTTTCCACTCAGACATGACATCTCCGATAACGACGCGCTGTTTTCGATCTGCGAGAAAACAACGAATCCATTTGATGATTGGGACTGGGAAGCCGTATGCGTTTAGTTTGATTAGCAGCAGTTCGTGTGACACCTTGTCAAATGCTTTGGCAAAATCTAAATAAATTACATCAGATGGTTGCTTTTTGTTCATACAAAAAGTGAGAAAATCAACAGTCTCTAGCAAATTAGTAACGCAAGCTTTGTTTGGTAAAAATCCATGTTGTTTACCTGTAAGTAGGTTCCTCTCAATGAGGTGCTTCATCATGTAGTCCTTAATGAGGGACTCAATTATTTTACATGGTACCGAAGTGAGTGAAACAGGTCTGTAATTGGTTACAGCTGTTCTACTTCCACGTTTAAAGATTGGTGAGACATTTGCAATTTTCCATTCGACTGGAAGAGTCGATTCTGTGAGAGATTTCAAAAATATTTGAGCCAGTGGACTCGCAAGGGCCTCTGAACACATCTTAAGCGCGTGGGTAGGTATCATGTCTACTCCGGGAGACTTGTCACTTTGTAAAAGCTTTAATTTTGCCAGAACTTTTTCCGTTGTAATTACTTGTTGATTTTCAAATAATGGATCAGGTTCAGCTCGCTTAGGAAAAGATTTATTGTTTACTAACAAGGTTGAGGCTAAATTATTGAATACTGAGTGGAAAAAATCATTCAATTCAGTGCATATCTCAGCTTTGTCAGAGGTAAGGTGTCCAAATTTGTTTTGAATCACTGAAATTGACTCACGATTTCCAAATCTACGATTAATGTATGAGTATAATCGTTTTGGATTATGTTTCGAGTCCTTTGCCAGATTGAGCTCAAAATCAATAATGCATTGTTTAACAAGGTACTTAACTCCTTTGCAAGTAGATTTGTACTTTTCATGTATATATTTGTCATCTTTGTTAACTCTCATCGCAATAAAAAGCCTTCTTTTCTTTCGGACAAGTCTGGATATCCTCCTGTTCCACCATGGAGGTTTTCGGACTGTATTTTGGGCCCTCAGTTTCTTAATAAAAAATTCTGATGCTTTAAAGAAGACTTCAAGGAATGCAGAATAGCATTTTTGAACAGAATCCTTATTAAGAACACTGTTCCAGTCGTAGTCATTTAAAAAACTAGTCATTTTTAAATAATGTCCGTGTTTCCAGCTGAATGACCTGCTCTCAAATAAAGACGGTCTATCAATTTTTAAGGATACCCAGAACCGAAGACTCAAATGACTCCTTGAAGGATTACTTCCTAGTGGAGGGCAGATTTCAACTTCAGATACACGATTTGGGTGACTTACTAGGATTAAGTCAAGAAGACTTTTTGACCTCTCACTGCTGAAGAATGTGTAGTCATTTACAATTTGAACAAAGCCTGAAAAAGCAATCGCATCACAAACTTTTGAGTTGGATGATGAAACTTTATCTAGTACTGGGATGCCATCTTCATTCCATTCAATATCTGGCATATTGAAGTCTCCCATTACCACAACAGTCGAGTAGGCTTTAGACCGAAGCAAACGAGCAGCAGTTTCAATTGATTTCGAAATTTTTAGGTCTGTTTGGTGAGCATTCAACATGTCACAAAGATTTGGCGGTCTGTAAATGCACCCAACTAAAATAGGATCACCAGTTCCCGGTTCGATAGACAACCAGCACTGCTCACAATCATGACTAAGGAGATTTATGTTGGAAGTCTCAAATGCTTGGATGTCATTTCTGACATAAAAACAGACTCCTCCACCTGATTTTCTGTTTTTTTCATCCCTTTTTTGACGATCAGTTCTGAAAATTTTGTATCCATTTAGATTAGTGGTTGAGCTTTCATCATACCATGTTTCAGTGATGCCAATAATATCTGGTAGAAAACTTGCTGAATATGCCTCAAGCAGATGTAGCTTGTTATTTAGGCTTGTAGCGTTGGTGTAGTAGAAATGAAGATTATCATGATTGTCTTCTAAGTTGGTTGATGAATATGTAGAGCTCATTCCTTTTAGTGGTAAAGAGGTATTCAATGAGGAGTCCATAGAAGAATCAGAGTAGATAGAAAAATTGGATGAGCTTTCGGAATGGAAGTTACTATAAACAGTGGCAAATGACTGTTCTGTTTTGGTATTTGTGTCTTTGTATGAATCCTGAAGAGGATTTATAAATGTTGGAGACAAATTTAGGGCTATTTCTGAGTCTAAGACGAATAGAGTTGAGAATCTTGGAGCTTGTTTGAGTCCATATGAGGCTCTGGACCCTTTCATATTATCAACTTGTTGCTATTGACGTTCGATGGTTGATAAGACCAATCTTAGTTCACCATTACGAATGCCCCAGAATCTTTTCTTACCGTCTTCGCAGATCTTAAAGTTAAAAACTCGTCCATCGACTATTTTCGATTCTGGTAAAGTCTTATTCCTTAAGTCACGTTCCTCACGTAACCTTCGATTTGCGACTCTCTCACTAGGTGTATAATCCGCGTTAATGTATATATTTTTGTACATATCAAGATCCCTTAGCTTCCTGGAACATCGAAGTATTTCAGTTCTTGCTACTGCTGATTCCATCTCAATTTGGACCAGTACACGCTCATTTGCCATAGCTCCATTGAGCTCAGGTCTACGACCAATCCTTCTAGCCTTCTTTACTCTAGTTTCAGGAATTTCAATTGTCTTGACAATTTGTTTGACAAAGTCCATTTCATTCCCATTGTTGCATTTAAAATCTGAAGCTGGAATCGAAAGGACAACATTGTTTTCTCTCTCTTACTTCTTTTTTATTTCCGGAGCTATAGTTGCTATCATTGCAACAGCATTTTCATCTTTGTGAGCCATTCCACTTACGATTTTAGACCAGTTGAGTACTGGAGCTGGAGAAGCATTAGTGACATTTTTCTTTTTAAGTTCTTCTATTTCCTTTCGCAGATTGAGATTTTCATCTTGTAGCAACTTCATAGCCTTTACAATGCCTTTTATCCATGCATGTTGCTTACTCACGTGAGATGCAAGTACTGCGTTAGTAGCGGTAGACTCTGGATCAGATGGCCATTTAGATTCATCTGACCAAGATGCCTGTATGTCGGCTAGCTGTTGTTCCATGATTTAATTATCACGTAATAATTAATTATGTTAAATATTTTTTCTTAATTTAATTTTGAAAATTTCTTGCTAATTTTCTTCAGAAAATAATATATACTTTTTCTGAAGAAAATTATTCATAAATACTTTTTGATTTTAAAATCAAAAAGTATTTATGAATTGTCAAAATTATCAATTTATATAAAAACTATTCAAAAAAAAATCTTTTTTATATGATCTTAGGAGATTTTAACTCTGATCCGTTTAGGAAAAATGAATTTGATATATTGTTTAAAAATTTTATTCAAGACCAAGACCTTACTTGTTTAGATTTGTTATTCACTCAATTAATTCCAAACTCAATGAAAGATAATAGATTCTTTCATGCTAATATTGATCATGTCTTAATTCCTTTTCATTCTTCCTATAATTATTTTTATTTACAATGCAATATTTTTGATGATGTAGCTAATTTAAGTGACCATAGAGCTCTACAGGTGAGTTTTGATATTATGAAAAAGGGCCTATAATTCCAGAAAAAGTTCTCCAGAAAAACTAAAACTCAAAATTTGTAAATATTGATTTTAAAGACATTGAAGCAAGTCTTTTCTTTAATGACCGTTTAAATCAATATTTAAATAATAATTATAATTTTTTTAAAATAATAAATTAAATTCAATTGAAGACAAACAAAGACATATTGATACATTCTACTTAAAAATATGCGATTCACTAAGCGGTGCCTATGAAGACACGATCAATTATCATAACATGAAAAAATCTTTTATAAAAGGGGGAATCTCTTTGAAAAAAAACAAAACATGGTTTAACCATGAACTTAAGAGCCTGAAAGAACAATTAATTATAATAAGGGATAATCTGAAAATTTCATATTCCAATTCTTTACAAATGGAAAAAAAAGGAGTTTAGAAGAGCTCAGCGTAAAAATATCTATTTAATTGAATTTAAAGAACAAGAGAAGCTTCAATTTGTATTTAAACAAAAAAATTAAAATCTTTTCTGGAGATTTGTTAGAAATAAATATAAAAAAAGAAAAATAATTAAAGAAGTGACTGTACCAACATATAAACTCTTTGACCACTTCAAATCTTTCTTCTCATTTGATAAAATTCTAACTGAAGAGCAACAAATTATACAAAATAAAGTAGATAAAACCTATAGTTCTTTCGAGATAAATTCAAATTTTAAAACATTTGAAATTGAAAACTTAAATAATATAATTGATGATTGTAGCCCGTCCTTGACATGTGGAATCGATAAGATCTCATATTCATTATTAAAAGGAGCTACCTCTTTTAGTTTTAGACGATCTCTTTTAGAATTTTATAATCAAATTTTGGCTTTAAATTTAGTTCCTAAAAATTTAAATACTTCAAAAATTAAACCTATCTTAAAAGAAGAAGAAATTAATTCTAATGATATTATTAATATTAGACATATTTCCATATTTAACTGTTTAGCACAGATATTTGAGAAACTTATTCTTGATAATTCTCCTAACTTGTATAGTTAAGTAACAATCAATTTGGATTTAGGAAAAAAACTTCATGCAACCATGCCATTTTTGTAGTGAAAGAAACAATCTTTATTTATGTAAAAAATGGTTCTGGTTGTAAAATTGCATCTCTAGATGCTGAAAAAGCATTTGATAAAGTTTTGAGGGATGGACTCTTTTTTAAACTTGACATAAGTATTTGTGTTATCCTAAAAAAATATTATGATTCTTCACTCGCAATAATAGATACTCCGAATTGAAAACTTTAAAGAACTACTCAAAGTCGAATGTTGTGTAAAACAAAGTGGAATTTTGTCTCCATTTTTATTAAACATTTATATTAATGAAACTCATTAAAGATTGCTTATAAAGGAATATTCGAGCCTTATATAACAATATTAATGTTAGTATTGTTGTTTATGCTGATGATATTCTTTTAATTAGTCCAATAGATAAATAACTTCAGGAGCTTCTTAATATATGTTATGATTATGGAAAAAAATGGATGATAAGATTTAATCCAAATAAATCTAGAGTTATTGAATTTGGAAACCAAATCTTTAAAAATGAATTTCTTCTTGGGTTTGAAAACCTAACCAAGACTTATCTAGTCGAATATTAAGGCGTTATCCTAGACTGAAGTCTAAAATTTGACCCCATCATTTCTGAAAAATCTAAAAAAAGTGCAAAGATGCTTCTTTTCTTTATAGCATTTGGGTATGGGTAAAATCTCAATGTGTCCATTTCTGCAATCATTCATTTATAAAACTTATTGTATTTCTCAATTTGGATATAGTCTCGAAACTACAACTATTAATCAAAAAACACAGGACTATCTAAAAGTATCACAAAATAATCTAATAAGACTTATGTTGGGGATTAAATCAAACAATCATATGTCAAATATCCTAAAAGCTTTACATATATTTAATTTCGATCAATATTATATCAGCATGAAATAATCTTTTATAAAATCATTAAAAAGTAACTTCCTAGCTTCTAAAATTTTTATATATACCTGCTACAGATCGAGTAGTTCTACTTGTAAAATTAAAAGTTTTGAACAAGACATCAATTTATTAGAATCCTATTTTGGAAAGAAAATAGAAGAAATTTCAAAGAAAACAAAGTTTTACAAAGAAAAATTAAGAGGCACTTTAAACTCTAAAGATGGAATTGTTAATTCAATAAAACAATGTTAACAATAATAAATCCTAAGTAATTATAGAAAAATCTTAATAAATCTCACTAAAGTTAGCCCATAACTTGATTAAAATTCTAATAAAAAAATATATATGAAAATTTTATTTTATTAATTTTTTTTTTTGCACAATTAAATTTTTTATACTTTTACTTCTCCTAATGGAGGTTAATTGAATCAATAAATAAATAAAAGTAAAAAAGTGATTTTGTTTTTTCTAATTGTGCAAAAATGTTTTGTAAAAAGTACAATTTTGTACAAATTTGTAGTAGTAGTAGTAGTAGTAGTAGTAGTAGTATATGAGCTGTAGGGATTGTTGTATCCCAAGCAGAAGTGTCAGTAAACACCCTGCTATGACAGCCTATGGCGCTGTTGTTTGACGGTTTTATAATTTTTATTTCTTTTTGATTTGTATAGATAAAGATAAATATAGATAACAGTCAGTTTAAATTGAGCAATTTATCAAATTTTTTTTTAAAAGTATTTGTATCGGTTATTTTTCTTGTTGCCTCATCAAGTAAATTCCAATACCCGGCAGTTCGATTGGTAAAAAAATGATACCTGGCGTCACAGTTTTTTATAAGTTCCCTTTCCAATTTTAATTTTCCAAGTCTGGTACGACCTGCTGGGCAGTCTAGAGCGTTTGAAGCAAGAGGTTGACAGCCATTTATTAGCTCAACTTGATCAAAACGGTGTTGGATCTTGTGAAGCTGGATAAGATCACCTCGTGAGCGTCTATCTACAAGAGTAGGCCATTTGAGTGCTTCACGTCTTTCAACATATGATTTTGATTTGAGATCTGGGACTAATTTGGAAAATTTTCTCTGAACACTTTCAAGCAAGTCAATGTCTTTTTTTCGGTAAGGATTCCAAGCACCAACTGCGAATTCGAGATGTGGTCTTACAAAAGACTTGAAAACTAAACTTACAAGCTGTTTTGAAAAGTAGGAAAAACGTATTTTTGATCTTGCATGCAACCAACGTAGCTCGTGCAACTGCTCGTTTTGACTGTTCATGGAATTTAAGGTCACTTGTAAAGATAATACCCAGATCTCGTTCTTTAGTGGTTTTTGTAAGGCAATGTCCATTCATTTTATAATCTGTATATTTGTTACCCGCTCCCAAATGCATTACAACACATTTTTCTATATTGAAACCTAATTGCCAAGTCTCGGACCACTCTTGGAGTTTGTCAAGATCTTGTTGAAGATTTCTTTTATTGTCTTCACAGTCGACATGATTCATAAGCTTAGTATCATCAGCGTAGAGTTTACAAATTGATGTACAGACTTCTGGGAGATCATTTATGTAAATTATAAAGAGAAGCGGTCCAAGAACAGAACCTTGCGGTACCCCGCTTGTTACTGGTTTCCACTCAGACATGACATCTCCGATAACGACGCGCTGTTTTCGATCTGCGAGAAAACAACGAATCCATTTGATGATTGGGACTGGGAAGCCGTATGCGTTTAGTTTGATTAGCAGCAGTTCGTGTGACACCTTGTCAAATGCTTTGGCAAAATCTAAATAAATTACATCAGATGGTTGCTTTTTGTTCATACAAAAAGTGAGAAAATCAACAGTCTCTAGCAAATTAGTAACGCAAGCTTTGTTTGGTAAAAATCCATGTTGTTTACCTGTAAGTAGGTTCCTCTCAATGAGGTGCTTCATCATGTAGTCCTTAATGAGGGACTCAATTATTTTACATGGTACCGAAGTGAGTGAAACAGGTCTGTAATTGGTTACAGCTGTTCTACTTCCACGTTTAAAGATTGGTGAGACATTTGCAATTTTCCATTCGACTGGAAGAGTCGATTCTGTGAGAGATTTCAAAAATATTTGAGCCAGTGGACTCGCAAGGGCCTCTGAACACATCTTAAGCGCGTGGGTAGGTATCATGTCTACTCCGGGAGACTTGTCACTTTGTAAAAGCTTTAATTTTGCCAGAACTTTTTCCGTTGTAATTACTTGTTGATTTTCAAATAATGGATCAGGTTCAGCTCGCTTAGGAAAAGATTTATTGTTTACTAACAAGGTTGAGGCTAAATTATTGAATACTGAGTGGAAAAAATCATTCAATTCAGTGCATATCTCAGCTTTGTCAGAGGTAAGGTGTCCAAATTTGTTTTGAATCACTGAAATTGACTCACGATTTCCAAATCTACGATTAATGTATGAGTATAATCGTTTTGGATTATGTTTCGAGTCCTTTGCCAGATTGAGCTCAAAATCAATAATGCATTGTTTAACAAGGTACTTAACTCCTTTGCAAGTAGATTTGTACTTTTCATGTATATATTTGTCATCTTTGTTAACTCTCATCGCAATAAAAAGCCTTCTTTTCTTTCGGACAAGTCTGGATATCCTCCTGTTCCACCATGGTTTGTCTCCATTTTTATTAAACATTTATATTAATGAACTCATTAAAGATTGCTTATAAAGGAATATTCGAGCCTTATATAACAATATTAATGTTAGTATTGTTGTTTATGCTGATGATATTCTTTTAATTAGTCCAATAGATAAATAACTTCAGGAGCTTCTTAATATATGTTATGATTATGGAAAAAAATGGATGATAAGATTTAATCCAAATAAATCTAGAGTTATTGAATTTGGAAACCAAATCTTTAAAAATGAATTTCTTCTTGGGTTTGAAAACCTAACCAAGACTTATCTAGTCGAATATTAAGGCGTTATCCTAGACTGAAGTCTAAAATTTGACCCCATCATTTCTGAAAAATCTAAAAAAGTGCAAAGATGCTTCTTTTCTTTATAGCATTTGGGTATGGGTAAAATCTCAATGTGTCCATTTCTGCAATCATTCATTTATAAAACTTATTGTATTTCTCAATTTGGATATAGTCTCGAAACTACAACTATTAATCAAAAAACAAAGGACTATCTAAAAGTATCACAAAATAATCTAATAAGACTTATGTTGGGGATTAAATCAAACAATCATATGTCAAATATCCTAAAAGCTTTACATATATTTAATTTCGATCAATATTATATCAGCATGAAATAATCTTTTATAAAATCATTAAAAAGTAACTTCCTAGCTTCTAAAATTTTTATATATACCTGCTACAGATCGAGTAGTTCTACTTGTAAAATTAAAAGTTTTGAACAAGACATCAATTTATTAGAATCCTATTTTGGAAAGAAAATAGAAGAAATTTCAAAGAAAACAAAGTTTTACAAAGAAAAATTAAGAGGCACTTTAAACTCTAAAGATGGAATTGTTAATTCAATAAAACAATGTTAACAATAATAAATCCTAAGTAATTATAGAAAAATCTTAATAAATCTCACTAAAGTTAGCCCATAACTTGATTAAAATTCTAATAAAAAAATATATATGAAAATTTTATTTTATTAATTTTTTTTTTTTGCACAATTAAATTTTTTATACTTTTACTTCTCCTAATGGAGGTTAATTGAATCAATAAATAAATAAAAGTAAAAAAGTGATTTTGTTTTTTCTAATTGTGCAAAAATGTTTTGTAAAAAGTACAATTTTGTACAAATTTGTACAAACGAATTCTTAGCTCTGTAAATACTTTGCAATCTATTCCATTTTAATCAAATGTTTTTGATCATGTTCATTTAACAGAAAATTGCAGAGTTTTTGCAAAGCTAAGAATTCGTTCGAAAAATTTGTCTCTGGAAATGAATTCAGACATGGAAAAAAGTAATCAATTATAGATCCGGTTTAAGATTTATATATGATTTCTAGTGTGCAATAGTCAAGACCCCACTTTTTTTTTTGACAATATTTTTATTAAGTTTAATCGTTAACTACAACGCTGTTTTATTTCATCAACCATTAGGGTAAAGGTTAATTTTGAATCAAATTTTATACCTAAGAACTTGATTTCATTTTTACTCTCAATTATATTTTCTTATATCTTTAAGTTCAAGTCATTATTTTCCTTATTATATTTAGAGAAGACAATGAAGCAAGACTTTTCGACAGATATTTTCATCTTCCACTTGAAGACCCATTTTTCTGGATCGTCCAAGTATAAAGTTTTCATCACTAATATGACCATTTACATTTACTTTGAATGATCTTGAGTATAATATTAAATTAATCCTATGTATTAGGTAAAGACGAAGGTTCATTTTTATAAGTTTATAAAAAAGACCATAATGCCAAACCTTATAAAATGCTTTTGAGATATCAAAAAATAGAGAACAAATATTTTTTTTCTATTAAATGATTCTACAATTTTTTGAATGAGGAAGAAAAGATTATCAGCCTTTCGTCGATTTTTTCTAAAATCTGATTTTCCTGGATTGACAGCTTGTTAACTGATTGGTCGGTAGTTAGCTGGGTCTTGTATTAAAATTGACTTTTTAGCTATAAAAGTAATGTTAACAGATTTCCATGCGATCGGGATTTTACTTTCTCTTAGACTTAAGCTTAAGAGATAAATATTGTCTTCTAGAATATTTTGATGTAAATTTTTTAACAAAAGGTTATAAATCTGGTAAGGTTCCGAAGCTACATCCACTTTTAACCTTTTAAGCGCTGAGATAATCTCTTTATTGCTAACACACTCGTCAAAATTGCATTGATTTTTTTATTTAAAATTCAATATTATGCTCATTTATTTCTTGTTTCTTTATTGTTTAGTTTTTTTAATTTTATGGCTAAATAGTAGTTTAATCGTTGCTTCAGAGGCTGGAGCCTCTTATTTGTTAAGGGGGGAGGTATGTTAAGACCCAAGTCTTGACACGTCTCTACTTACTATTTGGAGCTGTATATTGTGAGGTCTGCAGCTGGAGCGCATGCTTTAGCTACTATTTAAACCACTAGATTAATTTATATGAAGATGATTAAATGATGTTATAATTTCGGATTCCATTAAATGAACTTTTAACTAAATTAAATTGTTTTATTATTTCTGGGCTTTAATCCCTAAAGTCCAAACACGAGACTTTACAATTGCATTGATTTTTTTTACTTAAAATTCAATATTATGGTCATTTATTTCACTATCTTTTTTGAGATTAATTAGGTCATTGTTCGGACTAAGCTTTTTTTTTTAAATTCACCAAAAAAAGTTTCTTTTTCTTCATCAGTTCTAAGTTCCTTATTATTGGAGATTAAAGTAGGTATAAAAACAGACCCTTTTTTGATCGAAACTTATTTATTTTTTTCCAGAATGGTCTATTTAGAAGCGGATTTTTCCGAATTTTTTAAATAAAATCAGACCAGTTTTGATTCCAGAAATTTTTTAACATGATTCTCAACTATGAAGTCCATTTGATTGAATCTAAGTTTATTATTTTGATAACGAGTTTTTTGAAATATTGTTCTTATTTTCCTGCGTTCCTTTATTATAATGTTCGGTGGGAGACTTGTTTTGAATATTTTTATTATACCATCTTTACTCACAGATAGAATTGTTTTCTTTAAAGACCTAATAGATGATGATATATTAAGTGATCATTTTCAAGCACATATTTCAGATAAGCATGATTTTAAAGTTAATTGTTCGAATTTTAATTTTAATTTTAAAAAGGCAAATTGGGGATTATAAAATGATTTACTTAAGTCTTTTAGTCAGCATAATAGTTATACGGAAAATATTGATGAGCTAAATGAACAAATCTCTAAAAATATTATTTATGTTGCTCAAAAAAGTATACCCATCCATTCCCAACATTTTTTTGAATCCAGCTTACCAAAAAATATTGTAACATAATTAAGGAACGAAAAAAAATGAAGAATTTTACAACTAAAACTGGCTCGAGTTCATAAATAAAACAGGAAAAAACCATTGTCAAGTCGACCTTTTTAGAGGAAATTAAATAAGTTTATTTAAACTAGTTTATAAAATTTTTTTAAAGAGCATATATTTAACAATATAATACTTATAACGGGTGTAGAAAAAAAAATGGTGCAAAGGTTAAGTTTAATTTTCTATAAGAGTGCACAAGACCTTTCCCAATTTAAAATCAGACTGATCCTAGCTTTAAAATAAAAAAATAAAATTATTTCAGAAAGTTGAATTTTCGATAACTTGTTAGTAAATGATGTACGAAACCATCAAAAAAGATTTTTACAACTTTGAAAAAAGTTACCAAAATTTGCCAAAAGTTGAAGTTGTTAGGCGATTCAATGGTCTCGGATATAGAAAACGTTCTGCTTATCGTTGGCTAGATATTATAGAAAAAGATAAAACTATCAAGAGATAAAAAGGAAGTGGTAAACCTGTAAAATAGCAAAGAAAATAATAGTTGCCAAACTAAGAGCCAATTTCATGCATAAATCGGGTCGTTCGCAAAGAAAGATGGGTAGAAACTTAAATTGCTACTAAACCTATATCGGAAAGATTATAAAAGAGTATACAAACATCAAAAAGTATAAAAAATACAAGAGACCTCATTTAATACTAACCGAGAGAAGGCAGCAAGGCTAAAATGTCGTTAAAATATAAGTTATTCAAAATTCAGCAGTTCGATCTATTTGTTCTGTAATTAAATCATTTTTTATTTTCTTTCCTTTACTTAAGGACTTATTTATGTTTTTTTTTTATATTTTACTTATTTTTTATTTTTTTATCTTATTTAACTATAATTTTAATTATTTTTTTTTATATAACGGGTGGCCAAAAATGGTTGTACTAAAATTTATTTGGAAAAAAAATGATGAACCAAATATGATAAAAAAGTGAAATTTAGAGGATTTAAAGAATTTTTTTTTTAGTTTCTAAAATTCATATTTTTTCTGAAACTTGTTTTCAAAATGTATTACTCTGGCCTTTTAATTGACCTCTTGCTAAGACCGAAGTTGTCCTCATATGACACCGTTAATGTGTTGCAAGTTTATAGAGTTTATACCATTATAAGTTTATACCATTTTGTAGAGAATTTTTTTCTGATTAAAATGAGCCATAGATTGTTTTTTTCTATCAAGTTTTCAAGAAGATATGATTTAAAAACACTAAAAAATGACCATTCTTCCAAAATCTAACAAATTTGGGTCTCTTATGTTTTTATTGAATAACTTTTGATCTATAAAAGGTATTATCCTCATTCTTTTTACACATATATAATTAAATTTGAACTTTTAAATAAAACTTTTTAATGAAATGAAATCTTTATTTTAAGTCTTGTTTTTAAGCCTTTTTAAAGTTTTAATTCTAAATTTTCTAAAGTTAATAATTTCGAATGGACAAACAGAAACTTACGTCCTGATATAGCTAGTTTAAAAGATCAGAGTTAGTGCTTTTTTTGATATATAAAATGGAATAGTTGCCTTATCTTTATATGGAAAAAATAAACAAAAATTTGTTAAACTTTCTTTTGCTAATGAAGTTTTTAAATTGTTTTTCTGATTGATTTTTTAATTTTTTTAAAAAATTTACAAAAATTCAATTTATAAAAAAATTTTTATGATAAAAATTCGGACGTCCAAAACAGCAATCCTTACGTGAATTGGTCATTGAACATTCGAAAAATGGCAAGTCATATTCAGAGATATTCACAATTTTGGCTTCAAAAGTGTCTAGAAGAACAATTTCGCGTAGGACTTAAGCCTTCAAAGAAAATGGTAAAATTCTTCCAGAAACCTGTCCCGGTTGTCCATGTTCGGTTTCGAATCATTTAAATAAAAAACAAAGTAAAGAGATCGGCTCAGCAATTTTCTGGAAGACAGATCGCCTCTAAAATAAATATTTCAAGGATATCTGTTCAAAATATATTAAAAGACTTAAATTTGAAAATAATTTTTATATATATCACTATTACTCAAAATTATTCTAAAATTAAGGCTTACAAAAAAAGAAAAATACCTATATTTAAAAAACTCATGTGTCAAAGCGTTTAAGTTTTTGTCAATTTTGGAGAAAAAATAAAAGAAAAGAATTTAAAAATCTACCTATCATGTTTTCAGATGAAAAGATTTTCACTGTAGACGGTGGTTTAAATAAACAAAATCACCGAGTTTCTGCAGTATCACGTGAAGAGGCTGATAAAAAAGGAGGTAACAACATCATTTAAGTATTAAATCTCGAAATATTTAAAATTTTAAAATTTATTTTAAGGACTTTTTGGAATAACAAAAAATCCAATTTCTGTTATGGTCTGGATGGGATTGACGGAAAAAAGTGCAACTGAACCATTCTATGTTGAGAAAAGTACAAAATTCAATTTAAAATTATATAAATTAATTATTTTTCAAAAACTAAAACGACACAATAAATTCGATCTTTTACCAACGTCCAATTTTATCATTCACCAAGAGTGAAGGAGAGCGAATATTTGGTACAAATAGATGGGTTTTTCAGCAGGATGGTGCAAAACCTCAAACATCAAATACAAGCAAAAAATGCTGTGAAAAAGCAAGGTAAAAAAGGAAAATATTGAAAAAGCTATTAGATGTTTTAGTCAGAGAGTGAGTCTGTTTGTCCATTCGAAATTATTAACTTTAGAAAATTTAGAATTAAAACTTTAAAAAGGCTTAAAAACAAGACTTAAAATAAAGATTTCATTTCATTAAAAAGTTTTATTTAAAAGTTCAAATTTAATTATATATGTGTAAAAAGAATGAGGATAATACCTTTTATAGATCAAAAGTTATTCAATAAAAACATAAGAGACCCAAATTTGTTAGATTTTGGAAGAATGGTCATTTTTTAGTGTTTTTAAATCATATCTTCTTGAAAACTTGATAGAAAAAAACAATCTATGGCTCATTTTAATCAGAAAAAAATTCTCTACAAAATGGTATAAACTTATAATGGTATAAACTCTATAAACTTGCAACACATTAACGGTGTCATATGAGGACAACTTCGGTCTTAGCAAGAGGTCAATTAAAAGGCCAGAGTAATACATTTTGAAAACAAGTTTCAGAAAAAATATGAATTTTAGAAACTAGAAAAAAAATTCTTTAAATCCTCTAAATTTCACTTTTTTATCATATTTGGTTCATCATTTTTTTTCCAAATAAATTTTAGGACAACCATTCTTTTCTGAAAGAGCACTAGCTCGGTAAATATAAAATAATTAAATAAATAAATTCAAACTTAAATCTGATAAATCAGAAACAGACGAGGTTGTAAAGAAAATTATAAAAGAAAAAATTGAAATTTGAAATTTAAAAAATTTGGTCTTATTTATAAGACAATGACACCGAGACTGGTTTACGAGTTGACTACTGATGCAATCTTGCCAAGAGAAACTCCTAATCATTAATTCCATAATTAGCTTTAAATTTTGTTTCCCAAGTTGAAAATATATTATTGTAATATTCATCAAAAGATCTGAAATCTAATTGTTCAATTGCAACAATGTAATTCTTGATATTTTGATTAGTCGACCAAAAATTGGCTAACCAAAATTCGGTCGACCAAAAATTGGCTAACCAGAATTCGGTCGACCAAAAATTGGCTAACCAAAAATTCGGTCGACCAAAAATTTGCAAACCTGATTTGAGATACCCAAAGTTGGCATTTTTGGTCGACCAAGCGTTGGTTAACCAACATCACTAAAAAAATAAACAATTTTCTTTACTTAACTAATAATTTTTGGCGAAAATTTTTTTTTTCCAAATTTATTAATAAAAATGAAAAACTTAGGAATGTTTTTTGTTTTAGGAATTTTTTTCTGTAATCATCATAAAATCATCAATTACAACAATAAATCAGCAGAAATTTCAATCGATTAGACTTTTGAAAAAAAAAGAATATTTTATTCAATATGAATGTCTGCAAACAGATTTGTGTGGTGGCTGGGCAGATCGTCTCAAAGGAATCCTATCCACTTATGCCTTTTCTTTGATAACAAACAGAAAATTTGTCATCAAAATCACCAAAAATTGCGATTTGGAGAACATTTTGGTGCCAAATGAAATTGACTGGAAATTCGATAAATCAGAAAAGTACCAAGCTAATGAAACAAAAGTTCTCAGCTATCGATGGAATTTCAAACTTAATGAAGTTTTTAGGAAGGAAAAAAATTTATTTTCAGAATACAAAAATGTGAGCTTGTTAATCATCAAAGCAGGATTTATGTTTTCTGATCCAATTGCCGAGAATGTTTTCCTAAAATAAAAAGTTGAAAAACTCGGATATAATCAATCAAGATTCAAGATAGTCTATCAATTTCACAATTGGTACAGAGAGCTTTTTCAACTGAATCCCGAACTGCAAAAAAAAAATGAAATATTCAGCAAGAAAATAAAGCCTGACCGAGATACCAAGTTAATTTGCGCACAAGTTCGAATGGGTGACCCTGGAAGTCAGTCAGAACTTAGCAAAAAAATTTCACTTGAATTTTGGAATTTCATAAAGGAAAATTTCTTAATTAATGATAATAATTCAACCAGACATGTTATCTATGTAACATCAGATAGAGAAGAAGTGAAAAAAGAAGCAAAAAATGTTTTTTAAAAAAAATCAAGTTTTCTCTATGGACAAATCGAGTAATCATGTTGATCTCAGATCTAATTGCAAAAATACTGAAAATGTGATACTTGATTTTCATCTAATGCAAAATTGTGATATTGGAATTGTATGTCATTCTGGTTTTGGGATATTAGGTCTATGGAACCGTCCTAATCCGTTGGAGAATCTTTTTGTTTATACCAACAAAAATCAATCTGATCTAAAAAAAAGTTACTGGAATAGGAGAAATATGTTTTTTAAAAAATATACAAATTTAGATGATATTTATTTTACATAGTCTCTTTTTTGATTTAATCCCATAATTTTTGACTATTTATTTTTTTTATCTAAATTTATTAGTCTTTCTCTAAAAAAACAGAAGCAAATTTATTTTTCTTGATTTTGAACAAAAAATAAAAAAATCATAACAATTATTTTATAAACAAAAATAAACTTTTTACTAATAACTTACTAATTTTAAACTTTTATTTTAACTTTTCAAAAAAACTTCTTATATTTTATCAACATTTAAAAGATCGGCTTACTCTGATTCTATAAATAATATTGATGTCATCTAGTCGTTCTTGACTCATTGAAAATTTCTAGACTTTAAAAATTGGATCAAAATTCAAATATTGCTCGGATTTGAAAAGATAAAAATTTACGAAAACGATTTTGATGAGGAAATGAAAAATGAAATTTTGAAAGAAAACAGCAATTTGATTGAATTTAAACCATTGGAAACAAAATTCAAAGATGTCTGCAAATATTCGCTGAAAAATGTAAAACTTTATCCAAACAACTCTTTTTTTAGCCGTGAGTTAAATTTTTGTGCAGAAAATCATAACAAGTTTATTGGTGGCTACTTAAAAGATCTTTCTGTTGAAGATGCAGTCAATCGAGTGAACATGAATGATTGTTTGTTCAATGCCAAGTATGAATACGACTACCTTACAAATTATGACTTTGATGAATTCATTTTGCCAAGAAAATACCCTACCAGCAAATTTCTCACATTTAAACCTGAAAAAGAGTCCAAGTGTAACAATTCAATTGAGTGGTCATTAACACAGGACAAAAATTCAATAAGACTTTTATTAATAAAAAAATATTATAAATTATAAAAATTTAATAATAAAAAGATTTAATTAATAGAACATGTGGCATTTTAAGAAGAATTTTTTTTTTAAATAGAATCACAAAACTTTGAACCACTGAATTGGGAGTATTTATGGCGATCCGTCTGTTTAATTCCACTTAATAAAGCTTAATTAATTATTTAATTTTTTATTCTTAGAATCTAAAATGACTGATGGTGATCATTTGAATCATTTCAGAATAAGTTGCTTCCCTATCTAAATCTAGTTTCATTAAAATAAATTCGATTTTAAATATCCTACTGAGAGTCTTTTATTTCTGAGGCTTTTTTTTTTAATTTCTCCCAGAAATAGAATATAAAAATATTTCACTTTGTTTTGAATAATGTATTGGGAATTAATAAAAAAAAATGATTTTATTTAAATTACTTTTTTTATTAATTAATTAATTTTTTTGGTAAATGTTAACCAAAAAAATTTCGGTTTATCTATTTTTTTCTGAAAACACATATTTTGTTTTTTTTAATTATGTTGTGTTTTATTTAATAAATTTATTATTGGTTGAATAAATTTGTTTATTTTTTATTAAATTTGTTGGGAATTTACAAAATTAGTTATATTAAAATATTATAAGTCTAAAAATAAAATAAGAAAAGTTGTTCTAATTGACACAGTAATATTTTATTAGTAACAAAAAAAAATAAAAGTGACGTGACGAAACTAGTAAGCAGATTCGAACACGTAGAAAATCAATTGATTGAACGGTTTTAAGAAAATTCTTGACGTAACTTTTGATAGACTATACACATGTATTTTTTTAATCCATCAATTGTTTAATTAGAAAAAAAATAAATAAGTAAAAAAAAAAACCTAAAATTTTGGCATCTTGAAGTTGATGATCAATTCAAAATATCATTTAAATTCAAAAAGTTTATCTTTAGATATCTTTGATTTTATTTAAATAATTTTAATGTAACATGATTAACATGTTATGTAGATTTAAAAAATAAAAATAATTTTGAATGCTAGATACAAATACTTTTGCAATAAAAAATTCAAATAAACTTTAAAAAAAATCAGTTATTTTTCAGTCAGTTATTATTTTTAAAAATAAGTCAAAATTTTTTTGTTTTTTTAAATCTTAATAACATGTTAATCATGTTACATTAAAATTATTTTAATTAAATCAAAGATTTATTTTAATATCTGTGAAGTTGCTCTTCGTGAAGTGAAAGTAGAGAGTGGCTTAGTGTTTTTAAGACTTTTATTTACGCTTAAACAAAAACGGTCCGTTCTAAATTAGCGTCCCCCAATTTCTATATTTCAAAATCAAACACCAATTTATATCGAGAGTTCTATAACTACCCGTGTAAATAAGTACAAAATAAAATAAATAAATGTCATAAATAACTTGACGCTCACATAAATAATAAATGGATAAACAAGCATCTGTGGTAGACACCACAATATCTAAAAATTTTTTGAATTGAAATGATATTTTGAATTGATCATCAACTTCAAGATGCCAACATTTTTTTAAATAGTTTAAACTTATTAATAAAATTGACTTTGACTTTAATTTAAAAAAAGATTTTAAAGTCCGGACTTGAACTTTAATATGGGGCTTTTAAACACCTATGCTTTAGAACGAAGTAAATCAAAAATGTTAAAGCCGTGATTAGAGGAGAAAAAAAAGAATCAAAAAATTATTTAGAACTACTCATTTTATAAACAATTATTTATTTATTTAAATCTTAATTTTTTTTTCACAAATATATTTGTAAAATACTTTTTTTTTTAAATGGTTGTACTGGAGAAAAAATCTTCGCCATGTTTAAATATTTGTATATAAAGATCGGCGGAGTTAAAGTTTTGCCTCTCAAATAAATTAAGTAGACACAGTAACTGTGGTTTTATTCGAATTAATCAAAATTAATCTAATGATTAATATTTATTAATTAATTAAAAAAAGTGCGAATTTAGTTTGATTGATTATTTGAAATTTTTTATTTTTATTTATTTATTAAAAATATACTTTAGGGCGAGCCCTAGGTTCGTCCGAATGGCTTACGCCTTCGTTTAAACCCAATTGTTAAACCCATAAAAAAAAAAATAAAAAAAAAAATAAAAAAAAAATTTTAAAAAAGGAAGAAGTTCGAGTTGGTTGAATAAATAAAATATAAATATATGCAATTAATAAAAAATTTATATTTTTTTATTAATTGTTTAAATATTTAAAACAGCTCTAGAACAAATAACTCAATTTATTTCAGAGACTGTTTTTTTAGAGCTGTTTTTTATTGACCATAATAATTTTTATCTAAAAACTGAAAATTAAAATTAAAAGATTAATTTTTACAAAAAAAGAACATTGAATTTATTATAAAAAATCCATAAAAAATAAATTTATAAAAATTAAATTAAATAAAAGAGCTTTGAAGTGTTATATTTAAGATCAAATTGAAATAACATTGCAAATTTTAATTTTAATTTTAAATATTTCAAAAATAGAAACTAAATTTCATCGCATTTTTCAAATTGCAAGTTCAAAATTGTATTTAACTTTTTTAAAAAAGACGAAAGAATAAACCATATAGATTAACTACTCCATTACCTCAAATTTATTCGTATTTAGCTTTAATTTACTTATTTGATTCTGTTTAAACAAAAAAGTTGAATAAAAAAAGAATAAAAAAATCGTATTAAAAAAGACAATATTAGGAAAAAGAACAAAAAAATACAATAATTAAAGGCCTTGTTCGAAACAACCATGGTAGTACATCTCTTAAAAAAGACATTAGTGTAGTAAACTTGGGAGCGGATCAAAATAGCAAGTAATAAAATAGCTGAAATATGTACAGTTAAAAATAATATATTTCATTATAGCTAAGCTTTTGATTATCAGAAAAAAATAACTAGAATAACTGAATATTTATTTTAAATGTTTAAATTAAAAAAATGTCAATAAATCAATTAATACCTCATTAATAAACGTATGTCAAGTAAAATTTTTTCAATTTTATCAAAATCTAACAACGATACACCAACTTACAAGAGAAGTAAAAGCGGTTGTGAAGTTCGTTTCAATTCGATCTTTTCAATTTAGAAAGATTTGAATAATTTTTTTTACTTAAATAGATAATTTAGTTCTGTAAAATGCTTAACTATGAACAAATTTGCTTAACGCAGTAGAATAAGTCTGCAGAGTACTCTGCAATTTTCTGCATTTTGCGAATTGAAACTAACTTCACAACCTCGAAGTAAAAATATTCTTGACCTATTCATATGTTCCAAAAACATGCTAGACAATCTTGAAAAATTTGAAGTACTTCCTGCCTCAATAAGTGACCACCTACCACCTTTGTTTACAGATCTTCGGTTGAGTCTTTATTTTTGAAAAAAAAAGGTATGACATTTGGCCGTATTCAAGTCATTTGTTATTTTCCCGGTCGAGATTGAAAAATATATAAAATCTTCATCTGATTCGTCTTTTAATGACTTCCAAAAACTTCATTCAAGATCAGTTTTCTAAGCTTTGTCTCTTGAAAGCTTTTTACTTTATATCAGCTTCACAAATAGACATAAGATAGAAAAAACTTCTTGCTGAGATCTCAAATTCTAGTGGTTCTAGTTCACGTGGAATTCCTATAAAGAAATTAAAGGTT
Organism: Brachionus paranguensis; assembly: GCA_016802215.1. NCBI lineage: Eukaryota > Metazoa > Rotifera > Eurotatoria > Ploima > Brachionidae > Brachionus > Brachionus paranguensis. The sequence continues at coordinate 417,341 of JAESIX010000008.1, read as the reverse complement.
GCGAAATCTAAGCTTCACAGCATAGTCCGCATATCTAATTTATTTTTCATTCATGACAGGAACAATACCAAATGACTGGAATACGGCCATTGTCATACCTTTATTCAAAATTAAAGGCTCATCTGAATACTAATCGTGGTATATCTGTTTTACCGCCGATTGCTAAATTGCTTGAGAAACTCACCCTCAAAAGTAGATAAAATCTTTATCTAAATGAATCTAAAATTCTCTCGAATAATCAGCATGGCTTTTGATCACATCATAGCCGTGCATGAGACGATTTCAAAAATGAGCTCAATCAAAAGTAAACGGCTATTAGGGATTATTTTACTTATTGACTAGTAAAATTATTGGGTTTATATTAGAAAGCTTTTGAAATCGTATACCATTTTCTTCTTCTTATAATACATCGTTTTTAAGGTTTTAGTCAATCAGCAATTACACTCCTCGCACATTATTTTACCAACAGGTCACAAGTTGTGAAAATTGATGAGTTTTATTTAGATCCAAGTAAAATAGAATTCGGTGTTCCTCAAGGAAGTGTCTTTGGCCCTCTTCTATTTTTGATTTAAATTTACAATAATGTTCTTTTCTTTCGGATTTTATTTTTAAATTATTTGCAGATTATACACTCTGATTTTAACTGTTGAAAAAACTTTTGAACTTATAAATTATTTCCTAATATCGATTCAAAAATTTTTAACTTGATGTAGACTTAATCTCATAGATATAAACTGGTCTAAAACAAAAATACTGCTTATGTCAAATAAAAGAAATTTATCTTTCTCGACTAAACTTCAAATTAATGGTTTGCTTGTTAAAGTTGTTGATAGATTTAACTTCTTGGAGTTATTACTGATAATAAGCTTACATTCTTGCAATATGTCACAAGTCAAAGAACCTCAATAAATAAACGCCTTTATCCAATAAAGAGGTTATTCTATTTGTCCTGTAAAATTAAGCTTCAATTTTTCAAACAATTTATAATGCCTTTTTGACTATTGTCTATCGTTATCAATTTATTCTACAAAAAGATCAATTTCAAAAGTTAGCTAATTCGTGTTACAATTGTATTCAAAACTGCTTAATATTCGACCGACAATTTTGAGCAAAAGCGATTTTAAAAGTTTGAATACCAGATTAAATGTTTTTTCAATACAGAATTATCAAGCATCTTGACCGATTTGTTCATAAATTTTTATATTTAAAGAACTCGACAAATGTCTAATAGCAAGTCTAATCAGAAAACTGTTCAATTAAAACTCAAAATGCTTTAAGGAATATTAATGGTTACCTTTTTCCTTCGAAAGAAAAATTCAACGATTACACTTTAAAAACATTCGGTTATATTTCTTCAAATTTAGTTAATTTAATTTTATGATCTTCAGTTAAATTTTTCATTTTTTAAGCGTAGAATTAGCAAAAATATTAATTTATTTTTTAAAATAAATTTTGTACTATTTTTTGTAACTTTGTTTAAAATTTCAGAACCTAAATGATTTAATTTTTTTTCTTTTTCTTATATCCTTATTTCTAAATCTATAATGTATTTTTATCTTATATATAACTGGGCTAAATAATCCCTTTATTGGTTTTGACCCTTGGTCTTTTTGATTGAGTTCAAATATAAAAAAATTTACAATATATAGCTAATATATATCATTTATGTAAAGCGCAAACGAGTTTGGCTCTAGAACCGATCCTTTTGGTGCACCATTACATAAAGATATGGTGAATTCGTATGACAGGGGAAATGATTGTAAGGTTATTTTTTTTGGATTCGGAAAGATTTTTATAATTTTCAGTATAGATCTATTTAGCAATAAACGAATTTAATTAATAATTATTTAATTTATTTTAACTTATTAAAAGCGAATTAAATTAAATAAAACTTGAAGTTCAAGTATATAAACTTTGCAAAGTAATTGCACAGTTGATTAGAAAATGTTTATTCTATTGCGTAAAAAATGCAGTAAATTGCGGATTTTTAGTTGAAAAGAACTAAAAACTCCTCAAAAAATTATTTTAAAAAAAATCTGCTATCTGCAGATTAAAATGGCTAAATAAAAAAAAATAAACTAGAATAAAAAAATGAGCAACAGAAGCCTTCATCTTTTAAAAAGTAAATTGTGGAAGAAAATATAAAATTCAAGATCCATCGAAAATTTGTTTGGCTTTTTACTTTCGCTAAAAGCAGTGTTTGAATCGCGTATATGAACAGCATTTCCAATTTCGATTGGAATTTTAACACCTTTGGTAAAAGGTTTTATTGATAATGCAGAATGGGGATGAATGGTCAAAGTGTTATTTGTGAGGAAAATAGACTTTCCTTGACGATTGTCAACAATAATGCCATACAAATTGTTCCATTTGGGGTTAACATTTTCATTCATTCTAATAGATTTATTTAGACAGTCAATAAAAGGCTGTAAAACTCTAGTTTGGTTTTCATACAATTTTTTTTGTTCTAAATTTTTAAACTCAATTGTAAAAAATGTCCTAGATTTGTTGTATTTTAATTTTTCATTATTTTCAATTGATAAGAGTTTTGTCTTTATCTGCTCAAAGTCTTCTAAAAGCTGAAAATCACTGAATTCAAAAAATGCTGATTTTGGGCCATACTTGGCAAGCAAACTGTTAGCATACTTTTACAATATTATAACTATCCTGTGTTAATGACCACTCAATTGAATTGTTACACTTGGACTCTTTTTCAGGTTTAAATGTGAGAAATTTGCTGGTAGGGTTTTTTCTTGGCAAAATGAATTCATCAAAGTCATAATTTGTAAGGTAGTCGTATTCATACTTGGCATTGAACAAACAATCATTCATGTTCACTCGATTGACTGCATCTTCAACAGAAAGATCTTTTAAGTAGCCACCAATAAACTTGTTATGATTTTCTGCACAAAAATTTAACTCACGGCTAAAAAAAGAGTTGTTTGGATAAAGTTTTACATTTTTCAGCGAATATTTGCAGACATCTTTGAATTTTGTTTCCAATGGTTTAAATTCAATCAAATTGCTGTTTTCTTTCAAAATTTCATTTTTCATTTCCTCATCAAAATCGTTTTCGTAAATTTTTATCTTTTCAAATCCGAGCAATATTTGAATTTTGATCCAATTTTTAAAGTCTAGAAATTTTCTTGAATCAAAACGATTAAATCTGTGCACACAGCTAATAATTGAATTCTTTTTTGCAGGAGTTTGTAAATAAAAATTAGGCTTTTGATATATTAGGAAATTTTCAAAATTGAGCTGATTTTTGTAGTCATCCAAAAATATGGTGCTAACAAAAAAATTCTCTTCCTCTACTTTAAAGTCAAATAATTTACAACTAATTTTGTAGGCAAACTCAACTTTTTTTGAGGTCCGCATTTGTCTAATCTTCAAAACATCATAAGCTGAAAGACTAATAATTTTTTCTTTTGTTTTAATTAAACATTTTAAGTTTTTTACATTTAAATTTCCATTAAAAAATAAAACAGTTTCGATTAAATGTGTTTTAGAATCATGTTTGCTAACAATCGAGGAATATTGGCACACTCTCCCATTCGAGGTCCACTCATGAATTAAAGATGATTGACTTTGTTGAAATTTATTAATTATATTAATAGAAGCAATTTTTTGCTGTTCATAAAAATAAGTGTTTTTTGAATAAAAAAAAACGGCCAACACAGAAAGGAGAGCTAGGATTTTAAACAAATTATTAAATTGCATTTTCTTTAATTGTTTTACACTTTTTTCTTCCTAAAAATTCTATCAGCTACAACTTTTTAAATTATTATTTTAGCCTTACGACATTAGTTTTTAGAATAAAAAAAACACAAAATTTAGAATAGAATCTAAAATTAATTAATAAAATAATGAAATCAATTTTTATAATAAAAACACTTTCATATTTTTTTTTAATGAGCGGTTTTGATTAGATTTAGGGGCAATTTGAATTAAAACATAAAATTTTAGTTCTCAAAATGAAATCAAAAAAAAAATACCAAATATATTGCTATTTCTCAATAAAATTAATGCAGAGATACTAAATATGACAAAAAGATAAACTCTGCAATACCAAAATGAAAATTGCAGAGTGCACACTATTGAAATGATGCTTTATTTCGGTTGATAATTTTTGCAGACTTTTGCAGATTTTGCCATTAGATTTAACATTTTAATTGTATGTTAAAATCTAAAATGTACCTCTGCACTAACTGTATAAATTATTATAAAAGTAAAGAAATTTGAAGAAATATTAATAAATTCGATTTGAAATTTTGAAATTAAATTATAAAAAATTAAATTCGATATTGGATAAGAAATCCGGTGACATGGAAGCCGATGGTGATGAAATGGTCAGTTTATCTCACAAGAGATAGTAGAAGAACCACAATTCATTATCAAATTTGAAGATTTTGGAAGGAAAGACTGGAATCACCTTAAAACAAGTGTTGAATTATCAAATGAAATTTATACTTTCTACAAAAATTGTATAAAATGGTTTCAGTCGTGTTAATCGAAACCAACTAATTGATACCATTAAATTTCTACCAATGAAAGCAATTAAAGCGTTACGTTTTGGATTTAGTACTGATTTACTTAATCGATATCAACTAAATGGTAAACTCGTGCTAATGAACAAAACAAGTCCAAATACCTTATCCAAAGATATCTATTTACTAACTCATTACATTGAGAGCAATAACATAGATGAGCAAAAACTCATGGAAACCTACATAAATATTAACCTAACTCAACCAAATATGGTTGAAAAAGATGATCTAGACGATATTTGTACTAATATAGAAGACCTTAGCATGGATATTAAAAGAATGAAAAAATCATTTAGCAAATCTATTGAATCCTTGGACCAAACTATTAAGCATCAAAACGAAAAAATTGAATCGATACTAAACGAAAACAAACTATTGAAAGATATGCTTGAACTTAGCCATAAGTCGATCATAAATTTGGAAAATAGTATTTCTCAATTTATTAATCAACAAACAAGATCACTCTCTTCTATGGTTTTATCAAGTAATCAGCCTCCTCTGGTTATGACAAACCAATGTCAAAACCAATCCTCTCAATAAAATTTATACTCAAAGGTAATTCATGCAAAACCAAATTATGGAGTGCCAAATACACCTAGTTCAAACAAGAGATCAGCTACAGATGCTTTTGAACAATCACAAGCAAATAGCGAAAAAATTCTTTCAAAACAACAAAAAATAATTAACGAATTTATTAAATTTATCTCATTTTTCTTAGTCCAAAGCTCGTTAAAAAAACAAATATTAGAGGTATTTACAAGACGTTTTGCATAGATAAAGTTAGATTTTTACATTAATACAGCAAACAAATCAAACTACAAAACAAATATATAATAATAATAATTATAGAAGACCAAATACACAAAAAAGCCTCAAGGCATTTGACTCGACGAATCCAGATATTCCAAATACTGAAATAAATAAAGAAAGTAATGATGGGTTTAAAATAGCTGGACCTAAAAAGGAAAAGCTACAATAAATCATCAACAAATTATTATCTCAAAAATTCAGGACAAGGTGAAAATGTAGGCTTCAATTCGTGTGAAAGAAAAATTGAAATGTATCTTGGCCGTGTTCATCCAAAAGAAGATAATGATAAAGTTTCTAAGTACGTTAACTCCTAAGTCAAAACATATGATTTTCAAGAACTAAAAACTGTTCACTCAACATTTAAATCATTCAAATTCACTATTAGTGTTTTTGATAGAGATAAAATCATTGATAATAAGTTATGGACAAAGGGAGTCGTTTTAAACAGGTTTTATAGACCTAAGAACGAGCAAGCCGATAAAAGTTCTGGTGAAACAAATACCCAATCGAGTAATCAAAGTTCAAAAAGTCTACAAACAGACTCAAATCAATCAACATCAAATAATTAGTATGTTAAATAATATTAAAATTTCCTTCCTCAACTGTAATAATGTAAAATCTAACTTTATCTATGCAAAACATCTTGTAAACACCTCTAATATTTGTTATTTTAACGAGCTTTGGACTAAGAAAAATGAGATAAATTTAATAAATTCATTATGTAATGAAAGATCCTCAAAAAATCTTCCATTATATAATTCAGATATGCCAGATTCACCAATTATAGGTAGACCCTATGGTGGTCAATGTTGGCTAATTGATAATCAATTTAATATTTTAAGTCATGAATTTTTTAATAGACATTTAAGTTATGTTCATTGCAAAATTGAGAATCAGGAAATTATCTTAATTGGAGTTTACATGTCTTTTTTTAATACTAAAAAGAATTTAAAATCAAAAAGTATTTATGAATTGTCAAAATTATCAATTTATATAAAAATTATTCAAAAAAAAATCTTTTTTATATGATCTTAGGAGATTTTAACTCTGATCCGTTTAGGAAAAATGAATTTGATATATTGTTTAAAAATTTTATTCAAGTCCAAGACCTTACTTGTTTAGATTTGTTATTCACTCAATTAATTCCAAACTCAATGAAAGATAATAGATTCTGTCATGCTAATATTGATCATGTCTTAATTCCTTTTCATTCTTCCTATAATTATTTTTATTTACAATGCAATATTTTTTGATGATGTAGCTAATTTAAGTGACCATAGAGCTCTACAGGTGAGTTTTGATATTATGAAAAAGGGCCTATAATTCCAGAAAAAGTTCTCCAGAAAAACTAAAACTCAAAATTTGTAAATATTGATTTTAAAGACATTGAAGCAAGTCTTTTCTTTAATGACCGTTTAAATCAATATTTAAATAATAATTATAATTTTTTTAAAATAATAAATTAAATTCAATTGAAGACAAACAAAGACATATTGATACATTCTACTTAAAAATATGCGATTCACTAAGCGGTGCCTATGAAGACACGATCAATTATCATAACATGAAAAAATCTTTTATAAAAGGGGGAATCTCTTTGAAAAAAAACAAAACATGGTTTAACCATGAACTTAAGAGCCTGAAAGAACAATTAATTATAATAAGGGATAATCTGAAAATTTCATATTCCAATTCTTTACAAATGGAAAAAAAAAGGAGTTTTAGAAGAGCTCAGCGTAAAAATATCTATTTAATTGAATTTAAAGAACAAGAGAAGCTTCAATTTGTATTTAAACCTGATTTTCTGTTTTTTTCATCCCTTTTTTGACGATCAGTTCTGAAAATTTTGTATCCATTTAGATTAGTGGTTGAGCTTTCATCATACCATGTTTCAGTGATGCCAATAATATCTGGTAGAAAACTTGCTGAATATGCCTCAAGCAGATGTAGCTTGTTATTTAGGCTTGTAGCGTTGGTGTAGTAGAAATGAAGATTATCATGATTGTCTTCTAAGTTGGTTGATGAATATGTAGAGCTCATTCCTTTTAGTGGTAAAGAGGTATTCAATGAGGAGTCCATAGAAGAATCAGAGTAGATAGAAAAATTGGATGAGCTTTCGGAATGGAAGTTACTATAAACAGTGGCAAATGACTGTTCTGTTTTGGTATTTGTGTGTCTTTGTATGAATCCTGAAGAGGATTTATAAATGTTGGAGACAAATTTAGGGCTATTTCTGAGTCTAAGACGAATAGAGTTGAGAATCTTGGAGCTTGTTTGAGTCCATATGAGGCTCTGGACCCTTTCATATTATCAACTTGTTGCTATTGACGTTCGATGGTTGATAAGACCAATCTTAGTTCACCATTACGAATGCCCCAGAATCTTTTCTTACCGTCTTCGCAGATCTTAAAGTTAAAAACTCGTCCATCGACTATTTTCGATTCTGGTAAAGTCTTATTCCTTAAGTCACGTTCCTCACGTAACCTTCGATTTGCGACTCTCTCACTAGGTGTATAATCCGCGTTAATGTATATATTTTTGTACATATCAAGATCCCTTAGCTTCCTGGAACATCGAAAGTATTTCAGTTCTTGCTACTGCTGATTCCATCTCAATTTGGACCAGTACACGCTCATTTGCCATAGCCTCCATTGAGCCTCAGGTCTACGACCAATCCTTCTAGCCTTCTTTACTCTAGTTTCAGGAATTTCAATTGTCTTGACAATTTGTTTGACAAAGTCCATTTCATTCCCATTGTTGCATTTAAAATCTGAAGCTGGAATCGAAAGGACAACATTGTTTTCTCTCTCTTCCTTCTTTTTTATTTCCGTAGCTATAGTTGCTATCATTGCAACAGCATTTTCATCTTTGTGAGCCATTCCACTTACGATTTTAGACCAGTTGAGTACTGGAGCTGGAGAAGCATTAGTGACATTTTTCTTTTTAAGTTCTTCTATTTCCTTTCGCAGATTGAGATTTTCATCTTGTAGCAACTTCATAGCCTTTACAATGCCTTTTATCCATGCATGTTGCTTACTCACGTGAGATGCAAGTACTGCGTTAGTAGCGGTAGACTCTGGATCAGATGGCCATTTAGATTCATCTGACCAAGATACCTGTATGTCGGCTAGCTGTTGTTCCATGATTTAATTATCACGTAATAATTAATTATGCTAAATATTTTTTCTTAATTTAATTTTGAAAATTTCTTGCTAATTTTCTTCAGAAAATAATATATACTTTTTCTGAAGAAAATTATTCATAAATAATTTTTGATTTTAAAATCAAAAAGTATTTATGAATTGTCAAAATTATCAATTTATATAAAAACTATTCAAAAAAAAATCTTTTTTATATGATCTTAGGAGATTTTAACTCTGATCCGTTTAGGAAAAATGAATTTGATATATTGTTTAAAAATTTTATTCAAGACCAAGACCTTACTTGTTTAGATTTGTTATTCACTCAATTAATTCCAAACTCAATGAAAGATAATAGATTCTTTCATGCTAATATTGATCATGTCTTAATTCCTTTTCATTCTTCCTATAATTATTTTTATTTACAATGCAATATTTTTGATGATGTAGCTAATTTAAGTGACCATAGAGCTCTACAGGTGAGTTTTGATATTATGAAAAAGGGCCTATAATTCCAGAAAAAGTTCTCCAGAAAAACTAAAACTCAAAATTTGTAAATATTGATTTTAAAGACATTGAAGCAAGTCTTTTCTTTAATGACCGTTTAAATCAATATTTAAATAATAATTATAATTTTTTTAAAATAATAAATTAAATTCAATTGAAGACAAACAAAGACATATTGATACATTCTACTTAAAAATATGCGATTCACTAAGCGGTGCCTATGAAGACACGATCAATTATCATAACATGAAAAAATCTTTTATAAAAGGGGGAATCTCTTTGAAAAAAAACAAAACATGGTTTAACCATGAACTTAAGAGCCTGAAAGAACAATTAATTATAATAAGGGATAATCTGAAAATTTCATATTCCAATTCTTTACAAATGGAAAAAAAAGGAGTTTAGAAGAGCTCAGCGTAAAAATATCTATTTAATTGAATTTAAAGAACAAGAGAAGCTTCAATTTGTATTTAAACAAAAAAATTAAAATCTTTTCTGGAGATTTGTTAGAAATAAATATAAAAAAAGAAAAATAATTAAAGAAGTGACTGTACCAACATATAAACTCTTTGACCACTTCAAATCTTTCTTCTCATTTGATAAAATTCTAACTGAAGAGCAACAAATTATTCAAAATAAAGTAGATAAAACCTATAGTTCTTTCGAGATAAATTCAAATTTTAAAACATTTGAAATTGAAAACTTAAATAATATAATTGATGATTGTAGCCCGTCCTTGACATGTGGAATCGATAAGATCTCATATTCATTATTAAAAGGAGCTACCTCTTTTAGTTTTAGACGATCTCTTTTAGAATTTTATAATCAAATTTTGGCTTTAAATTTAGTTCCTAAAAATTTAAATACTTCAAAAATTAAACCTATCTTAAAAGAAGAAGAAATTAATTCTAATGATATTATCAATATTAGACATATTTCCATATTTAACTGTTTAGCACAGATATTTGAGAAACTTATTCTTGATAATTCTCCTAACTTGTATAGTTAAGTAACAATCAATTTGGATTTAGGAAAAAAACTTCATGCAACCATGCCATTTTTGTAGTGAAAGAAACAATCTTTATTTTGTAAAAAATGGTTCTGGTTGTAAAATTGCATCTCTAGATGCTGAAAAAGCATTTGATAAAGTTTTGAGGGATGGGACTCTTTTTTAAACTTGACATAAGTATTTGTGTTATCCTAAAAAAATATTATGATTCTTCACTCGCAATAATAGATACTCCGAATTGAAAACTTTAAAGAACTACTCAAAGTCGAATGTTGTGTAAAACAAAGTGGAATTTTGTCTCCATTTTTATTAAACATTTATATTAATGAACTCATTAAAGATTGCTTATAAAGGAATATTCGAGCCTTATATAACAATATTAATGTTAGTATTGTTGTTTATGCTGATGATATTCTTTTAATTAGTCCAATAGATAAATAACTTCAGGAGCTTCTTAATATATGTTATGATTATGGAAAAAAATGGATGATAAGATTTAATCCAAATAAATCTAGAGTTATTGAATTTGGAAACCAAATCTTTAAAAATGAATTTCTTCTTGGGTTTGAAAACCTAACCAAGACTTATCTAGTCGAATATTAAGGCGTTATCCTAGACTGAAGTCTAAAATTTGACCCCATCATTTCTGAAAAATCTAAAAAAGTGCAAAGATGCTTCTTTTCTTTATAGCATTTGGGTATGGGTAAAATCTCAATGTGTCCATTTCTGCAATCATTCATTTATAAAACTTATTGTATTTCTCAATTTGGATATAGTCTCGAAACTACAACTATTAATCAAAAAACAAAGGACTATCTAAAAGTATCACAAAATAATCTAATAAGACTTATGTTGGGGATTAAATCAAACAATCATATGTCAAATATCCTAAAAGCTTTACATATATTTAATTTCGATCAATATTATATCAGCATGAAATAATCTTTTATAAAATCATTAAAAAGTAACTTCCTAGCTTCTAAAATTTTTATATATACCTGCTACAGATCGAGTAGTTCTACTTGTAAAATTAAAAGTTTTGAACAAGACATCAATTTATTAGAATCCTATTTTGGAAAGAAAATAGAAGAAATTTCAAAGAAAACAAAGTTTTACAAAGAAAAATTAAGAGGCACTTTAAACTCTAAAGATGGAATTGTTAATTCAATAAAACAATGTTAACAATAATAAATCCTAAGTAATTATAGAAAAATCTTAATAAATCTCACTAAAGTTAGCCCATAACTTGATTAAAATTCTAATAAAAAAATATATATGAAAATTTTATTTTATTAATTTTTTTTTTTGCACAATTAAATTTTTTATACTTTTACTTCTCCTAATGGAGGTTAATTGAATCAATAAATAAATAAAAGTAAAAAAGTGATTTTGTTTTTTCTAATTGTGCAAAAATGTTTTGTAAAAAGTACAATTTTGTACAAATTTGTACAAACGAATTCTTAGCTCTGTAAATACTTTGCAATCTATTCCATTTTAATCAAATGTTTTTGATCATGTTCATTTAACAGAAAATTGCAGAGTTTTTGCAAAGCTAAGAATTCGTTCGAAAAATTTGTCTCTGGAAATGAATTCAGACATGGAAAAAAGTAATCAATTATAGATCCGGTTTAAGATTTATATATGATTTCTAGTGTGCAATAGTCAAGACCCCACTTTTTTTTTGACAATATTTTTATTAAGTTTAATCGTTAACTACAACGCTGTTTTATTTCATCAACCATTAGGGTAAAGGTTAATTTTGAATCAAATTTTATACCTAAGAACTTGATTTCATTTTTACTCTCAATTATATTTTCTTATATCTTTAAGTTCAAGTCATTATTTTCCTTATTATATTTAGAGAAGACAATGAAGCAAGACTTTTCGACAGATATTTTCATCTTCCACTTGAAGACCCATTTTTCTGGATCGTCCAAGTATAAAGTTTTCATCACTAATATGACCATTTACATTTACTTTGAATGATCTTGAGTATAATATTAAATTAATCCTATGTATTAGGTAAGACGAAGGTTCATTTTTATAAGTTTATAAAAAAGACCATAATGCCAAACCTTATAAAATGCTTTTGAGATATCAAAAAATAGAGAACAAATATTTTTTTTCTATTAAATGATTCTACAATTTTTTGAATGAGGAAGAAAAGATTATCAGCCTTTCGTCGATTTTTTCTAAAATCTGATTTTCCTGGATTGACAGCTTGTTAACTGATTGGTCGGTAGTTAGCTGGGTCTTGTATTAAAATTGACTTTTTAGCTATAAAAGTAATGTTAACAGATTTCCATGCGATCGGGATTTTACTTTCTCTTAGACTTAAGCTTAAGAGATAAATATTGTCTTCTAGAATATTTTGATGTAAATTTTTTAACAAAAGGTTATAAATCTGGTAAGGTTCCGAAGCTACATCCACTTTTAACCTTTTAAGCGCTGAGATAATCTCTTTATTGCTAACACACTCGTCAAAATTGCATTGATTTTTTTATTTAAAATTCAATATTATGCTCATTTATTTCTTGTTTCTTTATTGTTTAGTTTTTTTAATTTTATGGCTAAATAGTAGTTTAATCGTTTGCTTCAGAGGCTGGAGCCTCTTATTTGTTAAGGGGGGAGGTATGTTAAGACCCAAGTCCTTGACACGTCTCTACTTACTATTTGGAGCTGTATATTGTGAGGTCTGCAGCTGGAGCGCATGCTTTAGCTACTATTTAAACCACTAGATTAATTTATATGAAGATGATTAAATGATGTTATAATTTCGGATTCCATTAAATGAACTTTTAACTAAATTAAATTGTTTTATTTATTTCTGGGCTTTAATCCCTAAAGTCCAAACACGAGACTTTACAATTGCATTGATTTTTTTTACTTAAAATTCAATATTATGGTCATTTATTTCACTATCTTTTTTGAGATTAATTAGGTCATTGTTCGGACTAAGCTTTTTTTTTTAAATTCACCAAAAAAAGTTTCTTTTTCTTCATCAGTTCTAAGTTCCTTATTATTGGAGATTAAAGTAGGTATAAAAACAGACCCTTTTTTGATCGAAACTTATTTATTTTTTTCCAGAATGGTCTATTTAGAAGCGGATTTTTCCGAATTTTTTAAATAAAATCAGACCAGTTTTGATTCCAGAAATTTTTTAACATGATTCTCAACTATGAAGTCCATTTGATTGAATCTAAGTTTATTATTTTGATAACGAGTTTTTTGAAATATTGTTCTTATTTTCCTGCGTTCCTTTATTATAATGTTCGGTGGGAGACTTGTTTTGAATATTTTTATTATACCATCTTTACTCACAGATAGAATTGTTTTCTTTAAAGACCTAATAGATGATGATATATTAAGTGATCATTTTCAAGCACATATTTCAGATAAGCATGATTTTAAAGTTAATTGTTCGAATTTTAATTTTAATTTTAAAAAGGCAAATTGGGGATTATAAAATGATTTACTTAAGTCTTTTAGTCAGCATAATAGTTATACGGAAAATATTGATGAGCTAAATGAACAAATCTCTAAAAATATTATTTATGTTGCTCAAAAAAGTATACCCATCCATTCCCAACATTTTTTTGAATCCAGCTTACCAAAAAATATTGTAACATAATTAAGGAACGAAAAAAAAATGAAGAATTTTACAACTAAAACTGGCTCGAGTTCATAAATAAAACAGGAAAAAACCATTGTCAAGTCGACCTTTTTAGAGGAAATTAAATAAGTTTATTTAAACTAGTTTATAAAATTTTTTTAAAGAGCATATATTTAACAATATAATACTTATAACGGGTGTAGAAAAAAAAAATGGTGCAAAGGTTAAGTTTAATTTTCTATAAGAGTGCACAAGACCTTTCCCAATTTAAAATCAGACTGATCCTAGCTTTAAAATAAAAAAATAAAATTATTTCAGAAAGTTGAATTTTCGATAACTTGTTAGTAAATGATGTACGAAACCATCAAAAAAGATTTTTACAACTTTGAAAAAAGTTACCAAAATTTGCCAAAAGTTGAAGTTGTTAGGCGATTCAATGGTCTCGGATATAGAAAACGTTCTGCTTATCGTTGGCTAGATATTATAGAAAAAGATAAAACTATCAAGAGATAAAAAGGAAGTGGTAAACCTGTAAAATAGCAAAGAAAATAATAGTTGCCAAACTAAGAGCCAATTTCATGCATAAATCGGGTCGTTCGCAAAGAAAGATGGGTAGAAACTTAAATTGCTACTAAACCTATATCGGAAAGATTATAAAAGAGTATACAAACATCAAAAAGTATAAAAAATACAAGAGACCTCATTTAATACTAACCGAGAGAAGGCAGCAAGGCTAAAATGTCGTTAAAATATAAGTTATTCAAAATTCAGCAGTTCGATCTATTTGTTCTGTAATTAAATCATTTTTTATTTTCTTTCCTTTACTTAAGGACTTATTTATGTTTTTTTTTTATATTTTACTTATTTTTTATTTTTTTTTATCTTATTTAACTATAATTTTAATTATTTTTTTTTATATAACGGGTGGCCAAAAATGGTTGTACTAAAATTTATTTGGAAAAAAAATGATGAACCAAATATGATAAAAAAGTGAAATTTAGAGGATTTAAAGAATTTTTTTTTTAGTTTCTAAAATTCATATTTTTTCTGAAACTTGTTTTCAAAATGTATTACTCTGGCCTTTTAATTGACCTCTTGCTAAGACCGAAGTTGTCCTCATATGACACCGTTAATGTGTTGCAAGTTTATAGAGTTTATACCATTATAAGTTTATACCATTTTGTAGAGAATTTTTTTCTGATTAAAATGAGCCATAGATTGTTTTTTTCTATCAAGTTTTTCAAGAAGATATGATTTAAAAAACACTAAAAAATGACCATTCTTCCAAAATCTAACAAATTTGGGTCTCTTATGTTTTTATTGAATAACTTTTGATCTATAAAAGGTATTATCCTCATTCTTTTTACACATATATAATTAAATTTGAACTTTTAAATAAAACTTTTTAATGAAATGAAATCTTTATTTTAAGTCTTGTTTTTAAGCCTTTTTAAAGTTTTAATTCTAAATTTTCTAAAGTTAATAATTTCGAATGGACAAACAGAAACTTACGTCCTGATATAGCTAGTTTAAAAGATCAGAGTTAGTGCTTTTTTTGATATATAAAATGGAATAGTTGCCTTATCTTTATATGGAAAAAATAAACAAAAATTTGTTAAACTTTCTTTTGCTAATGAAGTTTTTAAATTGTTTTTCTGATTGATTTTTTAATTTTTTTAAAAAATTTACAAAAATTCAATTTATAAAAAAATTTTTATGATAAAAATTCGGACGTCCAAAACAGCAATCCTTACGTGAATTGGTCATTGAACATTCGAAAAATGGCAAGTCATATTCAGAGATATTCACAATTTTGGCTTCAAAAGTGTCTAGAAGAACAATTTCGCGTAGGACTTAAGCCTTCAAAGAAAATGGTAAAATTCTTCCAGAAACCTGTCCCGGTTGTCCATGTTCGGTTTTCGAATCATTTAAATAAAAAACAAAGTAAAGAGATCGGCTCAGCAATTTTCTGGAAGACAGATCGCCTCTAAAATAAATATTTCAAGGATATCTGTTCAAAATATATTAAAAGACTTAAATTTGAAAATAATTTTTATATATATCACTATTACTCAAAATTATTCTAAAATTAAGGCTTACAAAAAAAGAAAAATACCTATATTTAAAAAACTCATGTGTCAAAGCGTTTAAGTTTTTGTCAATTTTGGAGAAAAAATAAAAGAAAAGAATTTAAAAATCTACCTATCATGTTTTCAGATGAAAAGATTTTCACTGTAGACGGTGGTTTAAATAAACAAAATCACCGAGTTTCTGCAGTATCACGTGAAGAGGCTGATAAAAAAGGAGGTAACAACATCATTTAAGTATTAAATCTCGAAATATTTAAAATTTTAAAATTTATTTTAAGGACTTTTTGGAATAACAAAAAATCCAATTTCTGTTATGGTCTGGATGGGATTGACGGAAAAAAGTGCAACTGAACCATTCTATGTTGAGAAAAGTACAAAATTCAATTTAAAATTATATAAATTAATTATTTTTCAAAAACTAAAACGACACAATAAATTCGATCTTTTACCAACGTCCAATTTTATCATTCACCAAGAGTGAAGGAGAGCGAATATTTGGTACAAATAGATGGGTTTTTCAGCAGGATGGTGCAAAACCTCAAACATCAAATACAAGCAAAAAAATGCTGTGAAAAAAAGCAAGGTAAAAAAGGAAAATATTGAAAAAGCTATTAGATGTTTTAGTCAGAGAGTGAGTCTGTTTGTCCATTCGAAATTATTAACTTTAGAAAATTTAGAATTAAAACTTTAAAAAGGCTTAAAAACAAGACTTAAAATAAAGATTTCATTTCATTAAAAAGTTTTATTTAAAAGTTCAAATTTAATTATATATGTGTAAAAAGAATGAGGATAATACCTTTTATAGATCAAAAGTTATTCAATAAAAACATAAGAGACCCAAATTTGTTAGATTTTGGAAGAATGGTCATTTTTTAGTGTTTTTAAATCATATCTTCTTGAAAACTTGATAGAAAAAAACAATCTATGGCTCATTTTAATCAGAAAAAAATTCTCTACAAAATGGTATAAACTTATAATGGTATAAACTCTATAAACTTGCAACACATTAACGGTGTCATATGAGGACAACTTCGGTCTTAGCAAGAGGTCAATTAAAAGGCCAGAGTAATACATTTTGAAAAACAAGTTTCAGAAAAAATATGAATTTTAGAAACTAGAAAAAAAATTCTTTAAATCCTCTAAATTTCACTTTTTTATCATATTTGGTTCATCATTTTTTTTCCAAATAAATTTTAGGACAACCATTCTTTTCTGAAAGAGCACTAGCTCGGTAAATATAAAATAATTAAATAAATAAATTCAAACTTAAATCTGATAAATCAGAAACAGACGAGGTTGTAAAGAAAATTATAAAAAGAAAAAATTGAAATTTGAAATTTAAAAAATTTGGTCTTATTTATAAGACAATGACACCGAGACTGGTTTACGAGTTGACTACTGATGCAATCTTGCCAAGAGAAACTCCTAATCATTAATTCCATAATTAGCTTTAAATTTTGTTTCCCAAGTTGAAAATATATTATTGTAATATTCATCAAAAGATCTGAAATCTAATTGTTCAATTGCAACAATGTAATTCTTGATATTTTGATTAGTCGACCAAAAATTGGCTAACCAAAATTCGGTCGACCAAAAATTGGCTAACCAGAATTCGGTCGACCAAAAATTGGCTAACCAAAATTCGGTCGACCAAAAATTTGCAAACCTGATTTGAGATACCCAAAGTTGGCATTTTTGGTCGACCAAGCGTTGGTTAACCAACATCACTAAAAAAATAAACAATTTTCTTTACTTAACTAATAATTTTTGGCGAAAATTTTTTTTTTCCAAATTTATTAATAAAAATGAAAAACTTAGGAATGTTTTTGTTTTAGGAATTTTTTTCTGTAATCATCATAAAATCATCAATTACAACAATAAATCAGCAGAAATTTCAATCGATTAGACTTTTGAAAAAAAAAGAATATTTTATTCAATATGAATGTCTGCAAACAGATTTGTGTGGTGGCTGGGCAGATCGTCTCAAAGGAATCCTATCCACTTATGCCTTTTCTTTGATAACAAACAGAAAATTTGTCATCAAAATCACCAAAAATTGCGATTTGGAGAACATTTTGGTGCCAAATGAAATTGACTGGAAATTCGATAAATCAGAAAAGTACCAAGCTAATGAAACAAAAGTTCTCAGCTATCGATGGAATTTCAAACTTAATGAAGTTTTTAGGAAGGAAAAAAATTTATTTTCAGAATACAAAAATGTGAGCTTGTTAATCATCAAAGCAGGATTTATGTTTTCTGATCCAATTGCCGAGAATGTTTTCCTAAAATAAAAAGTTGAAAAACTCGGATATAATCAATCAAGATTCAAGATAGTCTATCAATTTCACAATTGGTACAGAGAGCTTTTTCAACTGAATCCCGAACTGCAAAAAAAAAATGAAATATTCAGCAAGAAAATAAAGCCTGACCGAGATACCAAGTTAATTTGCGCACAAGTTCGAATGGGTGACCCTGGAAGTCAGTCAGAACTTAGCAAAAAAATTTCACTTGAATTTTGGAATTTCATAAAGGAAAATTTCTTAATTAATGATAATAATTCAACCAGACATGTTATCTATGTAACATCAGATAGAGAAGAAGTGAAAAAAGAAGCAAAAATGTTTTTTAAAAAAAATCAAGTTTTCTCTATGGACAAATCGAGTAATCATGTTGATCTCAGATCTAATTGCAAAAATACTGAAAATGTGATACTTGATTTTCATCTAATGCAAAATTGTGATATTGGAATTGTATGTCATTCTGGTTTTGGGATATTAGGTCTATGGAACCGTCCTAATCCGTTGGAGAATCTTTTTGTTTATACCAACAAAAATCAATCTGATCTAAAAAAAAGTTACTGGAATAGGAGAAATATGTTTTTTAAAAAATATACAAATTTAGATGATATTTATTTTACATAGTCTCTTTTTTGATTTAATCCCATAATTTTTGACTATTTATTTTTTTTATCTAAATTTATTAGTCTTTCTCTAAAAAAACAGAAGCAAATTTATTTTTCTTGATTTTGAACAAAAAATAAAAAAATCATAACAATTATTTTATAAACAAAAATAAACTTTTTACTAATAACTTACTAATTTTAAACTTTTATTTTAACTTTTCAAAAAAACTTCTTATATTTTATCAACATTTAAAAGATCGGCTTACTCTGATTCTATAAATAATATTGATGTCATCTAGTCGTTCTTGACTCATTGAAAATTTCTAGACTTTAAAAATTGGATCAAAATTCAAATATTGCTCGGATTTGAAAAGATAAAAATTTACGAAAACGATTTTGATGAGGAAATGAAAAATGAAATTTTGAAAGAAAACAGCAATTTGATTGAATTTAAACCATTGGAAACAAAATTCAAAGATGTCTGCAAATATTCGCTGAAAAATGTAAAACTTTATCCAAACAACTCTTTTTTTAGCCGTGAGTTAAATTTTTGTGCAGAAAATCATAACAAGTTTATTGGTGGCTACTTAAAAGATCTTTCTGTTGAAGATGCAGTCAATCGAGTGAACATGAATGATTGTTTGTTCAATGCCAAGTATGAATACGACTACCTTACAAATTATGACTTTGATGAATTCATTTTGCCAAGAAAATACCCTACCAGCAAATTTCTCACATTTAAACCTGAAAAAGCGTCCAAGTGTAACAATTCAATTGAGTGGTCATTAACACAGGACAAAAATTCAATAAGACTTTTATTAATAAAAAAATATTATAAATTATAAAAATTTAATAATAAAAAGATTTAATTAATAGAAACATGTGGCATTTTAAGAAGAATTTTTTTTTTAAATAGAATCACAAAACTTTGAACCACTGAATTGGGAGTATTTATGGCGATCCGTCTGTTTAATTCCACTTAATAAAGCTTAATTAATTATTTAATTTTTTATTCTTAGAATCTAAAATGACTGATGGTGATCATTTGAATCATTTCAGAATAAGTTGCTTCCCTATCTAAATCTAGTTTCATTAAAATAAATTCGATTTTAAATATCCTACTGAGAGTCTTTTATTTCTGAGGCTTTTTTTTTTAATTTCTCCCAGAAATAGAATATAAAAATATTTCACTTTGTTTTGAATAATGTATTGGGAATTAATAAAAAAAAATGATTTTATTTAAATTACTTTTTTTATTAATTAATTAATTTTTTTGGTAAATGTTAACCAAAAAAATTTCGGTTTATCTATTTTTTTCTGAAAACACATATTTTGTTTTTTTTAATTATGTTGTGTTTTATTTAATAAATTTATTATTGGTTGAATAAATTTGTTTATTTTTTATTAAATTTGTTGGGAATTTACAAAATTAGTTATATTAAAATATTATAAGTCTAAAATAAAATAAGAAAAGTTGTTCTAATTGACACAGTAATATTTTATTAGTAACAAAAAAAAATAAAAGTGACGTGACGAACTAGTAAGCAGATTCGAACACGTAGAAAATCAATTGATTGAACGGTTTTAAGAAAATTCTTGACGTAACTTTTGATAGACTATACACATGTATTTTTTTAATCCATCAATTGTTTAATTAGAAAAAAAATAAATAAGTAAAAAAAAAACCTAAAATTTTGGCATCTTGAAGTTGATGATCAATTCAAAATATCATTTAAATTCAAAAAGTTTATCTTTAGATATCTTTGATTTTATTTAAATAATTTTAATGTAACATGATTAACATGTTATGTAGATTTAAAAAATAAAAATAATTTTGAATGCTAGATACAAATACTTTTGCAATAAAAAATTCAAATAAACTTTAAAAAAAAATCAGTTATTTTTCAGTCAGTTATTATTTTTAAAAATAAGTCAAAATTTTTTTGTTTTTTTAAATCTTAATAACATGTTAATCATGTTACATTAAAATTATTTTAATTAAATCAAAGATTTATTTTAATATCTGTGAAGTTGCTCTTCGTGAAGTGAAAGTAGAGAGTGGCTTAGTGTTTTTAAGACTTTTATTTACGCTTAAACAAAAACGGTCCGTTCTAAATTAGCGTCCCCCAATTTCTATATTTCAAAATCAAACACCAATTTATATCGAGAGTTCTATAACTACCCGTGTAAATAAGTACAAAATAAAATAAATAAATGTCATAAATAACTTGACGCTCACATAAATAATAAATGGATAAACAAGCATCTGTGGTAGACACCACAATATCTAAAAATTTTTTGAATTGAAATGATATTTTGAATTGATCATCAACTTCAAGATGCCAACATTTTTTTAAATAGTTTAAACTTATTAATAAAATTGACTTTGACTTTAATTTAAAAAAAGATTTTAAAGTCCGGACTTGAACTTTAATATGGGGCTTTTAAACACCTATGCTTTAGAACGAAGTAAATCAAAAATGTTAAAGCCGTGATTAGAGGAGAAAAAAAGAATCAAAAAAATTATTTAGAACTACTCATTTTATAAACAATTATTTATTTATTTAAATCTTAATTTTATTTTCACAAATAAATTTAAAAAATACTTTTTTTTTAAATGGTTGTACTGGAGAAAAAATCTTCGCCATGTTTAAATATTTGTATATAAAGATCGGCGGAGTTAAAGTTTTGCCTCTCAAATAAATTAAGTAGACACAGTAACTGTGGTTTTATTCGAATTAATCAAAATTAATCTAATGATTAATATTTATTAATTAATTAAAAAAAGTGCGAATTTAGTTTGATTGATTATTTGAAATTTTTTATTTTTATTTATTTATTAAAAATATACTTTAGGGCGAGCCCTAGGTTCGTCCGAATGGCTTACGCCTTCGTTTAAACCCAATTGTTAAACCCATAAAAAAAAAAATAAAAAAAAAAATAAAAAAAAAATTTTAAAAAAGGAAGAAGTTCGAGTTGGTTGAATAAATAAAATATAAATATATTCAATTAATAAAAAATTTATATTTTTTTATTAATTGTTTAAATATTTAAAACAGCTCTAGAACAAATAACTCAATTTATTTCAGAGACTGTTTTTTAGAGCTGTTTTTTATTGACCATAATAATTTTTATCTAAAAACTGAAAATTAAAATTAAAAGATTAATTTTTACAAAAAAAGAACATTGAATTTATTATAAAAAATCCATAAAAAATAAATTTATAAAAATTAAATTAAATAAAAGAGCTTTGAAGTGTTATATTTAAGATCAAATTGAAATAACATTGCAAATTTTAATTTTAATTTTAAATATTTCAAAAATAGAAACTAAATTTCATCGCATTTTTCAAATTGCAAGTTCAAAATTGTATTTAACTTTTTTAAAAAAGACGAAAGAATAAACCATATAGATTAACTACTCCATTACCTCAAATTTATTCGTATTTAGCTTTAATTTACTTATTTGATTCTGTTAAACAAAAAAGTTGAATAAAAAAGAATAAAAAAATCGTATTAAAAAAGACAATATTAGGAAAAAGAACAAAAAAATACAATAATTAAAGGCCTTGTTCGAAACAACCATGGTAGTACATCTCTTAAAAAAGACATTAGTGTAGTAAACTTGGGAGCGGATCAAAATAGCAAGTAATAAAATAGCTGAAATATGTACAGTTAAAAATAATATATTTCATTATAGCTAAGCTTTTGATTATCAGAAAAAAATAACTAGAATAACTGAATATTTATTTTAAATGTTTAAATTAAAAAAAATGTCAATAAATCAATTAATACCTCATTAATAAACGTATGTCAAGTAAAATTTTTTCAATTTTATCAAAATCTAACAACGATACACCAACTTACAAGAGAAGTAAAAGCGGTTGTGAAGTTCGTTTCAATTCGATCTTTTCAATTTAGAAAAATTTGAATAATTTTTTTACTTAAATAGATAATTTAGTTCTGTAAATGCTTAACTATGAACAAATTTGCTTAACGCAGTAGAATAAGTCTGCAGAGTACTCTGCAATTTTCTGCATTTTGCGAATTGAAACTAACTTCACAACCTCGAAGTAAAAATATTCTTGACCTATTCATATGTTCCAAAAACATGCTAGACAATCTTGAAAAATTTGAAGTACTTCCTGCCTCAATAAGTGACCACCTACCACCTTTGTTTACAGATCTTCGGTTGAGTCTTTATTTTTGAAAAAAAAAGGTATGACATTGGCCGTATTCAAGTCATTTGTTATTTTCCCGGTCGAGATTGAAAAATATATAAAATCTTCATCTGATTCGTCTTTTAATGACTTCCAAAACTTCATTCAAGATCAGTTTTCTAAGCTTTGTCTCTTGAAAGCTTTTTACTTTATATCAGCTTCACAAATAGACATAAGATAGAAAAACTTCTTGCTGAGATCTCAAATTCTAGTGGTTCTAGTTCACGTGGAATTCCTATAAAGAAATTAAAGGTTGCGAAATCTAAGCTTCACAGCATAGTCGCATATCTAATTTATTTTTCATTCATGACAGGAACAATACCAAATGACTGGAATACGGCCATTGTCATACCTTTATTCAAAATTAAAGGCTCATCTGAATACTAATCGTGGTATATCTGTTTTACCGCCGATTGCTAAATTGCTTGAGAAACTCACCCTCAAAAGTAGATAAATCTTTATCTAAATGAATCTAAAATTCTCTCGAATAATCAGCATGGCTTTTGATCACATCATAGCCGTGCATGAGACGATTTCAAAAATGAGCTCAATCAAAAGTAAACGGCTATTAGGGATTATTTTACTTATTGACTAGTAAAATTATTGGGTTTATATTAGAAAGCTTTTGAAATCGTATACCATTTTCTTCTTCTTATAATACATCGTTTTTAAGGTTTTAGTCAATCAGCAATTACACTCCTCGCACATTATTTTACCAACAGGTCACAAGTTGTGAAAATTGATGAGTTTTATTTAGATCCAAGTAAAATAGAATTCGGTGTTCCTCAAGGAAGTGTCTTTGGCCCTCTTCTATTTTTGATTTAAATTTACAATAATGTTCTTTTCTTTCGGATTTTATTTTTAAATTATTTGCAGATTATACACTCTGATTTTAACTGTTGAAAAACTTTTGAACTTATAAATTATTTCCTAATATCGATTCAAAAATTTTTAACTTGATGTAGACTTAATCTCATAGATATAAACTGGTCTAAAACAAAAATACTGCTTATGTCAAATAAAAGAAATTTATCTTTCTCGACTAAACTTCAAATTAATGGTTTGCTTGTTAAAGTTGTTGATAGATTTAACTTCTTGGAGTTATTACTGATAATAAGCTTACATTCTTGCAATATGTCACAAGTCAAAGAACCTCAATAAATAAACGCCTTTATCCAATAAAGAGGTTATTCTATTTGTCCTGTAAAATTAAGCTTCAATTTTTCAAACAATTTATAATGCCTTTTTGACTATTGTCTATCGTTATCAATTTATTCTACAAAAAGATCAATTTCAAAAGTTAGCTAATTCGTGTTACAATTGTATTCAAAAACTGCTTAATATTCGACCGACAATTTTGAGCAAAAGCGATTTTAAAATTTTGAATAACAGATTAAATGTTTTTTCAATACAGAATTATCAAGCATCTTGACCGATTTGTTCATAAATTTTTATATTTAAAGAACTCGACAAATGGTCTAATAGCAAGTCTAATCAGAAACTGTTCAATTAAAACTCAAAATGCTTTAAGGAATATTAATGGTTACCTTTTTCCTTCGAAAGAAAAATTCAACGATTACACTTTAAAAACATTCGGTTATATTTCTTCAAATTTAGTTAATTTAATTTTATGATCTTCAGTTAAATTTTTCATTTTTTAAGCGTAGAATTAGCAAAAATATTAATTTATTTTTTAAAATAAATTTTGTACTATTTTTTGTAACTTTGTTTAAAATTTCAGAACCTAAATGATTTAATTTTTTTTCTTTTTCTTATATCCTTATTTCTAAATCTATAATGTATTTTTATCTTATATATAACTGGGCTAAATAATCCCTTTATTGGTTTTGACCCTTGGTCTTTTTGATTGAGTTCAAATATAAAAAAATTTACAATATATAGCTAATATATATCATTTATGTAAAGCGCAAACGAGTTTGGCTCTAGAACCGATCCTTTTGGTGCACCATTACATAAAGATATGGTGAATTCGTATGACAGGGGAAATGATTGTAAGGTTATTTTTTTTGGATTCGGAAAGATTTTTATAATTTTCAGTATAGATCTATTTAGCAATAAACGAATTTAATTAATAATTATTTAATTTATTTTAACTTATTAAAAGCGAATTAAATTAAATAAAACTTGAAGTTCAAGTATATAAACTTTGCAAAGTAATTGCACAGTTGATTAGAAAATGTTTATTCTATTGCGTAAAAAATGCAGTAAATTGCGGATTTTTAGTTGAAAAGAACTAAAAACTCCTCAAAAATTATTTTAAAAAAAATCTGCTATCTGCAGATTAAAATGGCTAAATAAAAAAAAATAAACTAGAATAAAAAAATGAGCAACAGAAGCCTTCATCTTTTAAAAAGTAAATTGTGGAAGAAAATATAAAATTCAAGATCCATCGAAAATTTGTTTGGCTTTTTACTTTCGCTAAAAGCAGTGTTTGAATCGCGTATATGAACAGCATTTCCAATTTCGATTGGAATTTTAACACCTTTGGTAAAAGGTTTTATTGATAATGCAGAATGGGGATGAATGGTCAAAGTGTTATTTGTGAGGAAAATAGACTTTCCTTGACGATTGTCAACAATAATGCCATACAAATTGTTCCATTTGGGGTTAACATTTTCATTCATTCTAATAGATCTATTTAGACAGTCAATAAAAGGCTGTAAAACTCTAGTTTGGTTTTCATACAATTTTTTTTGTTCTAAATTATTAAACTCAATTGTAAAAAATGTATTAGATTTGTTGTATTTTAATTTTTCATTATTTTCAATTGATAAAAGTTTTGTCTTTATCTGCTCAAAGTCTTCTAAAAGCTGAAAATCACTGAATTCAAAAAATGCTGATTTTGGGCCATACTTGGCAAGCAAACTGTTAGCATACTTTACAATATTATAACTATCCTGTGTTAATGACCACTCAATTGAATTGTTACACTTGGACTCTTTTTCAGGTTTAAATGTGAGAAATTTGCTGGTAGGGTTTTTTCTTGGCAAAATGAATTCATCAAAGTCATAATTTGTAAGGTAGTCGTATTCATACTTGGCATTGAACAAACAATCATTCATGTTCACTCGATTGACTGCATCTTCAACAGAAAGATCTTTTAAGTAGCCACCAATAAACTTGTTATGATTTTCTGCACAAAAATTTAACTCACGGCTAAAAAAAGAGTTGTTTGGATAAAGTTTTACATTTTTCAGCGAATATTTGCAGACATCTTTGAATTTTGTTTCCAATGGTTTAAATTCAATCAAATTGCTGTTTTCTTTCAAAATTTCATTTTTCATTTCCTCATCAAAATCGTTTTCGTAAATTTTTATCTTTTCAAATCCGAGCAATATTTGAATTTTGATCCAATTTTTAAAGTCTAGAAATTTTCTTGAATCAAAACGATTAAATCTGTGCACACAGCTAATAATTGAATTCTTTTTTGCAGGAGTTTGTAAATAAAAATTAGGCTTTTGATATATTAGGAAATTTTCAAAATTGAGCTGATTTTTGTAGTCATCCAAAAATATGGTGCTAACAAAAAAATTCTCTTCCTCTACTTTAAAGTCAAATAATTTACAACTAATTTTGTAGGCAAACTCAACTTTTTTTGAGGTCCGCATTTGTCTAATCTTCAAAACATCATAAGCTGAAAGACTAATAATTTTTTCTTTTGTTTTAATTAAACATTTTAAGTTTTTTACATTTAAATTTCCATTAAAAAATAAAACAGTTTCGATTAAATGTGTTTTAGAATCATGTTTGCTAACAATCGAGGAATATTGGCACACTCTCCCATTCGAGGTCCACTCATGAATTAAAGATGATTGACTTTGTTGAAATTTATTAATTATATTAATAGAAGCAATTTTTTGCTGTTCATAAAAATAAGTGTTTTTTGAATAAAAAAAAACGGCCAACACAGAAAGGAGAGCTAGGATTTTAAACAAATTATTAAATTGCATTTTCTTTAATTGTTTTACACTTTTTTCTTCCTAAAAATTCTATCAGCTACAACTTTTTAAATTATTATTTTAGCCTTACGACATTAGTTTTTTAGAATAAAAAAAACACAAAATTTAGAATAGAATCTAAAATTAATTAATAAAATAATGAAATCAATTTTTATAATAAAAACACTTTCATATTTTTTTTTAATGAGCGGTTTTGATTAGATTTAGGGGCAATTTGAATTAAAACATAAAATTTTAGTTCTCAAAATGAAATCAAAAAAAATACCAAATATATTGCTATTTCTCAATAAAATTAATGCAGAGATACTAAATATGACAAAAAGATAAACTCTGCAATACCAAAATGAAAATTGCAGAGTGCACACTATTGAAATGATGCTTTATTTCGGTTGATAATTTTTGCAGACTTTTGCAGATTTTGCCATTAGATTTAACATTTTAATTGTATGTTAAAATCTAAAATGTACCTCTGCACTAACTGTATAAATTATTATAAAAGTAAAGAAATTTGAAGAAATATTAATAAATTCGATTTGAAATTTTGAAATTAAATTATAAAAAATTAAATTCGATATTGGATAAGAAATCCGGTGACATGGAAGCCGATGGTGATGAAATGGTCAGTTTATCTCACAAGAGATAGTAGAAGAACCACAATTCATTATCAAATTTGAAGATTTTGGAAGGAAAGACTGGAATCACCTTAAAACAAGTGTTGAATTATCAAATGAAATTTATACTTTCTACAAAAATTGTATAAAAATGGTTTCAGTCGTGTTAATCGAAACCAACTAATTGATACCATTAAATTTCTACCAATGAAAGCAATTAAAGCGTTACGTTTTGGATTTAGTACTGATTTACTTAATCGATATCAACTAAATGGTAAACTCGTGCTAATGAACAAAACAAGTCCAAATACCTTATCCAAAGATATCTATTTACTAACTCATTACATTGAGAGCAATAACATAGATGAGCAAAAACTCATGGAAACCTACATAAATATTAACCTAACTCAACCAAATATGGTTGAAAAAGATGATCTAGACGATATTTGTACTAATATAGAAGACCTTAGCATGGATATTAAAAGAATAAAAAAATCATTTAGCAAATCCATTGTATCCTTGGACCAAACTATTAATCATCAAAACGAAAAAATTGAATCGATACTAAACGAAAACAAACTATTGAAAGATATGCTTGAACTAAGCCATAAGTCGATCAGAAATTTGGAAAATAGAATTTCCCAATTTATTAATCAACAAACAAGATCACTCTCTTCTATGGTTTCATCAAGTAATCAGCCTCCTCTTGTAACGACAAACCAATGTCAAAACAAATCCCCTCAATCAAATTTATACTCAAAGGTAATTCATGCAAAACCAAATTATGGAGTGCCAAATACACCTAGTTCAAACAAGAGATCAGCTATAGATGCTTTTGAAAAATCACAAGCAAATAGCGAAAAAATTCGTTCAAAACAACAAAAAATAATTAACGAATTTATTAAATTTATCTCATTTTTCTTAGTCCAAAGCTCGTTAAAAAAACAAATATTAGAGGTATTTACAAGACGTTTTGCATAGATAAAGTTAGATTTTACATTAATACAGCAAACAAATCAAACTACAAAACAAATACATAATAATAATAATTATAGAAGACCAAATACACAAAAAAGCCTCAAGGCATTTGACTCGACGAATCCAGATATTCCAAATACTGAACTAAATAAAGAAAGTAATGATGGGTTTAAAATAGCTGGACATAAAGGGAAAAGCTACAATAAATCATTAACAAATTATTAAAAATTCAGGACAAGGTGAAAATGTAGGCTTAAATTCATGTGAAATGAAAAATTGAAATGCATTTTGGCCGTGTTCATCCAAAAGAAGAAATTGATAAAGTTTCTAAGTACGTTAACTCCTTAGTAAAAACATATGATTTTGAAGAACTAAAAACTGTTCACTCATCATTTAAATCACTCAAATTCACTATTAGTGTTTTGATAGAGATAAAATCATTGATAATAAGTTATGGCCAAAGGGAGTCATATTAAACAGGTTTTATAGACCTAAGAACGAGCAAGCCGCTAAAAGTTCTGGTGAAACAAATACCCAATCGAGTAATCAAAGTTAAAAAAGTCTACAAACAGACTCAAATCAATCAACATCAAATAATTAGTATGTTAAATAATATTAAAATTTCCTTCCTCAACTGTAAAAATGTAAAATCTAACTTTATCTATGCAAAACATCTTGAAAATACCTCTAATATTTGTTATTTTAACGAGCTTTGGACTAAGAAAAATGAGAAAAATTTAATAAATTCATTATGTAATGAAAGATCCTCAAAAAATCTTCCATTATATAATTCAGATATGCCAGATTCTCCAATCATAGGTAGAACCTATGGTGGTCAATGTTGGCTAATAGATAATCAATTTAATATTTTAAGTCATGAATTTTTTAAAAGACATTTAAGTTATGTTCATTGCAAAATTGAGCATCAAGAAATTATCTTAATTGGAGTTTACATGTCTTTTTTTAATACTAAAAAGAATTTAAAATCAAAAAGTATTTATGAATTGTCAAAATTATCAATTTATATAAAAATTATTCAAAAAAAAATCTTTTTTATATGATCTTAGGAGATTTTAACTCTGATCCGTTTAGGAAAAATGAATTTGATATATTGTTTAAAAATTTTATTCAAGTCCAAGACCTTACTTGTTTAGATTTGTTATTCACTCAATTAATTCCAAACTCAATGAAAGATAATAGATTCTGTCATGCTAATATTGATCATGTCTTAATTCCTTTTCATTCTTCCTATAATTATTTTTATTTACAATGCAATATTTTTGATGATGTAGCTAATTTAAGTGACCATAGAGCTCTACAGGTGAGTTTTGATATTATGAAAAAGGGCCTATAATTCCAGAAAAAGTTCTCCAGAAAAACTAAAACTCAAAATTTGTAAATATTGATTTTAAAGACATTGAAGCAAGTCTTTTCTTTAATGACCGTTTAAATCAATATTTAAATAATAATTATAATTTTTTTAAAATAATAAATTAAATTCAATTGAAGACAAACAAAGACATATTGATACATTCTACTTAAAAATATGCGATTCACTAAGCGGTGCCTATGAAGACACGATCAATTATCATAACATGAAAAAATCTTTTATAAAAGGGGGAATCTCTTTGAAAAAAAACAAAACATGGTTTAACCATGAACTTAAGAGCCTGAAAGAACAATTAATTATAATAAGGGATAATCTGAAAATTTCATATTCCAATTCTTTACAAATGGAAAAAAAAGGAGTTTAGAAGAGCTCAGCGTAAAAATATCTATTTAATTGAATTTAAAGAACAAGAGAAGCTTCAATTTGTATTTAAACCTGATTTTCTGTTTTTTTCATCCCTTTTTTGACGATCAGTTCTGAAAATTTTGTATCCATTTAGATTAGTGGTTGAGCTTTCATCATACCATGTTTCAGTGATGCCAATAATATCTGGTAGAAAACTTGCTGAATATGCCTCAAGCAGATGTAGCTTGTTATTTAGGCTTGTAGCGTTGGTGTAGTAGAAATGAAGATTATCATGATTGTCTTCTAAGTTGGTTGATGAATATGTAGAGCTCATTCCTTTTAGTGGTAAAGAGGTATTCAATGAGGAGTCCATAGAAGAATCAGAGTAGATAGAAAAATTGGATGAGCTTTCGGAATGGAAGTTACTATAAACAGTGGCAAATGACTGTTCTGTTTTGGTATTTGTGTCTTTGTATGAATCCTGAAGAGGATTTATAAATGTTGGAGACAAATTTAGGGCTATTTCTGAGTCTAAGACGAATAGAGTTGAGAATCTTGGAGCTTGTTTGAGTCCATATGAGGCTCTGGACCCTTTCATATTATCAACTTGTTGCTATTGACGTTCGATGGTTGATAAGACCAATCTTAGTTCACCATTACGAATGCCCCAGAATCTTTTCTTACCGTCTTCGCAGATCTTAAAGTTAAAAACTCGTCCATCGACTATTTTCGATTCTGGTAAAGTCTTATTCCTTAAGTCACGTTCCTCACGTAACCTTCGATTTGCGACTCTCTCACTAGGTGTATAATCCGCGTTAATGTATATATTTTTGTACATATCAAGATCCCTTAGCTTCCTGGAACATCGAAGTATTTCAGTTCTTGCTACTGCTGATTCCATCTCAATTTGGACCAGTACACGCTCATTTGCCATAGCTCCATTGAGCTCAGGTCTACGACCAATCCTTCTAGCCTTCTTTACTCTAGTTTCAGGAATTTCAATTGTCTTGACAATTTGTTTGACAAAGTCCATTTCATTCCCATTGTTGCATTTAAAATCTGAAGCTGGAATCGAAAGGACAACATTGTTTTCTCTCTCTTCCTTCTTTTTTATTTCCGTAGCTATAGTTGCTATCATTGCAACAGCATTTTCATCTTTGTGAGCCATTCCACTTACGATTTTAGACCAGTTGAGTACTGGAGCTGGAGAAGCATTAGTGACATTTTTCTTTTTAAGTTCTTCTATTTCCTTTCGCAGATTGAGATTTTCATCTTGTAGCAACTTCATAGCCTTTACAATGCCTTTTATCCATGCATGTTGCTTACTCACGTGAGATGCAAGTACTGCGTTAGTAGCGGTAGACTCTGGATCAGATGGCCATTTAGATTCATCTGACCAAGATACCTGTATGTCGGCTAGCTGTTGTTCCATGATTTAATTATCACGTAATAATTAATTATGCTAAATATTTTTTCTTAATTTAATTTTGAAAATTTCTTGCTAATTTTCTTCAGAAAATAATATATACTTTTTCTGAAGAAAATTATTCATAAATAATTTTTGATTTTAAAATCAAAAAGTATTTATGAATTGTCAAAATTATCAATTTATATAAAAACTATTCAAAAAAAAATCTTTTTTATATGATCTTAGGAGATTTTAACTCTGATCCGTTTAGGAAAAATGAATTTGATATATTGTTTAAAAATTTTATTCAAGACCAAGACCTTACTTGTTTAGATTTGTTATTCACTCAATTAATTCCAAACTCAATGAAAGATAATAGATTCTTTCATGCTAATATTGATCATGTCTTAATTCCTTTTCATTCTTCCTATAATTATTTTTATTTACAATGCAATATTTTTGATGATGTAGCTAATTTAAGTGACCATAGAGCTCTACAGGTGAGTTTTGATATTATGAAAAAGGGCCTATAATTCCAGAAAAAGTTCTCCAGAAAAACTAAAACTCAAAATTTGTAAATATTGATTTTAAAGACATTGAAGCAAGTCTTTTCTTTAATGACCGTTTAAATCAATATTTAAATAATAATTATAATTTTTTTAAAATAATAAATTAAATTCAATTGAAGACAAACAAAGACATATTGATACATTCTACTTAAAAATATGCGATTCACTAAGCGGTGCCTATGAAGACACGATCAATTATCATAACATGAAAAAATCTTTTATAAAAGGGGGAATCTCTTTGAAAAAAAACAAAACATGGTTTAACCATGAACTTAAGAGCCTGAAAGAACAATTAATTATAATAAGGGATAATCTGAAAATTTCATATTCCAATTCTTTACAAATGGAAAAAAAAAGGATAAAAAAGGAAATTAGAAGAGCTCAGCGTAAAAATATATATTTAATTGAATTTAAAGAACAAGAGAAGCTTCAATTTATATTTAAACAAAAAAATAAAAATCTTTTCTGGAGATTTGTTAGAAATAAAAATAATATAAGAAAATTAATAAAAGAAGTGACTGTACCAACATATAAACTCTTTGACCACTTCAAATCTTTCTTCTCATTTGATAAAATTCTAACTGAAGAGCAACAAATTATTCAAAATAAAGTAGATAAAACCTATAGTTCTTTCGAGATAAATTCAAATTTTAAAACATTTGAAATTGAAAACTTAAATAATATAATTGATGATTGTAGCCCGTCCTTGACATGTGGAATCGATAAGATCTCATATTCATTATTAAAAGGAGCTACCTCTTTTAGTTTTAGACGATCTCTTTTAGAATTTTATAATCAAATTTTGGCTTTAAATTTAGTTCCTAAAAATTTAAATACTTCAAAAATTAAACCTATCTTAAAAGAAGAAGAAATTAATTCTAATGATATTATCAATATTAGACATATTTCCATATTTAACTGTTTAGCACAGATATTTGAGAAACTTATTCTTGATAATTCTCCTAACTTGTATAGTTAAGTAACAATCAATTTGGATTTAGGAAAAAAACTTCATGCAACCATGCCATTTTTGTAGTGAAAGAAACAATCTTTATTTATGTAAAAAATGGTTCTGGTTGTAAAATTGCATCTCTAGATGCTGAAAAAGCATTTGATAAAGTTTTGAGGGATGGACTCTTTTTTAAACTTGACATAAGTATTTGTGTTATCCTAAAAAAATATTATGATTCTTCACTCGCAATAATAGATACTCCGAATTGAAAACTTTAAAGAACTACTCAAAGTCGAATGTTGTGTAAAACAAAGTGGAATTTTGTCTCCATTTTTATTAAACATTTATATTAATGAACTCATTAAAGATTGCTTATAAAGGAATATTCGAGCCTTATATAACAATATTAATGTTAGTATTGTTGTTTATGCTGATGATATTCTTTTAATTAGTCCAATAGATAAATAACTTCAGGAGCTTCTTAATATATGTTATGATTATGGAAAAAAATGGATGATAAGATTTAATCCAAATAAATCTAGAGTTATTGAATTTGGAAACCAAATCTTTAAAAATGAATTTCTTCTTGGGTTTGAAAACCTAACCAAGACTTATCTAGTCGAATATTAAGGCGTTATCCTAGACTGAAGTCTAAAATTTGACCCCATCATTTCTGAAAAATCTAAAAAAGTGCAAAGATGCTTCTTTTCTTTATAGCATTTGGGTATGGGTAAAATCTCAATGTGTCCATTTCTGCAATCATTCATTTATAAAACTTATTGTATTTCTCAATTTGGATATAGTCTCGAAACTACAACTATTAATCAAAAAACAAAGGACTATCTAAAAGTATCACAAAATAATCTAATAAGACTTATGTTGGGGATTAAATCAAACAATCATATGTCAAATATCCTAAAAGCTTTACATATATTTAATTTCGATCAATATTATATCAGCATGAAATAATCTTTTATAAAATCATTAAAAAGTAACTTCCTAGCTTCTAAAATTTTTATATATACCTGCTACAGATCGAGTAGTTCTACTTGTAAAATTAAAAGTTTTGAACAAGACATCAATTTATTAGAATCCTATTTTGGAAAGAAAATAGAAGAAATTTCAAAGAAAACAAAGTTTTACAAAGAAAAATTAAGAGGCACTTTAAACTCTAAAGATGGAATTGTTAATTCAATAAAACAATGTTAACAATAATAAATCCTAAGTAATTATAGAAAAATCTTAATAAATCTCACTAAAGTTAGCCCATAACTTGATTAAAATTCTAATAAAAAAATATATATGAAAATTTTATTTTATTAATTTTTTTTTTTGCACAATTAAATTTTTTATACT
This sequence comes from Brachionus paranguensis, assembly GCA_016802215.1. NCBI lineage: Eukaryota > Metazoa > Rotifera > Eurotatoria > Ploima > Brachionidae > Brachionus > Brachionus paranguensis. The sequence continues at coordinate 382,915 of JAESIX010000008.1, read as the reverse complement.
TTTACTTCTCCTAATGGAGGTTAATTGAATCAATAAATAAATAAAAGTAAAAAAGTGATTTTGTTTTTTCTAATTGTGCAAAAATGTTTTGTAAAAAGTACAATTTTGTACAAATTTGTACAAACGAATTCTTAGCTCTGTAAATACTTTGCAATCTATTCCATTTTAATCAAATGTTTTTGATCATGTTCATTTAACAGAAAATTGCAGAGTTTTTGCAAAGCTAAGAATTCGTTCGAAAAATTTGTCTCTGGAAATGAATTCAGACATGGAAAAAAGTAATCAATTATAGATCCGGTTTAAGATTTATATATGATTTCTAGTGTGCAATAGTCAAGACCCCACTTTTTTTTTGACAATATTTTTATTAAGTTTAATCGTTAACTACAACGCTGTTTTATTTCATCAACCATTAGGGTAAAGGTTAATTTTGAATCAAATTTTATACCTAAGAACTTGATTTCATTTTTACTCTCAATTATATTTTCTTATATCTTTAAGTTCAAGTCATTATTTTCCTTATTATATTTAGAGAAGACAATGAAGCAAGACTTTTCGACAGATATTTTCATCTTCCACTTGAAGACCCATTTTTCTGGATCGTCCAAGTATAAAGTTTTCATCACTAATATGACCATTTACATTTACTTTGAATGATCTTGAGTATAATATTAAATTAATCCTATGTATTAGGTAAAGACGAAGGTTCATTTTTATAAGTTTATAAAAAAGACCATAATGCCAAACCTTATAAAATGCTTTTGAGATATCAAAAAATAGAGAACAAATATTTTTTTTCTATTAAATGATTCTACAATTTTTTGAATGAGGAAGAAAAGATTATCAGCCTTTCGTCGATTTTTTCTAAAATCTGATTTTCCTGGATTGACAGCTTGTTAACTGATTGGTCGGTAGTTAGCTGGGTCTTGTATTAAAATTGACTTTTTAGCTATAAAAGTAATGTTAACAGATTTCCATGCGATCGGGATTTTACTTTCTCTTAGACTTAAGCTTAAGAGATAAATATTGTCTTCTAGAATATTTTGATGTAAATTTTTTAACAAAAGGTTATAAATCTGGTAAGGTTCCGAAGCTACATCCACTTTTAACCTTTTAAGCGCTGAGATAATCTCTTTATTGCTAACACACTCGTCAAAATTGCATTGATTTTTTTATTTAAAATTCAATATTATGCTCATTTATTTCTTGTTTCTTTATTGTTTAGTTTTTTTAATTTTATGGCTAAATAGTAGTTTAATCGTTGCTTCAGAGGCTGGAGCCTCTTATTTGTTAAGGGGGGAGGTATGTTAAGACCCAAGTCTTGACACGTCTCTACTTACTATTTGGAGCTGTATATTGTGAGGTCTGCAGCTGGAGCGCATGCTTTAGCTACTATTTAAACCACTAGATTAATTTATATGAAGATGATTAAATGATGTTATAATTTCGGATTCCATTAAATGAACTTTTAACTAAATTAAATTGTTTTATTTATTTCTGGGCTTTAATCCCTAAAGTCCAAACACGAGACTTTACAATTGCATTGATTTTTTTTACTTAAAATTCAATATTATGGTCATTTATTTCACTATCTTTTTTGAGATTAATTAGGTCATTGTTCGGACTAAGCTTTTTTTTTTAAATTCACCAAAAAAAGTTTCTTTTTCTTCATCAGTTCTAAGTTCCTTATTATTGGAGATTAAAGTAGGTATAAAAACAGACCCTTTTTTGATCGAAACTTATTTATTTTTTTCCAGAATGGTCTATTTAGAAGCGGATTTTTCCGAATTTTTTAAATAAAATCAGACCAGTTTTGATTCCAGAAATTTTTTAACATGATTCTCAACTATGAAGTCCATTTGATTGAATCTAAGTTTATTATTTTGATAACGAGTTTTTTGAAATATTGTTCTTATTTTCCTGCGTTCCTTTATTATAATGTTCGGTGGGAGACTTGTTTTGAATATTTTTATTATACCATCTTTACTCACAGATAGAATTGTTTTCTTTAAAGACCTAATAGATGATGATATATTAAGTGATCATTTTCAAGCACATATTTCAGATAAGCATGATTTTAAAGTTAATTGTTCGAATTTTAATTTTAATTTTAAAAAGGCAAATTGGGGATTATAAAATGATTTACTTAAGTCTTTTAGTCAGCATAATAGTTATACGGAAAATATTGATGAGCTAAATGAACAAATCTCTAAAAATATTATTTATGTTGCTCAAAAAAGTATACCCATCCATTCCCAACATTTTTTTGAATCCAGCTTACCAAAAAATATTGTAACATAATTAAGGAACGAAAAAAAATGAAGAATTTTACAACTAAAACTGGCTCGAGTTCATAAATAAAACAGGAAAAAACCATTGTCAAGTCGACCTTTTTAGAGGAAATTAAATAAGTTTATTTAAACTAGTTTATAAAATTTTTTTAAAGAGCATATATTTAACAATATAATACTTATAACGGGTGTAGAAAAAAAAATGGTGCAAAGGTTAAGTTTAATTTTCTATAAGAGTGCACAAGACCTTTCCCAATTTAAAATCAGACTGATCCTAGCTTTAAAATAAAAAAATAAAATTATTTCAGAAAGTTGAATTTTCGATAACTTGTTAGTAAATGATGTACGAAACCATCAAAAAAGATTTTTACAACTTTGAAAAAAGTTACCAAAATTTGCCAAAAGTTGAAGTTGTTAGGCGATTCAATGGTCTCGGATATAGAAAACGTTCTGCTTATCGTTGGCTAGATATTATAGAAAAAGATAAAACTATCAAGAGATAAAAAGGAAGTGGTAAACCTGTAAAATAGCAAAGAAAATAATAGTTGCCAAACTAAGAGCCAATTTCATGCATAAATCGGGTCGTTCGCAAAGAAAGATGGGTAGAAACTTAAATTGCTACTAAACCTATATCGGAAAGATTATAAAAGAGTATACAAACATCAAAAAGTATAAAAAATACAAGAGACCTCATTTAATACTAACCGAGAGAAGGCAGCAAGGCTAAAATGTCGTTAAAATATAAGTTATTCAAAATTCAGCAGTTCGATCTATTTGTTCTGTAATTAAATCATTTTTTATTTTCTTTCCTTTACTTAAGGACTTATTTATGTTTTTTTTTTATATTTTATTATTTTTTATTTTTTTATCTTATTTAACTATAATTTTAATTATTTTTTTTTATATAACGGGTGGCCAAAAATGGTTGTACTAAAATTTATTTGGAAAAAAAATGATGAACCAAATATGATAAAAAAGTGAAATTTAGAGGATTTAAAGAATTTTTTTTCTAGTTTCTAAAATTCATATTTTTTCTGAAACTTGTTTTCAAAATGTATTACTCTGGCCTTTTAATTGACCTCTTGCTAAGACCGAAGTTGTCCTCATATGACACCGTTAATGTGTTGCAAGTTTATAGAGTTTATACCATTATAAGTTTATACCATTTTGTAGAGAATTTTTTTCTGATTAAAATGAGCCATAGATTGTTTTTTTCTATCAAGTTTTCAAGAAGATATGATTTAAAAACACTAAAAAATGACCATTCTTCCAAAATCTAACAAATTTGGGTCTCTTATGTTTTTATTGAATAACTTTTGATCTATAAAAGGTATTATCCTCATTCTTTTTACACATATATAATTAAATTTGAACTTTTAAATAAAACTTTTTAATGAAATGAAATCTTTATTTTAAGTCTTGTTTTTAAGCCTTTTTAAAGTTTTAATTCTAAATTTTCTAAAGTTAATAATTTCGAATGGACAAACAGAAACTTACGTCCTGATATAGCTAGTTTAAAAGATCAGAGTTAGTGCTTTTTTTGATATATAAAATGGAATAGTTGCCTTATCTTTATATGGAAAAAATAAACAAAAATTTGTTAAACTTTCTTTTGCTAATGAAGTTTTTAAATTGTTTTTCTGATTGATTTTTTAATTTTTTTAAAAAATTTACAAAAATTCAATTTATAAAAAAATTTTTATGATAAAAATTCGGACGTCCAAAACAGCAATCCTTACGTGAATTGGTCATTGAACATTCGAAAAATGGCAAGTCATATTCAGAGATATTCACAATTTTGGCTTCAAAAGTGTCTAGAAGAACAATTTCGCGTAGGACTTAAGCCTTCAAAGAAAATGGTAAAATTCTTCCAGAAACCTGTCCCGGTTGTCCATGTTCGGTTTCGAATCATTTAAATAAAAAACAAAGTAAAGAGATCGGCTCAGCAATTTTCTGGAAGACAGATCGCCTCTAAAATAAATATTTCAAGGATATCTGTTCAAAATATATTAAAAGACTTAAATTTGAAAATAATTTTTATATATATCACTATTACTCAAAATTATTCTAAAATTAAGGCTTACAAAAAAAGAAAAATACCTATATTTAAAAAACTCATGTGTCAAAGCGTTTAAGTTTTTGTCAATTTTGGAGAAAAAATAAAAGAAAAGAATTTAAAAATCTACCTATCATGTTTTCAGATGAAAAGATTTTCACTGTAGACGGTGGTTTAAATAAACAAAATCACCGAGTTTCTGCAGTATCACGTGAAGAGGCTGATAAAAAAGGAGGTAACAACATCATTTAAGTATTAAATCTCGAAATATTTAAAATTTTAAAATTTATTTTAAGGACTTTTTGGAATAACAAAAAATCCAATTTCTGTTATGGTCTGGATGGGATTGACGGAAAAAAGTGCAACTGAACCATTCTATGTTGAGAAAAGTACAAAATTCAATTTAAAATTATATAAATTAATTATTTTTCAAAAACTAAAACGACACAATAAATTCGATCTTTTACCAACGTCCAATTTTATCATTCACCAAGAGTGAAGGAGAGCGAATATTTGGTACAAATAGATGGGTTTTTCAGCAGGATGGTGCAAAACCTCAAACATCAAATACAAGCAAAAAATGCTGTGAAAAAGCAAGGTAAAAAAGGAAAATATTGAAAAAGCTATTAGATGTTTTAGTCAGAGAGTGAGTCTGTTTGTCCATTCGAAATTATTAACTTTAGAAAATTTAGAATTAAAACTTTAAAAAGGCTTAAAAACAAGACTTAAAATAAAGATTTCATTTCATTAAAAAGTTTTATTTAAAAGTTCAAATTTAATTATATATGTGTAAAAAGAATGAGGATAATACCTTTTATAGATCAAAAGTTATTCAATAAAAACATAAGAGACCCAAATTTGTTAGATTTTGGAAGAATGGTCATTTTTTAGTGTTTTTAAATCATATCTTCTTGAAAACTTGATAGAAAAAAACAATCTATGGCTCATTTTAATCAGAAAAAAATTCTCTACAAAATGGTATAAACTTATAATGGTATAAACTCTATAAACTTGCAACACATTAACGGTGTCATATGAGGACAACTTCGGTCTTAGCAAGAGGTCAATTAAAAGGCCAGAGTAATACATTTTGAAAACAAGTTTCAGAAAAAATATGAATTTTAGAAACTAGAAAAAAAATTCTTTAAATCCTCTAAATTTCACTTTTTTATCATATTTGGTTCATCATTTTTTTTCCAAATAAATTTTAGGACAACCATTCTTTTCTGAAAGAGCACTAGCTCGGTAAATATAAAATAATTAAATAAATAAATTCAAACTTAAATCTGATAAATCAGAAACAGACGAGGTTGTAAAGAAAATTATAAAAAGAAAAAATTGAAATTTGAAATTTAAAAAATTTGGTCTTATTTATAAGACAATGACACCGAGACTGGTTTACGAGTTGACTACTGATGCAATCTTGCCAAGAGAAACTCCTAATCATTAATTCCATAATTAGCTTTAAATTTTGTTTCCCAAGTTGAAAATATATTATTGTAATATTCATCAAAAGATCTGAAATCTAATTGTTCAATTGCAACAATGTAATTCTTGATATTTTGATTAGTCGACCAAAAATTGGCTAACCAAAATTCGGTCGACCAAAAATTGGCTAACCAGAATTCGGTCGACCAAAAATTGGCTAACCAAAATTCGGTCGACCAAAAATTTGCAAACCTGATTTGAGATACCCAAAGTTGGCATTTTTGGTCGACCAAGCGTTGGTTAACCAACATCACTAAAAAAATAAACAATTTTCTTTACTTAACTAATAATTTTTGGCGAAAATTTTTTTTTTCCAAATTTATTAATAAAAATGAAAAACTTAGGAATGTTTTTTGTTTTAGGAATTTTTTTCTGTAATCATCATAAAATCATCAATTACAACAATAAATCAGCAGAAATTTCAATCGATTAGACTTTTGAAAAAAAAAGAATATTTTATTCAATATGAATGTCTGCAAACAGATTTGTGTGGTGGCTGGGCAGATCGTCTCAAAGGAATCCTATCCACTTATGCCTTTTCTTTGATAACAAACAGAAAATTTGTCATCAAAATCACCAAAAATTGCGATTTGGAGAACATTTTGGTGCCAAATGAAATTGACTGGAAATTCGATAAATCAGAAAAGTACCAAGCTAATGAAACAAAAGTTCTCAGCTATCGATGGAATTTCAAACTTAATGAAGTTTTTAGGAAGGAAAAAAATTTATTTTCAGAATACAAAAATGTGAGCTTGTTAATCATCAAAGCAGGATTTATGTTTTCTGATCCAATTGCCGAGAATGTTTTCCTAAAATAAAAAGTTGAAAAACTCGGATATAATCAATCAAGATTCAAGATAGTCTATCAATTTCACAATTGGTACAGAGAGCTTTTTCAACTGAATCCCGAACTGCAAAAAAAATATGAAATATTCAGCAAGAAAATAAAGCCTGACCGAGATACCAAGTTAATTTGCGCACAAGTTCGAATGGGTGACCCTGGAAGTCAGTCAGAACTTAGCAAAAAAATTTCACTTGAATTTTGGAATTTCATAAAGGAAAATTTCTTAATTAATGATAATAATTCAACCAGACATGTTATCTATGTAACATCAGATAGAGAAGAAGTGAAAAAAGAAGCAAAAATGTTTTTTAAAAAAAATCAAGTTTTCTCTATGGACAAATCGAGTAATCATGTTGATCTCAGATCTAATTGCAAAAATACTGAAAATGTGATACTTGATTTTCATCTAATGCAAAATTGTGATATTGGAATTGTATGTCATTCTGGTTTTGGGATATTAGGTCTATGGAACCGTCCTAATCCGTTGGAGAATCTTTTTGTTTATACCAACAAAAATCAATCTGATCTAAAAAAAAGTTACTGGAATAGGAGAAATATGTTTTTTAAAAAATATACAAATTTAGATGATATTTATTTTACATAGTCTCTTTTTTGATTTAATCCCATAATTTTTGACTATTTATTTTTTTTATCTAAATTTATTAGTCTTTCTCTAAAAAAACAGAAGCAAATTTATTTTTCTTGATTTTGAACAAAAAATAAAAAAATCATAACAATTATTTTATAAACAAAAATAAACTTTTTACTAATAACTTACTAATTTTAAACTTTTATTTTAACTTTTCAAAAAAACTTCTTATATTTTATCAACATTTAAAAGATCGGCTTACTCTGATTCTATAAATAATATTGATGTCATCTAGTCGTTCTTGACTCATTGAAAATTTCTAGACTTTAAAAATTGGATCAAAATTCAAATATTGCTCGGATTTGAAAAGATAAAAATTTACGAAAACGATTTTGATGAGGAAATGAAAAATGAAATTTTGAAAGAAAACAGCAATTTGATTGAATTTAAACCATTGGAAACAAAATTCAAAGATGTCTGCAAATATTCGCTGAAAAATGTAAAACTTTATCCAAACAACTCTTTTTTTAGCCGTGAGTTAAATTTTTGTGCAGAAAATCATAACAAGTTTATTGGTGGCTACTTAAAAGATCTTTCTGTTGAAGATGCAGTCAATCGAGTGAACATGAATGATTGTTTGTTCAATGCCAAGTATGAATACGACTACCTTACAAATTATGACTTTGATGAATTCATTTTGCCAAGAAAATACCCTACCAGCAAATTTCTCACATTTAAACCTGAAAAAGAGTCCAAGTGTAACAATTCAATTGAGTGGTCATTAACACAGGACAAAAATTCAATAAGACTTTTATTAATAAAAAAATATTATAAATTATAAAAATTTAATAATAAAAAGATTTAATTAATAGAACATGTGGCATTTTAAGAAGAATTTTTTTTTTAAATAGAATCACAAAACTTTGAACCACTGAAGTGGGAGTATTTATGGCGATCCGTCTGTTTAATTCCACTTAATAAAGCTTAATTAATTATTTAATTTTTTATTCTTAGAATCTAAAATGACTGATGGTGATCATTTGAATCATTTCAGAATAAGTTGCTTCCCTATCTAAATCTAGTTTCATTAAAATAAATTCGATTTTAAATATCCTACTGAGAGTCTTTTATTTCTGAGGCTGGACTTTTTTTTTTAATTTCTCCCAGAAATAGAATATAAAAATATTTCACTTTATTTTGAATAATGTATTGGGAATTAATAAAAAAAAATGATTTTATATAAATTACTTTTTTTATTAATTAATTAATTTTTTTGGTAAATGTTAACCAAAAAAATTTCGGTTTATCTATTTTTTTCTGAAAACACATATTTTGTTTTTTTTAATTATGTTGTGTTTTATTTAATAAATTTATTATTGGTTGAATAAATTTGTTTATTTTTTATTAAATTTGTTGGGAATTTACAAAATTAGTTATATTAAAATATTATAAGTCTAAAATAAAATAAGAAAAGTTGTTCTAATTGACACAGTAATATTTTATTAGTAACAAAAAAAAATAAAAGTGACGTGACGAACTAGTAAGCAGATTCGAACACGTAGAAAATCAATTGATTGAACGGTTTTAAGAAAATTCTTGACGTAACTTTTGATAGACTATACACATGTATTTTTTTAATCCATCAATTGTTTAATTAGAAAAAAAATAAATAAGTAAAAAAAAAACCTAAAATTTTGGCATCTTGAAGTTGATGATCAATTCAAAATATCATTTAAATTCAAAAAGTTTATCTTTAGATATCTTTGATTTTATTTAAATAATTTTAATGTAACATGATTAACATGTTATGTAGATTTAAAAAATAAAAATAATTTTGAATGCTAGATACAAATACTTTTGCAATAAAAAATTCAAATAAACTTTAAAAAAAATCAGTTATTTTTCAGTCAGTTATTATTTTTAAAAATAAGTCAAAATTTTTTTGTTTTTTTAAATCTTAATAACATGTTAATCATGTTACATTAAAATTATTTTAATTAAATCAAAGATTTATTTTAATATCTGTGAAGTTGCTCTTCGTGAAGTGAAAGTAGAGAGTGGCTTAGTGTTTTTAAGACTTTTATTTACGCTTAAACAAAAACGGTCCGTTCTAAATTAGCGTCCCCCAATTTCTATATTTCAAAATCAAACACCAATTTATATCGAGAGTTCTATAACTACCCGTGTAAATAAGTACAAAATAAAATAAATAAATGTCATAAATAACTTGACGCTCACATAAATAATAAATGGATAAACAAGCATCTGTGGTAGACACCACAATATCTAAAAATTTTTTGAATTGAAATGATATTTTGAATTGATCATCAACTTCAAGATGCCAACATTTTTTTAAATAGTTTAAACTTATTAATAAAATTGACTTTGACTTTAATTTAAAAAAAGATTTTAAAGTCCGGACTTGAACTTTAATATGGGGCTTTTAAACACCTATGCTTTAGAACGAAGTAAATCAAAAATGTTAAAGCCGTGATTAGAGGAGAAAAAAAGAATCAAAAAAATTATTTAGAACTACTCATTTTATAAACAATTATTTATTTATTTAAATCTTAATTTTATTTTCACAAATAAATTTAAAAAATACTTTTTTTTTAAATGGTTGTACTGGAGAAAAAATCTTCGCCATGTTTAAATATTTGTATATAAAGATCGGCGGAGTTAAAGTTTTGCCTCTCAAATAAATTAAGTAGACACAGTAACTGTGGTTTTATTCGAATTAATCAAAATTAATCTAATGATTAATATTTATTAATTAATTAAAAAAAGTGCGAATTTAGTTTGATTGATTATTTGAAATTTTTTATTTTTATTTATTTATTAAAAATATACTTTAGGGCGAGCCCTAGGTTCGTCCGAATGGCTTACGCCTTCGTTTAAACCCAATTGTTAAACCCAAGAAATTGATAAAAAAAAAATTTTAAAAAAGGAAGAAGTTCGAGTTGGTTGAATAAATAAAATATAAATATATGCAATTAATAAAAAATTTATATTTTTTTATTAATTGTTTAAATATTTAAAACAGCTCTAGAACAAATAACTCAATTTATTTCAGAGACTGTTTTTTAGAGCTGTTTTTTATTGACCATAATAATTTTTATCTAAAAACTGAAAATTAAAATTAAAAGATTAATTTTTACAAAAAAAGAACATTGAATTTATTATAAAAAATCCATAAAAAATAAATTTATAAAAATTAAATTAAATAAAAGAGCTTTGAAGTGTTATATTTAAGATCAAATTGAAATAACATTGCAAATTTTAATTTTAATTTTAAATATTTCAAAAATAGAAACTAAATTTCATCGCATTTTTCAAATTGCAAGTTCAAAATTGTATTTAACTTTTTTAAAAAAGACGAAAGAATAAACCATATAGATTAACTACTCCATTACCTCAAATTTATTCGTATTTAGCTTTAATTTACTTATTTGATTCTGTTAAACAAAAAAGTTGAATAAAAAAGAATAAAAAAATCGTATTAAAAAAGACAATATTAGGAAAAAGAACAAAAAAATACAATAATTAAAGGCCTTGTTCGAAACAACCATGGTAGTACATCTCTTAAAAAAGACATTAGTGTAGTAAACTTGGGAGCGGATCAAAATAGCAAGTAATAAAATAGCTGAAATATGTACAGTTAAAAATAATATATTTCATTATAGCTAAGCTTTTGATTATCAGAAAAAAATAACTAGAATAACTGAATATTTATTTTAAATGTTTAAATTAAAAAAATGTCAATAAATCAATTAATACCTCATTAATAAACGTATGTCAAGTAAAATTTTTTCAATTTTATCAAAATCTAACAACGATACACCAACTTACAAGAGAAGTAAAAGCGGTTGTGAAGTTCGTTTCAATTCGATCTTTTCAATTTAGAAAAATTTGAATAATTTTTTTACTTAAATAGATAATTTAGTTCTGTAAAATGCTTAACTATGAACAAATTTGCTTAACGCAGTAGAATAAGTCTGCAGAGTACTCTGCAATTTTCTGCATTTTGCGAATTGAAACTAACTTCACAACCTCGAAGTAAAAATATTCTTGACCTATTCATATGTTCCAAAAACATGCTAGACAATCTTGAAAAATTTGAAGTACTTCCTGCCTCAATAAGTGACCACCTACCACCTTTGTTTACAGATCTTCGGTTGAGTCTTTATTTTTGAAAAAAAAGGTATGACATTGGCCGTATTCAAGTCATTTGTTATTTTCCCGGTCGAGATTGAAAAATATATAAAATCTTCATCTGATTCGTCTTTTAATGACTTCCAAAACTTCATTCAAGATCAGTTTTCTAAGCTTTGTCTCTTGAAAGCTTTTTACTTTATATCAGCTTCACAAATAGACATAAGATAGAAAAACTTCTTGCTGAGATCTCAAATTCTAGTGGTTCTAGTTCACGTGGAATTCCTATAAAGAAATTAAAGGTTGCGAAATCTAAGCTTCACAGCATAGTCGCATATCTAATTTATTTTTCATTCATGACAGGAACAATACCAAATGACTGGAATACGGCCATTGTCATACCTTTATTCAAAATTAAAGGCTCATCTGAATACTAATCGTGGTATATCTGTTTTACCGCCGATTGCTAAATTGCTTGAGAAACTCACCCTCAAAAGTAGATAAATCTTTATCTAAATGAATCTAAAATTCTCTCGAATAATCAGCATGGCTTTTGATCACATCATAGCCGTGCATGAGACGATTTCAAAAATGAGCTCAATCAAAAGTAAACGGCTATTAGGGATTATTTTACTTATTGACTAGTAAAATTATTGGGTTTATATTAGAAAGCTTTTGAAATCGTATACCATTTTCTTCTTCTTATAATACATCGTTTTTAAGGTTTTAGTCAATCAGCAATTACACTCCTCGCACATTATTTTACCAACAGGTCACAAGTTGTGAAAATTGATGAGTTTTATTTAGATCCAAGTAAAATAGAATTCGGTGTTCCTCAAGGAAGTGTCTTTGGCCCTCTTCTATTTTTGATTTAAATTTACAATAATGTTCTTTTCTTTCGGATTTTATTTTTAAATTATTTGCAGATTATACACTCTGATTTTAACTGTTGAAAAACTTTTGAACTTATAAATTATTTCCAAATATCGATTCAAAAATTTTTTACTTGATGTAGACTTAATCGCATAGATATAAACTGGTCTAAAACAAAAATAATGCTTATTTCAAATAAAAGAAATTTATCTTTCTCGACTAAACTTCAAATTAATGGTTTGCTTGTTAAAGTTGTTGATAGATTTAACTTCTTGGAGTTATTACTGATAATAAGCTCACATTCTTGCAATATGTCACAAGTCAAAGAACCTCAATAAATAAACGCCTTTATGCAATAAAGAGGTTATTCTATTTGTCCTGTAAAATTAAGCTTCAATTTTTCAAACAATTTATAATGCCTTTTTGACTTTTGTCTATCGTTATCAATTTATTCTACAAAAAGATCAATTTCAAAAGTTAGCTAATTCGTGTTACAATTGTATTCAAAAACTGCTTAATATTCGACCGACAATTTTGAGCAAAAGCGATTTTAAAATTTTGAATAACAGATTAAATGTTTTTTCAATACAGAATTATCAAGCATCTTGACCGATTTGTTCATAAAATTTTATATTTAAAGAACTCGACAAATGGTCTAATAGCAAGTCTAATCAGAAACTGTTCAATTAAAACTCAAAATGGTTTAAGGAATATTAATGATTACCTTTTTCCTTCGAAAGAAAAATTCGACGATTAAACTTTAAAAACATTCGGTTATATTTCTTCAGATAGATAACATGTTTGTAATAATCAAAAATAATATCAATTAATTTATTAAATTAATTATTATTATTATTATTAATTATTTAATTTATTTATTTAATTTATTTTAATTTTAATTTAATTTTATGATCTTCAGTTAAATTTTTCATTTTTTAAGCGTAGAATTAGCAAAAATATTAATTTATTTTTTAAAATAAATTTTGTACTATTTTTTGTAACTTTGTTTAAAATTTCAGAACCTAAATGATTTAATTTTTTTTCTTTTTCTTATATCCTTATTTCTAAATCTATAATGTATTTTTATCTTATATATAACTGGGCTAAATAATCCCTTTATTGGTTTTGACCCTTGGTCTTTTTGATTGAGTTCAAATATAAAAAAATTTACAATATATAGCTAATATATATCATTTATGTAAAGCGCAAACGAGTTTGGCTCTAGAACCGATCCTTTTGGTGCACCATTACATAAAGATATGGTGAATTCGTATGACAGGGGAAATGATTGTAAGGTTATTTTTTTTGGATTCGGAAAGATTTTTATAATTTTCAGTATAGATCTATTTAGCAATAAACGAATATAATTAATAATTATTTAATTTATTTTAACTTATTAAAAGCGAATTAAATTAAATAAAACTTGAAGTTCAAGTATATAAACTTTGCAAAGTAATTGCACAGTTGATTAGAAAATGTTTATTCTATTGCGTAAAAAATGCAGTAAATTGCGGATTTTTAGTTGAAAAGAACTAAAAACTCCTCAAAAATTATTTTAAAAAAAATCTGCTATCTGCAGATTAAAATGGCTAAATAAAAAAAAATAAACTAGAATAAAAAAATGAGCAACAGAAGCCTTCATCTTTTAAAAAGTAAATTGTGGAAGAAAATATAAAATTCAAGATCCATCGAAAATTTGTTTGGCTTTTTACTTTCGCTAAAAGCAGTGTTTGAATCGCGTATATGAACAGCATTTCCAATTTCGATTGGAATTTTAGCACCTTTGGTAAAAGGTTTTATTGATAATGCAGAATGGGGATGAATGGTCAAAGTGTTATTTGTGAGGAAAATAGACTTTCCTTGACGATTGTCAACAATAATGCCATACAAATTGTTCCATTTGGGGTTAACATTTTCATTCATTCTAATAGATTTATTTAGACAGTCAATAAAAGGCTGTAAAACTCTAGTTTGGTTTTCATACAATTTTTTTTGTTCTAAATTTTTAAACTCAATTGTAAAAAATGTCCTAGATTTGTTGTATTTTAATTTTTCATTATTTTCAATTGATAAAAGTTTTGTCTTTATCTGCTCAAAAGTCTTCTAAAAGCTGAAAATCACTGAATTCAAAAAATGCTGATTTTGGGCCATACTTGGCAAGCAAACTGTTAGCATACTTTACAATATTATAACTATCCTGTGTTAATGACCACTCAATTGAATTGTTACACTTGGACTCTTTTTCAGGTTTAAATGTGAGAAATTTGCTGGTAGGGTTTTTTCTTGGCAAAATGAATTCATCAAAGTCATAATTTGTAAGGTAGTCGTATTCATACTTGGCATTGAACAAACAATCATTCATGTTCACTCGATTGACTGCATCTTCAACAGAAAGATCTTTTAAGTAGCCACCAATAAACTTGTTATGATTTTCTGCACAAAAATTTAACTCACGGCTAAAAAAAGAGTTGTTTGGATAAAGTTTTACATTTTTCAGCGAATATTTGCAGACATCTTTGAATTTTGTTTCCAATGGTTTAAATTCAATCAAATTGTTGTTTTCTTTCAAAATTTCATTTTTCATTTCCTCATCAAAATCGTTTTCGTAAATTTTTATCTTTTCAAATCCGAGCAATTTTTGAATTTTGATCCAATTTTTAAAGTCTAGAAATTTTCTTGAATCAAAACGATTAAATCTGTGCACACAGCTAATAATTGAATTCTTTTTTGCAGGAGTTTGTAAATAAAAATTAGGCTTTTGATATATTAGGAAATTTTCAAAATTGAGCTGATTTTTGTAGTCATCCAAAAATATGGTGCTAACAAAAAAATTCTCTTCCTCTACTTTAAAGTCAAATAATTTACAACTAATTTTGTAGGCAAACTCAACTTTTTTTGAGGTCCGCATTTGTCTAATCTTCAAAACATCATAAGCTGAAAGACTAATAATTTTTTCTTTTGTTTTAATTAAACATTTTAAGTTTTTTACATTTAAATTTCCATTAAAAAATAAAACAGTTTCGATTAAATGTGTTTTAGAATCATGTTTGCTAACAATCGAGGAATATTGGCACACTCTCCCATTCGAGGTCCACTCATGAATTAAAGATGATTGACTTTGTTGAAATTTATTAATTATATTAATAGAAGCAATTTTTTGCTGTTCATAAAAATAAGTGTTTTTTGAATAAAAAAAAACGGCCAACACAGAAAGGAGAGCTAGGATTTTAAACAAATTATTAAATTGCATTTTCTTTAATTGTTTTACACTTTTTTCTTCCTAAAAATTCTATCAGCTACAACTTTTTAAATTATTATTTTAGCCTTACGACATTAATTTTTAGAATAAAAAAAAACACAAAATTTAGAATAGAATCTAAAATTAATTTAAAATAAATTTCAGAAATTTATGACTGAATACTTAAACCGCTAAATAAAAAAATAGGTATAAATTTAATACAGAAAAAATATCAATTTAATAAATAAAATAATGAAATCAATTTTTATAATAAAAACACTTTCATTTGTTTTTATAATGAGCGGTTTTGATTAGATTTAGGAGCAATTTGAATTTAAACATAAAATTTTAGTTCTCAAAATGAAATTAAAAAAAAAATTAAAAATATTGCTATTTCTCAATAAAATTAATGCACAGATACTAAATATGACAAAAAATAAACTCTGCAATACCAAAATGAAAATTGCAGAGTGCACACTATTGAAATGATGCTTTATTAGGTGGACAATTTTTGCAGACTTTTGCAGATTTTGCTATTTGATTTAATATTTTAATTGTATGTTAAAATCTAAAATGAATCTCTGCACTAACTGTATAAATTATTTTAAAAGTAAAAAAGTGATTTTTTTTTTCTAATTGTGCAAAAATGTTTTGTAAAATGTAAAATTTTGTACAAACGAATTCTTAGCTCTGCAAATACTCTGCAATCTATTCCAAATTTTAATCAAATGTTTTTGATCATGTGCATTTTACAGAAAATTGCAGAGTTTTTACAAAGCTAAGAATTCTTTTGTAAAAATTTGTCTCTGGAAATGAATTTCAGACATGGAAAAAAGTAATCCATTATAGATCCGATTTAAAATTTATATATGTTTCCTAGTGTGTAATAGTCAAGACCCCACTTTTTGTTTGACAATATTTTTATTAAGTTTAATCGTGAACTACAACGCTGTTTTATTTCATCAACCATTGGGGTAAAGGTTAATTTTGAATCAAATGTTATACCTAAGAACTTGATTTCATTTTTACTCTCAATTATATTCTCTTATATCTTTAAGTTCAAGTCAATATTTTCCTTATTATATTTAGAGAAGACAATAAAGCAAGACTTTTCGACAGATATTTTCATCTTCCTTTTTTTAACAAAAGGTTATAAATCTGGTCAAGTCCCGAAGTTGCTTCTTCTTTTAACCTTTTAAGCGCTGAGGTAATCTCTATATTGCTAACACACTCGTCAAAATTGCATTGATTTTTTTTATTTAAAATTCAATATTATGGTCATTTATTTCTCTATTGTTTTGGGATTAATTAGATTATTGTTCGGAGTAAGCTTTTTTTTAAATTCACCAAAAAAAGTTTCTTTTTCTTCATCAGTTCTAAGTTCCTTATTATTGGAGATTAAAGTAGGTATAAAAACAGACCCTTTTTTTGATCGAAACTTATTTATTTTTTTCCAGAATGGTCTATTTAGAAGCGGATTTTTTAAATAAAATCAGACCAGTTTTGATTCCAGAAATTTTTTAACATGATTCTCAACTATGAAGTCCATTTGATTGAATTTAAGTTTATTATTTTGATAACGAGTTTTTTGAAATATTGTTCTTAATTTCCTGCGTTCCTTTATTATACTGACAATGTTCGGTGGGAGACTTGTTTTGAAAATTATATTTGTTTGATAATGAATGCTTTTATAGGCTGCAGAAATTATTTTTTGAGTAATTACTTCATTTAGTTCGTTAATTGATGATGAATTTGATTATGAGTTTTGAATTTCGCCTTTTATAATCTCACGAAATAAAAACAAATTTGCTTTCTTGTAAATTAGCCTCTTTGATTGTGTTTTAAGGATAATTGATTTGTCAAAAACTTTTATATCATTAGTTAAGGCTCGTAATAAGCATGACGAGGGAATAGCTATTCTAGTAAAAGAAGGAATTGAATTTAAACAAGATTTTTCATTTGATGAGTTTTCTGCAGAACTTCTTTGAATAATAGACAATTTTTTGTTTTTAGTCGCTACATTCCATCAAATATTCAACTCCCTTTCGAACTTTTCGTAGATATCTCAAGGAAATGTGGAAAATCTACAATAGGAGGTGATATGAATTAGAAAACTAAAAGTTTAGGTTATTCTGGTGAAAATAAGAATGTCATTATTTTAGAGAAAATTATTAACAAGCTTAACCTATCAGTAATAAATGATAAAACACAAACATTTAATAAATTTAAGACAGAAAGTCCTTGATATTTATATTATACCATCTTCACTCACAGATAGAATTGTTGACTTTAAAGACCTAATAGATGATGATATATTAAGTGATCATTTTCCTATCATTTTCAAGCACACGGTTCAATTAAGCATGATTTTACAGTTAATTGTTCGATTTTTAATTTTAATTTTATAAGGCAAATTGGGCACTCTACCAAGATTTACTTAAGTCTTCTAGTCCGCATATTAGTTATACGGAAAATATTGACGAGCTAAATGAACAAATCTCTAAAAAAGATTATTCATGCTGCTCAAAAAAGTATACCCCTCCACTCCCAACATTTTTTTGAATCCAGCTTACCAAAAAATATTGTAACATAATTAAGGAACGAAGAAAAAAATGAAGAATTTTACAACTAAAACTGGCTCGAGTTCATAAATAAAACAGGAAAAAACCATTGTCGAGTCGGCCTTTTTGGAGGAAAATAAATAAGTTCAGATCAAAGAAATCTTCAAAACAAATTCCATCAATTTTTAAAAATGGTAAAGAAATAAATACGGATAAAGATAAAGGAAAAATCTTTGGCGATCTATTAGTCACCACTTTTAGTCGTCACATTAATTTTGTAAAATCGGAGAATAATTGTGAAATATCACAAGAAATAAAAGTTTTGCTTAAATAAGGTACAAAATAATTTAAACGAACTTTTCACTCTCCTAGAAATTACAAAAGCCTAAAAAAACTCTCAAAGAACTAGTGGGGACTGGTCTAGATCGAATCTACAACCTAATGTTTAAAAAATTTGCCATTTTTTATAGACTTTATTTAAATTAAGTCAACTAATTAACATTAGCTTGGAACTAGACCAAGTCCCAAAATCCTAGAAAATTGCATGTATAACCATGATCGCTCAGAAATCTTCTCATACTGTAGACCCTTAAAGCTATCGTCCTTTTAGTATGACAAGTTGGCTTGGAAAGTAACTTGCACGATTTATTTACACTAGTTTATATAATTTTCTTATAGAGTATATATAACAATATATTACTTATAACGAGTGTAGAAAAAAAAATGGCACAAAAGTTAAGTTTAATTTTCTATAAGAGTGCACAAGACCTTTCCGAATTTTTTTCAAAATTTAGAATCAGACTGATCCTAGCTTTAAAATAAAAAAATAAAATTATTTCAGAAATTTGAATTTTCGAAAAGCTGTTAGTAAAAAATGTACGAAACCATCAAAAAAGATTTGTACAACTTTGTAAAAAGAAACCAAAATTTGCCAATAGCTGAAGTTGTTAGGCGACTCACTGGTCTCGGATATACAGAAAACGTTCTGCTTATCGTTGGCTAGATATTATTGAAAAAGATAAAACTTTCAAGAGATAAAAAGGAAGTGGTAGACCTGCTAAATTAGCGACGAAACTAATGGTGGCTAAACTCGGGTCGTTCGCAAAGAAAGATAAGTAGAAAGTTTAATTGCCACTATATCTATATCGGAAAGATTATTAAAGAGTATACAAACATCAAAAAGTATAAAAAATACAAGAGACCTCGTTTAAATACTAACCGAGAGAAGGCAGCAAGGCCAAAATGTCGTCGAATGCTTTTAAAATACAGCAGATATGAATTTATAATTGATGATGAATATTATTTCACTCTGAATCTTACTCATTTGATAAGATCGTTTCAACATTTAAGATCTTTTAGAGAAAAGTAAATGATCATCTAAGTGATTAATATTCTATTAAATCAGGAGCTCCACAAGGATCAGTAATTGGTGCACTTTTTATTCGCATTTTTATAAATGACATTCGAAAAAAAAAAACAAAACAAACTGTCAATACTCTGTTCTTTTTGCAGATGATTTGGCTACTTTTTTTATTTTCAAAAAGATAGGAAATCTTGAAAACATGATTAAAAAGTACCTAACCGAAGTTTAAAAATGACTTTTCAAATGGAAAATGAAAATTTTAATTGAAAAGTCTTGTTACTCTATCTTTGAGAAAAAAACAAAAGTTAAAATAATTCTTTACCTTAAAATTAATGATAGCAATTTAAATAATGAGGAAAAATTCAAATTCTTAAGCATAACATTAAACTGAAAACTTTCATTTAGTTCGATGGTGGATGATTTAAAAGAGCGCTGAAATTCAAGGCTTAATATAATAAAATATCTTTCAAATAGGAAATTGGATCTAAAACCAAAAACAATAGATAATATTTATAAATCTTTGAAAAGATCAATCTTGGATTATTCTTTTTCTTGTTTAAATTCATTCTCAGAAACTAACATCAAAAAAATACAAGTTATTCAAAATTCAGCAGTTCGATTTATTTAGATCTATAATTCAACATATCATTTTTAATTTTCTTTCTATTACTTATAAGACCAGTCTTGCCCCGAACATTGTTAATCTAATAAAAGAACGTAGGAAAGTAAGAAGAAACTTCCAAAAAACACGCTGTCAAAAGCTCAATCAAAAATTTAATCAACTTACATTTGAGTTAAAAGCCTCTTTAAAAAAATTCTGGAATCAAAATTGGTTTGATTTTATCGAGAAGATAGGTAAAAAACCACTGACAAACAGACTATTTTGGAAAAAAATAAATAAATTTAGATCAAAAAAGGATCAAAGTTAATCCCAAATTTGATTTTAAAAGACAAGGAATTCAAAACTAATGAAGAAAAGGGAACATGCTTCGGAGAACTCTTATATTCAATTTTTAGTCCTAATTCTGATTTAATAGATCCTGAAAAAGATTTCGAAATACTCAATTCTAACTCTGAATTCTTTAGAAATTATGATCAGTGTAATTTTAATGATTCAATTTGCTGATTGTAAATATTTATTTAACAAATTGTAGATATTTATTTTACAAGTTGTAAATATTTATTTTGATTCATCTTAATTTTTTAATTTTTGCTTTCATTAATAATTGCTTGTCAAAAAAAGTTAATTATTTCCTAAAAACTATGAACAACAAAACAACTTAAGAAACATTTCTTTTTACTCTTATTTTTATAAATTAAAAATTTGTATTAAATAATAACAAGTGAATAACATATAAAATTAAATAAAATATATTCAAAATTGCTTAACGACGACTATTTGAATTATTATTTAAGTAAAAAATATCTTTATTTTTTAGATTTTTCTCTTATTTTTTATTTGTCAAAATGAAGTATTTTGAAATATTTTTTGTTATTGTTATTATTTCTATAATTATTATAAAAATATCTGTTCCGACAATAAATCAGAAGAAATTTCAATCAAAAACAATTTTTAAAAAAAAGGAGAATTCCATTCAATATGAATGTCTGCAAACAGATTTGTGTGGTGGCTGGGCAGATCGTCTCAAAGGAATCCTATCCACATATGCCTTTTCTTTGATAACAAACAGAAAATTTGTCATCAAAATCACCAAAAATTGCGATTTGGAGAACATTTTTGTGCCAAATAAAATTGACTGGAAAAACGATAAATCAGAAAAGTACCAAGCTAATGAAACAAAAGTTCTCAGCTATCGATTGAATTTCAATCTCAACGAAGTTTTTAGGAAGGAAAAAAATTTATTTTCAGAATACAAAAATGTGAGCTTGTTAATCATCAAAGCAGGATTTATGTTTTCTGATCCAATTGCCGAGAATGTTTTCCTAAAATCAAAAGTTGAAAAACTTGGATATAATCAATCAAGATTCAAGATAGTCTATCAATTTCACAATTGGTATAGAGAGCTTTTTCAACTGAATCCCGAACTGCAAAAAAAATATGAAATATTCAGCAAGAAAATAAAGCCTGACCGAGATACCAAGTTAATTTGCGCCCAAGTTCGAATGGGTGACCCTGGAAGTCAGTCAAAACTTAGCAAAAAAGATTCACTTGAATTTTGGAATTTCATAAAGGAAAATTTCTTAATTAATGATAATAATTCAACCAGACATGTTATCTATGTAACATCAGATAGAGAAGAAGTGAAAAAAGAAGCAAAAATGTTTTTTAAAAAAAATCAAGTTTTCTCTATGGACAAATCGAGTAATCATGTTGATCTCAGATCTAATTGCAAAAATACTGAAAATGTGATACTTGATTTTCATCTAATGCAAAATTGTGATATTGGAATTGTAAGTCATTCTGGTTTTGGGATATTAGGTCTATGGAACCGTCCTAATCCGTTCGAGAATCTTTTTGTTTATACCAACAAAAATCAATCTGATCTAAAAAAAAGTTACTGGAATAGGAGAAATATGTTTTTTAAAAAATATACAAATTTAGATGATATTTATTTTACATAGTCTCTTTTTTGATTTAATCCCATAATTTTTGAATATTTATTTTTTTTATCTAAATTTATTAGTCTTTCTCTAAAAAAACAGAAGCAAATTTATTTTTTACTCTGATTCTATAAATAATATTGATGTCATCTAGTCGTTCTTGGCTCATTGAACTTCTAAAATAATTTTTAATCTTTGACGACGCCTCACTTGCCTCATCCCTGGCTACGCCACTCAAAATATCCCTTCTTGGAATAATGCACTTGAAAAGAAAATATTTAAACTTTGATTTACACCAAATTGAGGAGATATTAAAATAAATCAAAAATTCAATAAGACTTTTATTAATAAAAAAATATTATAAATTATAAAAATTTAATAATAAAAAGATTTAATTAATAGAACATGTGGCATTTTAAGAAGAACCACCGAAGTGGGAGTATTTTTGGCGATCCGTCTGTTTAATTCCACTTAATAAACCTTAATTAATTATTTAATTTTTTATTCTTAGAATCTAAAATGACTGATGGTGATCATTTGAATCATTTCAGAATAAGTTGCTTCCCTATCTAAATCTATTTTCATTAAAATAAATTCGATTTTAAATATCCTACTGGGAATCTTTTATTTCTGAGGCTGGACTTTTTTTTTCACTTTATTTTGAATATTGTATTGGGCATTTGCAAATTAATCAGATTTCAACTAGATCATAGGAAATAAATCTATTCTTTTTGATTCTAATATCTAATGCCAAACAAAGTAAAGTCAGACTTTGGCTTTAGCCTATAAAATTTTAAATATTGATTTTTGACCAACTCTACATAAATAATATGAGTAACACATAGGTAAATATTTTTTTTCAAATAGAGAATATTCACTTAAAAAAAAATAAAAAATCTGTTAAACATAAATAAATAATTAATAATTTTTGTGAAATTATTTTTTTTTGAAATTTTATTTTTGTATTTTTGTTTTTTTTTAGCTTTTTATTATTCACTTTATTTATGTTTATCAATTCTAAGACCAACAGAGAATTGCTTGATATAATAAAATTAATTTGAAAACATTTCTTAAACATCAACAACATCGGAAATATATTTCTAATTTTATAAAATCCGATTAAAATATGATAACTTAACGAAATTTTAGAACATATTAAATTTTAACAAAATTTGTAAAAAAAAAATTTTTATATCACTCTTCATTTTGAAAAAGCTATTAATGTTTTATTTGAACAAAATTGCTCCCAACTTCACTCTCCCAATAAAACATTTTTAGTCTTATTTTTCAAAATATTTTTATCTAGAGCAGGATCTTTGAATTTTTAACAACTTTTTTTGTGAATATACTAAATTTTCGTTTTGAAAATTTAAAAAAAAAAAATTATTCAATTTTAAAGGAAATGAATAAACTTATTCTGATTATTCATTTTATCAGCAAAATAAGACAAGTTATAAAATTCATTAATCTTATTTTTATTTGGTAATATTGCTAATTTTTAAAGAAAAATTTGTGGAATAAAAATAGTAAATCGCATTTTTACATTTTAATTGCTAAATCAACAAAATATTTTTTTCAAATTTTCACAAAAAAGTTTATTTTTTTAGCACATTTAATATCAAAATTTATTCTCTAAAATCTTTATTTAAAAATTTATTCTTTAGCTA
Source organism: Brachionus paranguensis (assembly GCA_016802215.1). Taxonomy (NCBI): domain Eukaryota; kingdom Metazoa; phylum Rotifera; class Eurotatoria; order Ploima; family Brachionidae; genus Brachionus; species Brachionus paranguensis. The sequence goes on along the minus strand of JAESIX010000008.1, from coordinate 359,231 downwards.
ATTTAAAATGCTATTTTTTAGATAAATAAAAAAAATCAAGCCTTCACTATTGCTTTCCCAATATTTTCGCCTATAAACAACCCATAAAATGCACTTCTCATATTGTCAAAACCATCATACACCGTTTCTTTAACTTTTAATTTACCCTTTGAAAAATTCAAACTTAAAATTTATTTTCTAAAACCAGTAAATTAATTTACATCCTGAATATATTGGTTCATTTCGGTAAATGCTTTCGGCCACTCTTTAATAAACGTATTCACTATAATTCCTTGAATTTTTAGCTCAAGGGAAAGTATTTTATAATTAGTAGCCGGATCTTGATAAAAAAAATTTAATTTGTTAAATTCTTAAAAATACTCAAAATTTCTTACACAACTTTTCCGTTTTATCATTATAATTTTCAATACTGCCACAAATTGTTGCCTTGCCATATCTTTTCAGGTGTTTATTAATGATGGTGTGATACCAGTCACCACCAACCTAAATTCAATAATTAGGAAGAGTTTTTCGGTTGTTTAAAAAAATACATTATCAAAAAAAAGTTCACATCCATCAGGTGCTATTTTCTTAATGGTCTCACTAAAGTTGACATTTTTATAATTAAATACGTGATCGAAGCCGAGCTCGTTTTTACACCAATTGAGCTTTTCATCACTGCCAACAAATGCAATCACTTCAACTCCATGAATTTTTGCCAATTGGCCAACTATACTTCCTACAGCTCCAGCAGCTCCATTTAGAATTATTTTATCACCTTTTTTTGGCTGCAATAAACCAAGTCCAAAATAAGCAGTAGCTCTTTTTTAAATTTTTAGATTTTTATTTTTATTTCTCATTGAAAATAGTTACCCTGGCATTCCCAAAGTTCCAAGACAGTATGACAATGGCGTGCTGCCTAAATCAAAACTAACTGGTCTTAGGTCTTGGCCTTTGGATATAAAATGTGATCTCCAACCACTCATTGTCAACACTACAGTTCCTAATGGAAATTCACCATTTTTTGTTTTAATCACCCTTATTTTTGAATTGATAAGGAAAAATTTTATGCACCAAAAAAAACTTACTTGGCGATTTGTTCACCAAACATGGTCAAAGGGGGATTTTTGGTTTTAGAATAGGGTCTCATATAAGGATCAACTGAGAGATAAACAGCCTCTAATAGAACCTCTGGAAAAAAATAAAAATTCATTATTAATTTTTAAATCGGACCAAGAGTAAAAAAGAAAACTCTTAGTCAAAGGTAAAATTTTTAATTAAAAACCTCCGTCGTTTAGCTCATCAGGAAGATCAAATTCTCGGAGTTGCAAATCTTCATCTTTAGGTTCACCTTCGAAGTGTTTTACCAAAACCCATTGCTTGCCTTTCATTTTTATCTTCTTCTAAAATTTGTTTCAAACCAAATGAAATAATTTCTAAATGAATTTATTTTAAAAATAAAATGGTTTAATCTTTGAAATTAATAATTTATTCATTCATTTTACAAAAGTAAGATAAAATTGTGATAAACCAAAAACAAGGTAATTTTAAGATATCAGACTTTATTTGCTCTTAAACAACGCTAATTCACCATTTTGGATGCATACCTAAAATAATTCAGCTTTTATGGCGAGGATTTCTCATTTTAGCCAAAATTAACTTTTATAGAGATTATCAGCTTTTCCGGTTTTTTTTAAGCGCTACAGTTTCTGTGCCATAAAAATTGATGGAAAGTGTGCTTTGGAAGAGCTAAACAAAGACGCTTCAAAAAAATCCTTAATTAAACAGTTCTAGTATTTTTTAAATCATTATTAGGGTCCTTATTTTCGATCATATTTAAAAATAATTTTTTATTTTTTATTTTTATAATATCTGAGAAAAACCTTCCATTTCTGATATAAAAATATTTGCTGATGAATAAGTGACCAGTCTTGCAAATATGGTCACTGTCTTAATGAGTTCGTACACCGCAATTAATAGTCTAAATAATTGATTATCAAAATCTCACTCTATTTATAGTGATGGAAATTTTCTCTTTAGTTTAGTCAACTAAAAATTAGTCGGATAAAATTTAGCTGACTAAAAATTAGACAACTAAAAAAAAGATAAAAAAAATAAGGCGACTAATTTTTAGTAAGCTAAATTTAAGTAGACTAATTTTTGTTTGACTAAACCAAAATTGGTAAGGTGGAATCTAATGTCAAATGAAATTAATGTCATGGATTTAATGCTAAAAAATATTTCTAAATTATTTTATTGCTAAAAAAAATTAAATTAATTCCAAAGAGAATTTTTGCTAAAAATATTATAAAGAAATAAATATCAAAAAAACTAATGACAAAGCAATTTAATTCAAGGATGTTTTCCATTGTGCCAATTTGGACATGTTCAACCTGTTGACTTTCTTAATCGGATTTATATGTTCCGAATCAAATTTACTTTCTGGCCCAGAAAAACGCGATTGTAGTCTAAAATTGAGCAGTCGTGCCGGCCTTTAAGTCTTTGATTATTAGAAAAATATTTGTATTAATTCTAGTTATCATTTTATTAATACCCGATTGGAAGCCTTCTACACGTTTACGTTGTTGGTACGAACATTAGAATTGTAATGATTCCAATCAGCAAAATTCGTATTTTTGATCCTTAGGCGTTCAAAATATTATAAAATAATTTGTCATCAATCCAAGAACATAAAACCAAAATAAAAAATTAAGTGAAAAAAATCCCAAAAAAAATAAATGAAAATAAAAACGGATCAAGAGTTTAGAAATTTTTAAAATTTAATATTTTAAATGACCGTCTTTGGCGTTATAACAAGTCAAAACTCTTTTTGGAATAGATTCAATCATGTATACGATCCACGTTTTTCGGGCAAAAAAAGAATTCTTTTTGATTGAATCAAAATTATTATTATTATTTACTTCATAAATAAACGCCAATATTGGCGATGAAATTAAGTAAGAAAAATGAAAAATAAAATGAAAATTGAATTAAATTGGAATATTAATTCCTTTATTTCTCCCTTTTTTTTACAAAAATTTTAATTTTTAATTAAAATCTTATTGATTGAATCAAAATTATTATTATTAGAGCATAAACATAGTGCAAAAGATTAGCTAAGAAAAATTCTTGAAGAGAAAAATTTTAAGCTTTTTTATGAAGATGCTAAAAATGCTTTTTTTTTAAATGAATTGAATAATTTTTAAAATTGAAAATCAAAATATTTTTTATTAAATAAAAATTAAAACTTTTTATGAAGAGTTATTGCAGAGGCTAAATTTGAGTGGTAAAAAGTTTGTATCTGCTGAGCCATTTTGCAAAAAAAAATATTTCAATTTAAAATATTTTTTGTTCTTTATTCCAATATTCTAAATGTTGAAAAATTTATTAAATTATGGTTTGAATAAAAAATAAATGCTGAATTCTATTATTTAAAAAGATCTTGGTCCAACGGAGAGTTGAGATTTTTTTTCGATTCGATTATTTAGATTGAGTTAAATTTGATTTTTAGTAAAAAAATTATTTCTGTAAAATATTTTATTTTCTTAGCATTTTTACTTCACTAAAAAAATTATGCCTGCATTAATCTTTTATAAAAATCTCGTTTAATGGAAATAGTTGCTATAGTATTTTTATATTTATCAAGTGCTTTTAAGCAAAAATCAAAAAATAAAATTTTTGAAAAATAAAAAATAAAAATGCAAAAGAAAGATTTATTTTATATTTTAATTTTTTTGTCTGTAACAGTATCGATATTTCTCGCATTATTTTATTCATTCAACACTTATTTTTATGAACAGCAAAAATTTGCTTCTATTAATATAATTAATAAATTTCAACAAAGTCAATCATCTTTAATTCATGAGTGGACCTCGAATGGTAGAGTGTGCCAATATTCCTCGATTGTTAGCAAACATGACTCTAAAACACACTTAATCGAAACTGTTATATTTTTTAATGGAAATTTAAATGTAAAAAACTTAAAATGTTTAATTAAAACAAAAGAAAAAATTATTAGTCTTTCAGCTTATGATGTTTTGAAGATTAGACAAATGCGGACCTCAAAAAAAGTTGAGTTTGCCTACAAAATTAGTTGTAAATTATTTGACTTTAAAGTAGAGGAAGAGAATTTTTTTGTTAGCACCATATTTTTGGATGACTATAAAAATCAGCTCAATTTTGAAAATTTTCTAATTTATCAAAAGCCTAATTTTTATTTACAAACTCCTGCAAAAAAGAATTCAATTATTAGCTGTGTGCACAGATTTAATCGTTTTGATTCAAGAAAATTTTTAGACTTTAAAAATTGGATCAAAATTCAAAAATTGCTCGGATTTGAAAAGATAAAAATTTACGAAAACGATTTTGATGAGGAAATGAAAAATGAAATTTTGAAAGAAAACAACAATTTGATTGAATTTAAACCATTGGAAACAAAATTCAAAGATGTCTGCAAATATTCGCTGAAAAATGTAAAACTTTATCCAAACAACTCTTTTTTTAGCCGTGAGTTAAATTTTTGTGCAGAAAATCATAACAAGTTTATTGGTGGCTACTTAAAAGATCTTTCTGTTGAAGATGCAGTCAATCGAGTGAACATGAATGATTGTTTGTTCAATGCCAAGTATGAATACGACTACCTTACAAATTATGACTTTGATGAATTCATTTTGCCAAGAAAATACCCTACCAGCAAATTTCTCACATTTAAACCTGAAAATGAGTCCAACTGTAACAATTCAATTGAGTGGTCATTAACACAGGACAGTTATAATATTGTAAAGTATGCTAACAGTTTGCTTGCCAAGTATGGTCCAAAATCAGCATTTTTTGAATTCAGTGATTTTCAGCTTTTAGAAGACTTTGAGCAAATAAAGACAAAACTTTTATCAATTGAAAATAATGAAAAATTAAAATACAACAAATCTAATACATTTTTTACAATTGAGTTTAATAATTTAGAACAAAAAAAATTGTATGAAAACCAAACTAGAGTTTTACAGCCTTTTATTGACTGTTTAAATAAATCTATTAGAATGAATAAAAATGTTAACCCCAAATGGAACAATTTGTATGGCATTATTGTTGACAATCGTCAAGGAAAGTCTATTTTCCTCACAAATAACACTTTGACCATTCATCCTCATTCTGCATTATCAATAAAACCTTTTACCAAAGGTGTTAAAATTCCAATCGAAATTGGAAATGCTGTTCATATACGCGATTCAAACACTGCTTTTCGCGAAAATAAAAAACCAAGCAAATTTTCGATAGATCTTGAATTTTATATTTTTTTCCACAATTTAGTTTATTTAAGATGAAGTCTTCTTTTTTATATGTACAAAATTAAGCTAGAAAAGGTTAGAATTATTTATTTTTTTAATAAATAAGAAATCTATTTCACATCAATTAAGATGGCCTAACGTTTAATTTTATTTTTTCAACATTTAAATTACAGATTTTTTTTGATTTTTTTAAGTATTATGTTAATGCAACGTGAATAAAATATATTTTAAAAATGAATTTTTATTTGTTTTAAGAATAAGCCATATTTATATTTATTTGTTCGAATTGCAAATTATGACTAAGTATCAAAATAATAAATTCAAAAAATTTACAATATAAATAATAAAAAGTAAATTATCGGTGAAAACGTAGACAAAAAGTTATAATAATGAAATAATTCAAATTTGATCTCCAAATATATTTTACTTCTATGTGTTTAGTTCTATCAATATCCTTTCTTGAAATATGATGAAATTTAATCAAAAATGTTTCTTTACTCATATTTGGTGATATATGAAGATTTTAAAAGAATAAAATGATTATGAAAATTGTCGACGAAACAATGGTTCGAATTTATGAAAACCTGTTTATTATCGCGAAAGTAAAATTTTTGATCAAAAACTTTTGAAAAATGCTTTTTATGCCAAGAATTCAAAATCGTGTCCATAGATTTTTAAAAATTTTACAAAATTAAGAAATATTTACAAGTTGTAAATATTTATTTTGATTTATATTAATTTTTTAATTTTTGCTTTTTTGACACCCATTAATAATTGCTTGTCAAAAGGTTAACTTTTTCCTAAAAACTATGAACAACAAAACAACTTAAGAAACATTTCTCTTTACTCTTATTTTTATGAATTATTTAAAAATTTGAATTAAATAATAATAAGTGAATTACATATAAAATTGAATAAACTATATTTAAAATTGCTTAGCGACGACTATTTGAATTATTATTTTAGTAAAAAAAATCTATATTTTTTAGATTTTTCTCTGATTTTTTATTTATCAAAATGAAGTATTTTGAAATATTTTTTGTCATTGTTATTATTTCTATAATTATTATAAAAATATCTGTTCCGACAATAAATCAGAAGAAATTTCAATCGAAAACAATTTTAAAAAAAAAGGAGAATTCCATTCAATATGAATGTCTGCAATCAGATTTGTGTGGTGGCTGGGCAGATCGTCTCAAAGGAATCCTATCCACCTATGCCTTTTCTTTGATAACAAACAGAAAATTTGTCATCAAAATCACCAAAAATTGCGATTTGGAGAACATTTTGGTGCCAAATGAAATTGACTGGAAATACGATAAATCAGAAAAGTACCAAGCTAATGAAACAAAAGTTCTCAGCTATCGATGGAATTTCAATCTCAACGAAGTTTTTAGGAAGGAAAAAAATTTATTTTCAGAATACAAAAATGTGAGCTTGTTAATCATCAAAGCAGGATTTATGTTTTCTGATCCAATTGCCGAGAATGTTTTCCTAAAATCAAAAGTTGAAAAACTTGGATACAGTCAATCAAGATTCAAGATAGTCTATCAATTTCACAATTGGTACAGAGAGCTTTTTCAACTGAATGCCGAACTGCAAAAAAAATATGAAATATTCAGCAAGAAAATAAAGCCTGAACGAGATACCAAATTAATTTGCGCACAAGTTCGAATGGGTGACCCTGGAAGTCAGTCAGAACTTAGCAAAAAAGCTTCACTTGAATTTTGGAATTTCATAAAGGAAAATTTCTTAATTAATGATAATAATTCATCCAGATATGTTATCTATGTAACATCAGATAGGGAAGAAGTGAAAAAAGAAGCAAAAATTTTTTTTACAAAAAATCAAGTTTTCTCTATGGACAAATCGAGTAATCATGTTGATCTCAGATCTAATTGCAAAAATACTGAAAATGTGATACTTGATTTTCATCTAATGCAAAATTGTGATATTGGAATTGTAAGTCATTCTGGTTTTGGGATATTAGGTCTATGGAACCGTCCTAATCCGTTCGAGAATCTTTTTGTTTATACCAACAAAAATCAATCTGATTTAAAAAAAAGTTACTGGAATAGGAGAAATATGTTTTTTAAAAAATATACAAATTTAGATGATATTTATTTTACTTAGTAAACTTTTTCTAGTATTTTGGTTCGATAAATTTTTTTTTGTATTCTTGTCATAAAAATAAATATTTTAATTTTAGTTTATTAATATTTATGTTTTAACGTAATAGAAAAGTTGATCAAACATTTACTTTGAATGAATGTAAATAAGTTTTTTTATTTAGATTTCAGAAAAATTATTTTGAAGTCGAAGATAAATCATAAAATTAGCCGAATTTCTCATTTAAATTTCCAATAATCATTTTCTGATTTACAAAAAGAAACGAGCATTTTTAAAATTTATTTATTTATTTGTTTATCTGTGCCGAGCTAAAGCTCATTCAGATTTAAAATCAAAATAAAATAGACTATAAGTAATTTTAATTTTTTAAAATTCATCCTCTTGCGGAGTGCACGGGTTAGTTACACTTTAGTAGCCTATACAATCAATTTTATTTTTCTTAAAATAGTTGTCAAGTTTATTTTTAAAACCATTAATTGTTCCTTGTTCAACAACTTCTCTTCGTAAAATATTCCAAACATTTGAGATTCGTTTTGTAAAAAAGTTTTATCTTTGACTACAGTTTCGAACTAATTGTTTTTCAAGTACATAATTATGACTTCTGGTACCATACTGACTAGAAATTTAATTTAGTGGATGATTCCATTCAATTTGATTTTGATTTCTCACTATTTTAAATTGTTTTTAATCACTTTCTTGATACGACTCGGATAAATTATGACTACCTAAATAATATTTATTATTTTGATTGTTTGGCCCATAGTAAATGACCACTCATTTTTTTTCGTTAAAATCCATTAAACATTGTTTTGACCATTTATATAAACTATTCATATCTTCTTGTAAAATTGATGAATAAGTTTCGTTTTCGATTAAACTTATGACTTTTGTATCATCAGCAAATAATTTACAAGTGTTTTTCATCTTATCAAGTAAATCATTTATGTAAATAACTAAAAGAATCGGACCCATTACCGACCACTGTGGAACTCCACCATTTACCTCTTTCCATGATGAACACCTTCCACAAAGTACCATTCTTTGTCTTTTTTCTGTCAAAAAAGCTCGAATCCATGTCATAAGCTAATCATTCAATCCATAGACAATAAGTTTGTAAATGAGTCTTTTATGCGGTACTTTATCTAAAGCCCTTTTCATATGGATACTGAGAAAATCTAATTTTTCTAATAAATTGGTAATAAAACTTTTCTTTGTTACAAAACCATGCTGACACTTAGAGATTAACTTATTATTTATTAACTGATTTAGTACCACATCTTTTATAATTGATTCCATAATCTTACAAACAACAGAAGAAAGGGAGATTGACCGAAAATTTGTGGCTTCTAACTTAGTGTCGTTACATTTGCCTCACGCCATTCGCTAGGAACAGGCAATGTGAAATTTTAGTACAAAAATTACAGTACAAAACCTAAAAAGTTTATAATTTTTTTTCTAATTGTGCAAAAATGGTTCTGTAAAGAGTAAAATATTGTACAAATTTGTACAAACGAATTCCAAGCTCTGCAAAAACTCTGCAATTTATTGCATAATTTTTGTACTAAAATTTCACATTACCTAGGAACATCACCAAAATGATAAGATTTTATAAATGTTGAGACTCAAAGCTTGACACTACAAACTCCACATTTCTTTAGTCCTTATTTCTTTTCTTCTTTAACGCATGTTTTCTATTCCTTTTCTAAAACACATGTTCTCCACTATAAATATCTTGTTTCTCCCAATAACAAGGGGGATTCCAATAAACTATTAGCTTAATTTTACATTTGTTCCATCTTAGTGTTCCCACCTTAAAGTCACTTCCAAGTTGAGAATTTACATAAACAATAATGATAAAGGTTTACTAATTTATTAATAAGTTTCTTTTAATATTCTTGGATGAACTTTATCATTTCCCATTGTCTTGCTTGGATCAATCATTCAATCATCAAGATTCGATCAAAAAAACGTTTATTATTTGTTCAGTATTCCCTAATTTTGAACCATAGCTTAACTCTAATATTCTCTTACAATCATCTCCAAAAAGTAAATCTAGAACATTTTCTTTTGTTTTAAATGTCGGTTTGGCAATTATTTTGGTCAAAAAGTTTTCATGTAAACATTTTATAAAATCATGTGAACTAGGATCATAAGATTCTAACCACATCGATTTATTTTCCCATTTAATGTTTGGATGGTTAAAGTCTCCAGCGATAACCAATGAGTCGAATTTTTCATTAGAAAACAGTACTTACCTTTGCTATTATTTCATTTATTTGACCATTTTGCTTTAGCGTTGAATTTGGTGGTCTATACAAGCGACAACCGACAAGAATTTTCTCCATATTTATAACTAAACAACACCAAACATGTTCTGTTTTATTATATTAATTGAGTTCATCTACGTTTACGAACGATTTCATACTCTCATTTACATATATATGTTATCGTATATTTTGATAATTCGTAAATTTTGATATTTACGCTAAGTAACGTAAATTAAGATAAAATAAAAATTTCACTGTTAAACTAAATATTTTATTTTTTTCGTAATTTCCTGAAAAAGATTAGATTTTATCGTAAATAACTAAATTCTGACGTAAATTAAGATAAATATAATTCACTTATTTTTACAAAAGGTGTTTGAACCATGACACCTAGAATTACATAATACTTTAGATTTTTTGCATGTACAGCGGTTTGTGATACAATGACCTGTACAATTACATCTCAACATTCCTTGCCCACCACCAATCGACAATTCATTCACTGCTTGTCTGATTCCTTTTACTTGTTTATCTGTTCTAAACTCTAATTCCAGTGAACAATTAGATACTAAATCGAACATATTTCTTGAAAAAAGATCAACTAGTACTCCAGCTTCACAAACAAGTTCATATAAATTTTTTTGCAAAATCTAAGTCTATAACTCTACAAACTAAATTTGGAGCTTCTGTAAGACCTTGGTCGACTTCAGGAATAGGTACTAAAACAAAGTCTCCAATATATACTTCTGGTAGGTATTTTTTACTTCTTAGTCTCATTTTTTCGGCTTGTCTGCTTTGGTTTTCTCTTATAGATTCCCGAATACCTAACAATCTATTTGCAGAAGCTTCAACATGTGCATCTTCAACTGCTTCTTCGTCCTGTTGAATCGAAACAGTTGGTACTTGAACAATATTTTCTAAATCATACTCTTTCAGGTCAAAAACATCTTCTTTACCTTCTCTCTCAGTCTCATCTATTTCCTCTTGGCTATATTCATATCCTACTATTTCAAAAAGATCCTTAGCAGTGCCCAACTTTGACCACTCTTAAACTGGAATGGCAGTAAATGTTAAGCCTAATGGAACTTCGATTCCAAATACTGCTCTGAATGGAGATTTTTTAGAACCAGTATGATATGAGTGATTTTTTTTTAATTGAACAAATTTTTTTCCTACTGACCATTTAAGTGATTTATTTTCCCTCATCCAAGTTGCAAGCATTTTCTTTATATCCGCGTTAGCTCGCTCAACGCTCCCTTGAGATTGCGGATGCCGAGCTCTCCCATTGACCAGTTTCATTTCGGGCCACATAGATTTCAATGCATCAATCATCTGATTTCGAAATTCACGTCCATTGTCAGATTGCAATAGTTGCGGCACCCCAAAAATCGTAAAAATATCGAATAATGCTTGAACAACCTCAAATGCCGTTTTTGCCATTAATGACCGGAGTTGAATAAATTTACTAAAATGATCTTGATAAACCAAGATCCATTTATAGTTTCCGTCTGGTAAAGATTGCATATCAATTGGGTCAATTTGAACTCTTGAATTAAAATCATTGCTTAAAATCGGTTTTGCAACTAGTCCAGTTGTTTTTTTGCGCTTTGAATTCATTATGCATTCTTGACATGTCTCAACAAACACTTAAAATAAATTAAATAATTTTGTTTACTTTTACCTGGAATAGTTATTAATCTTTAATTCCAGGTAAATAATTTTTACTTACTATTAATCAAATCCACTGTTAAATTAATGTAGTTTCTTCTGCAAATAGGTAACATATTATCTCTTGCTTTATGTTGGATATCATAATGAATTTTATGTAAAGTATCAAACAGTTGCTCGTATGGTACTAAATAGATCGGTTCACTATCTTCATTTGGTTTTTTTTTAATAACCTTTTTCGTTTCTCCAATCATTAAAACATCGTAGCTACGTAAAAGATTATATTCATGTCGTGTTTTCGTTGATTTTTTGTTTTTGGCAATTTCAATTTCATTGATCAGTTGTTGGTATTCTTCAGCTCTTGTTATTGTCTTGGTTTTTCTCGATTTTTTTTCAGGATCGGATACTAGCTGTTCCTCGATTCTAGTTGCTTCAAGTAGAGCATAAAATCTTTCTTTATGCTTCTGCTTGTTTTCAGCAAGCATCAATGCATTATCAGATGTTGTAACAATTGAATACAATAACATTAATAGTTCTTTGATTATCATTTTGAATTTTTCAAGTTATAAATTAAATTATGATTTTTTTCAAATTTTATTCAGTTTTTTTTAGTAATTTACTACAGAACATTTAGTAAATTTTCAAATTTACTTGATTATAAGTAACTTTTCAAATTTACTAGTAAATTAAAAAAAATTAACATTTTTATTTAATTTTATCATAATTTACTAATCCGTCCGAAAATATCAATATTTACGATTTATCAAATTTTACGATTACATATACATACACCACTTCCTCGACTTTTTCTATCTTTCTCATATATAGTTACTAAAACTATCGACATCGAATTTTCTTAAAACCAAGTCTCACTAACTCTCTTTTTTAGCTATGTCGACTTCAGTTGCTTTAATGCTATTAGTGAAATCGTGTAATTTGTTTTTTAGAGAAGTGGCATTAGTATTCCAAAATTTTAACAATCTATTATTAATTGAATGTTTATTTATATTGTTATTTTGATTTGGTCGATTTATACTATTACTTTGAATATAAGAAATAAATGTGTTACTGTTTTTATGATATTGTTTTGGAATGTTTTTTTCAACTTCGTTTCAGATTCAACCATTACTGGTATAAACTTTAACCCCTTAACGATTACGTATTCCATACCTAAAATCACAACCTTCTACAAGTCTCTTATTTTCATCGCTTCTTTGTTTAATTAACCCTCTTCTAAATACTCTTTCCGCTTGTGTTTGGTCTGCACCAATATACGGAATAAATCATTAATCAATCTTCCATCTTCTTCTTTATCTTCAATAGACTCAGTACCAAAAATAAGAATTTTTTTCTCTTTTCTTTTTTCTTCTTCACAATTATTTTTAACCACGTTTTAGAGATCTGACTCAAAGTTATCTTGACGATTTGTATCGAATAAATTTGAAAAAAGTCTAGTTTGAGGTATCTTCTTTCATTTTAAAAGCCATTTTTAAACTTCGTTTAGATATTTGTTAATCATGTTTTCAAGATTTCCCATCTTTTTGAAAATAAAAAAAGTAGCCAAATCATCTGCAAAAAGAAGAGAGTATTGACAGTTTGTTTGTTTCCTTGTTTAAATTCATTCTCAGAAACTAACGTCAAAAAAATACAAGTTATTCAAAATTCAGCAGTTCGATCTTTTTTGAAGCTGAAATATGATACCCCCTCAAATATTATGCACCAAGAGGCCTTCAATAAACTTAAACTAATAACAGTTTAAAATCGACTCTTTGAATTGAGTGAGAGATATGTCAGAACAGGATTTATTCTGTTCCACTGGTCGTCAGACTGGTGGAAGAATAAACAGAAGGTTTCGAATCAAGATTTATCGAATATCCTACTCCATTGTGTAATTGCTACCTTACTTATTTCTTCTTTTTTTCCTGAACTTCCAAATATTTAAACATGTCTAACCACTAGATATTTCAACATATCGTTTTTAATTTTTTTTTATTACTTAGACTTATTTATCCCTTTTTAATTTTTTTATTAATTTTTTATTTTTTTTTTATATACATTTTTATTCTGAAGGAGCACTAGCTCGGTACAGATAAACAAATAAATAAAAAATAAAAAATAAAGATTAATTCTAATTAGCTTGAAAATTAGTCCATCGTGCCAAACTTTATCAAAAGTTTAGTAGGAGGCGGGAGGAAGATTGAAATTAAAACAAATAAAATACGTTTCTAGTCCCTTTATTAATATAAAATGTTTTAGTATTTATACTAAAATCAGAGACAGTCGTATAGGACTGGGGTACGAAGACCATTACATTACTCCCCACCTAAGAACAGACATCTCCGTATGTCAGGGAGTAATGTACTAGTCTAGTTCTCGGTTCAGCTAGTTGTGTTTGGTACCACTTCAAAGTCCTAGAAAACTTCAAACGGTGGGGTTGTCGTGGCTTCGGCTAGACGAGAATTAGGAGCTCCTGCAGGCGTTGGCTGAGCCGCGATTGAGCGTGTTATTCTCCCTCGGCCCCCAACTAGTCTTCCAATTAATTGCTGATCCACATGGAGGTGAACTTGTGGGTAGATGTTAATCGGCTGTACGATCGGTGTTTGTTGTTGTTTAGGTTGCGATTGTTGAGGTTGAGGTTGCGGTTGTGGTTGGTTTGTTTTACGTTCTGTTCGTTCGTTTGGCTGGGGTGTATTAATATAAACATTATTTACTTGATTCCGTTCGTTCGATACCGGAAGAGGGTTGGGTTGGAAAACCCAATGGTGGTCTTCTGCATAACACCTAATGTTATGCCGTTTCAACAAATCCATAAGCCACGGGTGATAATATGCTCTGCGCGTTGCGAGGAAAATTGTTACCTTTCCGTTTGGCTTGCCGTTAGATTTTGCATTGACTATGCGAAAACGTGCGATTCCTCCCCTCTCATTACCTCCGTTATTCAAGATGATAACTTGTATATGAAGCTTCGAAACACTCTCGTTTCGTGAGTGTCTTGAGACTCTTGAAGAGTCAAAAAATCGTCATCTATCCAAAACGAGTCTTCAATAGCTCCTTCTAAATCATGTTTCTCATTAATCACTGGGTCGTTTAGACCGGTTATTTTGGTGATAGCTGGGCCATTGTTTTGAGACAATAATGGGGCCGTTTCCACAGGTGGTATATTTTCAACTACTCTTTCCATGGAACTATTTTCCTCTTTAACATTAGATTGGCTTAGTTTAGACTCATCAATTATCGAATCGTATCGAACGTTTACTGGCGGACTAAAGCATTTTTTAAGTCTATTTGTGTGTACTAATTGCCGCTTGCCTTTTTTATCGGGCTTAATAACGTAGTTATTTTCATTTCTAAATTCAACTACTGTATAAGGCCCGAGCCATTTTCGACTTAACTTTTTCGACACGCCTTCTTTTTAGCTGAATTAAGTAACCAGACACGATCGCCCAGATTATAAGCTTTGCGCCGTACATTTCGATCTGCATAAAATTTAAATTTACTGACCTTAGAGTCTGTGTCTTTGGTAACAATGTCATAAAATCTCAGAAGCTTCGTTTGTGTCTTTTTCGCATAACTATCAATATCTAAGTTCAACTCAAGCTCTGGAACTGGGAACATTAAATCAACTGATAACTTTGGTCTGCGACCATACACAACTTCAAAGGGTGTTAGGCCTGTGGTAGCATGAATTGATGTGTTATATGCGAATGCCATTTTTTCGAGATATAAACTCCAATCCGATTGTTCTTCTGCTACATAGCAAGCTAACATTTGTTCGATCGTACGGTTAAAACGCTCGGTTTCACCATCACATTGTGGATGATACGCGGACGTTCGGAGACGGTGAATGTCCAACATTTCCAATAATTGGTCTACTAATTCTGACTGAAAATTAGTTCCTCTGTCTGACTAAGCGGCTTCTGGCACGCCATGCCTGCAAACAATTGACATTAAACATTTAGCCAGTTCTTCACTAATTTGGTTTTTTTGACCAAAAAGCTCAACATATTTAGAAAAATGACAAATGATTACTAAAATATAAATTAAACCATCCACGGGGATGGTAAAGGTCCAAGAATGTCCCACGTTATAAGTTGGAACTGTCGACTCCCTCGAATCGGCACGATTGGTTCTTTGGTAAAAGCTTGTGGGGCTTTCACGCTCGCGCAAGTCTCACATTTCCTAATGTAATCTACAAC
Organism: Brachionus paranguensis; assembly: GCA_016802215.1. Taxonomy (NCBI): domain Eukaryota; kingdom Metazoa; phylum Rotifera; class Eurotatoria; order Ploima; family Brachionidae; genus Brachionus; species Brachionus paranguensis. The sequence continues at coordinate 343,706 of JAESIX010000008.1, read as the reverse complement.
ATCTTTCCTGTAGTTTGGCCAATAAAACGAAACTCTAAGTTTCTCAAAAGTCTTTTCGAACCCAAAATGGCCACCTAGGGGTTCATCATGTATCTTTTTTAGGACTTCATGCCGTTCATCTGGCGGCACTACATATTGGTAAAATGTACCTCTTTCTTGGGTTTCGACACATCGATAGACGTTTTTCCCAAAAATTTGAAAATGATCAAATTGTAGCCAAAAATTGTACAAATCACCTTCACCTTTTGTACAATTATCGGGTTTACTTTTCTTCTTTAGCCATGTATAGAGTTTGCCAATTCTCTCATCTAACATCTGGTTTTCGTTTAAGCTTGTTTCTTGGAAAACCACACTATTAACAACATAATACAAATCATCTTGAAAAACTACATTGTTAATTACAGTGCCTAAGTCTTCACCATTTAAATCATTATCATCATCATCACCATCCAAAAGCCATCTTGATAACGCATCGGCATTACCGTTTTTGTGCACTTCTCGATACTCAATGTCGAAATCGAACGAACGTAAAACACATAACCATCGTGCGAGACGAGGCGACGGCTCTTTAAGATTCTTAAGCCAAATTAGTGGTTTATGGTCGACTACGGCAGTGAACTTTTTGTTAATTAAAAAGTTTTTAAACTTAATTAAAGCTTTAACAACACTAGCTAGTTCTCTTTCTGCTGTGGAATAATTTCGTTCGGGCTTGGTGAAGCGCTTACTCCAATAACAAACTGGTCTCCATTGACCTTGGTATTTCTGGGACAACACCGCACCCATACTTTCCTTACTTGCGTCAGTTTCAATCCTGAATGGTTCGTCAAAGTTCGGTAAAATTAGTACGCCATTTTGGTCTTCATCGGATGGAACCGTAAGGATGGTACGTAATTTGTCGAAACTGTTTTGACAGTCCTCACTCCAGCTGAACTTTTTTCCTTTTTCAGTCGCTTTATGCAGCTATCAGCTATCTCTGCAAAACCTTTGACAAACCTACGATAATGATTTGCCAGTCCCAAGAAACTTTGTAACTGCTTTACGGTCAATGGACGAGCGTACCAGTACAGTACTTCGACTTTCTTTGATGACGGTCGAACGCAATTGAAGCTGATTACATGACCTAGGTAGTCGATCGAGGTTTGGAACCAAAAGCATTTTCGCCATTCAATTTTTAGCATTGATATTCGTATGCGCTCAAGGACTGTTCGAACATGTAAGTAATGCTCTTCAAGAGTTTCTGAAAATATCAGAGTGTCATCTAAATAAACTAGACAAATGACGCCAAGTAAGCCTTTTAACGCTTTTTCCATAGTTCTTTGGAAGGTTGCTGGTGCATTTGTTAAGCCAAACGGTGTTACATTAAATTCAAACAATCCGAATTCAGTAACGAATGCCGTCTTTTGTCTATCGTTCTTCGCAACTCGAATTTGATAGTAACCGGAAGCTAGATCAAGAGTCGTAAAGTATCGTGCTTTACTTAATGTTACCAAAAGGTCTTCGATTCGTGGAAGTGGATAACAGTCTTTGATTGTTATCTTATTTAGTCTTCTATAATCTGCACAGATCCTCAATGACCCGTTCGATTTTTGGACAAGTACAATTGGCGATGCCCAGGGTGAATCGCTTTCTTCAATTATTCCAGCACAACGCATATCGTCCAATTGTTGCTTTACTTCACTTCTTACTGTGTATGGAATTCTTCGAGTCGGTTGTTTTATCGACACATCGCATGTTAGATTAATTACATGTTCTGCCAAATTAGTCTGTGTTAAAGAACTCAAACCTTCTGAATAATAGCTTTATAAGTGTCAATTTTTTCATTGTCGGATTCGCTCGGTTCAACGTTTTCAATCGGTTCGATCGCTTCGCTCTTAGTTTGACCTGCTTGTATAACGGCGTTCACAATTAATGGTTTCTCATAATAAGCCGGCAATTTTGATCTAAGTTTTAATTTGTTGCGACGTCGTTCGCTCTTCGGAGTCCAAGTAATCGCCTCTCTAATTTGGTCGAGACGTTCCTTTATGTTTTTAAACTTAAATGCAACGTCTAGACCCATTAAGCATTCATGAAGCAGTTTACGGACTACTATTACTTCTTTTTGAGATTCGTAGTGTTTTAGTTTAAGCGTGCATATGCTTGACCCTATGACTTGTATCGGCCCACCATTACATGTTTCGAGCGTTGCGCTTATCGGCGAAATAACGTCTGTTTCGGTCTTGCATCTTTCCCATGTTTTCGATGAGATTATCGTTTTCACAGTGCCTGTGTCGAACAAAAATCTGACTGGTTTACCGTTCAGCATACAAGTTCCGTTCAAGCTCTCCAGTCCAATGACGGAATTAACAATCACATTTGAGATTGACGGCTTGGTCTGGTTGTTCTGGTTGTTATAATTCCTTTGCTGGTTATTTTGGTTATATCTTGATTGAGGACAGTTTCTCGCCCAATGTCCTGGCTGTTTGCATATTTTGCAACTTTCTTGAGAGACTTCAGCAAGTTCTTGAGACAGTCGTATAGGACTGGGGTACGAAGACCATTACAAAAGCTTTAGAAATGTCAAAATTTAGAAAACAGACTTTTTTTTCTATTAAAAGACTCTACTACTTTTTGAATAAGAAAATAAAGATTATCTGCAGTGCGTCTATGTTTTCTAAATCCTAATTGTTCATGTATAAGTAATTTATTGTTCTCAAGAAAATTATATATTCTAGTGTAAATATTTCGTTCAAGTAACTTTCCATGACAACTTGTCATACTAATAGGACGAAAGTCATTAGGGTCTTGAGTATGAGAAGATTTCTTAGGGATCATGGTTATACTTGCTATTTTCCAGGATTTTGGGACTTGGCCTAGTTAAAAACTCATGTTAAATAGTTGACTTATTTCAAATAAAGTCTCTATAGGTAAATTTTTTAACATTAGGTTTTGGATCCTATCTAGACCAGACTTGAGTTCTTTTAAGGCTTTTGTAATTTCTAAAAGAGTGGTAAGCTCGTTAAAATTATTTGTACCTTATTTAAGAAGTCTTTTATTTCTTTTTTCCTGTTTTATGTATGAACTCGAGTCTTTTTTCGTTCCAAAATTCTTTTAGACTGAGACGTAGCCCAGATGTAAGCTTATTAAAGGCTACCTTTAGAGAAGGGCATCTAGATTTTTGGAAAGATCTTCTTACTTTTCTTCGTTCCTTAATTTATATTACAATATTTTTTGGTAAGCTAGATTTAAAAAACTTTTGAGAGTTTTGAGGGGTATTCTTTTTTGAGCAGCATGAATGTTAGTTTCTGAGAAGGAATTTAAATAAGAAAAAGAATATTCAAGATTGATGATATCAAATTAATTATTTTAATTGTTTAATTGTTTAAATCAACAATTTTATATGACGATGATATAAAGATAAATAAACAATCATCAATTTAATAAATAAATAGTCGATGTTTTTATAAACAAATCATTCTTATGAAGAAATTGATTTTTACGACCATTTTATCAAACCATAAATTTTTTAAAATTAATTATTCACTAATTATAAAAAAAATATTAAATTAAACAAGAAAAAATGGGTCGATTAAATTTAAATATCAAAAATTTCTAAATCTCAAGTTTAATAATAATAATATAATAATAATCGTAAGCTATTTTGTATTCCGGTTCCCGGAACTTCATAGAATGTGGGATACACATTATGATAGCTCTTTGCTAATATATTGCTCTTAGCAGTTATAGGTTAATCTTGTCCAACTTGTTCTCAAACTCATTTACTCTCTGTACTGGCGAGTGAATGATTATACAAACAGATCAGAAAGAAATTTCATTGTATACGGTTCATTCTGTAACAGGACAGAAAGTATATGCTCTATCTATTAAAGGAAAAATTTCATTTTGCAAAGTACAAAAAGAACATTCTTTATAGACAATAAGATCAGAAAAGTATAAAAAGTATGTTCTTTTTTACTAAAGAAGAAATTATTCACATCTTAAAAGAACATCCTTTCACTTAGAGAGTTTATACATCCTTTTTTAAACGCCCGTTGTCAAAAAATTTCTACTCTTTATTGTTTGCTGATGATCTTCTTACTTTTTTATCTTTAAAAGATATGGCAACTAAAAATCCTCTTTAAAAATTTATCTGAAAATTACTCAAATTTGGCCTTCAAAATGGACGATGAAAATGGTAAATGTAACCATATGAACTTTTGAGGTAATTTTGGAAGGAATTTTCCTCTTTGTGTGGAATTTGAGACGATTGTAAAATAAAGATTTTATTTTACTTGTTAAATTCTTTTATTTTCAAAATTAATTTAAAATGAAAACGGCCGTTCTGGGCCAAACAAAAATAGTTAATAAAAAATGCCTATTCTTTTCTAATAGTCTAGATCTTCTTAATTCAATATAATAATATAATAATGGTTCATAATCTCTTTGGTATAACTATATGGCTCTATATTTAAACTTTTGCATTTAATGGTATAGACACTGGTACATTTGTTGACTGATAGAAATGTACGGCTAGGAATAGTGATCAAAAGCATAAAGCTGCAACAATTTGTTTACAATTATTTGAAAAAACTATTTTTTATGAAAAAACCCTGTTTTTCTCTACATCAAGCTAGATGAAAGTCTGGGTTTTAATTCCCATGTGGCCTTTATTCGCAAAAAATGAAATGACCGCTAAAATATCATAAAGATTGAGTCGGGAAGTAGAAAATTGGTAAGTAGGATTTGCTTGGTATAACAATTTACTCACGATAGACTCGATTATTGATCATAGTTTCTTTGGAGCAATACTTTTAATTGGAACAAATGTTGCGATCTTTCAAGTTATTCAAAATAAAACTACCAAAATAAATTGTAAACTGCTTTCTAATACCCTAATTGACCAACTAGTGAATTTTTTAAAGGAAAAAATTGATTTACTTTTTAACACTATTTTAAAACGTTTTTTAAAATTTGATTCAAATTAAAATATTTTAATTACCTTTTTGTTTAATTATTCTTTATTTTTCTAATATTAAATTAATGGCGAAAGGAGTTTAATTACAGAGAACCTTTATTCAAAAATGAAATAAATCTATTTAACTTATTTTTTGATAGGTCTCATTTGGATTATAAAGCTCAGTTGCCAAAAGAGGTTGTCGGACAAGTAAATATCAATAATTAAAATAAAATCTTTACTTTGAAAACAAATAAATCAGGTAAAATAATTGTGTTCCATTTAGTAATGTTGTTTTATCTTTTATTGTAAAAAATGAAATATAAATAAAAAAATTTAATTTACAATGATGTTGTGAATATTTTAGAAGAATTTTATATGAAATTAAAATTTTTAAATTTGTTTTTGACAATTTAATTATTGAATAAATGGAAAGCTAATCATCTTAAGATAAAATCGAAGTTATTTATTTTTTATTTTTCAGATTAAAATCTTTGTTTCGGAGCGGCTTTTCTGCACTTCTTTTTTACATGGTTATATCAATTTTAAAAATTGTGCGAGTAATATGAAAATGACATTGAAATTAAAAGCTGAAGCTTCTAAAAAGTCAAAGAAAATTAAAAACGATATGTTGAAATAGCTAGAGGTTAGTATTTTTAAGTTATCATTTATATTAAAGTTGCAGTGCTAAAAGATCAAGACTGTTTTTATTAATTAATAAATGAAACCAAAAATTTCGACTTAATTAAAACAACAATTTTAATTTTTTGATTTAAAAATAAGAGTTCATAAAGCCTCTCGAATTTCTAAATGAATATTATTGATGATATCATGAAAAAAAATTATATTATAAAGATTATGTAAATTAATAACTTATATCTTTTTAATTTTTTTTTAATTTAATTTTATTTACTTTTATTTTTGTTTTTAAATTTTTTATCCTGAATGAGCTTTATCTCATTAAAGATAAACAAATAAATAAATTAATAAAATCATTATATCTAAGATACCATGATCCCTAAGAAATCTTCTCATACTCAAGACCTTAATATCTGTCGTCCTATTAGTATGACAAGTTGTCTTGGAAAGTTACTTGAACGAAATATTTACACAAGAATATATAATTTTCTTGAGAACAATAAATTACTTATACATGAACAATTAGGATTTAGAAAACATAGACGCACTGCAGATAATCTTTATTTTCTTATTCAAAAAGCTGTAGTCTTTTAAAAGACAGTTTCAAATCGACTCTTTGAGTTGAGTGAGAGATATGTCAGAACAGGATTGAGTCATTCTGTTCCACTGGTCGTCAGACTGGTGGAAGAATATAGAGAAGGTTTCGAATCAAGATATATCGAATATCCAACTCCATTGTGTGATTGCTACCTAACAATTTCTTCTTTTTTTCCTGAAATATCAAATATTTAAGCATATCTAGCTTCTAGCTATTTCAACATATCGTTTTAATTTTCTTTCTATTACTTATAGAAATATTTATCCTTCTTTTTAATATTTTTATTTATTTTTTATTTTTTAATTTTATACTCTAAATTACAAAGGTATCAATCAATTTTTAATTTTTACAACCTTAACATTGATAAATGTAAAATCATGGACATCGGCAGGCATAATCCAAAATTCAATTACTCAATGCAACGATCACAAGAAAATACAATAGGAATACTAAAAACCAATGCAGCACTATGGAAAAAGTTATACACTGGGTTTGTCAGACCACATTTAGAGTTCGCCATCGCTGCTTGGAATCCATACACCTCAAAAGATATTAAAAAGATTGAAAATGTCCAGCATCGTGCGACCAAAACCTCGCATTCTTACAAAAACTTGGATTATTTAGAAAGATGTAACAAGTTTTGGTTTAGCACACTATTAGAAAGAAGAACAAGAGGCGATCTTATTCAAAAATTCAAACTAGAAGCAGGATTCGAGACTATCAATTGGTACACAACACCAGCACGCTTAAACCCTCGAGGAGGTCATCGAGGATATTATAGACGTGAAAAAGTTCGCTGCTGCAATCAACGCTTCTTCTTTTTTAACAACAGAGTCGCCAATGAGTGGAACATGCTTCCAGACGAGATAATAAACTAAAATTCAGTCAATGCGTTCAAAAACAAGTTAGACAAGCACAAAATTAACTGCCATATGGCGTCATCTACAGTTAACGTGCTCCGCATGGCATCAAAACCATGCAGCAGTTTTAACTACTACTACTACTACTAAAAAATAAAAATAATTTTTAACTCGATTTAAAATTTTTTTTAAATAAAAATTCAGCATAAGATATATTGAAGTTTTTAAAAAAAATTGAATGATTTTTCTTAAATTTAAAGCATGACTTTTTTTTATGTTCAAAAATCAATGCTTGATTTTTTCATTTTGTGAAAGACTAGATAAGTTAATTTTCATTTAAATTTTCAGCATTTTAAAACCTGTTTAACTAACTAATATAGTTAAGTTCATCATGATCATAAACTTCAATCAAACCCTAAAAAATTGTTAATTATTTGCAGATAATTTTATTTTTTTTTTCAACATATTTTGCAGTCCAAAAATTTATTAAAATTTTATTTTTATAATCAAAAAATTTGAAAGAAAAAAAATATTTTATTTAAAAAAAGTCCAAATAAATTATTTCAATTTAATTTTTTTAATTTTATTTAGCAAAAATTTCAAATTATTTTTTTGATATTTAATTGAATGCTATGTATTGAAGCGATTAAAAATTAATATGTCCAATATTGTTGAGTTCGCATCAATGAATTTAAACATTTAACCGCATGGGTCCGTTAGAATTGACCTAAAATGTAAAAATGCTTTGAAATTGGTTTCGAGTCATAAGAATAGTCAATCTTGTGGAACCCAGACAACTTGGTATTACGAACGCTTGATAAATTATGAAAAAAGGGCTAAAATAGTAGCCTGTCAATATAGCCTAAAGAACTAGGATAACAATCTTGCATTTGTTATAACTTTAGATAATGAAATTTGGTTTAAATAGCTTATGCAATCAATGCCTCGTTAACCCATTTAGATGCTTCTGTATATCACATATGGGATTCATTTGAATACATAACGATTCCCTACAAAATCCTATTCCACAATTAAGCTTCAAAAAATAAATACCTTTAACTAATAGTTTTATATTTTGATTCCGAATTTCATTGAGCTATTTACCATGTTGAACCTTTTTATTAAGAACCGTGTTTCTTAGAATTGAGGCCTCCATAAAACATGGGGGAAAAAAAGTGGAAAATTTCGGTGCAATAAAATTTGATATTTTTAAAAATTAATTAAAATAAAAAATTAAAATAAAAGCATAGTAATGCATAAATACATCATTTTTTACTTAAGATTTAAAAATTTAAAAAAATTTAAATGTCTGATCAAAAAGAAAGGAAAAAAGAGGATAGATGTTTTTTAATTTTCCATTTTATAAAATATAAATTGAAAAGTAAGGAAACTTTAATTTTTTCTTAGGACTGGAAGCACTTTTAAATCTGGCAGACCGACAAAAAAATTAATTGATTTTTTTATTGCTTCTTTTTTTAAAAAAGATAATTTTTCAAAGGATTTTAATATTTTTTTTATTTTTTGTTTTTAATTTTTGAATATTACACCCCTTTTAACTCTAAATCAAAAATAAACGCGTTTAGAATTCTAATTATTAAATTTTATCTGATTATTTAGGATAGCCCAAGAGGCTAACTATGAAAAATAAATCATTAGAATCAGTAAATAGATGTAATTTTTTATTAATCAATAGGAATAGTAGTATTAACTGGGGTTAAGTTTTTATCAGAAGTTTTGAAATCCATTTCAGGCATCTCTTTAATCAATTTTGAAATTGTTCAATTTTTTTATGCTGCTTTTATTCGACAATTAAAAATATTTTTTTTAATTATAATTTTTTTAATTAAAAAAATAATTTAAAAATAAAATTTTTCGTTTAATCCAAGTCATTTGTAAGTGTAAGTTTTTTTTTTAAAGTTGGTCACTTTTAATTTTAATAAAAAATTAAAAATAAATTTTCGCAAATTTTTCTATTTTTTTTCGAACTTTTATTCAATTAATAATTATTTTAAAAATTTTTTAAATAAAAACTTAGATTTTTTCTGCCAACTTGCGCACAATTAAATCTTTGAAAGGAAGAATGATAAAAAAATCAAGTCTTCAAAAATGAATCAACCATATTATAAAATAGTGTACTATTTATTTTTTTTAAATCATAAGAGTCAAAAATCTGTATGAACAAAAAAAGTTGCCAAATTTACCCTTATCTCAGCATCTCGCATATTTTCAAAGTCTTTGTTAAATTAATTAAAAATCAGAGAATTTTTGTTAAACCGAAATCAAAAATAGCCAAGTTCAGCTAAATTTTAATCAAATTTTCTGAAAAAAAAAATCCAATTTTGTTTATCTATCTAACCGGAAGTTGTAGAGTATTACGCATTGACAAAATTGATTTATGATTAATCATTTTCCTTGGGCAAGTAGAATTCTCTCAAGTGAAACTAACTTGTTCGTTGAGTCGAACAAGGCTTCTTTTTGTTTGATCTGGCAAATTTAATTAAGATTTCTCTGATCAACAACATTTCGAAATGGACACTGTAAACAAGAGAAAAAAAATAAATAAATATTATTTTTTATTTAAAGTTGTTTTATTTAAAAATATCAATCATCATACATAGACAAATTTTATTTTTATTTTTATTGATTTTTAATCGATGCTCTTTGCCATAGACCGTGCACAGCTATTTGAAATCAGCATGAGCTAAGTGTTATTTGGAAATTTTATTGAACCCTAATGAGAAATCTAGGAAAATAATTAAAATTTTTTACGCTTTTTAGAATAAAACGTGCGTCCGAGACCGGCTCGGAATAAAGAGAGTAAAAGTTAAGTAAGCAAAACTATAGAATCTGGTCAGATTTATATAATTACACATATCGGCTAACGATGCTCTTAATTATTAGACTGATCTATTCAATATGAGCTCGGCTATTTTAATTATTAACAAACCGTTTAGGTTTCTATAGATTCGAAAGAAAAGTTAATTTAATTATCAATTTATTTTGAAAAAAAGTAACTATGTAGGACACTTGATGAATTTTGAAATTTAAGCTTTTTAAATAAGTCGAGAAAATTTAATGAGATTTAGATTTCGAAAAACAGAATATCCCTGGTCTCAGTGACACAAAGCTTGTTTAGGATACGTCACACAGCGTCAAATGCAAAATATCTCAGCAAGCTTTTTCTGCTATTATGAAGGTGATCTAAATTTAAAATTTAAATTATTCAATTCAAATGGCCACTATGGCTACAATAAACTAGTTTTTTTTTTCAAAAATACGCAAAAAGTTTGTTTGGCAAAATTTCGGGCTTTGTTTGATTTTATATTTATAAATTTAGCTAAATATTAGACAATAGATGATAAAGTCACCAAGAAAAAAAATATTTTTTGCTATAGAGATTTTGTTTTTTTATTCTCTTTCACTTGTTAATTCAATTAAAGTTTTCTAAAAATTTTAAAGAACTTTTAGAGTTTGGTGATAAGTTTTTGTTTTTTTTGGAAGTAATCAAAAAATTTAACACTTTCATTTAAATTTATTTCAAAAAATTGCAATTAATAAAAATTAATGAGTATTTAAATTGATTTTAGCAAATAAATATTTAAGGAAAGATCATAAAATGTTTGATAGAGTGAATGGAATGTGAACTAAAATTCACTTTTTTCATGATAGAGTGATGTTTCGAATGTAACAATCTTGGACTTATTGATTTAGTAAAACACTATTCTATTCAATTGACTTAACAACTTACGCATGATAAAAAATCAAAATTATTTAGATGATAAAATGAATTTTATTTAAATAAGACAAAAAAATTTAAAATTAAGTTTTTTATTTATTTAAAAAAAAATTTTTAGCTAATTTAATTTTTCCATTTAATTAAATAAATAAATGTTAATCATCATGAATTGTGATATAGCGACATCTTAGTCGATATCACTAGAAAATTAATTAACTTAACCATGAGCGTTTAAGTTAAGAAGGAGCATTATTACATGCTTCAATACGTCTTTACTGGAGATCGAATAGACGGGCCCATTGGTACTAATGTAAACATTACATCTGGCAACGAGAATAAAAGCCCCAGAAGACAATTAAAAGTGCTTCTCGGTGGCAGTAGTGTTTAAAGTACGTGCAGCGGCTACCTGACATGGATCAGTTAGTACCTGGGAAAAATAATAGTCTATGGCTAGTCCCGTTCGTTGTTGATCAGACAAGGATCACAATGGTGGACAGTTCCCTAGTTTCCGCTTTATAAAAGTGGGGGAAGATGTGATAATGCGACATCTTTGTCGACATCACTGGAAAGTTAATTAACTTAACCAAGAGCGTTTAAGTTATTAAGGTAATAATATTTGACTGGATTCTATTGTTGCAAAATAAATTTAATTAATTTAAAAAAAAAATTTCGTTCATTAAAGAACGGCAGAAGCTTAGGAATTACAGAACAATGCTCCTTAAAAAAAGGATGCGAATAAGTTGCTCTTTTCTGAAAAATGGTAGTAAATTTCAGGAAATTTTTTCTTGACTTCAATTTCAGAAACTTAAATAATTAAACAAAAATTTTTTTTCAAATTTTCTTATTAATGGATTGGGAATGATGTTAAAGCAAGTATAAAAAAATACAGTAGGTAATTCATCTTGTGAATGTATTTAGTTAAATTGTCAAAAATTTTAAGTAATACTATTACTGTGACTTGTTAAAATAGGTGAAAATATTTAAATATGATTATTATATTTCTTTTTAGATTTTCCAACTAGCAAATTGAAATTCATAAACTTTTTTGTTATAAATTATTTTAAAAAAATTTAATTTAATTTTTTAAATTTTAAAATTGAATGCAGAAACATATTTCCATATTTAAGTGATATGAAAAACTCTGCATTCAAAAAATTTTGCAGAAAGATAAGCATTAAATTTTTAATTTAAAATCAATCAAAACTTTTTTTTAAATAATTTTTGATTAAGATCATTGTTGCTAAAATTTTTTTTCAATTGTCTTTTTAGTGAATTCTTAATTATTCTGTCCTGTTTTTGAATGATAAAAAATCAATTTCTATACACACATGACCACTTATGTTTTACCCATCTCTGGCCTAAATATTCCCCGAAAGTTTTTTCGTAATCAATTATGAATTTATAAATTTTCTATTTAGAAATTTAGAACTGAGATTAATATGAGCTATAATGCAATATTTTTCTGTATTTCCGAAAAAAAGATAAATACAAAAAAAAATAAAAAAATGTCATATTTCTAATATGTCCCAAAAATGGTGTATTTTATATTCTTTTGTCTATGAATCAGGATAAGAATGTTGGATCACAATTAAGGTCAAAGATAATTAAAAGATTGGTCGAAGATAGCCATTTAGTTTTTTTTTCCAAGTTAAGTCAAGTAAAGATATGTATTGAGACTTTATTTTTTAGAGAAGAAAGTTGACATTATGTAGCTATAGTATTTGGTCCTTAAAAAATATAGGTAACCTTTTAAAATTTATTAATAAATAAAAAAATTAAATTTTTTTAATCTAAATTAATTAAATTAATTTGAATTTTAAAATCAATTTTAAATATTGCCTTTTTGGGGCATTTCTCTACATATCTGAATTAACTTTAAGATTAATATTATCTTACTTGTCGTCAAAAAAGATTCTTATTCAAAAAAGTCTTATTTACAGTTTAAAATCAATATTTATTTTTAAAAAAATTTTGATAAATATTTAATAAAATTTCTGAGTCTTGGACAAAGTTCAATTAAGTTGTAAAAACTAAATAAACAAAAACTATTTTATTAGGATGAGAATTTAAAAGATAATGGTAGTGGTTAAAAAATAATTTAAATGTTAATGTTTTTGCTAGAAAGATGAATATGCAGATTTGAAATTTGAATAATAATATAACAATAATGTAAAAAAGAAATTTACAATATTGAATTTGAAATTTTTTCAAAAAATAAATTTAATTGCAGAATATTTTCTAAAGATGAATTTAGATGATTTATTGAATGTTTCAGCTGTCACAATTTTCTAATTTTCGACTTTAAGGAAAAAAAAAGATCTTGAGTTTTTTTAATTTTTGTTCAAAAATCACAATGCCAAACATTATTTTTAATTTTACTTCTGAGTGTTAACAAAATCAGTTTAGAAAATTTAATTTTTTTTAACGAAGAACAAATTGAAACTGTACCATTCTTACTCATTCATAAAATCAATTTAATTATTTTAAATAAATTTTTTTTGTAAAACATAATTTGTAAAAAGTGATATGAAATTCCCTTTTTAATAATCTTAAATAGACAATGTTTTGTTTTTTTTATTTTCAAGGTTAATTAATTTTCTGGTGTGAATAAATGTAAATTTTTAAAAACTAAAATAATTTTCAAAGCGCATATTATCCGTGATCAAAAAATTAAAAAAAATTGTGATAAATTCAAATTTGAAATTTTTAATAAAATTAAATTTTCAAAATTATAAAAATTAATTTCTACAAACACTTGAGTAAAATCCGCTTGACTTTCGATTCTCTAGAGCTGTCCATTATTCGTGCACCATTCGTCAAGTAAATTGTTTCGCTCTAATAGTTCGAATAAATTATTTTAGATAGTAAAACTATACTCGACTAGTCTAAGCTTCATGCTAGCCTATCTTTGAAAAATTATTTTTATTCAATTGAAAATATAAAATCAATTATTTTTATTGACAAATTTCCTCTAGTATTTTCCTTAAGTGTAAATTAAATTATTTTTGCAAACAAAATATTGATAGTTTACCTTTTAATTTGATTGAAATACTTCAAATTTAAATTTTTCTTTTTCTTACATCTTCAAATTGAACACTGTCTATCACATCTTCAAATTTTAGTTTTCAATTTAGAAATCATCAGAAAAATGAATATTTCCCTTCTAGTTGTACTAATGAACCTTATCGCTAGAGCTACCATGGAACAAGCAGATGACCCAATGCAAAGCAACTCGGGAGAATTTTTGGCCAAAAACAGCACTCTTTTGGCCAATTTAATTCGAACCAATATCAAAAATGAGCTCAGAAAACTGAAAAGTTCAGTAACAGACTCGATAATGGAAGAATTTTTGAACTACTATTCCAAAAAATTGGAAACAGTGGACACTTTGAACACCAATTTTGATTTATTGTCAAAAAAAGTTGCGCTAATGGCCAAAAATTTGAACATACTGGCTCAAAATTACCGCGTTATAAGCAAAAATCACAGAAACCTGGTGAATATTGTTCGAAATAACATGATAGCAAACAAAGAGCTGAATCAGGTAAAATTGAATAGTTTGAAAAAGAAATCAATTGACGCCAGCAAGCACAATAGAGAAAAGCTTAAATCTGATTTTATTAATGATTTGGAAAACAAATATTCGGTTTTGTTCGATGGTGGAATATTGGAAGTTTTAAAAAGTATACAAGACTCACCAAAAACAGCTTCTCATTCACCTCTAGTGCAAACAACACCATCTCCCACATCTTCAAGCCAACTAGTCATTGAAAATATACCAACAGGTATTTTGAATTTTTTTTTTAGAAAAGAATTAATGTTTCCGTAGATTTATATATTAAGCGATATTTTTTTTAAATTTTTAATAATTTTCAAATTTGATTGTAAAGCTTTACACTTTCTCTTTAGTTAAAACTCATTTCTCTGGACTCTTTAACAGTAAAATTGAAATATAAAAAGAAAAATATCACAAAAAGAATTTTAAAATATTAGAGTTAAATTTTTTTTTAGGAGTAAGATATTTAAAGTTTAAATAGATGGAAATGAAGAAGATGTAGTAAGATAGTAATTGAATACAGGAATTAGACCCAATTAAGGATTTATTAACACAAATTAATATTTTTTTAAAATAATTTTGAGTCAAAAGAAAATTAAAAAATAAAGTTAATTTCAGCAGATTTTATGATAGTCATCAACTTTGCCATCGACTAGACCATAATAAAATTCTTATTAAGAGTAAATTTACTTATGATAAATAAATAAATCATTTCAATCAATCATTTCTTCAAATTCCGAATTTAAAGAATCCACAAATTAATAATATATCAGACAAGAATCAATTTATTAGACAAGATTTTATTTAATTTTAATTTTTTTTAATTATAGAACAAAACAAGCCAAAATATAATGAAAAATAAAATAAAAGTTTCATTTAAAAAAAAATAGTTAGAGATGAACTAAACATTTTTTTTAATAATTGTTGATTTTAAATTGAACATTAGAGGATTTTACAATGTGAAAATAGCAATTGAAATAATAGAAAATTATTTATTTAACTTCATGTAAAAAATTTTTAAATTAGTATTTAAAATATAAAGAGAATGGCAAGTGAAAGTAAATTTGTTAAAAAATTTTTTAAGGTTCAATTTTACATAATTTAAACAAAAATCGAAATTCAGCCGGTACAAGTGATGTATTACATGACATAATCTGGAGAAACTCATTCGAAGTTTATGTTTCAAATGTTTTATTTGATTTAGAGGGCCTTTTTCCAAAAGCCAAAGATTAATTTGGAAAAACAGGGTGTTAGTTTAAACATAAATTTGATAAAAAATTAGATTGTTTTTTTTTAAGATGCTAAGAGTGTATAGTATTAATACTTTAGTCTAGTAGACAATTCAGGCACAACTTCATAAGCTTTTCATTGAATAGAGACAAGCTATTGTGACTTAGACTCTCCAGCTGAAAAGCGGGAATCTCAAAACACTAGTGCTAAAATTGCTATGCTCCCAGTTTAAATATTTCATAAAGGTTTAGCTTTGCATAACCGTTTTTCAATTTATAATTTAGAATAATCTAATAAATTTAAATAATATTAATTAATAAGAGAAACATGAATAAGAGAATTATCCAGGATAAATCATGATGAGTTTTAAGATAATATTAAGTAATCAATTGCAAATAATGATCTTCAAATACGTCATCCGAGTAAATTACTTGTGAGTCAAGAAAGATCCTGTAATAACATAATTAAACAGATGTTTTTATTATTATAATTATTTATTTGTTTTTCTGTTCGAGCATAAGCTTTTTCAGATAAAAAAAAATAAAATAAAAAAATATAAAATAAAATGATTAAAACAGTTTTAAAATATTTTAAATTTAAAGTAAGTTTTGTTCATTTATTAAATGAGAAATATTTATTAACATGAGAAACAAAAATAATAATTAAAGAATTGTTTAGTTGGGCAATGAAAGGAGTTGGGAAAATAAATGAATAAAATAATATGAGAATCAGAAAAAAAACATGGAAATTGTGGTGTTCTGGAGAGATAAGTTTAAAGAGATTATTTGATTAATTAGTTTATTTTAAAAAAAGAATTGTAAAAAAGACCTCCTTAAATATGTAAAAAAACATTGGCTTAGATAGTTGCAGAGTCGGGCGTGTTTAAAGCTTAGCTAAAAGCATTGCTTTAATAAGCCAAAGAGAGAGAAGTTGAGAGTGTGTGTGTTTGATCTGCTTTTAAGAGCTTATGATTATTAAACATTCTTTGTTTAGTACAATATAAAATTTTAACAAAAAATATAATAAAAGTTTTGTTTTCACATCTTGAAAGCGTGATGTCATGTGACATCACAGAAATGATCTTAATAGTGAGAAAGTTTTTGTTTAATTAGGCAGCAGCTACATAAAGGAGTAGGATTCGTAACAAATCTAAAATCGAAGCCTCTTTGGTACTCCGAAACAAGCCTTTTAGTGAATGGAAATGAATAATCTAGAGCATTACGTTAGATTTTCTAAATTTGTTTAACTTGTTTTTTATTTGACTTTTCTTTATATTAAACTAATAGTTAAACTAAACCTTTATAAGAAATTTAAGTTGACCAAAAAGAGTTTCAATGCAGGATCTGATTTTTTAGTATGTTTTAGACACTGAGCAATCCGAAAAAAAAAAAAAATTTTTTTTATGGGGTGTCATTTGACATGGGGGTACCCGAGGGGTCCAAAGTCAGGCGTAGCAAATTTTAGGTTTTTCAGGGAAAATTAATTTTTCAAAAAATTTTCCTGAGTTCATATTATGATTTTTAGATTTCTCTTTCTGTTCTGAACATTTTGGTATATAATTTAAGAAAAATCGATAAAGTATGGCCGAGATATGACCTAAAACCCTAAAACACCCTTAAAAACTTCCAAGAGCTGTAATTCATAAACTAATAACTCAGGAATCAAATTATTCATATATTTAGAATCAGCTCGTCGAGATCTACAAGAATCACTATAGAAAAGTTAAAAAATGTGAAAAGTCCGATTTCTGACCTGATTGCCCCATATCCTTTAATCACTTAAATTTTTTTTTTTAAAGTCATAACTTTGACTTAAATTTTTGTGACTTCAAAAAATGGTATCCTTTTTTGAAATATCTTCAATAAGACAATAATTCAAAGTAGTATTCGGTGGGTTGTAGAGACAGAAAATAGAAAATGGAATGGAGTTCAGGTTAATTTTAATTTCTACAAGTTCCAGGTTAGGTCAAGTGACAGGTCCTGAAAAAATTCTTTGTTTATGAGAAAGTTTTCTTTGTCAATTCCGATGCTATATAAATGCCTCAATTTATAATATGAGTTTGATATCATATATATCCCGATTACTTCATGAAAATTTAATTCAACGGTGGAGATAGTCTTTTAAACTGTCAACTGACTGGCCCAACATTTGATAAGAGCCACAATTGTAGGAGAATGATTTCTCATAAATTGTTTTAAATCGACCACAGCAAGAACATCGCCAATACAGATTTGATTTTTTGCATCTTTACTCATTTTTTGTAAATTGTGATATAGCGACATCTTAGTCGATATCACTGGAAAATTAATTAACTTAACCATGAGCGTTTAAGTTAAGAAGGAGCATTATTACATGCTCCAATACGTCTTTACTGGAGATCGAATAGACGGGCCCATTGGTACTAATGTAAATATTACATCTGGCAACGAGAATAAAAGCCCCAGAAGACAATTAAAAGTGCTTCTTGGTGGCAGTAGTGTTTAAAGTACGTGCAGCGGCTACCTGACATGGATCAGTTAGTACCTGGGAAAAATAATAGTCTATGGCTAGTCCCGTTCGTTGTTGATCAGACAAGGATCACAATGGTGGACAGTTCCCTAGTTTCCGCTTTATAAAAGTGGGGGAAGATGTGATAATGCGACATCTTTGTCGACATCACTGGAAAGTTAATTAACCATGATCGTTTAAGTTAAGAAGGAGCATATTTACATGCTCTAATACGCCTAACGGGAGATCGGATAGACGGGCCCAAAGGTACTAATTTAAACATTTCAGTAAATCTTTTCTTGATAAAATTCTAAAGTAATGAATCTTCGACCATTTTTTTCCATTAAAAATTTTATATTGTTTGATATTTTAATTTTATGCATTTTGCTCAAATGTTCATTTTATTTTTGTTTATTTTAAGTTACAATTTTGATAAATCTATTTTTATTGAATAAAGAAAGGATTTTTAAGTCAAAATCTTACAAATTTATAATAATTGCAAAAAATAATAAAAATAAAATTTTAATTCTAATTATTTTTTTTAATAATGCTTTAATGCTTCAAAAAATCCTTGAACGATAATAAATACAAACTCATCGGCTAGTCTTCATAATTCTGGCCAGGCTAAATGGGTGAGGATCAAAAACAAATAAAAAGAGATTAAAATACATAAAAAAGTGATTTACACATATAAATATTAATTCAATTATTTAATTAAATATTATACTTACTATGTCGGATTGTCCAGGTTATTTTTTTTTTGACATTTAACAAATTTCTGTTTAAAAATCCAAGATCGCTTGAAGATATTAAAAAGGCAATGTGAAATTATAGTACAAAATTTACAGTACAAAAAGTAAAAATGTTATAAAATGATTTCTACATGTGCAAAAATGGTTCTGTAAACAGTACAATATTTTACAAATTTATACAAAAGAATTCTAAGCTCTGCAAAGGCTCTGCAATTTATTGCATATTTTAATCAAATATTTTTTGTTGGTGTGCATTTTACAGAATATTGCAGAGTTTTTGCAGATCTTAGAATTCTTTTGTACAAATTTGTACAATATTGTACTATTTACAGAACCATTTTTGCACAATTAGAAAACATCTTATAAAATTTTTACTTTTTGTACTGTAATTTTTGTACTAAAATTTCACATTGCCATTAAAAAAAAATTAAAATTTAAATAGATAATAAATAAAATGCAATCAATTTTTAGTCGATTCTGGTTTCTAATAATATTAAATTAAACTTTTAATCTTTTTTTTTAGATTGTCAAGATCTAATCAATGATAGTGATGGAAAAAATGGAATTTACAGCATTACACTAATGAATAAAAATGTTTCATTTAGAGTGCATTGTGAATTCGAAGATGGAATAGGTAATTTTTTTTAGATTTAAGATTTAAAAATAAATTTTTTTTTCAGGATATACAGTTATTCAGGAAAGAAATGACGGAAGTGTCAGTTTTTTCCGCGATTGGCAATCTTATAAAATAGGATTCGGAAGTTTGGATCAGCTTGGTGAATTTTGGCTAGGACTGGAAAAAATTTATCAATTGACAAATCAAAATAATTATTCGTAAGATTTACAATTTTTATTGATAAGAAAAATCAAAAAAAAAAATATTTTATTTTTCAAGACTTCAAATAGTTATGTCAGATTGGAAAAATGAAGTGTACGTGGCTGAATATTCAAGATTTCGAATTGGTGACGAAAATGAAAAATACAAGCTTGAGCTTGGCAGCTATTTAAAAAACATGAGCACAGTGGGAGATTCGCTGGGAGAAAATTTCTATGGCCAAGACCACAATAATATGGCATTTAGCACCTATGACTCGGACAACGACATGAGATTTTATGACAATTGCGCTCAAATTTACCGCTCAGGCTGGTGGTTCAACGCTTGTTTTCAATCCAACTTGAACGGAATCTACTACTCGTATACAGATAAGATGAAAAATGTTTCCAAGCACACTCGGTCAAACGCTGTCTTGAACGACGACCACTCTAGGTTGAGATTTCTGCGTAATGGCATTCATTGGAACGCCATTGACTTGAACATGTCACTCAAAAGTACAAAAATGAGACTTAAGAGAATTTAACGCCAATTTGTAATTAGAGCCCTAGTCAGGATTTTTTTTTCTATTAATATTGTTATAAATTCAGGTAAATTTTGATTTTTATTTTAGTTTTTGTTCAATAAAGTTTTCACAAAATTATTTTTTTTAATTTTATTTTAAAAATTAACAATAAAAATCTAATTCTATTTTTTTTCAAATGTTTAGTTTAAATGAATGTAGATCACTCTTAATAAGAAAAAATGTAATTTTATTAATAAAAATTTAAAATGCGCTTAAAATAAAATTTATGTCTAAAATTTATTTGTTATTTTTCTGTTGAAGAGCGTAGTGTACAGACCAGATGCAAAGCGCTCTCATGTAGCCTAAACTTCGGTAAACATTGGGCATCATGAGAGCCTCAGGAGTTTGAAAAGCTAATCCGAGCTTATTGTATAATAAATTATACATTCCTTCAAGAGTTTTCCACGCTTTATCGTTCATTCCCTTGAAAAATAAAATTAATTCATGATAATTTATAAATTCTAGATTGACAAAAAATTTATTTTCAAAGACAAACTTACACACTAAATTTTTGATTTTTTGATTATTATTTTTTGATTTTTATTACAATTTACTAAATTGTTAAATTTTTTATATTTAAAAAAAACAAATTATTGAATCATTTTTTTTAAAATAAACAAACTAGTTCTTGCTTCTTAAAGCTTACTTGGAATAAATGCATTAATGTTTAATCAACTGAATGGTTGACTCGTGTTTTATTGAAAGAGTGCTAACCAAATAGCAAAAAGGACCTGAAAGTTATAATATTTTTAGTTACATTTAATTTTTAGCTGTTGAGTTTTTCTTTAAGTTATAATTTATCATTTTATTAACCGAATCATAGAAATTTTCTAATTTTCTTTCATTTGGTTTTAAGTTTGGTTTTGAAGATTCTATGAAATTTGTTTTCAATGAATTATTTTTCTATGATTCAATACACCACAAAAATATTTATATAAAAATAAATTAATGTAAAACCATCCAATTTATTATTTTTGATGATCCAACATTTTTAATAACTAATTTTTAAAATCCTCTATTTTTCCTTTGTGATATGTTTTAGAAATTTTTAGATAAAAGGATTATTTTAATTCTTTGTCATTTCTTGGAAAAAAAATTTTACCTCAAAAATCATTAGAGACGCCAAAGCACATGTTGTTCCGACCCACATTTCTTCTGACTGCATACTCGTAATATCTACAGAGCCATTCGGCCTCATACCATTAACAGAACCTGCTTTGCCATTGGCATATTTTAAAACATTATATTCAAAAATAGTCTCCAGACAGCTTTTTATTTTATCTTTTTGAAAAACCTTAGAATGACAATTTATTAAATTTTCTTAAAAATTATAAAAAAAACTACCTCATTTTCAAATCCAGAGCATCTCAAATACCAATGGCCACAGCACATGTCTGTCATAATGCTGTCATTGTAATCACTATTGCTACAGTCGTATTTATAGTACTTTCCATTCCACAATTTTTTGTCATAAGCCTCTTTGGCTCTCTTCAATATTTGCTCATATTTTTCCAAAGTTTCTGTGTCGCCAAGTATGCTGGCTATTTTGCAGACACACGAAAGTGTAGCTACATGCAGTCCGCCGCAGTAAGCACTGGCACCAGTCACCGACCAGGCGTCATAGGTTTGATCGGGCAGGCCTTCGCTGTCAATCAAACCATCGCCGTCATGGTCCTGCGATTGAACCGTGATCATCAAAAGCTTGATGTACGGCCACATGTATTCCAAATACTCATTGTCTTTTAGATAGAAATAATCTCTGTAAACAGTTAGAATAAATTTTAGATTCAAATCTTTCCAGTCTCTTGTATCATGAGAATTGTACGCGTTTAGAACCGACCACGGCTCTCTGTACGGATCACCGATGTCATGAGGTAGACTGTTTTTGGATTTTTGTTTTGCGTATTTTCCATCAATTAAAAATTTGACATCATTTTTGCTTTCCATTGGAATGGTATCGGCGAATTCGTACTGCAAGCTTAGCTGAAGTTTGGGCCACAATTGGAGCAGGGCAAAGTTGGCATTGAAATGAACGTCATAGGTGTTGTACATGCGGTACTCTTGACCTTCCAGATAAGCAAACCGACCGTACTCTCTAACCACCTGATGCTTACAGTTTGGATCATTTTTAATGTCGAACCAAACAGTGCCACCGTCTGAGATGAAGTAAAGCTCGTTGAAAAGAACTATTTTGTACCATTTGGGCAGTGATTGGTCTTCGATGATCGGCTGGCGGAATTCGGATAGCTCTTTTTGCCATGATTTCCGAGAATGAAGTGAATAGCAAGCAATTTCCTTGGCGCAATCTAGGTTTTCATCGGAAAAATACCTTGTATAAAATCTAAAAAATTTTAATTATTTTTTTTTAAATAAAAATAAAACATTAATTTGACTTTTTATATGTTTTTTGATTGTTAACAAATGATACATTTGGCATGTTCCAGACTAGTGCGAATTCAATACGGTCTTTGGAATGAGCTGGTACTTTTATTTGAACACAAACAGCAATTGCCAATTTATTCCTCAGAGCTTTTTTCTTGTCAACTTTTTATGGAATAAAAATAAACAGATAAAAATTCTTATTAGGCTCAAATTACATTCTTTGTTGTCAAGATTTCCATCGGTAATCAAATCAGTCCATAAGTTTGAGCCGGAATTTTCGTCATGTGAATAAAATTGACAATTGTAGGTGATACGAGCATTTTCCTTTAAGATTAAAAATTAGAGATAGTTTTTGATAAAATTATTTTATTTTTTTCATTGAATAATATTTTATTCAAATAAGCTAACTTTTTTTTTGAAAAAATTTTTGATTTAAAAAACACAATGGGTCTAAAATTTTTGGCAAAAATTTCAATCACTGTTTAAACACAATTTTAAAAGGAAATAAGATAAGATACAACTTGAGGAATAAAAATTAATTTTATTATATCAATATGAAAAATTTTGGAGAACTTAAATTTAATAATTTTTTTCCAAAATTAATCATTAAATTTATTGTTGGTTTAAAAATTTTACTGAATTTTCAGAAAATTCACGTCAATTTTTCTAAAATAAATGATATTTTTAATTCATTTAATTTTGTCTTTAGAAACTCTTGAATTAAAATAAAAATAAAATTCATATCAAATAGTGTAGAAATTTTCTTTTATTTTTAAAATATTTTAAAATAAATTAAAAAATGAATTATTGAACAGCCTCAATCAAATATATAATACCTGTTGTTTAACTTTGGAACTCTATAATTTTTTTCTAATTTTTACTTACAAAAAGGGAAACCAAAAGCAATAAAGCTAAATCGTTTGAAGGTGGCTCAAATAACTTTAAAGTTGTTAAAACTGAAACAGATCTGATGAATCTAAATTAAGTCTCTGTAAATAAACTATGAATTCTTTAATAATATACTCTACTAAAGAATCTGGACCATGGCTAAACATTTTAATTACAATTCAATAATAATTAAAAAAAATAGATTGATTAAGTGTGATTAAAATGAAAACTCCAAAATGCACTTGATTATGTGAAGTATCTTAAAGACCAGCGTGACAAAACTTTTAGGTCTAATTTAAACTCAAACAGAATTCAAAAAATTAAAAAAATTAAAAAATAAAGTAAAAAATTTAAATTCTAAGAAAATTGGCAATGTAAATTTTGTTAAAAAAAAACAAGAACAAAATATAAAAAACGCTAGAGCTTTAATTCGGACCGACCAAAACAGTTTTGTAAATTGTAGCAACTGATACATCCTCTGTACCACTACTTAAAGTTTATTTGGATTTATTAATCAGAATATTGGTGGTACAGAGTATGTATCAGTTGCTACAATTTACAGAGCATGTTTTGATCCTTTAGAACTTTAACTTTGGAATTTTTTAATATTTTTTTTTTGTATCTAAATTCACAGTGCCAGAAAATTTAAGTTTGAAATTCAGGTTTCACTATAATCTATTTGATTGAATTTGAAGTTTTTAATGTTCGAATTTACATTTATTTGTATTTTGTTTGAATAATTCATAATTGATTTATATCAATCATATCTATTAATAAATAGTACAATTTATTTAATAGATGCTTTGCTTCAAAAAATAATGTCTATTGTAAATTTGAACAAAAACTCAGATAAAAATTACAAATTTGAATATCAAAATTGGATTGTGAAAAAGAATAAAAAATCTTATTTGAATTTAAATTTAATTATGAAAATTATCAAAAGATATTTAAGCTTAATTTATTAATGATCAAGTTTGAAAAAATATCATGGTCAAAAATTAATTTGGTCATGAAAAGAAATTTTCACCATACTTTTAGATATTTGATTTTATATTTTTTGTTTAATGTATTATTTGCAAGATGAGTACTTTTAAATAGTTTTGGAATTTAAAGTTCCTAATTTCAAAAAAAATCAAATCAATTTTTAATTTGAAAAAAAAATTAAATATCTAAATACAAATATTTTAATATTATTCAAAAGCGAATTTTCACTTATCTAAACTAAACTTTACCAGAAATTTTTATAACTAAACCAGCTATTTGTAAATGGCAATTTTAATTTATTTTTAATTTATTTTTTCTCAAAAAAATCTGCAAATAAATTTTAATTAATTAACTTACTGATTTTTTGGCTGCTAAACAATATTCCAAAGGCATGCCTCTGAGCTTTTGTTTGATCACACATCCACTTATGTTTGTATTGAAACTGTTGTAATTCTCGAACGATTGACTACTCACATCGGTCAGTTCAAATTTGTCACTTGATGAGCCAGCTTGCCAAGTGAACATCAACGATAACTCGATGTCCTCGCCATTTCTGTTGTCCACAGTCCAATTGAACAAAGTAACTGGAAGTGACGAGTCCTTGTAGTTGTGTGGTATTACGGGACTAATTTGGTGACATGTCAAGCGGACATGTTGACCGGGCAAATTGTACACAGTCCATGATTCTGGATACAAAGCGTAATAGGTTGCGTTGTCGCCACAAAAAGCCATGTTCCAGCTCTTAAATCCGTTCTGCTTTACTCTCTTGGTGCACAAGGCTTGCTGGTAAACAGTGTGCTTTTTTTTCCTCAAGCAAACAGTGAACATGTTGGCCTCGCATGTCTCGTGTTCATAAATGCCCGGCACCAACTGGTACCGGGTAAATTCTCCTGTGTACGATCGGCCTATAGTGCCTGTGCCAATTCCACCCATTGGCACTCCATATATTTGCTTTACCTTAACAGGCTCAAAAAAGTCCATGTGTGGCTGAATATTCTTCTTTTTGCACTCTCGATGATACTTCAAGTATCTTTATAAGCAAAAATTTATATTTTAAAATTATTTATTTTTTTGTTATACCTTAAAGATAAAGGAATAAAAGCAATGGCCTGTTTTATCCTAGGCATCACGAATGCCTGAAGCTTCATGTCATACTCATAGCTAAGCTTAAGCGTCCAACAATACTCTTCCATATAATTCTTCATCCTAAAGTCAAAAATATAAAAAAATATTTAAAAAAAATTTATTTAAAAAAAACTCATGGCTTTTTACATAATTAGAATTTTATTTCTAATAACAAAACCAATCGAATTAAATGCCTAAAAATACAAAATAATAAATTTTTTTAAAAAACTAAAATTTTATTTTTAAAGTCTAAAAATTTTCTAAAAAATACGAATAGATCAAGTTCTATTTTCAAGTGCATACTGAACAGCCCAAATTGAGAGCGGTCTCATGTAGCCTAGACTCCGGTATTCGTTTTTCTTGTTCAGCGCTTCGGGAGTTTGGAATGCGAGACCTAGTTCGTAGTAGAGCGATTTGTACAATTCATCCAGTGTTGACCAGGCCATTTGGTGCAAATTTTCAAAAATTAACAAAGACACAAATGAATTGGTCACTCCAATCCACATCTCTTCTGATTGAATACTTGTTTTGTCCACAGAGCCATCCGGACGCATACCATTCACTGCTCCGCGCTTTCCTTTCTCAAACATAGCAACATTATGAGCAAAAATCGACTCCAGACAACTTTGTATTTTCTCTTTGTCAAAAACCTTAAAATACAATAAACTATTAAATAATTTTTTTTTGAAAAAAAACTTTATTAAGTTACATAACTACCAAGCTTATCAAAAACACATGATTTTAAAACTAATTGAAAGTCTAAATAATTGCTTTTTAAAGCATTTTTGGCAAAAGATTGTCCTTTTTGTTTTTTCAAATAAATTAGACTTTGATTCAGTATTGTTTATCTTAGAGTTTTAAATTAATAAATTAAATCTGTCAAGATAAATTTTTTTTAAAAAAAAATTGTTTCAGCATTGGCCTAATGTAAATGAATAATCATTACCTAGATAAGTGTTAAAGTAATTTCACCTTTATATATAAAATTAGAAAAATTAAAATTATTGATCCGACAAACTTAATTAATGGAAAAATAAAATTTTCCTTATGAGTCATTGAAGAAAATTTTTAAGTTTTAATTATGAATGTTTTAATTAAATAAAAATTGGTTACCTTTTTTAATTGGTAATGTTTTTTTTGGTGGTTCTTGTATCCTCGATTGGTTTGACATGCAAATCAAATAAATTCAGCATTTTTTTAGAATAATACTCCGAAAATTAAATCTTCAAATATTTTAAAACCTAAATATTTTTGAAACAAAATAAACAAAGCAATGTCATCTTTTTGATGACTAAAACTAAATAATTAAACAAGTCAAGATGGTTAGAATAGAGGCTAATATTCGGGTCTTGATGATCAAGTATTTGCCAAAATTTGTGTTCATATGTCCAGGATGTAATTTTTCCTCACTAATAAAAAATTGCTTGGTCAATAGAAAACGTTCTTTGTTTGTCTAATTTATCTGTAAAAATTTCTAAATCTCAATTGAAAAAATTATTTGAAAGTTATAATTTTACATAGATTTTTAAAATTAAATTAAAATTTATTTTGTAAAATAATAAAAATTATGCATATGGTACCGAATATATATAATCTAATAAAGTGGTGATTAAATAATATATTTGAAAGTTCCATTTTCTCTTCAGAACACGCAATCCTCCCAGCAACAGCTTAATATCACAATAAACAGCTTATTAATGTATGCTACTATACATAACATTAATTTCGTAAAAATGTGTGAAAAATGAAATGATTAAAATTTTTTTTTTTATTTTCAAAGCTCAAATTTTTTTTAGGGATTTTATTATCATTACTGGGTGATTCTTTGATAATTTTTTATTTTATTGAAAATTATTTGACAAAAAAACTGATATGTAATTCAGAATATTTCAGAATCTATTAATTCAACTAATGGATTTTTTAAAATAGAATGTTAAAAGATTTTATATTCTATTTTAAAAATTAATTTCTTACTCGGGGATTTAACAGTCTGTATCTTTTTGAAATACTTTTTAAAAGGGAATAATTGCTCAGATTTAGTAGACTTTCTCTGTAATTAAAGTTTCATTTGGATATAAAATTTTTGACCATTAGAGCAAAATTTTAAAATTTTTTAAAAATTTGAATGAAATTTTTAATAAAAAAATTCAATTAAAAATCTTACCTTTTCTTGATATTTATTTATTCTTTTAAAGCAATTTTGTATATTTAAAAATGACAACTTTTTTTAATGCAATCATTTTTCTAAGACTTTGGAATGAATTTGCCAAGCCTTTAAATCAAATTTTTTAATTTCTTTTCAAGATTTCGTAATTTCGATATCTAATTATTTGATTCTTCAGGCAAAAATTTAAAAATTTAATTTAAAGGCTTGGCAAATTCATTCCAAAATCTTTTAAAAAAATGATTGCATTAAAAAAAAGTTGCCAAATATACTTTTAATTATTTTATATTTATCATCGACAAGCCTTGGCCTAATTTCTCTGAAAAAAATAATTCTTACTTTTAGAAAATATTTGCGTAAAAATTTCTTAATTTTTTGGCATTAAATTCCTGTCAATAAGAAATAATTTACTAAAAAATTATTTTTAATCTTTTTAAATTTCTTTTATCTATAACATTATTTTAATAAATTATTCAATATTTTGAGCTGAAAAAAATTTAAATTTCAAATAGAATAAAAAAAGTTAATTTATTAATTTAAAAAGATTCTAGATTTTAATTTATTATTTTTTTTATGATATTTATTTCAAAAGATTGTACTTAGGCCTGTTTATCAAGCAATATTTTTAATTTAAAATTTAAAATTTTTTAAATTCATATGAAAAATAATAATAAGTTAAAAGTTATCTACAAAAACCTATCTTGAGTTTAAAGATTTTTAGAGTTTGTGTAGATATAATCTTTAAAGCAGTCCGTATTTCTTTTTTTGTATTCATAATACTTATTTCTTATTTTTTATTTAAACTTACACAAATTAAAAATTTTTTATTTAATTCTATGGAAATGATTTTATGAAATAATTATTCCATGAAAAAAAATTCTATGAATTCAAAGTTAACTTTTATTTCTTTTCCCATAAACTTAAGAGTTTAACCCAACGATGCACAAAATTTGGCAAGTCTAGCTATATTCAAGACATGATTATCAGCATCGACCTCATGAAAAAAAAATATTCAAAAAAATATTAAAATTTTATGCTTTTTTGCGTAATATTCCGATATTTTGCGTAAATATTCGTAAATAAACCATAATTTACTATGGTAATGTAAAAAATGGTTAAATATTAAAAGCCGATAGAGAAATATTTTTTTGCAACTTTTTAAAGATAGATTTTCCCTTTCTTTTCTTTAATAAGATTTAAAAATTTTTTTGTGAATTTTACGTAAAATTCAGAGAAAACATTAATTTATAATTCTTTAAAGTAAATTCTTATATTAATTCAAGGAAAATCTTAAAGAATATGTTTCAAAGATGTTCCGGATGACTATTTCTCTTTAAATTCCTTAAAAAATGGATTTCTTATTTATCTTTTATCATTTACACATATCCTTAATGATGTCAAATTATTTAATTCATTGGCGGCTGCCATACATTTTTTAAATTTTTTAATTCTAAAATAGGCAGAGGTGTCCTAAATTTAGACGAAAAATAAATTTTTTAACAAGCGGGTACTTTTCCTTGAAAACATTTGCTAAACAGGTCGTTGTGTTTTTCTCCTATTAAATAATCTAAATTAACTCAAACAGTAATATAATCTTTTATTTTGTAAGAAGTTACAAATTAAAATCAATTCAAATATTTGAGAAAGAATTGGATATTTTGATATTAGTTTCACAGAGATATTTTTATTTAATTAAACAGCAATTTTCAGCAGTGATTTTCACTTATTATTCAGACTTAAAACTTTAACCAGGGTCATTTGAGAAAAGCAAAAATTTTTTTAAATATTTAATTTTATTAGATCAGACTTTTTTGTAACATTTATTAATTTAAAAAAAAATTAAACAAAAAAAGAATTGAATGTACTGGTTTAAATATTTTTTTTATCTAAATATTCGTGAAAAAAAAAACTTGATTTCTATATTTTAAATGATCCAATTAATTAATTTTGAAAAAATATTAAGATTTTAATTGTTAAGTTACATGATTTTCAAAAAATCTATTAGTTATCTTTTTTGGGCGTTTTTTTACTTAAAATTTTATTGAAAAATGTTAATAGAAAAAAAAACTTCCTTATTCTAAAAAATGATCGATATACCCTGGCCTAAGACATTTTAAAATGCAGAACTATAGAACAAATTCAGGGCCATTAAGTCAATGCATTTAGAATAAAAGACAGCGGAGACTTGGATATGTCCTTGAATGAAAGGAACATGTACACCAAACATAGACCTTCAGTGGACATCTAAAGAGTGACGGAAGCTAGAAAGACCAGCAGTAATTGGGAGGTCAGCAATCACCAAAGAGATCACTGAAATGGGTAAGACATGGTAAGAAGTAAGGGTAAAGTCAAAAGATCGACTTGAGTGGAAATCGAAATTAATGATCTTATGCTCCTCAAAGAGCGAAAAAAATGGTTCTTTGACAACTAAATTCAACAATGCAAAAAATCCTAAAAATTTCATTAACATCTATTTTTTATTAAATTTATGAAAATTACATTGCAGAATAACTGCACAAGCTGGTTTTAATTGGTAAAATTTTTAGAACTAATTTTGGCCTTTCTTTAAAAAAAAAACTAAGTTCATTTTTGCTCCAAGACTCAAAATGTCTAATTTTCATTAAAAATTATAAAAAAACTACCTCATTTTCAAATCCAGAGCATCTCAAATACCAATGGCCACAGCACATGTCTGTCATAATGCTGTCATTGTAATCACTATTGCTACAGTCGTATTTATAGTACTTTCCATTCCACAATTTTTTGTCATAAGCCTCTTTGGCTCTCTTCAATATTTGCTCATATTTTTCCAAAGTTTCTGTGTCGCCAAGTATGCTGGCTATTTTGCAGACACACGAAAGTGTAGCTACATGCAGTCCGCCGCAGTAAGCACTGGCACCAGTCACCGACCAGGCGTCATAGGTTTGATCGGGCAGGCCTTCGCTGTCAATCAAGCCATCGCCGTCATGGTCCTGCGATTGAACCGTGATCATCAAAAGCTTGATGTACGGCCACATGTATTCCAAATACTCATTGTCTTTTAGATAGAAATAATCTCTGTAAACAGTTAGAATAAATTTTAGATTCAAATCTTTCCAGTCTTTGGCATCGTGGATCAGATAGGCATTTAGGTTGGTCCATGGCTGGTCATCGGGATCTCCGACATCATGCGGAACAGTTTTGAGCGTTTTTCGCCAACCTTCTTTTCCATTGAACAAAAACAGCCTCTGTTCTCTGTCTTCTAAATTGATGGTCTCAGCAATGTGGTACTGTATGCTCAAGTGAAGATTTGGCCAAAGCTGCAGCAAGGCGAAGTTGGCGTAAAAATGAACGTCATAGGTGTTGTACATTCGGTATTCATGTCCTTCCAAATAGGCAAACAGGCCATAGGTTTCAAAATGTTTGATGTCCGAATGTTCGGCATCAATCCACAAAGTGCCACCGTCAGACAAAAAATACAATTCGTTGAAGAGTGCACATTTATAAATACTAGAAGCATTTCTGTAATTTTTTTTGTTTTTTTATTAATTATTAAAATTTTATGATTTTTAAAAAATTAAATTATAATTTACTCGTTTTTGAGTATAGGACGTCTCCAATCTAAAAGAGAGTTTATCCAAGCATTTTTTTGGCTAAAAGAGTAGCATGATATATCAAAAAGTGAGTTTGAATCATTGAAAAATTTCGTATAATATCTTTTATAGACTTTGTTTTGATTGCCGCCAAAAAATATGTGAGGCATCCACCAAACGAGCGAAAAATCAATTGTTTCAGTTGACTCAGCTTTTAATTTGGCAGTGACACATACAGCCACTGTCAGTTTGTTAGCTGACGAATGCCTTTTGGGTGCCAATGAAGCGTCGACTAATTAGAAAATAAAAAATTTTTAGGCTTTTTTTAAATTTAATAAGAAAGATACATTCAGTATTATTTAATTGTCCATCTTCTAGCAAATCAGCCCAAAGACGTGTACCCAAGTTTTCATCATCTGTGTAAAATTGGCAATTGAATGTGACATGAGCGTTTTTCTATCAAAAAAAAATTAAATTTTTTTTGTATTATCATAAAATAATTTTATTTGCTTTTTTTTATTAAATAATTAAAATAGCCAAGAAAAAATTTATTTTCAAATATGTGATAAAACAAAGTCACAGTATAAGTGTTGTAGTCCTTTAAATGTCTACAACTGCTTTTTAATCCGAAGTGAATTTATATTTGAATTTTATATTCGAAATTGAAACAGTGTAAGCTGGTTCAATTTCTATTAAAAAAACACAGTGAAAACTGTTTATTTTCAAAAAATTCATTCTCATTTTTTTCTTAATATTTTTCCTTTTTCTTTATTTATTGTATTAGGCTAGAATTGGCCATTTGTTATCATTTAATAAATATATTTAAATAAGAAAATAGTTTTCTTTATTATTATTCTTTAAGGATTTAAGTAACAGACCGAATTAAGTAGAAGACAAAATAAATCTTTTAAGTTATAGACCCTTAAAATAAGATACTTTGAAAATTTCGATTTTTGAAAAATATTTAAGAGATTTAAACATTTAAATATTCTTAAATGAAGTTAAATTGAAGTTTGCTGCATGAAATTTTAAATTGTAAGATCAAATAGACTTTAATTAGACAGGCATTCATATCTTCTTAATTACTTGAAACTTCAAGACCTTTTTCCTGTCCAATCTTTATCATAATATGCATAAATGACTGAAGAGATTTATCAAAGCAGACTTAGCAAAAGTACTTTTTTAAATGATTTTATGGGTCTATACTATAGACTCTATAGTGATAGGTAACCAAGACTGGTAAAAAATTTACAAAAGGGTAATATGTGAGTTGTTTAAAAGTACAAAATTAAAGTCCAAGTCCGGACTTTAAGTTTATTTTTAATTTTTAAAATTATTATCAAAAGAAAAAGAAATTTATCAACTAATTATCAAGCAAAAAAATTCAGTTTTTACAATTGATTTTTATTTTTAATCAATGTTTGCCAATAAAATTAAAATAAGCTTTAATTTTATTTCAATTTAATATCACTTTAAAATTTTTTTAAAAATTAAAGGATCGATTAACTTTTGGTCAATGGTTAATTTCAATCTAATTTTGGTCAATGGTTAATTTAAAATATACACCTGATTTATTTAATTAGCAAAAAAAATTTTGATGTCTTATATTTAATATTTATATTTCAAAATATTTTGGAAAGTTCATTTTGTTAAAAATAAAAAAATAAAATTTAATTTAATAATAATTATTTGAATGAAGTAGTTACAAGTTATTCGAATTTAATTTTGAATCAACTTCAATGATACTAGATATAATTTACTAATCATATCGACTTTAACAACACTTTTTACGAATATAAAAAAAAAATTAAAAGTCTTTGACTTGGACTTGGCTTGAGACTTGTGACTTTTAAACAACTCTGAATAAAATTAAATTATATTTTTTAAAAAATGAATTATATTTTATCAAATAATATTTAAATTTTTTACAAGTTTGAATCTCCGAAAAATTATTATAAAAGGAATGAATCAAAATATAGAAAAATAAAAAAACATAAAAAGGTGAAAATATTTTACTATTTAATTCAAATTAAACTTCAATAGGAGAAGTAAAATTATAAGTATAAAAATTTTTTTTATAAAAAATAAAAAAAACAGTAGAAAAATAGTAACATATATTGAAAGTAAATTCTTCTGGACCAAAAAGGATGAATTGAAAATATGTAGAAAATTAAAACAGAAAAATAAAAACGTAGAATTTAATTAAGTTAACGTAGAAACATAGAAAAAATAAAAAAATAAAGTAATTTTGTAAGAAAATGCATTAAATTTAGTAAATTATTTTATAAAAAAGATTAAAATAAAAGAGAATAAAGAAAAAATTATTAAAAAAATCAATTAGATTATCAATTTTCTATATCTTGATTTTTTACGTCTAAAAATATTCTATGTTTTGCC
This sequence comes from Brachionus paranguensis, assembly GCA_016802215.1. NCBI lineage: Eukaryota > Metazoa > Rotifera > Eurotatoria > Ploima > Brachionidae > Brachionus > Brachionus paranguensis. The sequence continues at coordinate 310,009 of JAESIX010000008.1, read as the reverse complement.
TTTCTATGTTAATTGATTTTTTACGTTTTCATTTTTTCTGGTATTGTATAATTCAAATACAAAATGAACAAAAATTCTTCCTTTTTTGATGAATTAAAATTAAAGTTAATAAAATATACTTTAAAAAATACTGAAACAAAATGCAACATACTTTGTTGCATCTTAATGAAAAATTATTTTAAGTAAAAAAGGTGCAAAAAAGTATGTTGCATTTTGTTTCAGTATTTTTTAAAGTATATTTTATTAACTTTAATTTTAATTCATCAAAAAAGGAAGAATTTTTGTTCAATTTGTATTTGAATTTGACAATACCCTTTTTTCTTTGATTTATTTTTGTTTGTAAGCTTTTACAAACAATTATGTATTGATTATGGTACAGAAAGTGCTATGATTGCTTAGACTTACGGCTCAACTCGACTTGTTCTAGTAGCATTTTATATATGATTTGTAAAAAATTTTCATAAATAAATTTTTACTTTCTTTTTTTTTGGAAAATCAAATCAACAATCAATTAAAATCTTGTTGATGTTTTGTATTTTGTCTTTTTTTTTTAAATAAGAAAAAATATTTTATTTTATTTTATTAGATTTTAATTTATCAAAATAGGAAGAATTGTTGTTTTGTTTGTATTTGAATTTCACTATACCCTTTTCTTGAATAACTTTTTAACTTTGCAATATTATTTTTGATGTAACCAATTGCCCATTTTGTTGGCAATAAAAATATTTAAAATTAAATTTTTGATAATTAGACATTTTCAAATTTTAAACAAGCCCCAAATAATGTAATGTTTTTCTAATAAAATTAATTTAAATGATTTGAAGCTTAATAATAAGGACTAATTGATACTAAATAAAGCTTTTATTTTTATTTAATTTATTATGCCTCTTCAATCGATTTTTTGTAAGATACTGCCGAAATAAAGCTGATTTTGGAAAAAGTTAGGACCAATTTAATTAGCACAGAAAATATTTGCTGAATAATGATAGAGTGAAAAACAAATTAAAAAAACTATATGGTCAAAAATTAATTGGAATATTCTTTTTTGGTGCAAAAAAACTGAAAATTATTTCCTTTAAATTTCTTGAATTGTTCTATTTAAATTTTTTACTTCCAAAATTATATTTATTTTAAATTTTGAAAAAAAAATCGGGCGAAAATTACAAATTTGAATATCAAAATTGTATTGTGAAAAAGAAAAAAAATTTAATTACTAAAATTATCAAAATACATTTAAGCTTAATCAAGTTATAAAAAATAACATGGTAAAAAATTAATTTGGTCATGAAAAAAAATTTTCACCATATTTTTAGATATTTGATTTTATATTTTTTGTTCAATGTATTATTTGCAAGATGAGTACTTTTAAATAGTTTTGGAATTTAAAGTTCCTAATTTCAAAAAAAATCAAATCAATTTTTAATTTGAAAAAAAATTAAATATCTAAATACAAATATTTTAATATTATTCAAAAACAAATTCTCACTTATCTAAACTAAACTTTACCAGAAATTTTTATAACTAAACCAGCTATTTGTAAATGGCAATTTTAATTTTTTTAATTTATTTTTTCTCAAAAAAATCTACAAATAAATTTTAATTAATTAACTTACTGATTTTTTGGCTGCTAAACAATATTCCAAAGGCATGCCTCTGAGCTTTTGTTTGATCACACATCCACTTATGTTTGTATTGAAACTGTTGTAATTCTCGAACGATTGACTACTCACATCGGTCAGTTCAAATTTGTCACTTGATGAGCCAGCTTGCCAAGTGAACATCAACGATAACTCGATGTCCTCGCCATTTCTGTTGTCCACAGTCCAATTGAACAAAGTAACTGGAAGTGACGAGTCCTTGTAGTTGTGTGGTATTACGGGACTAATTTGGTGACATGTCAAGCGGACATGTTGACCGGGCAAATTGTACACAGTCCATGATTCTGGATACAAAGCGTAATAGGTTGCGTTGTCGCCACAAAAAGCCATGTTCCAGCTCTTAAATCCGTTCTGCTTTACTCTCTTGGTGCACAAGGCTTGCTGGTAAACAGTGTGCTTTTTTTTCCTCAAGCAAACAGTGAACATGTTGGCCTCGCATGTCTCGTGTTCATAAATGCCCGGCACCAACTGGTACCGGGTAAATTCTCCCGTGTACGATCGGCCTATAGTGCCTGTGCCAATTCCACCCATTGGCACTCCATATATTTGCTTTGCTTTTACTGGAGAAAAAAAGTCTATAAAAGGTATTTTGTTGCGACTGGTCACGCTTTTTTCATATTTTTTGCTTCTGTACGCGAGAGCCAAAAGTTTTAGTATTTGTCTAAATCTCGGCTTGGAGAATGCATTTATTTTTTGCGGAAATTTTTTGGACAATTTTATTTCCAGACAAAATTCTTTATACTCTTGTTCGAATATTTTTAGACTGTCACTATCTAGCTCGTCGTTTACAATCATTTCAGCTTTCAGTGTTTTTTAATAAAAAAACATTATTCAATTTTTTTTTTAATTTCGATTTATAATAAAAATTATAAAAAAATTTTTTTTTATATTTTTAACTAATTTTTTATTTTTTGGTTAAAAAGTGTGATTTCTATAAATTTGATGGTTCGAGTTTTTCGCATAAAATTAGAATTCATAATTTTGTCTAAATTACTTAAGATTTAATTTAAATTTATTATTTAGCTAACTAAATATTAATGAGTGTTAGAGACAAATTGCTTCAGCTCATCTAAGGATAGAATTAAAATAGAAGGTTTTTTACAAATATTGGCAAAATTTTTTTTTTCTTAATTTATATTTATAAAATTCCATTTTTAGAAAATCAAATGAAAAATAATAAAATTTAAATAATAAATAATTACCTTTTTGACAGTAATTTTGTTTCATCTTTAAAATTTAATTCATCTCAATAAAATTTGAATAATGAATTTATAAAAAAGGAATTTTTAATTTCTGAAATTTTTCAAACACTCAAATTACTAATTCTTAATTTATTCGATTCATTTGAAATAATTAAATATTTAAAAATAATAAAAAAAAATGCTGGCAAAATTAAATAATTCAAAAAGCATTCACCTATAAAATGTTAATAATTTTTATTTTAATATATTTTAATATTCTAATATAAGCTATCGGAATGATAAGGTAGTCAAATTCAAGATCTCAAAGAGCTCTACGACATGGTTTTGACCGCAGTTAAAAATACTCAACGGTCATTGAATTATTCAATTTTGAAAAAGTGAAAAAAACCGAAAGCTGAATTTATCGGAGAAAAAATTTCCCACGGAATATGTGATAAGACACATTTTGCATTGAAAAATAAGAAAAAAAATTGTGCAATGATCATTTTCTGAAAAAGTGTGGTCTAAAGAAAAAATAAAAAGTGAATATTTTGTCTAAAATTTTATTAGCAAATCTCTTCAGGAAAGTGAAGAAAAAGGAAATATTAAAAAAAATAGTAATGGAGTATTTTTGGTTATTTTTAATTTTGTATTATTCTTCGGCTTCAGCTAGTTTGTGTGAATCTTTTTTTCATAAATTTTTTCGATAAAAGAACTCCAAATTTGGTTATTATTTTATAAATTGCTTGAAATGTTTTCTATTTTTAAATCAAATATATCTTCTTTACTGAATCTTGGAAAAAATGTAAACATTGATGAGCAATTACATGCATTTCGTGACAGGTGTTCCTTTAAACAATACATACCACCAAAACCAACAAAGTATGCTATCAAAGATTGGATTTTGGCTGATGTTGACTCCTCATGTGTTCTTGATACTGATAATTTTCTAATTAAAGGGTCATTACTATTTCTTCTTTCTTTCCTGTACTGTTCAATATTTAAACATATTGGATCTATCATAACTTCTTCAATTAAGCTATTTTAATTTTTTCTCTTATTTCATATTTGAAATTACTTTCCATTTTAAATTTGTATTTTATCTTATTTTTACTAGCAGATAATTTTTGATACGGCAAGCTAAAGCATCTTCAGACTAAAAAAAATCAAATTGTCAAGTAAAAATGGCCCATAATTTCCCTCAGCGCTCATGCTGATAACTTTTCGCGAATTTTAATAAAAAATCAGAGGTTTTTTTAAGTTAAAAGTCTTAAGTCAAGTCAAGTCAATGACTTAAAATTTTTTTTTTTTTAAAGTCATAACTTAGACTTATATTTTTGTGACTTAGACTTAAAACTGTGACTTATAAAAAAGTCTGATTTGAACAAGAGATATTTGGGCTTTGGGGGCCCTGGTCAAAAAGTACAGTAGTACTGCTAAGTGCGAACCTTGCCTCAAAATTTTAATTATTTAATTAAATTTACATTTTTTTGCTTAAAAATTGGCTTTTATTCTTAGACTTTAAAAAGAAAAAAATTTTAAGTCAAGTCATAACTTTGACTTGACTTAAAAACAACTCTGTAAAAAATCCGCTATTTTAATAAAAACTCATCTAAATTATTAGCGGGCCCAGACCGTCGGGGTTTAGGGTTTTTTTGTTAAATTTTTTTTTAACTTTAATAAATTAGATTTCTTTTTATTAAAATTCGCGAAAAGTTATTAACATGAGCGCTGAAGGAAATTATGAGCCATTTTTACTTAACAATTTGATTTTTTTTAGTCTGGAGATGCTTTAGCATGGCACTGATAAATCAAATAAATAATAATTATAATCCTTTTTTATTTTAAGCTTACTTTTAAGTGTCAAAAATGATAAACTCTAGTTCGTTATTTCATTTATAAAAATATTATTTTAATTTTTGAATCCAATGTATCTCTTACAGAATTTTTACAAAATAATTTTTTTTTCAATTTTATGAAATTTGATTTATTCTGTACAATTTTTGGAAGTATCTTGCTCATATCTTATTATAAAACCTGAAAAAAATACTTCAAACTTGATCAATTTTTGGTCTAGATTATGCCACCAAAAACAAAAAAATCAGCAGCTAACTTAATAATATTAATGCTAGGTGTGTAAAAAAGAGAATTAATGGCTAATAATGCTATCTTACATTCATCGAGGTATCAACCCATTGATTTACGTAATTTTTCAAAAAAAGATGATTTATATGACTGTTTAGCAATTTGCTATGGCCCTACTCAAAAAAATCAAGTCTTTTTATATTTCAAGGTAAATAAAAAGGCTGTCATGAAATTTATTCAAATATTATAACATAGCGGCTTAAAATGGGACCAGTCCAAATATTTATTGAAAATATTTTCAAAAGAACCTTAAAATAGTACCAAACTGTAATAATTCAGTTGAGCTTAAATTATTTCATAAATTAATTGATATAAGGGAAATAATTACAAAATTAATCAAAATATAAGTCATTTCTTCGACAAATTAGATTTAATTGATTTTAATATTCAGCTTTAGAGTAAAAATAAATAATTATGGTATCATCCGATAGATAATTTTATTTTCTACAATTTGATATACTTTTTTAATTGTTTTGATTATTATTTTCGGTATGCATTTGTTCCGAACCTTCTTCACCCGATGAATCGTTTTTTCATCTACAGAATTTATTCATTTTTTCCGATAAGTTTTCTGTCGATCTTGATAATTCTACCAATAATTATTAAGAACAATCTGCTCTTTAAGATAAAAAAGGTTTGAGGAAGGTAGAAATAGTTCTGTAGGACTACATAGATTTTTAGAAAAAAAAAATTACTTTTCTCATAATCTCATAATCTTTTGAATAAAAAATTTTAATTTTGTTTTTAAAAACATTTTTTCCTACATTATTTTTGTTGATCTATAAGAAAAAAACAAAAAAAAATTAGTTTAATTCTCATAATTTTTAATTGAAAAACTTAGTAAAATTTTACCCGTTTTTCTTTCTGAAAATAAAATTTCACTTTCATATTTAAATTAAGGGTATATTTTTTTTCAATAGATAATTGTTTTTTTTTGTAGATATTTTATTTTAATTAATAGCAGATAAAATCAAATAGAAGTAGATAAAAGTTTTTAATAGAAGATATTTATTTTTTCAAACATAGATAATTAAAATAAAATACATAAGAAAAACAATAAAAAAAATACCTTGAAAAAAACAATCAAAGTAATTGACACTTAATTTCTTAACCTTTTTGACGGCTGCTCACTTTTATTATTGGATCTTTTTGGTCTTCCACGTTTACGTTTCTCAGAAATTTGGATATTGTTTTCGACTAGATCTTGTATTGCTGCCTTTAAATTAACTTAGATTAAAGATATCATAAATCTAAAAAGAGTCATTTGACTCGTTTGGTGCTTCTAGTTACTAAGTTATTCTAGGTACTCAAAGTTATTTTTGAGTAATTTGAGGAAACATTTTTTAAGCTATTCTCAGTTATCCTGGGAGATAATAAACGCTTTCTCAATCTTTTTTTAAAGGCTTCTGATGTGATTCACAGTGGATGCGTTTGAAAGATTTAGTAAGTGTGTGAACCAGATTTTAAAAAGCGCTGAGACCATGAACCCATTAAAAATTCCAATAAATCGACTGAAATTTTGGTAAAATAATTCAAAATTGAAAAATATTTAAAATTCTTTAATTTTATTATTTTGATATTATTTAATTTTTTAATTATTATTCTTCAACAAAAGCAATAGTTAGTTCTGGAATGAGATCTATTTTACGCTCTTTAAAATCTTTTATGATGGTGTCTAGGCCTAATATTTCATCGTAAGTTATTTGAGCATCAAATATTCCATTGAAATTCTTTTCATTGACTGATTTTATCTTATTTCCGGATATATCAAGTGTATTCAATTTGATCAATTTGTCAAACAAATTTTCATCAAGCTCTGAAATTTCGTTGTTGTTCAAATAAATACGCTGCAAATTTGGCATTTTGTGCAACCAAGTGGCCAAAACAGACTTTAATTTATTAAAGCCCAAATTGATTATTTTTAAATTGCTCTGATAATTAAAACAATTGTCAGGTATTGTTTCTATTTGATTGCATGATAGACTCAGCACTTCCAACTCTGGCAATAAGTCGAGTAAATTATCCAAATTTTTTATTTTATTGTTGTCAAGGCTCAGAAGCTTTAAATTTGGTACACATTGAAAAAACTCTTTGCTCAGCTTTGAGTCAAGATCACACTCGGCCAAAATTAGATCTTGTAAATTATCGAGTCCTTTGAAACAAAAAAATGAAATTTTGTCCAAACTAATCTTGGACAAATTTAACTTTTTCAAATTTTTCAGGCCTAAAAATTGGCCGTATTCTAAAGACGAAATCAAAAAGTTGTGCGACAAATTTAGGGCTTCTAATTGATGTAAATTTTTGAACCAATTTTTGTCAATAAAATCAATTTCGTTTTTTCTTAAATTTAAATCTTTTAAATTTTTCAGTGAGTCAAATGCATCTTTGTGAATAGACTGAATTGAATTGTTTGACAAGTCTAAATAGAGAAGACTTGACAAATTTTTGAACAAACATTTATCAATTAAGATAAGCTTATTTTCATGCAAATTTAACAAGTTTAGCTGGTGCAAATCCCGGCAAAGCTTAGTGCCCAAATGGCTCAAATTATTAATTTCTAAATTGAGAATTTTTAGGACTTCCAAGCCGTCCAGTTCATGGTCAAGTCTGGTGAGAAAATTTTCTGCCAAATTCAAAGTATGTAAATTTTTAAACAAGCTGAAGCATTTGGGTTCAACTGATGTAATTTGGGTGTTGCTTAAGTCAATTTTGTCGCATAATGTGACATCTTCGACATGGGATATTATGGATAGGTCTGAGCTGAGCCATATGTCCTGGCGGTTCGAGTGCGCAGGGTGGTGGTTTAGCAAAGGATCAAATTGTTTGAGCAAATAATATGCAAAAAGGTTCTCCTTTAAATTTATTTAGAATTTTAATTAAAAAAATTTAGAAAATTACTTGATCAAGATGATCGATTAAAAATTTATCCGAGTTTTTATAGTTTAAAATTAGATTTCTTTAAAAAAGGAAAATTAGTTTTTATTTTTATTTTTTTAATTTAGATTACTCAATTATTTCAAGAATATATGAAGGAATGTATTGTTTGAGCAAAATTAATTTTCCAATGATGGAATTGTCTTCATTGTATGGACATGGAAGATAAATGAGAAACTTTTCTTTAAAAATAAGAGATTTTATTTCTTCTTTTTCTTTGATTTCGATGGGCAAAGTGATTGTCTCGTCCAAAAATGAATCTCTGTAATGATGAATAGTTCGCATGAATTTCTCTCTCAGCAGCATTACCTGTTCTTTGTTTAGTTTGTATTCATTCTTTGGAATTTCTAGCAATTCATCAATTTGACGGTCTATTTTTTGTCTAATGTTATCGAAATGTTCCAAAATGATGGATTTCAATTCGTTTTCATTCAAGTTCATTTTAGAATGTAAAATCAAAATAGCTTTTTCTTTTTGATCTTAAAATAAAATTTGTCATACAAAAATATTCAAAAAATTTTCTAAATATAAATTAAGTTGTTTTAATCTATTTTAAGACTTTTGTTTAATATTTTTATTATGAGAATAAATTTGAATATAGAAAGATGGGGTAGAGCTTGAATGTGTTAGAGGGGTGACAACTTTTGAAGACTAAATTTTTAATCAATTTTCATCTTCAAGATTTTAAATCATAAACAAAATCGTTATGGTAACAGGTGGCCAAATATGGTTGTCCTAAAATTTGTTTGGAAAAAAAAAATGATGAACCAAGTGTGATATAAAAGTGAAATTTAGAGGATTTAAGGCAATTTTTTTCTAGTTTCTAAAATTCATATTTTTTCTGAAACTTGTTTTCACAATGTATCACTCTGGCCTTTTAATTGACCTCTTGCTACGACCGAAGTTGTCCTCATATGACACCATTTAATATACATGGGTTGCCAGTTTAATATACCATTTTGTAGATTGTCACAAATAAATTTAATTAAATAAATAAAAATTTTCAAGTTTTTGTTAATTTTTTTCCTTTACAGATAAGGCAACTATTACATTGTATAAATCAAAAAAAAAACACTAACTCTAAGCTTTTAAACTAGCTATATCAATACGTAACTTTCTCGTTGTCCATCCGAAATTATTAACTTAAGAAAATTAAGCATTAAAACTTTAAAAAGGCTTAAAATCAAGACTTAAAATAAAGATTTCATTTCATTAAGATGTTTATTTAAAAGTTCAAATTTAATTATATATGTGTACAAAAATTGAGGATAATATCTTATATAGATAAAAAGTTATTCAATAAAAACATAAGAGACTCAAATTTATTAGATTTTGGAAGAATGGTCATTTTTTAATGTTTTTAAATCATGTCTTCTTGAACACTTGATAGGAAAAAACAATCTATGGCTCATTTTAATCAGATAAAAATTCTCTACAAAATGGTATATTAAATTGGCAACACATTAATGGTGTCATATGAGGACAACTTCGGTCGTAGCAAGAGGTCAATTAAAAGGCCAGAGTGATACATTGTGAAAACAAGTTTCAGAAAAAATATGAATTTTAGAAACTAGAAAAAAATTGTTTTAAATCCTCTAAATTTCACTTTTATATCATACTTAGTTCATCATTTTTTTTCCAAATAAATTTTAGAGCAACCATTTTTGGCTACCCGTTAGTTTTTGGAAGTTTAAGATCCTAGGCTTGATATCCGAAGTTATTTTTGATAAAAAATTCAATTCAAAGCACAAAATTTTAATAAAATAAATTAATTTTGACTAGAGGATTGAAATTAAATTAAATTATTATACAGAGTCAACTCAAATCATTAGTCTTGACTTTAAATTAAAAAAAAAGTCATTTCAAAGACATTGACTTAAACGTGGCCGCCAAAATAACCAACTGGAATGGCAAAAAATACATGTGAAAGTGATCATGACTGCATGGAACGGTAAAAATTCAAATATTAATTTTGACTTCCAAATATGTACGATTTCTTGAAAATTTTTTTTTCGAAAAATTTTTAAAATAATTTACAGAAAATTATTACAATTTAGATAAATGCTACTTTTTTTCATCTTTGTGTCCCATTCGGAGTTTTATAAACGTCACAGGTTTTAAGTCCAAATTTAGAAATTTGTGATTTAAGAGCGTTTATGCTGTCATCTTTTTCGGCCATACACTTGCCATCTAATGATTACTATGAATTTTTTACGTCAAGTTTTATTTTAAATTAACTTTGATATTTTTCTATAAAAAAAATTATTATTGAAAATAAATTAAATTTTAAAAATTAAAAATCTAGTTTATATTGAGAAATTTTTGTGCGATGTGTCATATAAAATTTTTTTAATAATATTATTCAACTTTTTAAAAATAATTTCGCAATTAAAAAAAATTGATCTTTGTATTTGATTTTTACAAATTTAATTAATATAAATTTTTAAAAATGATTTTAGACTCAAAATAATTTTTTTTTCAATTTATTGATAATTAATGACTTAATGTTTTAAATACAAAAAAATAAATAATAATCAATTAAATTAAATGAAGTGTTAAACAGTCTTTTAAGCTTTTATTTTCCTCATAAATATCCATGAAATTTAGAATGTTTGTTAAATTATATTGTATTTTCTCAATCTTTTAAAGAAAAGATTTTTAGCAAATTCATAAAGATCTAAATCGAGTAGATTATGTTGCTTCACTCTTTTATAAATAGAATTTTGCTCCTTTTTAGTATTATCTGTGTTGGAATCATTAAAGAATGAGTCTGCAAAACTTTGGTTATTGTTCTGTAGATCGGTAATGAAATAAAGTTTTTTTTCAAATATTTCTTCGAACAATTTTTGTGAATAAAACTGGTATTCAGTCAAACCGAAGAAAGCTAGTTCTTTTAGGTTCTTTTTTGCTTCTGCTAATAATTCTAGATCAGATTTTTCATCACATTCATAGCTACGGTCTGAAAGCATCCATGTTTGTCTATTGATTGCCAAGTTGTATTTACATGATAAAAATTCTTCAAGCGATGGCTGCCAGAGATAGGAATTGTTAAAACATTTTTTATAATTTTTAAACAAACAAGTATTTTTATCGGTCTTGTGGATCCAAGGTGCCCCGCGGACCAATTGTTTCCATTCACTGATATATCTTTTTATAGGATGACGCAAAAAGGTGAAAAAATAAAAAGTTTTATTCGGATAAATATTTGGAAGACACGATTTATATCTGGTTATACTTGGATGAACACCACAATCAATCCTTAGGTCTTCATGCTTATGGAACCATTTTGTTGAGTTAAAAATTGAAAAATTAAATAAATCCACACACTTGAACTCTTCCTTGTATCCATTTCTTGTTTGACTGTAATTTGAAAAAGAACGGCATATCTTTTTTGAATCATGATGCACCAAATTTTTTCGTAGAAAAACTTTAAAATTTTCACCACTTGTTTTTTGTATGTGAAGAAATACAAGAACGTTTTTTTCAATATTAAAATCTAAAAAATTTAGTTTGTTCTTTTTTTCTCGGTTATTGATGAAAAATGAAATTGAAAAATAAGAGAATATTAAAAAAAGAAAAAAACAAATAATTCTTTTCTTTTCAAGAAAAAAACTATTTTTAAACGGCGTATCTCGGATTTATTAACTATGTTTTTAAATTAAAAACACTTTTATTTGAATCTAAAAATAAATGATAAATAATAAAAATTGATAACTTCGAATGTAGAAAAAAATCTATTTACAAATATAAATCCTTGAACTATTAGACATTAATTAAAACCGTAAAATTTTAAAGAAAAGCGTTTAAAATTTTTGAAAAATTTCACGAATAAAAATTTACACAAAAAAAGCTGATATATTGTTTTTATGTTGCTACAGTTTTTTTATTATTATTATTTATTTATTGTTAAGCTGGTCGAGCTAAGCTCCTTCAGCAAAAGATAGTTTTATATAAGATAAAGGTTTAACAACTGTTTGTGTTTTGAATTAGTTGAAAGAGTTCGTCAATAGTACGATAAAAACTACACAAAGGCGTAGGGTAGTTGATATCCCTTGACTCAAAATTATATTTGTATTCACTTATGAGTCGACACGTAGGAGCCACCTGATTTTGTAAACATATAGATCTCACCTAAATGAAACATTCGATTATCGACCTTATACAACTTGAGTTCTTGGAGTGCATGGTGAAAAAGAGTTTCTGATTTGGTGTCATATTTGAGTCTAAGAATACTACGTGTCGCTGAGTTTTGTATGACTTGAAGTTTTTTTATATTTTTGTCGCCAAAGGCATTTAGACAAGGAAATGAGTAGTCAATAATGGAACCAATAAGAGATTTATAGATTGTACCAAGTGTAGTTTTACTGAGGCCCCATTTTAGAATTTTAATGATATTTAGCCTTGATTGGCATTTCTGCTTAATTGCATCAACTTGATTATTAAAGTTCAGGAGATTGTCAAACGTGATTCCCAGGAATTTAATGGATTTTGAATAAGGCAGGATCTTACCAAAAAAAGAGAGCTTTAATTTAGGTATAATATTACTTTTAGAAAATATTATAGAAGAGGATTTTTCTATTGAAATTTTCATCTTCCATTTACAAAGCCAAGGTTCTAGTTCGCTAAGGTATTTATTAATTTGAGATTCAATGTTGCCCTTTTTTTTTAAATAAAAAATGTAACTAAATCGTCTGCAATCAGGAGCGAATAACTTGAGTTAATTTTGCATCTTTTCGGGATATCATTACTGAAGATGCTGAAGAGGAGAGGGCTTATTACTGACCCTTGTGGGACACCAGCTTTTATTTGGAATGGACCACTAAATGAGTTATTTGTGTTTACTCTGAAGTGTCTAGAACTGAGGAAGGATATTATCCAAAAGATGATATAATCTGGCATCTTTAGCTTAATATGTTTATATATAAGGCCATTATGCCAAACCCGATCAAATGCTTTGGAAATATCAAGGAAAATACCACATGTGTTTTTTTTCCTGTTGAACGATTCGATAACTTTTTGTGTTAGAAACATTAAGTTATCAGCCGTTCTTCTGTGTTTCCGAAACCCCGATTGCTCCTCGCATATAATCATCTTACTTTCAACTATCAAAGATAATGCGTTCTAAAACTTTACCTAGACAGCTAGTAATGCTAATTGGGCGATAATTATAAGGGTCACTTTACGAGCCTTGTTTTTTGGGGATCATAGAAACATGGGGGACTTTCCACGCCTTAGGGACGACCCCTTTCCTGAGACTTAGATTAAAGAGGTTAAGGATTTCGGTTAAGGTTTTGTTCGGGACATTTTTCAGGGAAAGGTTATGAATCATATCCGGGCCAGGTGCAAAAGAATCTTTAGTATTTTTAATAGCTTTTTTGAGCTCAGTGATGTTTACTGGGACAAAGGTTTGGTTAGGTTCTTTGTGCGCTAAGAATTCATCAACAGCTAGGTCCGCTTCTATATCAGGCTTTTGGTGGTCATTGTTTTTGCTCATTTTGTTTAGGCTAAAAGTTTCTTCCAAGATTGCTCCGAATATTTTACTCTTCTCCTCATCTAATTCAATTTTTTGATTATTATAGGTTAATGTGGGGATTCTTTTGGACGATTTTGCTGTGCGCATTTTGTTAATTCTTTGCCCAAATGGTCTACTTGACAGGGGTGAAGGGCCAAGTTTATTAATGAAGTCAAACCAATTTTTGTTTCGGAATTCTTTTATTCTTAGCTTTAATGTTGCAGTAAGCTTGTTATATATAGAATTTTGGCATTTGGGTCATTATTTTTTTTTCACGCGTCTGGCCTTTCTCCTATCTTTAATTAAAGAGACAATCTCTAGTGGAAAAGAAAATTTGCTTATATAATTTTGACCCATATGTAGGAACAAACTTTTCAGTGGACATCACTATGTTATTTGTGATGGTTGTGCAAAGGTCATCAACGTTATTAGTATTTAAGCAAGATGGGACGCTTTCCAAGTATTCAGAAAATTAATCCCATTTTGCCAATTTAAAATTAAAAAATTTCCTAGGGCATTCATTTTGAACTATATAATGATGATAAGAGAGGCAGAAAGATATGAGGTAATGGGCACTAGTCAAGTCGAAACTCTCCAAAACTTTAAAATCTAATATCTTTTCAAATAGGTTTGAGGAGCAAAGAAAGATGTCTAGGATCTGGTTATAGTCTGAGTTAATGCGGAAAAAAGTAAGAAACTTATTGTTTAGAATAATGAAGTTTAATTCATTTAGAATTTGTTCAAGTATGTTTCCATTTGAGTTGTTTTGGTCTACGGAGCAACCTATAGATTTAGCTTTCGCATTTAAGTCTCCCCCTAGAATAAAGTACTGACACTTTCTGGAGATTTCTATGAAAAGTTCAAGGCGAAGATTATTTTTGTTTTTGTTGCTATATGGGGGATTATAGAGGGTGAAAATGGAAAATATTTTTGTTGTTAACTTTAAGATTAATACAAATAAGTTCTTGATTGAAATTGTCAAATGAGAAGTCTTGAACAAAGTCAAGGCCCTCCTTTATAAGAACTGCGACCCCACCTCCGTGGCAAGAGCGAGGCTTACTAATTGTATTATACTTATTGAATCTTAATTAGAAGTTGCTTTCAGGTCCACAGATTTTTGTTTCGTTTAGAAGCACTATATCCGGAGATGTTTTCTGCAGGAAATCTTCAAAAAGTGGTTGTTTACTTAGGATATGATTACAGTTCCATTGTGTAATAAATAAATTTCTTGACGAACTAATATGAAAATCAGAAGTTGACAAAGTTGAATAGTTAGATGCTTGTTGCATTTTTTTTTTTGCTTTTTTTTTTTTAAATAAAGATTAAATAAAAAAAAGGGAGAGAAATAAAAAGGAAAGAAAAAAATAAAATAAAATTTAGTTTGTTTGTAAAAAAGGATAAATGACTATTTACGAAGTTTTAAATGAGAATGAAAATCTTCTGTTTTTTGTTTGTTCTTCTTGTCTTGAATGTTGGTTCTGTGATTTTTTGGTTTTCTGTTCGGGATGTTCACTTTGCATTTGGGCTGAGGTTTGATTTTTGGATTGGGCACTAGTTGGACATTGATCTTATCATTATCGGTATTGGTATTATCATGGTTATGGCTTCATTTTTCTGCTCGGTTCGCTTGTTTGTATCTTGGTTGCCAGGGTTTCTACTAGCTTGAAAATTAACATTGTATTGTGCATTAGCAAAACCGTGACCGATACTGAGACGACCATTTTTGGGATTGGTATCATCATTCAATGAAATGTCTAGAGCATCTAGGTTACGCTTGTTACTTGTATTGTCAAAAATAATTGTTTTGCCCAATTCAGCAAAAGATTTTTCTATTTCCGCATTAGAGAACAGTCCAGTTTGAATATTTTCATTGAGACCTTGAGCGATTACATCTGCTCCTTCACGATCCAGATCGTCTTCAATGTCTATTTTATCAAATTCGCCGTCACGAATCATGTTCGCTGTAGTATGCTCTTGGGGTGAGTGACCTTTTTTGTGGCAAATGGAGCAAGTGAGGGACGAACGTTCTCTATAAGTTTGACAATCAGCTTTGACATGGCCAAATTGATTACAGTACTTGAAGAGAGTCGGGTCTCCTGCCTTAAAGACAAACGCCTCTTCTCCATCTATGGTTTTGATTCCAATTATTTTATGTTTTACTTCATTCGAGATAGCAGATTCTTTGACAACAACTGGATGATACCAGAATCAATGTGACTCATTTCAGGTTCTTTGCATTTAACATGGATTTGACGAATAATGTTATCAGACTTCAGGCCTGCTTTTACGAAATGTGAATGGACGCATTGATCATCTACATTTGGTGGTAAATGGAGAACTTTGAAGAGACATGTATCGGTTACCAGATTCGGATCAAAGGTTTTGACTGAAATTGATTTGATATCTATTTCTTGGTTAAATAGTTTGATGGCGTCAGAGTTTTCATTAAAAGTAACGAGCCAAGTTGAGTTTGAGCGATAGGGGCATATAGAGCTGATTGTGTCTAGGTTTGTTTCGTTCATAAGTTTTTGGACTGTTGAAGACATCTAGACGAGGAGGTACTATTTCTTTTGGGACTTTCATTTTGATCGTGTTGGTGAATTGACGCTTTTTTTTGTTACGAGACCCTTGTACGAACCCAGCAGTGTATGGACCGTGTTTATGGACTTGTCCAGGTCCGTTTGAGTGGTTCATTATTTTGAAATTTTTTTTTCAAAGAGATGAATCACGTGATATATTTTTTCAAAAGAAATTTTTTCAAATAACCTCAAGTTTTTTTCAAGTCTGTGATTCTTTTGTATTGTTTGATTTTTGCAATTCGATTGTTGTGAATTTGAATTGCTATCATAAGTTTATTGGTCGAAAAAATTATTAAACTATAAATTACTAGTGATTTTAGTTTGGCCAAAAATTGGTTAAAAAGATTCGGTTTGCTTGGAAGAATAGCCTAATTCAACCAAGCCTCAGGCAGAGTTTTTAAAAGTTCATTATTTAAAAGATTTTTAAGTTTTAAAGTTTTAGTCGAAATAATATTTTAGTTTAAAAGTTTGAGTAATTTTTATTTTAAAAATTAAAGTAATAAATCGAAATTTTTTTCGCTTAAACTGAAAAAAATTACGCCTATTTATTTGTAAAAGTGGTTTTTAATCATTATTAGATTATTTGAATAAATTCAATATGAGGCCAAAATTAAAATTCAGAATTAAATTTTGGCTTTTTTTTTTTTTCAGGATTTTTGATTATCACGGTCAAAAAGATTCTTTCCAATGAAGATCAATTGACTTCTCTACCAATTAATAAAACCTGCTCTCCTTTAGTGAAAGATGTTAAACAATTCTATGTAGAAATAGATGGTCAGATATATCCAAAAATTGTGCCGTCTTTTTTCAATGATTCAATAAACTTTGAATGCTTAAACTCGGCACAAAGTCAGCCCAAGCTTATTCTTTTATGGAACGAGTACGGACCAGACAGACAGAAAGACTACAAGTATGGTCTTGGAAAATATGAGCCTTTCATTCTGCGAAAATGTCCAGTTACCACTTGTGAAATTACCAAGAACAAGTCTCGTCTATCTGAAAGTGATCTTGTGCTAGTTCACATGAGGAGTAAATATTCAAAATTACCTTTGGATAGACCATACAAAACAAGATTAGTTTTTCTAATTACTGAGTCTCCGATTTATTCAAAAGAATTTCATCCAAAGTTAAATGGTTTGTTCAATTTAACGGCAACTTTTAACCAAGATTCAGACTATTCACCTTTCTACTACAGTAACATTGAATTCAAATGGCAACTAAATGAACACTTCGACCAAAATAAAGACTTTTCACAAGGAAAAACAAAACTAGCTGTTATTTTGGCTTCTAATTGTAAAGCTCATTCGAAAAGAATTGAATATGTAAATGAAATGCAAAAGTATTCGGAAAGAATCGATATTTATGGTAAGTGTGGCAAAAGTTGTAATATTCCTGGCGAGAACAGATTTTTGAGCAACAAATGCAGAGAAAAATTAAGCAAAGAATATCTTTTTTTTCTTGCTTTTGAAAATAGTATGTGCAAAGATTATATCACTGAGAAATTTTATGACACGGTTTTATTTGACACTGTGCCAGTTGTGTACGGCCATGGACCGTACGATCAAGTCATTCCTCGTTCAGCCTACATAAATGCTCTTGACTTCAAGACACCAAAGCAACTAGTCGATTATCTTTTTTACTTGGAGTCGAATAAAACAGCGTATAATTCTTATTTCAAGTGGAAAAATTTCATCAAAAGAACAAACAATCAATACAAGACATTTTGTGACATGTGCATAAAGCTCAATCTAGAAATTTTTTTTGGAATACAAAAATCTCAAGTAAATGATCTAGAAACTTTTTGGGGATACAAGAAAAACTGCTGGGCTCCTCCAGTAATTGGAAAAGATGGATCGTTCTCATTTTATCCCATTAATTACACCCATAAATGTTTATTTTGCTAAATACTGAGCAATAAATCCTAGTTTATATCAAATTTTTTGTTATTAAAAATATTTTATTTTTTAAAAATAAATTTTATCTTCTATTTTTATCATAGCAAGATCGTTGACAAATTCACTGATAGTTCAAAATTAAATGGAGTCAATTTTGCATTCAAACAATCATGTTCAATTTTAAAAATGAGAAAAAAAAATTTCCCATTTATTTTTGTAAAATTTAATTTCGCTCTCAATTTATTTTAATTTTACAAAATTATCAAATTATTTTAACAAATTAATTTATGCAATATTTTGATTAATGATGGGCTCATGAATACAGGGGCAAAAAAATTTGTGAAATATAATATATAAAAACAAATTAATCTTAATATTCCTAAATCTCAGCAACTTTCTTCACATCATCTTCATCTTCATCATCATCTTCACATGTTTTTTCCGGTTCTATATTTAACAGAGCAATATTATTTAATCTTGCTTGTGCTATCGAACTCCTAAGACAGCTTTTTAGAAGTTTAAATGCAGATTCAGATCTTTTAGAATTTGAATTACTTATTTGGAAAGAAAGCATTCAGATAATAAAACTTTTGATTTTTATAAAATTATTTTTCATGTATCAATAAATCACAAGTAAAGGAAATGTTTCCAATCATGTCATTGCAATTTAGAATTTATCTTTCTTTCCAAATAAGTAATTCAAGTTCTAAAAGATCTGAATCTGCATTTAAACTTCTAAAAAGCTGTCTTAGGAGTTCGATAGCACAAGCAAGATTAAATAATATTGCTCTGTTAAATATAGACACATGAAAAATAATTTTATAAAAATCAAAAGTTTTATTATCTGAATGCTGAATTTATGCAAAAATAAAATTATTAAATGTACTGAAATAAAAACAATTTACAATTTAACTGAAAAACTTTAACACTTTTTGATAAGAAGAATTTTTGAATGGGAGATTAGAGCACCCCTCAGTCGGCGTCTTGAAATTTAGGATCAAAAAAATCAGATAAAATAGTAATTTCTTTAAAACTTTTGAATGGTATTTGATTAAATCTCTCTGCAAAATACTAAATAATGCAACATATTAGATGAGGCTCTGCAAAAACTATACAATTAAATTGAGCAGCTGAATTAATACTTTTTAATGACGTGCATTTTACTACAAAATGAAAAGCTTTTGCAGAGCTTCATCTCTGTTTGTTGTATTATTTTGCATTTTGCAGGGAGATTTATTCAAATACCATTCAAAAGTTATAAAGAAATTGCTATTTGATCTGATTTATTGATCCTAAGCGTCAAGATGCCCCCTCAGTCCCTCTCTGGCTACGCCGCTGGATGATTGATCGGGTTTTTTAACATTTTAAAACAATTAGTATATTCTTAAAATCTCTAAAAATAAAATTAAATAAAAACAAATTTAAAATTTTAGTTAACATCCCAGGATCCCATTCTTGATAGGATCCCAATTAGGAACTTGACAGGAATTTACTCAAGAATCTGGCCATTTTCCGGATCAAAATCCTAATCCAGCAAAGTATAGGATCCTAATCCAGCTTGGTATAGGATCCTAAGTCAGACACCTTAAGAGTCCTATAGGATTATTAAGTTCTTGAATAAACTTAAAAGATCTTTTTTGATTTACAGTGGTGATTCGCTACATGGATTTTACGAAATTTTACGTAAAATTTCGTAAATTTACCAAAAAATACGTAAATTTCGGTAAATTTACGTAAAATAACTTTTGTAAAAAATAGTAAATTTACGCAAATTTACATAAATTTACGTAAATTTACGTTAAATATTGTAAATATTTGTAAAACCAAAAAAGGCCAAAAAAATCTGAATAAATGCAATTTTTTAATAAAATTTTCAATTTTTTTCATTTTTTTTTTTTGGATAGATAATATTTTAAAATTTTATTTTTTACGTAAATTTACGTAAAATTCAATTTCAATATACGTAAAAATAGGTAAAAAATGGTAAAATTTGAGAAAAAATAGTAAAAATAAGTAAAAATTACTAAATTTATGGAAAATTTATTAAAATAAATTTATCATTTTTTGTATACTAATGATTTGACCACTCTCCATCTTTAGCAATTACAATAGGAATAACTTTTTTAAAGTGGTCAATATATCTCTTACATTTTTCCGGACTCAAGGCCTTTTCAAATTCCCGGATAGCAGCAATGGCATCGTCATCATTTGAAATCTCCTTTTTCCTAACAAAATTTTTAAGATCGTTCCAAACCATTAGGTAATTAGTTAGTTCACTAATTACCTAAGGTCTGAAATAGAGAAACGTTTTAAAGAGGATCAAGGTCAAACATTAGGGTATTATCAAAAAACTTACCCTGAAACAATGTTAGAGATAAAAAGTAAATTTTAAAAAATATTGAATAAAAAACCAACTTTTTGAAAATCCTTTAAAGGTAAATTGGTTGACTTTGTCCCAAAGAATTATACTTTTAAAGAAGCTTGGAATAAAGCACAAAATTGTCTTAAAATGGACAAACAAAACAAACAAAATAAACTAAAATAAATTTAAAATTTTTAAAATTTATTTTAATAAATTTTCCATAAATTTAGTAATTTTTACTTATTTTTACTATTTTTTCTCAAATTTTACCATTTTTTACCTATTTTTACGTATATTGAAATTGAATTTTACGTAAATTTACGTAAAAAATAAAATTTTAAAATATTATCTATCCAAAAAAAAAAAATGAAAAAAATTGAAAATTTTATTAAAAAATTGCATTTATTCAGATTTTTTTGGCCTTTTTTGGTTTTACAAATATTTACAATATTTAACGTAAATTTACGTAAATTTATGTAAATTTGCGTAAATTTACTATTTTTTACAAAAGTTATTTTACGTAAATTTACCGAAATTTACGTATTTTTTGGTAAATTTACGAAATTTTACGTAAAATTTCGTAAAATCCATGTAGCGAATCACCACTGTAAAATTAATTTTCAAAGCAAGAAAAGACTAGAATTTATTAGGATCCTATGCTAACTTAAAAAATCTCTAAAATAAAGATTCAAGGATTCTATTAAGATTAAAAAGATATTTTAAAGAGCTTTTATCAAGCTTCTATGGAAAGTTGGGGATTAAATTGAATAGAAAAAATCGATTATCTTACACGTTTATTAAACTAAATAATATAAATTATATAATGAACTAAATAAACAAAAAATAAACTAATATAAAAAATAAAATCATAATAAACTAATAAAAAAAATATTAATAAAAAATCTAGACGACTGTTAGAGAGGCCATGCTAACGTCTCTGGCTAATTTCGCTTGGCTAGCTGAAGGTTCGGCTATGGCTTGATTATCGACTTGATGTTCGTCTTCAGTTTGTTGGGTCTCATCGTCAATCTTGTCGGCCTTCTCTGGATCTTAAAAATAATATAAAATAATAGATAAATAAAAAAATTACGTATGATTATATATTTACGGCAATCGAGACACTTTTGACGAAGAGAACGAACGATGTTTTCCCAATTGTCTAGAAATGCTTCGATTGTTTTTAACTTTTTCAAGAAGCAAGCTTAAAAAAAATCATAAAAAAAAAATATAAAAATTTAATTTAAAAATACCTTTGATAAGATTAATGTGAACCGGATCCAACGATGGTGTTTGGGTTCGATTCAGATGAACGGTTCCTTCCGACAATTCTCTCTTTGTAAACAATTTTCCCAGCAATTTCGGATCAAAAATATTAATGTTGTTCTTGCTGAAGGGAACGAGAGCCAAAAGGTTTCTACCTTCATGTACCTTGAAAGTATAATTTAAAGTTTTTATTTTTAAGATTACTTTCCAAAAGATTACAATTTCGACAGTTAGATCTACGTCCGGTTGCTCTCGTGCCTGTTTTATCATTTCGGGTGAGAAGTTAACTGTATTCACAGGAGCAGTAAACGCCGCTTGTACATTAAGACTTTCAATTCTATCGAAAATATTGGTAAAATTTTCCTCGGTTTTACGAACAAAGACATTTTGTAAAATTGAAATGTTGTCAATTTGGTTTTTAAGGAAGCGAAAAAGAGTCGATTCGTTTTGTTAAGTCATTCAAAATTGAACCAAGTTCCTTAAAAGAAATGTAAAAACAAAATATAAAAACCAAGAAAAAATATTACCACGTTGCTTTGTGATTGAACATTTAATGGGTTTTTTTTGTTGTTTTTCAATGACTGAGGCTTCTCCAAATTAGTTTTTGATATATTAGTTAGAAAAAAAAATTATTAAAAATTTATTACACATCAGCCATAAAACTTTTGCATAAGTGTCAAAATGATTCGGAATTATCAAGTGATATATTGTAAGTTTTCAAAGTGGTATATTAAATATTATGGACAAGAAAATCTTACTTTTACGTTTCATTGCCTAACAAAACTTTGATTCGTGACGTCAAGCTACATGAGTCTTTGATTGGTCATTCGAAATATAAAGTTGTCTCGGGTATTATCAAAAAAGTTTAAATGATACACGGGGTCTTAATGCGCAATTTTTAAAAAGTAAAATTTTTAGTATTACAGGATTTGAAAATTTATTTAACGATACTTTCGTTTAAGAATCTTTGTTCCATTTTGACACAGTGAATAGAATCAATGAATTAGATCTAAATAATAATGAAAATTTTTGTAATGATTTTATTAAAGACTTGTTTAATATTCAAAAATCTAGCTGTGATACCGAACTATTAGAACCAATTAAACATAGAAAATTAAACTTTTTTGAACTAGAAATGTTTGAAATAGAAAGTTTTGATAAAGATGTATCTATTAGCGACGGATCGAGAATAAAAATAAAGTTTTTAATTAGATTCAAAATTAAGTATTGATAAATCAAGTAGTATTATTAAGTATAAGATAAAGAATGAATTTTATTTTGGACAAATTAAATATTTTTTGGAAATTGAAATTTTTTTATATACAGTTGTTATTCCTTATGATATTTTCACAAATAATCTTTTGAACTCGTCAAAAGTAAGATTACCTAAAGACTTACTATTTTTAAAAGAATTAGATTATTTTAAAGATGTTTTTTTTGCTGTTAGACAAATAATTTAATTATTATAAATAGCTTTGAAATTTAGAAAAGTGCATAATTTATGAAGTCGAAAATGAATGTTATCTCATTAGCGAATATAAATTTGAAACGAGCATGATTAAAAATATAAAAAAAGAAAACTTTAATTACTCTACTTTAATAAAATTTTACTTCCTATTTCGAATGATTTGTATTTAAAAAAATTCTTGAATTTCTTGATGAATCCCGATTCAAAGAAAAAAGCCTTGGAAAATCCGATGGATTCCCCAAGAATCCTAATCTTAAGGAAATATTAAGAAAAATTCTCTTATGTTCCTAAAGAATACTATAAGAATCCTGATTCAAGAAAACTTAAGATTGTATAGGTAAGAATCCTATCAGGTTACCTAGAATATACTTGAAAGAAAAAAAACTTCAAAAATATCTTTTCAATTTCTTGAAAATTCCTAAAAATAAGATCTTGATTAAAGATTTTATAAGAACACTTAAGACAGATCTTGATACTATCTTGGCTTATCTTTTGATTTTCAAGATTCTTTAAGAATCATCGTAAGAATATCAGGAAAAAATCTTGATGGGCAAGATTTTAAACAGTATTCAATTAAGAACTTTTTATGATCATATATCTTAATTTATCCTAAGGACTCCTATAAGATCCTAAATAGGATTTGGTTCCTGGGATTAGTGTCGATGATAATTATTCTCTTTAAAAAATTCAGAATCTGTGTAAATTATGAAAACTATTTTTTTTTGAATTTTAACTTTTTCAAAGCAAGGTTAAAAAAATTAAAATTAAAGAAATTTTTTCAAGCTACTTAAAATATTTTTTTAAATTCTACAAAAATCTGATTATTTCGTGGTAAGAAAAAAAAAATTTTTTTGAATAAAAATTTCAAATTAAAGCAACTTTTTCAACTTTTTGAGTCTCCTTTAAAAAAATAGATAAATTCATTTAATCTTATGATTTTTTATCATTAAATTTGAAATTCGTAGGTTTAAATAAAAACTGGCAAAATTAAATAATTCAAAAAGCATTCACCTATAAAATGTTAATAATTTTTATTTTAATATATTTTAATATTCTAATATAAGCTACCGGAATGATAAGGTAGTCAAATTCAAGATCTCATAGAGCTCTACGACATGGTTTTGACCGCAGTTAAAAATACTCAACGGTCATTGAATTATTCAATTTTGAAAAAGTGTAAAAAACCGAAAGCTGAATTTATCGAAGAAGAAATTTACCACGAAATATGTGATAAGACACATTTTGCATTGAAAAATAAGAAAAAAAATTGTTCAATGATCATTTTCTGAAAAAGTGTGGTCTAAAGAAAAAATAAAAAGTGAATATTTTGTCTAAAATTTTATTAGCAAATCTCTTCAGGAAAGTGAAGAAAAAAGGAAATATTAAAAAAAAAGTAATGGAGTATTTTTGGTTATTTTTCATGCTGATAACTTTTCGCGAATTTTAATAAAAAATCAGAGGTTTTTTTAAGTTACAAGTCTTAAGTCAAGTCAAGTCAATGACTTAAAAATTTTTTTTTTTTTAAGTCACAACTTAGACTTATATTTTTGTGACTTAGACTTAAAACTGTGACTTATAAAAAAGTCTGATTTGAACAAGAGATATTTGGGCTTTGGGGGCCCTGGTCAAAAAGTACAGTAGAACTGCTAAGTGCGAACCTTGCCTCAAAATTTTAATTATTTAATTAAATTTACATTTTTTTGCTTAAAAATTGGCTTTTATTCTTAGACTTTAAAAAGAAAAAAATTTTAAGTCAAGTCATAACTTTGACTTGACTTAAAAACAACTCTGTAAAAAATCCGCTATTTTAATAAAAACTCATCTAAATTATTAGCGGGCCCAGACCGTCGGGGTTTAGGGTTTTTTTGTTAAATTTTTTTTTAACTTTAATAAATTAGATTTCTTTTTATTAAAATTCGCGAAAAGTTATTAACATGAGCGCTGAAGGAAATTATGAGCCATTTTTACTTAACAATTTGATTTTTTTTAGTCTGGAGATGCTTTAGCATGGCACTGATAAATCAAATAAATAATAATTATAATCCTTTTTTATTTTGAGCTTACTTTTAAGTGTCAAAAATGATAAACTCTAGTTCGTTATTTCATTTATAAAAATATTATTTTAATTTTTGAATCCAATGTATCTCTTACAGAATTTTTACAAAATAATTTTTTTTTCAATTTTATGAAATTTGATTTATTCTGTACAATTTTTGGAAGTATCTTTCTCATATCTTATTATAAAACCTGAAAAAAATACTTCAAACTTGATCAATTTTTGGTCTAGATTATGCCACCAAAAACAAAAAAATCAGCAGCTAACTTAATAATATTAATGCTAGGTGTGTAAAAAAGAGAATTAATGGCTAATAATGCTATCTTACATTCATCGAGGTATCAACCCATTGATTTACGTAATTTTTCAAAAAAAGATGATTTATATGACTGTTTAGCAATTTGCTATGGCCCTACTCAAAAAAATCAAGTCTTTTTATATTTCAAGGTAAATAAAAAGGCTGTCATGAAGTTTATTTTCCAAATATTATAACATAGCGGCTTAAAATGGGGCCAGTCCAAATATTTATTGAAAATATTTTCAAAAAAACCTTAAAATAGTACCAAACTGTAAAAATTAAAATTATCTATCAGTCGAGCTTAAATTATCTCATAAATTAATTGATTTTAGGAAAATAAATTCAAAATTATTCAAAATATAAGTCATTTCATCGACAAATTAGATTTATTTAATTTTAATATTCAGCTTTAGAGTAAAAATAAATAATTATGGTATCATCCGATAGATAATTTTATTTTTTACAATTTGATATACTTTTTTAATTGTTTTGATTTTTATTTTCGGTATGCATCTGTTCCGAACCGTCTTCACCCGATGAATCGTTTTTTCATCTACAGAATTTATTCATTTTTTCCGATAAGTTTTCTGTCGATCTTGATAATTCTACCAATAATTATTAAGAACAATCTGCTTTTTAAGATAAAAAAGGTTTGAGGAAGGTAGAAATAGTTCTGTAGGACTACATAGATTTTTAGAAAAAAAAATTACTTTTCTCATAATCTCATAATCTTTTGAATAAAAAATTTTAATTTTGTTTTTAAAAACATTTTTTCTTACATTATTTTTGTTGATCTATAAGAAAATAACAAAAAAAAATTAGTTTAATTCTCATAATTTTTAATTGAAAAACTTAGTAAAATTTTACCCGTTTTTCTTTCTGAAAATAAAATTTCACTTTCATATTTAAATTGAGGGTATATTTTTTTTCAATAGATAATTGTTTTTTTTTTGTAGATATTTTTTTTTAATTAAAAGCAGATAAAATCAAATAGAAGTAGATAAAAGTTTTTAATAGAAGATATTTATTTTTTCAAACATAGATAATTAAAATAAAATACATAAGAAAAACAATAAAAAAAAGTACCTTGAAAAAAACAATCAAAGTAATTGACACTTAATTTCTTAACCTTTTTGACGGCTGCTCACTTTTATTATTGGATCTTTTTGGTCTTCCACGTTTACGTTTCTCAGAAATTTGGATATTGTTTTCGACTAGATCTTGTATTGCTGCCTTTAAATTAACTTAGATTAAAGATATCATAAATCTAAAAAGAGTCATTTGACTCGTTTGGTGCTTCTAGTTACTAAGTTATTCTAGGTACTCAAAGTTTTTTTTGAGTAATTTGAGGAAACATTTTTTAAGCTATTCTCAGTTATCCTGGGAGAGAATAAACGTTTTCTCAATCTTTTTTCTAAAGGCTTCTGATGTGATTCACAGTGGATGCGTTTGAAAGATTTAGTAAGTGTGTGAACCAGATTTTCAAAAGCGCTCAGACCATGGACCCATTAAAAATTCCAATAAATCGACTGAAATTTTGGTAAAATAATTCAAAATTGAAAAATATTTAAAATTCTTTAATTTTATTATTTTGATATTATTTAATTTTTTAATTATTATTCTTCAACAAAAGCAATAGTTAGTTCTGGAATGAGATCTATTTTACGCTCTTTAAAATCTTTTATGATGGTGTCTAGGCCTAATATTTCATCGTAAGTTATCTGAGCATCAAATATTCCATTGAAATTCTTTTCATTGACTGATTTTATCTTATTTCCGGATATTTCAAGTGTATTCAATTTGATCAATTTGTCAAACAAATTTTCATCAAGCTCTGAAATTTCGTTGTTGTTCAAATAAATACGCTGCAAATTTGGCATTTTGTGCAACCAAGTGGCCAAAACAGACTTTAATTTATTAAAGCCCAAATTGATTATTTTTAAATTGCTCTGATAATTAAAACAATTGTCAGGTATTGTTTCTATTTGATTGCATGATAGACTCAGCACTTCCAACTCTGGCAATAAGTCGAGTAAATTATCCAAATTTTTTATTTTATTGTTGTCAAGGCTCAGAAGCTTTAAATTTGGTACACATTGAAAAAACTCTTTGCTCAGCTTTGAGTCAAGATCACACTCGGCCAAAATTAGATCTTGTAAATTATCGAGTCCTTTGAAACAAAAAAATGAAATTTTGTCCAAACTAATCTTGGACAAATTTAACTTTTTCAAATTTTTCAGGCCTAAAAATTGGCCGTATTCTAAAGACGAAATTAAAAAGTTGTGCGACAAATTTAGGGCTTCTAATTGATGTAAATTTTTGAACCAATTTTTGTCAATAAAATCAATTTCGTTTTTTCTTAAATTTAAATCTTTTAAATTTTTCAGTGAGTCAAATGCATCTTTGTGAATAGACTGAATTGAATTGTTTGACAAGTCTAAATAGAGAAGACTTGACAAATTTTTGAACAAACATTTATCAATTAAGATCAGCTTATTTTCATGCAAATTTAACAAGTTTAGCTGGTGCAAATCCCGACAAAGCTCAGTGCCCAAATGGCTCAAATTATTAATTTCTAAATTGAGAATTTTTAGGGCTTCCAAGCCGTCCAGTTCATGGTCAAGTCTGGTGAGAAAATTTTCTGCCAAATTCAAAGTATGTAAATTTTTAAACAAGCAGAAGCATTTGGGTTCAACTGATGTAATTTGGGTGTTGCTTAAGTCAATTTTGTCGCATAATGTGACATCTTCGACATGGGATATTATGGATAGGTCTGAGCTGAGCCATATGTCCTGGCGGTTCGAGTGGGCAGGGTGGTGGTTTAGCAAAGGATCAAATTGTTTGAGCAAATAATATGCAAAAAGGTTCTCCTTTAAATTTATTTAGAATTTTAATTAAAAAAATTTAGAAAATTACTTGATCAAGATGATCGATTAAAAATTTATCCGAGTTTTTATAGTTTAAAATTAGATTTCTTAAAAAAAAAAAATTAGTTTTTGTTTTTATTTTTTTAATTTAGATTACTCAATTATTTCAAGAATATATGAAGGAATGTATTGTTTGAGCAAAATTAATTTTCCAATGATGGAATTGTCTTCATTGTATGGACATGGGAGATAAATGAGAAACTTTTCTTTAAAAATAAGAGATTTTATTTCTTCTTTTTCTTTGATTTCGATGGGCAAAGTGATTGTCTCGTCCAAAAATGAATCTCTGTAATGATGAATAGTTCGCATGAATTTCTCTCTCAGCAGCATTATCTGTTCTTTGTTTAGTTTGTATTCATTCTTTGGAATTTCTAGCAATTCATCAATTTGACGGTCTATTTTTTGTCTAATGTTATCGAAATGTTCCAAAATGATGGATTTCAATTCGTTTTCATTCAAGTTCATTTTAGAATGTAAAATCAAAATAGCTTTTTCTTTTTGATCTTAAAATAAAATTTGTCATACAAAAATATTCAAAAAATTTTCTAAATATAAATTAAGTTGTTTTAATCTATTTTAAGACTTTTGTTTAAAATTTTTATTATGATTTATTTATTAGATTTTGGATAAACATCTTAATGAAGGGGAAGGGTAAAAAAGGAAAATATTGAAAAGGGTATTAGACGTTTTAATCAGAGAGTGAGGAAGGTTGAAGAAGCAAAAGGGGAATATTGTCACAAATAAATTTAATTAATTAAAAGAAATTTTTCAAGTTTTTGTTAATTTTTTTCCTATACAGATAAGGCAACTATTTCATTGTATATATCAAAAAAAAGCACTAACTCTAAGCTTTTAAACTAGCTATATCAATACGTAACTTTCTCTTTGTCCATCCGAAATTATTAACTTAAGAAAATTAAGCATTAAAACTTTAAAAAGACTTAAAATAAAGATTTCATTTCATTAAGATGTTTATTTAAAAGTTCAAATTTAATTATATAAATAAAAACATAAGAGACTCAAATTTATTAGATTTTGGAAGAATGGTCATTTTTTAATCATGTCTTCTTGAACACTTGATAGGAAAAAAAAATCTATGGCTCAATTTAATCAGAAAAAAATTCTCTACAAAATGGTATATTAAATTGGCAACACATTAATGGTGTCATATGAGGACAGCTTCGGTCGTAGCAAGAGGTCAATTAAAAGGTCAGAGTAATAAATCTTGAAAATAAGTTTCAGAAAAAATATGAATTTTAGAAACTAGAAAAAAATTGCTTTAAATGGGGTTGTGAAGTTCGTTTCAATTCGATCTTTTCAATTCAGAAAAATTTGAATAACTTTTTTACTAAAATAGATAATTTAGTTCTGTAAAATGCTTAATGTTTAAGCAACTTTGCTTAATCTGAAAATATATGTCTGCAAAAACTCTGCAATGTGATTGCACAGTTGATTAGAATACTTTTTAATGGCGTGCAAAATTCAGAAAATTGCAGTCCTTTGCAGATTTATTTTACTGCATTAAGCAAATTTGCTCATAATTAAGCATTTTACAGAACTAAATTATCTATTTTAGTAAAAAAGTTATTCAAATTTTTCTGAATTGAAAAGATCGAATTGAAACGAACTTCACAACCCCGCTTTAAATCCTGTAAATTTCACTTTTATATCATACTTAGTTCATCATTTTTTTTCCAAATAAATTTTAGAACAACCATTTTTGCCCACCCGTTAGTTTTTGGAAGTTTAGGATCCTAGGCTTGATATCCGAAGTTATCTTTGATAAAAAATTCAATTCATAGCACAAAATTTTAATAAAATAAATTAATTTTGACTAAAGGATTGAAATTAAATTAAATTATTATACAGAGTCAACCCAAATCATTAGTCTTGACTTTAAATTAAAAAAAAAGTGTTTTCAAAGACATTGACTTAAACGTGGCCGCCAAAATAACCAACTGGAATGGCAAAAAATACATGTGAAAGTGATCATGACTGCATGGAACGGTAAAAATTCAAATATTAATTTTGACTTCCAAATATGTACGATTTCTTGAAAATTTTTTTTTCGAAAAATTTTTAAAATAATTTACAGAAAATTATTACAATTTAGATAAATGCTACTTTTTTTCATCCTTGTGTCCCATTCGGAGTTTTATAAACGTCACAGGTTTTAAGTCCAAATTTAGAAATTTGTGATTTAAGAGCGTTTATGCTGTCATCTTTTTCGGCCATGCACTTACCATCTAATGATTACTAGGAATTTTTTACGTCAAGTTTAATTTTTAATTAACTTTGATATTTTTCTATAAAAAAAAATATCATTGAAAATAAATTAAATTTTAAAAATTAAAAATTTAGTTTATATTAAGAAATTTTTGTGCGATGTGTCATAATAATTTTGATTAATAATATTATTCAACTTTTTAAAAATAATTTCGCAATTAAAAAAATTGATCTTTGTATTTGATTTTTACAAATTTAATTAATATGAATTTTTAAAAATGATTTTAGACTCAAAATAAATTTTTTTTCAATTTATTGATAATTAATGACTTAATGTTTTAAATACAAAAAAATAAATAATAATCAATTAAATTTAATGAAGTGTTAAACAGTCTTTTAAGCTTTTATTTTGGCATCTTGAAGTTGATGATCAATTCAAAATATCATTTCGATTCAAAGAGTTTTTCTTTAAATATTAGATTTAATTTTTGAAGTTTTTTAAAAATTTTTAATGTAACTTGCTTTACATGCTATGTAAATTAAAAAAATTGAAAAATTAAAAAATATATATTATCTCAACCTATTGATAAAATCGATTTTTAAATCATAATTTTTTAACTAATTTTTTTTAAGTTTATTTTGAAATTTGCATTTCAAAAAATTAAATAAAATTTGAATTATTATAAATAAAGTGTGAGTGTAAAACAGATGAAAACTAAAAATTTTAAAAATTCAAAAACTACAGTACTTTTCTAAACAAAGTAGATAGTTTTAGATGTTGTTTAAGCAGCTCTAGCGCATACTTAGCATAGAGAATCTTCTAGACAATAGTTCATGAGCGTGTTGACCGATAAAGGTTAAATGACCAACTTGCAATATCTGTTTCAGCTGGCGCAGATTAGAAAGAAAGACGTCTGAGTCAACGATATGAGAGAGCTGATTATTATTTTATTTTCGAACTAAAGTCAGCAGGGTTAAATCCAATCGATCTTTTGACTGGACCATAGACTTGTGTAAGAGTACGTTTCTAAATAAGGTAGACAGCTTACTTAAGCAATTCTAGAGCATTTGCTCTAGAAACTAAAGATTTAACTAATTATTCTAATTATTTGAGCTTTTTCAAAGTCTTCTCTACATTATACACCATCTTCTCGAGCGTCATGGTTAAAGTACATTAAGTAAATATTTTTTTTTTCAAAAGTTTATACAATACAAATAGGAAAGGAATATTTCTTTAAAAAACAATTTGTAAGATTGTGTCTTTCTAAATATTATTTAATTTTTGATTCACTCGAGACAATTTTCATTTTCCTCTAGCCTTGTGCATTAAAAAATTTTTAAGATATAAAAAATATTTTACTTTATATTTTAATTAATATTTTAGATAAAGAATTTTAAAAAATTAAAATTAATCTTTAAATTTAAAAAAAATCAGAAAAAAAATGAATAAAAAACAAAATAACAGAAGGAGAAAAAATCAAGAAAGATTATTCTATTTTAAGGGCTTTCTAGCTTTAAAAAATGGTGAACCAAAATTTGAGCAAGAGAATTTCGTCAAAAATGATTTTTTAAATTACTTAAAAGGTAATATAGCATTAACAAAACAATTATTTTTATTTTAATTAAAAAATATTTTAAAAGAAAATAATCTAGATTTTTTTGATGTCGAATCAATGGACGATTTAATTCAAGATGTTTATTTTAATTCGCAAACAAGAAAGTTCCATTTATACAATTCGAAAGAAGAATATAAACAAATAGTTGAGAAAAAATTCATAGATTGCAGTATTGAAGCTAATAAAAATGTAAACAAAAATACTTTAAAAAAAATCCATTAAAAAAAATTTTAAAGAACAATCCGAAGATAAAAACAGGATTATCTTTGTTCAAAACATTGTATGGGCATCAAAGCTCATCTAAAACTACATTCAAAGAAGCTAATCAAATAGTATCATCGAATACATCCAATTCTTCAAATTATTCTCAGGTATATATGTTTAATAAGATGTAATAATAATGAGCTAAAATAATCAAGTTGAAAAAAAATATATCTACTAAAAGTTTTACAAATTCAAAACGAATAAAATTTTTTTTTCATTTTGTCATGGAATAGCCAAGGCATATAAAAAAAATTCATATATATCAGATTCTAGATATATTCATTTAAGATAGCTTTTTATTCGAATTTATTTTTCATTTTGTCATGGAATATCCAAGGCAAATAAGAATAGAATTTATGTATTCATACTTTCTCCTTAAAATATACTACATTATAATAAATTAAAAAATTTTTTCTGTGAATTGATTAATTAGAAATCAAAGAGCAATATAAATAACAATCGCTCAAAAAGCTGTTTGAAGCGTTCTCAAGTAATATTTTCAATCATAAAAAATAAGCTTTATTCATCGTCGGAATTCAAAATTCTAACCAAAGGTAACAATTTGACAATTTTTTTATATTTTATTTATTTTTATTAAGATTCCGAACTAATACCAGATTTTAAATCCAATGAATTTGCTTTTGCGGACAACGTTATCTTTGATTTTAATTTAGGTAAATTCAAAATTGAAAATGATGAATATGAAATTGAAAATTTCTATACAAATCTTGTTTATGACTATTTTGATAATATGTTAGAACAAAACGCAGAATTAATGATTAGAAAAGCAACTGGAAGCAAAGTTATTAATACAATTCCTGTTAACTATTATGAAACAGCTAATCTACCTCCCGATTTACCTCTGCAACAGATAACCCCTCAACCTTTAAAAATAAAAGCTTATGACAAAAGAACTAATAATAAAAATGTTCAGTCATTAAAATTTAGTGAATCCCAAGCCGAAATTGAAGATCAACATACCAAATCATTTGGAAGAAATGATGGAACATCTTGTTCTTTAGTTTCTGACATGCGAGTTCAGGAAAAAGTAACTCATCATTTGGGTAAATCAAGCATATCAGCAGCTAACACTTTCGATCTTGGAAACTCAAATACTGAATTGGAGAGCATGAAAATTATGCAAATTATCAATTCAATTAACGACCATTTTGAAATACCAGTCAATTCTGAGAATTCTGAACATATTTTAATTACCCGGAAAAATGAACTAACAAAGCTTCAAAATGATTTATTTGGGGAATCATGTCAGAAACAACAAAATGCGCACGTTAAACCACAAGAAGAAAATGGCGTAACTAGGACAAATTCATCAAAAAAAAATGATTATTTAGATCAAAAAAGTATAAAAAGGAAAAACTTGGAAGAAGAATTCAAAGAAAAAACAAACTACGATATACATAATATAGAATACCATGTAATTATAAGTAAAACAATCAAATTCTATAACTAGATTACAATTTTAAGTTTGACAAAATTCTAAATCATCAAATAAATAATGAAACGAAAAAGATGGAACTTCTACTTGCATGGCGAAATTTGAAAGATGAAGAATTTGAAGAGTATAATATTATACTCTAAAATAATGTAATTACATATTAGTTCATGGGAAACTCTAAGTCGTATATACGCACCGACTGTAATTAATGATTATTTCAAATCAAAAGGTGAAAAAGAACCTGATTATATCGAACACCCAATTTATCCAAACAAAGATCCTAAAAATGATTTTCAGCTAGCAGAAAATTTAAGCGAAGATAATATTAAACTTGCAAATGATATCTTTAAACTAGACGGACAAGGATCTAAATCAAAAAAAATTAAAAGAAAATAGCTTGCCTGATAATTTATTAAAAATTAATTTAAGAGAAATTAATGATTTTTTTTTTTTAAATGAAATAAAATTTATAAAAAAGGATATTTTTAGAATTAATTTAAATTTATTTATTAATCAAACAAAAAAAAAAATTATATATAATCCAGCAAATTTATAAAAATAGCGGAATTTTTGTCACAGAATTTTCGATTTTGTGAACGCATGCAAAACTGTACGATTGTGACCAGATGCACGTTACCTAATTACCTAATTTTTTAAAAAACAAATTTTTTATTTTTAAAATATTTTTTTTTCTATAATTAATGTTTTTCTTAATAAATTTTAATTTTTTCTCTGAAGTTTATAAATAAATCGGAGTAATTTTCTATAGTTAATGAGTTATTAATGTTTTTACTAATTAATGGAACAAAATGGTTAGAGGCAAATCCAATCTTTAAACTTTCGCAATGATTTTCTCCTATCAAGTATTTATAACAATACGGGAGCAATGTTTCAGTGCTAAGATTAAAAATAAGAATTTCTCTATTTAGTAAAATGCTTGTTGCTAAGATATTAAGCATCATTGCCCATTCATTCATAATCAAAGACTTACAAAAAATTTTTTCATAAGACTCGGCATAATAATGTTTTGTTACAATATTTGAAAATAAATCACGATATTCTAAAAGCATATAAATTGATCCTATTTTGATCAAATAATAAAATTCATCTGATCCGAATAAAAGTGTTGAAATCGACCTATAAAAACAGTTTCCGTCACCTAATGTACTAATTGGAACAAAACCATTTAAATTAAATAATTCAACTATCATACTAAAAAATCTGCTTTGGTCTAAATTTTGGCCTGAATACACAGCTGATTGCTGGATATTTCTTAGGTTATTTACCATATTGATTAACTGTGCTTCTTTGCTTTCAAAAATTTTTTTTGCTGCATCAAAATCCCAAACTTCATTTGTAATTTTATAATAAAATTCTTTAAATATTTTAAAATCAAATCTAATTTCTTCCTGGCTAATATCCATTGGTTCTTGACACTTTTCCTCAATGCACAAATTTACATTATGAAAAGTTTGAATGTACTCTTTACTTTCTTTTTCTAAAAACATTGGATCGTATTCGAATAAATTTTGGTAAATATACTTGAAAATATCATAATTTTGAAAATAAAAACCTTTTTCTATCGTAGGTCTCGAATCGTAGTGAAATGGTTGCTTCTTTTTTTTTATATTTTTGTCAGACCATTCTTCCTTTTTATTCATCAGGCCTCTTAGGTTCTTTGATTCTTTTTCAGAATTTTGAAAATAATAATCTAGATATTTTGCTTTTATTCGCATAAAATTTAAACTTACAAATTCGCTTGGGAAACATTTTTTAGATTGCAATATATTTTTTTTTAAATTTCCAAAATAACTTTCAACCGGGTTATTCGTTAATCTAGTCTTAAAACATTCTGATAAACAGTTATTCTTTGACTTTCCATATAATTCAGGAATGATACCACACCAAAGAGGCATTAGATAAAGCTGGTCTGCTATTAAATCGTATAATTTAGGGGAAAAAAAAGGATTTAATGGCAAATTTGACATAGAATTGTTTTCTAAACATTGTTTTCTTAAATTACAAGTCATTTTCGTAAAATATGCTGAAAATGGTGAAACTTTTTTCAATAACTCGAATGTTTCACTGTATACAATTTCAAAATCATTATCCGAATCATTATTTTTTTCTTCAATTGTCTGATCATTCGAAAAATTTGAAAAATCTAATGTATTTAGATTTCGATTTTTTATTTCTCTCCTCATTGTTTCTAAAGAATACAATAATGTTTCATCTTTTTTCGAGTTATTTAAAATGTTAAAAATATTTAAAAGATAATTATTGAATTGTTTGATTGTAATTGCATTTTGGAGCATTGAAAAACAAAAAATAAATAAATTTTTCACATTTATTTCTAAATTCATTTTGTTCACTTTTCTCACAATTGTTTTTAAAAAATGAGTTGAACAAAGATATACTCGTGTGCTTATGTGAATTGAAAAATTTTTGGATTCTTTTTGAAATCCAAATATTTCTTCATAACACCAATTTAAATAATTTCGAATGGAAGTTTTATTAAATATAGTTAAAATAGAATTAATTATTGCCCAAGAAAAATCAGTTACTATTATCGGAGGAATCTTATTTTCTGTGCTCTTATTATAATCCAAAATATTAAAATATATTAGTTGTAAATAAATTGAAATAGATTTTGTTGTTTGCTCTGTTGTAATAAACTCTGCTATTGGCATTATAATCTTATTTTTTTTGTCATGGAAAACTATTGAATATAATAAAGGCTTTTTTTGGGATACAATTTCTTTATGAACACTTCCAGTGGCGTCAAAATACCAAATTGGATTAAAATGTTTGACTTGAATCCAAATTTTCAACTTTAAAAATTTAAATTAACAAAATTTATTTAAAAATTATTCTTATATATTTACTTGAATATCTGACATGAGCAAAAAACCATAAGGATCTAATGATATATTATGTACAAAACCTCTAAATTCCGCATTTGTTGAAATACCTAAATTTTGACAAAGAGGTTTTGTTGCTTTTAAATCAAATATCACGTCTCGATTAAGTCTAAAACGGTGATCGAATTCATTAACAATTTTTTGAAGTGTATTTTTTTTAAATTTTGTCACTTCTTTATTCAAATAATAGAGAAATTATAAAGTTATTAATTTTTAGATTTTGGAATATTTACTTTTATTTAAAGAATCGCATACATTTGATACGCCATCTGCTTTTAACTTAAGAGCTGCTTTTTTTCTTTCTTCGCCTATTATTCTTCGGGACTTAAAAATGTTTTCATGTTTTTTTTTGTCGGAATATAAAATTTGAACAATAACTTTATCATTTTTCATTTCGGCAATTTTAGTAGTAATTGATTGCTGACAATCTTTTTGAATGCATATATAAATCCCGGACCATAATGGTAAATTTCTTTTTCGGCTATTATCTGATTTGAACCAATTGTAACTGCATTTAAAATAACAATTGAAACCATTATTCTTTAGTTGAATATTCAAAGCTTCTTCAAAGTCACAAAGAAGACGACGACGTTTTTTATTAGATACAACAAATGATTTGAATTCTTTTAAGCAAAATTCAATGCTTATCGCATTTTCATCTTTATTACTTATATTTGTATCTTCTTTTGAATAAAATACTAAACTGCTTAATTTTTGATAGACAATTTTTGAAAAATTTTGTGTATTTCTTTTAAACCAAACATAAATTAATAACGCCCGTTTATAACATACTTTTCCATAATATTCTTTGCAAATTTTTACCCAAATATTCTGATCATTTCTAGTGAACTGAGGAATAAGACTCAAATCTGTTCCAAGATTTTTAAATAATTGGCATGTTATTGCAACTAATTTGTTTAAATCAATTTCGGTTCTTTTCATTTTGATATTTTGGAACTGTGTCAATTTAATTCTTACAGAATATGATTAATTTAGATGCATTAATTTATTTTAAAAAAGATACCTTTTAACAAGTATTTAATAAATTTGAATTAAAAAAATTTCCTGAATCCAATTTATTAAAATAAAACTACTAAAATGAATCTAAATATATCTCAAAAGAAAAAGAAATAAAACAAAAGTACTAAAATTATTATTTAAAAGATTTTTAAATCATATTGTTTTAATTTTATTTAATGCTCAAGCTGCCTTCAAAGTATTCAGAAACTAATTTGAAACCTTTCACCCCTTTTAATAGAGTAAAAGAGAAATAAAACTTAACAAACCACTCAATCTCTCAAAATGAAGCTAAAAAATGAAACTTAAGGATTAAATTTTCCTTAAAAATTTCAAAAACTTAGCAACTCAAAATTGCTCTACCATTAAATGGATTTCAAAAAGATTCAAAGAAAAAATAAACTCTTGTTTCAATTTTCGGCCTTTATTTTGAGATTTTGATTTGTTTATTAAGTGATATTACTATTTCCCCTTTTTTTAAAGGATTTAGATTTCAAAATAATTTTTAAAAACATTGAAGTCTGCTAGAACAATAAATAAAATCATAAATGTCTTGAAAAATTATAAATCGGAAGAAAAAGATATTTAAAAAAAAAAAATGTCGAAGATCTAATTCAGCATTCACATTTCAAAATTGATTTCCCACAGCAAGTTTTTGTGTGCATATGACCACAATGAATCATAAAACCATGCCAATTTTTACATTCTTTAGGGCAATATCTACATTTCTAAAGGTTTAAAAATAATATATTAAATTTAATAATATTTAATTTAATTACCACGGGATTTCCTTTTAAACTGAGTTGCGAAATTTTCCTTAAAAAAAAATTTTAAAATTAAAATTAGCAAATAATTAAATTACTCTTTTAAATTAAAAATCTCTTGATTACGCATTTCAATTTCAAAAGTTGCCTCATTAAAAAGTTTGGAATATTCATGATCAAAATATGCTTTTAAATTTTTTGATTCACTATCATGAAGAAAATGATTATTTTTGTTCTCAAGTTCAACTAATTTCTTTGATTGTAATTTGACTTCAGCTTTCTGATTGTCTACCAATCTAACAAATTAAAAATTAAAATGATATTAATGATATTAATAGATATTAATCTGGATTTGTTGTTAAATTTAGTTAAAATTTATTCAAGTTATAATAAAATTTTAAAAGTAATATCAACAATCTTTGATCTGTATAATTAAATTTTTGTTAAATCCACATAAGAATTCATATACCTAGAATCTGATAAATATAAATTCTATCTTATATTCATTGTCTTGGATATGCCATGACAAAATCCTTAATGTTTTTTATTAAATTTATCTGATGAAAAATATTTAAAAAATTAAATCATTCACTAAAATAAAGCTTTTGTCATTTTTCCTAAATTTAGAGAACCTAAATTGATAATTTTAAATTATTTCAAAAATTACTTATTTAATTCAGAAATTGTTTCAAGTGCAGTCTTATGCTCGAATTGTAATTTTTCAATGTCTCTGTGTGAAGATTGTATTTTTTCATCTTTTTGAGAAATCATTTTTTTCCCTTCTTCATACAGATTATTGATTTTTTTATTATAATCATTATAATGCTGATTCAACCTTTATTTTATAGCATAAAAGCTTGAATTTTTTAAATTTTAAAAAAATAATTATACTTTTCGTCGTAGTTTTTATTTATCTGACCAATTTCAGAATTAGATTCTGAAAGTTGACGCGTTTTTTCAGCATTATCCTCCTCTAAAGTCTGATTTTTACGACTAAGAATTAAAATTTGACCCTCAAGAATTTCAATTTTCCCTTTAAGCTCGAAATTTTCGTTTTTCTGACCATTATCAAGCTTTAAAGGTGATCTTTTTGGTAAATAAATTATTTTATTTTTTTTGAAAATCTTTTAAAGATTTTTGAACAATTTTAAGAATAATAAAAAATTTACTTTTTGCTGCGATACAAATTTTCCTTGTTCTTTAGATCTATAATTTCTTGGTCTAAATCTAAAATTTTTCTTGATAATATTCTATTTTCTTTAATTGATTTAATATTTTCTTCGTTTATTTTTTTTAATGTTGTGTCAATGTTATCATATTTTTCTAATTTTTCTAATAGTGGACAGCTTTCTATTGAGCAGTGACTAATTCTGTTCTTTGCTCTCAGATTCCCTTTACCTTTACATTTATAGATTAATGGACATTTGTTCTTTGAATTCGGATTTTCTACATTAATTTCTTGCTGCTTTTCAAGTTGTTTTTTTAAGATAGCATTTTCATCTTTAAGGATTTCGATTAATCTCTCGCTTTCAAAATTAATATTTAAAATATATTTCGAATTAATTAGGATTTCTTTTTCATCAAATTCATCCAATTTTAAATGATTATTTTCTAAGTCTAAACTGAATGACTTTAAGAATTTATAATTTTTTCTTGGAAATGTTCCCTTTACTCTTGGTACATTTAATTCGTCCTGAAGAGCTTTCATTGAGTCCGTGTCACTTTCTATTTCAAATTCTAAATTACAGTCGAATAATTCTTTTTCCTTTCCACTTAAGACATTCGGGTTAATTTGATCATCTTGTAAATTTGCAGAATTGTGGCATAGATCTAAATTTTCTTTGGAAGAATCTTTTTTGCAAACAGTTTTATTGGATTGAATTTCATGGTTTACAATGTTTAAAAAGCGGTCCTTAATCGGACAATTCGTTGTTATTAAATGTCTTGACTTTGTTTCGTCATTTGAATTACCCTTACCACCGCACAATTTATAATTTAGACATCTTCTTTTTTTAACTCGACTTTTTTGATCTATTAGCTTTTTATAAAATTTAGTTGAAAAAAAAAATTAAAATATTTATATATATGGATATTATCAAAAAATTCCAATTAAAATAAATTAAATTAATAAATATTTAAAAATTACTTTTATATTATTTTTTTTTTGTCTCAAGCTTATCTTTATTTTTTAAATTATGATCTCCATGATTATTAATAGCATCTTGATCAATAAAATTATCATTTTTTTCCAAATCATTTGAAAGTATTTCAGCAATTGGGGTAGGAATACTTTGCAGAGATTTGCTATAGGTCTGATTCAGCTTATTTTGGCTCTTTTTAATGATCAAATATAAAATATTTTTAGAATAAAAAAGATTCTTTCATTACCATTGATATTAATAAATGACTAGCACTTTTTTTAATTCTTTCGTAAAAATTTAGTTCTTTTCCTTTACTTGCATTCTTTTCCTTTAAAAAGTAAATCAATTAACAAATTTATTAAAACATAGATGAAAAATAAAAATTTCAGAGGAGTATTAGACCATTATAATTAAACAATTTTTTTGTATTATGATAAATATTTACTAAAATTTTTTTATAATTCCAAGCTTTGTTCTTTATTTTTGAAAAAATAGATTCGTTTTGATTTTGTTCT
This sequence comes from Brachionus paranguensis, assembly GCA_016802215.1. Lineage (NCBI taxonomy): Eukaryota > Metazoa > Rotifera > Eurotatoria > Ploima > Brachionidae > Brachionus > Brachionus paranguensis. Next base: position 268,811 of record JAESIX010000008.1, on the reverse strand, counting down.
TCTATTTCCTCTTTTGAATGGTCAAATTCTTCAGAATTTTTAAAGGCAAATTTAGTAATAACGATCTGTCTTCTTAGAACTCTGGAGTCAAGATTACTTGGAAAAATATTTAAAAAACTACCAAAAATAATATTTCTTATATATACCTTTTAAGTGACTCTCTCAAAACCATTGTTTTTTCTGAAATAATTTGATTGATTTTGCTGGTTTTTCTTTTTAAATTTAACATTTTAATGTTCAATTAAAAATTTTGCTTAATATAATATCTAAATTAATTTCATTTTTAGAGAAGACTATGAAAAAGCTAATCAAATAATAAGTTAAATCTTTAGTTTAAAATTTTTTGACAGAAATTAAATAAAAATTACCTAAACAAACTCATGAAGTCGATTGTATTTGTTGATAGTGAGCGTTGTTTAAATAGCTCTAGCAAATAGCTTGCATAGAGATTCTTCTAGAGAATAGTTCATGATCATGCTCTAGAGCAATTGCTCTAGAATTGCTTAAGTAAGCTGTCTACCTTATTTAGAAACGTACTCTTACACAAGTCTATGGTCCAGTCAAAAGATATTGCAAGTTGGTCATTTAACCTTTATCGGTCAACACGCTCATGAACTATTGTCTAGAAGATTCTCTATGCTAAGTATGCGCTAGAGCTGCTTAAACAACATCTAAAACTATCTACTTTGTTTAGAAAAGTACTGTAGTTTTTGAATTTTTAAAATTTTTAGTTTTCATCTGTTTTACACTCACACTTTATTTATAATAATTCAAATTTTATTTAATTTTTTGAAATGCAAATTTCAAAATAAACTTAAAAAAAAATTAGTTAAAAAATTATGATTTAAAAATCGATTTTATCAATAGGTTGAGATAATATATATTTTTTAATTTTTCAATTTTTTTAATTTACATAGCATGTAAAGCAAGTTACATTAAAAATTTTTAAAAAACTTCAAAAATTAAATCTAATATTTAAAGAAAAACTCTTTGAATCGAAATGATATTTTGAATTGATCATCAACTTCAAGATGCCTTTATTTTCCTCATAAATATCCTTGAAATTTAGAATGTTGAGTTGGTCGAAAGCGGAAAAAAAAAAAAAAAAACATTAAAATTACATAAAAAGTAAAGAAAAATGAATTTTTAATTATCGAAATTAAAAAAAGAAAAATATTTATAATTAGATTTTCTCTTATATTGAAATTTTTTTTAAATTCCTTTTTATTTTATTTTATCTACTTTTTACATTAAATTTTTATTTTTTATTTATAATATATTTTATATATATTTTTTTTTTTTTTTTTATTCTGAAGGAGCATTAGCTCGATACAGATTAAACAAATAAATAAAGAATGTTTGTTAAATTATATTGTATTTTCTCAATCTTTTAAAGAAAAGTTTTTTTGCAGATTCATAAAGATCTAAATCGAGTAGATTAAGTTGCCTCACTCTTTTATAAATAGAATTTTGCTCCTTTTTAGTATTATCTGTGTTGGAATCATTAAAGAATGAGTCTGCAAAACTTTGGTTATTGTTCTGTAGATCGGTAATGAAATAAAGTTTTTTTTCAAATATTTTTTCGAACAATTTTTGTGAATAAAACTGATATTCAGTCAAACCGAAGAAAGCTAGTTCTTTTAGGTTCTTTTTTGCTTCTGCTAATAATTCTAGATCAGATTTTTTATCACATTCATAGCTACGGTCTGAAAGCATCCAAGTTTGTCTATTGATTGCCAAGTTGTATTTACATGATAAAAATTCTTCAAGTGATGGCTGCCAAAGATAGGAATTGTTAAAACATTTTTTATAATTTTTAAACAAACAAGTATTTTTATCGGTATTGTTAATCCAAGGTGCACCCCGGACCAACTGTTTCCATTCACTGATATATCTTTTTATAGGATGACGCAAAAAGGTGAAAAAATAAAAAGTTTTATTCGGATAAATATTTGGAAGACACGATTTATATCTGGTTATACTTGGATGAACACCACAATCAATCCTTAGGTCTTCATGCTTATGGAACCATTTTGTTGAGTTAAAAATTGAAAAATTAAATAAATCCACACACTTGAACTCTTCCTTGTATCCATTTCTTGTTTGACTGTAATTTGAAAAAGAACGGCATATCTTTTTTGAATCATGATGCACCAAATTTTTTCGTAGAAAAACTTTAAAATTTTCACCACTTGTTTTTTGTATGTGAAGAAATACAAGAACGTTTTTTTCAATATTAAAATCTAAAAAATTTAGTTTGTTCTTTTTTTCTCGGTTATTGATGAAAAATTTAGTTGAAAAATACGCCAAGATTATTAAAGAAGAAAAAATGATAATTTTTTTCCTCTTTAAAGTTAGGAGCATTTCTTATGGAATTGCTTGAATTATGTTTTTCAGTGACCAACTCTTTTTGGCGAATCTTTAAAATAAAAAAATAAATAAATTGATTACTTTCAATAAACAGTATTGATTTGATCATTGGAATTTACTATTTTTTACGCAAATTTACGTAAATTAATTTTAATTTACTTTGGTAATTAAAGTTGGTAACATATTAAAAGCTCATAAAAGAACAATTTTTTTCAAAAAAAATTGACCTTTTTCATTTCTTATTTTTCTTTTTTTCTTTTTTTAGATAATTTTACAACTTTTTACTGAATTTTTCGTAAAAAATGTGAAAAAATAAAGGAAAAAGGTAAATGATTTATTTTTTATTTTAAGCTTTTAAAAAATCCTTTACTTTTTCTAAATATTTCATAATCATGTCACAAAAATCATTTCTACAACAAAATCATATTGTAGAAAAGTGCAAATACCTTTGAACATGTATGAAAAAAATCTAAAGTTATTTAAACAAAAAGTTTTTTTATAAAAAAAATATTGCAAATATTGTTGCTCCTTTAAAAGAAATTCCTCCCAAAACATTTATTTTTCATTCAATTTTGAGCTACAAGAAATTGTTGTTAGCCTAATATTTTTTTAACCTTAGATGATAAAGAGGTTTTACAAAAACTCGTACTGTTCTTTAAACAATTAAATAAAATTCATAAATATTATTAATTAAATTTATAAATAAAAAAAAACGATTTTTTTCAACAAATTTGAGGCGATATTTTCTTATGACACTACTACTTACTTGAATCAAAATGTTTTTTTAAGTTATCCTGAAAGTTTTATAAGAAGAATTAAAATAGATTCTTATAGAGAGTGCGACTCTTTAAACAAAAAATTAAAAATAATTTTAGATTGCTTAGTGAATTTGATCAGTTAAGAAGAAAATAATTTTTTTTACAATTTTTTATTCTATTTTACAGAAAAAATAGCTATTTTTGCGTCAATTTTCGTATAAATAAAATCAAATTAAAAAAAAAAGGCGTATGCTAATTCATTAACTAAAAGTACTGATTTTTCACCAATTTTAAGAGATGAATATAAAAATGACTTACTTTTAATAAAATTACTTAATTAATTTTAAAAGATGAATTTAGTTTAAAAATCAAGATAATGCTAGTTTTTCCAATATTTAATTAAATTAAAAAAAAATTAATTTTTTATTTTATTTTTAAATTTTTTTGTTTATTCTTTGTTTCTATATGAACTGAATTGTAATAAACAAAGAGTTATTAAGATCTAAATTAGATACCAGATTACAGAACTCACATTTTTCATCAAAATTTATACCATAATTTCTAATTGTACCACCAAAGCATCCTTCTATGACTCTGACTTTTTTAGTTTTTAAGTAAAATTATGTTTAATTTATAATTAACATACGATTTAGAAAAAATAATAATAATATCAGTTTTTCAAAATTAGGAAAATAATTTTTGTAATTTTAGTTTAAAAATAATAAATAGCCAAAAAAATATCTACTAAAAATCGTTTTATTTTTTGACATGTGTAGATTTACGCATTTTTACGTAAAATTACTAAGAATAGTATGATTATTTTCATTAGCACCGCTGAATGAAATTCTGAAAAGATTTGTTTTGCTTCCAATTCATTTTTTTGATTTATTTTCTTTAACCCCTTTAGTTCGTTCCAAAAATTAGAAAATTTTTCTTCTATGATTTTCATACAAATATTCATCAAAATTCTAATCAGAATATGAATTTTTAAAATTTAATTTTGTTTAATTTCTGACGAAAATTTCCACGCGATACCTTTCCTAAAAATATGTTCTCTTATTTGCAATTAGTTTTCCCCCAAATTCTGCTCCAGTCAGGCGTCGCTTTTGGAGTAAGTGAATGCTCCTCAAGATTTTTAACAGTGTTGAGATTTTTAGCATAACTTTTTTTAGTCAAATTGAAAAAAATCTTGCCATTTTTTTAATTATCAAACTATACAAAAATAACATTCAAATTTTTAAAGCTTTTAAATAAAAGAAAAATGATAATCATTAAATGTCTTAAAAGCAACCATAAGTTTAGATAAACTTACCTAAACTCAGGATGGTAAGTAAACGTTATCTTATGTAAGATTACGTAAAAAATTGTAATTGACAATAAAAATGTTTACGGACAAAAATACCTCAAAATCTCGCTGAAAAAATCAAATTCTTGATTTTTTTTTGTCTTTTTCAAATCAAAGGATGAAAAAAATTCTCACAAATTTTTGTTTTTTTTTTACACTTTTTTACGTTAATTTTAATTTTCGTAAAAATGTAATTCCTCTTTTTTTTAATATACAGTATGTCTCAAAAATTTTGAATCAATGGAAAATATCAAAAACTCTTGGAACATTGTTAATAGACGAAGCGAGAAAATGAAAAATTAATAAACTCAATCAATTAACCATGTGTAAACAGTTTTCAAAGATATCGATTGATTCAAAATTTTTGAGACATACTGTATATTAAAAAAAAGAGGAATTACATTTTCTTACTGATATTTACTATATCTAAGGTAAAATTACGAAAATTTACGTAAAAAAATGTAAAAAAAAAAACAAAAATTTGTGAGAATTTTTTTCATCTTTTGATTTGAAACAAACAAAAAAAATCAAAAATTTGATTTTTTCAGCGAGATTTTGAGGTATTTTTGGATTATGTGATTTTCACATTTCAATGAGTCAATGCATCGAGATTTAAAGACTTGAACATGTATTTGAAATGAAAGCAAGACGTATACCAAACAGAGCGGAAGGTAGGAAGACCAGCAGTTACATCCAGATCAATAATCACACAAGATTTCATCGAAATGGTAATGACATGGAGAGAAGCAATGGTTAAGCCAAAGGAACGACTGGAGTGGAAATCGAAAGCTATTTTTTTTTAATAATAAACCAGCTCTAAACAAAAAATATTTTATTAAATGTCATGTATTTTTTTCTTAAAGATTTTCTTAAAATATATTTTTTAAATTTTATAGATATACAATAAAAGTAGATTAGAATGAATGAAAGTTTATTTTTAATTTAATTTTTATCTATCTGATTAGTAATGGAAAAAAAGCCTTGATAAAAATATTCGATTGATATGTTGAATTAGTCAGACAGTTTATACTAAAGTTATTTTTATGGTTTAGAAAATTTAAATTGTCGTGGCAACCTATAGCAGAAAATTAGAACAAAAAATAAGGAGACAAACTAAATAGTTTTAAAATGAAATTTTTGAAAAGAATTTTAAAAAAATTACGAAAAAAATGTTTATTCAAAATACACTTTTTATTTTTTATGCTGTCTCTTATGATTTTAACAATTTATTTTTTAATATTTCGAAAAAATAGAATCAAACTAGTTTATAAGCATTTTCCGGACATCATCTTGAATAAAAATACTGAGCCAACTGACTGTGCTTGGTATAATTTTGGTGTAGATAATTTTAACGTTACTTTAAATGGTTCAGTTTATCCCAAAACAATTCCTTTATTTGACGACAAGAAAATAAACTTTTCCTGTCTTCAAGAATCACACAGTATCAAAACAATTCTTTTATGGACAACATTTTTCGGTGAAAAAGACTTCGGTCTAGGGCTGGGACTTGATCCTTTCGTTAAATTTGGCTGTCCTGTCACAAAATGTTCACTCACAAATGACAAGCAAAAGCTGACCGAAGCAGACTTAGTAGTTGTGCACATGAGAGAGGAAGAAATAATTTTTCCAAGATACAGACGTCCATGGGACCAGAGATGGGTTTTTACACTTTACGAGTCGCCAGTCTATTCATTTAACTTTGATGATTTTGATCATTTTTTTAATCTAACATCAACTTATCGCATTGATTCAGATTTTCCTCATTTCTATGATTTAACCAGTTCTATGAGGTGGAAAATTAATGAAGAGTTTGACGAAAGAAGGAATTTTTATATGGAGAAGAATAAATTTGCCGTAGCAATAATCAGTAATTGCTATGGAAAGAGCCAAAGATTGGAATACATTAAAGAGATGAAAGATTATATTCAATTTGACATCTATGGTAAATGTGGCCAACCATGTCCTAACGAGTGTAAAAAATATGCTGCCAAAGAGTACAAATTTTATTTTGCATTTGAGAATTCAATTTGTAAAGATTATGTAACAGAGAAATTTTTCGAAATTCTTCAATTTGACATTGTTCCAGTGGTTCTTGGTGGTGGAGATTATGAACATTACGTGAGCATTAAATTAATTTAATTTTTTAGCAATTTTATTAAAATTTTAATTTAGGTTCCAAAGTCTGGTTTCATAAATGCCATGGATTTTAAAAACCCTAGACATTTAGCAGATTATCTTCTTTTTGTGAATAACAATTCTCAGCTTTACAATTCTTTTTTTGCTTGGAAAAAAAATGTTGTTTTTAATCAAAAATTTCCCAAATTTGCTTCTATATGTAATATGTGCATCAAACTACATATGGAAAGATTTACTGGAATAAAGAAAAAAAGTTATACAAGCGTTGAAAAATACTGGAGTGAAAATACTTGTAGATCGATATGAAAAATTAGATGCTTAAATAAAGTGTATAGTTTGTCTATGTTTCCTATTCAAAATTCTATTAAAAAGCCTTTTGTCCTCTATGAATTGAGATAATTTGATTTTATAATAAAATTTTTTTAACTAAAAAAAGGTGGATTTTGTTATTTTGTTTTAAAAAAAATTAGTCTATTTTTATTGTTTTTGTTTTGATTTATTGACAAAAAATTTATTGATTTTTAAATTTTACGCAATATAGTGCAAAATTACGCAAAAAGACGTAATTCTACCCATTCTCCTGTTTTCGTAAAAGCACTGCACAAGGATAAATCCTTATATATCTTATTTGAATCCTTAAAAAACATAAGGAAAAAGAAAATTTAGGAAACATCATATAAGCTACTCAGGATTCTTTAAGAAACCTTTAATAAATCTGACTTGAGAACGGAACGGGGTTAGGTAACCCTAACCCTCACGTCAACCGACAACCGTGAACCGCTACTGTCACAGTTATCCCGTATCAAAAAAATCAAAATTAAATTTTGAACAAAATTAAAGTGGATTATGATGACAATAACGGTTGACGGTTTTCGGTTGACGTTACATTTCTATTAGAACAATTAAAATCGTAAAAGTAAATTTAATACATTTGATCATTTAATTTATCTAGCTCGATGTTAACGAGCTTTATCGAACTTTTCTTTTTTCGCTTTTTATTTCGCTTTTTCTTATTTCGCTCACCATTCAGACATCCAATATTGATTTGAAATTGTTTAAAGTTTTCTCACTCACTAACCGAACATTTTCATGTTATACTACTCTGTTCCGTTTCTTTCACAACCGGTTTTTTTTTTGTTTTTCCCTAACCGAGATTTACTTTCATGGTTAAAAATTCAATAAATCCCCTTTACCAAAGAAGAAAATGTTGGACTGCTTGACAGTTAAAAGAAAAAAATGCTTCAGAGAAAAAGAATACTTTCTATTTTTATTGAAATTTTATTGAAAATGTTTGTTTTTTTTTAAATTTCCCACAACAGTCAGTACTTTTTACTATGTTTTATATTTTTCCTGAAAACATGGTAAAACAACAAACTTTGGGGAATTTTTTTTTTCTATGAACTGACAGTTGTGGAACTATACTCAAGCCTTTAAGGGACAGTTTTAGCTATAATATAAATTTTTTTTTCTCAATATTAAAAAAAATTTTTTTTTCAATTTTTAGCTTTGAGGATATTTTTTTATTTAATATTAATCGATTTTTTCGTAATTTTAAATTTTTTTTTTTATCTTAAGTTTATAAAATTAAATAAAACTAAATTCAATAGGTTTTTAATATCAAGTTTAAATCTTAATTTAAATTGCAACTTTTTATTAAACGAGGTAGCAAAACTTACGCCCATTTATTTTTAAAAAAAAAATATTTTGAAGTTGCTATCCTTTTCTATGTTATTTCAAAATTGGGTAAAAAATTTGAATAAAAGACGAAAAAATACACCATATTATTAGCCATCTTCATTGTTTTTTTCTGCCTTTTTTCCTCGGTTTAACCATGGTCTCTCTTCCTTTTCTTTACCTTTACTTTTCCTTAATGTAAGATATTCGGATGATAGTAATGTTGTTATTGGTGACCAGAAAGGGGCTGAGAAGTGCTCAAGTGTCCCTATCCAAAAATTAAAAGGGGGTAAGCCCTCCTTTAAAAAGTTTTATTTATCAAAAAATTTGATAATTATTCAGATAACTTGTAAATTTTGGAAAAAAATTAATTTGGTTAACCAAAATTAGCTAACCACAAAACCAAGCATATTCAAAATCACTAGCTTTTTGCTTTATAATCGTCTTTATCACTCATTTAGATGTAAAAAATTTTAAAAGATTTGAGGGTATTTTTTTCAATGAATATTTTATTTTTATTTTTATACATTTTTATTCCAAGTGAAAAAAAAAATAATTTCTGATGAAAAATTAACTAATGCCAATCGAGTTAAAAAAATACTTTTTTAGCAAAATTTTAAAAAGTTTATTCAAATATGAACAAGATTTGGAACTTAATTAATTTACAAAAAGATAAACTAAAAAAACTGACAATTAAAAATATTAAAGAAAATAAACATCTCCTAATTTTGAATATTTCACAAAAATTAAATTCTTCCTATTCCAATAGTTAATCTTGAGCTCGTCCTGATTTTGATTTGTATAAATAAACAAGTTTTGAAATGGTTCTTTTCGATTCCATAGAGCAAGAATTCCATAACCAGAATGACTGACAACGCCAATATCACATGTACTCATTATATAGAAGTCAAAAATTATATTTTCGACTAAATTACACGCCTTTCTATTCGAAGTATGAACAAAATGATGACTCGTGTCATTGAAAAAAAAAACCTTATTTTTATTTGTAAAAAACTCATTGGCATTGATTTTAGCAGCTTCTCTATCAGATGTGACAAATATTGAATAATTGAAATCTTGTGATCTATTTCTCTCCAAAAATGTGCTATTTATAAATATCCAGAATTTTTGGAACAATTTCTTTTCGTCTTCGACTGATTTTCTTGTGTCACCAGCTCTAATTTGTGCACAAATTAATTTACTTTTATTTTTATTAGGTTTCATTAAATAATTATAAAGATCAAATTTTTGCTGAAATTTTTCTGCTAATTTAAATAAATGATCGAACCAATTTTTGAACTGAAATACAAGCTTAAAATTTTCTTGTTTATAGCCTAAGGATTCAATTTTTCTCTTGAGATGTTTATTTTCGGACAGACCTTTCATAAAGTCATAAATTGAAGAAATAACTATCAAATCAATTTCAGAATATTCAGAAAAAATTGAAGTAGAATTTTTAAATTGTAAATAAGCACTTCTTGAATTTAAAAGAACAACTTTGTTGCTCAGTTTTTTGTGTTCTATTTGTTTGAAGTCCCAGTCTATTTTATTTGGTTTTAGAATTCGATTTATGTCACATTTGCTTGTCATTCTTATTATCAATTTTCTTTGTGTCAGAAGTGACAAGGCGTATGTTGACATTAAACCTTTCAGTTGATCTCCAAAGCCACTACAAGAATACTTTTTACAATCGTACATTATATATTTTTCTTTAATAAAAAGTTTTTTTTGTAGATAAAATTCGGCTCTTTCTACGAAAAAAAAATAATAAAAAATTAGTGTTAAACAAATAAGTATTAGCAGCGGTAGCATCCATCTTGAACTGTCTGTCATTATGTTGTTTTTTCGCTTATAATTAATAATTGTATCTCTAAAATAATAATTTAATAATTATATTTTTTATTATTCTAAATTTTTAATTTTAAATTGCAGTTCGTGATTTTAATATTTTCTTTTTTTTGAGAATAGTGAAAAATAATAAATTAATTAAAATTAGTCAAATTCTAAACAATTGAACATTTTTTAAATTTTCTTATTTTTTTATTTCCTAATATTTTTTAATCGAAATTTAGGTTAATTTACGTAAAATTACCAAAACTACACTTATCTTAGTATAAGTGTTTATTTTTAACTCAGTAATTATAATAAAGCATATTTTTCTTAATTTTTTTAGCTTTTTTGCAGACAGAAGTGAAAGTCCCAAAGCTGATTGTCTTGTTTTAAAGCTTATTAAAATTTTATTAAAAAAATAAACTGAAATTTTTTCTACTGCTAGAAATATTTGCCATTACAAACACTATTAAAATTAAAGCTTTTTGCTTTCTTGTGATGATCATCTTAGTTTAAAAATGGACCTGTAGACTACTCTAAAAACTGTTAATTCAATTATTTTCTATGCTTTTAATTGTCACTATCATCAAAATAATATTTTACAACAGAAAATTTCATTTTAATTTAAACAAAATTTTGAAAAATATGCTAAATGGATTAAATTAAATTATGATTATAATTTTTATAAAAAAACTCTCCAAGTTATTTCCATAGAAATAGCAGTAAAAAATTATTTAGAATTGTTTAGAACGATCATTTTATATGAAAATTTTTTTATTGTTATGAAAATATATTTTTGAAATTAACAATTATTTAAAAATACTAACTGGCTTTCATTATTTTTATATTTGAATTAAAATATGTAATAATAATTTCTAAATAATTTTTGCTTTTTTCTTGGTATTTAATAAAAGCTATTTCTAATATTTTGAAAAAGACTTTTGTTTCAAAAATTTAAATATTTAAAATATTTTTAAATAATTTCTAATAAAAATAAAAAAATATTTAAATATTTTAAATATTAAAATTATTTAAAAGTATTTCTTAAAAAATATTTTATTTTATTAAATTTAAATTTTTCAAAATAGGAAGAATCTTGGGAAAGTGAAGTTGAGAGCAATTTATTTAAAATTGTTTAAAATTCGATTTTAATATTAAAACTTAAAGAAATTTTGGAATATTTTAAATTTTAACAAAATTTGTTAATTATTGTTAAAAAAAAATTTTACATCAATATAAGTTTTGAAAAAGTTATTAATGGTTTATTAGAATAAAATTGCTCCCAACTTCACTCTCCCAAGAATCTTTGTTTTTTTTGTATTTGAATTTCACAATACCCACTTTTTTTAACGGAGCGATAAAAAACCTGTTCGTAATATTAAGGTTTAAATTATAATAGAATGGAAAAAAAATTAAAAATTTTGATAAATTAAAAAATTTTGATAAAAAAAATTCTAGAGCTTTGAATTGTGTAAGATACATCATCGCTCAAATTTATTGTAAAATAGAGATATTTAAAAAAAAATGTTTCTTTTTTTATTAAAATTTTTCTATCAAATCACTAATTTATCAATAATGTAAAAAAAATCAAAAATATTTTTCAATAGCTTATATCTTTGCGAAAAGAAAATATTTTTTTAAGCCAGTATTCCATTAAAATAACATTCTTACTGAAATCCATACTTTTGATAAAATGCTCTGGATTAAGTAGCATAGTTTCGTTTAGATTTTCAATAGATGGCAAAATTAGAGCAGTGGTTTTATTGTAAATGGAAATTAATGTTGAATTTTGAACCACTGGTATGGCCCCCATCAAAACAGTTTCATAAAATCTATGTGTATCAATACCAACACCTCTTGGACAAAGAACAAATTTTGCATCATTCAAATTTTCGAAATAATCTTCAAAATTCAAGCGTTTTTTTAAAATCTTTACTCCTTTAAAATGACTGAAACTATCCAAAAATTTCTTTCTTTCTTTTAGATTTGTTTTTTCATTGAAATTTATGTACAAAAGTGTTTTTCTGTCATTCCATGGTTTTGTTCCATATTTTTTAAATTTTTCAATAATTGTATAATATTTTAAATTAAAATGAAAATTAATGAATCCAACAGGAATAGCTATTAATTTTGGATGAAAAAAACTAGGATTTTGAGCAAACCATGCCACTATTTTTTCGTTTTCAAGATATTGTTTATATTGTTCTGTTACTGGAAGAGCCCCGTTATGAGTTATTAAGATAATCTCTTTTTTAAATTTAATAAAATATTTTTTAAAAAATAGATTTAAATAATCAATTTTGATAAAAATAACTGCTCTATGCATTGTAAAAATGGCTTCTGGAAGAAAAACAGTCACTTGATCTAATATACCATCGGCAAAAATTCTGAATGTATCGCCAGAAACAAATGGCAGGCTCTCTAATCTTCTGGAACGATCAGCATAATATTCGACTTTTTTGAAATTTAGCCGATCATGATACACTGTTGTTTTTGGTGTAATTTTAAATTTAGAAGCTGTTGTTTGTGTAAATGATGATTTTGTTGTCAATAATAAAAGTCTGAGTTCACTAGATGTTTAAAAAAAATGAAAGACAACTACAAAGAAAATAAGAATAATGATAAAACTTTTTTTCGTAATCATTTTTCAACTTTTACTAGATTTATACATATTACTTAAATAGAAATTTTCATTTTCTTAAAGCAATATTTAATTTTTGCTTAGGACAGTTATCAAGCTCGTTGTCACTGCAAGGCATTATTTAATTCTTTAAACAAAAATAATTACAACAATTAACAAAAAGACTTTCTTTAAAAAATTTAATTTCTAAGAGTTATTTTTTCGAGATTTTTTTCTTAAGGAAAAATGCTGAATTTAGATTTTAACTTAATTATACTTAAATAAAACGATTTTTTTTATTCAATAAATGAAAAAAGAAATTTTAAAAAGCAGTAGTAATCACTACTGTATACTAACCATAACTCATAATCAAAATCACTAGCTTTTTATTGTATAATCGTCTTTTTCACTCATTTAAATGTAAAAAATTTTAAAAGATTTGAGGGTATTTGTTTCAATGAATATTTTATTTTTATTTTTTATAGATATTTATTTCAAGTGAAGAAAAAAATAATTTCTGATGTAAAATTAACTGAAGCCAATCGAGTAAAAAAAATACTTTTTTAGCAAAATTTTAAAAAGTTTATTCAAATATGAACAAGATTTGGAACTTAATTAATTTACAAAAAGATAAACTAAAAAAAAATGTCAATTAAAAATATTAAAGAAAATAAACATCTCCTAATTTTGAATATTTCACAAAAATTAAATTCTTCCTATTTTGATGAAATGCTTTGGATTAAGTAGCATAGTTTCGTTTAGATTTTCAATTAGAGCAGTGGTTAACAACAAATAACAAAAAGACTTTCTTTAAAAAATTTAATTTCTAAGAGTTATTTTTTCGAGTTTTTTTTTTCAAGGAAAAATGTTCAATTTAGATTTAAACTTAATTATACTTAAAAAAAACGATTTTTTTTATTCAATAAATGAAAAAAGAAATTTTAAAAAGCAGTAGTAATCACTACTGTATACTAACCATAACTCATAATCAAAATCACTAGCTTTTTATTGTATAATCGTCTTTTTCACTCATTTAAATGTAAAAAATTTTAAAAGATTTGAGGGTATTTGTTTCAATGAATATTTTATTTTTATTTTTTATAGATTTTTATTCCAAGTGAAAAAAAAAATAATTTCCGATGTAAAATTAACTGAAGCCAATCGAGTAAAAAAAATACTTTTTTAGAAAAATTTTAAAAAGTTTATTCAAATATGAACAAGATTTGGAACTTGATTAATTTAAAAAAGATAAACTAAAAAGAATGGCAATTAAAAATACTAAAGAAAATAAACATCTTCTAATTTTCAATTTTTCACAAAAATTAAATTCTTCCTATTTTGATGAAATGCTTTGGATTAAGTAGCATAGTTTCGTTTAGATTTTCAATTAGAGCAGTGGTTAACAACAAATAACAAAAAGACTTTCTTTAAAAAATTTAATTTCTAAGAGTTATTTTTTCGAGTTTTTTTTTTCAAGGAAAAATGTTCAATTTAGATTTAAACTTAATTATACTTAAAAAAAACGATTTTTTTTATTCAATAAATGAAAAAAGAAATTTTAAAAAGCAGTAGTAATCACTACTGTATACTAGTGTGGAAATTGAACATGTTCAGAATTGGTCAAAAGTCAAAAATTTATTTAAAAGTCCGCAAAAGTCAAAAACGACTTTAATTTTTGTAAATATTATTTTTGAATTAATTTGTATAATTTGACTTCTATGATTTATTTTGAAATTAGAAATTTAGAAAAGTTAACCAATATCTAGTTTTAAATTTTTAAATTATAAAAAAAATAATGTAGTGGGTAGCAAGAATGACAAAAACTATTTTCATCATAACCCGATAGACTACTAGAAGAATCGTAGAAAACAAATGGAATGACAAGATAATTTAATTTAATACGGTTAATTTATTTGTAAATAAATAAAAATAAATTTGAATTTAAAAATTTTATCTACAATAAAATATTTAACAAAAAAATTTTGTTTAATTTCAGCAACCGCTTCTGGGTCTTCTTTCTTTTTTGGGGCAGGAACCAAATTACTTCATCGCTAAAAGTTTCTTGTATTTCTCGGTCAAAGGCTCTTTGAGGATCTTTATCAAATTTTCCTTTTTCAATAAGTTCTTTTTTTAAGTTTTTGTTTATTTGCGATTCAGAGCTGATAAAATCAATTACCTCTATACCTTGGAAATAATCTTGATATTTACGTTTAGCCAAGCTTGTTTTTATACACTTAGCATCATCATCTTCTTCATATTTTGTGTCATCTGCAAAAAGTTCGCACTGACTTTTGATATAGTCTACTAAATCATTTATACAGAGACTAGTAATAGGTCAGTATGAATCTGATTGGGTTGATGTGCTAAGTGGGGTTCCACAAGGTTTAGTTCTTGGTCCTTTTTTTTTTTTTTTTTTTTGATTTGGGCTGTTACACCAGTGTAGTATCCTGGCTTATTTAGTATTTAGTTAACTAGTTTGTTTGTATTATTTAATTAACTTGATTGTTAGACTTTTAGATTGTTTGCAACATGTGAAAGAACAAACATCTTATTTTAGACTTGGGTGCGTTCCAAAGAACAAACAACTAAATCTTGTATTTAAACTTTATTTTTGATTGTGATAGTTTTCTCAAGCCAATCAGGCAAGAAATGGACCATTTGACGCATTTGTTAATAGGCTTAGAGTGTTGGTAAAGAATTGTGGGTATACAGAGCCGAATTCCGAGATAAAGTCTAGAATAATACAGGGTTGTTGTTCAGAGGTTTTGTGAATTCAAGCATTAAATGATTCTGAAATGACTTTAGATGAGCTAGTTAAGAATGGACGGAATATGGAACAAGCAAAGAGTCATTCGAGTGCGATTGTTGAAGAAAAGGTTAAAACAGTTGGAGCAGTTGGTTCAAGAAGATTTGAGAGAGAGGGCAACGTAAAAAATTGTGGCTACTGTGGGAAAAGTCACAAGCCTGGACCATCCAACTGTCCGGCAAAAGGACAGAAGTGTAATAAATGTTTGAAGTTTAATCACTTCAGTACAGTATGTAAATCAAAAGCGACTTCTAAACCAAGCGAAGTGAATAAGAAATATCGAATTGGATGTGTGACTACTAATGATGATAATTGTAGTGATGGTTATGTTTATTCAGTTGGAGAAGATAAACTGGAATTACCAACTGCAGTTATAAATTTTGTTGATGAGAAAGTGCAAGTTAGAATGTTAATAGACACTGGTTGTAGTTTGAACATTATCGATGAGCCGACTTTTGAGAAGTTTAAAAACAAGCCGAAATTAGTGAGTGTCAATAATCGTGTGTATGGTTTTCAGAATAAGAGTCCTTTGAGTTTTAAAGGTGAGTTCTCGTGCAAGATTAGTCATGGCAACAAGATTATTGAGACAAGAGTGGCAGTGACAGTGGGAGCGGAAAGGTGTCTTCTAGGGTATCATTCTTCAACTGATTTGGGTCTTGTCAGAATTGTGAACAATTTAGAGGCGAAAGAAGAGAAAATTATTCATGGTGATGATTTGGAATATTGGATGAGGCGTTATCCTGAGGTATTTAGCGGCAAATTGGGAAATATGAACGATTTCGAAATTGTATTGGATATAGACGAAACAGTGAAACCTGTTTACATGAAGCATGACAGAATCCCGTTTAATTTAAGAGGAAAATTGGAGGAGATCATTCAGAAAGGTTTAGAGGATGGAGTTTTTGAAGAAGCTGAGGGTCCAACTAAATGGTTATTGCCGTGTATGTTAGTACCGAAATCAGGCAATAGGCTAAGGTTTGTAGTCGACGCGAGTCACGCCAATAAATCTATTAGGAGAACTAGATATGTGCTACCGACGATTGAAGATCTTATTTATGGTATTAATGGCTCGAAATATTTTTCTATTGTTGATTTAGCAGATGGATACCACCAAATGACTTTGGCTAAAATTTCGCGGTACATTACGACTTTTAGCACTCATATGGGTATATTTAGGTACAAGCGGTTATTACAGGGTATAAATGCAGCACCAGAGATTTTTCACCATGCGATTGAAACTGAAGTTGTTGATTTATTGGAAGGGGTAAAAAATGCTTTGGATGATATTTTAGTTCATGGAAGAACCAAAGAAGAGCATAATAACCGCCTAGATAAGCTTCTTAAGAGACTAAATGAGAAAAATCTAACCGTAAATTTACGTAAGTGCCAAATTTGTGAAACAAAAGTCGAGTTTTATGGATTAGAATTTTCTGCGGATGGTATTAAATTGACAGAGGACAAGACCAAGGCATTGAGGGAAGCATCTAAACCAACTTCACCGGGAGAAGTCCAAAGTTTACTAGGGCTAAGTACTTATTGCTCAAGATTTATAAAGAACCATTCAGAGATCATTGAACCATTGAGGAAAGTTTTAAGAGGTAAAGAAGGATGGAAATGGGCGGAGGACCAAGAAAAGGCACTAAAGATGTTGAAGGAAGCAGCTACAGGGTCGATTTTGAGTTACTTTGATGTAGTACGGACAACAGTTTTGGTGGTAGATGCTAGTCCGATCGGTCTTGGGGCTATTTTGATGCAAACGAATCCAAAAGATTCGGAAGACATCAGAATTATTGCGTATGCCAGTAGATCTTTTACAGATGTTGAAAGGCGGTATGCACAAATTGAGAAAGAATGTTTGGCTATCGTCTGGGGATGTGAGAAATTTCATATATATTTATATGGAAGAGTATTTATTATTAAGACCGATAACAAGGCTTTAGAATTTATTTCAAGCGTACTGGGAAAAAGACACCACTTCGTATTGAACGATGGGCCATAAGGTTGAACGAATATGATTTTAAGGTGGTACATACCCCTGGTAAAGATAACCCAGCTGATTATTTGTCAAGAAAGCCAGTCGAGTATGAGCAAGCAATTAGTCAAGATAAAAATGTTGAGCTTTATGTAAATTATATTTTTGAGCAATCCATCCCAAAATCGGTCACAATTGAAGAAGTTATCGAATGCACTAAGGACGATAAAGTTATACAAGAGCTTATTAAACGGATAAGAGGGTTAAAAGTAAATATGAAAAATAGATTATCGATCAATTATGATAATGTGTTTCATGAATTGACCGTGACCGATCAAGATGTAGTAATGCGTGGTGAGGTGTTAGTATTACCTGAATCTTTGATTAACAAGGTAATTGACTTGGCACATGAAGGTCACCAAGGCATTACGAAGACTAAATCGTTGATTCGGAGTATGGTTTGGTTTCCGAAATTAGATACTTTAGTAGAACAGAAGATTACGGGTTGTTTTGCCTGCCAAGTAAATAGTACAAAAGATAATTTTGAACCATTGCGTATGAGTGAGTTACCAGATGGTCCGTGGCAAGTTTTGTCTATTGATTTTTACGGTCCAACACCATCGAATTCTTATTTGATTGTGATTATATGTGATTATTCCAGATTTGCGCTAACTGATGAGCTAAGTAGTAAAGCAGCTAAATATGTGATTCCGGTTTTACATCAAATATGGGTTACTTTTGGAATACCATGGTTGATAAAGACAGACAATGGTCCACCATTTAATGGAGTAGAGTTTGAGAATTTTTGCAAAGTTTTTGCCGTTAGGCACAGATTGATTACACCATACTGGCCTAGAGCAAATGGTGAAGTGGAACAATTTAATCGAAATCTAACAAAGGTCATGAGAAATGCGGCAGTAAATGAGTTTAGTTGGAAGAAGGAACTAAATACATTTTTGGGTACATATAGATCAACACCACATTCTACAACTGGGGTAGCACCGGCTAGGCTAATTTTCAGATTTTGTAATACCAGTCGATTGTCTAAAATCAATAACAGTGAAAAAATGGACTCGGTTTTAGACAAAGAAGTAAGAAGTATAACCAGTTCGAGACACTGAGCCATGGAAGATTGTTCAGGTTAATGGAAGTATGGTTACAGCTGAGTCTAGTTCCGGAGAACAAATAACTAGAAATTCTTCTAATTTTAAAAAATTGGATTTTGGTTGTTCAATGGATAGTAGTTCGAATTTTTCAAAGGTAGGAGAAAAAGCTATAGAACAAGAAGGTCCGAGTGGAATAGGTCCACGGAGATTAACAAGAGTTGGGCGAGGTCAAATAGATATATTGGAATTAAATAATGATAGGAAAAGTTATGTTTAGATTATTTAGGTTATTTAAAAAAAAAAAAAATAGAATCTTTTAAAATAAGGCGGGGTAGATGTAGTATCCTGGCTTATTTAGTATTTAGTTAACTAGTCTGTTTGTATTATTTAATTAACTTGATTGTTAGACTTTTAGATTGTTTGCAACATGTGAAAGAACAAACATCTTATTTTAGACTTGGGTGCGTTCCAAAGAACAAACAACTAAATCTTGTATTTAAACTTTATTTTTGATTGTGATAGTTTTAGTTTATGAATTAAATTTTATACAAAAATGTTTTAAAAGAGTCTAAAATTTTGTTTTTGAATGGACAAAATAATGTTCTTGGTCCGTTACTATTCTTGATCTTCATAAATGATTTACCAGAGCTAGTAAGTCATTTTTGTAAGCTGTTTGTTGATGACAGCAAATTTTTTTGTTTAGTAATAGAAATACAAGTGATCAAATGCTAATTCAAGAGGACATTGACAAGTTGGTTGAGCGGTCGAAACGTTAGAGTATGAATTTAGTGAATCTAAGTGTAAAGTAATGTTAATTGGCAACTCAAAGATTGCTAGGCAAGAAATTTCAATGTTAAATGCGAATGATTTCAGAGTTGAATTAGCGGAGACTACTACTGAGCGCGATCTTGGTGTAATGGTGAACAACAAACTCAAATGGAATGATCAAATTGATAGCTGCGTTAAAAAATTTTAACATGCTTGGTATGCTCAAGAAGACATTTGTGTAATGGGATGTTCAATCATTTTTGCAGCTTTACAAAACATATGTTAGACCGCATCTAGAATACTGTGCACTTGCCTGGAATCCTTATTTAAAGAAGGATATATTTAAACTTGAACAAGTACAAAGACGAGAAACGAAGCTTGTTCCACAAATAAAAAGTCTAAATTATGAGTCTAGACTAATTTTGGATTAGAAACTCTAAAAGAAAGGCGAGAGTGTGGAAATCTGATTCAATTTTATAAAATTCATAACAAATACAATCATGTCAATTGATATTACGATGCGGAACTTATGGGTTCAGTGAATAATGAAGGACCAAGTGGAGGAGTAAGCATCGCATTTGCTCGCAGCTAACAAAATGTGAAGCAAGGCGAAACTTTCTATCAAACCGAGGAGTGAACAAATGGAATGTGCTGCCAACGTCGGTTGTCTCAGCAAGTTCGATCAACCATTTCAAAAACAGACTGGACATTGTCGGTAGAATTAAAAAAAATGAAAAGTCTACTAAAGCGGGTCTACGATAGTCTTCCTGCTTTGTCAATTTAGTTAAACTAAACTTGACCGTAGAATATTAACTATTATTATTATTTAATATTTAAATCTCAAATTCTCTTTTTCTCTTATTAGCTTTTTGTTGTCTAAAGATAGCCAGGGTAGAGAATTCTTTTGAGAGAAAATATTTTTTGGTATTAACTCATGACAAAATTTGTGATAAGTATCAATAAAAAGGTTATAACAAAAATTTTCGTTTTTTGAATAAAAGAATTCTTTCCAATCGATTATTTATGTTTTTTTTACGACCAATTAAGACAAATAGCAACCATATAAATTGTTTACAAATTTTTCGCTATAATGGACTAGAGAAGCTTAATCATAATGTCACTTTACTACAATATTTATGATATAATTATGGCATCAATTTTATTCAGTACTAAATATATTTTTTTCGTCACAAAAATAATTAATAGAAAAAACAAAATAAAATAAAATAAAAAACAAATTCTTTTTAGTAGATACAACTCTTATTTTTATAAAAAAAAATATCGAAGTGTGAAAAAAAGATAGAAAAATAAAATAAAAAAATCAATTAAACTTGTAATCTATCGCTATTCTTTTTCTACCTTTCTGTGACTTAGCTTACATTTTTTGATTTTGGTGGACGACCTCGTTTTTTAAGACCACTAACTGCAACGGTTTCTACTGCAAAACTCGACGTGGATGAAGTTGCTTGTGTCTGTTGATGATTAAATATAATCGGATTCAAAGTACCAGCTGAATTTCTATTTAAAGCGTTATCTGCTTTCTTTCTTCTACCCCTTTTTGCGTTTTAATAAAATGTTTGTTTTGTGAACAGTTCAATATTATTTATTTATTTGTATTATCTGTGCCGAGCTAAAGCTCCTTCATATTAAAAAATGAATATATTATTGATGTAATGGGAATTTAAAGGTAAAGGTAAATTTTTGAATCAAATTTTATACCTAAGAACTTGATTTCATTTTTGCTCTCAATTTTATTTTCATATAGCTTTAAGTTTAAATCGATATTTTCCTTCTTATATTTAGTGAATACAATGAAGCAAGACTTTACGACAGATATTTTCATCTTCCACTTGAAGAGCCATTTTTCTAATTCGTCTAAGTATTTGTTTATCTTATATTCTAGATTTCCTTTATTCTTAAAAATGTAGAATGTGACAAAGTCGTCAGCAAAAAGAAGAGAATATTCACTATTAGTTTTATTTCTTTTAGGTATATCGCTGATAAAAATACTAAAAAGTAATGGTCTAATTACTGAGCCTTGAGGAACACCTGCAGAAATAAGGTATTCATCACTAATATGACCATTTACATTTACTTTAAATGATCTTGAGTCTAAGAATGAACTAATCCAATGTATTAGGTAAGGGGGAAGGTTCATTTTTATTAGTTTATAAATAAGACCATCATGCCAAACCTTATCAAACGCTTTTGAGATATCAAAAAATAGAGAACAAACTTTTTTCTTTCTGTTAAATGATTCTACAATTTTTTGAATAAGGAAGAAAAGATTATCAGCCGCTCGTCGATTTTTTCTAAAACCTGATTGTTCCTGAATTAGTAATGAGTTTTGTTCTAAATAATTATATAATCTTGAATAGACTATACGTTCTAACAGTTTTCCTAGACAGCTTGTCATACTAATTGGTCGGTAGTTAGCTGGGTCTTGTGTTAAAGTTGACTATTTAGGTATCATTGTAATGTTAGCAGATTTCCATGCATTTGGGATTTTAATTTCTCTTAGACTTAAGCTAAAGAGATAAATAATGTCTTCTAGAATATTTTGAGGTAAATTTTTTAACATAAGGTTATGAATTTGGTCAGGTTCCGAAGTTGCTTCCTCTTTTAACCTTTTAAGCGCTGAGGTAATCTCTTTATTACTAACAGGTTCATCAAATTTGCATTGGTTTTTTTTATTAAAAAATTCAAGATTATGATCAATTATTTCTCTATCTTTTTGGAGATTAATTAGATCATTGTTCGGACTAAAAGTTTTTTTTAAAAATTCACCAAAAAAGGTAGCTTTTTCTTCATCAGTTCTAAGTTGCTTATTATTGGAGATTAAAGTAGGAATTAAAACAGATCCTTTTTTTGATCCAAACTTATTAATTTTTTCCAGAATGGTCTACTTGAAAGCGGATTTTTCCCACTTTCTTTAATAAAATCAGAGCAGTTTTGATTCCAAAAATTTTTAACATGATTCTTAACTCTGAAGTCATTTGATTAAATTTTTGTTTGGTATTTTGACAACGAGTTTTTTGAAATATTCTTCTTATTTTCCTGCGTTCCTTGATTAAACTGACAATGTTCGGTGTGAGACTTGTTTTGAAGATTTTATGTGTTTGATATGGGATGCTTTTATGGACTGCAGAAATTATTTTTTGGGTAATTTCTTCATTTAGTTCTTCAATTGATGCTGAATTCGATTCTGAGCTTTGCCTTTTAGGCCTTTTAAGAATTTCACGAAAAAGAAACCAATTTGCTTTTTTATAGTTAAGCTTCTTTGGTTGTGTTTTAGAGATAACTGAAAAAAAAAATTAGCTGAGTTAAATTTTAAAAAGCTTTTGTTAAGTTGAGAATTATTTATTTGTTAAATTGAGTTTTTTAAAATATTAAACTCATTATAACCTGATAATTGACATTAATCTTTTCTGCTACTAATAAGAAATTGATTAGTTACTAATAAAATAAATTAGTTAAAAGATAAATAATTAACACAGGATCCGTCGAACTATCGCCCTATTAGCTTGACCAGTTGTCTAGGCAAATTACTTGAACGAATAATTTATACAAGGCTTTACAATTACATTGAGAAAAATTTTTTACTCATTCGAGAGCAATCAGGATTCCGAAAACATAGACGTACAGCGGACAATCTCTTTTTTCTTATTCAAAAAATAACTGAATCGTTTAACAGGAAAAAAAAATATGTTGTCTTTTTTTTGATATATCAAAAGCATTTGACAGAGTCTGGCATGAAGGACTTGTGTACAAAATGATCAAAATGCAATTGCCTAAGTACTTAATTTCTTGGATCAGATCCTTTCTAAACTCAAGATCGTTTTGTGTAAATGTGAATGGACAAAATAGCAATGATTTCCCAATCAAAGCCGGAGTACCACAAAGCTCAGTAATTAGCCCCCTCTTATTTAGTATTTTTATTAATGATATACCAAAAAGGGATAAAACAAATAATGAATACTCTCTTCTTTTCGCTGATGACTTAGTTACTTTTTTTATTTATAAATCTAAAAGAAACATCGAACATAGGATCAATACTTACCTTAAAGAATTAGAACCATGGTTAACAAAATGGAAAATGAAGATTTCAATTGAAAAATCTTGTTAAATGATATTCACAAAATCAACAAGAGAAGAGCTCAATCTTGATCTGAAAATATATGGGGACAATTTAAAGCGACAGGATGAAATTAAATTCCTAGGCATCAGTTTGACTCGCGGCTAACCTTTAGTCCATTGATTGATGAATTAAAAGAGCGTTGCAACTCTAGGCTAAATTTAATTAAAATTTTATCTAATAAAAACTGGCGCCTACATCACAAAACACTTGAAAATTTATATAAATCGCTTATTGGTTCCATTTTAGACTATAATTTTCCCTGTTTAAACTCTTTATCTGATACCAACATTAAAAAACTTCAAACTATTCAAAACTCAGCAGTTCGATCCATTCTTAATCTAAGGTTTGACACCCCATCAAGAATTTTATACCACGAGGCCCAAATTAAATTAAAAATTCATACAATTACGAACCGGCTTTTTGAATTAAGCGAAAGATATGTCAGGGTTGGACTTACTAATTCTGTCCCATTACTTCTTAGACTGGTAAATGAATACAGACGAGGTTTCGAATCAAGATTTGTTAACTATCCAACTCCATTGTGCAATTGCTACCTTGTCATAGACTCTTTTTTCTCTGAAAACTAAACCGAAATAACTTTGGTCTCTTTTTTTTTTTTTTTTCTCTCATTTCCTTTTGACATTTCATTTATTTCACTATATTTTTAAATTCTTATTTTATTTTTTAACTTTTATTTTAATCATTTTATTTTGATTTAATTTTATTTTTATTTTTATTTTTCTCTGAAGGAGCTAACGCTCGATACAGATTTACAAATAAATAAATAATAATAATTTTGTTTTTTCTAAATTTGTTACTTTTAAATAATTATTTTTGTGACGAAAAAAAATATTTTTGGTACTGTCGAAAATACATGCCTATAATTATTATTTTAAATTTTCTGAAAGAGCTTTTTTTCGGTCCAGATTAACAGATAAATTTTGGACAATGGAATAGAATGGAATGTGTCTAATTAGTAAAAAAAAAAAAAACAAAAAAAAGAAAAGAAAAGTCGCAAAACTAATTTTATTTTAAAGAAATAAAAATAAATAAAATACTGTTATTTTAATTAATTTTTAGAAATTTCAATTTTTGTTGTCACATAAAAAAATAAAATTTCTAAAAAAATATTCCTCTAATATGCGTCCAAAAAGATAACAATTGTAAATTGGTTGTTTCTTCTTTAATTGAAAACTAGTTAAGCCAACATTTAAGCATATACAAGCAAAAAACAAAAACAAAAAAAAATTAAAGCGCTGCTGCTTAAATTAAACTCTATTAACAGCCATTAAATTAATAGAATAAATAAAAAAGAAATAACCTAAGCCGAATGAAAAGCCTAATTAATTTTTTTCGATGAAGAAGAGTATTGATAAGACGAAGCAAAATTTTGTCTTGCTGAACCACCATTCACATAATTGACTGGCACTGCCTGTGCATCAGAACTGCTCACACTTTCATTAATGGGCTTAAATTGTCGGTCGGCTCTCACACTAGCCACCTCTTGTTCGACACGCTGCGCCACCGGCTCGAAGCTGGACGCCGACGTCTTACAATAGCTCGAGTTGAGATTAGTAGTTGAAGCGTTTCTGGACATGCTTGTGATGACCGGCCCTCTTCTCACGTAATCAGTGCTCGTCTTGGCCAAAGTAGCAGTCGGCGTCACTGGTATCTCGACTATGGGCGCTTTGTTGAATGAATTTCCGGTGTGCGCGTTCTCAGTGGTTGTGCGCGAATACTTGTAGTAGCGTCTAGCGTTGGCCGTTTGGTTCTCAGTGCCGAATATTTGCTTGAACTTGTTGTTAAACTCGCTAAATTCACTAGTCCAGTCTGTGTCACTGAATGACGTGTTCTTGAGCGGCATCAAGCCTAGCTGATACTGTGGCTGATTGAAAGTGATCTTTTCGACCACAAATGGCCGATAGGCAGTCCTCGTTTGCCTAACATATTCTCTGCATGTGTCCACCACTGGCCTAGCTAGCAAGCATGGATAGCTGCCGCTACGTCTAGAATAGTTGTCTTCTAAAAAATTGCAGCCATGACCGAATATGATTTTGTCGTCGTCATCAACTCGACTTGTTCTATCTCTAAAGCTTTGAAGATGATGATGATGACGATGATGGTGATGATGATGGTGATGACGATGATGGTGATGCTCATAGAGTTGACAATGGTGTTTGGCTTGTGCACTAGTGGTCGATGGACTCTTGGCCAATATTTCCAAGCGATAAGTGCGCTCCTGGGCTTTGACTGGCCGTTGCCATTCGGTGTAGCGAGACTTTCGCTGTGTGTACACAATTTGTTGTTGCTTGGCTGGCTCAGTTTTGTTCTGTGGCGGTGGTGGTGGTAGTGGGGGGGGAGAGGGTGACTTTTCGGCGTCAGTGAGAGTGCCGGCGTCCTTGTGAGCCACTTGGCTGGTCTCGGTGGACGCGTTTCTATTCTTGAGCTCGGTGCCAGTGGACGCTTCTTGTCTTGTCTTGACCAACAGCGAGTCGAGTGACACGTGCAAATTGTACTGAGGCAGCTCGTCCTGATTGGTGTTGGTGGCGGCGATGCGCTTGCCTCTGTCCGAGCTGGTGTTGGTGCCCGTGGTTATTGACTTTTTGTGTTTGCTGTGCGAGGCCTTTTGCTGATCGGGCTGGGGATCGCGACGTATCGATATGTACTCGATGGGAATGGAGCCGGACGCTCGAGCTAACAGTCGATTTTGAGCGTCCGAGTCCGAGTCCGAGTCGCAGCGGCGCCAACCGGTCAAATTGGGCGCCGACTCTTTGCGAGTCGACAGTATGGTTTTGATTTTTTTCTGCTGCACACTTTCCACACACGCCACACTGGCCTTGGCCTTGGTCTTGGCCTCTTGGTCAATGGTGAGGTCAAGGCCGGGCTGTTTGGCCAGAGTGCACGACGACAGCTCGACAGGCGACGGCGGCCGCACCGCCACAAAGTCAATGCCCGGCACCGGGTAGTGACGCGGCCGCATCGACGCCTCGTTCACATACTCGAGCTGATTGGTGCTCGAGTTGCGTATCAATATGGGACTAGTGGCCGTCGCATGCATTTTGTCTTCGTGTCTTTGTGTCTTTGTGTTAAAGCGCTCTTCTTTTGTGTAGCTTGTACAAGACGATTTGGTTTGAGTTGTGTTGAGTTGTTGTTGCTGTTGCTGTTGTTGAAGATGTTGATGATGTTGATGTGTATTTGTATGCTGGCTTGAGACGCTCTCGTGTTTACTCTTGTTCGCTTTTTCATTCGACAATTGAGCTCGTTGCTTCCACTCATCCCATGTCGGGTGAAACATGCCTGTTGCGCCTCCTACACACACACAAATCGACACAATCAAAAAAAAAAGGCATCAAGCATTAAAAAGTAGACATCAATCGAACAAAAAAAAAAAGAGAAAAAAAAAAAAAAAAGAGAAAAAAAATCTTTATTAAAAATAAATACCTGAAGTGTTCGATGGTGGCTTGTTGGCTGTGAACATGTTGTTTGTGTGATCAGTTTGGTGATCAATGTGAAGATTTGAGTTGTTGGCAGAGTGGCGAATAGAGTGAAGAGCAGAGTCGAGCAAGGTGTTTGTTTGTGCTAGTTGGCATTGGTTGGTTGTGCTGCGATGATGATTGGTGATATTTGCGTTGTTTTGATAAGCTTGTTGTTGTTGTTGTTGTTGTTGTGTTGTCATACTGCAAGCTGTTGTATCACTGCTTGTGTTCATGCTGCTTGTTGAATCCCAATTATGATCATTGAACACAAGTCGAATCTGTGCTGCTTTGAGTGCGCTCATCGATTGCCTATTCGCTCAATTTTGATCTAAAAACTAATAAATTATTTACATAGATACACAGAGTTGTATAAATTATGATTTTTGGCTCTAGTTCTTGTTGTTGTTGTTGTTGTTGTTGTTGCTGCTTGCGAAAAGATATTTTTAAAGTAATTAAAAGAAAACGTATTGATGATATGATAGCTATAGAAAAGTTTGGTATAGGCAACAACGCCTCGCTTCTACCACCATTAATTAATATTTTTTTTCTAACTTGTTCGATTACAAAACAAATAAATCAATCTGTTTTGTACAAGTTTTGTTTGCTTTAGAACCGATTACACCTAAATGGCAACATTAGTTTTATTTTTATTTTTTCAAATTGCCTGCAGACAATTTAGAATGTGGCACCACCTTTCAACTGCTTAATTATCTCTTTTGTTTTCTCTAGTAGACGCCTCTGACCGAGCCTAATCTCACAAAACTATTCTTAGACAATTCCGATTTGTTAAGCTTAATTGATCGGAAAATCAACCCCCCGTAGAAGATTAGTGCTTTGCGACCAATATTTAATATCTTCAAGCACTTAAGAATAGAAACCAGTTGAGCCAAATTAAAAAATTTTATCGTTTGTAAGCTTTTTTTTGTTTAGGAAATTTTAAGAAATTAGGTTAAAAACGGAATTGAATATTAAGGCTTATGGAGAAAAATACAATTCAGGAAAACTAAACAAAATTGAATGGATAACCTTTATTGACTTGCAATGATTCATTGATAAATATTTGCATGAAATGAAAAATTAAATTTAGAGAGAGAGAGAGAGAGAGTGAAAAAGAATAAAAAATGTTGTTCATAAATCATTCAAATAGGTGGTGAATCTTTTGTTAAGAGACATAAAGTAATTAGTTTTTTTTCTCTGATTTATCTTATACATTATTGTTCATGAAAAAAAAACAAACAAATTTTTAATTTAATTTAAATTGAATTTTTTGCTTAAATACACTGCATTTTCTTTGTTTTAGAAAAATTTTATTTTCAATCAAGAATAAATTATTACTCTGTTAAACCTCAGATTCTCTTTACAGTCAAACAATTTTTTTTTTAATTTTTTATTTTAAATTATAAATTCCTTTTTTATCTTGTTTAAAATTCAAATGAAAAAACCACCTTTTTTAAATTAAAATTTAATTAAATGATAGAGAATACACAAAATTTCAGACCACTGTTTTAGCTTATTAACAAACAAACAACTTAAACAACTTCTAAAAATAAAAATAAAGTATTATCTTTGATACGCATCATCTTTTTGAAGGCTGGGTATTTGGACAAAAAAATTTTTTCGTTTATTCGTAATATTTAGTCGGCAACATGAAGTTAATGATCAAAACTTAATTAATTAAAATCTAAATAAAATTATGAAATAAGCTTTTTTTAATTCTTTATTTTATTATAAATGTTTAATATTTTGAATTAAAATATTCTAATTGATCTTAAATTGATTCTTCTAAAATTTTTATTTAAAAATTTTAAAAACAAAATTAAAATTAAAATCAACATTTAATTATACGAAAAGATCAAATAAATGCTTTAAATGATATTTTAATATTTATTAAAATGCATTAAATCAAAACAATTAATTTCAAAATTTCAAAATATTGATTAATATTTAAATTTTACTTCAGATAAAAACCAATTTTATTTTTTTCCTTGTTATAGATTAAACAAATTATGTGTAAAAAAGTTTAGCTATTTGTTGTTAAAAAATTGAAAAAAAATATTTTTTTTCAATAAAACTTAAAATTTTGAGTAGAAATTAACATTTGATCATGAACATCAATTTGCCTATTTATGTCCTGTGATTGAGTCAGAGATGATATCATGAGTGACGAAAAGTAAAATCATAAAATGTCAATTTTACCTGAAAATCAACAATTTTTTGAAAATAATGAAAAGATGGAAAAAGTAAATTTTTAGTGATGCAACGGAAAAAATGTCATTTTATAAAATATTAGATATTTTTTATGCTTTTATTTAAAAAAAAAATATTTTTTAAAAGGCCCCCATTAGAATGTTTTAAATTAGGGTCTGAGTTTGTTTTTTTTATAAAAAAATTTTAAATAAACTTAATTACTTTTATATTATTATAAAAGAGAATTCATTTTTTTTATTTTTTTTCAATAAAATTTCTATTGGAGAAGTTTGATTTAATCAAATAAATTAAAATAATCAACAACTTTTGGATCTCAATTTACTTAAATTTAGTAAAAAATAAATACAACTTTTTGTTTAATTTTTGAGATTACACGAGTATTCTATCCCAATAGTTTATTGTAATTTGATATTTTTGTTTATGACTATTTAATTTATAAATAATTATAATTTTTTAATCTAACTATTTTTATGTAATTCTAAGGTTTTTAATTTGTTTGCTAATTTTAACTCTCGGATTAAATATTCAACCCAATCTTATAACGAATATATCAATAATTTTACAATTATCTTTGATTTACCATTACTTTTTCATCATTTTCAAAACTTGATGAAAAAGTATTCTGCAAACTTATTCTACTTAAATTGTAAAAAACTTCACAGCCCCAATTAGCTCTTTAAACTGTAGCAAAAGATATCACCAAAGTCGAGCTTTGAGAAAAAATTCTAAAGTGGTCAAATTTTTAAATTTTTTGCCATTTTTTTTGTTCTGCAATTCTCTGCAAAGTTAAATTGAAATTCTAATTGACATCCAGAAAACATAAAATTTTAGTGTGCAGACAAACAAAATCTTTTTTAAGGCGAAGTGAGCAAAATTCTTCAAATTTAAAATTTATTTCTTCTATTAAAAAATTTATTACAATTTATTTGAATTGAAACAGTCAATTAAAATAATCTTTACTTCCCAAAATGTAATGGATAGTCAAATTTGACACAAAAGTGCAGAATATAAACATTTTATCAACCCCTCGTCATTAATTATTCTGTTATTTGATTTTTAAAGCGTCAC
Source organism: Brachionus paranguensis (assembly GCA_016802215.1). Taxonomy (NCBI): domain Eukaryota; kingdom Metazoa; phylum Rotifera; class Eurotatoria; order Ploima; family Brachionidae; genus Brachionus; species Brachionus paranguensis. The sequence goes on along the minus strand of JAESIX010000008.1, from coordinate 238,536 downwards.
TTCCATCATTTATCTGAACAAACATTGTAACCTCTACCCAATTTAGCATAAAGTAAAATAAAGATCTGGCTTAGAATAATTTTTTATTCGAAATTCTTTTCCCTTCATAAAATTATGATTTATGTTTACTGCGACAGGGTCACTTTGGTACTGCGACACAATGATCCCTTTGAATTCGAAGCAGATCATGTTTCGTTTCAGCTGTGGCTAGTTTTAAGCTTGAGAATTTTGAAAAATTAAATTTATTTTAATTTTAAATTTGATCCAGTGCTATAAATGGAATTAAAAAATAAAATCGGAAAAATTTTAATTTTATTTTTAATTTTAAAAAAAAATCTCAAGCTTTAATGCTGCATTCACCTTAAAATTTTGATTTTAATGCAGACTTTTAGATCTTAAATCTAATCTTTAGAGCATACGGTTTAAGTTAAGAATGTTTTAACATGGGCGAAATGGTATTTATTGCCTGCGCCAAATCCATATTTCGAGTTGTGAGGCTGCAATATAGAACTAGAGAATAAGGAAGTAATTTTACTTTAAAAATGGTAAATTAAGGATAAATTTTTTGTAGAAAATTGTCTAAAGAAGAATTAAAAAAAATATACTAAATACAAAAAAAATTAAATAAGTAATTTCATCTTATTTGCCTACAAGAAAACCTATTGCTGAAATTAAATTATTTTAAATTTTTACTTTTTTAGAACCCCTTGTAAACAAGCATATTTTTTACTCTGAGAGATAGAATTTCCTTTTACCAGACAGCTTTTCGATTAATGTTTACACTTAGTCTTACATTGAATCTCGAATTGCAAAGCCTTTATATTTTCCAGCATATGGTTTTGATTAGAATGTTGAGCTTTCATTTTTTTCAAAAAAAATCTCTTTAATCGTTTAATAAATTTATATCTTAAAGTATTTAATTTTGATTTTTACCTAAAATTGAGAATAAAAAAAGATACTTCAAATTAAGTGCTAATTGAAAAAAATTTTTAAGAAAAAAAATAATTTTTTTTTTAATTTTGTATTTTTTCGAATATATATTTGGAATAAATTCTAAAAAAAGCTTAAAGAAAAGTAAACATAGTTTATACCTAAAAATGAATACAAATGAGCATTTTAATAAAATGACACTTTATGAAAAAAAAAATGCTAAATCTCTCTTAAAAACAATTTTATTCTCAGCTCACTGGAATTTAAAATTGTTTTTATTCATAAGTTTAAGTCGAAATTTCAAGTCAAACCAAAAAAGAGTTAATATTTTTTGGTTATCTTTATTTTTTATTGCTTTATTATTTTTTAAAAAATCTAATATAAAAATACTGAAAAATTTAAATTTTTCAGTATTTTTAAATAAATTAAAAAAAATAAAGCTGATGTTGGTTTGAATAAGAAAAAGAAGTTTTCTTTAAAAAAAAACAAAAAAAAGGTTTAAAATTAAAATCGACATAAAATTGAATTTTTGAAAAGGAAAATTGCACCAAAAATTCTATTTCGTAAAAACTTTGTTTTTTTAAGGCATAAAACAATATGAAAATTATATGTGTCAGTACAACACAAAACGAATGGAATAAAATATTTGAGGGAAATGGATTATTTTGAGATTTTTTTTTACATATTTAGAGAAAGAGAGAAAAAAATTTGTAGAAAAAAAATGAAATAAATAGGTGAGAAAGTATAAAAGAATTATTAATTTAAACATGTCGATTGCAACAACTAATGATGAATGAGTTAGAAAGCTAAGGCTCAAATAGTTTAAGTTTCTTTGACTTTTGATTCTGCAACAATAGTCAAAATTAAATTAATTATCGTGTTCACTATTATTTCAATTGTTTTTCCTTAGTTTATACAATTTAATTTTTGAATTCCTCATTTATCATTTCTTAAAAAAATAAAAACTTTTTAAAATTATTATTGAATTAACCCGTTGAAAATTTTTTTCTTTTATAAATGGAATCGTTTAATTTAACAAAAAATTGAGATTTATTACCTTTTAATTTAAAATAAGTAACTTTTTTCTGTTGATTATTAAAATATTTGCTGAACATCCAAAAAATAAACCCCAGCTTTTCAATTATTAAGTGAACTATTTCTTTGAGATTTTTCAACTAGATAAAATTAATTTTATAAAATATCTAAAATTGATTAAAAAAAAGCTATCGAGAAAAATAAAATATTGATTAAATTATGCAACAAAAATTTAAATTTCTTTTTTAATTCTCTTAACAGCTCTAATTAGAGGTTAAATAACTTAAATTTAATATTTAGAAAATATTCTCTTTATTTAGGAAATTTGTTTTCGGAAATTAATTCGATTAAATCAACAAAAAAATTAAAAAAAAAGAAATTTTATCCTTCAAAATATTTCAGGGAAAGAAATTTAATCCATAATTAAAGAATATAGCAAACATTCATTATTCTATGGAGAAATGAAAACACTCAAATTTTATGATTTTTATCTAGTATTTCTTTCAAGAGTTAGTTTTTAAATTTCAAGTATAAAATTAAAAATATTTTGGCTAGAATCCCCAAATTTAGACAGAGATAAGACTGCAATATTTAAAACTCGATTTAAGAATCATTTTACAGCGGTTCTAATAAAATCATAACGCAATCATAGCGTCATTCCCATCCTTTAAGCGGTGCCGGTCCGTCCTGCCATGTCGACCATGCAGTCCCACTCCTGATCATCACTAAACGAAAGCATATCAAATGATTTTGATAATGACAGCATTCGTTTTCTTGTCGTGGCTTGGTTTTCAAATGGTCCATCTTGGTTTTTTGTCACTGTGGGTTGGTAATTTGAATTTGAATTTTCATCTGGATAACCTGCGTGCCAATAAAAGAAATTGAATATTATTTACAAATTGCTATTGACAAGATAAACCAATTCTGCAACAAATGGGGCTTTACCATCAACAAATCCAAAACATTTCACACTACGTTTACAACTGCGGGCGAAAGAAAAAACTATTGCGTCAAATACAAGCTCAGCTTGAAAGTCGAAAACCAGGATATTTCCACTCGAACCGAACCCGATGTACCTCGGTATCAAGCCTGACCCAAAATTATTTTAATAGCGTGCGCTATCAAATAAAAGAGAGAAAAGGGGAGAAAAAATAATACTTTCTTCTCTACTTCTTTATTAAATATAATTCGAAAAAATATACAACAATAACAACAATATTTAAAATAATCCAGCAAGGCCCCAGAAGACCGGAGTCTTATAGAGGGGGTGTAACATTACTCCCTCGACGTGGGAGAACGGCTCCCGACGTTCAGGGAGGACAACACCCCATAAACAAAAAAGAATAAAAATAAAAAAAACAGCAATGACTCTACCACGTTCTAGAACAGCTCCGAAAAACTTATCTACTCAGACACTGATTTTGAGGTCGGGATGAAGCTCGATGGTCTGAGCCGCGCCTGGTATGTTCGCGGGGCTACCCGCCGACTCGTGCCGATTGTTGTCGACGTTGGACAGGGTGGCCTTCGCTGAGAAGTTCTGGTCTGATGGTTCCGAGTTTATCGGTACCCAGCACAGAATATAATTCTCCGGTCCACAAATCATAAGTTGTCCATCGAAAGGAGTGGACAGGATCATCTGTAGGAGCCATTGGTTCTCGTGGATTCTACACATGTTCAAGAACAAAAGTTGAGTTGGTCGTCTTTCCACAATGCTGCATCGGAGCAGTCCACCACGTTCTTGACCACCATTCTCCCAGATCCATTCATCCATCGCGTAACGGGTGACATTCCGCATTGTTGTTCTGGGTTCGGCTCGGACCTAGGACGGAACATGCTTCGCTTCTTGAAATTTTTTTTTTTTTTTTTTTAGAATCTATTTATATTGCAAGCGATAAGGTGGTTTTCGAGATCTCTCCGGGCGTATAGTATTTTCAGGTTCTCCCCTGTTGAATACGTTTTGAGAAATATCTACTTGCTTCCGTAAGTAGTAATTAGGTTCGAACAAGGAGCTTTCCGTTTCCCTCGATCCGGGACTAACTTCTAACTGACTATTGTCTTCGTTCAGATTTAGAAAATTGGGATCCATCCAGTAACTGTCAGGGTCCTTTTCAGCAGTACTGTCCTGTTCTGCGGACACTTCGGTAACTGGACAATCCATTTCTGGCGTCCATTCGACTTGTTCTTCACCTTGATTGGCCATCGATTCTTTGATCACCGTTCTATAGCAGATTACTAGGGGGTTTGAAAACTTTTTTAATCTATTGGCGTGGACCAAATGTTTTTTCAGGGTATCGTCGGATCCGATCAGGTAATTATTCTCATTTAGGACTTCGACAACCGTGAAAGGCCCTTTCCATTTATGGCTCAGCTTTATTGACACACCTTTTTTATTTGTTTGTTTCAGCAATTAGACCCGGTTCCCGAGGGCGTAGCCAAAGGGTTTCACATTTCAGTCCGCGTATTTGCTCACCTTGACGTCTAAATTCGGGCCACGGTCTCATCTGAGCAAATCTGCCCGGACTTTGCTTGAATATGACAGCACATCTAAATTCAAATCCAGGTCTGGGGCAGGGAACAACAGATCCACGGGTAGCTTCGGTTTTCGACCGTAGATAACTTCGAACGGGGTTAGGCCGTCGTATGGTGCACCGCGGTGTTATATGCGAACCACAGCTTAGGTAGGAATTGGTCCCATTCCCTTTGTGAATCGGCCACATAAAACGACAACATTTGTTCTAAAGTGTGGTTGAATCTTTCGGTTTCTCCATCGCATTGAGGATGGTACGCAGATGTCCGGAGTCTTTGGATGTCTAATAACTCATAAAGTCACTATCTGTCCGTGGCAACGGACCTAAGATGTCCCATGTTATCAAATGGAACGATCTTCTGGTCCGAATCGGAACTATAGGCTGCTTGGTATAACTTTTTGGGGCTTTGACCAATGCGCATTGATAGCATTCCTGAATATACTTTGCCGCGTCTTTAAGGTATTTTGGCCAATAAAACCTATGTTTTATCTTGTCTGTTGTTTTATATACCCCTAGGGGTCCACTGACAGATCGTCATGAACTTTCCTCTGAATCTCCCTTCTATCTTTTACTGGGACCACATATTGATAATTTAGACCATTCTCTTTTTTGTCATAACGCCGGTAAACGTTTCTACCGAATATCCTAAAATTACTAAATTGGCACCAATAAATAAATAGCTCCGAATTTGCTCTAGATTTTGCTTTGTTATCCAACTGTGCAGCTCTACTACTATAGCATCATCCTCGAGCTGATCTTCATTGAATTCGTTTTGTTGGAAAACCAGATTATTAATCACTACTTCTGGGTCCCTAGTACTCCCTTGTTCTAAGTCGTTTTCTTCTTCCAAAAGCCATCTAGACAGCGCATCCGCGTTACCGTTCTCATAACCTTTGCGATATTATATATCGAATTCGAACATTCGTAGTTCGATTAAACCACCTAGTTAACCTTGGCGCTGGATCCTTCAGGTTTTTCAACCTTTATTCTTTTTGATTTGATTGAAATATTAACTAAATACAAAGGAAGTTTAATGGTCAAATCACTTAAAAATTAAATAATAAATATTTACTTTTTTTTTAGTAATTTTTACTTTATTTAGTAAAAAAAATTAAGATTGTTTGTATTTTTAAATAATTTTTTATCTTTCCTATTATGAAATTAGAAAAAAAACATTTAGTCAAGATCTAAAGTCTCATTTTTGAGGTGACTTTTGGTTGGGAATAAATATGAATATTAAGTTAAGTAGTTTATAGGAATCCCAATCTGGGAAAAAACAAATTTTCATAGTGAAGAAACATGTGCTTTATCGTTATTAAAGCAATTGTATAAAGACTAGATAGATTTTTATTAAAAGACCAAAAAGTACTCCAGTTGATCTTATTTTAAAAATTCAAACTTGTTTAAAAAAAATTAAAAAAAATATTTTTTGCTGATTACTTCTCAGAAGTATTAGTTTTTTATCAGCTTTTGTGCAAAAATTAATAAGAATTAATGTGAATTTATTGTACATAAGCAGAAAACATTGAAATGTTTCTAAATTTTCAAAATCTGGAAAAACTTAATTAAGCGCTGAAAGGGTCTATTTAAAAAAGTTGAGATTGTCGTTTCTAAAAAAATAGATCAAATATTCGGTGTTTCATAATAGATCAATAATTCAGATGTTTTAGTTATCTAAAAATTAAACTCAATGCTTGAAATCTCTGATAACAGCTGATGCTTAGAGAGAATTAAGATCAGGACTAAAAATTTTAAACTTTCATCAAATTTTAGGCACAACATAAAATTTTTGACTTTAGACAAGTGTCTAGAGAAAAAAAATGCGTCCGAATTAGTTTGGTCCTTGCTTGAACCCTTAGTCCTAAGATTAAGGGTTGAATTAGATAATTTAGATACTGATTGAAGTCTTTTTGCAAAGAAAAAGAACAATCAGGGGCAAAACAAGATAGTAAACCAACGCCACAACCCAGCATTTCGTCCATAAAAGATGACTTAGAAGGAATTCAACAACTACAGACTCAAATCGAACCAGATATTTCAATAACGGAAAAAAGGAGTTTCAATAGACGTCCACAGTTTAAGATGTATGACATACCAAAACTTCATGGTAATGACAAGAACAAAATTAAACCCCCATTTCAAACCAGGTGATTACATAATTTAAAGAAACCTGTAATTGCCAACAATTCACCAAAAAAATTTAATTATAAGAATTCTTTTATTAGAATTCTTTTCTTTTATTCTTTTATTGCCTAACTTCTTTTTCACATTGAGGATAAAAAATAATATCCTTTTTTAAAATAAAAGAGAAAAATTAAGTAATTTACTAAAAACTGTTAGGGTATATTTGATTTGTTTGATTTTACCGAAAAAGAATCAATTATGCTAAAAATTACAAACAATTTTAAAGAACAAGTAACTTTTTTTCTGAATTGATCACCTAAAACCATTTTTTAATTTTTTATAATTCCCTTTTTTAATTTTATTATCAATTCTAAATTTTATAATTCCAACAAACAAATGTATTTTGATAATTTTGTTGCTATAATAATTATGGAAACAGGAAAATTTACAATATAAAATTCATTTATTTTAAAAACGAATTTACTTTAAATCAATTTAATTTTTCACGATGCAAAAATTTTTTTTTGCATTTCTACTTATAATCTCTTTTTACCTTAGTTTTTTAATTCTATTTAGTGACAAATATATTTTTGAAAAATCAAACATATATAATAAACTATCGAATTTAAAATCTGAATTAATTGAATGTACAGATTATTCAGATTTGACTACATTTTGTTTATACAAAGATATTTGTGTAAAGAATAATAATCTTATTTTTATCACGGATAATTTTAATCAAAGTAAAGAGACTTGGGTTGATAAATCTATACCCATGCTATTCAAATGGAGTTTTTATGAAAACAATTTAAATTATGTAAAAAATCTTTTATTTCCATTAATGGCTGACATGAATTTTGTCACAAAAAGTTTTTTGGGAATTACTAAATAATTAGAAAAAGAGAGTTTTGCATGCATTATTCACATAATTTTTGAAAAATTATTCACAGAAAATTGATTAAAATTTAAGATTTTGATTCTTTGATTCTAATGTTTTTTTTTTTTATTATTTTTCCTGAATATAATCTTTTATTAAACTATTTTATTGATATATGATTAAAAATGTGCAGGATGTTGTAATTTTTATTTTTTGAAACTTATTATTTAGAAAAAAATCATTTTTCAATAAAACGGAGTTTTTTTAACCCTTACCCTAACATTTTTTTGAGCTATTAGTTTCGGTAAAATCATCAAAATTAATAAAGAACAATACACTATTTCTATTCAAATTTGACTCTTTTACATTTTTTGAATCAAAATTTTTCTAAAAAAGTGAGATCACCAGATTTATTTCATGCATTTCAGTTTTTTTCTGGTTAATATGATAGACAATTTAAAAAATTCTTTTTTAAGGACATGTTTTAAAATTAAGTGTGTTTTATATTGAAATTATTATTTTTATTTATTAAAATTAAAGTCCTATGGACAAGTAAGAAAAGAAAAAAGTAGATTACAAAATAAGTTATAATAAAAAATTCGTTTCAAGCCGATTGACTGAAATAAAATTTTACAAAGATTTTTTAATTTTAAATTATTTTGTTTATTCAATAAGATTCCCTTTCAAAAAGAAAATACTCGGCCAACGCCACCGTCATTAAGATGCCAATACTAAAAATATAATTTTTTTTTTAGAATTTTGTCCTTTCTTCTTTGACTGAATTTCACAAACCTCTAATAATTACGTGTAAAACGATAGAAATGTTCAATCTTTTAACATTTTCAAAAACGTGATTAAATACATTGAGATTAATTAGCTTTTAATTTATTTCAAATTTTTACTGTAGCAGGGGTTTTATTAAAAAGAGTTTTATTACTTTCAAAAGTTAAATTTTAAATTTCAAGTATTTTATTTAAAAATTTGCAAGATTTTGTTTTTTTATTATATTGAAAATTAAAAAAATTTAGAAAAAAATCATTCTTCAACAAATCGAAATTTTCTCTTACATTTTTGAGGTATTAAATTTATATTTCTTTCATGATAATCATCAATAATTGTGTGCATGTCTATCTCGTCATCATAATGTAGTTCCATATTGGATAAACCATTCAAAGCCTCTTTTTTGACAGATTTAATTTGGTTATCTTGAATGGCCAGATGTTTCAATTTGGTCAGTTTTCTGAAAACATTAACTTCTAAACTAGAAATTCTGTTCCAATTTAGATGCAATTGTTCAAGTTGGCTCATGTTGTCAAACCATTCTTTTTTGACCACTTTTAAATTATTGTTGTGAAGATCGAGAACTTTGAGTTTGTGAAACGCTGCAAAAAAATTGTCCCCAAACGACTCCAATTTGTTGTAGGACAGTGAAAAAAACTCCATTTTGTCCATGTTGCCAAATATTGGCTCTAAGTGCTGGATGTCGTTTGAATCCAAATGCAATGTTTTTAAATTATTTAAATTTTTGAACATGTCTTTGTTTATCTTGTTCCTCAACGAACACTTGACCAGGTCTAAATTTTGCAAATTTTTCAAATTATCAAAGAGATTGATTTCAAAATGCTCAAAAGTGTTGTAAGAGAAATGAAGTGTTTTTAGATTAGTCAAAGATTGGAACAAATCTGATGTGAAAATAAATCCATGACTAGAATTTTCAAAGTTTCTGCTCAAATTTAACATCTCTAAATTTTCCAACTTGCAAAACCATTCTTTCTTTATTTTCCTCAAGCAATTGGCATGCAGGTCCAGTCTCTTTAATTTTGCCAATGAACTAAATGAATTGTTCTCAATGAAACCAATTTGGTTGTGGCCTAGACCAACATATTCTAAATTGGTCAAGTTGGAAAAAAGATTTTCTTCAATGTCTATGAGGCAATTGAAGTGCAATTCGATTTCGGTCAAATTGTGAAGCTCTTGGAATATCTTTGATGGCAGATAATCAATGCCGTTGCCCTGCAGCTGCAAAATTCTAAGATTGCTCAAACCCTTGAATGAATCATTGGTAAACAGGTTCAAGCAACATTGACCAAAGCAAAGCTCAGCTAAATTTTTGAATTCCTCAAAGAGATTGTCGGCCAGAGAAGCAATTTTGAAGCATTCAAAATTTAGCTTTGTGTATTCCTCTCGGTTGATTTGGTTGTCGATTTTGCATAGTTCAGATTTCATCCAGACATCGTGACGGCCGCCTGACTTGATCAATTCTGGACTTTCAATAGTCTTGTCAAGTTTCATCAATAGAAGAATTGAGTCCAATGTTTTCTTGAGGCAAAAAATACATAAAGAATACTTAATTTTTGGAATAACTGCTCAATTACCTGGTCAAGTATTTCAATCTTCATGCATGGCTCAAATTTACTAAAAATATTAATTTTTTGATTGCCTCTAATTTTATTAATTAATAAATTTTATTTACTTGATAAATTCAATTTTTTCAAGTGGTTCAAATTTTTTGAATAGAACAAGCTTTCCAAAGCATTTGTCTTTGTCTTCGGAGTGGTGAGACTTTAAATAGACCAAAAAATCATGTTTGAACACTGATGACAAAATTTCATTCTTATCACTCAAATTTTGGTCCATTGTTTTGATCGTGTGCAATGCTTGGTCCTGATAGAAATCAATTATGTCCAAGTACTGAGACCGTGTTTGCTCAATTTTGGTCAAATTTATGTCCAAACGATTAGTTTCCTCGAAAGTATCATATTTGTCATCAATATCTTTTCTGATTGAGTCAAAATAGTCAAGCACGACCGATTGGTACAAATCACCATCAGCCATTTATTTATTTAAAATTATAATTAAAATTAGCAATAAATTTTTATTCTGTTTTATCTTTTTTTATATGAATTTTTCATTTCTAAAAAAAGAGTCAAATTGTCTATTTTTAGACAAAAATTTAATGAAAAAAAATTCAAAATCAAGCCTCATTCAATCAGTGGTGAGTGTGTAGATAAATATCAAAATTTTGTTCATATCTCAAAATAGCGTTCTTAAACAAAACCATATGTTGGTTGATATTTTGGCAAGCTTTATCCAGCTCATTTTCTCGTTTACTTGAAAATTATAGCAACAACTAGAAGATTTTTTTTTATCTATGTTTAATAAATACGACAAGAGTTTATATTTTATTAACGTTCTTTTTGTCTAGGATTCAAAGGGTTCACATTTTGTCAATTTTGAAGCGTTTATTTTTCTTCATAGTATATGATCAATTATAGCAAAATAAAATAAAAAATAACAAGCGAATTTTTTATAAGCATCAAATATTGTATTATACTAGATCTAGACGCTTTTTTTATTGGCATAAAGTATTCCAAAATTAAAATTTTAATATATTAATTATAAGAAAAGAAAAAAATCAAAATGTTCGCTTCACATAGAAAAAAAAGCGCTTTAGGAATTGCATTCGAACAGCAACAAGAACAACAAGAAAAAAAGCGAGATCTTTTAGCTTTGCATTGCTTAGCGATGAATGTATGCAGCTCTAGTATTTAACTATTAATAGAGCATTATCCAAACAACGACTCTTATCCTTGTATGGGGTGTGCCTGGAATTTGTTGCTCTTTAAAATAAACTCTAAGTAGAAAAAAAAAAAACTGCGCATGCCCGGCCTAAACTACGCAACCAATGTTCGCAATAAAAATTAAAAAATTTATTTTTTAAAAATATTCCAAAAAAAAATTCTTTTTTTTGTTGCTTGTTTAGATTTTTATTTCATTATTTTCTTGTGAAAAGAAACCAAAGAAACGAACAAAAAAAAGCACGCCATGTCCAAGGGTAAGATTAAACGAGCAGCGAGCACTTTGCGCGCTTTAGAAGGCATCACATTCGAGAGCTGCTTGGACGAAGGCAACCACTGCTACGACATAAACAAATGGCTGATCGAAGTGGCCTGGGAGGTGGCAAACAAAGGTGGCATTTTTTGTCCCTCCTGTTTTTTCTCCTTCTTGTTAATTTAATTTTAATTTAGTTGGCGGCATTTACACGGTGATCAGAAGCAAGGTGCCGACGACCAAGCTGGAGTTCGGCGACAACTACATAGCTGTGGGTCCACTGAACGAGGCGCAAGTAAGAACCGAGGTGGAGATCAAAGAGCCGGAGATAGGCGCGCTCAGATCCACGATAAACGCGATGCGGTCCCAAGGCGTCGGGGTGGTGTACGGCAACTGGCTGATAGAGGGCTATCCGCAGGTGGTGCTGTTCGATGTGAAGACGGCCATGTGGCGGCTGACTGAGTGGAAGGCCGAGTTGTGGAAGTCGACTCACATCGGAGCGCCGGACATGGACTTTGAGGCAAACAACGCCATTGTGTTTGGCTTTTTGGTCACGTGGTTCATTGGCGAGTTTTTGCATCAGCTCGGCTCGGAGCCCAAGTATGTGATCAGCCATTTTCACGAGTGGAACGCCGGCGTGGGTCTGATGATGGCCCGCATGCGCCAACTAGACGTCGCCACCATATTCACCACACACGCAACCCTGCTCGGCCGGTATTTGTGCGCCGGCCACTGCGACTTCTACAACAATCTGGACAACTTTAATTTGGACAAAGAGGCAGGCGACCGCGGCATCTACCATCGCTACTGCATCGAACGGGCCTCGGCCCACTGCGCTCACGTCTTCACCACTGTCTCCCAAATAACCAGCTACGAAGCCGACCATTTGCTGAAGCGCAAGCCCGACATCATCACGCCCAATGGACTGAGTGTCAAAAAATTTAGTGCCCTGCACGAATTTCAAAATTTGCATGCTCTCTCAAAAGAAAAAATTAACAATTTCATTCGTGGCCACTTCTACGGCCACTACGACTTTGACCTGGACAAAACATTGTACATTTTCTCAGCTGGACGCTACGAATTCTCGAACAAAGGCGTGGACATGTTCATCGAGTCATTGGCGCGACTAAATCACAAGCTGAGATCGGCCAATTCGGACATGACCGTGATTGCTTTTCTCATCTTTCCGACGAACACGGCAAGCTTCAATGTCGAGTCGCTGAAGGGCCAAGCGATCAGCAAGCAATTGAGAGAGACTGTGCACAATTTGCAGAATGAGCTTGGCAAGAGGATTTACGAGGCTTGTCTGAAAGGCGACTTGCCCCACGGTGACACCATACTTGGCAACGAGGACATAATCGAGCTCAAAAAGTGTGTGTACACTTCGATTCAGCGGCACGGGCTGCCGCCCATTTGCACTCACAATGTGGTCGATGATTCTGTGGATCCGATTTTGTGCGCGCTCAGAAAATGTCAGCTGTTCAACAATCGGTCCGACCGAGTCAAAGTCATATTTCATCCGGAGTTCTTAAAGTCCACAAGTCCCTTGTTGGCCATGGACTACGAGGAGTTTGTGAGAGGCTGCCACATGGGAGTCTTTCCCTCGTACTACGAGCCGTGGGGATACACTCCAGCTGAGTGCACCGTCATGGGCATTCCCAGCATAACCACTAACTTGTCCGGCTTCGGATGTTTCATGGAAGAGCACATCACTGATCCCGACACCTATGGCATTTACATTGTCGACAGACGATTCAAAAGTGCTGACGAATCTTGTGAACAATTAGCTCAAGTAAGTTGTCATAATTTTTATTTTTTTTTTATAAAGGATTAAATTAGACATTTGTTTTTTAAATAGTGGTATTGTAAAATTCAAATACAAATTGAACAAAAATTTTTCCTTTTTTGATGAATTAAATTTAAAGTCAATAAAATATACTTAAAATAATACTGAAACAAAATGCAACATTCTTTGTTGCACCTTTATTACCTAAAATAAAATCATTATTTTCTTCTTTTTTTTAGGAAATTAAACGAATAATCAATTTAAATCTTATTGATATTATATTTTTTGTCTTATTAAAACATGAGAGAAATTATTTTTAGGAAAAAAAAGGTGCAACAAAGTATGTTACACTAGGCTGCTATATTTTTTCTTAACTTTAATTTTAATTCATCAAAAAAGGAAAAATTTTTGTTCAATTTGTATTTGAAATTTACAATACCAATATCTCCATTAAATTTAAATATTTCCTATAAAAAATTGTATACGATTTTTTTCTCATTAAATGAGCTAAATTTGTTAAAATTAATTATATGTTTTTTTCTCTTTTTTTATGTTTTTTTCTCTCACCTCACCCATATTTTTTCTTCTTTAATTTTAATTTATCAAAAAATGAAGAATTTTTGTTCAAATTGTATTTGAATTTCACAATACCAAAATAGAGTTATCATTTTTTTAAAAGCTAAAAATAAATATTTTAGAAATAGAAAAGAGAAATATCATTTCCGATTTTTTGAATTTTGAATTTATTTATTAATTGAATTAGCATCCTATTATGAGAAGCAAATTAAATAAAATTTGAAAAAAAAAATTAAATGGTATTATATGCATAAAAAAATTTGAAAAAAAAAAAATTTTAAATTTTTACATGTTAAAAAGTCACATAAAATGAAAATGCAATAAAGATAATAAGAAGAGACCACAAAAAAGAACTTGACTTATTCAGCATTAGTTTATTTAAAATCATTTTATAGTGTTTAAACCTAATAATGTTCATTAAGAGCTCAATGGCATCAGAAATATTGTTTGATTATGTGACATTTTAAAGACTCTTTAAATCCAAAACATTTTTTTAAATGGTTGAAAAATTTGCTTTGAAATTTTTTGAGAGTCAAAAGAAGAGGAATTATGTAAACGATTTGCGATGAGAGATAGTTAGATTTTAGCGTGTTGACAAAGCATAGTTTTGAAAACAGATAAAGTTCATCAAAATTAGAATATTTTTAAATTTAAAAAAGTTGGTCTTAGTTTAAACATTTGCCTAATTAGGTTATTTTGGAGGCTATTAAGGTAATTTTATGGTTCCACTGTTTAGGGTAATGGTTTCAAGACCCTAAGTAAGTTGAGTTAGACAGTACATTTTTTATAGGAAATATTTAAAATAATTTTTACCTAATATAATTTTTCTGATGTAAAAAAAGACAAAAGATTAAGCATCAATAAGATTTAAATAGGTTATTGTATTTAAATTGATTGTCACGCTAAAATAATCGATAGATTCTACTTCATTGAGTTGGGTTTCATTGAGGTAAAAACAATTTATTTTGTCTATTAAATAAATAGTAAAGACAATTAGAGATTAATTTTTCCTAAATAGATAAATGAGATAAAGAAGATTAATGGCTAACCCAAATCAGGTTAGCCAATTTATGGCCGACCAAATTTTGGTTAGCCAATTTATGGCCGACCAAATTTTGGTTAGCCAATTTTTTGTCGACCGAATTTTGGTTAGCCTATTTTTGGTCGACCGAATTTTGGTTAACTTATATTTGGTTCTTAATTTGGTCTCCCAAAAAAAAATAAATTACAATTAAATAATCATTAAAAATAGCACAAAATTAAACAATTCATTGTTTCTAAAATATTTTATTTTTGAAATTATATTTAAAAAAATTTTTTTAACTCTAAAAATATTAGTTTTACAATAAATTGAAAAATGGATGTAATTTAAAAAAAAAATCAAGTACTAAAAATTTCTTTTCATTATTTATGAGTCAAGTTAACTATATATTTTGGCCTAATCTAAGATAGGTTTGTTTTCGTAAATAAACATCATTTTTTCAAAATCTAAATTTTTTTAAGATTTTGTTTAAACTAATAAAAAAATTAATCGTGACTCTAAAATTCTGATTTTGTCTATTTATATCAGATTGAGTCAAAACCATGTATTTCACTTAGATGAAAAAATTAATTTATGCACAGTTTTAAATTATTTGATTGGTCTACAATCAATTAATAAAAAGAGATTTACTATGACTAACTGAACCCAATATTAACTGGAGTGTAGGGAGAGTTAAAACAGTCAAAGAAAAAGGTTTAAAGCTGGCTATCCAATTAAAAAAAGATAATTTTGCTATTAACAAAAAAAAATGATTAAGATAATCTCTAAACATTCAGATGTCATTATTCGACTCGATATGTAAAATCCTTTACTCGCTTAAGGAAGAACACTTAAAAAAATCTTACCATCATTTTTATTTTAATTCAAGATTAAAAAAAATGCGAATATGCATTTTTTCGTTGTATTAAGGCTTTAAAAAGATTTTTAATGTAAAAAATTTTATGTGGTTTTGTATTATTCTAAAATTTAAAAATTCAAATTTTTGAAAAAAAAAATAGGATCATTGATATATGGTTTAGGATCAAAATCAATTAAAATCTTTATTAAAAATTAATGAAAGAATCAAATTTATTTTGTTCAAAAATTAAAGTTTAAAAATTCTATTTTAAATTTTGATCTTAAAATTTAAAAAATTACAATTTGTTTAGATAATTGAATTTAGGTCAAAATTTGGTCGACCAAAATAGTCGAATTTGGTTAGCCAAAAATTGGTTAACCAAAAATTTTTAAGCCAAAAATTGGTTAACCAAAAATTTTAAAACCAAAAATTGGTTAACCAAAAACTGTTAAACCAAAAATTGGTTAACCAAAAACTGTTAAACCAAAAATTGGTTAACCAAAAACTGTTAAACCAAAAATTGGTTAACCAAAAACTGGTTAGCCAAAAATTGGTTAACCTAAATTGGCTAACCAGCTAACCAAGCTTAACCAACATCACTACTAAATTTCTAATTTTTGACTTCATATTCGTAATCTACGACCTTTAAAACCCTAAATTTGATTTTTTTTTGGGGGGGTCTAAAAAAAAAAATTTGTACCCAGGGGTCTAAAAACAGTCGACCAAATATCGAGTTGTTGGTCTTTGAGACCCTAAATCTAAATGATAGAACATATATATATAGACAAGTTATATCATTTCTGAAAGAGCATAAAATTTTCTAAAAACTCGATTGTTTTAAAATAAAAAAAAGAAGGTGTGCCGATTTTTATAGCTTAAAAATATCAAAAAAATGCACTTTTTTCCATTTAAATCGAATCTCGTCCCAGGGGTCACTTTTAACCACTTTTTTTTTTACATAATATAAAACTAGACAAAATTTGGAACAAATCTATGGTTTTACTTTTTTCATTTATTTCTTTATTTTTTGCATATAAAGCAACCAAATCACGTGATAAATTGTTTATTTTGAATATTTTAATCGTTTAATGGATTATGAATTTGACTATCCTAAAAACTAATACTTATCAATTAAAAATTATCTAAAATGCCAAGAAAATCTAATCATCACCTATCTAGAGTAAATAATCTTGGATTAATTCTGATTCTGATGACTTTGATGAGTAAGAAATATTATTATTTATTTATTTATTTATTTATTTGTTTATCTGTACCGAGCTAATGCTCCTTCAGAATAAAAATATATATATAAAAAAAAAAAAAAAATAAGATTAAAATAAAGTTAAATAAGATAAAAAAAAAAAAAAAAAAAAAAAAAAAAAATCAAATAAAAATATTAAAAAAGGACAAATAATGTTGATTATTATTTATATCATTTTCATGATCTACTTCCATCTGATATTCGTCCTCGTACCTAACAGTTTTAGCAATTAATCCAAGATTATTTACTCTAGATAGGTGATGATTAGATTTTCTTGGCATTTTAGATAATTTTTAATTGATAAGTATTAGTTTTTAGGATAGTCAAATTCATAATCCATTAAACGATTAAAATATTCAAAATAAACAATTTATCACGTGATTTGGTTGCTTTATATGCAAAAAATAAAGAAATAAATGAAAAAAGTTTAATTGCTTGGTAAACAAAATTGTTTTTTCTTTATTATTGAAAAAAATGTTACATTTTATATTTTGATCTTTTGATCTTGATCTCAAACTTGAATTTGCCAATTTTATTTATGAAAATTAAAATTAAAATTTAAATAAGAAGAAAAAAAGTGAAAAAATCTCAATTAATTTCAAATTTTTTAAGCACTTGTTTGACTTTACTAGCTTGACACGAAGACAGCGAATTATTCAGCGAAACAGAACTGAGCGATTGAGCGAACTGCTTGATTGGAACACTCTCGGAATTGTACTTAAAGACTTCTAAATTTAAAATTAACTTTTTTTAATTTTTTTTCTCCAAAAGTACTATTACAAAGCTAGACAATTGGCATTGCAGCGAGTTCACCCTGAATTGGACGAGAATAAGCTCATTTTACTTTCTAACAAGCTGCGCTACGAAAAGCCGGTCTCTGAGCCTGCATCTCCTTCGGCCAGTAGATCATCGACCCCTCATCATTTCACCGAGCACGAAGACTCTAGCTCGGACGAAGACGACGAAGAAGTCAGAAGTTTGAACAGTGGAACCAGTGAACGACAACTTCTCATCGTCAACAGATCCAAAAGCACTGAGAACATGCTCAAGGACATGAACTTAAAAGACGAGTGAAAAAAAATTGTTTTAGTGAAATTAGATTTTAGCTTTAGTTTGTTTAATTTAAAAAAAAATATTATTATAGTTGGAATTTAATAGTCTTTCCTAATACTTTTAACACATTTGTTATTTTAGACCTTTTTTTTAGTCTAATAATAAAAAATAAAAATTTTCTTAAAAAGAACAAATCTAATATTTTTTTTGCAGCAGCATAGTGCATCATCTTATTTTGCATTTTTTTTTTAACTTAAAATAATTTATTCATTGACCACAAAAACAAATAATAAAACATCAATTAAAATTTTCATTTGATTATTTATAGGTTATTATTATTCGAAATATTAAATTACTTAAACGATAACTAATAAAATAATGTTTCCAAAATAATTTAAAACCAATACCTTAATTTTCTGATTTAATCCCTAAAATTAATTCATTTTATCACTTAACGGGTGTAGAATAAAAAATGGCACAAAATTAATTTTATCATAAAAAAATTTTATTTAACTAAGGTTTTAAATATTTTTTTTAAATTATAACTGAACTCTCCTTTTTTGAAAAAATAATATCACTTAAGGTATTGAACTCCACGACGACGCATGATATCGAGACTAGAGCGAACACTCTTGACATGGTCTTGTACAATCTTTGGGTCGATATTGCTCAGGCAAGCGCGAATTTTGTTTTGTTGAGTTGCCTAAGATTTTTTGCCTTCCAATCACCCTCATAAACTTTAGCTTTCAAATTTCCCCAAAAATCTTCAATTGGTCGTGCTTTTGGTACGTTTGCTGGATTCATTTCTTTAGCAACATACCTTATATTTTTATCTAACATATAATTCTGTACCATATTGACATAATGAGATGATGCTAAGTCAGGCCAAAATACATAATTGCCATCCTGATAATATTCTTTAATCATTGGTTCAAGTTGTTTCTTAATACACTCTCAAAGGTAGACATGTTGATTGACCGCTAAACCACTAGGTACAAAATATGGTTCGCTTATTCCCCGTTGTGAAATAGCCAACCAGACCATTAATTTTTCTTCAAATTTTTTAACGTACTTGTTCTTTAAACTCTCCGGCGTCTTGCTTACGTTACTGCTATAAAAAATATCATTCCCTGGCAGCGCTGTGTTGCCAAGAGTGAAATATGATTCATCATCAATTATAAATTCATATCTGCTATATTTTAAAAGCATTCGACGAAATTTTGGCCTGGCTGTCTTCTCCTGGTTAGCATTTAAATGAGGTATCTTGTGTTTTTTACACTTTTTGATGTTTGAATACTTTTTTAAAATCTTTGCGATATAGGTATAGTGGCAATTATACTTTCTAGCCATCTTTCTTTGCGAACAACCCGATTTATGATTGAAATAGGCTCTAAGTTTGGTCACCTTTAGTTTCGTCGCTATTTTAGCATGTCTACCACTTCCTTTTTGCCTCTTAAAAGTTTAATCTTTTTATTTAATATTTAGCCAACGATAAACAGAACGTTTTCTGTATCCAAGACCAGTGAATCGCCTAACAACTTTAGCTTTTGGCAAATTTTGGTTACTTTTTACAAAGTTGTACAAATCTTTTTTGATGGTTACGTACATTTTTTACTTATCGAAAATTCAACTTTTTGAAATAATTTTTTTTTTTAAAGCTAGGATCAGTCTGATTTTAAATTTTGAAAAAAATTGGGAAAGGTCTTGTGCACTCTTATAGAAAATTAAACTTTACTTTTGTGCCATTTTTTTCTACACCCGTTATTTCACTTATTTTTTCTCCAATTTTTTATTTAAAAACTACGAAAAAAAGCCAAAAAGAAACACAGAAAAAGAAAAATTATTTAGAATTTTTTTTTGGGCGTCTTGTTCCTCTTTTAGCAGGTTGAGTGATCAGGAATTTGGTGATCAGAAAATGACATTTAAATGGTCACAGGTAAATTTTCATGGTCACTTAAATTTTTTTATAAAATTATTATTATTAATAAAAGTCTTAAATTAACATAAAAATTTAGAATTTGATTTGATCTGCTTAAAAATTTTTTGACGCTATGATTTTTAAAACAACATCATAATCAATCTTTGAACAAATCTTATTTGAAATAAAAATGAATTTAGAAAAAGATGAACAATAGAAGATCTTTTTCAAACCTTAGAGACTTTGAACTTTTTTTGCCAATTCAATACTGCACGAATAATGAGTGTAAAAAAATTGGCAATAATATGGTTTCAAACTTACGTAAAAGGAACAAAAACAAAGAAAAAAATATTAAATTGGCAATGTAATTGCTGAACAGCAGCAATTAATAAATCAGTTAACGAAGGTTCTTTTTTCTCAGTTTAAGAAAATTTCTATTTATTTTAAATACTGGTCACAGCAAAATTTTTTGGTTTTTCTGGTCATTGATTGTATGAACTTAACTAATATATATGCGAAAATTTTTTAGAATGATTAAATTCGGTTTGACTCTGCAAACTTTGTAGATTAATGAGGCTAACCCTTAAGTTTGATATGATAAAGGATTTTTTTTGAAAATAGCTAATATTTTCGAACATATAGGCCATTTGTAATCTTCTTAAGATCTTAGTTTTTTAAGATGTTGCATTTAAGAGATATTGGCAATAAATAGTCTATTTTGTATCTATTTTTAAGCAAAAAAAAAGATAAAAAACTATAAAAGAATTAAAAATCGAAAATTAAACAATCAATCAAAATATTCAACACAGTTTTTGATTCAATATGTTGTAGTTTTTATCAAAATTATTTTAGTTGTTTTTATTTAAATATTTCCTAAAAAATAATTTCTTCAAAAAAAAATTCTGAAATTAAAATATACAATTAATTTTAATCCTCATCTTGTTATCTTTATATGGTTAGGAAAATCTATTTTTATTCGTTTCAATCTTAAAGGTTGAACTTATTAATCTACAAAATTTGATAAATCAAGCTAATTTCGATAATATTTTATGGTATAATAACATAATTAGGAAAAATGAATTTAAAACAAAAATTTTAAACTAAAAAATAAAATATTTTTTACTTTATGTTCTTGTTTTTAAAGACGGCATCAAAACCGGGAAATTTGATTTTAGAGTCAACACTTATTAGAACCATATCACCCATGTTGAAGTATCTTTAATTTGTAAGGCCTGGTCGGTTCTTTCTAGAATTTCAAGATTTTATGTAATTAAGCGCGTTCAATCCAAAAAAATAAAGAGATTATTTTTTTTAAGTTTTATTTTTTAAAACAGTAAACAAAAATATCATCTTTGGTTTGTTTAAGTGCCGCACTAAATATGTAATATATGCAGAGTTGATCAAAAGTTCCAAACTAAAGTCCAAGTCCGGACCTAAAAAAAAATAAGGTCTTTGACTTGACCTTACACTTGTGACTTTTAAACAATATTAAATATATGGAAAAGTTAAAATTTTTTGCTAGATTCTTACAAAACCAATTCAATTTGATTCTCTTTCTTATTTTTTGAGTTTTTGTTAAGTAACCAAAAAAAATGTAGATATTTAATTTATTTAGTATTTTCTAGAAATTTTTTTTTTTAGCTTGTTTAAAAATTTTTTTTAAATATTGGTCATTTTCCCGTTTATTGCTTAGAGTTTTCTTGACCTCTTCAGTTTGTTGTATGAAGCAAAAAATAAATAAATTTTTTTTAATTTTAAGAAAACAGACAAAAAAATTTTGCTCGAAAAATGCTGATCTCTATTTCTTGAATGAAGCTTTTTGCTTTGAAAATGTATTTGAGTTTCCAAAAAGCTTCCCCTGCATGACCATTTCTTGCTTTGATATCGGTTTCGCTTGAGACATCCATAGATCCCAAATACTTAAAATTTTTATCCATTTGCTTTTGTTTCCATTTATAGCGAAATTTTTTGTTTCCTGATTTTTTGTAAGCTTCTGTTTTTTTTGCTTTAATTTTGAGGCCTGTATTCAAATCAGGGAACCTCAAATTTTTCTTGTTATTTTTCTAACCAGCACTTTTAAATTTATTTTAAGATGAGAAATTGATTTTTGTACTCAATACTCTAATCAAGGCTTTACAAAGGAATAACATAGTCTAGTAACTGTTTCAATATTTTTAAATTTAGTTAATCTTTTAGGGCCCAAAACGTAATTAGCTCTAATAGCAACTGCACTCACTTGATTTGATCATGTAAAATTGCTCCAAATGAATAATTTTTTATCGTTATTCAAATAAGAATCAAGTTGAAGCTGAAATTATTCCTTCATTGGCTGATAAAAGTAAATTTGAATTAAAAAATATATGAAAAAGTTAGATAATAAAATAATTTGTTTTTTCTTATTTTATCTTAATAAATAAAATTAAAATTTTGTTTTATCGTTTTTGTTTTAAATGAATCATCTTTTTTATAGTATTTATTTTTGTTCAAATATTTAAAGAAATAATTTGAAACTAAAAAAAATTTTTTGATAAGTTTTATCATGTTCTGTTCACATATATTTAAATTGTGATACTTGTTTTTTTTTTTAATTCTTTAAAGATTCAACTGTTTTTACGTATTTTCAGAGAATAAAATATTTTCAAGAAAAAAATTCCAGATTTGTTGAATTTATTTTAAGTGTAATATTTTGATGAAAAAAAATTAGTAATTACGTTAGTTAATGACGCCCGAGAAGAGTCATAAATTAAAATTTAAAATGATACTCGTCTGATTTAGAGAGTTTTGAGACACAATATTTAAAATGAGACATTTAAAATTTAATTGTATACAAAATTTTTGTTTAATAACAGTATGAATGGAATTTATAAGGTTAATTTATGCATTATCTTTTAATTTTAAATTTTTTTATTACTCAATTTAGTTTTGAATGAGTATAAAGTTTCTTTTTTTTTTCTATAGTCAGTTCTCTACAAAAATCACGAAAGATTGTCGAACAATTTTTTAAATAGAAATATAAAAAATAAATTTTCATTTGTTGCAAAGTTTCAAATGATTAATAGGATTTTTCATTCAAAAAAAAATAGAAATTTATTAATTTTTTTTTATTTTATTATAGATTTTTCGACTAAAACCTAGCCTAGAATGAGGTAAATAGAATTTTTGATTTTTTTTTTAAGTGAATTTTTAAATTTCAAGTGAATTTCGCAACGGACTGTTTGATTGTTTCGGAAGCTTGCCTGATTGCCTGATCGGCTATTGTGTTCCATGTTTAGAAGCAGGCCTGGCCTCAAATGCTGCTGGACAAAGCATCGTTTGGAATGCACTTCAGTGTTTTTTTTATCCATTATTGGTCCCAATAATGCGCTATCAAGTTAGAGAAGAAAAAGGAATTGATGTTGGTTAAATTTTAAATTTTATTTTTAAAAGAAACTTTTTTTCTTAATTTTAGGGAAATATTGTGAATGATCTTGCTGCTGGTTGGTGTTGTCCATGCTGTGCTGCAATTCAAATAAAACGAGAATTTGATTAAGTTTAATCAGGACAATTTTTTTACTAATTGATAATATTTTTTTTTAATCAACAATTGGGATAATTTAAAATTTTTCGAATAAAATGAATTAAATAAATTAAGTTTTTTTTGTAATTATTTTTTACCATTTTATATTTAAATATTAAATTTTAATCTTTAATGTTCTCTCGAATATGCATAGATTTGAACATAAAAATTAAGAGATGAGAATTTAAATTTAAATTAATGGATCAATTTTTAATTCTGTGAATGCTTAGATTATATTATTATTATTTTTTTAAAGCTATACATAAATACAATGAAAACTATTGCACTTTTAAATGGTAAATGAAATTATTTTAATTTTTATCGCTGCATATTTTATGATGCTTTCCTTTGTTTTAATTTTGAAGGAAAAAAGAGCTTATCTAAAATTAGCACAGTAAAAGCTAAAAAATTTTAACCATTTTTGGTAAAAATCTAATATTGAGCCAATCTTTTTTTGAACACCCGCTTTATTCAATCTAATGCTGTGAGAGTTTTCTCACTTTTCAGAAAAATTTTAAGAAAATATTTTGCTAAAAACATCTTAAGTTAATTTTTACAAAAATAAAATGATGAAACTGAAAACGAGAATTATAAGTTGTTTTTCTAGAAACTAAAAATTGGTTTTGCATTTAAATCAAAATATGTTTCATTAGTTATACAACAAATAAAAAAAAATGAGCATCTGATCATTTAAATGATTATTTACCATTCAAAAATTATTTAATAAAAGCTTTTCAACAATATAAAATATAAAAACACCATAGTAAAATTAATTAGAACCAATTGTCTCAGGTTTCTCTAACTTGTTATGAGAAAGGGACTTTGATGAAAATTAATAAAATGAAAGGTACTCCAAAATTGACTTAGCAAAATGTTACTAAAGAAAAGAAGATAAGAAGTAGAAAATAAAAACGAAGAATCCAAGAAAAAAATAAAATAAATAATAAAGAAAGATTAATTGTTTATTAAATAGCAGTAAAATTTTTTTAAAAAATAAGTCCAGTGCGTCCTATTATTTCTAATATTTTTTATATTTTCCCTGAGAGCCTATGCGAGAGATGCCCAGAAGCCTAAAAATTTTGAAATTATTTAATTTAGAAAAGCTTTTTATCTATTCTCATTCAATACTAATTCAGTTTTGATCAATTTTACATTTGTCCTTGGTATTTTTATCGAAGTGTCTAATTTTCAAGTCACAAAAATCTTTCATTAAATTTTTTTAATCTATTTTGTATTTATTATTAGTAGTAGTTTTGACTGCTAGCGAGTGTGCTGACCGCTGATGTGATTGATTGCTGCTGATTCAGCAATAAATGCCTTCTTTAAAGCTGTTAACATTGGGGGCTTAAACTAATTGATTTGGCAGCGAGTTCCATATGCTAGCGGTTCTGTTAAAAATAAAGTTATCTCTATGTTGGAGCCTCGAAATTTCTTTGTGATATTTGAAGCAATGACCTCTTCCTTGGTTTTTTGTGACATTAAAATTGTTGCTTTTTTCAACCAATTCTATTCCATGCATGAACTTGTATAATTGAATAAGATCACCTCTTTTTCTTCTTTCCATCAGATTTGGAATGTTCAAAACCTTCAATCTGCTTTCATACGGTTTGTTACTGATCAAAGAAACAAATTTCGTAGCTCTACGTTGGATCCTTTCAACATTTTCCCAGTCAGATTTAAGAATTGAAGACCATACGGGCACTGCAAATTCCAAAGAGGACGAAAATACAGAGATCCAAACAGCTTACAATCAAAACCAGCGAATGATTTTCTGACGCGACCTAATATTTGATTTGCTTTATTAGTGCTCACTATCACTTGATTTTTATCCATTTCAGATTTATATTGAAAATAATTTCAAGATCTTTTTCGATTTCTAACGTTGATATCTGCTTGCCATTGATAAAATAAGGAAAAATTTTGTTTTTATGACAATAATGAATGATCACACATTTTGATGTATTGAAGAGAAGAAGCCAATATTGAGTCCACTTGAAAACTAAATCTAAATCTGATTGTAATTTCGCTGCGCTTATTTCTGATACCGTTTACGAGAACATTTTAGTATCATCTGCATACATTTTGACAACATTCTCTATTCATTTTGGTAGATCATTGATATACAAAACGAACAATAGTGGATCGATCATTGACCCTTGTGGTACACCGCTAAAATTCTCAACCCAATCCGACAAAATTTCACCTTGATCAACTCGTTGTCTCCTATTTTTCAAGAAAGCTTCAATTCATTTTAGTGTCAGACCATGAAAGCTATACGCTTTCAATTTAGCTGTTAGTTGTCTGTGCGAAACAGTATCAAATGCTTTCGCAAAATCTAGCAGAATCACATCAACAGGATACTTTTGTCTTGACTCATTGAGATGAAATCTAGAGTTTCAAAAAGATTAGATGTGCATTAATTTTTCTCGACAAATCCATGCTGTTCTTTAGATATTATATTATTTTTATAAAGATAATCTTACATTTTGGTTCTTTCATTTTGGTTCGTGTGTAGTTTTGCACGGAATTGTATATAGCTTCTGCACAGTTTTTAAGCTATGACGGATGAAGCTTATTTACACAAAATGATTTATTTTTATTTAGGTCTTGTAATTTTTTAAAATCCATTACATTACTAATATCATTTGGTTCAATGGCAATATATTCTGGCCAGTTTTCCTTAAATTCAACTTCAAAAGGTGGAAGCTCATCATCTTAATCAATAACAAAAAAATCTTGAAAATATTAATTTAGAAGATTTGATATCTCTTTCGGTTCTTGCGTTAATTCATTGATTTGACTGTTTTAATGCTTTGATTGATTCTTTGATTACTTGTCGATCATATAAGTATTTAAAAAATATTTTTGGATTCTTCTTAGTTTTTTCCAATATATTTTGTTCATATTTAAGACTGTTTTTTTTTATTTCTGATGAAACTAATTTACAGAAACGTTTGTTGTCTTTATATAGATCCATGTATCTTTCCAATTACATGAACAGTTTCTGTATCTAAGATTCCTCTTATTTCTGATTAAGATCTTGAGATCATCTTTTATCCAAGGTGTTGTGATACTTGTCTTTTTAGAGCCATCCGTCACTGGAATGAATCGATTACTAGCTTCACTGACTAAACTCATCGCACTTTTTTGAATAGTTAAATTCTCAAACAAGTGCACCCAATCAATTTTTGATAGAAAATGAGAAATTCTTTTTAAGTAAGCTCTATTATAAATAAATTTTTTACAGGTATATGATTGCTTACTTACCTTGTTTTTGAGAAAAAATGGAAAAAGATAACCAGATGTCCTTTACAAATGTTACCAAGTACAAATATTGTATCGATCGCATGAGTCGTGAATATCAAATCTAAAGTGCTGACAGCTTTTTCGTTTTCCATTTGAAAAGTGTGGATATTTACATGCTTATATAGAAAAGTTAGCGTCTTTTTGAATTTATGTTCGATGCCATTTTCGTTTAAGATTCCTGACACAAAGCCATTTGACCAGATGATTGATGGAGAGTTAAAATCATCCATGATAAGAAGATCTTTAAAACCTTTTCATCTCTATAGTATTTGGCTTGTTTGAAAACAAAATCAAAATCATTTATATCAGTATAATTGTTTGCCTATAAAAACAGCCAACTAAATACATTTCAGAGTTAAATTTAACTACTACTCAAATTTGTACAATTTTACTTAAATTAAAACCTGCATAATTTAATTCAAATGATTCGATATATTTGTCAATGTAGAGACATACACCATCCTCCGTCCATCACTTCTGTCCTCTCTGTACAAATTGTATCCTTTAACTTTTGTAATTGAGATGCTCTTGAACCAAGTCTCACTAACTGCCACAATTTGTGGACTATATGTTTCAATAATAATACTGAATTCATCTAGTTTATTGTCCAAAGAAGGAGCATTTAAATATATCCATTTTAACAATTCGTGACTTTCTTGACGTGATCACGCTACTGATGAACGATTATTGCTTCTTGAATTTGACGATTTGATTTCCACATATGTCATATCGAAAGGGAGAGTCTTGTGAAAGACCATTATTTGCTTCGTTTATTTATGTTAAGTTTTTGAGTCGTTGGCCAGTTTGTTTCAAGCAAAAAATTTTAGTCCATTTGACAAAACTGCGTGATTTATTGCGTTTTACTTTTCGATTTTACTAATCACTTTTCTTTTAGCTTACGGGTGCTTTTCATTTCTGAAATTTTTTTAATTTTTATTTAAAGAATTCTAATTTTTACTTCTCCTTAACACTCAAGGCTCAGTTTTTTTTTATTACGTTGAAAACCAAATGAGTCCAAAAAAACTCTAAAAAAGATTTGCTTTTTAGATAAAATAAAGTAGATTATCTATTCAAAATATGCTTAAAACGATACAGATTGCAAAAATAAATGTCTTTTATCAATTTTGTAATACTTTCAAAAAAAATTATGTTTAGATTAAGTAAAAACCTTAAATAATTTATGAAAAAAAAATTTGATAAAAACTCAAAAAAAATTATTTTTTTTTTAATTTTGATTTTATCTAAATTCTTAGTCCGATGAAACCGGAGTAACTTACATAGACAAAACTACGAAAAATGGATTTATATGGATAAGATTTAATGATGGAGAAGAGACAAGTCTTAGAAAAAGATTACTTTCAATGAGAAAATTGGATATTGTCATACCCATTAGGTATGATATCTAAATAAAATTAAATTTTAAAACAAATTTTTTTGAAATTGAAATTATATCATATACTAATGTTGAAATAATATTTGTCTTCATTGCAGATAGAAAGATGTCACTTAGATAATCTCTTAAATTCTTATTTTTATTTTGTAATATTATTCTTGCATTTTCAATGTTGTAAATGCATAATGTTTTAACTTTAATATTAATTTTTGTTTATAAATAAACTAACTTGACAAAGTCTAGAGACGTGAAGTAATGTGTCTTTTGACAAAGTCAAGCAAAACATAAAAGTTGTTTTAATTGACAATTGATCGCGTAGTAGTGAGCGAGAGATATCTTAAAACTAGCTGGATAAACAGCTGGATCTTGTATAAAACTTGTAACAGAAGTTAGAATTCGCGTCGAATGTATTAGAGATAATTGGCTGATGAATTACCGTAAATGGTAAATAAAAGCGTACAGTCTAAATCTCATTACCTTTCCAAAGTCTTAGATCGATAGATCTACACAAATTGCGGAATTTTGCATTATAGTAGGTCAAAATGTGGATTAAAACTCAGTCAATATATCAATATATGAGAAATTCCGCGAAATTAAAATCCGCATTCTTAGTTTTACGGACATTCTTGCTAATAAAACATTCTTGAATATGATTTGGTTCAATTAAAGAAAATGATATCAAATTGTTTTGTATTTTATTTTATTGCTTCAAAAAATAAGAATAAAAAGAAAGATATTTGTTTTCACACATATTTATTTTTTTTCTAACTAAAACTGTATTTTCAACATGCTCTTCAGTGGGCGTTTCATTAATAATGACTTGTATCTCGGACTGATTGTTTTGGTCTTCTGCTATTTGAACTATAAAAATTGATATGTCTACACCTTGGGAATCATTTATTTAGGCTCTTGTTAAGTTCTAAATCGGTTGTTTTGCTATAGAATTTGTGTTTTTAGTTGGTTCTTGAAATTTTTGAATTTTCATTTCGGCAAAGCGGAACATCTTTTGCGTTTTCATGCAATTCAGTTTCTCTTTCACGACAAGCAATAAAAACATAATGCTTATACATCGATTTTTCTTCCAAATCGGACAAGTACATGCGCTTTGTTTCCAGTCATCCTCATTAAACTCTATTGCACAAATCTTTGAAATTTTCGTATAAAAATGTGTGATATCTTACCTTATCAATAAAAATTTCAATTTTTGAAGATGTTCTTATTGAGAGTTCTAGAGATCCTGAAAAAAAGTCTCCTTTATAAATTTTGTCTTTGAATTTCCACGTGAGTGACTTGCAACAGTCAAATCTTTCAATTTCTAAAAATTTCCTCTTTTTAATACTTCCATATCTTTTTGCATGTTTGGAAATATTGTGAACCTAACAATGTAATACTTGATATCTGTGTTACTTTTTTTTTATTATATGAACAATAGATAAAGGAGCTTCATTACTCAAAGTAATGTTTTGAAACCACAAAAAGAATAAAATTTACCACAAATTTACATAAAATCACCGCTAATTTATTAGTATCGTAACTAATCGACAAATACGCTGAGAATTACCCCTTCTGATCATTTAAATGTTGTCTTTGAGATGTTGAATTTGTTTTGACTTTTTGCTCCAGTTGTAGTCATGAAAAGGATGATTTTTTTTTGTTACCCATTCGTCAACAAGATTTTTTCAGTATTTTATTTAATCAGTTAAGTTTTTATTAAATTTGTAGTAGTTTGATTGAATTTGTTATGAAAATTGATAAATAGTTGACAGCTTATCTATTTAGTGGTAATTTAATTAATTTAGTTACGTTTTTACAAAATAGTTATTTTTTTATTTATATTGATAAAATTAAGTAACATTAAGAAAAATTAAGTAGCAAATCTTGCATCAAGAAGATATTAGAATACTTAAATTTTGATCATCTGGAGTTAGAGGTATTAATTCCCATACTTAACCTAAAAATTAAAGAAATGTCGAAACAAGTCAACAATGGAATTTGTGACTCCATAAGAATATACTTTCTACGAAGATAATCAATAGTATACGTGACAAACCATATGAAGAGAGACTTAGTCTCTTCGGTTTGATGAGTCTAGAGCAACGACGATTAAGGGGAGATTTAATTCAGATGTTTAAAATAATAAATGGTTTTGAGACGATAAGCTTTGAAAAAGGAATAAATTATGCAAATAGCTTGTGCCTTAATCTAAGAAGGGAAAATAATCATAAACTTGTAAGAGAGATCTGCAAAAAAGGACAATATCGCTATCAATTTTTAACAAACAGAGTTGTTGAATCATGGAATAAATTACCAAAAGAAGCAACATCAGCAAGAACAATAAATGGTTTCAAGGCAATAATTGATAAAGAAATATTCAAGCATAACTCACAAGGATTGCAATAGCCTAAATGACTAAGCGCATATTTGCGCTGGTATAAAGCACTATACCGCAGTAATTACTTCTACTACTACTATGATAGTGAAAATGAAACTTTAGAAAAATACTTCTAGAACTGACTAAGTCTTATTAGAATAAAAAAGAAATAAAAAAAAAAATTTATACCGCAATCCGTTTTTGCTTTGAAACTGGTGACTCGACTTGACTTGAATGGACTCCTAAATCGTGATAATGAAGAAAGAAATCAAAAAATGAGAAAGCGAGAATAATAATCAACTAAATTAAAAGGAAAAAACATATAATACATAAGCATTTAAGTTAAAATTAAAATTATAATAGCCATAAAACTTTTCTTTTTTTTTTTTATTAATTTTATTAATTAATATTTTTTTTAACATCGCCTTTAAGGCGTTAATTGAATGAATAAATAAAAAAATAATTGTGATATTTTTACTCATTTTGTGGAAATTTTCCCTAATATTGTGGCAAGGTTTACTGACGTCCATCAATTAAATAGATTTACACTATTTTGTTTCATTAAAAAATATTCAGATATCATTTATTTATTTTAAAGCAAAAAAATAATTTTTCTATCATCAAAAAATATAACTCGTTTTCAATTTATATTTCTGATCCTCTTGTTTTATTTAGGTTTTTTTAATTACCTTTAAATTGATCAAATTTTTAAATCATTTCTTTTTATTTTTTGGAATTTTGTTATTTCGAAAACTTCCGAGGTTTTTTTGATTAGAAAAAATGAGTTTTTTTTTCTTAGTCGTTATTTTGGTGTTGAAAATTGTGGAGAACAGTGTTTGTTGCTGCTGTGAGGACTAGGCAAAAACTGATCTAATAAATACTTTATTTTAAATTTACATATAGAACAAAATTTAGTGAGCTAGAAAAAACAAAAAAAACGGAAATCTACTATGAGTTATTTACATTACACATTTAAGAAAAATATACAATGACAAGTTTAGGTTGAAGATAGTTGATGAAATATTTTCTCAAGCTATTTTTTGGGCTAATTTTTCGGTGCAGTCACCTGAAGACGACGATTTAAAGTTCAAGAATGCAAATGAGCTAAAATTTTTGCTGAACATTTTGCTTGATTTGCACTCATTCCATGCCATGTAATCATCCCAGCCATTTTCTTTGATCAAATGGATCAATTCAATGATGTATTTGCCTTCTTTGTATTTTTGACTTGACTCGAACGCTTGTTCGTACTTCCAGCCGATGGTCGTTTTACACGACTCGCAGTGGATGTCAGCAACAGCGTGCAGCCCTGTCAGCAAATACCTCTCTTCGGCCTGGCCAATACGAACATTGACCACATTGTTAAACAAATATGCACGGCCTTGACTGCCTTGGAACGACTTGGAAATCAAGTCGTCATGATCGGCCAAGTGAGCGCGGCAATGCACGCAAGAGTAGGTGCATTTTTTGCCTGACAAATAAACCTGGAATGTTTTAACCATTTTTTTTGAAGATTCTAAAATAAGAATAAAGTTAAAAAAATTTATTTTTTTTTTATTTGAAAATTTAAAAACATCTGATTTGAAAAAAACAATTGACCGATTAAAACCTATTTGACCTAATTGAAAAAATAGAAAACAAAAAAAGGAATTTTAATTAAAAATATTATAAATTATAATTTTGAGAGATGCTCGAAGCGCCATTGCGAAGACTACACCCTGCGCCTTTAAATCAAGATTCGATTTAGGCCAGAATTAATGTATGTATCAGTTAGCTAAAGAGAAAATTATTTATTTATTTTTGTTGCTTCTAATCAGCTGTCAAAAGCAGATTTTTGATCAAACTGAAAATTATTTTTCCAAAATTGGTTATTGCTGTTTGCTATTTAAATGAGACTCAGAATTATCATAAATTATCACCATAAACAAATAGCGCCAAACGACAAAAATTGAACCATTTTTGTTGTGTTGTGACATCTCTCAGTCTAACAACTCTTTCTAAATTTTGAATGCAATTACGTTTGAATTTTTATTTAATAAAGATTTTTCTACGTTCTTTTTTAAATTAAATTGCGTTTTAAATTCTAATAAAATAAAAATTTAGCTTTTCATCCGATTCAAGTCGGATTGAATGCACGCTTTTTTTTTCTATTATGTTCAAAAAACAAAAAAAAATAGGTTGGGAGTAAAGCTCCATCGAGCTGTATTTGATATGAAAAATTGAGTCGAAGAGAGAGAACTCTCGATTTTAATTATTTCTAAATATGCTTGAAAATTTATATTTTACTTAATAATTTTGATAATCCATTTGGATTTTAGGGTGTGTGATCTACAAACACAGAATCAAACTATTTTTTTTTTAATGGAAATTTATATTTCAAAATGGTTTTTTATTCCTTCTAATTTGTTGACGTAGAAATTAATGATTGAATGCTGGAAGAGGGATCAGTCGCCAACAAAAGCAAAAATTTTTTCATCACTGAAATTTTGATTAAGCTTTGGCATGTTGAAAGAAAATTAATACTTCATCTTTTCTAAAAATAAAAGTTAAAAAATAAAAAAAGTTGATAAAATAAATTGAAAAAAAATTAAAATTTTTCTAAGCTTTTTATTATTCTTGGATAGACTTAATTTTAAAAAAGGAAAAAAAATAAAAATATTTAAATGATCTTTTAAAAATTAATTTAATTCTCTCCTTAATTAATTATTGACCTTAAAACGGCATCTTGAAGTTGATGATCAATTCAAAATATCAATTCAATTCAGAAAGTTTATCTTTAGATTTTAAAATAAATCTTTGATTTAATTTAAA
The DNA here is from genome assembly GCA_016802215.1 of Brachionus paranguensis. Lineage (NCBI taxonomy): Eukaryota > Metazoa > Rotifera > Eurotatoria > Ploima > Brachionidae > Brachionus > Brachionus paranguensis. Next base: position 205,300 of record JAESIX010000008.1, on the reverse strand, counting down.
TAATTTTAATGTAACATGATTAACATGTTATGTAGATTTAAAAAATTATCTAAAGATAAACTTTCTGAATTGAAATGATATTTTGAATTGATCATCAACTTCAAGATGCCCTTAAAACGAATTAAAAGCGATCAATTATTTTAATAATTAAATATTTTTTAACCTTCCTATTTAATTGATTAAAAAATAATTTTTATAATCAATTCACCTAAATTTTTGAAAAATTTCTATGCAACACTAAAGATTGACAGATCATAAATAAATTCAATTTAAAAAAAATTTAAAAATTTAAAAATCAATTTAAAAACTTTTCAAAAAATATTCTGTTTAAATAAAAGAGCACCTAAAAAAGTTTTTTATCTAACAAACTTTGGTCTTTTTTTTCTTCCAAGTTTTGAAAAGAACAGAATATAATTTAGAATAGATTTAAAACTATAAAAGAAACTTTAATTATGATTTTGATTGATTTTACAAAGCGTTTTATTTTCTTTGTATATCTGAGTCTAATAAAGAGCCAATTTCAAATCGATCATTTTGAAACTAATAAAAGAATTATATTAAAATATTTTTGACACAAATTTGTCTAAATAATAAATATTATAATATAAAAAAATCTTTATGCTGATTGTTATTATAGTTTAGACCAAAATATTTCAAGTTATGAAAATTCAATAATTTAATTTTATCAACTAACATTGGTGAAAAAATAATAAATCGCCATTAAAACTTGGTGTTCCAAGTTTACTCTAAATTGTACCAAAATAAATTGAAGTTCTTGTGCAGCTTTTTTTCAAACACAATATGTGCACTATATAATTATACATAAACATGTTATTGGCATTACAGCTAGAAATAAAGCTTTGTCGATTCCAATGGAATAAAGAACGAGCCAATTGTTTAAAAAGAGATAGAGATAGACCAAAAAAGACCAGAAAAGTTTTAGAAATTCAATTGACTGACAATGTTCAGCCATCATCTTTAAAAATTAGAACAGCTGTAGATAAGTAAAGATTACCACGACCAAGAAGAAGTGGTAGCTGTAATAAGAGGTAGAGATAGACCACGAAAAGATAATCAAAAGTTGGATTTTTTTTTTTAAATAAATATTTCTTTCAAATGAAATGTAAAAAATATCAATGAAATTTTCAGTTAAAATTTCTTTATTAGTAAAAAATGATTTTTTTAATCATTTCTCAATCCTAAAATTCAAATTTATGACAATTTTTTTTTTAAATAATTTTTTTTTTCACCATCCGATTTTTCAACTATCTAATTATTATTTTTTTTAGACCAATATAAAAATTATTGTTAACATTCTTCGTTACATACTTTCCTTTTTTTGTACATATCACTTTTACATTTTTTTTAAAAATTTAAAATTTAAAAATAATAAAATTTTTAAATAAGATGTAAAAAAAATCATCTTTCATTTAATTACAATTACAGCCCAAAGTAATTAATTTTAGATAGCAAAAAATTAAATCATCTCGGTAATTAAGGAAATAAGTGATTTATTTTATTGGTAATTTTTTTTAATTAAAACGATCACTTAATTTTCAACCGTTTTGCTATGTATGCTATGTTAGAGTCAAAGAATAACAATTTTTAACCAATATCCCTAATACAAATACATCTAGGCTTAGGTATTTCGAAGGAACATTGCATATTTATTTTAAAAAACGAAAATTATTTATTTTAAATAAAAAAAGAAAACAAAGAATAGCTATCAGACTTAAAAATCATAACAGAAACTTTTAAGATTAAAAATTGACATAAACATCAAACTAACAATATTTAAATCAACGATTCGGATAATAATAATAATAAAAATTGTTATTATTTATTTAAAAAAACACCTATTGGGGATGAAAAAAAAAACAAAAAAAAAAGAAAAAAATTAAAAAAATGATTTAAATAAATTGTAAATTAAAATAAAATATAAATATAAGGGTAATTTATGTATCTATTATGAATAAGCTTGTATTATTTAAAAGAGATGAGTTTCAAATCACATGCTTAAAATTTAAATATTTAAAAGGAAACAAAATAAGAGAAAATGAATACTAGAGAAAAACACAAAAAATGTCACTATTTTTTTAGGTATTGGTATTTTATACAAAATCATGTTCATAATAAATAAATATAAAAAAATGAACCAACAAAATGAGTTTTTTAGAGTTAAGAAGAGCGAAAAGATTTTTTTGAAAAAAAGATGAAAAAATGAACCAAAATTTAATATCTTAATTAAAATTATAAATACCCTTTATATGGGATATTTTCCAAAAATAAAGCCTAAATTTTACCTTTACTCTAACAAAAAAATTGCACAGTTAATTTTGAAATAGAAAATTAGTCAAATTTAAGCTTTTTTCTATTTTTGAACCTGACTCTAAGTATTTTTTGTGAGATGAGCAGACTTGTTTTTAAGTCACAGTTTTGAGTCAAAGTGACTTGACTTAAAATTTTTTTTTTAAAGTCTAAGAATAAAAGCCAATTTTTCAGAAAAAAAAGGTAAATTTAATAAAATTTTGAGGCAAGGTTTGCACTTAGCAGTACTACTGTACTTTTTGACCAGGGCCCCCAAAGCCCAAATATCTCTTGTCCAAATCAGACTTGTTTATAAGTCACAGTTTTACGTCTAAGTCACAAAAATATAAGTTAAAGTTATGACTTTAAAGAAAAAAAATTTTAAGTCATTGACTTGACTTGACTTAAGACTTGTGACTTATAAACAAGTCTGGAGATGAGATGTAAAAAAATTTAACAAAAAAGATTTGATTTAAATTTTTAAATGTTTAATTTTTCTAATTAGTCAAAACTGCTATTTTATTTTTTTAAAGAAAATTAATTTTTTATAAAATTTAAATAAATGAAGTGCTAATCAGTCTTTAAGACAAGGGCACTAGCCTGTTGATTAGCCTTGAAATTGAATGTAAAATTTAAATTTTTTTTAGAGTTAGTTAAGATTAGTAAAAATTAGTAAAGCTAATTTTTTAATTAGATATTTATTTATGTAAAAAATCAAAAATAGATTTAAAAAAATTTGATCTCAATTGTTTAAATTTTAATTGTTTCTTTAAGCTTAGAATCTTCAATACATTCAAGGCTAGATTCATATTTTTGAAATTTTTTTCCAACTTCACTTTCTGTAATACAAAATTTATGTTTAATCAAGTGATATATTTTTGTTTGAAAATACAAATTTCATCACCTAATTTTCTCCTAAGATTTATCTCACCGAATGAGTACAACGAGTTGAAATAGCTTTTCTTATTTTCCCATTTTATTTGATAATATCCTTACAAAAATCATTATTTTCCTTTCTTTATTTTTATGACTAGATTCCTTTTTTTTTAAATTGCTTATTTAATGAATAAAAAATACATAAAAAAATATAGTTACACAAATAAAGAGAAAAATGTCCTCTGAGAAAAGGAACCGTAATTAATTTTCTCTGATAATTCCTCAATGAATCATAACACTAGAAGAGACAAATAATTTAAAGCGATCAAACAAGCAAATAGGTAAAAGTCACGAAATTAAATATCGACAAAAATATAGGAAGCATTTTTTTTTTTTTTCAAAATCAAATATTTACTTATCATTATTGAATTTATATTTTTAAAATTCTAAGAAATTTTTTAGGAAAATAAAATAATATTTACTGATAGCTGATATTTTAGTAAAGATTTTTTAAATTAAAGAAAATAAATAAAATTGTTTAAACAACTCTTGAAGAACTTCATTATAATTTGCGTCATTGTGACGCCTTTTAAGAAAATAAATAAATTGCATATTTTTAAATTATTAAATAAATAAATATTAACGCCAATTTTATTTTTGCTGATTTTTTGTAATTTTACAGCATTTTGTCTCTATGTTTTTTTTTATTTACTTAACTTATTGCCAACTATGTACTTAATTTTTTTTTTTTTAATTAGTTATTTTTTTATTATTTGCTATTATTATTATTTTTAATTAAATTTAAAAGAAATATTTGATAATTATAAAATAAAAGAAGTGCTTATCAATTTTTATTGACAACGGTACCAATCTATTGATTAATCTTAAAACTGAAAATTTTATTAACTTTTTCTTGTCCGCTAGACTATGCCACAAGATATATAAATTATTTTGTGACATATTAGACAAGATCCTTTAATTTAATTTATTTTTAATTTATTTTGAAATTTTACTAATTTTATTACATTTTTCAAAGAATCTTCGTACTTGGTTCACTTTCCAAGAAATTTAAATAACCATTAATCGATGCTAGATTTCATTCATTAACATTTTTTTTTGTTTCATCATTCGATATTTCAACTATCTAATTATTATTTTTTTCAGGCCAAGATAAAAATCATTGATAAACTTTTAAATTTTTTAAAATAAATTTAAAACCATATTTGTCATTTGAATGTATTTTTATAAAATCTTTTCACTAAAAGATAAAATATTTACTGATAATTGCAAAACAAAATTTAAAGCTCATTTAAATCCGCATTTTTTGTTTTAAAAATTTGATAAGCAATTTATGAGATCATTTTGAAAATTATTTTTAGATTAATTTTAATTTATCGCAGATATTAAAAATTCATATAATGGTAAATAAAATAAGATCGATAATATTATCAAACCACAACAATAGTAAATTATACCACTAATTTAAAAAAACAACCCTGAATTAAATTTTCAACCCTACATTCAGTTTTTTTTTCAACTAATCTAATTATATTTTTAATAATATTTCTAAGAATATTATTAAATTTACAAATATTAAATAAAATGGATCAGGATCAATTTAGCTTTTAATAATGAAGCATTAGATTTGATATTATCACTATAATCAATTGCAGCTAAATTGCTAGTTGGAATATCTAAATTAATTCCTTTGACTGAAGATTGAGTGGCTTTGTGAAGATGATTTCAATTCACTCATTTCAATTCAGGAAAACTTAAATATCTTTTTAAATGAAAATGATAAAATGATTCTGCAAAATGTTACACTGTGTAACAATTTTTTTACACTGAAAATGAATATCCTGCAAAATGTCTGCAAAGTGACTTTTAGCTTTTTATCATTGGGTGCATTTTTCAGAAGGATGCAGAAAACTTTTTGCATTTTTGCAGAACATGGTTTTAGGTGTAAAAAAATTGTTACACAATGTAACATTTTGCAGAATCATTTTATCATTTTCATTTAAAAAGTTATTTAAGTTTTCCTGAATTGAAATGAGTGAATTGAAATCAACTTCACAAAGCCAGGTTGAGTTTCTTCTAAATCAGATACCAGATCAGAAGGTTTAGGTTGTGTAAAATATCAGAGTTGTTTAAAAGCCTCTAGTCTTAAGTCAAGTCAAAGTCCGGACTTTAAATTTTTTTATTTTTTTAGTACCGACTTGAATTTTAATTTTAGTGACTTTGAGTTTAACTTGGCAGCCACAATGACTATCTGGAACGCCAAAAATTCATGTGGTCGTGACCATGACTGTATGGAACGGCAAAAAAATCAAATATTAATTTTACTTAAAAATGACTTGATTATTTTTCAACTTAAATATTCTTTAAAATTGCTTTTTTCTTTGTAAAATTCTAAATAAAGTTTCTTTGATTTGCATGAAATTTTTTACTTAATGTAAATTGTATTAATTATTAATTTTTATTACTAAATAAATTTTTATTAAAAATTTGAAATTAATTAAATTGATCGTTTAAAATACTTCGGGGCTCAGCTGTAATTTTTTTCACAGCTCTTTAGTTGTTTATGACTGAGTTCGAGGAAATAATCTCATGGCAATATATCACAATTTAAAAATAGTAAAAAATCTAATAAACACATCCATAAGCTTGGCAAAAATAATCAAAATCTTCAAACAATTACACATTCACCGTTAATTAAATTGCCATTTTTTTCTCATAAATCCAACAATTTTGTTTAAATAATTTATTTAACACAAAAACTAAATTAATTTAAAAAATGACATAATTATTTATTTTCGAACAAAAAATCAATTAAAATAAATAATAATTAAAACTTGATTTAAATTTTCGATTTAGATGAGTCTTTCCATACATAGGTATTACTGTAATTATATTTTCCGACCCTAGTGCACAATTCATCGGCATCAGGTACTCCTCGACTAAATAAAATAAAATAAAATAAAATAATTGAAGTAATGCTTTGAAAATACCTTCCGTAAACATAGGGAATGGGTTTAGGCTTTTGTTGCTCGAGCTGATGCAACAAAGGTGTAAAAATTCTCCACGCTTCGGCCAACTCGTCTGTTCGGACAAAGTTTATTTGACTGCCGAGGAAAACGTCAAGTATAAGCCGTTCGTAAGCATCGGGCATGTATTCGCCTTCATAGCGATGCTTGTAAGTCAAGTCCAACTCTGTCTCAACAGGATCAAAATTCATGCCTGGCTTTTTGGTCGAAATCTTCATGTAGACAGCCTCGTCGGGCTGAACCCTGATTACCAACTCGTTTCTGGCACATGTGTTGTCGAATATGTCACCGGGCACCTCTTTGAACTGAATTCTTATCTCGGCCTTTCTCTCATTCAAAGCTTTGCCACTCTTTAGGATAAAAGGAACACCATCCCATCTCTCATTTTTAATCTTGAGCACAGCGCAGCAAAAGGTCGGCGTAGTCGACCCGGCTGGCACAGTCGGGTCGTCCAAATAGCCCATCTTTTCATCTCCTTGACCATTTGGATTGCCCACATACTGACCAATGACCACATCGCTCATTTTCAATTCAGCAATTGTTCTCAACACTTTTACTTTTTCATTGCGGATTTCCTCGGCATTTTTTGACACCGGGCTGTCCATGGCAATCAAAGACAAAATTTGCAGCAAATGATTTTGCATTACATCACGAATGATTCCGAATTCGTCAAAGTAGCCACCACGGCCCTGGGTGCCAAACGGCTCTTTGAACGTAATCATCACGCACTCAATTGAATCTCTGTTCCAAATACGCTTGAAAATTTGGTTGGCAAAGCGCAGCACTATTAAATTCTGGACCATTTCTTTTCCCAGATAATGGTCGATTCTGTAAATTTCTTCTTCAGTGAACAATGTGCTCAAATGTGCCGACAGTTCATTTGAGCTTTTTAGGTCTTTGCCAAAAGGTTTTTCCACAATAACTCGGGTAAAATGAGGTCTTGAAAAAATTTAAAATTTTAATAAAATCAATTTTTTTTTTTTAATATTTTAAATTTAGAATATAGACAAAATTACTTTCTAGCCTTGCTGTTTTGGCTCAGAAGCTTGGTGACACTTGTGTATACACTGGGCGGCAAGGCCAGGTAAAAAATACGGTTGGCGTCTTCAATGTTTTCACATTTGCCCAATTTAGCAATTTCGACTATTTTCGAGTCGAGTTGGACAAAGCTTTCCGACTTGTCATACGAACCAGACAAATAGAAATTTTTTTCCAAAAATTCCTGGAATCTTTGTTCCTCGTCGGGTTTTATTTTCATGTACTGGCGACACTTTTGGTTCAAAAAATCCTTTATTTCAATAGAGGAACGAGCATAGCCGAGAAAAAAGGTGCTGCTCGGCAATAGATTATCGCGATAGAGCCACCAAAGTGTTGGGTAGATTTTCTTCTTGGCAAGATCACCCGAAGCGCCCATTACCACAAATACATGAGTGCTTCTGCAGTCTTCGCTCAAATGAACTACTGTTTGGAATGTGGAGAAAATGTTTTCTGACATATTTTTTTTATCTAGTACAAAATTTTTTTAGGATTTTTTTTAAATTGTCATAGAAATTTATAGAAATTATTTTGGATTAGATTGCTTTTTTTTTCAATTTAGCAAAAAATGGCTTTGTTATAAATGATGGTGCAAATTCATAATAATAAGCTGAATTAAGGTTATTTAATTTTTTTTTTTTTAATTTAAAAAATAAAAATTAATGAAATATTTCAGCTCTACCTAATTCTTTATTGACATTATACACGAAAGAAGTTAAATATTGTACTAGAATAATGCTTGGAGATAAGAGTTAAAAATAAAGTTAAATATGGTCTAGATTTTATTTGCTAACAAAATTAAAATTAAAATTATTCTGTAATAATTAATTTTTTAAATTCATAAAATTTTTCTATTTTTTTTTCATGTATAATGATGAATACTTCCACCAATTGACAATTTCTTCTGAATTTAAAAGTGGTTTTATCATTTCGTAACACATTGGGTACCTGATCGTGTCTCTGATCGCATAATCCCTGTTAGATTCTTTAAATTTGATTCGAATTTTGTCACGGATGGTTTTGGGCTCGGTCCAGTTTGTCACTGATGTATCTTGGGGTAAATTATGGAATGCAAAAGATATTTCTGGCTGGAACAAGATGAAGCACTCGTCGACGCCAAATGTGTACCTGGAATGGTTTGGTGGATACAATGGCAAGAATGTTGTGATAAAAAAAGTAATTTCGTTAAATTCAAACACCCATTTGGAACTTTCGATTTCGTGAGTCATGCAATTTTTGTTCAATGGGTCCAATTTGCCAAGGGAACACAAAATCTCACAGAATTGTTTGCAAAATTTCTTTTTTTAAATTTAAAATTGTAGGCTGTTTTCTTTGATTTAGTTTTAAAAGTACTTCTAAATCATGTCCGAATTGAGGACCGGGCAAGTGTATTAGAAAACCGTCTAGTTTGAGAGGCAGACACAAATTTGTGAATAATAAAAATGAAGGAAAAACAACTCTAATCAAGTAAATTAATAATATAAAAAAATTAATTAAATAATTTTGACTCACAAATCAACATTTTCTTGGATAGTCAACTTGGAATTCCACAAAGGTGCACCCCAAATATTTGCATCTCTAGCAAAGCTGCAATCACTTTGAATTTTTAACTCATTAAAATAATTTAATGATTCAGAAAATGAGTAGTCGTTCAAATAATGATTGAGAAGTTGATTTTTTAACTTACTTTAAAATATATTTAAATTAATTTAAGAAATAATATTAAATTAATTTTACTTACTCAACTGTTGGATCAGGCAAATCTGATAGATCGAACTTTTTTGTTTTTTTAAAATTATTTTCAATTTTGTTTGAGTTTAGAACATTTAGTTTTAAATTTGATTTTTTTTTTATAAAGTACAATGAAACTTTTAATAAAATTTTAGAAAATAAATTTTTTTTTTATATTAAAATTACACAAAACAATCAAAAAAGAAAAAATTGAATATTGATCTATTCGAATGGCTGTCACTAAAAATAAAATTATTGACACGATTCTTAGAAGAGTTGCATAAAAACTTGGTACCAAAATCACACCATTCACCATAATTTAAAGAATTGAATTTTTTTTAACTTTACTAGGCAACTAAACATAAAAGTAAATTTTTTTACTTTTGCACACATACTTTCACTAAATGTGCAGCTTAATTTCAAAACAATTTTGCCAGAAAATTCTCCTATGAGTCATAGTTATTAATAATAAATTTTTATTATAAAAAAAAAGTTTATTTCGCTTATGAACAAAATATTTTATTTTAATTTTTAAGCAATGTCGTCATTTTTCAACAAAATTGCAAGCCAAATCACAAACTCTACTGGTTCAATAGTCGGCCGGGACAATGTAACCCGCCTGACCAATTCAATCAACCAAAGCTTTTACACAAAATCCAAGTACCGCGACTTTTTAAAACAAGGCAATGTGGTCCAACTACTGTCGAAGTCTTCACACAGAGCTTTGCACATTTGTTCGTCGCCCAACGATCCCAGCCGAATGGTTCTGCTTGGAAATGGACAGATTGGCAATGAATTTTTTGGTGCACACTTCACAGTTGAAGTCGAAGGCTCAAAAAAGCATTTAAAATTTAGAAATGGAAATAACTATATTTGCTTTGACAATCAGATACCATGTGTTATGAGGGAGACTAACACGAGTCATAGTGTGATCAAGGCGAGAAATGAATTCAGACTTCATGAAATTCTCGGCTCTGATGAACACTTTGCTTTAGAGTCGGTTTTTTTCCCCGGAAGATACTTGGCAATTTTACCTGATGGCTCAATAACGACTACAAAGAATAGGGCTGATGAAAACACTCATTTTTGCATCAATGTAATAACTGTTCTTCCAAACATACCAAATCAAAGTGCACGTAGTTCAACATTAGTTGATATCAGAGTGATGCCAGGCCCGTCGAATGGTTTAGAAAGAGAAAGCACACATTTTATGAATAGAGACAGCTCATACTATCCGACAGATGCTGATAAAAAGAATTCTAAAGAGCAGGAAGCAAATTATTACGAGCAAAGGGACATATCTACGCCAATACCATCAATACCTGATCCGACAATACCAGCTGAAGATACTCCGCCTAACTATGGCAACTTATTTCCCAAGCTGCCACTTTAGAACTTATTTTTATCAAGAAAAATTTTTCATTTATATAAAAAAATTCATATGTTTATTTGGAAATATCATCAGAATAAATTATTTAATAGAGAAATAAAGAAAATTAATGGAATGAAACAATTAAAAATATGAATTTTTTAATTTTTAGTTTTTTTTTTACATTTTTTTACTCATCACTCAAGAAAATTTTTTAGTTTATAATAAAGAAAAAACTAAAAAAAATTTTTCTCGAAATAAGGACTTAATAATAAAATGACTAAAAATTCCGAGTGCTATTTCCTTCAAAGTATAAAATAGCTCTTTCAAATAACAGACTAGTTTTTTGTAAATAAGCTTTATTTCTATAGGAATAAATAACACTAATAAGATACGCTCACCTAAAGGATCAAATTAATAAAATACAGTATGTTACAAAAGTTTAGAAATTTCTTTCTTTTTGCTAACAAATCAATAATTTTTTCGTATATAATAGTCGGGAAAATAAAACAAGCGGGTTTTTTATTTTTATTTTTCATCAATCCAAAAACATAAAACCAAAAAAAAAATTAAGTGAAAAAAAAATCACAAAAAAAATTAAAAAAGAAAAAATGGATACAATTAGTTTTAAAAAAATGGTTCAAAAGTTTAGAAATTTTTACAATTTAATTTTTGAACATACAAGCAAGCCAAAACAAACAATGACATAACAAGCCAAAACTCTTTTTGGCAAAAATTTAATCAATTTTTTCACATACCCAGTCGGAATCTTTAACCTTTGTGTAAAACCTCTTTTAAATTCTCAATAGAGGTTACTTTAGTATTTACCATTTTGGCATTCATGTATGACCATAAGTTCTCGATTCGGTTGAGATCTGGAGAAAGGGAAGGTGAAGACTTCCGCGGAAAGTGAAACAACAGTTGTTTCACTGTGTTTCATTTACAGAACAAATTTTTGACATTTAGAACAAAAGTTAGAAAATTTTTTATTTTTGTATTGGAAGTTTTGTATGAAATTTCACAATGCCTAAAAAAACAACAACAAACAACTCCAATAATTGTTTGTGAATATCTCTAATAGCTTGCTTTGACCAATTCTGTGTTAAAATATAATATGTGTGTGACTTAACATAAAACTAAATATAAAATATGATTTAAAAATAAAAAAAGTAACCGGGACAGCCCTGTTCATTGATGCTACAACATCACACAAAGTAATTGCGCATTTGAAGCTACTTAAATGAAATATTAAGATGCTAAAAATGAGTTATTTTCTCTGTTCATCATCATCATCATCATCATCTCTTCAATTAAAAAATATATTCAAATAGCTGAATAGAAACAATCAAATTGAAAGGAATTTCGAAAACACAAAGGCTGTGTCAAATAAATGGGAAAACAATAAGAAAATTAATTTAAGTACTTGCACCTTGAATAAAACAATTTATTTAAACATCATGGATTCAGAGTTGGTCAACAGTCAAAGTTTAAAGTCAAAATTTGACAAAGTTAAATTAAAAGTCTGACTTAGACTTTGAAATTATTTTAAGATCAAGTTAAAGTCTGAGTTTCAAAAATATAGAGAGTTTTAAAGCTAAAAGAGATTCAGACAATTTTAAAATTTAAAATGTTTCAATATTTAACTGAAATATAAATTTTTACAGCGTCTTCTATAAAAACATTAATATATTGTCTCTATTATATCATCTTTTTGTTTAAAATTTTAACTTAAATTTAGATGTTAAAGAGGAGCAAAATACAATCACTTTATTTAACTTCTTTTTTTAATATGATCTCTTCTATTATTTCACATTTTTGTTTTCCTTTTTTTAATTTTTTTGATTTTCTATTTTTAAAAATAAAAAAATACGTTTTTTTCTAAATCTAAAATTTATTTTTTTCTAGAAAATTAATCAATTTTTTTAAAATATTAGTCATCTTTTTTTATTTTAAAATGGAAAACTCAGATGATCCCACTTCTCAGCTTGTTTCTAAATCTCAAAATAGCGACCTTACTCAACTTTTCATGCAAAATGTAAACAATTTGACGACTTTGACTAAGCCAAATTCTATCAAAAAAAAACTATTCCACTTTTTTAAAATTTAGATTAACAGATGTATTAAAAAAATGTTATAATTTTAGTAATCTTTTTAATAAAAAAAATTCAAAGTCAAAGTACAGACTTGACTTTGACTTTTGACCAACTATGCATGGATTTGATGCAGACAGGTGTTGCACAACCAATTTACTTGAAGCACAAGATGTGAGAAGATAAGAAAATAATAAGAAGTGGAGCGAGTAATGAAAAATTCATGAGTTTTATGATACATATATAATAACTTTTTGCTAATTTATAAATTGCTTTTTTTGAAAGATAGGATAAAAGCGTAGAGCTATAGGCCTCATCTGGAATTTGCAATCTAAAAATGAAGAGATGTTTAAATTAAATTGAAGAAATGCAACAAAAAATATTAAATTGTTTTAATATTTTTAAGTTAAATTTTTGAATTTTAAAAAAAATTCAAAAATTTAACTTGAATATTTCAATGTTTTACTTTTTTTAATGATTTTATAAACAAATTTTTTTTTAATTTGTAAAAAATTTTGTAATCAAATAAAAGAAGTGTTAATCGATCTTTAATGACAAGGGAACTAATCTTTTGATTAACCTTGAAATTGAAAAATGACAGATTTGAAAACAAGAATACTATGAGTATGAAAAAGTGGTGGTTTGTCAGTAGGTTGCCGTTGCCAATTGGTGTAATTAAATTTAATTACATCTTTTTTTAAACTCTATATCTTAGGAACCCTTCATCAGATTTTCAAAAATCCAATTCTATTTTATAAGATTTATTTAAATTAGGTTGTTTAATAAGTTTTTCGTTTTTTTCGAGACTTTATTTATTAATTAAAAATAAAATGAAATATTATTAGAAACTAAAATAATTTCCTTTGCTAGAAAAACACATCTCCCATCTTTCTGGCAGCATTTTGATCCCTCGCTCGTAGAAGCTATGTGGTTTTGAGATGAAATATTGATTTTTGAGAGTTTGTGCCGGACCCATTTACCGGCCTTTTGAATTATCTCTAATGCTTTTAATCTATTCCAAATGGTGTCATTTGCTGCATACATCTCTTTAGCCAGCTGTCTAGTCGATCGCCTCGGGTCTTCCTCAAGCAGCTTTTCCAAATACGTGTCATCAGCTTCGACGGTTCCAACACGTGTCATTGAGCTCGACATCGCCAGCTTCTAATCGAGAGAACCGATTTCGACAACTGCGAACAATCAGAGCGTTAACTCAATTTACCAAACAAACTGATTTGGAAGCTTCCGTCGCATTTTTTCCTTCGTTAAACTTGAATAACATGCAATGGCGGATATGCATTTTTTCGTCATACATTTTTAATAAGTTAATTTTTTAAAAATTTAAAAAGCAAGCATATAATTTTATACATCATCATCAAAAGAGAGGAAAAAAGTCCTCAATTTTTTTAATTAGGTGGATTTTTGAATTTTTAAATTTGAACTCTTTCAAAGCTGGTCTTAATAGAAACTTTGACTACATGAAAACCGAAGCTGATAAAGTACTTTTTCAACTAAAACTTAATGAGATTCGCTTTTAAAAAAAACTTTACTAAATTGACTTGTAAATTAATTTTGTTTATTATAAATAAAAAAGCAATTTTAACATTTAAATATTTTATTGTTTTGGTATATTAATTGCTTGTTCTAGGCTTGGCAGCAATTGATTTGATCGAGTTCTTTTAGAATAGGGAGCAAAATGTTTGGCTGTGAATGAAACAACATCTCTAGGTTTGATTGTTAAAATGGCTTGCAAATAATCGCTCGCCATTTGTCTTAGCTCCGGATGATCATTCAAATATTGGTCATACTCATTTTTTAATTCCTCTTTTCTGTCAAGATAATTAGAACGCATTTGCATGTCTTTTTCCCAATCAATTTCTTTTTTTTTAATCTTAATCTCAGCTAAGTACTCATCTATTTCAATGGGCTTGGGCTTTTTTACTGTCTTGAAAACTGCTGGATACCCAATTTGAATTCGATTAATCATATGACTTTTTTTTTCAAGTTTAATTTCTTATTTTAATTTTTTGTGAATTTATAATTTACCCATCTTGACTGAAATAAATTTGCCAAGTCACTGGAACATCGCTGATAAAATCAATTGTACGCTCAATGCCAATGATGGGAATTTCTTCTCCGTCAATAGGAAATGTTCTATTATCCAAAGGGTTCTTGAAATAAAATATAAATTTAACAAAGTTTTTATTTTTCAATTTATTTCTATTACATATGAAACACTGCATGGATTCATTTCGGAATCAAATGTAAATAGCGTTATTTGTTGAATGTCATTGTTTTGAATCATTAAACGCTGAAGCAAAATATTTGAACCTTTGACAAAAAATTAAAAATTTCTGGAAAAAGAACATAACAAAAGTAAAACAAAATTAAAACTTAGACAAACACGCGCTGCGAATTGCTTATACAAATTGAACAAAAATTCTTCATGTTTTGATAAATTAAAACTAAATTTAATAAAAAAAATATTTAAAAAGACACTGCAACATAGACCAGCATCCTTTGTTTGTTGCACCTAAAATGAAATGATTAAAATTAAATTAAATTTTTATTTTATTTTTTTTTGAATTAAATCAGATTAATAATCAATTTAAATCTAATTGATGTTTTATTTTTTGCCTTTTTTACATTAGTATTTTTTAGTGTTTTTATTTTAATTTTAATTTTAATTTATCCAAAATTGAAGAATTTTTGGTCAATTTGTATTTGAATTTCACAAAACCGATAAACACAAATGTTGAAAAAATAATACTTTCAGAAATGTATCCATTCATCAGACTTTTCTTTATTTTATAAACCGTTTTCTTTGTTTCCTTTTGATTTGTCTCAGTTCTATTAATTGAATATTCACTTCTTGAATCAAGTTTAATGATTATTTTGCGATCGATTTGGCCTTGTGGAAGCTAAAATAAATAATTCAAACAAATTGCTTAAATAAATTTTATTCAAATACTTTTATATATTCAAATTGCTCTTGGTCAATCGTTTCCAGTTTGTGATTAATGAAAGCGTTTACTTCGGTGCCACATGGCAGACCATCTACTAGACCTGAACTTTTTGCTTTGACATTGAAGCAGTTTTCGTTTTTGTATATTAAAGGTTTAACACTAATGTGAAATTTTCCGATTTCATTTCCGGACAGAGAAAAAATTTTCAAATCATCTTCAAACTCGAGTATTCTTAGATCATTTCTAATTATAGATTTTAGGTATTCAATCGATTTTTCATCGATGATTGGAATTTTTTCTGATTCTATTTCAATTTCGGTTCTAATTAAATTTTTTTTTTTAAAAAACAGATAAAAAAGTTAATTTTTAGTAAAATTACTGTCCAGAAGACTGTCTTGAAGGAGATGAATTCAAAAAGCTTGACGATAACATCTCAGAACCATTTAATTCAAAATTTTCGATTTTTATTTTTAATTTTTTTCATACTTATTACTTTTAAAGTAAAGTTTCTATGGTGACATTATAATTAATTTTTAAAATGAACAAAATTTTATTTAATTTTGAACTTTTCATCAAAGAAAATATTTTTTATTATTTAAATTAAATTTTTTGAAAAAAGTTATTTCTTATGATTACCAACTATACGCGTTTGTTTGTATAGATTTGTACAATATTGTACTGTTTACAGAACCATTTTTGCATAATTAGAAAAAAAATTATAAAGTTTTTACTTCTTCTTGAATTTTACTGTAATTTTTGTACTAAAATTTCACATTGGCTTCGTCCTTGGTTCTGTGACCGAACCTGATGCCGAAATAAAAAAACATTCATGTCAAAGATGTTAAAGTATGATTACTTAGAATCAAATTATTCACTTACATTCAGTTATATTTTTTTGATAAATTGGTATGAACATCATTTAAATAGTATCAGAAAATTCCCCTTTTTGTATTCATGCAAAGTTTTCATATTGAAAATCAGAGACCAAAGGAATAATACGGTCTTAAGGTTTAACATAGGGTCTTTGATCTTTAAAATTATTTTAGTTGTTTTTTTTGTCAAACACCTGTTAAACAAAAACCAAAAGTCATCATATCTCAATAACGCAAAAAATTTTTAGAATATTTACAAATAATTTTTTTTTTTTTTTCTTTGATAAAAGATTATTTTTAAACCAATTAATTTTTTAGATTTATTGACTTCTTTTCTATAAAAATTTTTTTACACTTTTTTTATTTGTTTATTCTACTAAAAATAAATATTTTTATTTACCACTAATCAAAATAAAATTGCCACTTCAATAATTATTATCATTTTTAAACCTAATTTTAATTATTTCATTTTTCTTTTGGGGTTTTTATTTTTTATATTTTTTCATTTTCCATATGCCTATGAGGTTTTAAATTTAAATAAATTAAAATAAATGAATCATCATGAATATAAGGAAAATTTTTCTTTATATATCAATAATAAATTAAAAATATGTTCAATTAAAACTCAATATGCTCTAAGGAATGTTAATGATTACCTTGTTACTTCGAAAGGAAAATTCAACGATTACATTTTAAAAACATTCGATTATTTTTTTTCAAATTTTATTAATCGATTCATTCTAGATGATCTTCAGTTTAATTTTTCATTTTTTAAGCGTAGAATTAGCAATAATATAAATTTAATTTTTATAAAATTTTCTACTATTTTTTTTAACTTTGATTTAAATTTAAGAAGCTTAATAATTTAATTTTTTTTTCTTTTTCATATGTATAATGTATATTGTATTTTTATCTTATAAATAAATGGGCTCAATCATCCCTTTATTGGTTTTTACCTTTGGTCTTTTTGATTGAGTTGAAATATAAATATATAATAATTTATTCTAAATATTGCAAAAGTCGTCTTAATCATGATCAAAATCCCAAAACAGAAAATAATATAAACAATTTTTTTGGAAACAAATTTTAAATTATGCAACAAATATTAATTTTCAATTATCAAATTAAAGCTTGTATTAGATGAACAATTATGGTCGCCTAAATTATCCTCCCAAAATATTTGACCAAATTTGGTTACTCAAGGCATGAAAAAAAATTATTTAATTTAAAAATTTTTATTTAATTTTGCAAAAACTTTTTGGTAACGAAAATTAAAAGTGAATTTTTTTAGGTAAATTATTTTAATCTTGTTTCTAAAAATCAAATAAAATATTTTTCTACACAAGTTGACACGGGTTTAAGCAAAAAATGACTGATTTAGTTAGCAAATCTTTATTTACAGATAGGATCGAAAAAAGAAAAAAAAACGAGAAATAGATAAAAAATTGAATTCCCCCTTTTTTTTGGTGACAAAATAAGGATATTCACTAGCGAAAAATAAGTTGCTAGGTTTTAAAATTTCCTTATGTTCCGAATGCTACAAAATATACACTTAAAAATTAAAATAAATAAAAAAAAATAATAATAAAAGATAATAGTAGCAGGCGATATTTGAGTCTACTTAATCATGTTAAATGTTTGATCGGTAAATTGACTTAGAACATTGGCAGAAGGCGATATGGCTGGTTGCAGTTGACCAACTTGCATCGGGTTTCCGCCAATTCCGATGCTTTGACCAGGGTTGATCTGGGTGAATGGTTCCAAATTTTTGATCAGTTGAGCTAGCCACTTTTTGGTGCTTGCGTCGTCTTTGAGACACTCGGCAAAAGTCGAATCTCTGAGCTGGTCGGGTAGGCACGACTTGAGCGCCTCCTTGGCCCTAGAGTTATCCGATAGTCTAAGATAGCATCTGACAACATGCTTCAGCAAGCGGCTTGACGGCTCTTTGGACAAGTTGATCACCATTAGGCCTAGGACTTTGGCCACGTGAGAGAAGCGCTCATAAGTTTGGCATATGTAGGCTAAGCCAGTGTCGTCAGTGAGAATTTTTTGCAGAATAAAAGTGGCCACTGTTTTAGACAATTCGCTACCTTGTTCCATTATTTTCAAGCAAAGCGGAATTATTTCCGTGCTGAGAAGAAAAGTGATCACATCTTGTTCGTCTGTTTTGACCAGTGCACCAATCACGCCTAAACTAGTCAAACGGAGATACTCGAATGGTCGCGTTTTACTCAAGGTTGTGTGCAAAAATGGGTACAAAAAGATTGGTATGTGTGCTTGGAGAAAAAGACTTCTAGTTTCGGGATGAGAGGCAACACATTGCAGAAGAGCCAAGCTGTTGCAGACTCGGTTGGATTGATGGGCAGTTAATGTAGGTGGGTTTATTGCTGGATAGACGCTGATTACTTCTTGCAGAAGAGCAGCTATAGATCCAAACGAATGCCACAGCATGGGTGCTAGATCATGAACTGATTCGCGTTGCCGGCTCAGCTCGAGCAACGCATTCTCTCTGGTTGATGGCATGCACAGTTCGCTGATCCACTGGTAGATTTTGTCCAGCTCTATGGGCTTTTGTTGTTGGTTGGCGGTTGATACAGTTGATGACATGGTACAATTTGTTGACACAAATTTTCTCTCTTTTTATTCTAATTAAATGAGTTGTTAGTCGAAGATTTACATTAGCACTATATGCGTTTTGAAATTTTCAAAATGCAAAAGTTTTATTGCATAATTTGCATTCAAATAATCATGTTCAATTTTATAATGGCAAAAAAAAATTCTTTCATAGTTAGAATTTATTAATTTAAATTAAATTAAAGATTCAATAAGTAAGTTTCAAGGTTAATCGACAGGCTAGTTAATATTTTAATTTTTTAAATTAATATTTTTGATAAAAAAAATTACAAAATTGAAATATATTTTTTTTTTGATCTAATTGTTAATTAAATAATTTTAACAAGGTATTTAAGTTAAAAAGTTCAAATTTTGAAACAAAATTTACATAAATTAAATTTATGTTGTTGAAAATTGAATTCTTAAACGTTGAAAACTTCAACATTGATCTCTTGATCACAAAGGAATTTATTAATCTTGAATAAAGCATTCAAACTTAATAAGTTTTAATATTAAAAATATTCAAAAGTTTTTTCTCCACTTCTTGATTTGGCCATCGGTTCAATTAGGCTTTTGCTGTTCCTTAAATTATAATTCAAATTCTTTGAGTCATTTTTCTTTAATTTTTCTTTTGAATCAAGGGGAGAATTGCAATAAAGAAGAGATTTGTAAGAGAAAGTTAGCATCCTTTCAAATAAATAAATCTCAGATTTATTGAATTTTTATAAAGTTTATTGGTATTCAAACTTAATTAGTTTTTATTTTTATAATACTTAAAATTTATTTTATTTAAAAAAACAAAAAATTTATTAAACTAAATATTATTTTTGTCTAAATTCAATCTTTTACAATTTGCTTGCTCCTAAATTCTCCACTATTTTTTACTATATTTCGATGAGTTGGTATTTCATTTTTAAAATTCTTTATTAAACACATGTCACAAAAATTGCTATTTAGTTGACGATCTTTAAACAGTCCATATTTTTTCCATTTAAAATAGGAACTATAAGCTGTTTTATTTTGATCTAGATATTTTAGATATTGACCAAGCTCTTCTGCATTTTTGTTATCCAAAAAGTTAATAAAGCATGATTTTAAAGCTTAAAAGAATATGCTTTATTCTTAATTCTTATTTTTTTTATACCAAGATCATTTAATTATCACTTAAAAAAGTTTAATTTATTTAACAGAGATAACTACAGTTTGGAAAATTGAAATCGATAATAATGAGTGTCTCAAAAGTAGTTGTACTTGTAAATTCTGGCTAAAAAACTTCTTTTGTAAACATATCATTACAGCGTCAGGCAAGTGAAAAAAGTGAAGATTTTGCAGTGAATCAAGATACAATTATACCAAATTCAAAACCAGCAACTCTTGAACCTATTTCAAGGAATGAAAATGAAAAATTTTTTAATGAAATAAATTTTTTACTATGAGTCTAAAAATTGTTTTGCAAGATGTATCAGCTGATACAAATTTTGTACCACCCAAATTAAGTCTCTGCAAAAATTTTGTAATTTAATTTTAATGATTTTTTATTAAATTTAGTGGTTTGCAGACTTGCAGAGTTTTTGCAGAGATAAAGTGTTTGACTTTAAAGTCTTGCTAGAGCATGATATGTTTAGTGATTACTTCCCAATCCAAACATATATATCAGTTGAGCATTAAATAACAGTAAAGTCAGTAATTTAAATTTTGATTACAAAAAAGCCAATCGGGGATATTACCAAGAATTACTTAATTAAATAATTTTAGATCAAAAAAATGTTCTAGGCGAATTCTCATGCTAATTTAAGATGGTAAAGAATTCACTACAGATAAAGCTAAAGAATAAATTTTTCGAAATTTCTTAGCCAGAACATTTAGTCCACATCAAGATTTTGCTATATTTCCGAAACAACCTAAGCTTATAGCCTTCGCATTGAGATCACCTCCTAAATTTTCCATATATCTTAGATATATCTAGGAAAAGTTTAGAAGGAAGTATAATATTATGTGGATTGTTAACTATGTTCTATCATTTGTAATTTTACAATTGAAAACAGAACATTCATTATTAATAAAGGGCTTTTTGACACCTTATCCAAATAAAAAATCTTTCCAATGCCTAAAACAGTTTTTTAAAAATGTTAATAAAAACATTAAAATTAATTTTTTTCTTTACTAAATGCATTCTTATCTTTCTTAATTAAAATAAAAAAATAAGATTTTATTTAAATTATTGACTTAATATTCTTATATATATTGTTTTTATGACTTAAGTTTGACTTTTCCATTTCAATAAATTTATTTCATGCGTTATTCATCATTCTTATTGAATAATTTTCAATTAAATGAATAAACGTGAATGAAATTTTTTGTATTTTGATCTCTTTTTATTTGTTTTTAATCATCACCCCTATTATCTAACTATTTATTTTTTCCTTAAGTATCCATTCCTGAAAAATTACTCATATCTAATTATTTTTCAAAATCAAGCTTTGTAGAATCTTATGTGGAATCCGGAAATTTAAATTTCTAAAAAAGATTTTTTATTTGCAAGAGTGTTTTCATTAAAAAGTTAGTTAATTTTTTTGACAAAAAAGTTAATTTCCAAAAACAAATTCTAATCGAGTTTTTTTTGAAGGTTGAAATAAAATTGAAAAATTTAGGAAAAATGTAAATGAATATTTGAATCCCTTCATGCTTGTTTAATTTTTTCTTCAATGACAATTGGGATTAAAAAAAAATTATTTTAGGTAGACATATTTTAAATATTATTTATTAATAGAAATCAATAATTTTTCAAACCAAGACTTTGAATACTTTCAAACCAATGTAAACTGTAGCAATAGAAAATATTATTTGTTAAACAAAATAATATTTTAGCTAAAAAGTTTGAATAATTTTAAAAAAAATATAGATGAGGAACAACTGAATAAAATTATGCCTATTTATTGGTAAAAGCGGTTTTGAATCGTTATTAAATTATTTGAATGAATTCAATATGAGGCCAAAACTCAGAATTAAATTTTGGCTTATTTTTTTTTCAGGATTTTTGATTATCACGGTCAAAAAAATTCTTTCCAATGAAGACCAATTTACTTCTCTACCAATTAATAAAACCTGCTCTCCTTTAGTGAAAGATGTTAAACAATTCTATGTAGAAA
This sequence comes from Brachionus paranguensis, assembly GCA_016802215.1. Taxonomy (NCBI): domain Eukaryota; kingdom Metazoa; phylum Rotifera; class Eurotatoria; order Ploima; family Brachionidae; genus Brachionus; species Brachionus paranguensis. The sequence goes on along the minus strand of JAESIX010000008.1, from coordinate 183,251 downwards.
TAGATGGTCAGATATATCCAAAAATTGTACCGTCTTTTTTCAATGATTCAATAAACTTTGAATGCTTAAACTCGGCACAAAGTCAGCCCAAGCTTATTCTTTTATGGAACGAGTACGGACCATGGAAAGACTACAAATATGGTCTTGGAAAATATGAGCCTTTCATTCAGCGAAAATGTCCAGTTACCAATTGTGAAATTACCAAGGACAAGTCTCGTCTATCTGAAAGTGATCTTGTGCTAGTTCACATGAGGAGTAAATATTCAAAATTACCTTTGGATAGACCATACAAAACAAGATTAGTTTTTCTAATTACTGAGTCTCCGATTCATTCAAAAGAATTTCATCCAGAATTAAATGGTTTGTTCAATTTAACGGCAACTTTTAACCAAGATTCAGACTATTCGCCTTTCTACTACAGTAACATTGAATTCAAATGGCTACTAAATGAACACTTCGACCAAAATAAAGACTTTTCACAAGGAAAAACAAAACTAGCTGTTATTCTGGCTTCTAATTGTAAAGCTCATTCGAAAAGAATCGAATATGTAAATGAAATGCAAAAGTATTCGGAAAGAATCGATATTTATGGTGAGTGTGGCAAAAGTTGTAATATTCCTGGCGAGAACAGATTTTTGAGCCACAAATGCAGAGAAAAATTAAGTAAAGAATATCTTTTTTTTCTTGCTTTTGAAAATAGTATGTGCAAAGATTATATAACTGAGAAATTGTATGACACGGTTTTATTTGACACTGTGCCAGTTGTGTACGGCCATGGACCGTACGATCAAGTCATTCCTCGTTCAGCCTACATAAATGCTCTTGACTTCAAGACACCAAAGCAACTAGTCGATTATCTTTTTTACTTGGAGTCGAATAAAACAGCGTACAATTCTTATTTCAAGTGGAAAAAGTACATCAAAAGAACAAACAATCAATACAAGACATTTTGTGACATGTGCATAAAGCTCAATTTAGAAAATTTTTTTGGAATAGAAAAATCTCAAGTAAATGATCTAGAAACTTTTTGGGGACACAAGAAAAACTGCTGGGCTCCTCCAGTAATTGGAAAAGATGGATCGTTCTCATTTTATTCCATTAATTACACACATAAATGTTTATTTTGCTAAATACTCAGCAATAAATCCTAGTTTATATCAAATTTTTTGTTATTAAAAATATTTTATTTTTTAAAAATAAATTTTATCTTCTATTTTTATCATAACAAGATCGTTGACAAATTCACTGATAGTTCAAAATTAAATGGAGTCAATTTTGCATTCAAACAATCATGTTCAATTTTAAAAATGAGAAAAAAAAATTTCCCATTTATTTTTGTAAAATTTAATTTCGCTCTCAATTTATTTTAATTTTACAAAATTATCAAATTATTTTAACAAATTAATTTATGCAATATTTTGTTTAATGATGGGCTCATGAATACAGGGGCAAAAAAATTTAATAAAAACAAATTAATCTTAATTTTTCTAAATCTCAGCAACTTTCTTCACATCAACTTTATCTATTTTTTCCGGTTCTATATTTAACAGAGCAATATTATTTAATCTTGCTTGTGCTATCGAACTCCTAATAAAGCTTTTTAGAAGTTTAAATGCAGATTCAGATCTTTCAGAACTTGAATTACTTATTTGGAAAGAAAGATAAATTCTAAATTGCAAAGACATGATTGAAAACATTTGCTTTACTTGTGATTTATTGATACATGAAAAATAATTTTATAAAAATCAAAAGTTTTATTATCTGAATGCTGAATTTATGCAAAAATAAAAGGCTGGCAGACCTTTCCGACAAAGTCACTTCCGACATGTCACTTCCGACAAGTCACTTCCGACAAGACATTTCCGACAAATTTCGATCCGACAATGCCTTTTCCGACAAAATAATTTCCGATAAGTCACTTCCGATAAAACTCGATCCGACAATTTTTTAATTTTTTTTTTAATTAAATTAAAAAAACTTGATAAATTTTTTTTTTATTTATTATAATTATTAATTAATTAAAATAGTAATTTTTGATTTGTTTATTTATTAGTGACAAGTGGATTTATTATTTATTTATTTATTTATTGTTAAGCTGGTCGAGCTGGTCGAGCTGGATTTCCTTATGGCATTATATATATAATATTCCTTAATTACTTGTAAGTTTTTATCAATTAATAAATTAATTCATATAGGAAATGACATTGTCGGATCGAGTTTTATCAGAAGTGACTTTGTCGGAAAGGTCTGACAACCGTATTTTTCATTATATTACTATTTTAATTAATTAATAATTATAATAAATAAAAAAAAATTTATCAAGTTTTTTTAATTTAATTTAAAAAAAAAATTAAAAAATTGTCGGATCGAGTTTTATCAGAAGTGACTTATCGGAAATTATTTTGTCGGATCGAAATTTGTCGGAAATGACTTGTCGGAAGTGACTTTGTCGGAAAGGTCTGAATACCAAAATAAAATTATTAAATGTACTGGAATAAAAACAATTTACAATTTAACTGAAAAACTTTAACACTTTTTGATAAGAAGAATTTTTGAATGGGAGATTAGAGCACCCCTCAGTCGGCGTCTTGAAATTTAGGATCAAAAAAATAAGATCAAATAGTAATTTCTTTATAACTTTTGAATGGTATTTGATTAAATCTCTCTGCAAAATACTAAATAATGCAACATGTTAGATGAGGCTCTGCAAAAACTATACAATTAAATTGCGCAGCTGAATTAATACTTTTTAATGACGTGCATTTTACTACAAAATGAAAAGCTTTTGCAGAGCTTCATCTCTGTTTGTTGTATTATTTTGCATTTTGCAGGGAGATTTATTCAAATACCATTCAAAAGTTAAAAAGAAATTGCTATTTGATCTGATTTTTTGATCCTAAGCGTCAAGATGCCCCCTCAGTCCCTGGCTGAGGACTGGCTACGCCGCTAGATGATTGATCGGATTTTTTTAACATTTTAAAACAATTAGTATACTCTTAAAATCTCTAAAAATAAAATTAAATAAAAACAAATTTAAAATTTTACTTAACATTAGTGTCGATGATAATTATTCTCTTTTAAAAATTCAAAATCTAATAAATTATGAAACCTTTTTTTTTTTTTTTGAATTTTAACTTTTCCAAAGCCAGGTTAAGAAAATTAAAACTAAAGAGATTTTTTCAAGCTACTTAAAATATTTTTTTAAATTCTGCAAAAAAATGATTATTTCGTGGTAAAAATAACAATTTTTTGAATAAAAATTTTAAATTAAAGCAACTTTTTCAACTTTTTGAGTCTCCTTTAAAAAAATAGATAAATTCATTTAATCTTATGATTTTTTATCATTAAATTTGGAATTCGTGGGTTTAAATATAAACTTTTACTTTTTATGCATAAATTTAAATTAAAATTGGAAAAAAAATTTTAATTGAGTTGAATTTAAACAATTATTTGAAAAAAAATTAAATGATACAATGAATTAAATGACCTTTTGATACATGATAAATTCCAGGTCACATATTGTACCTTCCTTGTACGGTTTTTAATTTTTTTTTCAATTATTATTAATTATTAAATTAAATAAACGAAATATTAATTGGTCTTTCATTTTAGCTAGTCATTAGCATTCATTTGAAATTAAAACCTTCTGTGCATTCACTCCTGGTCATAAAGACATGTCACTTAATTTCCAATGACATTAAATAAAGAATAGCAGGGGTATACATTTTTAGGGAGTTTTTCGGTACCAAAATAAAAAAATTGTCATATTTCCATCAATATGCACAAAAATTGCATAGAAGTACCTGTCAATACCTTTGTTCACTAATTTTCTCTAAAGATAAAAATTGAAAATTTCCTTGTAATAGATAGTTGATATGAAGAAATTTTTTTTTATTCAATAAAATTTACTCTGCTATGAAAAAAATCTTTTATTATTAATTATTTTAGAATTTTTTTAAGAATTAATAAAAAAATTGGTGTTTTACTCGTACAAATAGCCATTAAAAATTAATTGATGTAAGAGTACAAAAAACAAAGGATCTAATTAAAGGACAACATTGACTAGAATAAGATAGTCACTGATTTATGTGATTTGGAGGTGTTAAAGCTGAAACAAAAAAATAGAGAAGAAAAAAAAAATTTAAATTAAAGTTTATTTTTTGCGTAATTTGGTCAGTGGGAAAAATTGAGACTAATTTTGAAGCAAAAGAAAAAAAGGCGCTTTGTTCAACTTTTTATCTTCATAATTTAAATTTACAATTTGATTTAATTTTAAAGTGATTTTATGTGAGTTTATTTTAGTTGTGTGCGAATGGAAAGTTTTCGTCGCGGTTAATCATTCATTCAATTTGAAATCATATGATTGCAAAACTCTATTATATTTTTCAAAAAAAGTTAAATTTTTCAAAATTTAAAAATAATTAAATTAAATTTTATTTTTTTTTGCTCTCTTTACAGCTTCAATTCTAAGATGCTTCCAATTGCATCACACAAAACCCAAGGCACATAGAATAATAAAGAGAGATTATTTCCTCTAAAAATAGACATTTTAATTTTAGATTTTTTAGAATTTTCGTCTTTGAAAAAACTTATGAATTTAATTGTTAAATCGCGGTTTCAATTTTTGTTTTAGAGAAAAATGTTAAGTGAATCGGAGAGCTATTTGTCCGAATTGAACAAGCTCAGTCAATTCAAGTACGAGTCAGAGGAAAAAGTGGTCAAAGACGTGCAAAATGGCCGCTACTACAAAAGCCTTGTTTTGACCGACCGGGCCGTTCTGGCCCAGCACAAAATAGTGCTCAAGGAAACGCTTGGCCGAGGATGCTACTCCAAAGTGAAAGAAGCGTTCGATCTGAGCAAGCTGCGGCCAGTGGCTGTCAAAATAATCGATTGCTCCAAGGCTCCCAAGGACTTTCAGGAGAAGTTTTTGCCGCGCGAACTCGACGTCTGGCCCAAAGTAATTCATCCAAATGTAGTCACAATGTATGACTACATTATAAACGCTCACAAAATTTACATGATCCTTGAGTACGCCAATGGCGGAGATCTTCTCTCTTACATTCAAAAAATAAATGGACCTGTGGCCGACAAAGACTGCAGAAATTGGATGAAACAAATATGCAGCGCAGTGGGCTATTTGCACCAGAGAAACATCATACACAGGGACCTGAAGCTCGAAAATCTTCTGATGGACTCGAGCCGAAACATCAAATTGTGTGACTTTGGCTTTTCCAAAGATTTAAACTCGCTAGATAGTGACAACCTCAGCCGCACCTATTGTGGATCCAAGGCCTATGCGTCTCCAGGTATTTGTTCATTTTCGCTTTTGCTTTCAGACACATTCTTATTTTCTCTTTTTGTGATTAGAAATACTGCTAGGTCAGCCGTACGACCCCAAGAAAGCTGACATTTGGGCCATAGGTGTCATATTTTTCATATTTTTGACCGGCAACATGCCGTTCAAAGAAGATAAATGCAATCAGATCATTCTCAATCAGCACAAGTCTTTGAAATTGATATGGTCAAAAAATAAAGTGCCCACAAATGCTAAAAATCTAATTAAATTGATATTTACATTCGACTGGACCAAGCGGCCAAATATTGAGGAAATAATTAACAGTGAATGGCTTAACTTGTGTCCAGAGACCACTTGTACCTATCAGTATAATTTGCGGTCTCGCATAAGAAACCGGCGAATTGAAGACCCCAAAAATTGCTACTGAATTAATGAAAATTTTTCATTTCTCTCATACTCCAAGTCATATTGTATATTTAGAATTTTTTTTCTCTTTTTTCTCTTCTTTTTTTTTTATTTAAAAGATTTCAAGTCAGTTTTAGAAAAGGCTTTCTTTTTTGTTGACACCATGTTTCTCAGCTACAACGAACGATTGTTTTTATCTAAAAAAGTTCCATTTACAAATTAGTTTTTTCTTTTTGTTTTTTTTTTAAACTGAATCCGAGATTTTTTTTAGTTCAACATGCAATTTTTGTATTCAAAAAGTGATATATTAATTTTTTTTGTTGAGTTTTGTTTTGTTTAAAATATTGTTTTTTGTTTATTGATTTGTTGTTTTACTAAACAGCAATTGAGTATTTAACTGCCGAAAAGTACATATATTGTAAAATTTTAATTAATTTTGAATATAAAAAGTTATTTAAAGATTTTATTTTTTATTTATGATGACTCATATAGCACATTTTTGATCAATTTCTAATATATTAAAAATCCGCTTTAAGAAAAAATTAAATAAATAATTTTTCAAATGATAAATTTATTTATTTAAATATGACCAGAAAAAAAAGTTTTAAAAAAAATTGTTTTTCTAAATGTAATTAATTAAGTATGAAGTTTTTTTCTTCAATAAATGCTAAAATAAAATTGTTAGTAAAATTTTTGTTAAAATAGCCTAATTATCCAGTAACTAAATATAACTAATCTTTAAAATAAAAACCTTTATTAGGTGCGCGTCATCCATTACGACATGAAATTTTTTTTTTTGGATTTTTTTGTTTTAATATTGAAGAGCACATCAAAAAATCTCTTTGGCTTTAAATCTCTAAAGTCCAAAATCATGATTTTACAGAACAATAAGTAGATATTTTTATTTTGAAATTTTTATTTTTTCTCTATTTTCAATTCAAATAAATAAATTGATTTTTTCTCACGAAATCTTCACTCCAAAAATGAACATATAAATGCAATATTTTTTTAAAGGAATAAATTTCTAGATGTTACACCTTTTTGTCTGTAAGAACGAGTTTAAATTTAAAAAAATTTTATTTTGTTTTGATTATACACGAAACTATTCAAAATATTCGTCGGTTAATATTTCAAGATTTGCTATTATTACTTCATTTTTGAAAAAAACTTTGATTAAATTAACTTTAAAAAAATCTCCTACTGAATTTGATTCTTCTTTAAATATATATGGAAGCTCATACTTAAATTGGAAAAAATAAATTTCAATAATAAAAATGATTAATTTTTTTATGAATCTTCTAAAATTTAAATAATTCAGTCAATTTCTTTCGTATTAAAATATAAATCATATTTCTGAATTCAGCTATTTTTATTTTAAATATTGATGCCAAAATTTTTCAGGTCACTATTTTTACTCAAATTAAACCAGAAAAAAAACACTAATTACATTGACTAAATTGAAGAAAATAATCAAATCAAAAAATTTTTATTAAGTTTTGAAATAATTAATATTTTTCAAATCCAACGATTCAATTTGAATTCTTATTAAATTTTATAGCAGAAAATAATTTTTTTAATTTAAAAACTAATTTTTAAATAATAATTTCAATAATAAAAATGATTAAATATAAATCATATTTCTGAATTCAGGTTTTTTTAATTTAAATATTGATGCCAAAATTTTTCAGGTCACTATTTTTACTCAAATTGATCGCAAAAAACCGAACCGAACTGGAGTGAGTCAAAGGCGTCTAGCAAGAAAATTTAATGCCCACCAGACAACAGTTGGCCGGCAGTTAACAAAAATTTTATTTTTTGAGATATTCGCTTTTAATTTTTGTCCATTTACTTATGCATCACCAGTTAGTTTTGAATAGCAATGAAATTGAACAAAAGTGCTGTTATTGTGAAAACAAAAAATGAAAAAATATTGATTGGTTGTTTTTATTTCCTATCTAATGATATTGAATGTGCATCAAGTATTAACAAGTCTTTTTTGAGGGCCAAAAGTTATGTTGAAGAGCAACAAGTAAGCGGCTTGGTAATAATCGGTGACTCTAATTTTCCAGCAATTAAGTGGTGCAACGGCTTCGTCGAAATTGTTGCAGGACCAGAAGATTCGATCGAAGAAAAATTTGCAGATACAATTGATGATTGCTTTCTGTACCAAAGTTTTAACTTTGCAACTTTTCAAAACAAAGAAGGCCATACAACCAACACTCTCGTTTTAATCTTTGGTGACTCAAAAAGTCGGTTATCTGATATTTTACCAAACCCTCCTCTAGGCGCTGGTCAGGGTCACTTAGTTCAAAAATAGGACATTTTTTTTTCTGATGCAATTATAAGCGCTAATAAACATTCTAACCCTAATAACTTCAATTTCAAAAAATGCGATTTCAATAAAATGAGCAGCTTCCTCGAAAGTGTAGACTGGTGTGACTTGTTTGCAAACATGAACTCAAATGAGATGTACAATTCATTCGTCGATGTCTACAATTTAACATGTAATAAGTTCGTACCAGTTTACAAAACTTCTAACGTTATTAAGGATGAAGAATGGGTCACTAAAGAAATTAAGTTGCTGTTGAAAAAAAAACACAAATTGTGTTTGAAAAATAAAAAATTTCATTGGTCTAACAAAAATTTCAAAAACGATTATAAAAACCTAAGTCGTCGACTATCGTGTGAAATTGAGCAAGCTAAAGCAGCCTTGGAAAAGAATATTGTTAACAAATCCAAAAAGGATCCAAAAATTTTATTCAAATATATTAATAAGAAGCAAAATGTTAAAGATTATATACGTTCAATGACCAAAGCGGACAACTCAATAACAAATGATCTAAACGAAATAGCAAATATCTTAAATAAACAATTTCAGTCCGCTTTTACACATGAGTCCGAAGAGATAATGCCGGACATTTGCTCTCTTGTCAGCCCTCAAACATTTATTAGTAACATACAACTCGACTTCTCTGACGCTGAAAGTAAGCTAAAAAATTTAAAAGAACAAAAATCTATTGACTTTGATTTGGTTAGTCCAACTTTATTAAAAAATTGCGCAAATAGTTAAACCTTTCCACTTACAATTTTATTCAACGAATCAATGCGCGAGGGTACCATACCCGATCTTTGGAAATTGACTAATATTAAGGCTTTACTCAAAAAGAGTAGCAGAATACTAGCTGAGAATTACCGCCCAATTTCTTTAACGTCTATTTGTTGCAAAGTAATGGAATCAATTGTTCGTGAAAATATTTATTCATTTGTTAACAAACACGACTTAATTAGCGAGAGCCAGCATGGCTTTGTTAACAGCAAATCCTGTGCCACAAACCTTCTCGAATCGCTCTACTTATTAACAGACAAGCTAGACAAAAATTACCGGTTGACGTTATTTTTCTTGATTTTGAGAAAGCTTTCGACTCTGTACCGCACAACAGATTGTTATTGAAGTTATCGTCATTCGGCATAAACGGTAATTTGTTAAATTGGTTATCTTCTTTTTTAAAATTTAGAAAGCAAAGAGTAGTTCTAGGCGAAGCAGCTTCCGATTGGTGCGACGTTTTAAGCGGTGTTCCACAAGGCTCTGTACTGGGTCCACTTTTGTTCGTGATACATATCAACGACCTGCCTAAAACAATCAAAAGTATTTGCAAACTCTTTGCAGATGATACCAAATTATTATGCCCGATCGACTATAGTCTTAGTGCAGAGATGTTACAAGAGGATCTTAACAGTCTGAGCAGATGGTCGAATGAATGGCTATTGAAGTTTAATATAAGTAAATGTGTGGTTATGCATTTAGGTCATAACAACCCTAACAACGACTCTGATCTTCACAACTACTCAGACAATACTCAATCTAGACTCGCTGTAACGAAAGTTGAAAAAGACATAGGCTTGTATATTAAAAACGATCAAAAATGGGACAAACAAGTTTCTACATGTGTCGCAAAAGCTAATAGTATCCTGGGTATGTTAAAAAAGACTTTTAGTTATATTGACATTATTATGGCCAGGCTATTTCATAAGACCACATCTAGAGTTTGCATCAGCAGCTTGGTCCCCCTCGAAACAAGATCTAAAGCAATTAGAAAAAGTACAAAGAAGAGCCACTAAACTGTACAAACCAATCGCTAATCTCGAGTATGATAAAAGGCTAAAAGCTTTGGACCTTACAAACATCGAAACAAGAAAACTACGCGGCGACTTAATTCAGATCTTCAAAATAGAAAAAAACTTAGACAAGATTGAAACGAATTCTCTACCTTCATTAGGGAATCAAACTAGCAGGTTAGCCTCGGAGTTGAGATGCCCACAAAATTACATAATTAGCGTTATACATGGTATTAAGAAGCTTCCGCGTCTCAAATTTTTATATAATCGAGTGGCCAACCATTGGAATGGTTTGCAACAAAGCGTTGTTGACGCGCCTAATTTAAATATTTTCAAGTCAAGACTAGACACTCACATGAATTCCGCCATTCTCAACAACATCAACGACGTAACGGCTGTTTAAAGATGCCTAGCATCTTCCTGTTTAATACAGACAGCTCAAATTTACTAACTAACTAACTAATTAGATTGACTAAATTGAAAAAATCAAATCAAAAATTTTTATTAAGTTATGAAATAATTAATATTTTTCAAATCCAACGATTAATTTTGAATTCTTATTAAATTATATACCAGAAAAAATTTGTTTTTAATTTAAAAACTAATTTTTAAATAATAATTTCAATAATAAAAATGATTAATTTTTTTAGTTATCTACTAAAATTTAAATAATTCAGTCAATTTCTTTCGTATTAAAATATAAATCTTTTTTCTGTATTCAGCTATTTTTAATTTAAATTTTGATGCCAAAATTTTTCTGGTCACTATTTTTACTCGAAATTAATCACAAAAAAAACACTAATTACATTAACTGAATTGAATAAAATAATCAAATCATAATTTTTTATTAATTTTTGAAATAATTAATATTTTTCAAATCGAACGATTCAATTTCAATTCTAATTAAATTTTATACAAGAAAATACTTTTTTTAATTTAAAAAATAATTTTTAAATAATAATTTCAATAATAAAAATGATCAATTTTTTTAGGAATCTACTAATATTTAAATAATTCAGTCAATTTCTTTCGTATTAAAACATAAATCATATTTCTGAATTCAGCTATTTTTAATTTAAATATTGATGCTAAAATTTTTCAGGTCACTATTTTTACTCGAAATTAATCACAAAAAAAACACTAATTACATTAACTGAATTGAATAAAATAATCAAATCAAAAATTTTTTGTTAATCTTTGAAATAATTAATATTTTTCAAATCGAACGATTCAATTTCAATTCTAATTAAATTTTATACAAGAAAATACTTTTTTTAATTTAAAAAATAATTTTTAAATAATAATTTCAATAATAAAAATGATCAATTTTTTTAGGAATCTACTAATATTTAAATAATTCAGTCAATTTCTTTCGTATTAAAACATAAATCATATTTCTGAATTCAGCTATTTTTAATTTAAATATTGATGCTAAAATTTTTCAGGTCACTATTTTTATTCGAAATTAATCGCTAAAAAAATACTAATTACATCGCCTAAATTGAAGAAAATAATCAAATCAAAAATTTTTTGTTAATCTTTGAAATAATTAATATTTTTCAAATCGAACGATTCAATTTCAATTCTTATTAAATTATATACCAGAAAAAATTTTTTTTTAATTTAAAAACTAATTTTTAAATAATAATTTCAATAATAAAAATGATTAATTTTTTTAGGAATCTACTAATATTTAAATAATTCAGTCAATTTCTTTCTATTAAAAAATAAATCTTTTTTCTGTATTCAGCTATTTTTAATTTAAATTTTGATGCCAAAATTTTTCTGGTCACTATTTTTACTCGAAATTAATCACAAAAAAAACACTAATTACATTAACTGAATTGAATAAAATAATCAAATCATAATTTTTTATTAATTTTTGAAATAATTAATATTTTTCAAATCGAACGATTCAATTTCAATTCTTATTAAATTTTATACAAGAAAATACTTTTTTTAATTTAAAAAATAATTTTTAAATAATAATTTCAATAATAAAAATGATCAATTTTTTTAGGAATCTACTAATATTTAAATAATTCAGTCAATTTCTTTCGTATTAAAATAACAATCTTTTTTCTGTATTCAGCTATTTTTAATTTAAATTTTGATGCCAAAATTTTTCTGGTCACTATTTTTACTCGAAATTAATCACAAAAAAAACACTAATTACATTAACTGAATTGAATAAAATAATCAAATCAAAATTTTTTATTAATTTTTAAAATAATAAATATTTTTCAAATCGAACGATTCAATTTCAATTCTTATTAAATTTTATACAAGAAAATACTTTTTTTAATTTAAAAAATAATTTTTAAATAATAATTTCAATAATAAAAATGATCAATTTTTTTAGGAATCTACTAATATTTAAATAATTCAGTCAATGTCTTTCGTATTAAAATATAAATCTTTTTTATGTATTCAGCTATTTTTAATTTAAATTTTGATGCCAAAATTTTTCTGGTCACTATTTTTACTCGAAATTAATCACAAAAAAAACACTAATTACATTAACTGAATTGAATAAAATAATCAAATCATAATTTTTTATTAATTTTTGAAATAATTAATATTTTTCAAATCGAACGATTCAATTTCAATTCTTATTAAATTTTATACAAGAAAATACTTTTTTTAATTTAAAAAATAATTTTTAAATAATAATTTCAATAATAAAAATGATCAATTTTTTTAGTAATCTACTAAAATTTAAATAATTCAGTCAATTTCTTTCGTATTAAAATATAAATCATATTTCTGAATTCAGCTGTTTTTAATTTAAATATTGATACCAAATTTTTCCTTGTCATTATTTTTACTCATATTTAATTTCAAAAAATACACTAATTACATTGACTAAATTGAAAAAAATAATCAAATCAAAAATTTTTTATTAAAAATTGAAATAATTAATATTTTTTCAAATCCAACGATTAATTTTGAATTCTTATTAAATTTTATACAGGAAAATACTTTTTTTAATTTAAAAAATAATTTTTAAATTATAATTTCTATATTTAAAATGATTGATTTCTAAAATTAAATAATTCAGTCAATTTCTTTCGTATTAAAATATAAATCATATTTCTGAATTCAGCTGTTTTTTAATTTAAATATTGATACCAATTTTTTCCTTGTCATTATTTTTACTCAAATTAAATCACAAAAAAACACTAATTACATTGACTAAATTGAAAAAAATAATCAAATCAAAAATTTTTTATTAAGTATTGAAATAATTAATATTTTTTCAAATCCAACGATTAATTTTGAATTCTTATTAAATTTTATACAGGAAAATACTTTTTTTAATTTAAAAAATAATTTTTAAATTATAATTTCTATATTTAAAATGATTGATTTCTAAAACTAAATAATTCAGTCAATTTCTTTCGTATTAAAATATAAATCTTTTTTATGTATTCAGCTATTTTTAATTTAAATTTTGATGCCAATTTTTTCCTTGTCATTATTTTTACTCAAATTAAATCACAAAAAAAACACTAATTACATTGACTAAATTGAAAAAAATAATCAAATCAAAAATTTTTTATTAAGGTTTGAAATAATTAATATTTTTCAAATCCAACGATTAATTTTGAATTCTTATTAAATTTTATACAGGAAAATACTTTTTTTAATTTAAAAAATAATTTTTAAATAATCAATTTCAATAATTAAAATAATTAATTTTTTTAAGTAATCTACTAAAATTTAAATAATTCAGTCAATTTCTTTCGTATTAAAATAATAAATCATATTTCTGAATTCAGCTGTTTTTAAATTTAAATATTGATACCAATTTTTTCCATGTCACTATTTTTACTCAAATTAAATCACAAAAAAAACACTAATTACATTGTTTTAAGGGCCTAAACTTTAAAAGTTTTATTGTCTCCTACCTAACTCGGACTGTTACTTAAACCCTTAAGAATAATAATAACTTAAACTATTTTCTTATTGAAATATATTTATTAAATTATAACAAAATGGCCACTTCTAGCCTAATACAAAAAATAAAGAAAAAGAACTAAAAGAAAATTATATCAAGATAGTAAGCGAGAGCTAAATTATAACTTCTTCATGTCTTCTAAAAATAATAAAGAGAGCTCTGTCTAATCCTTTTCACAGTGTTAAATACTAGTGCTTGCTAAACGCATGAGATCAAAGTATTGCACTGTGAAATATAGACATATAAGTTGGCTAGAGTCGGTGTTGTAGTTATTTAGAGAACTACAACATACCTCCCCCCCAAAGAAAATTACATATTAAAAAGAATTAATAAAAATAACTGATAACTACAAAAAATTTTCTGGTTTATCCGGACGGTTCGTAGATGGCCAATATTTCCTTAAGCTCCTTCACGGTGTCCTCAAGATGACGGATAGCCTTTTTCGCCTTTCTTAATTCATCTTCGGCCGCTTGTCTCTTCTCTTTTTCTTCAATCAGACGCCGCTCAATATGGGCAATGAGCCGCTCTTGTGACTCGAATGTTTGGTTCGTCACTTGAAGATATTTTGCCTTCTCACGGTGGTACCAAATTGGTTTATTGTCCTCGCCTACGAGAGTCTTCGTCGACCATTGTGCGGCTCCCGATTCTATGTCGTTTATTTTCGCAAGGAGCCTTCGGCCCTCAAAGATGAGGGTATTTAAAATTTCATTTCTGGGACTTTCAGGTGATCGACGAGTCCCAGATTACTGTCCAAACCTTGCCGTATTATCTCTTTATTCATAAAGAGTTTTAATGCGTCCGCGGTCTTCCTGCTATCTCCACCTATGACCGTAATGTTACGGACATAGATGTCGAATATTTTAGCGTTTGATGCCATAGTAGTCACTTTAATTTTACTAAATTTTTCGAAGTTTGAAATAATAATTTGAATTTGAAATTATTTTATATTTTTTTTTTTTTTTTTTTTTTAATGGTAGTTTAGACTATCTGGTTGCTTTCTTTGCCTTTTAGGGCGTATGTTTGTGTTGGTCGGCTCATTAATTTTTTGTTCTTCAGTAGATTCACTGTGACTGTTGACGACCCTGGAATTTGTTCGTATTTGTTCGTTCTTGGTTGTTTCCGCCGTGGAACTTGTTGATCCTGTCTCGGTTTCATCATTCTGAATTTTTGTTTTCCATCTTGGATTATTTGGATTTTTCTTATACACTCTTTTTGGCTTAGAACCATGTTCGATCATTTCGCTCTCAGACTCCTCACTAATTTTTTCAAGTGGAATTCCCCCGTGATAATATAATTTGAGTCTATTTTTATGTAATTGCTTGATTTTTCCTTTTGGGTTTGAAGCCAAACGTATTAAATAATCGCATTTGTTCTCATTTTTTCCTACAATTACGTACGGTCCATAGTATTTATGTGCCAAACCGTGGGATACACCTTTTTTTAACTTTGGGTGGTCAGTTAAAACAAAATCTCCGATATTGTACTCAAACTTTTTTATTTTGCGATCATGATATAGTTTTGCTTTTTCCATCCTCATGTCTCGATTCTTTTGTACAATTTCATAACATTTCGTTAATTTTTCTTTCGTCTCTTCCAAATATTTTTTAGCTATTTCCGGTGTATTTTTCGCTAAAATTTCCTTGTAATCTTCTAATACAGTAATTTCATTGTGATTATCAACAATTTTGAACTCTCTTAATATTGGTAATCGATCATGAACATCATTATTTGGAAAAACTACATCAATTGGTATTCTTGGGCGTCTTCCAAACATCATTTCAAAGGGTGTCTGTTTGGTCACACTGTGAACAGCAGTATTATAAGCAAATGCAAATTTTTTTAAGTTCAAATCCCAATCATTCTGGTCTTCATCAATATAAGCTTTAATCATATTTTTTATGGTCTGGATGGATCGTTCACTTTGGCCATCACATTGAGGGTGAAAAGGGGTTGTCTTTTACTTTTTAATGTCCAAGTGTTCGTAAATTAGGTCCATCAGTTTTGATTGGTACTGTTTACCTCCATCAGATAATACTGCCTCGGGTACACCATACGTGCATGACCATTCGTCAACCACGTTGTACGCAATTTGTGGTGCTTTTGTATCTTGTAGTGCATAAAGCTCTAAAAATTTTGTGAATGAATCACAAATAATTTGTATATCTGTATTGCCTCTTGCTGTTTTTTTAAATGGGCCTGTCAAATCGGTTGTTATAATTTGGTTTGGCCTACACGGCGTTAAATATAACATCTCAGCAAGTCGTTTTGGTTGTGTATTCTTTGTTCTTTGACAAGTATCACATTTTTTTATAAACTCTTTGATGTTTTCTTTAAGTAGTGGCCTATAAAAACGATCTGTAATTTTGCTCGTTGTTTTTGATTTGCCAAGATGACCATTAAAAACTGATGCATGTACTTGTTCTATAATTTTCCAGACCATATTTTTTGGCAAAACAAACTGTATAATTTTGTAACCATTGCGGTCTTCACTGTGACGGTACAAAATTCCATCTTGTATAAACAAATTCTCAAATTGTCTAAACAATATTCTTCTAGTCACATTTTCGAAAATTAATATTTTTGGTTTTTGATCCCCGTGATGTTCAATCAACTCTTTAATCCACAACAGGTCTTCATCCTTCTTTTGTTCCTGAACCCATTCGATGATTGATTTATCAACACTCTCAATACTTTGCCCATTTGGTTCGGGTTGAACCAGTTCTACATTATGAACAATTTTATCATTTTCGATGCTTTTCTGACTATCCATTTCCCTGCCAAAAATCAATTCGTGATTCTCTTCTCTTATTGGTGCCACTAAATTATCGTGAAAATCAAACTCTTCAGACTCAACAAAATTTTCATCGGGTAATCTTGACAACATGTCGGCAACTACATTGTCTTTTCCTGGTTTGTAAACAATTTCAAAATTGTAAAGAGACAATCTTAATAACCATCGTTCTAATCTTGGATGCGTATCTTTTTTCTTTTTTATCCATGTAAGTGGTAAATGGTCGGTTTTCACAGTGAAAAATTTACCGTAAAGGTACTGGTGGAAGTACTCGATTGCCATAACTACCGCCAATAATTCTTTCTCGGTTGTGGAGTAGTTCTTTTGAGCGGCGGTGTAATTCCGCGAGAAATAAGCAATAGGACGGTTAATGCCATCAACAATTTGCTCAAGCACTGCTCCATAACCATACTTACACGCATCAGTAGTGAGAATCATTTGTTCGCTAAAATTGGGTAATGCAAGTACTAATTTGCTGCACAAAATTTTTCTTAATTTTAGAAAATTTTTTTCTGCTTTACTGTTCCAAACGAGTACAACTTTTTTTCCATCAACGGCACCATTTTTCTTCCTTAGTTTGCTCGGAACATTTTTTAAGTCCATTAGGTCGTAAAGCGGTTTAGTTACCTGAGCATATTTTTTAATAAATCGCCTGTAATAATTGGCAACTCCTAACCAAGATTGCAGTTCTTTCACTGTAACTGGTTTTGGTTTCAACTCTAAACAGTTTGCACGGTTTGGGTTTGGTTTTATTTGATTTTTTGTGATGACGTTTCCCAATAATTCAATTTGAAAAGCCAGTGGAACGCTTTTCTCTAACGAAATTTTTAATGAATTATTTCTCAATGTTTTGACCACGTCCATCACTGTATCTATGTGTGCTTTTAATCCGAATTTTTGTGTGTTGGTAAAAACAAAACAATCATCCAAAAATACACCGAAAATTCTTTTCTTAATGAATTCACCAAAAACTTTTTCCATAAATTTTTGAAACTTTGCTGGTGCAATCTTTATTCCCATTGGCATGTAAATATATTCAAAAACTCCAAATTCACATATAAAAGCTGTGGCTTCAATGCTATCGTGGTGAACTGGTATCTGGTGGTACGCTGACTTTAGATCGATTTTGGTAAACAAATCGGCATCTGTCATCATGTTATATAAGTCATTTATTGATGGAAGTGGTTGATTATCGTCCTTAATGACTCTATTTAATTCCTTGTAGTCCACTGTAATTCGTATGCCCCCGTTTGGTTTATCAACCACTCTGATTGGAAAGCACCACGGACTTTTGCTCGGGCGAATAATACCTGCCTGGACTTGACTCTCAATTTCCTGTCGTACTTTGTCTTTCAAATTCCACGGTAAAGGTCTGCATTTGCATCGTATCGGTTTCTGTTGTGGGTCGATAAAATCAATTTTAAATGTGAAACCATGATTTTTCTCTGGCATCAAATCAATTAGAGATTTTGCAGCAACTTCTTCAAAACCTTCCTTAATCAGCTCTTCCGCATTTTTGAAATCTTCTCTCTTTAAAAACGGTACTGGTTCACCCATTTTCACTGTGTTTGGTTCACTAAAAGTATCGCTGTCCAATTCCGTATCGCTTGACTCGAGGTTTGCTTTTGAACTCTCTTTATTCACCGTTACCAACGCTCTATCTAACATATCCTTTATCAAAATTGGTTCCTCCACTACTTGATTTTGAACTGAATTTAATTCTCGAAAAAACTCTCTAATTCAAAACCGTCCTCTTGTTCATCTTTTATTTGACCTCCAAGCTGGAAATTGACAATTTTTATTTGATTTTCATTTCGATTCGATTCACCTTGATCGCGAAATTCGCTCTTATTATCGTCTGGTTTCACTTCACACTCTACGGATTCAATAAAATTTGACTCTCTCAACTTTTCGATTAAACGTTGACGTTTTAAGTAAGAATCACTCTTACAATCGTTCGATTGGGTTTTATTGATCCTTCTCTGTCTTTTTTGTCTTCTTGCATGTATTTCAAGATTGAAAATTCGCCTTATCTCAACAGACATTTCTTTAATAGTCGCCTGAATCGAATTAAATTTGTGACACAACAATGGTATTTTACTAATTACATCTCTTCCCAACAAACAATCATAACCAGAAATATTTTCGGCGACAATCACCATTGTATTTTCCAACCTCAATTGTGGCATAATTAAACACCTTTTCAAGCAAACAGCTCCAATAATTTTTATCTCATTTGTACACGAAAACAATTTGCTTCCGCTGTAAGACCTCATCACCGTGTCCGGATCGTGTCTTTTTAGTAAATTAAAAGTTTTGTAATTAATTATCGTTTTGTCAGCACCACTATCACACATGTAATCAACTAATGTGTTGTTGAACAACGCTTGTCCTAAAATTGGGCGACAACGATTCATTTGGGCCTCACCTCGACCAAGAACTAAAATTTTGTTCACGTCATTTTGTTCACTCTCTATTTGATTTAATTTAGGTTGGTGTTGGACATTTGGATTAGTGTTCCAATTATTTTGAGTCCACTGCTTGTTGTATCTCTGTTTAAAATTGTTGAATGGTCGATACTTGTTATATGGTTCCAATTGTTGGTTGTTTCTGTTAAACGACTGTTCTGGTTGGCTTTCACTCTCACTCGTGCTACTTAGTTTGCTCGTGTTCACGGTGTCCGAATCATAACTAGCCAAATTGCACTCTGAGTATTTAATTAAATCGTTAATCTTGAAGTTGTCATCTTTTTTTATGTTCTTCATTTTGAGCATTTTCGCTCTTGTATGTTCACGAAGACGTTGGTTTGCCAAACCTTCGACAAAACGCTCTTGCATGATGTGATCAATATCCATTGAACCATGGACAGAAGGAAATAAACTTCTCACTCCTTCGATGATTTTATTACCAAAATCCATAACACTTTCCTTAATTGATTGCTTGTACACTGCAAGTTGTGACAGATTCACTGTGGTTTCTTTGTTCAATTTTGTGTATAAGCTGATAAGCTCTTTTTTAAGATCCACATATCCGTTCTCTGAAATCAAAAATCGTTCCAGGTTTTTTACACGTGACAATACCTTGTTTTCGATACTACACAGCAACATTTCTACCTATTCCGATTGATCAAAATTTTTTAAATAAATTTCGAACACTGTAATCCATGCGACCATATCCATTCCATCTTTGAATTCCTCAACAGCTTTAATTGATTTGGGAACTAGATTCGAAGATGCACCTCCATTGTGCCTCTTCTCACCGTTCCTCTCCATGTCAAACTGCATGGTATTGTAAACGTTAAGCTTTGTTGGGGTGGAAATTGTGTTTGATTGGTGCGTGCGATGCCTCCCTTTTTTATAAATCTTGTACAGGATCACTATGACGATTGCCAAACTAATTAAAATAATTGTATCGTTAGGGATTTCAACAATTATTAACTGTACGAACTGATAAGTATTTGTAAAGGCACGGATTAAACCGGATATAAGTTTTTCAAAAAACGTGGGTTCTTTGAAAAAACTTAATGCACACGTGGCTTGGATGCAAGACAACATCAAAATCACTGCGAAAATGATTCTTATTTTATAAAGGAAGAAAGAAATAAAGAATTTATGTGTGATACGTTTCTATTCTTGAAAAGAAAAACACCTTAGGGACGCCAATTTTAAGGGCCTAAACTTTAAAAGATTTATTGTCTCCTACCTAACTCGGACTGTTACTTAAACCCTTAAGAATAATAATAACTAAAACTATTTTCTTATTGAAATATATTTATTAAATTATAACAAAATGGCCACTTCTAGCCTAATACAAAAAATAAAAAAAAAGAACTAAAAGAAAATTATATCAAGATAGTAAGCGAGAGCTAAATTATAACTTCTTCATGTCTTCTAAAAATAATAAAGAGAGCTCTGTCTAATCCTTTTCACAGTGTTAAATACTAGTGCTTGCTAAACGCATGAGATCAAAGTATTGCACTGTGAAATATAGACATATAAGTTGGCTAGAGTCGGTGTTGTAGTTATTTAGAGAACTACAACAATTGACTAAATTGAAAAAAATAATCAAATCAAAACTTTTTATTAAGTATTGAAATAATTAATATTTTTTCAAATCCAACGATTAATTTTGAATTCTTATTAAATTTTATACAGGAAAATACTTTTTTTAATTTAAAAAATAATTTTTAAATTATAATTTCTAAATTTAAAATGATTGATTTCTAAAACTAAATAATTCAGTCAATTTCTTTCGTATTAAGATATAAATAATATTTCTGAATTCAGCTGTTTTTAAATTTAAATATTGATACCAATTTTTTCAATGTCATTATTTTTACTCAAATTAAATCACAAAAAAAACTCTAATTACATTGACTAAATTGAAAAAAATAATCAAATCAAAAATTTTTTATTAAGGTTTGAAATAATTAATATTTTTCAAATCCAACGATTAATTTTGAATTCTTATTAAATTTTATACAGGAAAATACTTTTTTTAATTTAAAAAATAATTTTTAAATTATAATTTCTATAATTAAAATAATTAATTTTTTTAAGGAATCTACTAAAATTTAAATAATTCAGTCAATTTCTTTCGTATTAAAATATAAATAATATTTCTGAATTCAGCTGTTTTTAAATTTAAATATTGATACCAATTTTTTCAATGTCATTATTTTTACTCAAATTAAATCACAAAAAAAACTCTAATTACATTGACTAAATTGAAAAAAATAATCAAATCAAAAATTTTTTATTAAGGTTTGAAATAATTAATATTTTTCAAATCCAACGATTAATTTTGAATTCTTATTAAATTTTATACAGGAAAATACTTTTTTTAATTTAAAAAAATAATTTTTAAATTATAATTTCTATAATTAAAATAATTAATTTTTTTAAGGAATCTACTAAAATTTAAATAATTCAGTCAATTTCTTTCGTATTAAAATATAAATAATATTTCTGAATTCAGCTGTTTTTAAATTTAAATATTGATACCAATTTTTTCAATGTCATTATTTTTACTCAAATTAAATCACAAAAAAAACACTAATTACATTGACTAAATTGAAAAAATAATCAAATCAAAAATTTTTTATTAAGGTTTGAAATAATTAATATTTTTCAAATCCAACGATTAATTTTGAATTCTTATTAAATTTTATACAGGAAAATACTTTTTTTAATTTAAAAAATAATTTTTAAATAATCAATTTCAATAATTAAAATAATTAATTTTTTTAAGTAATCTACTAAAATTTAAATAATTCAGTCAATTTCTTTCGTATTAAAATATAAATAATATTTCTGAATTCAGCTGTTTTTAAATTTAAATATTGATACCAATTTTTTCAATGTCATTATTTTTACTCAAATTAAATCACAAAAAAAACACTAATTACATTGACTAAATTGAAAAAAATAATCAAATCAAAAATTTTTTATTAAGGTTTGAAATAATTAATATTTTTCAAATCCAACGATTAATTTTGAATTCTTATTAAATTTTATACAGGAAAATACTTTTTTTAATTTAAAAAATAATTTTTAAATTATAATTTCTATAATTAAAATAATTAATTTTTTTAAGGAATCTACTAAAATTTAAATAATTCAGTCAATTTCTTTCGTATTAAAATATAAGTAATATTTCTGAATTCAGCTGTTTTTAAATTTAAATATTGATACCAATTTTTTCAATGTCATTATTTTTACTCAAATTAAATCACAAAAAAAACACAAATTACATTGACTAAATTGAAAAAATAATCAAATCAAAAATTTTTTATTAAGGTTTGAAATAATTAATATTTTTCAAATCCAACGATTAATTTTGAATTCTTATTAAATTTTATACAGGAAAATACTTTTTTTAATTTAAAAAATAATTTTTAAATTATCAATTTCAATAATTAAAATAATTAATTTTTTTAAGTAATCTACTAAAATTTAAATAATTCAGTCAATTTCTTTCGTATTAAAATATAAATAATATTTCTGAATTCAGCTGTTTTTAAATTTAAATATTGATACCAATTTTTTCAATGTCATTATTTTTACTCAAATTAAATCACAAAAAAAACACTAATTACATTGACTAAATTGAAAAAAATAATCAAATCAAAAATTTTTTATTAAGGTTTGAAATAATTAATATTTTTCAAATCCAACGATTAATTTTGAATTCTTATTAAATTTTATACAGGAAAATACTTTTTTTAATTTAAAAAATAATTTTTAAATAATCAATTTCAATAATTAAAATAATTAATTTTTTTAAGTAATCTACTAAAATTTAAATAATTCAGTCAATTACTTTCGTATTAAAATATAAATAATATTTCTGAATTCAGCTGTTTTTAAATTTAAATATTGATACCAATTTTTTCAATGTCATTATTTTTACTCAAATTAAATCACAAAAAAAACACTAATTACATTGACTAAATTGAAAAAAATAATCAAATCAAAAATTTTTTATTAAGGTTTGAAATAATTAATATTTTTCAAATCCAACGATTAATTTTGAATTCTTATTAAATTTTATACAGGAAAATACTTTTTTTAATTTAAAAAATAATTTTTAAATAATCAATTTCAATAATTAAAATAATTAATTTTTTTAAGTAATCTACTAAAATTTAAATAATTCAGTCAATTTCTTTCGTATTAAAATATAAATAATATTTCTGAATTCAGCTGTTTTTAAATTTAAATATTGATACCAATTTTTTCAATGTCATTATTTTTACTCAAATTAAATCACAAAAAAAACACTAATTACATTGACTAAATTGAAAAAAATAATCAAATCAAAAATTTTTTATTAAGGTTTGAAATAATTAATATTTTTCAAATCCAACGATTAATTTTGAATTCTTATTAAATTTTATACAGGAAAATACTTTTTTTAATTTAAAAAATAATTTTTAAATAATCAATTAAAAAATTGAAAAAAATAATCAAATCAAAAATTTTTTATTAAGGTTTGAAATAATTAATATTTTTCAAATCCAACGATTAATTTTGAATTCTTATTAAATTTTATACAGGAAAATACTTTTTTTAATTTAAAAAATAATTTTTATATAATCAATTTCAATAATTAAAATAATTAATTTTTTTAAGTAATCTACTAAAATTTAAATAATTCAGTCAATTTCTTTCGTATTAAAATATAAATAATATTTCTGAATTCAGCTGTTTTTAAATTTAAATATTGATACCAATTTTTTCAATGTCATTATTTTTACTCAAATTAAATCACAAAAAAAACACTAATTACATTGACTAAATTGAAAAAAAAAATCAAATCAAAAATTTTTTATTAAGGTTTGAAATAATTAATATTTTTCAAATCCAACGATTAATTTTGAATTCTTATTAAATTTTATACAGGAAAATACTTTTTTTAATTTAAAAAATAATTTTTAAATTATAATTTCTATAATTAAAATAATTAATTTTTTTAAGGAATCTACTAAAATTTAAATAATTCAGTCAATTACTTTCGTATTAAAATATAAATAATATTTCTGAATTCAGCTGTTTTTAAATTTAAATATTGATACCAATTTTTTCAATGTCATTATTTTTACTCAAATTAAATCACAAAAAAAAACACTAATTACATTGACTAAATTGAAAAAAATAATCAAATCAAAAATTTTTTATTAAGGTTTGAAATAATTAATATTTTTCAAATCCAACGATTAATTTTGAATTCTTATTAAATTTTATACAGGAAAATACTTTTTTTAATTTAAAAAATAATTTTTAAATAATCAATTTCAATAATTAAAATAATTAATTTTTTTAAGTAATCTACTAAAATTTAAATAATTCAGTCAATTACTTTCGTATTAAAATATAAATAATATTTCTGAATTCAGCTGTTTTTAAATTTAAATATTGATACCAATTTTTTCAATGTCATTATTTTTACTCAAATTAAATCACAAAAAAAACACTAATTACATTGACTAAATTGAAAAAAATAATCAAATCAAAAATTTTTTATTAAGGTTTGAAATAATTAATATTTTTCAAATCCAACGATTAATTTTGAATTCTTATTAAATTTTATACAGGAAAATACTTTTTTTAATTTAAAAAATAATTTTTAAATAATCAATTAAAAAATTGAAAAAAATAATCAAATCAAAAATTTTTTATTAAGGTTTGAAATAATTAATATTTTTCAAATCCAACGATTAATTTTGAATTCTTATTAAATTTTATACAGGAAAATACTTTTTTTAATTTAAAAAATAATTTTTAAATAATCAATTTCAATAATTAAAATAATTAATTTTTTTAAGTAATCTACTAAAATTTAAATAATTCAGTCAATTTCTTTCGTATTAAAATATAAATAATATTTCTGAATTCAGCTGTTTTTAAATTTAAATATTGATACCAATTTTTTCAATGTCATTATTTTTACTCAAATTAAATCACAAAAAAAAAACACTAATTACATTGACTAAATTGAAAAAAATAATCAAATCAAAAATTTTTTATTAAGGTTTGAAATAATTAATATTTTTCAAATCCAACGATTAATTTTGAATTCTTATTAAATTTTATACAGGAAAATACTTTTTTTAATTTAAAAAATAATTTTTAAATAATCAATTTCAATAATTAAAATAATTAATTTTTTTAAGTAATCTACTAAAATTTAAATAATTCATTCAATTTCTTTCGTATTAAAATATAAATAATATTTCTGAATTCAGCTGTTTTTAAATTTAAATATTGATACCAATTTTTTCAATGTCATTATTTTTACTCAAATTAAATCACAAAAAAAACACTAATTACATTGACTAAATTGAAAAAAATAATCAAATCAAAAATTTTTTATTAAGGTTTGAAATAATTAATATTTTTCAAATCCAACGATTAATTTTTAATTCTTATTAAATTTTATACAGGAAAATACTTTTTTTAATTTAAAAAATAATTTTTAAATAATCAATTTCAATAATTAAAATAATTAATTTTTTTAAGTAATCTACTAAAATTTAAATAATTCAGTCAATTTCTTTCGTATTAAAATATAAATAATATTTCTGAATTCAGCTGTTTTTAAATTTAAATATTGATACCAATTTTTTCAATGTCATTATTTTTACTCAAATTAAATCACAAAAAAAACACTAATTACATTGACTAAATTGAAAATAATAATCAAATCAAAAATTTTTTATTAAGTATTGAAATAATTAATATTTTTTCAAATCCAACGATTAATTTTGAATTCTTATTAAATTTTATACAGGAAAATACTTTTTTTAATTTAAAAAATAATTTTTAAATTATAATTTCTATATTTTGTTATAGGGCTGATTTACATAGTTAGATCAGTTGCTTAGCATTACTCTGCTTGTTTAGTATAATATATTAATTGCGGTTAATTAATATATTATATTAATTGGTAAACTGGGCAACTCTAATTAATCGCTTCGAGACGAATTAGATAAAGTATTTAAAGGAAATATATTTTAAGTTTTATGTGATTGTTTCTGTTTTGTTTGAGAATAAAGATATTTAAATCAATCCAATCTCTTTTTGATACAATGAATTCAATGAAGAAAACTACACTACAACAACTTGGCGCTGCGACTAAAAGAACCTCGAAGAGAGAAAAAGAAAGTGCAATTGGAAGCAAACAAAGAGGACCTGGTAGACCATAGAAAATAGCAAGAAGAGAGGAAGTCTTCGAGGAAGATATCGACAGTGACGATTCAGTTTTGGATGAACCAACTAACATAAAACGAAGAAAAATCGTAAGAAGAGAAGAAGTCTGTGAGGAAGATGTCGATGGTGAAGCAACAGTTAGGACTACTCGCCCACAATACCCAATAAATATTAACATTCGGCTATATAATGGAACACCAGGAGAAGACTTTGAACAATGGCTTGCTGAATTCAAAACCAAAACCTCAAGAGTTGATGAAAATTATAAGATAGAACTCTTTAAAGCTTATATGGGATCGAAGGCACGGGAATGTATGGAAGGCCTTAATGAACAAGATATGGACACTTTTGATAAATTAAGTTTCGAGATGAGGAAACTCTTTTGTAAGACAAATTCTGAGCATTATTTGCTAGAATTAACTAAGCTCAAACGTGAGTCCTCTGATTCTTTAGTTTTCTTTAGCTTAAAGATAGCTCAAATAGTAAAGAAAGCTTATCCTATGATCGCCGATCCAATTGTGTTGGAAAAATTGAAATTGGAAAACTTTTTAAGAGGATTGTCAAATGATTTAGCTGCAATGGTTCGTGTAAGAAAACCAACTAATCTGCAAGAGGGATTACGTTTTGCTGAGATTTGTGAAGTTGATAAAGGAACTAAAAAGAAGGAACAACTGTTTGTCAATGAGATAAAATCGGAAGAGCCAGATTCTAAGGGCGGTGACAAACAAAGTACAAACATATCCACTTCGAAAACTGATGCTAAAAATAAGGCAAACAATGATTCGAAAAATTCGGAAAACAACTTGTCAACGTTATATCAAAAATTAAACAAACAAGTAAACCAAGTGAAACAACACTATTCAAATTTGATGAATGAGATCCAAACCTGGAGAAATATACGTAATGATAAAATCAGCCGTCATAATCGCTATAATTGGCAACCTAACAATAAGCGTTTCAAGAAGAATTTTTGCAGAAACAATAGGGATACTAATCCAATCACAACCAATACAAATGATCAACAAACAAATTATCCGGAACCCGTTCAAGGTCAGGGTAAGTTGACTCCTGCTTCCCCGAAAGAGACTAGGAAATGCCTCAATTGTCAACAAGTTGGCCACATAAGACATAATTGCCCTAACAAAGCATGATCCTCGAATTCACCTCTAAATCGAGTGATGACAGCTGCTAACCAGTTCTCTAATTTAATAAATAGTTTTGAATTTTGTATGAAGCTATTTTTTGACCCTATCTTATTTCATAACCCATTCAGTCCTGTATTGGAACCAACCTCTTTAAAAAAAAATGAAATTAACCTGCACAAATCCATCTCTTTAGACTTAACCAATAGTAATTTAATCCATTTATCAGCTAAGGTCTTTGGTGTTGAAGTATCGAATGTCCTGGACACAGGAGCCAGCAAAAGTATGATAAGTAAATCATGCTTGACTAAGGTTTTAGGAAATTCAGATCGAAATAGCATTAAATTTAGTAGATTAACGGGACCTTTAAAAATTAAATTGGGTGACTCTTCGTTTACCGAGTGTAAATTGAAAGTAAATTTGGAAATTGTAATTGAAGGTGACTCTTATCCATTGGATTTATTAGTTCTAGAAAGTTTGCCATATGATGTTCTTTTTGGGATGGACTTTATTATACTATATGATGTATTGATCCGACCCGCCTCTAAGACAATATTAATTGAACCAGATCAGGTAATAACAAACTGATGTGAAATTCCAGAAAACTATTTGACTTTATCAGAAAATGTTTACATTCCTTCTTTTTGCGAGACTGTTGTATCAATATCAAAGAATAAATCTTTTAGTGAAGACGGGATCGTAAGTAGTTATTCACCACTTGTAGATAGGTTTGAAGTTTATGTTGGGAAAGGAATTATTTCAAATAATAGCGATATGTGTGTTTTAGCTAATTTAACTAAAGGGACTGTTTGTTTGCCAAAAGGGACTATCGTCGCAAACATTGTCGAAGTTAAAGCTAAAGATATGCTTTTTCTAGCTGAGGGAACAATAGGGCAAATAGAGGAGGAAACTAAGGACATAATAGAGGAAGAAATGACCCCTGAAGGGATAGATCTCTCTTGTACCACATTAGATGACCAACAAAAGAAACAGCTTACGAAACTTTTGGTTGAGTATAAGAGTTTATTTAGTCATAATCTAGGGAATCCAGGTTCTGCTAAGGGGGTAGTACATAACATTAATACGGAGACAAATAATCCAGTAAGTTGTGCTCCCAGAAGAGTTGGTATAATAGAGAAACAGGTCATAGATGAACATGTAAAGGAAATGTTAGATAAGAATATAATCAAGCCTTCTCGTAGTCCTTGGGCGTCTCCTGTCACACTAGTAAATAAAAAGGATGGTTCAATAAGGTTTTGTGTAGACTATCGTAAGTTAAATAATCTGACAAAGAAAGATGTGTATCCATTACCAAGGATTGATGATACACTGAATAGCCTTGGAAAATGTAGTTTCTTTTCCACTTTGGATTTAACAACCGGTTATTACCAAATCCCTGTAGCCCCTCAGGATAAAGAAAAGACTGCATTTATAAGTCATGCAGGGCTGTATGAGTTCCAGGTAATGCCTTTTGGACTGACAAACGCTCCTGCTACTTTCCAAAGGTATATGGACATTGTATTTGCAGGCTTGAAGTGGCTTTGTTGTTTAATTTATCTAGATGACATAATCATTTTTTCAAGAACATTTGAGGAGCATGTTGAGCATTTAAGGTTGGTATTCGATAGGTTAAAAGAATATAACTTGAAAATTAAAGGATCAAAATGTTCATTTTGTAGAGAAGATTTAATTTTTCTAGGACATAAGGTGACTGCTGCTGGAATTAGCCCAGATCCACAAAAAGTGAAAGCTATTCTAGAAATTGTTATGCCGAAGAATAAAGCTGAATTAAGAACTTTCTTGGGATTATGTGGATACTACCGTAAATTTATTGAAGACTTTGCTAGAATTGCGGCTTGTCTATATGATTTGACGCGTGAAACTTCTGATTATGTTTGGGAGAATGAGCACCAGAAAAGTTTTGAGAAACTTAAAAAATTACTTTCAAAATATCCTATTTTAAGACACCCTGATTTTAATTATCCTTTTATAATCCAAACGGACGCAAGTGATATAGGATTAGGTGCTGTATTGTGCCAAATAATAGATGGAGAGGAAAGGGTTATCGAGTATATAAGCAGAAGCTTACAGCCCTCTGAAAGAAAGTGGTCAGTGAGAGAAAAGGAAGCTCTTGGAATTATTTGGGCTTGTGAGCAATTTCGACCTTTTATTATTGGGACAAAATTTATAATTGAAACTGATCATGAGTCCTTAAAATGGTTAATGGATGCACAAACCCCTGCGCGTCTTGTCAGATGGGCTTTAAGGTTAAGTGAATTTGATTTTGAAATAAGGTTTAAAAGAGGTTCAAAAAATTCAAATGCTGACGCCTTGTCGCGTTTAGTTCCGCGTAGAGAAGAGCCGGAAATTGAAGGTATAGACTCTTACCTTTTATTGGGAGACAATCTGTTAAGGTTAGAAAGTCCACTTCAGAATCTGAACATTATAAAAGAACAAACTAAGGATCCCTATTTATATTCGATTTATAATAGTATTTTAAAGGATCATAACTCCAGTTTCTCTTCCAAATTTACCATTAAAGATTCTATTCTTTATTTTAAAGGTCAAAACGAACAAAATCTACTTGTTGTACCTCAACAACTGATACCTATTGTACAAGAACATTACCATCATAAAGCTTTGGCTCATGTGGGTAGGGATAAGATGTTTTTCCACCTAAGAAATAAATTTTATTGGCCTGGAATGTATGAGGATGTAAGGAGATGGGTAGGCGCATGTTTAAGTTGTAACAGAGTAAAACCAAACCAACCGATACAGAACGGGATGTTACAACCTATTCGTGTATCATACCCATTTGAGGTTGTAGGAATGGATATTTTGGGTCCTATAAAAAGGTCAAGAAATGGTTTCAAGTACGTTTTAGTTTTAGTTGATCTTTTTACGAACTGGGTGGAAGCTTGTCCACTTAGAACTTTAGAGGCGGCCGAAGTGGCAAAGAAATTTCATAGCGTTATTATTACTCGCCATGGATGTCCTAGTAAAGTATTGACTGATCAAGGTACTCAGTTTACATCGAATCTTTTTAAAACACTATATAAATAATTTGGGAATTACAAATTAGAGTGTAGCAGTAAACATCCACAAACTAATGGTAAAACGGAAAGATTTAATCGATTCTTGTCCAATTCATTAGCAATGTTAGTGAATGAAAGGCAAAATAATTGGGATGAACTAATTGATGATATATTGTTAGCGTATAGAGTTACTATCAACATGACGATTAAAGAAACACCTTTCTTTCTATTATATGGTAGAGACGCTGTTTTGCCTTCCGATATAATGTTTGGTGTTTCAAGGAATTTAGGACCTGATTATTCTGAAGACAAATTCGATTATAAAATAAAATTGTTGAATAGATTGAGAGCAAGTTATGAGAATATAGAGACACAAAGGGAAAAACAAATGAATTATTACAAAGAGCGGTATGATAAAACCCATAAGAATGTCAATTTTGAGATAGGCTCCGAAGTCATGGTTTATTGGCCTGTACCTAAACAAGGTTATACTCAAAAGCTTCTTCAAGATGGCAAGGCCCGTACAAGGTACTTGCGAAACTAAGTGACTTGACTTATAGAATTGGGAAGGATAACAAGTCATTTGTGATTCATGTCCAACGATTAAGACCATACAAACGATTTGAATAGTTTTACATGAAATTGAATTATGTTCTATTTATTTCTTCTATCTCTAATTCTTATTATGTTCTATTTATTTTTTTTCTATTTCTATTCTCAGGTTATTAATTGGAGTTCTAGGGTTTGTTTAGATGATCTACTCAGGCCCCTATAGAGCTGGTAGATACGCTGTGCCTCCGCGTAGTGGAATACGAACAGCTACTTTCCTGAAGAGGGATCGTCAGGCGTAACCCAGGAAACGGGAGACGGTGTGTAATACCCCAATCTTCGAGATTGACCTGCAGCCGTAGTAGACACAGTTCAACGCAGAATTCTGTGACTGAATTCAACGCGGTTCGAGGAATGCTGATTCTGTGAGTTCTGAGAATCAAGCACCTCAGCGATGAGGACATCGCTTATTAACAAGGGGGAGTGTGTTATAGGGCTGATTTACTTAGTTAGATCAGTTGCTAAGCATTACTCTGCTTGTTTAGTATAATATATTAATTGCGGTTAATTAATATATTATATTAATTGGTAAACTGGGCAACTCTAATTAATGGCTTCGAGACGAATTAGATAAAGTATTTAAAGGAAATATATTTTAAGTTTTATGTGATTGTTTCTGTTTTGTTTGAGAATAAAGATATTTAAATCAATCCAATCTCTTTTTGATACAATGAATTCAATGAAGAAAACTACACTACAACAATTTAAAATGATTGATTTCTATAACTAAATAATTCAGTCAATTTCTTAATTTCTTTCTTAATTTCGTATTAAAATATAAATCATATTTCTGAATTCAGCTGTTTTTTAATTTAAATATTGATACCAATTTTTTCCTTGTCATTATTTTTACTCAAATTTAATCACAAAAAAAACACTAATTACATTGACTAAATTGAAAATAATAATCAAATCAAAAATTTTTTATTAAGTATTGAAATAATTAATATTTTTCAAATCCAACGATTAATTTTGAATTCTTATTAAATTTTATACAGAAAAATACTTTTTTTAATTTAAAAAATAATTTTCAAATAATCAATTTCAATAATTAAAATAATTAATTTTTTTAAGTAATCTACTAAAATTTAAATAATTCAGTCAATTTCTTTCGTATTAAAATATAAATCATATTTCTGAATTCAGCTGTTTTTTAATTTAAATATTGATACCAATTTTTTCCTTGTCATTATTTTTACTCATATTTAATCACAAAAAAACACTAATTACATTGACTAAATTGAAAAAAATAATCAAATCAAAAATTTTTTATTAAGTATTGAAATAATTAATATTTTTTCAAATCCAACGATTAATTTTGAATTCTTATTAAATTTTATACAGAAAAATACTTTTTTTAATTTAAAAAATAATTTTTAAATAATCAATTTCAATAATTAAAATAATTAATTTTTTTAAGTGATCTACTAAAATTTAAATAATTCAGTCAATTTCTTTCGTATTAAAATATAAATCATATTTCTGAATTCAGCTGTTTTTTAATTTAAATATTGAATCCCAATTTTTCCTTATCATTATTTTTACTCAAATTAAATCCCAAAAAAACACTAATTACATTGACTAAATTGAAAAAAATAATCAAATCAAAAATTTTTTATTAAGTATTGAAATAATTAATATTTTTCAAATCCAACGATTAATTTTGAATTCTTATTAAATTTTATACAGAAAAATACTTTTTTTAATTTAAAAAATAATTTTTAAATAATCAATTTCAATAATTAAAATAATTAATTTTTTAATTAATCTACTAAAATTTAAATAATTCAGTCAATTTCTTTCGTATTAAAATATAAATCATATTTCTGAATTCAGCTGTTTTTTAATTTAAATATTGATACCAATTTTTTCCTTGTCATTATTTTTACTCATATTTAATAACAATAAAAACACTAATTACATTGACTAAATTGAAAAAAATAATCAAATCAAAAATTTTTTATTAAGTATTGAAATAATTAATATTTTTTCAAATCCAACGATTAATTTTGAATTCTTATTAAATTTTATACAGAAAAATACTTTTTTTAATTTAAAAAATAATTTTTAAATAATCAATTTCAATAATTAAAATAATTAATTTTTTTAATTAATCTACTAAAATTTAAATAATTCAGTCAATTTCTTTCGTATTAAAATATAAATCATATTTCTGAATTCAGCTGTTTTTTAATTTAAATATTGATACCAATTTTTTCCTTGTCATTATTTTTACTCATATTTAATCACAAAAAAACACTAATTACATTGACTAAATTGAAAAAAATAATCAAATCAAAAAATTTTTATTAAGTATTGAAATAATTAATATTTTTCAAATCCAACAATTAATTTTGAATTCTTATTAAATTTTATACAGAAAAATACTTTTTTTAATTTAAAAAATAATTTTTAAATAATCAATTTCAATAATTAAAATAATTAATTTTTTTAAGTAATCTACTAAAATTTAAATAATTCAGTCAATTTCTTTCGTATTAAAATATAAATCATATTTCTGAATTCAGCTGTTTTTTAATTTAAATATTGATACCAAATTTTTCCTTGTCATTATTTTTACTCAAATTAAATCACAAAAAAACACTAATTACATTGACTAAATTGAAAAAAATAATCAAATCAAAAATTTTTTATTAAGTATTGAAATAATTAATATTTTTCAAATCCAACGATTAATTTTGAATTCTTTTTAAATTTTATACAAGAAATTACTTTTTTTAATTTAAAAAATAATTTTTAAATAATCAATTTCAATAATTAAAATAATTAATTTTTTTAAGTAATCTACTAAAATTTAAATAATTCAGTTAATTTCTTTCGTATTTAAAATATAAATCATATTTCTGAATTCAGCTGTTTTTTAATTTAAATATTGATACCAATTTTTTCCTTGTCATTATTTTTACTCATATTTAATAACAATAAAAACACTAATTACATTGACTAAATTGAAAAAAATAATCAAATAAAAAATTTCATATTAAGTATTGAAATAATTAATATTTTTCAAATCCAACGATTAATTTTGAATTCTTATTAAATTTTATACAGAAAAATACTTTTTTTAAATTTAAAAAATAATTTTCAAATAATCAATTTCAATAATTAAAATAATTAATTTTTTTAAGTAATCTACTAAAATTTAAATAATTCAGTCAATTTCTTTCGTATTAAAATATAAATCATATTTCTGAATTCAGCTGTTTTTTAATTTAAATATTGATACCAAATTTTTCCTTGTCATTATTTTTACTCAAATTAAATAGCAAAAAAACACTAATTACATTGACTAAATTGAAAAAAATAATCAAATCAAAAATTTTTTATTAAGTATTGAAATAATTAATATTTTTCAAATCCAACGATTAATTTTGAATTCTTTTCAAATTTTATACAAGAAATTACTTTTTTTAATTTAAAAAATAATTTTTAAATAATCAATTTCAATAATTAAAATAATTAATTTTTTTAAGTAATCTACTAAAATTTAAATAATTCAGTCAATTTCTTTCGTATTAAAATATAAATCATATTTCTGAATTCAGCTGTTTTTTAATTTAAATATTGATACCAATTTTTTCCTTGTCATTATTTTTACTCATATTTAATCACAAAAAAACACTAATTACATTGACTAAATTGAACAAAATAATCAAATCAAAAATTTTTTATTAAGTATTGAAATAATTAATATTTTTCAAATCCAACGATTAATTTTGAATTCTTATTAAATTTTATACAGAAAAATACTTTTTTTAATTTAAAAAATAATTTTTAAATAATCAATTTCAATAATTAAAATAATTAATTTTTTTAAGTAATCTACTAAAATTTAAATAATTCAGTCAATTTCTTTCGTATTAAAATATAAATCATATTTCTGAATTCAGCTGTTTTTTAATTTAAATATTGATACCAATTTTTTCCTTGTCATTATTTTTACTCATATTTAATCACAAAAAAACACTAATTACATTGACTAAATTGAAAAAAATAATCAAATCAAAAATTTTTTATTAAGTATTGAAATAATTAATATTTTTCAAATCCAACGATTAATTTTGAATTCTTATTAAATTTTATACAAGAAATTACTTTTTTTAATTTAAAAAATAATTTTTAAATAATCAATTTCAATAATTAAAATAATTAATTTTTTTAAGTAATCTACTAAAATTTAAATAATTCAGTCAATTTCTTTCGTATTAAAAAATAAATCATATTTCTGAATTCAGCTATTTTTATTTTAACTATTGATACCAAATTTTTCCTTGTCATTATTTTTACTCAAATAAAATCACAAAAAAACACTAATTACATTGACTAAATTGAAAAAAATAATCAAATCAAAAATTTTTTATTAAGTATTGAAATAATTAATATTTTTCAAATCCAACGATTAATTTTGAATTCTTTTTAAATTTTATACAGAAAAATACTTTTTTTAAATTAAAAAGTAATTTTTAAATAATCAATTTCAATAATTAAAATAATTAATTTTTTTAAGTAATCTACTAAAATTTAAATAATTCAGTCAATTTCTTTCGTATTAAAAAATAAATCATATTTCTGAATTCAGCTATTTTTATTTTAACTATTGATACCAAATTTTTCCTTGTCATTATTTTTACTCATATTTAATCACAAAAAAACACTAATTACATTGACTAAATTGAAAAAAATAATCAAATCAAAAATTTTTTATTAAGTATTGAAATAATTAATATTTTTTCAAATCCAACGATTAATTTTGAATTCTTATTAAATTTTATACAGAAAAATACTTTTTTTAATTTAAAAAATAATTTTTAAATAATCAATTTCAATAATTAAAATAATTAATTTTTTTAAGTAATCTACTAAAATTTAAATAATTCAGTCAATTTCTTTCGTATTAAAATATAAATCATATTTCTGAATTCAGCTGTTTTTTAATTTAAATATTGATACCAATTTTTTCCTTGTCATTATTTTTACTCATATTTAATCACAAAAAAACACTAATTACATTGACTAAATTGAAAAAAATAATCAAATCAAAAAATTTTTATTAAGTATTGAAATAATTAATATTTTTCAAATCCAACAATTAATTTTGAATTCTTATTAAATTTTATACAGAAAAATACTTTTTTTTATTTAAAAAATAATTTTTAAATAATCAATTTCAATAATTAAAATAATTAATTTTTTTAAGTAATCTACTAAAATTTAAATAATTCAGTCAATTTCTTTCGTATTAAAAAATAAATCATA
The DNA here is from genome assembly GCA_016802215.1 of Brachionus paranguensis. Taxonomy (NCBI): domain Eukaryota; kingdom Metazoa; phylum Rotifera; class Eurotatoria; order Ploima; family Brachionidae; genus Brachionus; species Brachionus paranguensis. The sequence goes on along the minus strand of JAESIX010000008.1, from coordinate 146,909 downwards.
TTTCTGAATTCAGCTATTTTTATTTTAACTATTGATACCAAATTTTTCCTTGTCATTATTTTTACTCAAATAAAATCACAAAAAAACACTAATTACATTGACTAAATTGAAAATAATAATCAAATCAAAAATTTTTTATTTAGTATTGAAATAATTAATATTTTTCAAATCCAACGATTAATTTTGAATTCTTATTAAATTTTATACAAGTAAATACTTTTTTTAATTTTAAAAATAATTTTTAAATAATCAATTTCAATAATTAAAATAATTAATTTTTTTAAGTAATCTACTAAAATTTAAATAATTCAGTCAATTTCTTTCGTATTAAAAAATAAATCATATTTCTGAATTCAGCTGTTTTTTAATTTAAATATTGATACCAAATTTTTCCTTGTCATTATTTTTACTCAAATTAAATCACAAAAAAACACTAATTTCATTGACTAAATTGAAAAAAATAATCAAATCAAAAATTTTTTATTTAGTATTGAAATAATTAATATTTTTCAAATCCAACAATTAATTTTGAATTCTTATTAAATTTTATACAAGTAAATACTTTTTTTAATTTTAAAAATAATTTTTAAATAATCAATTTCAATAATTAAAATAATTAATTTTTTTAAGTAATCTACTAAAATTTAAATAATTCAGTCAATTTCTTTCGTATTAAAATATAAATCATATTTCTGAATTCAGCTGTTTTTTAATTTAAATATTGATACCAATTTTTTCCTTGTCATTATTTTTACTCAAATTTAATCACAATAAAAACACTAATTTCATTGACTAAATTGAAAAAAATAATCAAATCAAAAAATTTTTATTAAGTATTGAAATAATTAATATTTTTCAAATCCAACAATTAATTTTGAATTCTTATTAAATTTTATACAGAAAAATACTTTTTTTTATTTAAAAAATAATTTTTAAATAATCAATTTCAATAATTAAAATAATTAATTTTTTTAAGTAATCTACTAAAATTTAAATAATTCAGTCAATTTCTTTCGTATTAAAATATAAATCATATTTCTGTATTCAGCTGTTTTTTAATTTAAATATTGATACCAAATTTTTCCTTGTCATTATTTTTACTCAAATAAAATAACAAAAAAACACTAATTACATTGACTAAATTGAAAAAAATAATCAAATCAAAAATTTTTTATTAAGTATTATAATAATTAATATTTTTCAAATCCAACAATTAATTTTGAATTCTTATTAAATTTTATACAAGTAAATACTTTTTTTAATTTTAAAAATAATTTTTAAATAATCAATTTCAATAATTAAAATAATTAATTTTTTTAAGTAATCTACTAAAATTTAAATAATTCAGTCAATTTCTTTCGTATTAAAATATAAATCATATTTCTGAATTCAGCTGTTTTTTAATTTAAATATTGATACCAATTTTTTCCTTGTCATTATTTTTACTCAAATTTAATCACAATAAAAACACTAATTACATTGACTAAATTGAAAATAATAATCAAATCAAAAATTTTTTATTAAGTATTGAAATAATTAATATTTTTCAAATCCAACGATTAATTTTGAATTCTTATTAAATTTTATACAAGTAAATACTTTTTTTAATTTTAAAAATAATTTTTAAATAATCAATTTCAATAATTAAAATAATTAATTTTTTTAAGTAATCTACTAAAATTTAAATAATTCAGTCAATTTCTTTCGTATTAAAATATAAATCATATTTCTGAATTCAGCTGTTTTTTAATTTAAATATTGATACCAAATTTTTCCTTGTCATTATTTTTACTCAAATTAAATAGCAAAAAAACACTAATTACATTGACTAAATTGAAAAAAATAATCAAATCAAAAATTTTTTATTAAGTATTATAATAATTAATATTTTTCAAATCCTACGATTAATTTTGAATTCTTATTAAATTTTATACAGAAAAATACTTTTTTTAATTTAAAAAATAATTTTTAAATAATCAATTTCAATAATTAAAATAATTAATTTTTTTTAGTAATCTACTTAAATTTAAATAATTCAGTCAATTTCTTTCGTATTAAAATATAAATCATATTTCTGAATTCAGCTGTTTTTTAATTTAAATATTGATACCAAATTTTTCCTTGTCATTATTTTTACTCAAATTAAATCACAAAAAAAACACTAATTACATTGACTAAATTGAAAAAAATAATCAAATCTAAAATTTTTTATTAAGTATTGAAATAATTAATATTTTTCAAATCCAACGATTAATTTTGAATTCTTATTAAATTTTATACAGAAAAATACTTTTTTTAATTTAAAAAATAATTTTTAAATAATCAATTTCAATAATTAAAATAATTAATTTTTTTAAGTAATCTACTAAAATTTAAATAATTCGGTCAATTTCTTTCGTATTAAAATATAAATCATATTTCTGAATTCAGCTGTTTTTTAATTTAAATATTGATACCAAATTTTTCCTTGTCATTATTTTTACTCAAATTAAATCACAAAAAAACACTAATTACATTGACTAAATTGAAAAAAATAATCAAATCTAAAATTTTTTATTAAGTATTGAAATAATTAATATTTTTCAAATCCAACGATTAATTTTGAATTCTTATTAAATTTTATACAGAAAAATACTTTTTTTAATTTAAAAAATAATTTTTAAATAATCAATTTCAATAATTAAAATAATTAATTTTTGATGTAATCTACTTAAATTTAAATAATTCAGTCAATTTCTTTCGTATTAAAATATAAATCATATTTCTGAATTCAGCTGTTTTTTAATTTAAATATTGATACCAAATTTTTCCTTGTCATTATTTTTACTCAAATTAAATCACAAAAAAACACTAATTACATTGACTAAATTGAAAAAAATAATCAAATCTAAAATTTTTTATTAAGTATTGAAATAATTAATATTTTTCAAATCCAACGATTAATTTTGAATTCTTATTAAATTTTATACAGAAAAATACTTTTTTTAATTTAAAAAATAATTTTTAAATAATCAATTTCAATAATTAAAATAATTAATTTTTTTATGTAATCTACTTAAATTTAAATAATTCAGTCAATTTCTTTCGTATTAAAATATAAATCATATTTCTGAATTCAGCTGTTTTTTAATTTAAATATTGATACCAAATTTTTCCTTGTCATTATTTTTACTCAAATTAAATCACAAAAAAACACTAATTACATTGACTAAATTGAAAAAAATAATCAAATCTAAAATTTTTTATTAAGTATTGAAATAATTAATATTTTTCAAATCCAACGATTAATTTTGAATTCTTATTAAATTTTATACAGAAAAATTACTTTTTTTAATTTAAAAAATAATTTTTAAATAATCAATTTCAATAATTAAAATAATTAATTTTTTTAAGTAATCTACTAAAATTTAAATAATTCAGTCAATTTCTTTCGTATTAAAAAATAAATCATATTTCTGAATTCAGCTGTTTTTTAATTTAAATATTGATACCAAATTTTTCCTTGTCATTATTTTTACTCAAATTAAATCACAAAAAAACACTAATTTCATTGACTAAATTGAAAAAAATAATCAAATCTAAAATTTTTTATTAAGTATTGAAATAATTAATATTTTTCAAATCCAACGATTAATTTTGAATTCTTATTAAATTTTATACAATTAAATACTTTTTTTAATTTAAAAAATAATTTTTAAATAATCAATTTCAATAATTAAAATAATTAATTTTTTTAAGTAATCTACTAAAATTTAAATAATTCAGTCAATTTCTTTCGTATTAAAATATAAAATCATATTTCTGAATTCACTTTTTTTTATTTATATTGATACCAATTTTTTCCTTGTCCTTATTTCATATTTCTGAATTCAGCTTTTTTTAATTTAAAATATTTGATACCAAGTGTTTTTTCCATTGTCATTATTTTTACTCAAATTTAATCACAACAAAAAACAACACTAATTATAATATATATATTAATAATTAATAAACTTAATACTTACTTTATTAAAGAAAACAAGAAAAACAAGAATACACACGTAAGCCAAAAGTCACGAACGAAACGAAAAGCACACGTAAGCCACGAAAGAAAAGTGTTAAGTAAAATCGAAAAAATAAAAAAACGTAGTAAAAGGCACGCAGTTTTTTTAATTTATTCCAAAATGGGACTACAAATTTTTTTTGGCTTGAAAGCAAACTGGCCAACGTTTTGGACAGGTTGTTTGTAATCTGGTCATTCAATAACGTTACAGAATGATTGGTGTGGTAATATTTCGAAATTTGGTCTTGGAGCTTTCAAAATCGTTTTAAAACATCTGGAAGAAAGGGAGATTGAAAAAGACATTGAACTAAAATAAACTGAAGAAGCTCAATTTGTGGCGAGAGCAGCAAGTAAAAAAAACGGAAAACTCACCCAACATCAGTAGTTCAATGGATTCAAGTTAGTTAAACAAGGTTTCCAAAAATGCTAAAAAACCAGCTGATCAGATAGCCTGTAGCAAATGCGACCATCAGCGGAAATGAATGAAAGAATGAGAAAGAGAGAAAAGAATGTTATATATTTATGGTGTTGCCAGAATCAAAGAAAGAGGATTTTAAAACAGACACGAGAGCTGAAGATGAAGAAAAAATCAAAGAAATTCTGACCACTATTTGGCAGAAAAAGTGATGTCACGCCAGTGTATTCGAGACGTGTAAAGATCTAAAGACCAAAGTAAACCAGGTCCAATTTTTGGTGGAACATCAAAGAAGAAGCAATCAGAAAATCCATTATCCTCCTTTGCAGAGACACCGAAAAAAGTTGTAGAAGATTCAAATTCTCTCAAAACTGTTTAATATTAGTCCAGATTTTGAACTGAAAACGGAAAGAGCTTTAGACTATGAATTGAGAAAACAGAGAAAGAAAGCAAATAATGGTCTCTGCACCAACTCGCGCCCTTTCGGATAATGGCATCCGTGAAATCAGATCGTCAATTTCAAGAAAGCAATAATCGTTCATCAGAAGCGTCATCACGTCTAGATAGTATCCGAATCGTTAAAATGTATGTTATTTTAAATGCTACTTCCTTTGAACAACCAAACTAGAATGAATTTAGTGTTTTGTTTATTGAAAACATAATAGCCCACAAATTGTGGCAATTAGTGAGACTTGGTTCAAGAGCATCTCACTTACAGAACGTACAAAGGATACAATTGTTGTACAGAAAGGACAGAAGTGGATTGGACGCAGAGGCGGTGGTGTATGTACTCATACATTGATGAATTTGTTTTTTATCGACTCATTTGAATTAAATGATGCAGTTTTTAATTTAAGTAACAATTGAAACAAATTTGGGTAGTAGTAAACTTTTTAAACTCCGAAAAGTATTTAGTTGGCTGTATTTATAAAGGCCAAACGATTTTGTTGATATGAACGATTTTTGATTTAATTTTCAAGCAAGCTAAAGACTATGTGGACTGAAAAAGGTTTTAAAGATCTTCTAATAATGGGTGGATTTTTAACTTTTCGCACATCAATCAACTGGTCAAATGGCTGTGTGTCAGAAATTTTAAACGAAAATGGCATCGGAACATAAATTCAGAGAGAACGCTAACGACACTTTTCTATACCAGCATGTGAATGTCCCCACTTTTCAAATGGCAAACGAAAAAGCTGTCAACACTTTAGATTTTATTTTCACGACCCAATCTGGCAGTTTGTATGCAATCGATACAAAATTTGTGCTCCGGTAACATAAATAAAGGACATCTGGCTATCTTTTTTCAATTTATTCTCAAAAACAAGGTTAGTAAGAAATCACATACCTGTAAAAAATTTATCTATAATAAAGCTGACTTTGTAAAAATTTCACATTTTCTTTCAAATATAAATTGGGTGCACTTGTTTGAGAATTTAAAAATTCAAGAAATGTACGATGAGTTAATTTTTTATGTAAGCGAAGCTAGTAATCGATTCATTTCAGTGACAGATGGCTCAAAAAAGAAAAGTATCTCAAAACCTTGGTTAAAGATAATCTTAACCAGAAATAGAAGAATCTTAGATACATGAACTGTTCATGTAACTGGAAGGATATAAATCTTTAAAAAGATTACAAACGTACCTGTAAATTAGTTTTATCAGAAATTAAAAAAGCCAGACTAACATATGAACAAAATTTAGTGGAAAAAGCTAGGAAGAATCCTAAAATATTGTATAAATACTTAAATGATCAACAAGTAGTCAAAGAATCAATTAAAGCATTAAAAAAGTCAAACAATGAAATAACGCACGAACCGAAAGAGATATCAAATCTTCTTAATAAATGTTTTCAAGATGTTTTTGTTATTGAACAAGATGGTGAGCTTCCACCTTTTGAAGTTGAGTTTGATGAAAGCTGGTCAGAATATAGTGACATTGATCCAAATGATATTAGTTATGAAATGGTATTTAAAAAATTACAAGACCTAAATCAAAATAAATCATGTGGTGTAGACAAGCTTCATCCATCATTGCTTAAAAATTGTGCAGAAGCCTTTACTGTTCCTTTAACTTTGATTTTCAGAGAATCTTTATCCAATAGTCAGCTTCCAATCCAATTCAGATCAGCAAATATTACTCCATTGTTTAAAAAAGGTGATAAATCAATGCCGAGCAATTATCGTCCTGTGTCTTTAACTTCAATTCCGTGTAAAATTATGGAAAGCATAATTAGAACCAAAATGGAAGATTATCTTTATAAGCATAATATTATATCTAAAGAACAGCATGGATTTGTCAAGAAAAAGTCATGTACCACTAATCTTCTGGAAACTCTAGATTTCATCTCAATGAGTCTTGATAAAAGTATCCCTGTTGATGTGATTCTACTGGATTTTGCAAAGGCATTTGATACTGTTCCGCACAGAAGACTAACAGCTAAATTGAAAGCGTATGGCTTTGGCGGTCTGACACTAAAATGGATTGAAGCTTTCTTGAAAAATAGAAGGCAACGAGTTGTTCAAGGGGAAATTTTATCGGATTGGATTGATATTTTTAGCGGTGTACCACAAGGCTCAGTGATTGGTCCACTATTGTTTGTTTTGTTTATCAATGATCTACCAAAAGGATTAGAAAATGTTGTCAAATTGTATGCAGATGATACTAAAATGTTCTCGCAAACGGTATCAGAAATAAGCGCAGCGAAACTACAATTAGATTTAGATTTAGTTTTCAAGTGGACTCAAGATTGGCTTCTTTTCTTCAACACATCAAAATGTGTGGTCATGCATTATGGTCATAAAAACAAATATTTTCCTTATTTTATCAATGGTAAGCAGCTATCAACGTCAGAAACCGAAAGAGATCTTGGAGTTATTTTTAATACAAAACTGAAATGGAAAAATCAAGTGTTAGAGGCTACAAACAAAGCAAATCAAATGCTAGGTCGCATCAGGAAATCATTTGCTCGTTTTGATTGTAAGTTATTTAGATCTCTGTATTTAACTTTTGTTCGTCCTCTTTTGGAATTTGCGGTGCCTGTATGGTCTCCAATTCTTAAGTCTGACTGTGAGAATGTTGAAAGGATTCAACGCAGAGCTACGAAATTTGTTTCTGCAATTAGAAACAAACCGTATGAAAGCAGATTGAAGGCTTTGAACATTCCAAATCTGATGGAAAGAAGAAAAAGAGGTGATCAAATTCAATTATACAAGTTCATGCATGGAATAGAATTGGTTGAAAAAAGCAACAATTTTAATGTCACTAAAAACCAAGGAAGAGGTCACTGCTTTAAATATCACAAAGAAATTTCAAGGCTCCAACATAGAGATAACTTTTTTTTCAACAGAACCGCTAGCATATGGAACTCGCTGCCTAATCAATTAGTTGAAGCTTCCAATGTTAACAGCTTTAAAGCAGGCATTGATTGCTGGATGAGCAGCAATCAATCACATCAGCTGTCTTAGTGTGCCTTGTCAGCACACTCGCTGGCTAGCCAGCTACAGTCTAAACTACTACTACTACTACTAAATCATATTTCTGAATTCAGCTGTTTTTTAATTTAAATATTGATACCAAATTTTTCCTTGTCATTATTTTTACTCAAATTAAATCACAAAAAAACACTAATTACATTGACTAAATTGAAAAAAATAATCAAATCTAAAATTTTTTATTAAGTATTGAAATAATTAATATTTTTCAAATCCAACGATTAATTTTGAATTCTTATTAAATTTTATACAGAAAAATACTTTTTTTAATTTAAAAAATAATTTTTAAATGAATCAATTTCAATAATTAAAATAATTAATTTTTTTAAGTAATCTACTAAAATTTAAATAATTCAGTCAATTTCTTTCGTATTAAAATATAAATCATATTTCTGAATTCAGCTGTTTTTTAATTTAAATATTGATACCAAATTTTTCCTTGTCATTATTTTTACTCAAATTAAATCACAAAAAAACACTAATTACATTGACTAAATTGAAAAAAATAATCAAATCTAAAATTTTTTATTAAGTATTGAAATAATTAATATTTTTCAAATCCAACGATTAATTTTGAATTCTTATTAAATTTTATACAGAAAAATACTTTTTTTAATTTAAAAAATAATTTTTAAATAATCAATTTCAATAATTAAAATAATTAATTTTTTTAAGTAATCTACTAAAATTTAAATAATTCAGTCAATTTCTTTCGTATTAAAATATAAATCATATTTCTGAATTCAGCTGTTTTTTAATTTAAATATTGATACCAAATTTTTCCTTATCATTATTTTTGCTCAAATTAAATCACAAAAAAACACTAATTACATTGACTATTTTGAAAAAAATAATCAAATCTAAAATTTTTTATTAAGTATTGAAATAATTAATATTTTTCAAATCCCACGATTAATTTTGAATTCTTATTAATTTTATACAGAAAAATACTTTTTTTAATTTAAAAAATAATTTTTAAATAATCAATTTCAATAATTAAAATAATTAATTTTTTTAAGTAATCTACTAAAATTTAAATAATTCAGTCAATTTCTTTCGTATTAAAATATAAATCATATTTCTGAATTCAGCTGTTTTTTAATTTAAATATTGATACCAAATTTTTCCTTGTCATTATTTTTACTCAAATTAAATCACAAAAAAAACACTAATTATAATATATATATTAATAAACTTAATACTTTATTAAAGAAAACAAGAAAAACAAGAAACACACGTAAGCCAAAAGTCAAGAAACGAAAAGCACACGTAAGCCGAAAGAAAAGTGTTAAGTAAAATCGAAAAAAAAAACGTAGTAAAAGCACGCAGTTTTTTATTCAAAATGGACACAAATTTTTTGCTTGAAGCAAACTGGCCAACGTTTGGACAGGGTGTTGTATCTGGTCATTCAAAAACGTTACATGATTGGTGTGGTAATATTTCGAAATTTGTCTTGGAGCTTTCAAATCGTTTAAAACATCTGGAAGAAAGGGAGATTGAAAAAGACATTGAACTAAATAAACTGAGAGCTCAATTGGCAGCAGCAAGTAAAACGGAAAACTCACCCAACATCAGTAGTCAATGGGTTCAAGTAGTAAAACAAGGTTCCAAAAATGCTAAAAAACCAGCTGATCAGATAGCTGTAGCAAATGCGACCATCAGCGAAATGAATGAAAGAATGAGAAGAAGAAAAAATGTTATTATTTATGGTGTGCCAGAATCAAAGAAAGAGATTTTAACAGACAAGAGAGCTGAAGATGAAGAAAAAATCAAAGAAATTCTGACCACTATTGGAAAAAGTGATGTCAAGCCAGCGTATTCGAGACGTTTAAGATCTAAAGACCAAAGTAAACCAGGTCCAATTTTGGTGGAACTCAAAGAAGAAGCAATCAGAAATCCATTACTCCTTGCAGCCAAAAAGTTGAGAGATTCAAATTCTCTCAAAAATGTTTATAATAGTCCAGATTTGACTGAAACGGAAAGAGCTTTAGACTATGAATTGAGAAAACAGAGAAACGAAGCAAATAATGGTCTTTCACAAGACTCGCCCTTTCGATATGGCATCCGTGGAAATCAGATCGTCAAATTCAAGAAGCAATAATCGTTCATCAGAAGCGTCATCACGTCTAGATAGTATCGAATCGTTAAAATGTATGTATTTAAATGCTACTTCTTTGAACAACAAACTAGATGAATTTAGTGTTGTTATTGAAACATATAGCCCACAAATTGTGGCAATTAGTGAGACTTGGTTCAAGAGCATCTCACTTACAAGCGTAAAAGGATACAATGTGTACAGAAAGGACAGAAGTGATGGACGCAGAGGCGGTGGTGTATGTCTCTACATTGATGAATTTATCGACTCATTTGAATTAAATGATGCAGGTTTTAATTTAAGTAAAAATTGAAACAAATTTGGGTAGTAGTAAACTTTAACCCGAAAAGTATTTAGTTGGCTGTATTTATAGGCCAAACGATTTTGTTGATATGAACGATTTTGATTTAATTTTCAAGCAAGCTAAAGACTATGTGGATGAAAAAGGTTTAAAGATCTTCTAATAATGGGTGATTTTAACTTTCCATCAATCAACTGGTCAAATGGCTGTGTGGTCAGAAATTTTAAACGAAATGGCATCGAACATAAATTCAGAGAGACGCTAAACGACACTGTTCTATACCCGCATGTAAATGTCCCCACTTTTCAAATGGCAAACGAAAAAAGCTGTCAACACTTTAGATTTGATTTTCACGACCCAATCTGGCAGTGTGTATGCAATCGATACAAAATTTGTGCTCGGTAACATAAATAAAGGACATCTGGCTATCTTTTTCAATTTTATTCTCAAAAAACAAGGTTAGTAAGAAATCACATACCTGTAAAAAATTTATGTATAAATACAGCTGACTTTGTACAAATTTCACATTTTCTTTCAAATATAACTTGGGTGCACTTGTTTGAGAATTTAAATATTCCAGAACTGTACGATGAGTTAATTTTCTATGTAAGCGAAGCTAGTAATCGATTCATTTCAGTGACAGAGGCTCAAAAAAGAAAACTATCTCAAAACCTTGGATTAAAGATGATCTCAAGATCTTAATCAGAAAAAAAGAGGAATCTTAGATACAGGAACTGTTCATGTAACTGGAAGGATATGAATCTTTATAAAGATTACAAACGTACCTGTAAATTAGTTTTATCAGAAATTAAAAAAGCCAGGACTAACATATGAACAAAATTTAGTGGAAAAAGCTAGGAAGAATCCTAAAATATTGTATAAATACTTAAATGATAAACAAGTAGTCAAAAGAATCAATTAAAGCATTAAAAAAGTCAAACAATGAAATAACGCACGACCGAAAGAGATATCAAATCTTCTTAATAAATGTTTTCAAGATGTTGTGTTATTGAACAAGATGGTGAGCTTCCACCTTTTGAAGTTGAGTTTGATGAAGCTGGTCAGAATATAGTGACATTGATCCAAATGATTATTAGTTATGAAATGGTATTTAAAAAATTACAAGACCTAAATCAAATAAATCATGTGGTGTAGACAAGCTTCATCCATCATTGCTTAAAAATTGTGCAGAAGCCTTTACTGTTCCTTTAACTTTGGATTTTCCGAGAATCTTTATCCAATAGTCAGCTTCCAATTCAATTCAGATCAGCAAATATTACTCCATTGTTTTAAAAAGGTGATAAATCAATGCCGAGCAATTATCGTCCTGTGTCTTTAACTTCAATTCCGTGTAAAATTATGGAAAGCATAATTAGAACCAAAATGGAAGATTATCTTTATAAGCATAATATTATATCTAAAGAACAGCATGGATTTGTCAAGAAAAAGTCATGTACCACTAATCTTCTGGAAACTCTAGATTTCATCTCAATGAGTCTTGATAAAAGTATCCCTGTTGATGTGATTCTACTGGATTTTGCGAAAGCATTTGATACTGTTGCGCACAGAAGACTAACAGCTAAATTGAAAGCGTATGGCTCTTTGCGGTCTGACACTAAAATGGATTGAAGGCTTTCTTGAAAAATAGAAGGCAACGTGTTGTTCAAGGGGAAATTTTATCGGATTGGGTTGATATTTTTAGCGGTGTACCACAAGGCTCAGTGATTGGTCCACTATTGTTTGTTTTGTTTATCAATGATCTACCAAAAGGATTAGAAAATGTTGTCAAATTGTATGCAGATGATACTAAAATGTTCTCGCAAACGGTATCAGAAATAAGCGCAGCGAAACTACAATTAGATTTAGATTTAGTTTTCAAGTGGACTCAAGATTGGCTTCTTTTCTTCAACACATCAAAATGTGTGGTCATGCATTATGGTCATAAAAACAAATATTTTCCTTATTTTATCAATGGTAAGCAGCTATCAACGTCAGAAACCGAAAGAGATCTTGGAGTTATTTTTAATACAAAACTGAAATGGAAAAATCAAGTGTTAGAGGCTACAAACAAAGCAAATCAAATGCTAGGTCGCATCAGGAAATAATTTGCTCGTTTTGATTGTAAGTTATTTAGATCTCTGATATAACTTTTGTTCGTCCTCTTTTGGAATTTGCGGTGCCTGTATGGTCTCCAATTCTTAAGTCTGACTGTGAGAATGTTGAAAGGATTCAACGCAGAGCTACGAAATTTGTTTCTGCAATTAGAAACAAACCGTATGAAAGCAGATTGAAGGCTTTGAACATTCCATATCTGATGGAAAGAAGAAAAAGAGGTGATCAAATTCAATTATACAAGTTCATGCATGGAATAGAATTGGTTGAAAAAAGCAACGATTTTAATGTCACTAAAAACCAAGGAAGAGGTCACTGCTTTAAATATCACAAAGAAATTTCAAGGCTCCAACATAGAGATAACTTTTTTTTCAACAGAACCGCTAGCATATGGAACTCGCTGCCTAATCAATTAGTTGAAGCTTCCAATGTTAACAGCTTTAAAGCAGGCATTGATTGCTGGATGAGCAGCAATCAATCACATCAGCTGTCTTAGTGTGCCTTGTCAGCACACTCGCTGGCTAGCCAGCTACAGTCTAAACTACTACTACTACTACTACTAATTACACTTACTAAATTGAAAAAGAAAATCAAATCAAAAATTTTTAATTAAGTATTGAAATAATTAATATTTTTCAAATCCAACGATTAATTTTGAATTCTTATTAAATTTTATACAGGAAAATACTTTTTTTAATTTAAAAAATAATTTTAAAATAATCAATTTCAATAATTAAAATAATTAATTTTTTTAAGTAATCTACTAAAATTTAAATAATTCAATCAATTTCTTTCGTATTAAAATATAAATCATATTTCTAAATTCAGCTGTTTTTCAATTTAAATATTGATACCAAATTTTTCCTTGTCATTATTTATGCTCATATTTAATCACAAAAAAAACACTAATTACACTTACTAAATTGAAAAAGAAAATCAAATCTAAAATTTTTTATTAAGAATTGAAATAATTAATATTTTTCAAATCCAACGATTAATTTTGAATTCTTATTAAATTTTATACAGGAAAATACTTTTTTTAATTTAAAAAATAATTTTTAAATAATCAATTTCAATAAATAAAATAATTAATTATTTTAGAAATCTCCTAAAATTTAAATAATTCAGTCAATTTCTTTCGTATTAAAATATAAATCATATTTCTGAATTCAGCTGTTTTTCAATTTAAATATTGATACCAAATTTTTCCATGTCATTATTTTTACTCATATTTAATCACAAAAAAAACTCTAATTACACTTACTAAATTGAAAAAGAAAATCAAATCAAAAATTTTTTATTAAGTATTAAAATAATAAATATTTTTCAAATCCAACGATTAATTTTGAATTCTTATTAAATTTTATACAAGAAAATACTTTTTTTAATTTAAAAAATAATTTTAAAATAATCAATTTCAATAATTAAAATAATTAATTTTTTTAAGTAATCTACTAAAATTTAAATAATTCAATCAATTTCTTTCGTATTAAAATATAAATCATATTTCTAAATTCAGCTGTTTTTCAATTTAAATATTGATACCAAATTTTTCCTTGTCATTATTTATGCTCATATTTAATCACAAAAAAAACACTAATTACACTTACTAAATTGAAAAAGAAAATCAAATCTAAAATTTTTTATTAAGAATTGAAATAATTAATATTTTTCAAATCCAACGATTAATTTTGAATTCTTATTAAATTTTATACAGGAAAATACTTTTTTTAATTTAAAAAATAATTTTTAAATAATCAATTTCAATAAATAAAATAATTAATTATTTTAGAAATCTCCTAAAATTTAAATAATTCAGTCAATTTCTTTCGTATTAAAATATAAATCATATTTCTGAATTCAGCTGTTTTTCAATTTAAATATTGATACCAAATTTTTCCATGTCATTATTTTTACTCATATTTAATCACAAAAAAAACTCTAATTACACTTACTAAATTGAAAAAGAAAATCAAATCAAAAATTTTTTATTAAGTATTAAAATAATAAATATTTTTCAAATCCAACGATTAATTTTGAATTCTTATTAAATTTTATACAAGAAAATACTTTTTTTAATTTAAAAAATAATTTTAAAATAATCAATTTCAATAATTAAAATGATTAATTTCTTTAATAATCTACTAAAATTTAAATAATTCAGTCAATTTCTTTCGTTTTAAAATATAAATCATATTTCTGAATTCAGCTGTTTTTCAATTTAAATATTGATACCAAATTTTTCCTTGTCATTATTTATGCTCATATTTAATCACAAAAAAAACACTAATTACACTTACTAAATTGAAAAAGAAAATCAAATCAAAAATTTTTTTTTAAGTTTTGAAATTATTAATATTTTTCAAATCCAACGATTAATTTTGAATTCTTATTAAACTTTATACAGGAAAATACTTTTTTTAATTTAAAAAATAATTTTTAAATAATCAATTTCAATAATTAAAATAATTAATTTTTTTAAGTAATCTACTAAAATTTAAATAATTCAGTCAATTTCTTTCGTATTAAAATATAAATCATATTTCTGAATTCAGCTGTTTTTTAATTTAAATATTGATACCAAATTTTTCCTTATCCATTATTTTTGCTCAAATTAAATCACAAAAAAACACTAATTACATTGACTATTTTGAAAAAAATAATCAAATCTAAAATTTTTTATTAAGTATTGAAATAATTAATATTTTTCAAATCCAACGATTAATTTTGAATTCTTATTAAATTTTATACAGAAAAATACTTTTTTTAATTTAAAAAATAATTTTTAAATAATCAATTTCAATAATTAAAATAATTAATTTTTTTAAGTAATCTACTAAAATTTAAATAATTCAGTCAATTTCTTTCGTATTAAAATATAAATCATATTTCTGAATTCAGCTGTTTTTTAATTTAAATATTGATACCAAATTTTTCCTTGTCATTATTTTTACTCAAATTAAATCACAAAAAAACACTAATTACATTGACTAAATTGAAAAAAATAATCAAATCAAAAATTTTTTATTAAGTATTGAAATAATTAATATTTTTCAAATCCAACGATTAATTTTGAATTCTTATTAAATTTTATACAAGTAAATACTTTTTTTAATTTAAAAAATAATTTTTAAATAATCAATTTCAATAATTAAAATAATTAATTTTTTTAAGTAATCTACTAAAATTTAAATAATTCAGTCAATTTCTTTCGTATTAAAATATAAATCATATTTCTGAATTCAGCTGTTTTTTAATTTAAATATTGATACCAAATTTTTCCTTGTCATTATTTTTACTCAAATTAAATCACAAAAAAACACTAATTACATTGACTAAATTGAAAAAAATAATCAAATCTAAAATTTTTTATTAAGTATTGAAATAATTAATATTTTTCAAATCCAACGATTAATTTTGAATTCTTATTAAATTTTATACAGAAAAATACTTTTTTTAATTTAAAAAATAATTTTTAAATAATCAATTTCAATAATTAAAATAATTAATTTTTTTAAGTAATCTACTAAAATTTAAATAATTCAGTCAATTTCTTTCGTATTAAAATATAAATCATATTTCTGAATTCAGCTGTTTTTTAATTTAAATATTGATACCAAATTTTTCCTTGTCATTATTTTTACTCAAATTAAATCACAAAAAAAACACTAATTATAATATATATATTAATAAACTTAATACTTTATTAAAGAAAACAAGAAAAACAAGAAACACACGTAAGCCAAAAGTCAAGAAACGAAAAGCACACGTAAGCCGAAAGAAAAGTGTTAAGTAAAATCGAAAAAAAAAACGTAGTAAAAGCACGCAGTTTTTTATTCAAAATGGACACAAATTTTTTGCTTGAAGCAAACTGGCCAACGTTTGGACAGGGTGTTGTATCTGGTCATTCAAAAACGTTACATGATTGGTGTGGTAATATTTCGAAATTTGTCTTGGAGCTTTCAAATCGTTTAAAACATCTGGAAGAAAGGGAGATTGAAAAAGACATTGAACTAAATAAACTGAGAGCTCAATTGGCAGCAGCAAGTAAAACGGAAAACTCACCCAACATCAGTAGTCAATGGGTTCAAGTAGTAAAACAAGGTTCCAAAAATGCTAAAAAACCAGCTGATCAGATAGCTGTAGCAAATGCGACCATCAGCGAAATGAATGAAAGAATGAGAAGAAGAAAAAATGTTATTATTTATGGTGTGCCAGAATCAAAGAAAGAGATTTTAACAGACAAGAGAGCTGAAGATGAAGAAAAAATCAAAGAAATTCTGACCACTATTGGAAAAAGTGATGTCAAGCCAGCGTATTCGAGACGTTTAAGATCTAAAGACCAAAGTAAACCAGGTCCAATTTTGGTGGAACTCAAAGAAGAAGCAATCAGAAATCCATTACTCCTTGCAGCCAAAAAGTTGAGAGATTCAAATTCTCTCAAAAATGTTTATAATAGTCCAGATTTGACTGAAACGGAAAGAGCTTTAGACTATGAATTGAGAAAACAGAGAAACGAAGCAAATAATGGTCTTTCACAAGACTCGCCCTTTCGATATGGCATCCGTGGAAATCAGATCGTCAAATTCAAGAAGCAATAATCGTTCATCAGAAGCGTCATCACGTCTAGATAGTATCGAATCGTTAAAATGTATGTATTTAAATGCTACTTCTTTGAACAACAAACTAGATGAATTTAGTGTTGTTATTGAAACATATAGCCCACAAATTGTGGCAATTAGTGAGACTTGGTTCAAGAGCATCTCACTTACAAACGTAAAAGGATACAATGTGTACAGAAAGGACAGAAGTGATGGACGCAGAGGCGGTGGTGTATGTCTCTACATTGATGAATTTATCGACTCATTTGAATTAAATGATGCAGGTTTTAATTTAAGTAAAATTGAACAAATTTGGGTAGTAGTAAACTTTAACTCCGAAAAGTATTTAGTTGGCTGTATTTATAGGCCAAACGATTTTGTTGATATGAACGATTTTGATTTAATTTTCAAGCAAGCTAAAGACTATGTGGATGAAAAAGGTTTTAAAGATCTTCTAATAATGGGTGATTTTAACTTTCCATCAATCAACTGGTCAAATGGCTGTGTGTCAGAAATTTTAAACGAAAATGGCATCGAACATAAATTCAGAGAGACGCTAAACGACACTTTTCTATACCAGCATGTAAATGTCCCCACTTTTCAAATGGCAAACGAAAAAGCTGTCAACACTTTAGATTTGATTTTCACGACCCAATCTGGCAGTGTGTATGCAATCGATACAAAATTTGTGCTCGGTAACATAAATAAAGGACATCTGGCTATCTTTTTCAATTTTATTCTCAAAAACAAGGTTAGTAAGAAATCACATACCTGTAAAAAATTTATCTATAATAAAGCTGACTTTGTAAAAATTTCACATTTTCTTTCAAATATAAAATTGGGTGCACTTGTTTGAGAATTTAAATATTCAAGAAAATGTACGATGAGTTAATTTTCTATGTAAGCGAAGCTAGTAATCGATTCATTTCAGTGACAGATGGCTCAAAAAAGAAAACTATCTCAAAACCTTGGATTAAAGATGATCTCAAGATCTTAATCAGAAAAAAGAGGAATCTTAGATACAGGAACTGTTCATGTAACTGGAAGGATATGAATCTTTATAAAGATTACAAACGTACCTGTAAATTAGTTTTATCAGAAATTAAAAAAGCCAGACTAACATATGAACAAAATTTAGTGGAAAAAGCTAGGAAGAATCCTAAAATATTGTATAAATACTTAAATGATAAACAAGTAGTCAAAGAATCAATTAAAGCATTAAAAAAGTCAAACAATGAAATAACGCACGAACCGAAAGAGATATCAAATCTTCTTAATAAATGTTTTCAAGATGTTTTTGTTATTGAACAAGATGGTGAGCTTCCACCTTTTGAAGTTGAGTTTGATGAAAGCTGGTCAGAATATAGTGACATTGATCCAAATGATATTAGTTATGAAATGGTATTTAAAAAATTACAAGACCTAAATCAAAATAAATCATGTGGTGTAGACAAGCTTCATCCATCATTGCTTAAAAATTGTGCAGAAGCCTTTACTGTTCCTTTAACTTTGATTTTCAGAGAATCTTTATCCAATAGTCAGCTTCCAATTCAATTCAGATCAGCAAATATTACTCCATTGTTTTAAAAAGGTGATAAATCAATGCCGAGCAATTATCGTCCTGTGTCTTTAACTTCAATTCCGTGTAAAATTATGGAAAGCATAATTAGAACCAAAATGGAAGATTATCTTTATAAGCATAATATTATATCTAAAGAACAGCATGGATTTGTCAAGAAAAAGTCATGTACCACTAATCTTCTGGAAACTCTAGATTTCATCTCAATGAGTCTTGATAAAAGTATCCCTGTTGATGTGATTCTACTGGATTTTGCGAAAGCATTTGATACTGTTGCGCACAGAAGACTAACAGCTAAATTGAAAGCGTATGGCTTTGGCGGTCTGACACTAAAATGGATTGAAGCTTTCTTGAAAAATAGAAGGCAACGTGTTGTTCAAGGGGAAATTTTATCGGATTGGGTTGATATTTTTAGCGGTGTACCACAAGGCTCAGTGATTGGTCCACTATTGTTTGTTTTGTTTATCAATGATCTACCAAAAGGATTAGAAAATGTTGTCAAATTGTATGCAGATGATACTAAAATGTTCTCGCAAACGGTATCAGAAATAAGCGCAGCGAAACTACAATTAGATTTAGATTTAGTTTTCAAGTGGACTCAAGATTGGCTTCTTTTCTTCAACACATCAAAATGTGTGGTCATGCATTATGGTCATAAAAACAAATATTTTCCTTATTTTATCAATGGTAAGCAGCTATCAACGTCAGAAACCGAAAGAGATCTTGGAGTTATTTTTAATACAAAACTGAAATGGAAAAATCAAGTGTTAGAGGCTACAAACAAAGCAAATCAAATGCTAGGTCGCATCAGGAAATAATTTGCTCGTTTTGATTGTAAGTTATTTAGATCTCTGATATAACTTTTGTTCGTCCTCTTTTGGAATTTGCGGTGCCTGTATGGTCTCCAATTCTTAAGTCTGACTGTGAGAATGTTGAAAGGATTCAACGCAGAGCTACGAAATTTGTTTCTGCAATTAGAAACAAACCGTATGAAAGCAGATTGAAGGCTTTGAACATTCCATATCTGATGGAAAGAAGAAAAAGAGGTGATCAAATTCAATTATACAAGTTCATGCATGGAATAGAATTGGTTGAAAAAAGCAACGATTTTAATGTCACTAAAAACCAAGGAAGAGGTCACTGCTTTAAATATCACAAAGAAATTTCAAGGCTCCAACATAGAGATAACTTTTTTTTCAACAGAACCGCTAGCATATGGAACTCGCTGCCTAATCAATTAGTTGAAGCCCCCAATGTTAACAGCTTTAAAGCAGGCATTGATTGCTGGATGAGCAGCAATCAATCACATCAGCTGTCTTAGTGTGCCTTGTCAGCACACTCGCTGGCTAGCCAGCTACAGTCTAAACTACTACTACTACTACTACTAATTACACTTACTAAATTGAAAAAGAAAATCAAATCAAAAATTTTTAATTAAGTATTGAAATAATTAATATTTTTCAAATCCAACGATTAATTTTGAATTCTTATTAAATTTTATACAGGAAAATACTTTTTTTAATTTAAAAAATAATTTTAAAATAATCAATTTCAATAATTAAAATAATTAATTTTTTTAAGTAATCTACTAAAATTTAAATAATTCAATCAATTTCTTTCGTATTAAAATATAAATCATATTTCTAAATTCAGCTGTTTTTCAATTTAAATATTGATACCAAATTTTTCCTTGTCATTATTTATGCTCATATTTAATCACAAAAAAAACACTAATTACACTTACTAAATTGAAAAAGAAAATCAAATCTAAAATTTTTTATTAAGAATTGAAATAATTAATATTTTTCAAATCCAACGATTAATTTTGAATTCTTATTAAATTTTATACAGGAAAATACTTTTTTTAATTTAAAAAATAATTTTTAAATAATCAATTTCAATAAATAAAATAATTAATTATTTTAGAAATCTCCTAAAATTTAAATAATTCAGTCAATTTCTTTCGTATTAAAATATAAATCATATTTCTGAATTCAGCTGTTTTTCAATTTAAATATTGATACCAAATTTTTCCATGTCATTATTTTTACTCATATTTAATCACAAAAAAAACTCTAATTACACTTACTAAATTGAAAAAGAAAATCAAATCAAAAATTTTTTATTAAGTATTGAAATAATAAATATTTTTCAAATCCAACGATTAATTTTGAATTCTTATTAAATTTTATACAGGAAAATACTTTTTTTTTTTTAAAAAATAATTTTAAAATAATCAATTTCAATAATTAAAATGATTAATTTCTTTAATAATCTACTAAAATTTAAATAATTCAGTCAATTTCTTTCGTTTTAAAATATAAATCATATTTCTGAATTCAGCTGTTTTTCAATTTAAATATTGATACCAAATTTTTCCTTGTCATTATTTTTGCTCATATTTAATCACAAAAAAAACACTAATTACACTTACTAAATTGAAAAAGAAAATCAAATCAAAAATTTTTTTTTAAGTTTTGAAATAATTAATATTTTTCAAATCCAACGATTAATTTTGAATTCTTATTAAACTTTATACAGGAAAATACTTTTTTTAATTTAAAAAATAATTTTTAAATAATCAATTTCAATAATTAAAATAATTAATTTTTTTAAGTAATCTACTAAAATTTAAAAAATTCAGTCAATTTCTTTCGTATTAAATAATAAATCATATTTCTGTATTCAGCAATTATTATTTTAAATATTGATACCAAATTTTTCCTTGTCACTATTTTTACTCAAATTTAATCACAAAAAAAACACTTATTACATTGAGTAAATTGAAAAAAATAATCAAATCAAAAATATTTTATTAAGTTCTGAAATAATTAATATTTTTCAAATCCGACGATTAAATTTGAATTCTTATTAAATTTTATACAAGAAAATACTTTTTTTATTTAAAAAATAATTTTCTAATAATAAATTTCAATAATTAAAATGATTAATTTCTTAAATAATTTACTAAAATTTAAATAATTCAGTCAATTTCTTTCGTATTAAATAATAACTCCATTATTTCTGAATTCAGCTCTATTTATTTTAAATATTGATACCAAATTTTTTCTGGTCACTATTTTTTCTCAAATTAAATCACAAAAAAACACTAATTACATTGACTAAATTGAAAAAAATAATCAAATCAAAAATATTTTATTAAGTTCTGAAATAATTAATATTTTTCAAATCGAACGATTAAATTTGAATTCTTATTAAATTTTATACAGGAAAATACTTTTTTTAATTTAAAAAATAATTTTCTAATAATAAATTTCAATAATTAAAATGATTAATTTCTTAAATAATATACTAAAATTTAAATAATTCAGTCAATTTCTTTCGTATTAAATAATAAATCATATTTCTGAATTCTGCTATTTTTATTTTTAAATATTGATACCAAATTTTTTCTGGTCACTATTTTTACTCAAATTTAATCACAAAAAAAACACTTATTACATTGAGTAAATTGAAAAAAATAATCAAATCAAAAATATTTTATTAAGTTCTGAAATAATTAATATTTTTCAAATCCAACGATTAATTTTGAATTCTTATTAAATTTTATACAGGAAAATACTTTTTTTTTTTTAAAAAATAATTTTAAAATAATCAATTTCAATAAATAAAATAATTAATTATTTTAGAAATCTCCTAAAATTTAAATAATTCAGTCAATTTCTTTCGTATTAAAATATAAATCATATTTCTGAATTCAGCTGTTTTTCAATTTAAATATTGATACCAAATTTTTCCATGTCATTATTTTTACTCATATTTAATCACAAAAAAAACTCTAATTACACTTACTAAATTGAAAAAGAAAATCAAATCAAAAATTTTTTATTAAGTATTGAAATAATAAATATTTTTCAAATCCAACGATTAATTTTGAATTCTTATTAAATTTTATACAGGAAAATACTTTTTTTTTTTTAAAAAATAATTTTAAAATAATCAATTTCAATAAATAAAATAATTAATTATTTTAGAAATCTCCTAAAATTTAAATAATTCAGTCAATTTCTTTCGTATTAAAATATAAATCATATTTCTGAATTCAGCTGTTTTTCAATTTAAATATTGATACCAAATTTTTCCATGTCATTATTTTTACTCATATTTAATCACAAAAAAAACTCTAATTACACTTACTAAATTGAAAAAGAAAATCAAATCAAAAATTTTTTATTAAGTATTGAAATAATAAATATTTTTCAAATCCAACGATTAATTTTGAATTCTTATTAAATTTTATACAGGAAAATACTTTTTTTTTTTTAAAAAATAATTTTTAAATAATCAATTTCAATAATTAAAATAATTAATTTTTTTAAGTAATCTACTAAAATTTAAAAAATTCAGTCAATTTCTTTCGTATTAAATAATAAATCATATTTCTGTATTCAGCAATTATTATTTTAAATATTGATACCAAATTTTTCCTTGTCACTATTTTTACTCAAATTTAATCACAAAAAAAACACTTATTACATTGAGTAAATTGAAAAAAATAATCAAATCAAAAATATTTTATTAAGTTCTGAAATAATTAATATTTTTCAAATCCGACGATTAAATTTGAATTCTTATTAAATTTTATACAAGAAAATACTTTTTTTATTTAAAAAATAATTTTCTAATAATAAATTTCAATAATTAAAATGATTAATTTCTTAAATAATTTACTAAAATTTAAATAATTCAGTCAATTTCTTTCGTATTAAATAATAAATCATATTTCTGAATTCAGCTCTATTTATTTTAAATATTGATACCAAATTTTTTCTGGTCACTATTTTTTCTCAAATTAAATCACAAAAAAACACTAATTACATTGACTAAATTGAAAAAAATAATCAAATCAAAAATATTTTATTAAGTTCTGAAATAATTAATATTTTTCAAATCGAACGATTAAATTTGAATTCTTATTAAATTTTATACAGGAAAATACTTTTTTTAATTTAAAAAATAATTTTCTAATAATAAATTTCAATAATTAAAATGATTAATTTCTTAAATAATATACTAAAATTTAAATAATTCAGTCAATTTCTTTCGTATTAAATAATAAATCATATTTCTGAATTCTGCTATTTTTATTTTTAAATATTGATACCAAATTTTTTCTGGTCACTATTTTTACTCAAATTTAATCACAAAAAAAACACTTATTACATTGAGTAAATTGAAAAAAATAATCAAATCAAAAATATTTTATTAAGTTCTGAAATAATTAATATTTTTCAAATCGAACGATTAAATTTGAATTCTTATTAAATTTTATACAAGAAAATACTTTTTTTATTTAAAAAATAATTTTCTAATAATAAATTTCAATAATTAAAATGATTAATTTCTTAAATAATTTACTAAAATTTAAATAATTCAGTCAATTTCTTTCGTATTAAATAATAAATCATATTTCTGAATTCAGCTCTATTTATTTTAAATATTGATACCAAATTTTTTCTGGTAACTATTTTTACTCAAATTAAATCACAAAAAAAACACTTATTACATTGAGTAAATTGAAAAAAATAATCAAATCAAAAATATTTTATTAAGTTCTGAAATAATTAATATTTTTCAAATCCGACGATTAAATTTGAATTCTTATTAAATTTTATACAGGAAAATACTTTTTTTAATTTAAAAAATAATTTTCTAATAATAAATTTCAATAATTAAAATGATTAATTTCTTAAATAATTTACTAAAATTTAAATAATTCAGTCAATTTCTTTCGTATTAAATAATAAATCATATTTCTGAATTCAGCTCTATTTATTTTAAATATTGATACCAAATTTTTTCTGGTCACTATTTTTACTCAAATTAAATCGCAAAAAATACACTAATTACATTGAGTAAATTGAAAAAAATAATCAAATCAAAAATATTTTATTAAGTTCTGGAATAATTAATATTTTTCAAATCGAACGATTAAATTTGAATTCTTATTAAATTTTATACAAGAAAATACTTTTTTTAATTTAAAAAATAATTTTCTAATAATAAATTTCAATAATTAAAATGATTAATTTCTTAAATAATTTACTAAAATTTAAATAATTCAGTCAATTTCTTTCGTATTAAATAATAAATCATATTTCTGAATTCAGCTCTATTTATTTTAAATATTGATACCAAATTTTTTCTGGTCACTATTTTTACTCAAATTAAATCGCAAAAAAAACACTAATTACATTGAGTAAATTGAAAAAAATAATCAAATCAAACTATTTTATTAAGTTCTGAAATAATTAATATTTTTCAAATCCGACGATTAAATTTGAATTCTTATTAAATTTTATACAAGAAAATACTTTTTTTATTTAAAAAATAATTTTCTAATAATAAATTTCAATAATTAAAATGATTAATTTCTTAAATAATTTACTAAAATTTAAATAATTCAGTCAATTTCTTTCGTATTAAATAATAAATCATATTTCTGAATTCAGCTCTATTTATTTTAAATATTGATACCAAATTTTTTCTGGTCACTATTTTTTCTCAAATTTAATCACAAAAAAACACTAATTACATTGAGTAAATTGAAAAAAATAATCAAATCAAAAATATTTTATTAAGTTCTGAAATAATTTATATTTTTCAAATCAAACGATTAAATTTGAATTCTTATTAAATTTTATACAAGAAAATACTTTTTTTAATTTAAAAAATAATTTTCTAATAATCAATTTCAATAATTAAAATGATTAATTTCTTTAATAATCTACAAAAATTTAGATAATTCAGTCAATTTCTTTCGGATTAAATTATAAATCATATTTCTGAATTCAGCTGTTTTTTAATTTAAATATTGATACCAAATTTTTTCTGGTAACTATTTTTACTCAAATTAAATCGCAAAAAAAACACTAATTACATTGAGTAAATTGAAAAAAATAATCAAATCAAAAATATTTTATTAAGTTCTGAAATAATTAATATTTTTCAAATCCGACGATTAAATTTGAATTCTTATTAAATTTTATACAAGAAAATACTATTTTTAATTTAAAAAATAATTTTCTAATAATAAATTTCAATAATTAAAATGATTAATTTCTTAAATAATCTACTAAAATTTAAATAATTCAGTCAATTTCTTTCGTATTAAATAATAAATCATATTTCTGAATTCAGCTCTATTTATTTTGAATATTGATACCAAATTTTTTCTTGTCACTATTTTTTCTCAAATTTAATCACAAAAAAAACACTAATTACATTGAGTAAATTGAAAAAAATAATCAAATCAAAAATATTTTATTAAGTTCTGAAATAATTAATATTTTTCAAATCGAACGATTAAATTTGAATTCTTATTAAATTTTATACAAGAAAATACTTTTTTTAATTTAAAAAAAAATTTTTAAATAATAAATTTCAATAATTAAAATGATTAATTTCTTAAATAATCTACAAAAATTTAGATAATTCAGTCAATTTCTTTCGGATTAAATTATAAATCATATTTCTGAATTCAGCTGTTTTTTAATTTAAATATTGATACCAAATTTTTTCTGGTAACTATTTTTACTCAAATTAAATCGCAAAAAAAACACTAATTACATTGAGTAAATTGAAAAAAATAATCAAATCAAAAATATTTTATTAAGTTCTGAAATAATTAATATTTTTCAAATCCGACGATTAAATTTGAATTCTTATTAAATTTTATACAAGAAAATACTATTTTTAATTTAAAAAATAATTTTCTAATAATAAATTTCAATAATTAAAATGATTAATTTCTTAAATAATCTACTAAAATTTAAATAATTCAGTCAATTTCTTTCGTATTAAATAATAAATCATATTTCTGAATTCAGCTCTATTTATTTTGAATATTGATACCAAATTTTTTCTGGTCACTATTTTTTCTCAAATTTAATCACAAAAAAAACACTAATTACATTGAGTAAATTGAAAAAAATAATCAAATCAAAAATATTTTATTAAGTTCTGAAATAATTAATATTTTTCAAATCGAACGATTAAATTTGAATTCTTATTAAATTTTATACAAGAAAATACTTTTTTTAATTTAAAAAAAAATTTTTAAATAATAAATTTCAATAATTAAAATGATTAATTTCTTAAATAATTTACTAAAATTTAAATAATTCAGTCAATTTCTTTCGTTTTAAATAATAAATCATATTTCTGAATTCAGCTCTATTTATTTTAAATATTGATACCAAATTTTTTCTGGTCACTATTTTTACTCAAATTAAATCGCAAAAAAAACACTAATTACATTGAGTAAATTGAAAAAAATAATCAAATCAAAAATATTTTATTAAGTTCTGGAATAATTAATATTTTTAAATCGAACGATTAATTTTGAATTCTTATTAAATTTTATACAAGAAAATACTATTTTTAATTTAAAAAATAATTTTCTAATAATAAATTTCAATAATTAAAATGATTAATTTCTTAAATAATCTACTAAAATTTAAATAATTCAGTCAATTTCTTTCGTATTAAATAATAAATCATATTTCTGAATTCAGCTCTATTTATTTTGAATATTGATACCAAATTTTTTCTGGTCACTATTTTTTCTCAAATTTAATCACAAAAAAAACACTAATTACATTGAGTAAATTGAAAAAAATAATCAAATCAAAAATATTTTATTAAGTTCTGAAATAATTAATATTTTTCAAATCGAACGATTAAATTTGAATTCTTATTAAATTTTATACAAGAAAATACTTTTTTTAATTTAAAAAAAAATTTTTAAATAATAAATTTCAATAATTAAAATGATTAATTTCTTAAATAATTTACTAAAATTTAAATAATTCAGTCAATTTCTTTCGTTTTAAATAATAAATCATATTTCTGAATTCAGCTCTATTTATTTTAAATATTGATACCAAATTTTTTCTGGTCACTATTTTTACTCAAATTAAATCGCAAAAAAAACACTAATTACATTGAGTAAATTGAAAAAAATAATCAAATCAAAAATATTTTATTAAGTTCTGAAATAATTAATATTTTTCAAATCCGACGATTAAATTTGAATTCTTATTAAATTTTATACAAGAAAATACTTTTTTTATTTAAAAAATAATTTTCTAATAATAAATTTCAATAATTAAAATGATTAATTTCTTAAATAATTTACTAAAATTTAAATAATTCAGTCAATTTCTTTCGTATTAAATAATAAATCATATTTCTGAATTCAGCTCTATTTATTTTAAATATTGATACCAAATTTTTTCTGGTCACTATTTTTTCTCAAATTTAATCACAAAAAAACACTAATTACATTGAGTAAATTGAAAAAAATAATCAAATCAAAAATATTTTATTAAGTTCTGAAATACTTTATATTTTTCAAATCGAACGATTAAATTTGAATTCTTATTAAATTTTATACAAGAAAATACTTTTTTTAATTTAAAAAAAAATTTTTAAATAATAAATTTCAATAATTAAAATGATTAATTTCTTAAATAATTTACTAAAATTTAAATAATTCAGTCAATTTCTTTCGTTTTAAATAATAAATCATATTTCTGAATTCAGCTCTATTTATTTTAAATATTGATACCAAATTTTTTCTGGTCACTATTTTTACTCAAATTAAATCGCAAAAAAAACACTAATTACATTGAGTAAATTGAAAAAAATAATCAAATCAAAAATTTTTTATTAAGTATTGAAAAAATTAATATTTTTCAAATCCAACGATTAATTTTGAATTCTTATTAAATTTTATACAAGAAAATACTATTTTTAATTTAAAAAATAATTTTCTAATAATAAATTTCAATAATTAAAATGATTAATTTCTTAAATAATTTACTAAAATTTAAATAATTCAGTCAATTTCTTTCGTTTTAAATAATAAATCATATTTCTGAATTCAGCTCTATTTATTTTAAATATTGATACCAAATTTTTCTGGTCACTATTTTTACTCAAATTAAATCGCAAAAAAAACACTAATTACATTGAGTAAATTGAAAAAAAAATAATCAAATCAAAAATATTTTATTAAGTTCTGAAATAATTAATATTTTTCAAATCCGACGATTAAATTTGAATTCTATTAAATTTTATACAAGAAAATACTTTTTTTATTTAAAAAATAATTTTCTAATAATAAATTTCAATAATTAAAATGATTAATTTCTTAAATAATTTACTAAAATTTAAATAATTCAGTCAATTTCTTTCGTATTAAATAATAAATCATATTTCTGAATTCAGCTCTATTTATTTTAAATATTGATACCAAATTTTTTCTGGTCACTATTTTTTCTCAAATTTAATCACAAAAAAACACTAATTACATTGAGTAAATTGAAAAAAATAATCAAATCAAAAATATTTTATTAAGTTCTGAAATACTTTATATTTTTCAAATCGAACGATTAAATTTGAATTCTTATTAAATTTTATACAAGAAAATACTTTTTTTAATTTAAAAAAAAATTTTTAAATAATAAATTTCAATAATTAAAATGATTAATTTCTTAAATAATTTACTAAAATTTAAATAATTCAGTCAATTTCTTTCGTTTTAAATAATAAATCATATTTCTGAATTCAGCTCTATTTATTTTAAATATTGATACCAAATTTTTTCTGGTCACTATTTTTACTCAAATTAAATCGCAAAAAAAACACTAATTACATTGAGTAAATTGAAAAAAATAATCAAATCAAAAATTTTTTATTAAGTATTGAAAAAATTAATATTTTTCAAATCCAACGATTAATTTTGAATTCTTATTAAATTTTATACAAGAAAATACTATTTTTAATTTAAAAAATAATTTTCTAATAATAAATTTCAATAATTAAAATGATTAATTTCTTAAATAATCTACTAAAATTTAAATAATTCAGTCAATTTCTTTCGTATTAAATAATAAATCATATTTCTGAATTCAGCTCTATTTATTTTGAATATTGATACCAAATTTTTTCTGGTCACTATTTTTTCTCAAATTTAATCACAAAAAAAACACTAATTACATTGAGTAAATTGAAAAAAATAATCAAATCAAAAATATTTTATTAAGTTCTGAAATAATTAATATTTTTCAAATCGAACGATTAAATTTGAATTCTTATTAAATTTTATACAAGAAAATACTTTTTTTAATTTAAAAAAAAATTTTTAAATAATAAATTTCAATAATTAAAATGATTAATTTCTAAAATAATCTACTAAAATTTAAATAATTCAGTCAATTTCTTTCGTTTTAAATAATAAATCATATTTCTGAATTCAGCTCTATTTATTTTAAATATTGATACCAAATTTTTTCTGGTCACTATTTTTACTCAAATTAAATCGCAAAAAAAACACTAATTACATTGAGTAAATTGAAAAAAATAATCAAATCAAAAATATTTTATTAAGTTCTGAAATAATTAATATTTTTCAAATCCGACGATTAAATTTGAATTCTTATTAAATTTTATACAAGAAAATACTTTTTTTATTTAAAAAATAATTTTCTAATAATAAATTTCAATAATTAAAATGATTAATTTCTTAAATAATTTACTAAAATTTAAATAATTCAGTCAATTTCTTTCGTATTAAATAATAAATCATATTTCTGAATTCAGCTCTATTTATTTTAAATATTGATACCAAATTTTTTCTGGTCACTATTTTTTCTCAAATTTAATCACAAAAAAACACTAATTACATTGAGTAAATTGAAAAAAATAATCAAATCAAAAATATTTTATTAAGTTCTGAAATAATTAATATTTTTCAAATCGAACGATTAAATTTGAATTCTTATTAAATTTTATACAAGAAAATACTTTTTTTAATTTAAAAAATAATTTTCTAATAATCAATTTCAATAATTAAAATGATTAATTTCTTTAATAATCTACAAAAATTTAGATAATTCAGTCAATTTCTTTCGGATTAAATTATAAATCATATTTCTGAATTCAGCTGTTTTTTAATTTAAATATTGATACCAAATTTTTTCTGGTAACTATTTTTACCCAAATTTAATCACAAAAAAAACACTAATTACATTGAGTAAATTGAAAAAAATAATCAAATCAAAAATTTTTTATTAAGTATTGAAAAAATTAATATTTTTCAAATCCAACGATTAATTTTGAATTCTTATTAAATTTTATACAAGAAAATACTATTTTTAATTTAAAAAATAATTTTCTAATAATAAATTTCAATAATTAAAATGATTAATTTCTTAAATAATCTACTAAAATTTAAATAATTCAGTCAATTTCTTTCGTATTAAATAATAAATCATATTTCTGAATTCAGCTCTATTTATTTTGAATATTGATACCAAATTTTTTCTGGTCACTATTTTTTCTCAAATTTAATCACAAAAAAAACACTAATTACATTGAGTAAATTGAAAAAAATAATCAAATCAAAAATATTTTATTAAGTTCTGAAATACTTTATATTTTTCAAATCGAACGATTAAATTTGAATTCTTATTAAATTTTATACAAGAAAATACTTTTTTTAATTTAAAAAATAATTTTCTAATAATAAATTTCAATAATTAAAATGATTAATTTCTTAAATAATTTACTAAAATTTAAATAATTCAGTCAATTTCTTTCGTATTAAATAATAAATCATATTTCTGAATTCAGCTCTATTTATTTTGAATATTGATACCAAATTTTTTCTGGTCACTATTTTTTCTCAAATTTAATCACAAAAAAACACTAATTACATTGAGTAAATTGAAAAAAATAATCAAATCAAAAATATTTTATTAAGTTCTGAAATAATTAATATTTTTCAAATCGAACGATTAAATTTGAATTCTTATTAAATTTTATACAAGAAAATACTTTTTTTAATTTAAAAAATAATTTTCTAATAATCAATTTCAATAATTAAAATGATTAATTTCTTTAATAATCTACAAAAATTTAGATAATTCAGTCAATTTCTTTCGGATTAAATTATAAATCATATTTCTGAATTCAGCTGTTTTTTAATTTAAATATTGATACCAAATTTTTTCTGGTAACTATTTTTACCCAAATTTAATCACAAAAAAAACACTAATTACATTGAGTAAATTGAAAAAAATAATCAAATCAAAAATTTTTTATTAAGTATTGAAAAAATTAATATTTTTCAAATCCAACGATTAATTTTGAATTCTTATTAAATTTTATACAAGAAAATACTATTTTTAATTTAAAAAATAATTTTCTAATAATAAATTTCAATAATTAAAATGATTAATTTCTTAAATAATCTACTAAAATTTAAATAATTCAGTCAATTTCTTTCGTATTAAATAATAAATCATATTTCTGAATTCAGCTCTATTTATTTTGAATATTGATACCAAATTTTTTCTGGTCACT
Organism: Brachionus paranguensis; assembly: GCA_016802215.1. Lineage (NCBI taxonomy): Eukaryota > Metazoa > Rotifera > Eurotatoria > Ploima > Brachionidae > Brachionus > Brachionus paranguensis. Next base: position 114,879 of record JAESIX010000008.1, on the reverse strand, counting down.
ATTTTTTCTCAAATTTAATCACAAAAAAAACACTAATTACATTGAGTAAATTGAAAAAAATAATCAAATCAAAAATATTTTATTAAGTTCTGAAATAATTAATATTTTTCAAATCCGACGATTAAATTTGAATTCTTATTAAATTTTATACAAGAAAATACTTTTTTTATTTAAAAAATAATTTTCTAATAATAAATTTCAATAATTAAAATGATTAATTTCTTAAATAATTTACTAAAATTTAAATAATTCAGTCAATTTCTTTCGTATTAAATAATAAATCATATTTCTGAATTCAGCTCTATTTATTTTAAATATTGATACCAAATTTTTTCTGGTCACTATTTTTTCTCAAATTTAATCACAAAAAAACACTAATTACATTGAGTAAATTGAAAAAAATAATCAAATCAAAAATATTTTATTAAGTTCTGAAATAATTAATATTTTTCAAATCGAACGATTAAATTTGAATTCTTATTAAATTTTATACAAGAAAATACTTTTTTTAATTTAAAAAATAATTTTCTAATAATCAATTTCAATAATTAAAATGATTAATTTCTTTAATAATCTACAAAAATTTAGATAATTCAGTCAATTTCTTTCGGATTAAATTATAAATCATATTTCTGAATTCAGCTGTTTTTTAATTTAAATATTGATACCAAATTTTTTCTGGTAACTATTTTTACCCAAATTTAATCACAAAAAAAACACTAATTACATTGAGTAAATTGAAAAAAATAATCAAATCAAAAATTTTTTATTAAGTATTGAAAAAATTAATATTTTTCAAATCCAACGATTAATTTTGAATTCTTATTAAATTTTATACAAGAAAATACTATTTTTAATTTAAAAAATAATTTTCTAATAATAAATTTCAATAATTAAAATGATTAATTTCTTAAATAATCTACTAAAATTTAAATAATTCAGTCAATTTCTTTCGTATTAAATAATAAATCATATTTCTGAATTCAGCTCTATTTATTTTGAATATTGATACCAAATTTTTTCTGGTCACTATTTTTTCTCAAATTTAATCACAAAAAAAACACTAATTACATTGAGTAAATTGAAAAAAATAATCAAATCAAAAATATTTTATTAAGTTCTGAAATACTTTATATTTTTCAAATCGAACGATTAAATTTGAATTCTTATTAAATTTTATACAAGAAAATACTTTTTTTAATTTAAAAAATAATTTTCTAATAATAAATTTCAATAATTAAAATGATTAATTTCTTAAATAATTTACTAAAATTTAAATAATTCAGTCAATTTCTTTCGTTTTAAATAATAAATCATATTTCTGAATTCAGCTCTATTTATTTTAAATATTGATACCAAATTTTTTCTGGTCACTATTTTTACTCAAATTAAATCGCAAAAAAAACACTAATTACATTGAGTAAATTGAAAAAAATATCAAATCAAAAATATTTTATTAAGTTCTGAAATAATTAATATTTTTCAAATCCGACGATTAAATTTGAATTCTTATTAAATTTTATACAAGAAAATACTTTTTTTATTTAAAAAATAATTTTCTAATAATAAATTTCAATAATTAAAATGATTAATTTCTTAAATAATTTTACTAAAATTTAAATAATTCAGTCAATTTCTTTCGTATTAAATAATAAATCATATTTCTGAATTCAGCTCTATTTATTTTAAATATTGATACCAAATTTTTTCTGGTCACTATTTTTTCTCAAATTTAATCACAAAAAAAACACTAATTACATTGAGTAAATTGAAAAAAATAATCAAATCAAAAATATTTTATTAAGTTCTGAAATAATTAATATTTTTCAAATCGAACGATTAAATTTGAATTCTTATTAAATTTTATACAAGAAAATACTTTTTTTAATTTAAAAAATAATTTTCTAATAATAAATTTCAATAATTAAAATGATTAATTTCTTAAATAATTTACTAAAATTTAAATAATTCAGTCAATTTCTTTCGTATTAAATAATAAATCATATTTCTGAATTCAGCTCTATTTATTTTGAATATTGATACCAAATTTTTTCTGGTCACTATTTTTTCTCAAATTTAATCACAAAAAAAACACTAATTACATTGAGTAAATTGAAAAAAATATCAAATCAAAAATATTTTATTAAGTTCTGAAATAATTAATATTTTTCAAATCCGACGATTAAATTTGAATTCTTATTAAATTTTATACAAGAAAATACTTTTTTTATTTAAAAAATAATTTTCTAATAATAAATTTCAATAATTAAAATGATTAATTTCTTAAATAATTTACTAAAATTTAAATAATTCAGTCAATTTCTTTCGTTTTAAATAATAAATCATATTTCTGAATTCAGCTCTATTTATTTTAAATATTGATACCAAATTTTTTCTGGTCACTATTTTTACTCAAATTAAATCGCAAAAAAAACACTAATTACATTGAGTAAATTGAAAAAAATATCAAATCAAAAATATTTTATTAAGTTCTGAAATAATTAATATTTTTCAAATCCGACGATTAAATTTGAATTCTTATTAAATTTTATACAAGAAAATACTTTTTTTATTTAAAAAATAATTTTCTAATAATAAATTTCAATAATTAAAATGATTAATTTCTTAAATAATCTACTAAAATTTAAATAATTCAGTCAATTTCTTTCGTATTAAATAATAAATCATATTTCTGAATTCAGCTCTATTTATTTTGAATATTGACACCAAATTTTTTCTGGTCACTATTTTTTCTCAAATTTAATCACAAAAAAAACACTAATTACATTGAGTAAATTGAAAAAAATAATCAAATCAAAAATATTTTATTAAGTTCTGAAATACTTTATATTTTTCAAATCGAACGATTAAATTTGAATTCTTATTAAATTTTATACAAGAAAATACTTTTTTTAATTTAAAAAATAATTTTCTAATAATAAATTTCAATAATTAAAATGATTAATTTCTTAAATAATTTACTAAAATTTAAATAATTCAGTCAATTTCTTTCGTTTTAAATAATAAATCATATTTCTGAATTCAGCTCTATTTATTTTAAATATTGATACCAAATTTTTTCTGGTCACTATTTTTACTCAAATTAAATCGCAAAAAAAACACTAATTACATTGAGTAAATTGAAAAAAATATCAAATCAAAAATATTTTATTAAGTTCTGAAATAATTAATATTTTTCAAATCGAACGATTAAATTTGAATTCTTATTAAATTTTATACAAGAAAATACTTTTTTTAATTTAAAAAATAATTTTCTAATAATAAATTTCAATAATTAAAATGATTAATTTCTTAAATAATTTACTAAAATTTAAATAATTCAGTCAATTTCTTTCGTATTAAATAATAAATCATATTTCTGAATTCAGCTCTATTTATTTTGAATATTGATACCAAATTTTTTCTGGTCACTATTTTTTCTCAAATTTAATCACAAAAAAAACACTAATTACATTGAGTAAATTGAAAAAAATAATCAAATCAAAAATATTTTATTAAGTTCTGAAATAATTAATATTTTTCAAATCGAACGATTAAATTTGAATTCTTATTAAATTTTATACAAGAAAATACTTTTTTTAATTTAAAAAAAAATTTTTAAATAATAAATTTCAATAATTAAAATGATTAATTTCTTAAATAATTTACTAAAATTTAAATAATTCAGTCAATTTCTTTCGTTTTAAATAATAAATCATATTTCTGAATTCAGCTCTATTTATTTTAAATATTGATACCAAATTTTTTCTGGTCACTATTTTTACTCAAATTAAATCGCAAAAAAAACACTAATTACATTGAGTAAATTGAAAAAAATATCAAATCAAAAATATTTTATTAAGTTCTGAAATAATTAATATTTTTCAAATCCGACGATTAAATTTGAATTCTTATTAAATTTTATACAAGAAAATACTTTTTTTATTTAAAAAATAATTTTCTAATAATAAATTTCAATAATTAAAATGATTAATTTCTTAAATAATTTACTAAAATTTAAATAATTCAGTCAATTTCTTTCGTATTAAATAATAAATCATATTTCTGAATTCAGCTCTATTTATTTTAAATATTGATACCAAATTTTTTCTGGTCACTATTTTTTCTCAAATTTAATCACAAAAAAACACTAATTACATTGAGTAAATTGAAAAAAATAATCAAATCAAAAATATTTTATTAAGTTCTGAAATAATTTATATTTTTCAAATCGAACGATTAAATTTGAATTCTTATTAAATTTTATACAAGAAAATACTTTTTTTAATTTAAAAAATAATTTTCTAATAATCAATTTCAATAATTAAAATGATTAATTTCTTAAATAATTTACTAAAATTTAAATAATTCAGTCAATTTCTTTCGTATTAAATAATAAATCATATTTCTGAATTCAGCTGTTTTTTAATTTAAATATTGATACCAAATTTTTTCTGGTAACTATTTTTACCCAAATTTAATCACAAAAAAAACACTAATTACATTGAGTAAATTGAAAAAAATAATCAAATCAAAAATTTTTTATTAAGTATTGAAATAATTAATATTTTTCAAATCCAACGATTAATTTTGAATTCTTATTAAATTTTATACAGGAAAATACTTTTTTTAATTTAAAAAATAATTTTTAAATAATCAATTTCAATAATTAAAATAATTAATTTTTTTAAGTAATCTACAAAAATTTAAATAATTCAGTCAATTTCTTTCGTATTAAATAATAAATCATATTTCTGTATTCAGCAATTATTATTTTAAATATTGATACCAAATTTTTTCTGGTAACTATTTTTACCCAAATTTAATCACAAAAAAAACACTAATTACATTGAGTAAATTGAAAAAAATAATCAAATCAAAAATTTTTTATTAAGTATTGAAATAATTAATATTTTTCAAATCCAACGATTAATTTTGAATTCTTATTAAATTTTATACAGGAAAATACTTTTTTTAATTTAAAAAATAATTTTTAAATAATCAATTTCAATAATTAAAATAATTAATTTTTTTAAGTAATCTACAAAAATTTAAATAATTCAGTCAATTTCTTTCGTATTAAATAATAAATCATATTTCTGTATTCAGCAATTATTATTTTAAATATTGATACCAAATTTTTTCTGGTAACTATTTTAACCCAAATTTAATCACAAAAAAAACACTAATTACATTGAGTAAATTGAAAAAAATAATCAAATCAAAAATTTTTTATTAAGTATTGAAAAAATTAATATTTTTCAAATCCGACGATTAATTTTGAATTCTTATTAAATTTTATACAGGAAAATACTTTTTTTAATTTAAAAAATAATTTTTAAATAATCAATTTCAATAATTAAAATAATTAATTTTTTTTAGTAATCTACTAAAATTTAAATAATTCAGTCAATTTCTATCGTATTAAATAATAAATCATATTTCTGAATTCAGCTATTTTTATTTTAAATATTGATACCAAATTTTTTCTGGTCACTATTTTTACTCAAATTTAACCACAAAAAAAACACTAATTACATTCACTAAATTGAAAAAGAAAATCAAATCAAAAATTTTTTATTAAGTATTGAAATAATTAATATTTTTCAAATCCAACGATTAATTTTGAATTCTTATTAAATTTTATACAGGAAAATACTTTTTTTAATTTAAAAAATAATTTTTAAATAATCAATTTCAATAATTAAAATAATTAATTTTTTTTAGTAATCTACTAAAATTTAAATAATTCAGTCAATTTCTATCGTATTAAATAATAAATCATATTTCTGAATTCAGCTATTTTTATTTTAAATATTGATACCAAATTTTTTCTGGTCACTATTTTTACTCAAATTTAACCACAAAAAAAACATTAATTACATTCACTAAATTGAAAAAGAAAATCAAATCAAAAATTTTTTATTAAGTATTGAAAAAATTAATATTTTTCAAATCCGACGATTAATTTTGAATTCTTATTAAATTTTATACAGGAAAATACTTTTTTTAATTTAAAAAATAATTTTTAAATAATCAATTTCAATAATTAAAATAATTAATTTTTTTTAGTAATCTACTAAAATTTAAATAATTCAGTCAATTTCTATCGTATTAAATAATAAATCATATTTCTGAATTCAGCTATTTTTATTTTAAATATTGATACCAAATTTTTTCTGGTCACTATTTTTACTCAAATTTAACCACAAAAAAAACATTAATTACATTCACTAAATTGAAAAAGAAAATCAAATCAAAAATATTTTATTAAGTTCTGAAATAATTAATATTTTTCAAATCCAACGATTAATTTTGAATTCTTATTAAATTTTATACAGGAAAATACTTTTTTTAATTTAAAAAATAATTTTTAAATAATCAATTTCAATAATTAAAATAATTAATTTTTTTTAGTAATCTACTAAAATTTAAATAATTCAGTCAATTTCTATCGTATTAAATAATAAATCATATTTCTGAATTCAGCTATTTTTATTTTAAATATTGATACCAAATTTTTTCTGGTCACTATTTTTACTCAAATTTAACCACAAAAAAAACATTAATTACATTCACTAAATTGAAAAAGAAAATCAAATCAAAAATATTTTATTAAGTTCTGAAATAATTAATATTTTTCAAATCCAACGATTAATTTTGAATTCTTATTAAATTTTATACAGGAAAATACTTTTTTTAATTTAAAAAATAATTTTTAAATAATCAATTTCAATAATTAAAATAATTAATTTTTTTAAGTAATCTACTAAAATTTAAATAATTCAGTCAATTTCTTTCGTATTAAAATATAAATCATATTTCTGTATTCAGCAATTATTATTTTAAATATTGATACCAAATTTTTTCTGGTCACTATTTTTACTCAAATTTAATCACAAAAAAAACACTAATTACATTGAGTAAATTGAAAAAGAAAATCAAATCAAAAATTTTTTATTAAGTATTGAAATAATTAATATTTTTCAAATCCAACGATTAATTTTGAATTCTTATTAAATTTTATACAGGAAAATACTTTTTTTAATTTAAAAAATAATTTTTAAATAATCAATTTCAATAATTAAAATAATTAATTTTTTTAAGTAATCTACTAAAATTTAAATAATTCAGTCAATTTCTTTCGTATTAAATAATAAATCATATATCTGAATTCAGCTCTATTAATTTTAAATATAGATAACAAATTTTTTCTGGTAACTATTTTTACCCAAATTTAATCACAAAAAAAACACTAATTACATTGAGTAAATTGAAAAAAATAATCAAATCAAAAATTTTTTATTAAGTATTGAAATAATTAATATTTTTCAAATCCAACGATTAATTTTGAATTCTTATTAAATTTTATACAGGAAAATACTTTTTTTAATTTAAAAAATAATTTTTAAATAATCAATTTCAATAATTAAAATAATTAATTTTTTTTAGTAATCTACTAAAATTTAAATAATTCAGTCAATTTCTATCGTATTAAATAATAAATCATATTTCTGAATTCAGCTATTTTTATTTTAAATATTGATACCAAATTTTTTCTGGTCACTATTTTTACTCAAATTTAACCACAAAAAAAACATTAATTACATTCACTAAATTGAAAAAGAAAATCAAATCAAAAATTTTTTATTAAGTATTGAAATAATTAATATTTTTCAAATCCAACGATTAATTTTGAATTCTTATTAAATTTTATACAGGAAAATACTTTTTTTAATTTAAAAAATAATTTTTAAATAATCAATTTCAATAATTAAAATAATTAATTTTTTTAAGTAATCTACTAAAATTTAAATAATTCAGTCAATTTCTTTCGTATTAAAATATAAATCATATTTCTGTATTCAGCAATTATTATTTTAAATATTGATACCAAATTTTTTCTGGTCACTATTTTTACTCAAATTTAATCACAAAAAAAACACTAATTACATTGAGTAAATTGAAAAAGAAAATCAAATCAAAAATTTTTTATTAAGTATTGAAATAATTAATATTTTTCAAATCCAACGATTAATTTTGAATTCTTATTAAATTTTATACAGGAAAATACTTTTTTTAATTTAAAAAATAATTTTTAAATAATCAATTTCAATAATTAAAATAATTAATTTTTTTAAGTAATCTACTAAAATTTAAATAATTCAGTCAATTTCTTTCGTATTAAATAATAAATCATATATCTGAATTCAGCTCTATTAATTTTAAATATAGATAACAAATTTTTTCTGGTAACTATTTTTACCCAAATTTAATCACAAAAAAAACACTAATTACATTGAGTAAATTGAAAAAAATAATCAAATCAAAAATTTTTTATTAAGTATTGAAATAATTAATATTTTTCAAATCCAACGATTAATTTTGAATTCTTATTAAATTTTATACAGGAAAATACTTTTTTTAATTTAAAAAATAATTTTTAAATAATCAATTTCAATAATTAAAATAATTAATTTTTTTTAGTAATCTACTAAAATTTAAATAATTCAGTCAATTTCTATCGTATTAAATAATAAATCATATTTCTGAATTCAGCTATTTTTATTTTAAATATTGATACCAAATTTTTTCTGGTCACTATTTTTACTCAAATTTAACCACAAAAAAAACATTAATTACATTCACTAAATTGAAAAAGAAAATCAAATCAAAAATTTTTTATTAAGTATTGAAAAAATTAATATTTTTCAAATCCGACGATTAATTTTGAATTCTTATTAAATTTTATACAGGAAAATACTTTTTTTAATTTAAAAAATAATTTTTAAATAATCAATTTCAATAATTAAAATAATTAATTTTTTTTAGTAATCTACTAAAATTTAAATAATTCAGTCAATTTCTATCGTATTAAATAATAAATCATATTTCTGAATTCAGCTATTTTTATTTTAAATATTGATACCAAATTTTTTCTGGTCACTATTTTTACTCAAATTTAACCACAAAAAAAACATTAATTACATTCACTAAATTGAAAAAGAAAATCAAATCAAAAATATTTTATTAAGTTCTGAAATAATTAATATTTTTCAAATCCAACGATTAATTTTGAATTCTTATTAAATTTTATACAGGAAAATACTTTTTTTAATTTAAAAAATAATTTTTAAATAATCAATTTCAATAATTAAAATAATTAATTTTTTTAAGTAATCTACTAAAATTTAAATAATTCAGTCAATTTCTTTCGTATTAAAATATAAATCATATTTCTGTATTCAGCAATTATTATTTTAAATATTGATACCAAATTTTTTCTGGTCACTATTTTTACTCAAATTTAACCACAAAAAAAACATTAATTACATTCACTAAATTGAAAAAGAAAATCAAATCAAAAATATTTTATTAAGTTCTGAAATAATTAATATTTTTCAAATCCAACGATTAATTTTGAATTCTTATTAAATTTTATACAGGAAAATACTTTTTTTAATTTAAAAAATAATTTTTAAATAATCAATTTCAATAATTAAAATAATTAATTTTTTTAAGTAATCTACTAAAATTTAAATAATTCAGTCAATTTCTATCGTATTAAATAATAAATCATATTTCTGAATTCAGCTATTTTTATTTTAAATATTGATACCAAATTTTTTCTGGTCACTATTTTTACTCAAATTTAACCACAAAAAAAACATTAATTACATTCACTAAATTGAAAAAGAAAATCAAATCAAAAATATTTTATTAAGTTCTGAAATAATTAATATTTTTCAAATCCAACGATTAATTTTGAATTCTTATTAAATTTTATACAGGAAAATACTTTTTTTAATTTAAAAAATAATTTTTAAATAATAAATTTCAATAATTAAAATGATTAATTTTTTTAAGTAATCTACTAAAATTTAAATAATTCAGTCAATTTCTTTCGTATTAAAATATAAATCATATTTCTGTATTCAGCAATTATTATTTTAAATATTGATACCAAATTTTTTCTGGTCACTATTTTTACTCAAATTTAATCACAAAAAAAACACTAATTACATTGAGTAAATTGAAAAAGAAAATCAAATCAAAAATATTTTATTAAGTTCTGAAATAATTAATTTTTTTCAAATCCGACGATTAAATTTGAATTCTTATTAAATTTTATACAGGAAAATACTTTTTTTAATTTAAAAAATAATTTTTAAATAATAAATTTCAATAATTAAAATGATTAATTTCTTAAATAATATACTAAAATTTAAATAATTCAGTCAATTTCTTTCGTATTAAATAATAAATCATATATCTGAATTCAGCTCTATTAATTTTAAATATAGATAACAAATTTTTTCTGGTAACTATTTTTACCCAAATTTAATCACAAAAAAAACACTAATTACATTGAGTAAATTGAAAAAAATAATCAAATCAAAAATTTTTTATTAAGTATTGAAATAATTAATATTTTTCAAATCCAACGATTAATTTTGAATTCTTATTAAATTTTATACAGGAAAATACTTTTTTTAATTTAAAAAATAATTTTTAAATAATCAATTTCAATAATTAAAATAATTAATTTTTTTAAGTAATCTACAAAAATTTAAATAATTCAGTCAATTTCTTTCGTATTAAATAATAAATCATATTTCTGTATTCAGCAATTATTATTTTAAATATTGATACCAAATTTTTTCTGGTCACTATTTTTACTCAAATTTAATCACAAAAAAAACACTAATTACATTGAGTAAATTGAAAAAGAAAATCAAATCAAAAATTTTTTATTAAGTATTGAAATAATTAATATTTTTCAAATCCAACGATTAATTTTGAATTCTTATTAAATTTTATACAGGAAAATACTATTTTTAATTTAAAAAATAATTTTCTAATAATAAATTTCAATAATTAAAATGATTAATTTCTTAAATAATATACTAAAATTTAAAAAATTCAGTCAATTTCTTTCGTATTAAATAATAAATCATATATCTGAATTCAGCTCTATTAATTTTAAATATTGATAACAAATTTTTTCTGGTAACTATTTTTACCCAAATTTAATCACAAAAAAAACACTAATTACATTGAGTAAATTGAAAAAAATAATCAAATCAAAAATTTTTTATTAAGTATTGAAAAAATTAATATTTTTCAAATCCGACGATTAATTTTGAATTCTTATTAAATTTTATACAGGAAAATACTATTTTTAATTTAAAAAATAATTTTCTAATAATAAATTTCAATAATTAAAATGATTAATTTCTTAAATAATATACTAAAATTTAAATAATTCAGTCAATTTCTATCGTATTAAATAATAAATCATATATCTGAATTCAGCTCTATTAATTTTAAATATTGATAACAAATTTTTTCTGGTCACTATTTTTACTCAAATTTAATCACAAAAAAAACACTAATTACATTGAGTAAATTGAAAAAAATAATCAAATCAAAAATATTTTATTAAGTTCTGAAATAATTAATATTTTTCAAATCGAACGATTTAATTTGAATTCTAATTATATTTTATACAAGAAAATACTATTTTTAATTTAAAAAATAATTTTCTAATAATAAATTTCAATAATTAAAATGATTAATTTCTTAAATAATATACTAAAATTTAAATAATTCAGTCAATTTCTTTCGTATTAAATAATAAATCATATTTCTGAATTCAGCTCTATTTATTTTAAATATTGATACCAAATTTTTTCTGGTCACTATTTTTACCCAAATTTAATCACAAAAAAAACACTAATTACACCTACTAAATTGAAAAAGAAAATCAAATCAAAAATTTTTTATTAAGTATTGAAATAATTAATATTTTTCAAATCCAACGATTAATTTTGAATTCTTATTAAATTTTATACAGGAAAATACTATTTTTAATTTAAAAAATAATTTTCTAATAATAAATTTCAATAATTAAAATGATTAATTTCTTAAATAATATACTAAAATTTAAATAATTCAGTCAATTTCTTTCGTATTAAATAATAAATCATATTTCTGAATTCAGCTCTATTTATTTTAAATATTGATACCAAATTTTTTCTGGTCACTATTTTTACTCAAATTTAATCACAAAAAAAACACTAATTACACCTACTAAATTGAAAAAGAAAATCAAATCAAAAATTTTTTATTAAGTATTGAAATAATTAATATTTTTCAAATCGAACGATTTAATTTGAATTCTAATTATATTTTATACAAGAAAATACTATTTTTAATTTAAAAAATAATTTTCTAATAATAAATTTCAATAATTAAAATGATTAATTTCTTAAATAATATACTAAAATTTAAATAATTCAGTCAATTTCTTTCGTATTAAATAATAAATCATATTTCTGTATTCAGCAATTATTATTTTAAATATTGATACCAAATTTTTTCTGGTCACTATTTTTACTCAAATTTAATCACAAAAAAAACACTAATTACATTGAGTAAATTGAAAAAGAAAATCAAATCAAAAATTTTTTATTAAGTATTGAAATAATTAATATTTTTCAAATCCAACGATTAATTTTGAATTCTTATTAAATTTTATACAGGAAAATACTATTTTTAATTTAAAAAATAATTTTCTAATAATAAATTTCAATAATTAAAATGATTAATTTCTTTAATAATCTACTAAAATTTAAATAATTCAGTCAATTTCTTTCGTATTAAATAATAAATCATATATCTGAATTCAGCTCTATTTATTTTAAATATTGATACCAAATTTTTTCTGGTCACTATTTTTACTCAAATTTAATCACAAAAAAAACACTAATTACACCTACTAAATTGAAAAAGAAAATCAAATCAAAAATTTTTTATTAAGTATTGAAATAATTAATATTTTTCAAATCCAACGATTAATTTTGAATTCTTATTAAATTTTATACAGGAAAATACTATTTTTAATTTAAAAAATAATTTTCTAATAATAAATTTCAATAATTAAAATGATTAATTTCTTAAATAATTTACTAAAATTTAAATAATTCAGTTTATTTCTTTCGTATTAAATTATTAATCATATTTCTGAATTCAGCTGTTTTTTAATTTAAATATTGATACCAAATTTTTTCTGGTCACTATTTTTACTCAAATTTAATCACAAAAAAAACACTAATTACACCTACTAAATTGAAAAAGAAAATCAAATCAAAAATTTTTTATTAAGTATTGAAATAATTAATATTTTTCAAATCCAACGATTTATTTTGAATTCTTATTAAATTTTAAACAGGAAAATACTATTTTTAATTTAAAAAATAATTTTCTAATAATAAATTTCAATAATTAAAATGATTAATTTCTTAAATAATTCAGTCAATTTCTTTCGTATTAAATAATAAATCATATTTCTGTATTCAGCAATTATTATTTTAAATATTGATACCAAATTTTTTCTGGTAACTATTTTTACTCAATTTAATCACAAAAAAAACACTAATTACATTGAGTAAATTGAAAAAGAAAATCAAATCAAAAATTTTTTATTAAGTATTGAAATAATTAATATTTTTCAAATCCAACGATTAATTTTGAATTCTTATTAAATTTTATACAGGAAAATACTATTTTTAATTTAAAAAATAATTTTCTAATAATAAATTTCAATAATTAAAATGATTAATTTCTTAAATAATATACTAAAATTTAAATAATTCAGTCAATTTCTTTCGTATTAAATAATAAATCATATTTCTGAATTCAGCTCTATTTATTTTAAATATTGATACCAAATTTTTTCTGGTCACTATTTTTACTCAAATTTAATCACAAAAAAAACACTAATTACATTGAGTAAATTGAAAAAGAAAATCAAATCAAAAATTTTTTATTAAGTATTGAAATAATTAATATTTTTCAAATCCAACTATTAATTTTGAATTCTTATTAAATTTTATACAGGAAAATACTATTTTTAATTTAAAAAATAATTTTCTAATAATAAATTTCAATAATTAAAATGATTAATTTCTTAAATAATATACTAAAATTTAAATAATTCAGTCAATTTCTTTCGTATTAAATAATAAATCATATTTCTGAATTCAGCTCTATTTATTTTAAATATTGATACCAAATTTTTTCTGGTCACTATTTTTACTCAAATTTAATCACAAAAAAAACACTAATTACATTGAGTAAATTGAAAAAGAAAATCAAATCAAAAATTTTTTATTAAGTATTGAAATAATTAATATTTTTCAAATCCAACGATTAATTTTGAATTCTTATTAAATTTTATACAGGAAAATACTATTTTTAATTTAAAAAATAATTTTCTAATAATAAATTTCAATAATTAAAATGATTAATTTCTTAAATAATATACTAAAATTTAAATAATTCAGTCAATTTCTTTCGTATTAAATAATAAATCATATTTCTGTATTCAGCAATTATTATTTTAAATATTGATACCAAATTTTTTCTGGTCACTATTTTTACTCAAATTTAATCACAAAAAAAACACTAATTACATTGAGTTAATTGAAAAAAATAATCAAATCAAAAATTTTTTTTTAAGTTCTGAAATAATTAATATTTTTCAAATCGAACGATTAAATTTGAATTCTAATTATATTTTATACAAGAAAATACTATTTTCAATTTAAAAAATAATTTTCTAATAATAAATTTCAATAATTAAAATGATTAATTTCTTTAATAATATACTAAAATTTAAATAATTCAGTCAATTTCTTTCGTATTAAAATATAAATCATATTTCTGTATTCAGCAATTATTATTTTAAATATTGAAACCAAATTTTTTCTGGTCACTATTTTTACTCAAATTTAATCACAAAAAAAACACTAATTTCATTGAGTAAATTGAAAAAGAAAATCAAATCAAAAATTTTTTATTAAGTATTGAAATAATTAATATTTTTCAAATCCAACGATTAATTTTGAATTCTTATTAAATTTTATACAGGAAAATACTATTTTTAATTTAAAAAATAATTTTCTAATAATAAATTTCAATAATTAAAATGATTAATTTCTTAAATAATATACTAAAATTTAAATAATTCAGTCAATTTCTTTCGTATTAAATAATAAATCATATTTCTGTATTCAGCAATTATTATTTTAAATATTGAAACCAAATTTTTTCTGGTCACTATTTTTACTCAAATTTAATCACAAAAAAAACACTAATTTCATTGAGTAAATTGAAAAAGAAAATCAAATCAAAAATTTTTTATTAAGTATTGAAATAATTAATATTTTTCAAATCCAACGATTAATTTTGAATTCTTATTAAATTTTATACAAGAAAATACTTTTTTTATTTAAAAATAATTTTCTAATAATAAATTTCAATAATTAAAATGATTAATTTCTTAAATAATATACTAAAATTTAAATAATTCAGTCAATTTCTTTCGTATTAAATAATAAATCATATTTCTGTATTCAGCAATTATTATTTTAAATATTGATACCAAATTTTTTCTGGTCACTATTTTTACTCAAATTTAATCACAAAAAAAACACTAATTACATTGAGTAAATTGAAAAAAATAATCAAATCAAAAATTTTTTTTTAAGTTCTGAAATAATTAATATTTTTCAAATCGAACGATTAAATTTGAATTCTAATTATATTTTATACAAGAAAATACTATTTTCAATTTAAAAAATAATTTTCTAATAATAAATTTCAATAATTAAAATGATTAATTTCTTTAATAATATACTAAAATTTAAATAATTCAGTCAATTTCTTTCGTATTAAATAATAAATCATATTTCTGTATTCAGAAATTATTATTTTAAATATTGAAACCAAATTTTTTCTGGTCACTATTTTTACTCAAATTTAATCACAAAAAAAACACTAATTACATTGAGTAAATTGAAAAAAATAATCAAATCAAAATTTTTTTATTAAGTTCTGAAATAATTAATATTTTTCAAATCCGACGATTAAATTTGAATTCTTATTAAATTTTATACAAGAAAATACTTTTTTTATTTAAAAATAATTTTCTAATAATAAATTTCAATAATTAAAATGATTAATTTCTTAAATAATATACTAAAATTTAAATAATTCAGTCAATTTCTTTCGTATTAAATAATAAATCATATTTCTGTATTCAGCAATTATTATTTTAAATATTGATACCAAATTTTTTCTGGTCACTATTTTTACTCAAATTTAATCACAAAAAAAACACTAATTACACCTACTAAATTGAAAAAGAAAATCAAATCAAAAATTTTTTATTAAGTATTGAAATAATTAATATTTTTCAAATCCAACTATTAATTTTGAATTCTTATTAAATTTTATACAGGAAAATACTATTTTTAATTTAAAAAATAATTTTCTAATAATAAATTTCAATAATTAAAATGATTAATTTCTTAAATAATATACTAAAATTTAAATAATTCAGTCAATTTCTTTCGTATTAAATAATAAATCATATTTCTGAATTCAGCTCTATTTATTTTAAATATTGATACCAAATTTTTTCTGGTCACTATTTTTACTCAAATTTAATCACAAAAAAAACACTAATTACATTGAGTAAATTGAAAAAGAAAATCAAATCAAAAATTTTTTATTAAGTATTGAAATAATTAATATTTTTCAAATCCAACGATTAATTTTGAATTCTTATTAAATTTTATACAGGAAAATACTATTTTTAATTTAAAAAATAATTTTCTAATAATAAATTTCAATAATTAAAATGATTAATTTCTTAAATAATATACTAAAATTTAAATAATTCAGTCAATTTCTTTCGTATTAAATAATAAATCATATTTCTGTATTCAGCAATTATTATTTTAAATATTGATACCAAATTTTTTCTGGTCACTATTTTTACTCAAATTTAATCACAAAAAAAACACTAATTACATTGAGTAAATTGAAAAAGAAAATCAAATCAAAAATTTTTTATTAAGTATTGAAATAATTAATATTTTTCAAATCCAACGATTAATTTTGAATTCTTATTAAATTTTATACAGGAAAATACTATTTTTAATTTAAAAAATAATTTTCTAATAATAAATTTCAATAATTAAAATGATTAATTTCTTAAATAATATACTAAAATTTAAATAATTCAGTCAATTTCTTTCGTATTAAATAATAAATCATATTTCTGTATTCAGCAATTATTATTTTAAATATTGAAACCAAATTTTTTCTGGTCACTATTTTTACTCAAATTTAATCACAAAAAAAACACTAATTACATTGAGTAAATTGAAAAAAATAATCAAATCAAAAATTTTTTATTAAGTTCTGAAATAATTAATATTTTTCAAATCGAACGATTAAATTTGAATTCTAATTATATTTTATACAAGAAAATACTATTTTCAATTTAAAAAATAATTTTCTAATAATAAATTTCAATAATTAAAATGATTAATTTCTTTAATAATATACTAAAATTTAAATAATTCAGTCAATTTCTTTCGTATTAAAATATAAATCATATTTCTGTATTCAGCAATTATTATTTTAAATATTGAAACCAAATTTTTTCTGGTCACTATTTTTACTCAAATTTAATCACAAAAAAAACACTAATTTCATTGAGTAAATTGAAAAAGAAAATCAAATCAAAAATTTTTTATTAAGTATTGAAATAATTAATATTTTTCAAATCCAACGATTAAATTTGAATTCTTATTAAATTTTATACAAGAAAATACTTTTTTTAATTTAAAAAAAAATTTTTAAATAATAAATTTCAATAATTAAAATGATTAATTTCTTAAATAATATACTAAAATTTAAATAATTCAGTCAATTTCTTTCGTATTAAATAATAAATCATATTTCTGTATTCAGAAATTATTATTTTAAATATTGAAACCAAATTTTTTCTGGTCACTATTTTTACTCAAATTTAATCACAAAAAAAACACTAATTACATTGAGTAAATTGAAAAAAATAATCAAATCAAAAATTTTTTATTAAGTTCTGAAATAATTAATATTTTTCAAATCCGACGATTAAATTTGAATTCTTATTAAATTTTATACAAGAAAATACTTTTTTTATTTAAAAATAATTTTCTAATAATAAATTTCAATAATTAAAATGATTAATTTCTTAAATAATATACTAAAATTTAAATAATTCAGTCAATTTCTTTCGTATTAAATAATAAATCATATTTCTGTATTCAGCAATTATTATTTTAAATATTGATACCAAATTTTTTCTGGTCACTATTTTTTCTCAAATTTAATCACAAAAAAACACTAATTAAATTGAGTAAATTGAAAAAAGAAAATCAAATCAAAAATTTTTTATTAAGTATTGAAATAATTAATATTTTTCAAATCCAACGATTAATTTTGAATTCTTATTAAATTTTATACAGGAAAATACTATTTTTAATTTAAAAAATAATTTTCTAATAATAAATTTCAATAATTAAAATGATTAATTTCTTAAATAATATACTAAAATTTAAATAATTCAGTCAATTTCTTTCGTATTAAATAATAAATCATATTTCTGTATTCAGCAATTATTATTTTAAATATTGAAACCAAATTTTTTCTGGTCACTATTTTTACTCAAATTTAATCACAAAAAAAACACTAATTACATTGAGTAAATTGAAAAAGAAAATCAAATCAAAAATTTTTTATTAAGTATTGAAATAATTAATATTTTTCAAATCCAACGATTAATTTTGAATTCTTATTAAATTTTATACAAGAAAATACTTTTTTTATTTAAAAATAATTTTCTAATAATAAATTTCAATAATTAAAATGATTAATTTCTTAAATAATATACTAAAATTTAAATAATTCAGTCAATTTCTTTCGTATTAAATAATAAATCATATTTCTGTATTCAGCAATTATTATTTTAAATATTGATACCAAATTTTTTCTGGTCACTATTTTTACTCAAATTTAATCACAAAAAAAACACTAATTACATTGAGTAAATTGAAAAAAATAATCAAATCAAAAATTTTTTATTAAGTTCTGAAATAATTAATATTTTTCAAATCCGACGATTAAATTTGAATTCTTATTAAATTTTATACAAGAAAATACTATTTTTAATTTAAAAAATAATTTTCTAATAATAAATTTCAATAATTAAAATGATTAATTTCTTAAATAATATACTAAAATTTAAATAATTCAGTCAATTTCTTTCGTATTAAATAATAAATCATATTTCTGTATTCAGCAATTATTATTTTAAATATTGATACCAAATTTTTTCTGGTCACTATTTTTACTCAAATTTAATCACAAAAAAAACACTAATTACATTGAGTAAATTGAAAAAGAAAATCAAATCAAAAATTTTTTATTAAATATTGAAATAATTAATATTTTTCAAATCCAACGATTAATTTTGAATTCTTATTAAATTTTATACAGGAAAATACTATTTTTAATTTAAAAAATAATTTTCTAATAATAAATTTCAATAATTAAAATGATTAATTTCTTAAATAATATACTAAAATTTAAATAATTCAGTCAATTTCTTTCGTATTAAATAATAAATCATATTTCTGTATTCAGCAATTATTATTTTAAATATTGAAACCAAATTTTTTCTGGTCACTATTTTTACTCAAATTTAATCACAAAAAAAACACTAATTACATTGAGTAAATTGAAAAAGAAAATCAAATCAAAAATTTTTTTTTAAGTTCTGAAATAATTAATATTTTTCAAATCGAACGATTAAATTTGAATTCTAATTATATTTTATACAAGAAAATACTATTTTCAATTTAAAAAATAATTTTCTAATAATAAATTTCAATAATTAAAATGATTAATTTCTTTAATAATATACTAAAATTTAAATAATTCAGTCAATTTCTTTCGTATTAAAATATAAATCATATTTCTGTATTCAGCAATTATTATTTTAAATATTGAAACCAAATTTTTTCTGGTCACTATTTTTACTCAAATTTAATCACAAAAAAAACACTAATTTCATTGAGTAAATTGAAAAAGAAAATCAAATCAAAAATTTTTTATTAAGTATTGAAATAATTAATATTTTTCAAATCCTACGTTTAATTTTGAATTCTTATTAAATTTTATACAAGAAAATACTTTTTTTAATTTAAAAAATAATTTTTAAATAATAAATCATATTTCTGTATTCAGCAATTATTATTTTAAATATTGATACCAAATTTTTTCTGGTCACTATTTTTACTCAAATTTAATCACAAAAAAAACACTAATTACATTGAGTAAATTGAAAAAGAAAATCAAATCAAAAATTTTTTATTAAGTATTGAAATAATTAATATTTTTCAAATCCAACGATTAATTTTGAATTCTTATTAAATTTTATACAGGAAAATACTATTTTTAATTTAAAAAATAATTTTCTAATAATAAATTTCAATAATTAAAATGATTAATTTCTTTAATAATCTACTAAAATTTAAATAATTCAGTCAATTTCTTTCGTATTAAAATATAAATCATATTTCTGTATTCAGCAATTATTATTTTAAATATTGATACCAAATTTTTTCTGGTCACTATTTTTACTCAAATTTAATCACAAAAAAAACACTAATTACATTGAGTAAATTGAAAAAGAAAATCAAATCAAAAATTTTTTATTAAGTATTGAAATAATTAATATTTTTCAAATCCAACGATTAATTTTGAATTCTTATTAAATTTTATACAGGAAAATACTATTTTTAATTTAAAAAATAATTTTCTAATTTTCAATAATTAAAATTTTCAATAATTAAAATGATTAATTTCTTAAATAATATACTAAAATTTAAATAATTCAGTCAATTTCTTTCGTATTAAAATATAAATCATATTTCTGTATTCAGCAATTATTATTTTAAATATTGATACCAAATTTTTTCTGGTCACTATTTTTACTCAAATTTAATCACAAAAAAAACACTAATAACATTGAGTAAATTGAAAAAAATAATCAAATCAAAAATTTTTTATTAAGTATTGAAATAATTAATATTTTTCAAATCCAACGATTAATTTTGAATTCTTATTAAATTTTATACAGGAAAATACTATTTTTAATTTAAAAAATAATTTTCTAATAATAAATTTCAATAATTAAAATGATTAATTTCTTAAATAATATACTAAAATTTAAATAATTCAGTCAATTTCTTTCGTATTAAATAATAAATCATATTTCTGTATTCAGCAATTATTATTTTAAATATTGAAACCAAATTTTTTCTGGTCACTATTTTTACTCAAATTTAATCACAAAAAAAACACTAATTACATTGAGTAAATTGAAAAAAATAATCAAATCAAAAATTTTTTTTTAAGTTCTGAAATAATTAATATTTTTCAAATCGAACGATTAAATTTGAATTCTAATTATATTTTATACAAGAAAATACTATTTTCAATTTAAAAAATAATTTTCTAATAATAAATTTCAATAATTAAAATGATTAATATCTTTAATAATATACTAAAATTTAAATAATTCAGTCAATTTCTTTCGTATTAAAATATAAATCATATTTCTGTATTCAGAAATTATTATTTTAAATATTGAAACCAAATTTTTTCTGGTCACTATTTTTACTAAAATTTAATAACAAAAAAAAACACTAATTTCATTGAGTAAATTGAAAAAGAAAATCAAATCAAAAATTTTTTATTAAGTATTGAAATAATTAATATTTTTCAAATCCTACGTTTAATTTTGAATTCTTATTAAATTTTATACAAGAAAATACTTTTTTTAATTTAAAAAATAATTTTTAAATAATAAATCATATTTCTGTATTCAGCAATTATTATTTTAAATATTGATACCAAATTTTTTCTGGTCACTATTTTTACTCAAATTTAATCACAAAAAAAACACTAATTACATTGAGTAAATTGAAAAAGAAAATCAAATCAAAAATTTTTTATTAAGTATTGAAATAATTAATATTTTTCAAATCCAACGATTAATTTTGAATTCTTATTAAATTTTATACAGGAAAATACTATTTTTTATTTAAAAATAATTTTCTAATAATAAATTTCAATAATTAAAATGATTAATTTCTTAAATAATATACTAAAATTTAAATAATTCAGTCAATTTCTTTCGTATTAAATAATAAATCATATTTCTGAATTCTGCTATTTTTATTTTTAAATATTGATACCAAATTTTTTCTGGTCACTATTTTTACTCAAATTTAATCACAAAAAAAACACTTATTACATTGAGTAAATTGAAAAAAATAATCAAATCAAAAATTTTTTTTTAAGTTCTGAAATAATTAATATTTTTCAAATCGAACGATTAAATTTGAATTCTAATTATATTTTATACAAGAAAATACTTTTTTTAATTTAAAAAATAATTTTTAAATAATAAATCATATTTCTGTATTCAGCAATTATTATTTTAAATATTGATACCAAATTTTTTCTGGTCACTATTTTTACTCAAATTTAATCACAAAAAAAACACTAATAACATTGAGTAAATTGAAAAAAATAATCAAATCAAAAATTTTTTATTAAGTTCTGAAATAATTAATATTTTTCAAATCCGACGATTAAATTTGAATTCTTATTAAATTTTATACAAGAAAATACTTTTTTTATTTAAAAATAATTTTCTAATAATAAATTTCAATAATTAAAATGATTAATTTCTTAAATAATATACTAAAATTTAAATAATTCAGTCAATTTCTTTCGTATTAAATAATAAATCATATTTCTGAATTCTACTATTTTTATTTTTAAATATTGAGACCAAATTTTTTCTGGTCACTATTTTTACTCAAATTTAATCACAAAAAAAACACTTATTACATTGAGTAAATTGAAAAAAATAATCAAATCAAAAATTCTTTATTAAGTTCTGAAATAATTAATATTTTTCAAATCGAACGATTAAATTTGAATTCGAATTAAATTTTATACAAGAAAATACTATTTTTAATTTAAAAAATAATTTTCTAATAATAAATTTCAATAATTAAAATGATTAATTTCTTAAATAATATACTAAAATTTAAATAATTCAGTCAATTTCTTTCGTATTAAATAATAAATCATATTTCTGAATTCAGCTCTATTTATTTTAAATATTGATACCAAATTTTTTCTGGTCACTATTTTTCTCAAATTTAATCATAAAAAAAACACTAATTACACCTACTAAATTGAAAAAAATAATCAAATCAAAAATATTTTATTAAGTTCTGAAATAATTAATATTTTTCAAATCCTACGTTTAATTTTGAATTCTTATTAAATTTTATACAAGAAAATACTTTTTTTAATTTAAAAAATAATTTTTAAATAATAAATTTCAATAATTAAAATGATTAATTTCTTAAATAATATACTAAAATTTAAATAATTCAGTCAATTTCTTTCGTATTAAATAATAAATCATATTTCTGAATTCTACTATTTTTATTTTTAAATATTGATACCAAATTTTTTCTGGTCACTATTTTTACTCAAATTTAATCACAAAAAAAACACTTATTACATTGAGTAAATTGAAAAAAATAATCAAATCAAAAATTTTTTTTTAAGTTCTGAAATAATTAATATTTTTCAAATCCTACGATTAAATTTGAATTCTAATTATATTTTATACAAGAAAATACTATTTTCAATTTAAAAAATAATTTTTAAATAATAAATTTCAATAATTAAAATGATTAATTTCTTTAATAATATACTAAAATTTAAATAATTCAGTCAATTTCTTTCGTATTAAATAATAAATCATATTTCTGAATTCAGCTCTATTTATTTTAAATATTGATACCAAATTTTTTCTGGTCACTATTTTTCTCAAATTTAATCATAAAAAAAACACTAATTACACCTACTTAATTGAAAAAAATAATCAAATCAAAAATATTTTATTAAGTTCTGAAATAATTAATATTTTTCAAATCCTACGTTTAATTTTGAATTCTTATTAAATTTTATACAAGAAAATACTTTTTTTAATTTAAAAAATAATTTTTAAATAATAAATTTCAATAATTAAAATGATTAATTTCTTAAATAATATACTAAAATTTAAATAATTCAGTCAATTTCTTTCGTATTAAATAATAAATCATATTTCTGTATTCAGCAATTATTATTTTAAATATTGATACCAAATTTTTTCTGGTCACTATTTTTACTCAAATTTAATCACAAAAAAAACACTAATTACATTGAGTAAATTGAAAAAGAAAATCAAATCAAAAATTTTTTATTAAGTATTGAAATAATTAATATTTTTCAAATCCAACGATTAATTTTGAATTCTTATTAAATTTTATACAGGAAAATACTATTTTTAATTTAAAAAATAATTTTCTAATAATAAATTTCAATAATTAAAATGATTAATTTCTTTAATAATATACTAAAATTTAAATAATTCAGTCAATTTCTTTCGTATTAAATAATAAATCATATTTCTGAATTCTGCTATTTTTATTTTTAAATATTGATACCAAATTTTTTCTGGTCACTATTTTTACTCAAATTTAATCACAAAAAAAACACTTATTACATTGAGTAAATTGAAAAAAATAATCAAATCAAAAATTTTTTTTTAAGTTCTGAAATAATTAATATTTTTCAAATCGAACGATTAAATTTGAATTCTAATTATATTTTATACAAGAAAATACTATTTTCAATTTAAAAAATAATTTTCTAATAATAAATTTCAATAATTAAAATGATTAATTTCTTTAATAATATACTAAAATTTAAATAATTCAGTCAATTTCTTTCGTATTAAATAATAAATCATATTTCTGAATTCAGCTCTATTAATTTTAAATATTGATACCAAATTTTTTCTGGTCACTATTTTTCTCAAATTTAATCATAAAAAAAACACTAATTACACCTACTTAATTGAAAAAAATAATCAAATCAAAAATATTTTATTAAGTTCTGAAATAATTAATATTTTTCAAATCCTACGTTTAATTTTGAATTCTTATTAAATTTTATACAAGAAAATACTTTTTTTAATTTAAAAAATAATTTTTAAATAATAAATTTCAATAATTAAAATGATTAATTTCTTAAATAATCTACTAAAATTTAAATAATTCAGTCAATTTCTTTCGTATTAAATAATAAATCATATTTCTGAATTCAGCTATTTTTCACTTAAATATTGATGACAAAATTTTTCTGTTCTTCATTTTTACTCAAATTTAATCACAAAAAAAACACTAATTACATTGAGTAAATTGAAAAAAATAATCAAATCAAAAATTCTTTATTAAGTTCTGAAATAATTAATATTTTTCAAATCGAACGATTAAATTTGAATTCGAATTAAATTTTATACAAGAAAATACTATTTTTAATTTAAAAAATAATTTTCTAATAATAAATTTCAATAATTAAAATGATTAATTTCTTAAATAATATACTAAAATTTAAATAATTCAGTCAATTTCTTTCGTATTAAATAATAAATCATATTTCTGTATTCAGCAATTATTATTTTAAATATTGATACCAAATTTTTTCTGGTCACTATTTTTCTCAAATTTAATCATAAAAAAAACACTAATTACACCTACTAAATTGAAAAAAATAATCAAATCAAAAATATTTTATTAAGTTCTGAAATAATTAATATTTTTCAAATCCTACGTTTAATTTTGAATTCTTATTAAATTTTATACAAGAAAATACTTTTTTTAATTTAAAAAATAATTTTTAAATAATAAATTTCAATAATTAAAATGATTAATTTCTTAAATAATCTACTAAAATTTAAATAATTCAGTCAATTTCTTTCGTATTAAATAATAAATCATATTTCTGAATTCAGCTATTTTTCACTTAAATATTGATGACAAAATTTTTCTGTTCTTCATTTTTACTCAAATTTAATAGCAAAAAAAACACTAATTACATTGAGTAAATTGAAAAAAATAATCAAATCAAAAATTCTTTATTAAAGTCTGAAATAATTAATATTTTTCAAATCGAACGATTAAATTTGAATTCGAATTAAATTTTATACAAGAAAATACTATTTTTAATTTAAAAAATAATTTTCTAATAATAAATTTCAATAATTAAAATGATTAATTTCTTAAATAATATACTAAAATTTAAATAATTCAGTCAATTTCTTTCGTATTAAATAATAAATCATATTTCTGTATTCAGCAATTATTATTTTAAATATTGATACCAAATTTTTTCTGGTCACTATTTTTCTCAAATTTAATCATAAAAAAAACACTAATTACACCTACTAAATTGAAAAAAATAATCAAATCAAAAATATTTTATTAAGTTCTGAAATAATTAATATTTTTCAAATCCTACGTTTAATTTTGAATTCTTATTAAATTTTATACAAGAAAATACTTTTTTTAATTTAAAAAATAATTTTTAAATAATAAATTTCAATAATTAAAATGATTAATTTCTTAAATAATCTACTAAAATTTAAATAATTCAGTCAATTTCTTTCGTATTAAATAATAAATCATATTTCTGAATTCAGCTATTTTTCACTTAAATATTGATGACAAAATTTTTCTGTTCTTCATTTTTACTCAAATTTAATAGCAAAAAAAACACTAATTACATTGAGTAAATTGAAAAAAATAATCAAATCAAAAATTCTTTATTAAAGTCTGAAATAATTAATATTTTTCAAATCGAACGATTAAATTTGAATTCGAATTAAATTTTATACAAGAAAATACTATTTTTAATTTAAAAAATAATTTTCTAATAATAAATTTCAATAATTAAAATGATTAATTTCTTAAATAATATACTAAAATTTAAATAATTCAGTCAATTTCTTTCGTATTAAATAATAAATCATATTTCTGTATTCAGCAATTATTATTTTAAATATTGATACCAAATTTTTTCTGGTCACTATTTTTACTCAAATTTAATCACAAAAAAAACACTAATTACATTGAGTAAATTGAAAAAAATAATCAAATCAAAAATTCTTTATTAAGTTCTGAAATAATTAATATTTTTCAAATCCTACGTTTAATTTTGAATTCTTATTAAATTTTATACAAGAAAATACTTTTTTTAATTTAAAAAATAATTTTTAAATAATAAATTTCAATAATTAAAATGATTAATTTCTTAAATAATCTACTAAAATTTAAATAATTCAGTCAATTTCTTTCGTATTAAATAATAAATCATATTTCTGAATTCAGCTATTTTTCACTTAAATATTGATGACAAAATTTTTCTGTTCTTCATTTTTACTCAAATTTAATAGCAAAAAAAACACTAATTACATTGAGTAAATTGAAAAAAATAATCAAATCAAAAATTCTTTATTAAAGTCTGAAATAATTAATATTTTTCAAATCGAACGATTAAATTTGAATTCGAATTAAATTTTATACAAGAAAATACTATTTTTAATTTAAAAAATAATTTTCTAATAATAAATTTCAATAATTAAAATGATTAATTTCTTAAATAATATACTAAAATTTAAATAATTCAGTCAATTTCTTTCGTATTAAATAATAAATCATATTTCTGTATTCAGCAATTATAATTTTAAATATTGATACCAAATTTTTTCTGGTCACTATTTTTACTCAAATTTAATCTCAAAAAAAACACTAATTACATTGAGTAAATTGAAAAAAATAATCAAATCAAAAATTTTTTATTAAGTTCTGAAATAATTAATATTTTTCAAATCCGACGATTAAATTTGAATTCTTATTAAATTTTATACAAGAAAATACTTTTTTTATTTAAAAATAATTTTCTAATAATAAATTTCAATAATTAAAATGATTAATTTCTTAAATAATATACTAAAATTTAAATAATTCAGTCAATTTCTTTCGTATTAAATAATAAATCATATTTCTGTATTCAGCAATTATTATTTTAAATATTGATACCAAATTTTTTCTGGTCACTATTTTTACTCAAATTTAATCACAAAAAAAACACTAATTACATTGAGTAAATTGAAAAAGAAAATCAAATCAAAAATTTTTTATTAAGTATTGAAATAATTAATATTTTTCAAATCCAACGATTAATTTTGAATTCTTATAAAATTTTATACAGGAAAATACTATTTTTAATTTAAAAAATAATTTTCTAATAATAAATTTCAATAATTAAAATGATTAATTTCTTTAATAATATACTAAAATTTAAATAATTCAGTCAATTTCTTTCGTATTAAATAATAAATCATATTTCTGAATTCTGCTATTTTTATTTTTAAATATTGATACCAAATTTTTTCTGGTCACTATTTTTACTCAAATTTAATCACAAAAAAAACACTTATTACATTGAGTAAATTGAAAAAAATAATCAAATCAAAAATTTTTTTTTAAGTTCTGAAATAATTAATATTTTTCAAATCGAACGATTAAATTTGAATTCTAATTATATTTTATACAAGAAAATACTACGTAAAAAAAAAATAATTTTCTAATAATAAATTTCAATAATTAAAATGATTAATTTCTTTAATAATCTATTAAAATTTAAATAATTCAGTCAATTTCTTTCGTATTAAAATATAAATCATATTTCTGTATTCTGCTATTTTTATTTTTAAATATTGATACCAAATTTTTTCTGGTCACTATTTTTACTCAAATTTAATCACAAAAAAAACACTTATTACATTGAGTAAATTGAAAAAAATAATCAAATCAAAAATTTTTTTTTAAGTTCTGAAATAATTAATATTTTTCAAATCGAACGATTAAATTTGAATTCTAATTATATTTTATACAAGAAAATACTATTTTCAATTTAAAAAATAATTTTCTAATAATAAATTTCAATAATTAAAATGATTAATTTCTTTAATAATCTATTAAAATTTAAATAATTCAGTCAATTTCTTTCGTATTAAAATATAAATCATATTTCTGTATTCAGCAATTATTATTTTAAATATTGAAACCAAATTTTTTAATTTTTTGACTTCTCTCATGTCTACATAAATAGACATATGACAAAACTACAAAGAGATATTCTACAAGAAAAAAGGAAAAATTTTAAAAAAAACACTTCAAAACCTGACTCCAGATCACCAGCCATTGGACATGACAACATTAGTCAAGCGAAGTCGATAAACACCAACAAGTGGCCTATCAAATCAACACTCGACTCGAGGTCTCCAGCCATTGGACATGACAACATTAGTCAAGCGAAGTCGATAAACACCAACAAGTGGCCTAGCAAATCAACACCCGATTCGAGGTCTCCAGCCATTGGACATGACAACATTAGTCAAGCGAAGTCGATAAACACCAACAAGTGGCCTAGCAAATCAACACCCGACTCGAGGTCTCCAGCCATTGGACATGACAACCTGAGTCAAGCGAAGTCGATAAACACCAACAAGTGGCCTAGCAAATCAACACCCGACTCGAGGTCTCCAGCCATTCGACATGACAACCTGAGTCAAGCGAAGTCAATAAACACCAACAAGTCGGCTGGTAAATCAACACCCGACTCGAGGTCTCCAGCCATTGGACATGACAACATGAGTCAAGTGAAGTCGATAAACACCAACAAGTCGGCTAGCAAATCAACACCCGACTCGAGGTCTCCAGCCATTCGACATGACAACCTGAGTCAAGCGAAGTCGATAAACACCAACAAGTCGGTTAACAATTCATCAGTTGACTCAAATTCAAATGCCAAAGGACTGGGATATCCCAGTCAAACAAAGAATAATATTTTAAGTAATAAAACTGTTTTCTGTGGAAATAATATAATTTCACAAAATGACAATTTTGATCCAAATTCTCCTCTTCAATCCTTGATTCAAAGGAATCTTTGGTTTTCTCAAAATAACCCTTTATCCCAGGAATCTGTATTAAATCATGATGATGATCTCATTGTCATTGTCAAAGGCTTTGGTTATGAGGTGAATAGATTGAGTTTATCTGATTTATTATCTGGTTCTAAAATCAATGATATAATCGTTAACTTCTACATGAAAATGCTGTGTAACTCTAATCTCAACGTCAAATGTTCTCATATTGACTCTCTTATTATCAATAAAATTTTAGATGGGAATCTACGGGGTGTATCGAAGTCTGTTGAGAAAAATTCTAAAACGGACTTTCGTCTGCTTTTTTGTCCAGTTCTATTCAATAAAAATCATTGGGTTTTAATTGTATTTGATACATATCAAAAAAAAATCATGTATTTTGATTCAATTTATAATATCAATATCGAGATAATTGAAAAAATTCGTGGAGTACTAAAAAAGTATATTACTTCTTTGGCTGACTCAGATTCATGGATGATACTAAATGACCTTTTGTATCCAAAACAATATGGAAATGATAAAGATTGTGGCGTTTTTATCTGTGCCTATTCAAATAACTTATCATATAATAAACCATTTTTATTCAATCAAAATGATATTCCGAAAATACGCGAATCTATCGGATCTGAGATATTAAAAGTTGAGATTCAAGAGTTTGATACTTTGGGGCAATGACTAGAATTATCTCAAGTTTCAATTAATGCTGATCGTACTTATCTTAATGATTTTAGAAATTTTTGCAATTCGGACAATAAACTAAAAATTTTTCATCTTAATATCAATTCAATTCTCGGTAATATATTTGAAATGAATGAAATTCTAAATTCTCGTATGTTTGACATTGTTTGTTTTAGTGAATCTAAACTCGATCATACTATACCAAATTCATTTTTTAATAACAATTATTATTCAAAAATAAGATTAGACAGGAATAGACATGGAGGTGGCCTACTTGTATTCATAAAAAACTCTTTGAAAGTTACTCGTACTTTTCTTCATGATACAGCTGAACTAGTTTTCTTTCAACTTAAGCTTCATGATCAATGCTTAAATTTTGTATACTGTTACCGTTCACCTAGTTCTAATGAAGCCCTTTTTCTTGATGATGTTGAAGATTTTATTCAGTCATTAAATCTAAATGATCCCTTATTTGTTTTTGGTGATCTTAACTGTGACCCATCAAAAAAGCTGAATAATAATTTTCAAAATTTCATTGATAATAATGACTTGGTTAATTTTGTTTGTCAGCCCACCAGAGTATGTTCTAGATTTCATAAACGGAGGAATCAATATCTGCAATCAAAATCAGTCATTGATCTTTTTTTGCATAATGCTGATCTTATTGATGAAACATGTGTCATTGACTGTCCATTTAGTGACCACAAGTTTGTTTTAGCTAAATTAACAGTTGCTAAACTGAAATGTAAGCCGAAGAGTATATTATGTCGAAACCTTTCTCAAGTGAATATGGAAATCATTTGTACTCAGATAGATGAAATTGATTGGAGTGGATTCAAGGACTTTTCCTTCAATTGACGAAAAATGGACGTTTGTCAAAGAAAAATTGATGAAAATTATCGATATTACTGCCCCCATTCGTAAAATTTCTATCAATATGTCAAGTCAGTTTCCATGGTATGACGATGATCTTATTTGTTTGAAACATTCACGGGATATCTCCTACAAGAAATTCAAACTATCTGGTAATGAAGATGATAAATTAGTTTATGATTATTTTAAGAAACAGTTCAAGTTGCTAAATGATGAGAAGCTAATTCATTTTTTTCAGGATAAAACCTTGAATGACTTTAAAAATGCAAAAAAATTTTGGCAATTCTACTCACCATTAATTGGCATGAAATCAGATAAAAACTCAAATACACCTTTAATCTGTATTAAAAATGAAAATGAAATTATCAACGATAAGTTAAACATGTGTGAGATATTTAACGAATTCTTCACGTCTATAAGATCTTCATCAGAAATGTCGAATAATGATTCTAAGAGTTTCATCCAGGATCAGTTTTCTAAACTTGGCCTTATGAAAGCTGCTAATTTCAGATTTAGCTTTACGAATAGACATGAGATAGAAAAACTCCTCTTGGAGATCTCAACCTCTAGTGGTATCGGTTCTTGTGGGATACCTATTAAGATTCTAAAGGGTAGTTCAGCTAAACTACACACCATTATAGCTTATTTATTTAACTTTTCAATCTTAACGGGGTCAATGCCGAATGATTGGAAAATGTCGGTTGTTACGCCCTTATTTAAAAATAAAGGCTCAATTGATGATTTAAATAGTTATCGTGGCATTTCTGTTTTACCACCAATTGCAAAACTGTTTGAGAAGCTTATTCATAAACAGATAAGCAATTATTTGGCTGAAGCTAATATTCTCTCAAGTAATCAACATGGTTTCAGATCAAGCCATAGCTGTGAATCAGCCTTACATGAGATTATCTCGAAAATGAACCAAATTAAAAGCAAACGTTTAATCGGTATCTTTTTATTTATAGATTTTAGAAAAGCTTTTGATACGGTCGACCATAACCTTCTACTAACTAAATTAAGCTGTTATGGTTTTGATGATTCTTCAATCGCACTGCTGGAAAGTTATTTTGCGAACAGATCCCAAGTTGTGAAGATTGATGAGTTTACCTCTAACTCAAAAACGCTCAAATTAGGTGTACCCCAGGGGAGTGTCCTAGGCCCACTTCTATTTTTGATTTACATAAATGATATTGTTTTAATATCTTTCAGATTTCATTGTGAAATTATTTGCTGATGATACAACTCTAATTAAAACAGGGGATAACCTCTCTGAACTTATTCATTCTTTTCATGAATCGATTCAAAAGTTATTTACTTGGTGTAAATTCAATAGTATAGATATTAATTGGTCCAAGACTAAAATTATGTTTATCTCAAACAAATCAAAACTTAATTTTCCCAGTAGTATTGAAATAAATGGTATTATGGTTGAAGTTGTTGATAAATTTAAACTCCTCGGAGTAACAATTGATAACAAGCTCACTTTTTTGCAACACGTAATAAGCTTAAGAACTTCAATAGATAAAAGGCTTTATGCTATAAGGAGATTATTTTACTTATCGCATAAAGTCAAGCTCCAGTTTTTCAAATCATTTATCATGCCATTCTTTGACTATTGTCTTTCATTATCAATATATTTTACAAAAAGATCAATTCAAAAATTAGCTAATTCTTATTACTATTGTATTCAAAGATTATTAAATATTCGCCCAAATATACATGGCAATGATGATTTTAACACTTTAAATATCGAGTTGAACAAATTTAACATCGACTGCTTTCAGCATAGAATTATTAAACGTCTTGCTCACTTTATTCATAAAATTATAAATTTAAAAACATCGCCTGTAGACTTAAGCGAAGTTTTAATAAACAACCGTTTGAAAAATATTGATTATAATCTAAGAAATTCAAATGACTATCTTGTTCCTTCCAAAGGAAAGTTCAACGATTATGGTGAAAAAACGTTTGACTATTTTTATTCTAAATTCATTAATAAATTACTTATTGATGATATACAAGTAGATTTTGTCTTATTTAAAAGAAGATTAAACAATAATATTAATTTAATTTTTATAAAATTTTGTAATATTTTTTCTAATTTTGATATTAATTTCAAAAAACTAATTTTTTGTTAATTTCGGTTAATTTTATAAATATTTATATGCTTTTTTTATTAATAAATGGGCTCAATCATCCCTTTATGGGTTTTGACCTATAGTCTCTTTGGTTGAGTTGAAATATGAACAAAAAAAAACACTAATTACATTGAGTAAATTGAAAAAGAAAATCAAATCAAAAATTTTTTATTAAGTATTGAAATAATTAATATTTTTCAAATCCAACGATTAATTTTGAATTCTTATTAAATTTTATACAGGAAAATACTATTTTTAATTTAAAAAATAATTTTCTAATAATAAATTTCAATAATTAAAATGATTAATTTCTTTAATAATATACTAAAATTTAAATAATTCAGTCAATTTCTTTCGTATTAAATAATAAATCATATTTCTGAATTCAGCTATTTTTATTTTAAATATTGATACCAAATTTTTTCTGGTCACTATTTTTCTCAAATTTAATCATAAAAAAAACACTAATTACATTCAGTAAATAGAAAAAAATAATCAAATCAAAAATTTTTTATTAGTTTTTGAAATAATTAATATTTTTCGAATACAACGATTAAATTTGAATTCTTATTAAACGTTGTACCAGAAAATAATTTTTTTAATTTAAAAAAATAATTTTTAAAATAATATATTTCAATAAATAAAATGATTAATTTCTTAAATAATCTACTAAAATTTAAATTATTCAGTCAATTTCTTTCGTATTAAATAATAATTCATATTTCTGAATTCAGCTTTTTTTATTTTAAATATTGATACCAAATTTTTTCAGGTCACTATTTTTCTCAAATTTAATCACAAAAAAAACACTAATTACATTGATTAAATTGAAAAAAATAATTAAATCAAAAATTTTTTATTAAGTTTTGAAATAATTAATATTTTTCAAATCGAACGATTAATTTAGAATTCTTATTTAAATTTATACCAGAAAATAATTTTTTTTATTTAAAAAAATAATTTTTAAAATAATATATTTCAATAATTAAAATGATTAATTTCTTAAATAATCTACTAAAATTTAAATAATTCAGTCAATTTCTTTCGTATTAAATAATAAATCATATTTCTGAATTCAGCTTTTTTTATTTTAAATATTGATACCAAATTTTTTCTGGTCACTATTTTTCTCAAATTTAATCATAAAAAAAACACTAATTACATTGAGTAAATTGAAAAAAATAATCAAATCAAAAATTTCTTATTAAGTTTTGAAATAATTAATATTTTTCGAATCCAACGATTAAATTTGAATTCTTATTAAATTTTATATAAGAAAATACCTTGGAAAAAGTGATGTCAAGCCAGCGTATTCGAGACGTTTGAGATCTAAAGACCAAAGTAAACCAGGTCCAATTTTGGTGGAACTCAAAGAAGAAGCAATCAGAAATCCATTACTCCTTGCAGCCAAAAAGTTGAGAGATTCAAATTCTCTCAAAAATGTTTATATTAGTCCAGATTTGACTGAAACGGAAAGAGCTTTAGACTATGAATTGAGAAAACAAAGAAACGAAGCAAATAATGGTCTTTCACAAGACTCGCCCTTTCGATATGGCATCCGTGGAAATCAGATCGTCAAATTCAAGAAGCAATAATCGTTCATCAGAAGCGTCATCACGTCTAGATAGTATCGAATCGTTAAAATGTATGTATTTAAATGCTACTTCTTTGAACAACAAACTAGATGAATTTAGTGTTGTTATTGAAACATATAGCCCACAAATTGTGGCAATTAGTGAGACTTGGTTCAAGAGCATCTCACTTACAAACGTAAAAGGATACAATGTGTACAGAAAGGACAGAAGTGATGGACGCAGAGGCGGTGGTGTATGTCTCTACATTGATGAATTTATCGACTCATTTGAATTAAATGATGCAGGTTTTAATTTAAGTAAAATTGAACAAATTTGGGTAGTAGTAAACTTTAACTCCGAAAAGTATTTAGTTGGCTGTATTTATAGGCCAAACGATTTTGTTGATATGAACGAT
Organism: Brachionus paranguensis; assembly: GCA_016802215.1. Taxonomy (NCBI): domain Eukaryota; kingdom Metazoa; phylum Rotifera; class Eurotatoria; order Ploima; family Brachionidae; genus Brachionus; species Brachionus paranguensis. The sequence continues at coordinate 79,371 of JAESIX010000008.1, read as the reverse complement.
TTTGATTTAATTTTCAAGCAAGCTAAAGACTATGTGGATGAAAAAGGTTTTAAAGATCTTCTAATAATGGGTGATTTTAACTTTCCATCAATCAACTGGTCAAATGGCTGTGTGTCAGAAATTTTAAACGAAAATGGCATCGAACATAAATTCAGAGAGACGCTAAAACGACACTTTTCTATACCAGCATGTAAATGTCCCCACTTTTCAAATGGCAAACGAAAAAAGCTGTCAACACTTTAGATTTGATTTTCACGACCCAATCTGGCAGTGTGTATGCAATCGATACAAAATTTGTGCTCGGTAACATAAATAAAGGACATCTGGCTATCTTTTTCAATTTTATTCTCAAAAACAAGGTTAGTAAGAAATCACATACCTGTAAAAAATTTATCTATAATAAAGCTGACTTTGTAAAAATTTCACATTTTCTTTCAAATATAAATTGGGTGCACTTGTTTGAGAATTTAAATATTCAAGAAATGTACGATGAGTTAATTTTCTATGTAAGCGAAGCTAGTAATCGATTCATTTCAGTGACAGATGGCTCAAAAAAGAAAACTATCTCAAAACCTTGGATTAAAGATGATCTCAAGATCTTAATCAGAAAAAAGAGGAATCTTAGATACAGGAACTGTTCATGTAACTGGAAGGATATGAATCTTTATAAAGATTACAAACGTACCTGTAAATTAGTTTTATCAGAAATTAAAAAAGCCAGACTAACATATGAACAAAATTTAGTGGAAAAAGCTAGGAAGAATCCTAAAATATTGTATAAATACTTAAATGATCAACAAGTAGTCAAAGAATCAATTAAGGCATTAAAAAGTCAAACAATGAAATAACGCACGAACCGAAAGAGATATCAAATCTTCTTAATAAATGTTTTCAAGATGTTTTTGTTATTGAACAAGATGGTGAGCTTCCACCTTTTGAAGTTGAGTTTGATGAAAGCTGGTCAGAATATAGTGACATTGATCCAAATGATATTAGTTATGAAATGGTATTTAAAAAATTACAAGACCTAAATCAAAATAAATCATGTGGTGTAGACAAGCTTCATCCATCATTGCTTAAAAATTGTGCAGAAGCCTTTACTGTTCCTTTAACTTTGATTTTCAGAGAATCTTTATCCAATAGTCAGCTTCCAATTCAATTCAGATCAGCAAATATTACTCCATTGTTTTAAAAAGGTGATAAATCAATGCCGAGCAATTATCGTCCTGTGTCTTTAACTTCAATTCCGTGTAAAATTATGGAAAGCATAATTAGAACCAAAATGGAAGATTATCTTTATAAGCATAATATTATATCTAAAGAACAGCATGGATTTGTCAAGAAAAAGTCATGTACCACTAATCTTCTGGAAACTCTAGATTTCATCTCAATGAGTCTTGATAAAAGTATCCCTGTTGATGTGATTCTACTGGATTTTGCGAAAGCATTTGATACTGTTCCGCACAGAAGACTAACAGCAAAATTGAAAGCGTATGGCTTTGGCGGTCTGACACTAAAATGGATTGAAGCTTTCTTGAAAAATAGAAGGCAACGAGTTGTTCAAGGGGAAATTTTATCGGATTGGGTTGATATTTTTAGCAGTGTACCACAAGGCTCAGTGATTGGTCCACTATTGTTTGTTTTGTATATCAATGATCTGCCAAAAGGATTAGAAAATGTTGTCAAATTGTATGCAGATGATACTAAAATGTTCTCGCAAACGGTATCAGAAATAAGCGCAGCGAAACTACAATTAGATTTAGATTTAGTTTTCAAGTGGACTCAAGATTGGCTTCTTCTCTTCAACACATCAAAATGTGTGGTCATGCATTATGGTCATAAAAACAAATATTTTCCTTATTTTATCAATGGTAAGCAGCTATCAACGTCAGAAACCGAAAGAGATCTTGGAGTTATTTTTAATACAAATCTGAAATGGAAAAATCAAGTGTTAGAGGCTACAAACAAAGCAAATCAAATGCTAGGTCGCATCAGGAAATCATTTGCTCGTTTTGATTGTAAGTTATTTAGATCTCTGTATTTAACTTTTGTTCGTCCTCTTTTGGAATTTGCGGTGCCTGTATGGTCTCCAATTCTTAAGTCTGACTGTGAGAATGTTGAAAGGATTCAACGCAGAGCTACGAAATTTGTTTCTGCAATTAGAAAAAAACCGTATGAAAGCAGATTGAAGGCTTTGAACATTCCAAATCTGATGGAAAGAAGAAAAAGAGGTGATCTAATTCAATTATACAAGTTCATGCATGGAATAGAATTGGTTGAAAAAAGCAACAATTTTAATGTCACTAAAAACCAAGGAAGAGGTCACTGCTTTAAATATCACAAAGAAATTTCAAGGCTCCAACATAGAGATAACTTTTTTTTCAACAGAACCGCTAGCATATGGAACTCGCTGCCTAATCAATTAGTTGAAGCCCCCAATGTTAACAGCTTTAAAGCAGGCATTGATTGCTGGATGAGCAGCAATCAATCACATCAGCTGTCTTAGTGTGCCTTGTCAGCACACTCGCTGGCTAGCCAGCTACAGTCTAAACTACTACTACTACTACTACCTTTTTTTAATTTAAAAAAATAATTTTTTAATAATAAATTTCAATAATTAATATGATTAATTTCTAAAATAATCTACTAAAATTTAAATAATTCAGTCAATTTCTTTCGTATTAAATAATAAATCATATTTCTGTATTGAGCAATTATTATTTTAAATATTGATACCAAATTTTTTCCGGTCAATATATTTACTCAAATTTAATCACAAAAAAAACACTAATTACATTCAGTAAATTGAAAAATATAATCAAATCAAAAATTTTTTATTAAGTTTTGAAATAATTAATATTTTTCGAATCCAACGATTAAATTTGAATTCTTATTAAATTTTATATAAGAAAATACCTTTTTTTAATTTAAAAAAATAATTTTTTAATAATAAATTTCAATAATTAAAATGATTAATTTCTTTAATAATATACTAAAATTTAAATAATTCAGTCAATTTCTTTCGTATTAAATTATAAATCATATTTCTGTATTCAGCAATTATTAATTTAAATATTGATACCAAATTTTTTCTGGTCACTATTTTTACTCAAATTTAATCACAAAAAAAACACTAATTACATTCAGTAAATAGAAAAAAATAATCAAATCAAAAATTTTTTATTAGTTTTTGAAATAATTAATATTTTTCGAATACAACGATTAAATTTGAATTCTTATTTAACTTTATACCAGAAAATAATTTTTTTTATTTAAAAAAATAATTTTTAAAATAATAAATTTCAATAATTAAAATGATAAATTTCTTTAATAATCTACTAAAATTAAAAAATTCAGTCAATTTCTTTCGAATTAAATAATAAATCATATTTCTGAATTCAGCTATTTTTCACTTAAATATTGATACCAAATTTTTTCTGGTCACTAATTTTACTCAAATTTAATCACAAAAAAAACACTAATTACATTCAGTAAATTGAAAAAAATTATCAAATCAAAAATTTTTTGTTAAGTTTTGAAATAATTAATATTTTTCAAATCGAACGATTAATTTTTATTTCTTATTAAACTTTATACCAGAAAATAATTTTTTTAATTTAAAAAAAATAATTTTTAAAATAATAAATTTCAATAATTAAAATGATAAATTTCTTAAATAATCTACTAAAATTTAAATAATTCAGTTAATTTCTTTCGTATTAAATAATAAATCATATTTCTGAATTCAGCTTTTTTTATTTTAAATATTGATACTAAATTTTTTCTGGTCACTATTTTTACTCAAATTTAATCACAAAAAAAACACTAATTACATTGAGTAAATAGAAAAAAATAATCAAATCAAAAATTTTTTATTAGCTTTTGAAATAATTAATATTTTTCAAATCGAACGATTAATTTTTATTTCTTATTAAACTTTATACCAGAAAATAATTTTTTTAATTTAAAAAAATAATTTTTAAAATAATAAATTTCAATAATTAAAATGATAAATTTCTTTAATAATCTACTAAAATTAAAAAAATTCAGTCAATTTCTTTCGAATTAAATAATAAATCATATTTCTGAATTCAGCTATTTTTCACTTAAATATTGATACCAAATTTTTTCTGGTCACTAATTTTACTCAAATTTAATCACAAAAAAAACACTAATTACATTCAGTAAATTGAAAAAAATAATCAAATCAAAAATTTTTTGTTAAGTTTTGAAATAATTAATATTTTTCAAATCGAACGATTAATTTTGAATTCTTATTAAACTTTATACCAGAAAATAATTTTTTTAATTTAAAAAAATAATTTTTAAATAATAAATTTCAATAAATAAAATGATAAATTTCTTTAATAATCTACTAAAATTAAAAAAATTCAGTCAATTTCTTTCGAATTAAATAATAAATCATATTTCTGAATTCAGCTATTTTTCACTTAAATATTGATACCAAATTTTTTATGGTCACTAATTTTACTCAAATTTAATCACAAAAAAAACACTAATTACATTCAGTAAATTGAAAAAAATAACCAAATCAAAAATTTTTTGTTAAGTTTTGAAATAATTAATATTTTTCAAATCGAACGATTAATTTTTATTTCTTATTAAACTTTATACCTGAAAATAATTTTTTTAATTTAAAAAAAATAATTTTTAAAATAATAAATTTCAATAATTAAAATGATAAATTTCTTTAATAATATACTAAAATTTAAATAATTCAGTCAATTTCTTTCGTATTAAATAATAAATCGTATTTCTGAATTCAGCTATTTTTCACTTAAATATTGATACCAAATTTTTTCTGGTCACTATTTTTACTCAAATTTAATCACAAAAAAAACACTAATTACATTCAGTAAATTGAGAAATATAATCAAATCCAAAATTTTTTATTAAGTTCTGAAATAATTAATATTTTTCAAATCGAACGATTAATTTAGAATTCTTATTTAACTTTATACCAGAAAATAATTTTTTTTATTTAAAAAAATAATTTTTAAAATAATAAATTTCAATAAATAAAATGATAAATTTCTTTAATAATCTACTAAAATTAAAAAAATTCAGTCAATTTCTTTCGAATCAAATAATAAATCATATTTCTGAATTCAGCTATTTTTCACTTAAATATTGATACCAAATTTTTTCTGGTCACTATTTTTACTCAAATTTAATCACAAAAAAAAACACTAATTACATTCAGTAAATTGAAAAAAATAATCAAATCAAAAATTTTTTGTTAAGTTTTTAAATAATTAATATTTTTCAAATCGAACGATTAATTTTTATTTCTTATTAAATTTTATACCAGAAAATAATTTTTTTAATTTAAAAAAATAATTTTTAAAATAATAAATTTCAATAATTAAAATGATAAATTTCTTAAATAATCTACTAAAATTAAAAAAATTCAGTCAATTTCTTTCGAATTAAATAATAAATCATATTTCTGAATTCAGCTATTTTTCACTTAAATATTGATACCAAATTTTTTATGGTCACTAATTTTACTCAAATTTAATCACAAAAAAAACACTAATTACATTCAGTAAATTGAAAAATATAATCAAATCAAAAATTTTTTGTTAAGTTTTGAAATAATTAATATTTTTCAAATCGAACGATTAATTTTTATTTCTTATTAAACTTTATACCTGAAAATAATTTTTTTAATTTAAAAAAATAATTTTTAAATAATAAATTTCAATAATTAAAATGATTAATTTCTTTAATAATCTACTAAAATTAAAAAAATTCAGTCAATTTCTTTCGAATCAAATAATAAATCATATTTCTGAATTCAGCTATTTTTCACTTAAATATTGATACCAAATTTTTTCTGGTCACTATTTTTACTCAAATTTAATCACAAAAAAAAACACTAATTACATTCAGTAAATTGAAAAATATAATCAAATCAAAAATTTTTTGTTAAGTTTTGAAATAATTAATATTTTTCAAATCGAACGATTAATTTTTATTTCTTATTAAACTTTATACCAGAAAATAATTTTTTTAATTTAAAAAAATAATTTTTAAATAATAAATTTCAATAATTAAAATGATTAATTTCTTTAATAATCTACAAAAATTAAAAAAATTCAGTCAATTTCTTTCGAATTAAATAATAAATTATATTTCTGAATTCAGCTATTTTTCACTTAAATATTGATACCGAATTTTTTATGGTCACTATTTTTACTCAAATTTAATCACAAAAAAAACACTAATTACATTGAGTAAATAGAAAAAAATAATCAAATCAAAAATTTTTTATTAGCTTTTGAAATAATTAATATTTTTCAAATCGAACGATTAATTTTTATTTCTTATTAAACTTTATACCAGAAAATAATTTTTTTAATTTAAAAAAATGATTTTTAAAATAATAAATTTCAATAATTAAAATGATAAATTTCTTTAATAATATACTAAAATTTAAATAATTCAGTCAATTTCTTTCGAATTAAATAATAAATCGTATTTCTGAATTCAGCTATTTTTCACTTAAATATTGATACCAAATTTTTTCTGGTCACTAATTTTACTCAAATTTAATCACAAAAAAAACACTAATTACATTCAGTAAATTGAAAAAAATAACCAAATCAAAAATTTTTTGTTAAGTTTTGAAATAATTAATATTTTTCAAATCGAACGATTAATTTTTATTTCTTATTAAACTTTATACCAGAAAATAATTTTTTTAATTTAAAAAAATAATTTTTAAAATAATAAATTTCAATAATTAAAATGATAAATTTCTTTAATAATCTACTAAAATTAAAAAAATTCAGTCAATTTCTTTCGAATTAAATAATAAATCATATTTCTGAATTCAGCTATTTTTCACTTAAATATTGATACCAAATTTTTTATGGTCACTAATTTTACTCAAATTTAATCACAAAAAAAACACTAATTACATTCAGTAAATTGAAAAATATAATCAAATCAAAAATTTTTTGTTAAGTTTTGAAATAATTAATATTTTTCAAATCGAACGATTAATTTTTATTTCTTATTAAACTTTATACCTGAAAATAATTTTTTTAATTTAAAAAAATAATTTTTAAATAATAAATTTCAATAATTAAAATGATTAATTTCTTTAATAATCTACTAAAATTAAAAAAATTCAGTCAATTTCTTTCGAATCAAATAATAAATCATATTTCTGAATTCAGCTATTTTTCACTTAAATATTGATACCAAATTTTTTCTGGTCACTATTTTTACTCAAATTTAATCACAAAAAAAAACACTAATTACATTCAGTAAATTGAAAAATATAATCAAATCAAAAATTTTTTGTTAAGTTTTGAAATAATTAATATTTTTCAAATCGAACGATTAATTTTTATTTCTTATTAAACTTTATACCTGAAAATAATTTTTTTAATTTAAAAAAATAATTTTTAAATAATAAATTTCAATAATTAAAATGATTAATTTCTTTAATAATCTACTAAAATTAAAAAAATTCAGTCAATTTCTTTCGAATCAAATAATAAATCATATTTCTGAATTCAGCTATTTTTCACTTAAATATTGATACCAAATTTTTTCTGGTCACTATTTTTACTCAAATTTAATCACAAAAAAAACACTAATTACATTCAGTAAATTGAAAAATATAATCAAATCAAAAATTTTTTGTTAAGTTTTGAAATAATTAATATTTTTCAAATCGAACGATTAATTTTTATTTCTTATTAAACTTTATAACAGAAAATAATTTTTTTTAATTTAAAAAAATAATTTTTAAAATAATAAATTTCAATAATTAAAATGATAAATTTCTTTAATAATCTACTAAAATTAAAAAAATTCAGTCAATTTCTTTCGAATTAAATAATAAATCATATTTCTGAATTCAGCTATTTTTCACTTAAATATTGATACCAAATTTTTTATGGTCACTAATTTTACTCAAATTTAATCACAAAAAAAAACACTAATTACATTCAGTAAATTGAAAAATATAATCAAATCAAAAATTTTTTGTTAAGTTTTGAAATAATTAATATTTTTCAAATCGAACGATTAATTTTTATTTCTTATTAAACTTTATACCTGAAAATAATTTTTTTAATTTAAAAAAATAATTTTTAAATAATAAATTTCAATAATTAAAATGATTAATTTCTTTAATAATCTACTAAAATTAAAAAAATTCAGTCAATTTCTTTCGAATCAAATAATAAATCATATTTCTGAATTCAGCTATTTTTCACTTAAATATTGATACCAAATTTTTTCTGGTCACTATTTTTACTCAAATTTAATCACAAAAAAAACACTAATTACATTCAGTAAATTGAAAAATATAATCAAATCAAAAATTTTTTGTTAAGTTTTGAAATAATTAATATTTTTCAAATCGAACGATTAATTTTTATTTCTTATTAAACTTTATACCTGAAAATAATTTTTTTAATTTAAAAAAATAATTTTTAAAATAATAAATTTCAATAATTAAAATGATTAATTTCTTTAATAATCTACTAAAATTAAAAAAATTCAGTCAATTTCTTTCGAATCAAATAATAAATCATATTTCTGAATTCAGCTATTTTTCACTTAAATATTGATACCAAATTTTTTCTGGTCACTATTTTTACTCAAATTTAATCACAAAAAAAAACACTAATTACATTCAGTAAATTGAAAAATATAATCAAATCAAAAATTTTTTGTTAAGTTTTGAAATAATTAATATTTTTCAAATCGAACGATTAATTTTTATTTCTTATTAAACTTTATACCTGAAAATAATTTTTTTAATTTAAAAAAATAATTTTTAAAATAATAAATTTCAATAATTAAAATGATAAATTTCTTTAATAATCTACTAAAATTAAAAAAATTCAGTCAATTTCTTTCGAATTAAATAATAAATCATATTTCTGAATTCAGCTATTTTTCACTTAAATATTGATACCAAATTTTTTCTGGTCACTAATTTTACTCAAATTTAATCACAAAAAAAACACTAATTACATTCAGTAAATTGAAAAAAATAACCAAATCAAAAATTTTTTGTTAAGTTTTGAAATAATTAATATTTTTCAAATCGAACGATTAATTTTTATTTCTTATTAAACTTTATACCAGAAAATAATTTTTTTAATTTAAAAAAATAATTTTTAAAATAATAAATTTCAATAATTAAAATGATAAATTTCTTTAATAATCTACTAAAATTAAAAAAATTCAGTCAATTTCTTTCGAATTAAATAATAAATCATATTTCTGAATTCAGCTATTTTTCACTTAAATATTGATACCAAATTTCTTATGGTCACTAATTTTACTCAAATTTAATCACAAAAAAAACACTAATTACATTCAGTAAATTGAAAAAAATAATCAAATCAAAAATTTTTTATTAGCTTTTGAAATAATTAATATTTTTCAAATCGAACGATTAATTTTTATTTCTTATTAAACTTTATACCTGAAAATAATTTTTTTAATTTAAAAAAATGATTTTTAAAATAATAAATTTCAATAATTAAAATGATAAATTTCTTTAATAATATACTAAAATTTAAATAATTCAGTCAATTTCTTTCGAATTAAATAATAAATCATATTTCTGAATTCAGCTATTTTTCACTTAAATATTGATACCAAATTTTTTATGGTCACTAATTTTACTCAAATTTAATCACAAAAAAAACACTAATTACATTAAGTAAATTGAAAAAAAATAACCAAATCAAAAATTTTTTGTTAAGTTTTGAAATAATTAATATTTTTCAAATCGAACGATTAATTTTTATTTCTTATTAAACTTTATACCAGAAAATAATTTTTTTAATTTAAAAAAATAATTTTTAAAATAATAAATTTCAATAAATAAAATGATAAATTTCTTTAATAATCTACTAAAATTAAAAAAATTCAGTCAATTTCTTTCGAATTAAATAATAAATCATATTTCTGAATTCAGCTATTTTTCACTTAAATATTGATACCATATTTTTTATGGTCACTAATTTTACTCAAATTTAATCACAAAAAAAACACTAATTACATTCAGTAAATTGAAAAAAATAACCAAATCAAAAATTTTTTGTTAAGTTTTGAAATAATTAATATTTTTCAAATCGAACGATTAATTTTTATTTCTTATTAAACTTTATACCTGAAAATAATTTTTTTAATTTAAAAAAATAATTTTTAAAGTAATAAATTTCAATAATTAAAATGATTAATTTCTTTAATAATATACTAAAATTTAAATAATTCAGTCAATTTCTTTCGTATTAGATAATAAATCATATTTCTGAATTCAGCTCTTTTTATTTTAAATATTGATACTAAATTTTTTCTGGTCACTATTTTTACTCAAATTTAATCACAAAAAAAACACTAATTACATTCAGTAAATTGAGAAATATAATCAAATCCAAAATTTTTTATTAAGTTCTGAAATAATTAATATTTTTCAAATCGAACGATTAATTTAGAATTCTTATTTAACTTTATACCAGAAAATAATTTTTTTTATTTAAAAAAATAATTTTTAAAATAATAAATTTCAATAAATAAAATGATAAATTTCTTTAATAATCTACTAAAATTAAAAAAATTCAGTCAATTTCTTTCGAATCAAATAATAAATCATATTTCTGAATTCAGCTATTTTTCACTTAAATATTGATACCAAATTTTTCTGGTCACTATTTTTACTCAAATTTAATCACAAAAAAAAACACTAATTACATTCAGTAAATTGAAAAAAATAATCAAATCAAAAATTTTTTGTTAAATTTTTAAATAATTAATATTTTTCAAATCGAACGATTAATTTTTATTTCTTATTAAATTTTATACCAGAAAATAATTTTTTTAATTTAAAAAAATAATTTTTAAAATAATAAATTTCAATAATTAAAATGATAAATTTCTTAAATAATCTACTAAAATTAAAAAAATTCAGTCAATTTCTTTCGAATTAAATAATAAATCATATTTCTGAATTCAGCTATTTTTCACTTAAATATTGATACCAAATTTTTTATGGTCACTAATTTTACTCAAATTTAATCACAAAAAAAACACAAATTACAATAAGTAAATTTAAAAAATATAATCAAATCAAAAATTTTTTGTTAAGTTTTGAAATAATTAATATTTTTCAAATCGAACGATTAATTTTTATTTCTTATTAAACTTTATACCTGAAAATAATTTTTTTAATTTAAACAAATGATTTTTAAAATAATAAATTTCAATAATTAAAATGATAAATTTCTTTAATAATATACTAAAATTTAAATAATTCAGTCAATTTCTTTCGTATTAAATAATAAATCGTATTTCTGAATTCAGCTATTTTTCACTTAAATATTGATACCAAATTTTTTCTGGTCACTATTTTTACTCAAATTTAATCACAAAAAAAAACACTAATTACATTCAGTAAATTGAAAAATATAATCAAATCAAAAATTTTTTGTTAAGTTTTGAAATAATTAATATTTTTCAAATCGAACGATTAATTTTTATTTCTTATTAAACTTTATACCAGAAAATAATTTTTTTAATTTAAAAAAATAATTTTTAAATAATAAATTTCAATAATTAAAATGATTAATTTCTTTAATAATCTACAAAAATTAAAAAAATTCAGTCAATTTCTTTCGAATTAAATAATAAATTATATTTCTGAATTCAGCTATTTTTCACTTAAATATTGATACCGAATTTTTTATGGTCACTATTTTTACTCAAATTTAATCACAAAAAAAACACTAATTACATTCAGTAAATTGAAAAAAATAATCAAATCAAAAATTTTTTATTAGCTTTTGAAATAATTAATATTTTTCAAATCGAACGATTAATTTTTATTTCTTATTAAACTTTATACCTGAAAATAATTTTTTTAATTTAAAAAAAAAATGATTTTTAAAATAATAAATTTCAATAATTAAAATGATAAATTTCTTTAATAATATACTAAAATTAAATAATTCAGTCAATTTCTTTCGAATTAAATAATAAATCATATTTCTGAATTCAGCTATTTTTCACTTAAATATTGATACCAAATTTTTTTATGGTCACTAATTTTACTCAAATTTAATCACAAAAAAAACACTAATTACATTCAGTAAATTGAAAAAAATAACCAAATCAAAAATTTTTTGTTAAGTTTTGAAATAATTAATATTTTTCAAATCGAACGATTAATTTTTATTTCTTATTAAACTTTATACCAGAAAATAATTTTTTTAATTTAAAAAAATAATTTTTAAAATAATAAATTTCAATAAATAAAATGATAAATTTCTTTAATAATCTACTAAAATTAAAAAAATTCAGTCAATTTCTTTCGAATTAAATAATAAATCATATTTCTGAATTCAGCTATTTTTCACTTAAATATTGATACCAAATTTTTTATGGTCACTAATTTTACTCAAATTTAATCACAAAAAAAACACTAATTACATTCAGTAAATTGAAAAAAATAACCAAATCAAAAATTTTTTGTTAAGTTTTGAAATAATTAATATTTTTCAAATCGAACGATTAATTTTTATTTCTTATTAAACTTTATACCTGAAAATAATTTTTTTAATTTAAAAAAATAATTTTTAAAGTAATAAATTTCAATAATTAAAATGATTAATTTCTTTAATAATATACTAAAATTTAAATAATTCAGTCAATTTCTTTCGTATTAGATAATAAATCATATTTCTGAATTCAGCTCTTTTTATTTTAAATATTGATACTAAATTTTTTCTGGTCACTATTTTTACTCAAATTTAATCACAAAAAAAACACTAATTACATTCAGTAAATTGAGAAATATAATCAAATCCAAAATTTTTTATTAAGTTCTGAAATAATTAATATTTTTCAAATCGAACGATTAATTTAGAATTCTTATTTAACTTTATACCAGAAAATAATTTTTTTTATTTAAAAAAATAATTTTTAAAATAATAAATTTCAATAAATAAAATGATAAATTTCTTTAATAATCTACTAAAATTAAAAAAATTCAGTCAATTTCTTTCGAATTAAATAATAAATCATATTTCTGAATTCAGCTATTTTTCACTTAAATATTGATACCAAATTTCTTATGGTCACTAATTTTACTCAAATTTAATCACAAAAAAAACACTAATTACATTCAGTAAATTGAAAAAAATAATCAAATCAAAAATTTTTTATTAGCTTTTGAAATAATTAATATTTTTCAAATCGAACGATTAATTTTTATTTCTTATTAAACTTTATACCTGAAAATAATTTTTTTAATTTAAAAAAATGATTTTTAAAATAATAAATTTCAATAATTAAAATGATAAATTTCTTTAATAATATACTAAAATTTAAATAATTCAGTCAATTTCTTTCGAATTAAATAATAAATCATATTTCTGAATTCAGCTATTTTTCACTTAAATATTGATACCAAATTTTTTATGGTCACTAATTTTACTCAAATTTAATCACAAAAAAAACACTAATTACATTCAGTAAATTGAAAAAAATAACCAAATCAAAAATTTTTTGTTAAGTTTTGAAATAATTAATATTTTTCAAATCGAACGATTAATTTTTATTTCTTATTAAACTTTATACCAGAAAATAATTTTTTTAATTTAAAAAAATAATTTTTAAAATAATAAATTTCAATAAAATAAAATGATAAATTTCTTTAATAATATACTAAAATTAAAAAAATTCAGTCAATTTCTTTCGAATTAAATAATAAATCATATTTCTGAATTCAGCTATTTTTCACTTAAATATTGATACCAAATTTTTTATGGTCACTAATTTTACTCAAATTTAATCACAAAAAAAACACTAATTACATTCAGTAAATTGAAAAAAATAACCAAATCAAAAATTTTTTGTTAAGTTTTGAAATAATTAATATTTTTCAATCGAACGATTAATTTTTATTTCTTATTAAACTTTATACCTGAAAATAATTTTTTTAATTTAAAAAAATAATTTTTAATGTAATAAATTTCAATAATTAAAATGATTAATTTCTTTAATAATATACTAAAATTTAAATAATTCAGTCAATTTCTTTCGTATTAGATAATAAATCATATTTCTGAATTCAGCTCTTTTTATTTTAAATATTGATACTAAATTTTTTCTGGTCACTATTTTTACTCAAATTTAATCACAAAAAAAACACTAATTACATTCAGTAAATTGAGAAATATAATCAAATCCAAAATTTTTTATTAAGTTCTGAAATAATTAATATTTTTCAAATCGAACGATTAATTTAGAATTCTTATTTAACTTTATACCAGAAAATAATTTTTTTTATTTAAAAAAATAATTTTTAAAATAATAAATTTCAATAAATAAAATGATAAATTTCTTTAATAATCTACTAAAATTAAAAAAATTCAGTCAATTTCTTTCGAATCAAATAATAAATCATATTTCTGAATTCAGCTATTTTTCACTTAAATATTGATACCAAATTTTTTCTGGTCACTATTTTTACTCAAATTTAATCACAAAAAAAAACACTAATTACATTCAGTAAATTGAAAAAAATAATCAAATCAAAAATTTTTTGTTAAATTTTTAAATAATTAATATTTTTCAAATCGAACGATTAATTTTTATTTCTTATTAAATTTTATACCAGAAAATAATTTTTTTAATTTAAAAAAATAATTTTTAAAATAATAAATTTCAATAATTAAAATGATAAATTTCTTAAATAATCTACTAAAATTAAAAAAATTCAGTCAATTTCTTTCGAATTAAATAATAAATCATATTTCTGAATTCAGCTATTTTTCACTTAAATATTGATACCAAATTTTTTATGGTCACTAATTTTACTCAAATTTAATCACAAAAAAAACACTAATTACATTCAGTAAATTGAAAAATATAATCAAATCAAAAATTTTTTGTTAAGTTTTGAAATAATTAATATTTTTCAAATCGAACGATTAATTTTTATTTCTTATTAAACTTTATACCTGAAAATAATTTTTTTAATTTAAACAAATGATTTTTAAAATAATAAATTTCAATAATTAAAATGATAAATTTCTTTAATAATATACTAAAATTTAAATAATTCAGTCAATTTCTTTCGTATTAAATAATAAATCGTATTTCTGAATTCAGCTATTTTTCACTTAAATATTGATACCAAATTTTTTCTGGTCACTATTTTTACTCAAATTTAATCACAAAAAAAAACACTAATTACATTCAGTAAATTGAAAAATATAATCAAATCAAAAATTTTTTGTTAAGTTTTGAAATAATTAATATTTTTCAAATCGAACGATTAATTTTTATTTCTTATTAAACTTTATACCAGAAAATAATTTTTTTAATTTAAAAAAATAATTTTTAAATAATAAATTTCAATAATTAAAATGATTAATTTCTTTAATAATCTACAAAAATTAAAAAAATTCAGTCAATTTCTTTCGAATTAAATAATAAATTATATTTCTGAATTCAGCTATTTTTCACTTAAATATTGATACCGAATTTTTTATGGTCACTATTTTTACTCAAATTTAATCACAAAAAAAAACACTAATTACATTCAGTAAATTGAAAAAAATAATCAAATCAAAAATTTTTTATTAGCTTTTGAAATAATTAATATTTTTCAAATCGAACGATTAATTTTTATTTCTTATTAAACTTTATACCTGAAAATAATTTTTTTAATTTAAAAAAATGATTTTTAAAATAATAAATTTCAATAATTAAAATGATAAATTTCTTTAATAATATACTAAAATTTAAATAATTCAGTCAATTTCTTTCGAATTAAATAATAAATCATATTTCTGAATTCAGCTATTTTTCACTTAAATATTGATACCAAATTTTTTATGGTCACTAATTTTACTCAAATTTAATCACAAAAAAAACACTAATTACATTCAGTAAATTGAAAAAAATAACCAAATCAAAAATTTTTTGTTAAGTTTTGAAATAATTAATATTTTTCAAATCGAACGATTAATTTTTATTTCTTATTAAACTTTATACCAGAAAATAATTTTTTTAATTTAAAAAAATAATTTTTAAAATAATAAATTTCAATAAATAAAATGATAAATTTCTTTAATAATCTACTAAAATTAAAAAAATTCAGTCAATTTCTTTCGAATTAAATAATAAATCATATTTCTGAATTCAGCTATTTTTCACTTAAATATTGATACCAAATTTTTTATGGTCACTAATTTTACTCAAATTTAATCACAAAAAAAACACTAATTACATTCAGTAAATTGAAAAAAATAACCAAATCAAAAATTTTTTGTTAAGTTTTGAAATAATTAATATTTTTCAAATCGAACGATTAATTTTTATTTCTTATTAAACTTTATACCTGAAAATAATTTTTTTAATTTAAAAAAATAATTTTTAAAGTAATAAATTTCAATAATTAAAATGATTAATTTCTTTAATAATATACTAAAATTTAAATAATTCAGTCAATTTCTTTCGTATTAGATAATAAATCATATTTCTGAATTCAGCTCTTTTTATTTTAAATATTGATACTAAATTTTTTCTGGTCACTATTTTTACTCAAATTTAATCACAAAAAAAACACTAATTACATTCAGTAAATTGAGAAATATAATCAAATCCAAAATTTTTTATTAAGTTCTGAAATAATTAATATTTTTCAAATCGAACGATTAATTTAGAATTCTTATTTAACTTTATACCAGAAAATAATTTTTTTTATTTAAAAAAATAATTTTTAAAATAATAAATTTCAATAAATAAAATGATAAATTTCTTTAATAATCTACTAAAATTAAAAAAATTCAGTCAATTTCTTTCGAATCAAATAATAAATCATATTTCTGAATTCAGCTATTTTTCACTTAAATATTGATACCAAATTTTTTCTGGTCACTATTTTTACTCAAATTTAATCACAAAAAAAAACACTAATTACATTCAGTAAATTGAAAAAAATAATCAAATCAAAAATTTTTTGTTAAATTTTTAAATAATTAATATTTTTCAAATCGAACGATTAATTTTTATTTCTTATTAAATTTTATACCAGAAAATAATTTTTTTAATTTAAAAAAATAATTTTTAAAATAATAAATTTCAATAATTAAAATGATAAATTTCTTAAATAATCTACTAAAATTAAAAAAATTCAGTCAATTTCTTTCGAATTAAATAATAAATCATATTTCTGAATTCAGCTATTTTTCACTTAAATATTGATACCAAATTTTTTATGGTCACTAATTTTACTCAAATTTAATCACAAAAAAAACACTAATTACATTCAGTAAATTGAAAAATATAATCAAATCAAAAATTTTTTGTTAAGTTTTGAAATAATTAATATTTTTCAAATCGAACGATTAATTTTTATTTCTTATTAAACTTTATACCTGAAAATAATTTTTTTAATTTAAACAAATGATTTTTAAAATAATAAATTTCAATAATTAAAATGATAAATTTCTTTAATAATATACTAAAATTTAAATAATTCAGTCAATTTCTTTCGTATTAAATAATAAATCGTATTTCTGAATTCAGCTATTTTTCACTTAAATATTGATACCAAATTTTTTCTGGTCACTATTTTTACTCAAATTTAATCACAAAAAAAAACACTAATTACATTCAGTAAATTGAAAAATATAATCAAATCAAAAATTTTTTGTTAAGTTTTGAAATAATTAATATTTTTCAAATCGAACGATTAATTTTTATTTCTTATTAAACTTTATACCAGAAAATAATTTTTTTAATTTAAAAAAATAATTTTTAAATAATAAATTTCAATAATTAAAAATGATTAATTTCTTTAATAATCTACAAAAATTAAAAAAATTCAGTCAATTTCTTTCGAATTAAATAATAAATTATATTTCTGAATTCAGCTATTTTTCACTTAAATATTGATACCGAATTTTTTATGGTCACTATTTTTACTCAAATTTAATCACAAAAAAAACACTAATTACATTCAGTAAATTGAAAAAAATAATCAAATCAAAAATTTTTTATTAGCTTTTGAAATAATTAATATTTTTCAAATCGAACGATTAATTTTTATTTCTTATTAAACTTTATACCTGAAAATAATTTTTTTAATTTAAAAAAATGATTTTTAAAATAATAAATTTCAATAATTAAAATGATAAATTTCTTTAATAATATACTAAAATTTAAATAATTCAGTCAATTTCTTTCGAATTAAATAATAAATCGTATTTCTGAATTCAGCTATTTTTCACTTAAATATTGATACCAAATTTTTTCTGGTCACTAATTTTACTCAAATTTAATCACAAAAAAAACACTAATTACATTCAGTAAATTGAAAAAAATAACCAAATCAAAAATTTTTTGTTAAGCTTTGAAATAATTAATATTTTTCAAATCGAACGATTAATTTTTATTTCTTATTAAACTTTATACCAGAAAATAATTTTTTTAATTTAAAAAAATAATTTTTAAAATAATAAATTTCAATAATTAAAATGATAAATTTCTTTAATAATCTACTAAAATTAAAAAAATTCAGTCAATTTCTTTCGAATTAAATAATAAATCGTATTTCTGAATTCAGCTATTTTTCACTTAAATATTGATACCAAATTTTTTCTGGTCACTATTTTTACTCAAATTTAATCACAAAAAAAACACTAATTACATTCAGTAAATTGAAAAATATAATCAAATCAAAAATTTTTTGTTAAGTTTTGAAATAATTAATATTTTTCAAATCGAACGATTAATTTTGAATTCTTATTAAACTTTATACCAGAAAATAATTTTTTTAATTTAAAAAAATAATTTTTAAAATAATAAATTTCAATAAATAAAATGATTAATTTCTTTAATAATCTCCTAAAATTAAAATAATTCAGTCAATTTCTTTGGTATTAAAATATAAATCATAATTCTGAATTCAGCTTTTTTTATTTTAGATATTAATGCCAAAATTTTTCTTTTATTGACGCATTCGGTGTGATAAATTCTCCGTTGTTTATGTTGAAATTTACTTTGCTCAATATTGAACACAATTGGTACGTTAGGTTTATCTGTTTGTACAAGATTGTTTGAGAAAACATTATTGTTCATAAAGTTTTTTCTTCGGTTGCGATTTTTTCTATTATTTCTATCTGTGTTTTTTTTGTTTTGTTTCGTTTGTGTCAAAGGGTTTAGGCTTGATTGACAATTATTTATTAAATTTTACATTTTTGAATCTGACTTATTTATCAGACAATTACTATTTTTTTATTCGACACTTATTTAATTAATTTGACTTATACAAATCGGATTCTCATATCTAACACTAATATTATTTATTTGATATTTTTATTGTTTATCTGGCAATTAATTAAATCATCTGATGTTATGTATCTGGCTTTCGTTTGTATGACAAAATGTAAATCTGACAGGTTCTCATCCAGTCATAAAAAAAAGGTTAATTTTTTACTTTTAAAGAGAAAAAGTTCGTAAGAATGATGAAGAGGTCCTGACTATTAGGAATCTGATGTGTTCTTCCATCGATGAGCCTGTAGTCAATTGTCAACAAATCCGCCTGGCTTGAAAACCAACATTAGAGGTGAGGCCCATGTTGATTCACTTGGTGAATTAAATTTTCGGAGAGCATTTCGTCCAGGATTGTTTTGAATTCGTCTCATTTGCTGTGTGGTATTCGTCTTTTTTTAAGTCTAATCGGTGAAAGTGAAGGATCAAAGAGTTTGATCTCATGTTAACAGCATTCTAATACTTTTTTTGGGCATTTTCATTTTAGAAATTGATATTTAATGCATTTATTTTAATGAAAGAAATTTTAATTAACAGAACTCTGAATAATATTATATGTTGTCCTACACTTCCTTATTCATAATTATTTGGCCGCATAACATAAATTTATAAACTCTAATAAAATTTATAGAATAAAGGGTACTTTAATAAAAAATAAATATTTTTTAAAATAATTTATAAATTTATTGCCAAGATAACTATTTCTCGACACAGAATTAAATAGAAACCCAAAATTGTCAAAATTTACGAAATAATAAAAATATTTTTGAGTACAAATAGAAATAAAAACAAAAGGTTAATAAATTATCAAAAATTACATGGAATATTATATTTTTTATTATTTAATTGGGTTGAACAAATTGAATAAATTTCTTTTTTTGCGTTCCCTTTTGTTTTTAAATTAAGCGTTGGAGTTAATATTATTGTCTTGTCGTAAAATTTCTTGATAAATATCTTGTTTTGTCTTATTGAATAATAAATATTTAATAATAATTTTGAAAGCTTTTTAAAATTTTTATTAAATGATTTTAAAATATTTTAGTTTTTTTTTCAGAACAATTAGTTTTTTATACTCAGCTAAAATATATTAAATTAGTCACCACTTATAGTATTTTTTGTCATCTTATAAAAATTAAATTTGTCAGTCTATAAAAATTTTATTTTATTTTACAATTCAAATTAAAAAATAATAATTCCTCTTTTTCAGTTGTAGCATATAATAAGTTTAAATAAATCAAACATTTGAATAATTGAAAAATTTTATAGACTAAATAATAGGATAATTAAAAAGCTAGGATAAAGACTATTTTAAAAATATACTTCACTTATTGCAAATTTATGAACTTTATAAACCATACGATGATCTTTTAGAGGATGAATACTGATTGTTTTCTTCATTATTGAAGGTTTTAATAGTAGTTTTTCAATCTTTTCACCATAAAAATGGTAAAATAAGACGGCGCTCTTAGAATAAAAATTAGCTTTTCCAATGATATTAAAAAAAAAGAGAAATGATGTCTTTTTAATAAAAAATATTATAATACCTCTTCTAATTTTAAACATGAAATATTAGCATATTTTTGAATGCATCTTCCAAGTTCAATGTCTTCGTGATTCGTTTTGATTAATTCAAATCTGCATTTATCTATGAATGGCCCAATTCTTTTTAAGGTTTCCCTCGATAAAATAACACCCGGACCTCCCATGCAATAGGGTTTTGATGTTTCTAGTTCAAAACCAGGTTGTCCTATATAAAATGGGTTTCTATAGTCATAGCGCGACAGGAACTTTTTCAATTTTTTTAATTTAAAATAAACATCATCATCAGCTCTTAGAAACCATTTATACGAATTAAGATGATTTTGGTAAAGAAATCTCATCATTAAAAACATTTTTTTTTGAGGGGGATATGAAGTATCAGCATCTTTTAAAAAAATGATTGGTAATGTTGTATTTAGTTAAGAAAGATAAGAATCCTATTAGTTGAACGAAAAAAAAAGATGAAATAATTAAGAGGAGAAAAATTTTCGATTTAAAATTCATAATTATTTTAGAATTTGATACAGATTTGAAATAACCAAACAATTCTGACACTTTTAATTTAAAAAAAAATTTTACTATAGTAACAATAATTTATGCGAAAAGGGTTTGAGGGTTAAAATTTAAAAAAAACTTTTAAACAATTTCTAATTTCACATTTTTAAAAGAATTATATGGTAAAAAGATCGAAAAATTCCTTTTTAAATTAGTTTTGGGGACGGGATTTAATTATTTTATTTATCTTATCCTAAATCCCTCTTTATCGATATAAAAGTTCACTGTTCATTATATTTTGTAGTTTAAACGAAAAATATTTTATTGATTCAGCAATAAGTAATAACATGAATAATAATAATAATATGTGTCGATGTTTTACGCAGGTTTTTCGATCATGCTAATTATGATTTCGAGTCTTAGGTTTGTTTTGTTCAAAAGTGGGTGCGTGTGGTCGTGGTCGTTGTCATATATGGGAAATTTATGCCGTTCCGTCAACAGAATATGGCGTTCTTTAGAGTTAATTAGGAGGCCCCATTGCAAAGTATGCTGTCCAATCAGACAAATTTGCGGTCGCCGTGCTACTTTTGCCCTTCTCATGATATATTTGGCGTTTGGTCAAATGCCAATCCCATCATAAAACATGGCAATAAAACGCTATAAAACGATGATTTAAGGACAAACCAAAATTCATTGACCAAAAACCAATAAGAAATTTGATTTTCTTATCAATAAACAGTCTGTATATTTAAATAAATGAAAAATGGTTGTCGAATTATTTGAACCAAAACCATAATTTCAAATTACGTAACCCTAGTTTTATTTAAATCTAATATTATTATTTTAATATCTAATGCAAATCAGTATTGGAAAAATTGAATTTTTACTGAATAAAAAATAGAAAATTTTCAACTCATTTTTTAAGATCAATAATTCTTAGAATCAACTAATAATATAATCTTAATTAACATTTAAATGATAAGTAAGATTAAATATGGTTTGCCTAGATTTTGCTATCCTAAAATAGTAAAATAAGATCCAGGTATTACGTTTGTAATGTCCGTCCTTTCGTCAGTCCGTTGACAGGCTAAAATTTACAATGTAAACTAGCTTAAGAGCTGAATCACCTTTGTATGCATTGTTATTATTGATGAGCAAAATGCTCCCTGAATTTCAGGCCCCAGTTTCGTGTAAAATCTGGACAAAATAAAATTTTTTTTAAATTTAAACTCGTTCTTACAGACAAAAAGGTGTAAAATCTAGAAATTTATTCTTTTAAAAAAATATTTCATTTATATGTTCATTTTGGGAGTTAAGATTTCGTGAGAAAAAATCAATTTATTTATTTGAATTGAAAAGAGAGAAAAAATAAAAATTTCAAAATAAAAATATCTACTTATTGTTCTGTAAAATCATGATTTTGGACTTTAGAGATTTAAAGCCAAGATATAAATCAAAGAATTTAATTCAGTTCAAAGTTTATTAAATGGGATTCTAAATTATGAAAAATAGTCTTTATCCTAGCTTTTTAATTATCCTATTATTTAGTCTATAAAATTTTTCAATTATTCAAATGTTTGATTTATTTAACTTATTATATGCTACAACTGAAATAGAGGAATTATTATTTTTTAATTTGAATTGTAATTGTAAAAACCACCCAAACTATCAGATCACGTTATGTCAACCACACAATATTCGCCCGCTTTTAAATATGAAAAGCAAACAAAAATCTGTTAATCGCAACAGCTTATTACAGATGATCTTTCGAATATTTCTTAATGATGCCAACAACATATTTATAATTACATACAGACTAATTTATAATTTATATCTTATTTTACATATTATTAAATAATTATTGTACAGTTAGATTTATTTTTCAAATCAATGAAAAGTTTAAATTTTAAAATATTAATTATATGTTATTCCAACAGTAGATAAATTTTTTAACTTAAATAAAAAAAATAAAGCAATTTTAGCATTATTCTTTTTTAATATTTAAAAAAAGAATCACACAAAAAGCTGCCTAAGGTATTTGGTCAATGCGTGAATTAAACATTCTCAATTGATCTTCACTCAAACCAACAAAACCTTTATTTCCCAAGGCATTTAGTGGCTGGGCAATCAATGGATCGTCACGCTGTCCTAGAAAACTTTCACTTGGTTCCCATTTATTATGTTTGTTATCAAAGTTTTTCCATATTACTAGGAATATATATTTTTGTTTTTGTCCACTTTATGATCTAATATTTTCTCAACTTCGTAAATTGTATCCTCGGTTCCTTCGTTCTTTTGACTTTTGTCTATTTTTAATCGCTTTCGAGGGTAAGTATCTTTAAGAACATTTTTAAGTACATTCTCTAAGATATAATTGTCATTTATAGTCATGCCTAAAACGGTTAACGAACCACGGTATTTAGGTCGAAACTTATCCTGTATTCCTGAAATACTTAACCAGACTTTCGATCCTACAGGGATTCGTTCCTTCGTGACCGGTCTTGTCTTATTTAGTATTCTTACTTGTTTTTCCTTACTTTTTTCTATATTTTTTATGTATTATTTTTTCTGATTGGTTCTACGAATGGTTATTAGAAGAACCAATCAAAACTGAATTAGTAGAGAAGTTGATTATACACGAGCCATTTAGTAACACACTGTCTCTTTTCTGGGAAATGCTTATTTTACTTGAAAAATTTGAATTTCACTTTAAATATTGACGCATTCGGTGTGATAAATTCTCCGTTGTTTATGTTGAAATTTACTTTGCTCAATATTGAACACAATTGGTACGTTAGGTTTATCTGTTTGTACAAGATTGTTTGAGAAAACATTATTGTTCATAAAGTTTTTTCTTCGGTTGCGATTTTTTCTATTATTTCTATCTGTGTTTTTTTTGTTTTGTTTCGTTTGTGTCAAAGGGTTTAGGCTTGATTGACAATTATTTATTAAATTTTACATTTTTGAATCTGACTTATTTATCAGACAATTACTATTTTTTTATTCGACACTTATTTAATTAATTTGACTTATACAAATCGGATTCTCATATCTAACACTAATATTATTTATTTGATATTTTTATTGTTTATCTGGCAATTAATTAAATCATCTGATGTTATGTATCTGGCTTTCGTTTGTATGACAAAATGTAAATCTGACAGGTT
Organism: Brachionus paranguensis; assembly: GCA_016802215.1. Taxonomy (NCBI): domain Eukaryota; kingdom Metazoa; phylum Rotifera; class Eurotatoria; order Ploima; family Brachionidae; genus Brachionus; species Brachionus paranguensis. The sequence continues at coordinate 54,826 of JAESIX010000008.1, read as the reverse complement.
CTCATCCAGTCATAAAAAAAAGGTTAATTTTTTACTTTTAAAGAGAAAAAGTTCGTAAGAATGATGAAGAGGTCCTGACTATGTTTTATTTGCTGAAAGTGTTTGTTACGACTATATCTTGTGTGTACGTTAGGCTTGACGTGAGCCTAGCTCATTATTCTCTGCTTTAGGTTAAAAACTTTCGAAAAACCAATGTGAATTGCATCTGCGTCATCAGCGAGTATGACAGTGGGGCTGATCTCGCGATTGAGCAACGTTTGGACCGAATCTTTGAATAGCAGAGAATAATGAGCTAGGCTCACGTCAAGCCTAACGTACACACAAGATATAGTCGCAACAAACACTTTCAGCAAATAAGACATGACATTGACAATTTACAACTAGCAATTACTGAAACTATGTTCGAAAACGCGTCGGAATTGTTTATTCTAAAATGGACAGAAATAGATCCTCAATTTGCGGCATATTTCGATAAAACTTGGATTAAATCTGCTGTAAATGGTTGGTTCGATGGGCGAGCAGAAGAAGAATCTTGAATAAAGTTGAAATGAAAACCAAAATAAAAAAAATAACTCTTGCAAGAAATTTTTGATACTATAGTAAAGCGTAATTTTTTTTAAATTTTTATGAGCACGGATTGTTTACTTTTTTAATAAATAAGCTAAGTATAAAAGATTTTGCAATCAAATATTTAGTCCTAATATTAAATAGCGTTTTGTAAAGTAAAAGAACAATTTTTTTTAAGTGGTGTTAAATTCAATAAAATAAAATATTTTATAGACTGACAAATTTAATTTTTATAAGATGACAAAAAATACTATAAGTGGTGACTAATTTAATATATTTTAGCTGAGTATAAAAAACTAATTGTTCTGAAAAAAAACTAAAATATTTTAAAATCATTTAATAAAAATTTTAAAAAGCTTTCAAAATTATTATTAAATATTTATTATTCAATAAGACAAAACAAGATATTTATCAAGAAATTTTACGACAAGACAATAATATTAACTCCAACGCTTAATTTAAAAACAAAAGGGAACGCAAAAAAAGAAATTTATTCAATTTGTTCAACCCAATTAAATAATAAAAAATATAATATTCCATGTAATTTTTGATAATTTATTAACCTTTTGTTTTTATTTCTATTTGTACTCAAAAATATTTTTATTATTTCGTAAATTTTGACAATTTTGGGTTTCTATTTAATTCTGTGTCGAGAAATAGTTATCTTGGCAATAAATTTATAAATTATTTTAAAAAATATTTATTTTTTATTAAAGTACCCTTTATTCTATAAATTTTATTAGAGTTTATAAATTTATGTTATGCGGCCAAATAATTATGAATAAGGAAGTGTAGGACAACATATAATATTATTCAGAGTTCTGTTAATTAAAATTTCTTTCATTAAAATAAATGCATTAAATATCAATTTCTAAAATGAAAATGCCCAAAAAAAGTATTAGAATGCTGTTAACATGAGATCAAACTCTTTGATCCTTCACTTTCACCGATTAGACTTAAAAAAAGACGAATACCACACAGCAAATGAGACGAATTCAAAACAATCCTGGACGAAATGCTCTCCGAAAATTTAATTCACCAAGTGAATCAACATGGGCCTCACCTCTAATGTTGGTTTTCAAGCCAGGCGGATTTGTTGACAATTGACTACAGGCTCATCGATGGAAGAACACATCAGATTCCTAATAGTCAGGACCTCTTCATCATTCTTACGAACTTTTTCTCTTTAAAAGTAAAAAATTAACCTTTTTTTTATGACTGGATGAGAACCTGTCAGATTTACATTTTGTCATACAAACGAAAGCCAGATACATAACATCAGATGATTTAATTAATTGCCAGATAAACAATAAAAATATCAAATAAATAATATTAGTGTTAGATATGAGAATCCGATTTGTATAAGTCAAATTAATTAAATAAGTGTCGAATAAAAAAATAGTAATTGTCTGATAAATAAGTCAGATTCAAAAATGTAAAATTTAATAAATAATTGTCAATCAAGCCTAAACCCTTTGACACAAACGAAACAAAACAAAAAAAAACACAGATAGAAATAATAGAAAAAATCGCAACCGAAGAAAAAACTTTATGAACAATAATGTTTTCTCAAACAATCTTGTACAAACAGATAAACCTAACGTACCAATTGTGTTCAATATTGAGCAAAGTAAATTTCAACATAAACAACGGAGAATTTATCACACCGAATGCGTCAATATTTAAAGTGAAATTCAAATTTTTCAAGTAAAATAAGCATTTCCCAGAAAAGAGACAGTGTGTTACTAAATGGCTCGTGTATAATCAACTTCTCTACTAATTCAGTTTTGATTGGTTCTTCTAATAACCATTCGTAGAACCAATCAGAAAAAATAATACATAAAAAATATAGAAAAAAGTAAGGAAAAACAAGTAAGAATACTAAATAAGACAAGACCGGTCACGAAGGAACGAATCCCTGTAGGATCGAAAGTCTGGTTAAGTATTTCAGGAATACAGGATAAGTTTCGACCTAAATACCGTGGTTCGTTAACCGTTTTAGGCATGACTATAAATGACAATTATATCTTAGAGAATGTACTTAAAAATGTTCTTAAAGATACTTACCCTCGAAAGCGATTAAAAATAGACAAAAGTCAAAAGAACGAAGGAACCAATTTACGAAGTTGAGAAAATATTAGATCATTAAGTGGACAAAAACAAAAAATATATATTCCTAGTAATATGGAAAAACTTTAATAACAAACATAATAAATGGGAACCAAGTGAAAGTTTTCTAGGACAGCGTGACGATCCATTGATTGCCCAGCCACTAAATGCCTTGGGAAATAAAGGTTTTGTTGGTTTGAGTGAAGATCAATTGAGAATGTTTAATTCACGCATTGACCAAATACCTTAGGCAGCTTTTTGTGTGATTCTTTTTTTAAATATTAAAAAAGAATAATGCTAAAATTGCTTTATTTTTTTTATTTAAGTTAAAAAATTTATCTACTGTTGGAATAACATATAATTAATATTTTAAAATTTAAACTTTTCATTGATTTGAAAAATAAATCTAACTGTACAATAATTATTTAATAATATGTAAAATAAGATATAAATTATAAATTAGTCTGTATGTAATTATAAATATGTTGTTGGCATCATTAAGAAATATTCGAAAGATCATCTGTAATAAGCTGTTGCGATTAACAGATTTTTGTTTGCTTTTCATATTTAAAAGCGGGCGTTCGGGCGAATATTGTGTGGTTGAGATAACGTGATCTGATAGTTTGGGTGGTTTTTACAATTACAATTCAAATTAAAAAATAATAATTCCTCTATTTCAGTTGTAGCATATAATAAGTTAAATAAATCAAACATTTGAATAATTGAAAAATTTTATAGACTAAATAATAGGATAATTAAAAGGCTAGGATAAAGACTATTTTAAAAATATACTTCACTTATTGCAAATTTATGAACTTTATAAACCATACGATGATCTTTTAGAGGATGAATACTGATTGTTTTCTTCATTATTGAAGGTTTTAATAGTAGTTTTTCAATCTTTTCACCATAAAAATGGTAAAATAAGACGGCGCTCTTAGAATAAAAATTAGCTTTTCCAATGATATTAAAAAAAAAGAGAAATGATGTCTTTTTAATAAAAAATATTATAATACCTCTTCTAATTTTAAACATGAAATATTAGCATATTTTTGAATGCATCTTCCAAGTTCAATGTCTTCGTGATTCGTTTTGATTAATTCAAATCTGCATTTATCTATGAATGGCCCAATTCTTTTTAAGGTTTCCCTCGATAAAATAACACCCGGACCTCCCATGCAATAGGGTTTTGATGTTTCTAGTTCAAAACCAGGTTGTCCTATATAAAATGGGTTTCTATAGTCATAGCGCGACAGGAACTTTTTCAATTTTTTTAATTTAAAATAAACATCATCATCAGCTCTTAGAAACCATTTATACGAATTAAGATGATTTTGGTAAAGAAATCTCATCATTAAAAACATTTTTTTTTGAGGGGGATATGAAGTATCAGCATCTTTTAAAAAATGATTGGTAATGTTGTATTTAGTTGTTCAGCTTCTGAAAAGAAAATAACATGTTGGCTTTTATAGGCCCATGTATCTTTAATTGCTTGAGCTCTCGTTGGTAAATATTTTTTTGTAGTTAATATGGATGTTAGTAAGTATCCTTCATTTTCTTCGAATAAAATCGAAAAAACTTTTCATTGATAAGAATCCTATTAGTTGAACGAAAAAAAAAGATGAAATAATTAAGAGGAGAAAAATTTTCGATTTAAAATTCATAATTATTTTAGAATTTGATACAGATTTGAAATAACCAAACAATTCTGACACTTTTAATTTAAAAAAAAATTTTACTATAGTAACAATAATTTATGCGAAAAGGGTTTGAGGGTTAAAATTTAAAAAAAACTTTTAAACAATTTCTAATTTCACATTTTTAAAAGAATTATATGGTAAAAAGATCGAAAAATTCCTTTTTAAATTAGTTTTGGGGACGGGATTTAATTATTTTATTTATCTTATCCTAAATCCCTCTTTATCGATATAAAAGTTCACTGTTCATTATATTTTGTAGTTTAAACGAAAAATATTTTATTGATTCAGCAATAAGTAATAACATGAATAATAATAATAATATGTGTCGATGTTTTACGCAGGTTTTTCGATCATGCTAATTATGATTTCGAGTCTTAGGTTTGTTTTGTTCAAAAGTGGGTGCGTGTGGTCGTGGTCGTTGTCATATATGGGAAATTTATGCCGTTCCGTCAACAGAATATGGCGTTCTTTAGAGTTAATTAGGAGGCCCCATTGCAAAGTATGCTGTCCAATCAGACAAATTTGCGGTCGCCGTGCTACTTTTGCCCTTCTCATGATATATTTGGCGTTTGGTCAAATGCCAATCCCATCATAAAACATGGCAATAAAACGCTATAAAACGATGATTTAAGGACAAACCAAAATTCATTGACCAAAAACCAATAAGAAATTTGATTTTCTTATCAATAAACAGTCTGTATATTTAAATAAATGAAAAATGGTTGTCGAATTATTTGAACCAAAACCATAATTTCAAATTACGTAACCCTAGTTTTATTTAAATCTAATATTATTATTTTAATATCTAATGCAAATCAGTATTGGAAAAATTGAATTTTTACTGAATAAAAAATAGAAAATTTTCAACTCATTTTTTAAGATCAATAATTCTTAGAATCAACTAATAATATAATCTTAATTAACATTTAAATGATAAGTAAGATTAAATATGGTTTGCCTAGATTTTGCTATCCTAAAATAGTAAAATTAGATCCAGGTATTACGTTTGTAATGTCCGTCCTTTCGTCAGTCCGTTGACAGGCTAAAATTTACAATGTAAACTAGCTAAAGAGCTGAATCACCTTTGTATGCATTGTTTATTATTGATGAGCAAAATGCTCCCAGAATTTCAGGCCCCAGTTTCGAGTAAAATCGGGACAAAATAAAATTTTTTTTAAATTTAAACTCGTTCTTACAGACAAAAAGGTGTAAAATCTAGAAATTTATTCTTTTAAAAAAATATTTCATTTTGGTTGGTCAATGAATTTTGGTTTGTCCTTAAATCATCGTTTTATAGCGTTTTATTGCCATGTTTTATGATGGGATTGGCATTTGACCAAACGCCAAATATATCATGAGAAGGGCAAAAGTAGCACGGCGACCGCAAGTTTGTCTGATTGGACAGCATACTTTGCAATGGGGCCTCCTAATTAACTCTAAAGAACGCCATATTCTGTTGACGGAACGGCATAAATTTCCCATATATGACAACGACCACGACCACACGCACCCACTTTTGAACAAAACAAACCTAAGACTCGAAATCATAATTAGCATGATCGAAAAACCTGCGTAAAACATCGACACATATTATTATTATTATTCATGTTATTACTTATTGCTGAATCAATAAAATATTTTTCGTTTAAACTACAAAATATAATGAACAGTGAACTTTTATATCGATAGAGAGGGATTTAGGATAAGATAAATAAAATAATTAAATCCCGTCCCCAAAACTAATTTAAAAAGGAATTTTTCGATCTTTTTACCATATAATTCTTTTAAAAATGTGAAATTAGAAATTGTTTAAAAGTTTTTTTTAAATTTTAACCCTCAAACCCTTTTCGCATAAATTATTGTTACTATAGTAAAATTTTTTTTTAAATTAAAAGTGTCAGAATTGTTTGGTTATTTCAAATCTGTATCAAATTCTAAAATAATTATGAATTTTAAATCGAAAATTTTTCTCCTCTTAATTATTTCATCTTTTTTTTTCGTTCAACTAATAGGATTCTTATCAATGAAAAGTTTTTCGATTTTATTCGAAGAAAATGAAGGATACTTACTAACATCCATATTAACTACAAAAAAATATTTACCAACGAGAGCTCAAGCAATTAAAGATACATGGGCCTATAAAAGCCAACATGTTATTTTCTTTTCAGAAGCTGAACAACTAAATACAACATTACCAATCATTTTTTTAAAAGATGCTGATACTTCATATCCCCCTCAAAAAAAAATGTTTTTAATGATGAGATTTCTTTACCAAAATCATCTTAATTCGTATAAATGGTTTCTAAGAGCTGATGATGATGTTTATTTTAAATTAAAAAAATTGAAAAAGTTCCTGTCGCGCTATGACTATAGAAACCCATTTTATATAGGACAACCTGGTTTTGAACTAGAAACATCAAAACCCTATTGCATGGGAGGTCCGGGTGTTATTTTATCGAGGGAAACCTTAAAAAGAATTGGGCCATTCATAGATAAATGCAGATTTGAATTAATCAAAACGAATCACGAAGACATTGAACTTGGAAGATGCATTCAAAAATATGCTAATATTTCATGTTTAAAATTAGAAGAGGTATTATAATATTTTTTATTAAAAAGACATCATTTCTCTTTTTTTTTAATATCATTGGAAAAGCTAATTTTTATTCTAAGAGCGCCGTCTTATTTTACCATTTTTATGGTGAAAAGATTGAAAAACTACTATTAAAACCTTCAATAATGAAGAAAACAATCAGTATTCATCCTCTAAAAGATCATCGTATGGTTTATAAAGTTCATAAATTTGCAATAAGTGAAGTATATTTTTAAAATAGTCTTTATCCTAGCCTTTTAATTATCCTATTATTTAGTCTATAAAATTTTTCAATTATTCAAATGTTTGATTTATTTAACTTATTATATGCTACAACTGAAATAGAGGAATTATTATTTTTTAATTTGAATTGTAATTGTAAAAACCACCCAAACTATCAGATCACGTTATCTCAACCACACAATATTCGCCCGAACGCCCGCTTTTAAATATGAAAAGCAAACAAAAATCTGTTAATCGCAACAGCTTATTACTGATGATCTTTCGAATATTTCTTAATGATGCCAACAACATATTTATAATTACATACAGACTAATTTATAATTTATATCTTATTTTACATATTATTAAATAATTATTGTACAGTTAGATTTATTTTTCAAATCAATGAAAAGTTTAAATTTTAAAATATTAATTATATGTTATTCCAACAGTAGATAAATTTTTTAACTTAAATAAAAAAATAAAGCAATTTTAGCATTATTCTTTTTTAATATTTAAAAAAAGAATCACACAAAAAGCTGCCTAAGGTATTTGGTCAATGCGTGAATTAAACATTCTCAATTGATCTTCACTCAAACCAACAAAACCTTTATTTCCCAAGGCATTTAGTGGCTGGGCAATCAATGGATCGTCACGCTGTCCTAGAAAACTTTCACTTGGTTCCCATTTATTATGTTTGTTATTAAAGTTTTTCCATATTACTAGGAATATATATTTTTTGTTTTTGTCCACTTAATGATCTAATATTTTCTCAACTTCGTAAATTGGTTCCTTCGTTCTTTTGACTTTTGTCTATTTTTAATCGCTTTCGAGGGTAAGTATCTTTAAGAACATTTTTAAGTACATTCTCTAAGATATAATTGTCATTTATAGTCATGCCTAAAACGGTTAACGAACCACGGTATTTAGGTCGAAACTTATCCTGTATTCCTGAAATACTTAACCAGACTTTCGATCCTACAGGGATTCGTTCCTTCGTGACCGGTCTTGTCTTATTTAGTATTCTTACTTGTTTTTCCTTACTTTTTTCTATATTTTTTATGTATTATTTTTTCTGATTGGTTCTACGAATGGTTATTAGAAGAACCAATCAAAACTGAATTAGTAGAGAAGTTGATTATACACGAGCCATTTAGTAACACACTGTCTCTTTTCTGGGAAATGCTTATTTTACTTGAAAAATTTGAATTTCACTTGAAATATTGACGCATTCGGTGTGATAAATTCTCCGTTGTTTATGTTGAAATTTACTTTGCTCAATATTGAACACAATTGGTACGTTAGGTTTATCTGTTTGTACAAGATTGTTTGAGAAAACATTATTGTTCATAAAGTTTTTTCTTCGGTTGCGATTTTTTCTATTATTTCTATCTGTGTTTTTTTTGTTTTGTTTCGTTTGTGTCAAAGGGTTTAGGCTTGATTGACAATTATTTATTAAATTTTACATTTTTGAATCTGACTTATTTATCAGACAATTACTATTTTTTTATTCGACACTTATTTAATTAATTTGACTTATACAAATCGGATTCTCATATCTAACACTAATATTATTTATTTGATATTTTTATTGTTTATCTGGCAATTAATTAAATCATCTGATGTTATGTATCTGGCTTTCGTTTGTATGACAAAATGTAAATCTGACAGGTTCTCATCCAGTCATAAAAAAAAGGTTAATTTTTTACTTTTAAAGAGAAAAAGTTCGTAAGAATGATGAAGAGGTCCTGACTATGTTTTATTTGCTGAAAGTGTTTGTTGCGACTATATCTTGTGTGAACGTTAGGCTTGACGTGAGCCTAGCTCATTATTCTCTGCTTTAGGTTAAAAACTTTCGAAAAACCAATGTGAATTGCATCTGCGTCATCAGCGAGTATGACAGTGGGGCTGATCTCGCGATTGAGCAACGTTTGGACCGAATCTTTGAATAGCAGAGAATAATGAGCTAGGCTCACGTCAAGCCTAACGTACACACAAGATATAGTCGCAACAAACACTTTCAGCAAATAAGACATGACATTGACAATTTACAACTAGCAATTACTGAAACTATGTTCGAAAACGCGTCGGAATTGTTTATTCTAAAATGGACAGAAATAGATCCTCAATTTGCGGCATATTTCGATAAAACTTGGATTAAATCTGCTGTAAATGGTTGGTTCGATGGGCGAGCAGAAGAAGAATCTTGAATAAAGTTGAAATGAAAACCAAAATAAAAAAAATAACTCTTGCAAGAAATTTTTGATACTATAGTAAAGCGTAATTTTTTTTAAATTTTTATGAGCACGGATTGTTTACTTTTTTAATAAATAAGCTAAGTATAAAAGATTTTGCAATCAAATATTTAGTCCTAATATTAAATAGCGTTTTGTAAAGTAAAAGAACAATTTTTTTTAAGTGGTGTTAAATTCAATAAAATAAAATATTTTATAGACTGACAAATTTAATTTTTATAAGATGACAAAAAATACTATAAGTGGTGACTAATTTAATATATTTTAGCTGAGTATAAAAAACTAATTGTTCTGAAAAAAAACTAAAATATTTTAAAATCATTTAATAAAAATTTTAAAAAGCTTTCAAAATTATTATTAAATATTTATTATTCAATAAGACAAAACAAGATATTTATCAAGAAATTTTACGACAAGACAATAATATTAACTCCAACGCTTAATTTAAAAACAAAAGGGAACGCAAAAAAAGAAATTTATTCAATTTGTTCAACCCAATTAAATAATAAAAAATATAATATTCCATGTAATTTTTGATAATTTATTAACCTTTTGTTTTTATTTCTATTTGTACTCAAAAATATTTTTATTATTTCGTAAATTTTGACAATTTTGGGTTTCTATTTAATTCTGTGTCGAGAAATAGTTATCTTGGCAATAAATTTATAAATTATTTTAAAAAATATTTATTTTTTATTAAAGTACCCTTTATTCTATAAATTTTATTAGAGTTTATAAATTTATGTTATGCGGCCAAATAATTATGAATAAGGAAGTGTAGGACAACATATAATATTATTCAGAGTTCTGTTAATTAAAATTTCTTTCATTAAAATAAATGCATTAAATATCAATTTCTAAAATGAAAATGCCCAAAAAAAGTATTAGAATGCTGTTAACATGAGATCAAACTCTTTGATCCTTCACTTTCACCGATTAGACTTAAAAAAAGACGAATACCACACAGCAAATGAGACGAATTCAAAACAATCCTGGACGAGATGCTCTCCGAAAATTTAATTCACCAAGTGAATCAACATGAGCCTCACCTCTAATGTTGGTTTTCAAGCCAGGCGGATTTGTTGACAATTGACTACAGGCTCATCGATGGAAGAACACATCAGATTCCTAATAGTCAGGACCTCTTCATTTTTCTTACGAACTTTTTCTCTTTAAAAGTAAAAAATTAACCTTTTTATTATGACTGGATGAGAACCTGTCAGATTTACATTTTGTCATACAAACGAAAGCCAGATACATAACATCAGATGATTTAATTAATTGCCAGATAAACAATAAAAATATCAAATAAATAATATTAGTGTTAGATATGAGAATCCGATTTGTATAAGTCAAATTAATTAAATAAGTGTCGAATAAAAAAATAGTAATTGTCTGATAAATAAGTCAGATTCAAAAATGTAAAATTTAATAAATAATTGTCAATCAAGCCTAAACCCTTTGACACAAACGAAACAAAACAAAAAAAACACAGATAGAAATAATAGAAAAAATCGCAACCGAAGAAAAAACTTTATGAACAATAATGTTTTCTCAAACAATCTTGTACAAACAGATAAACCTAACGTACCAATTGTGTTCAATATTGAGCAAAGTAAATTTCAACATAAACAACGGAGAATTTATCACACCGAATGCGTCAATATTTCAAGTGAATTCAAATTTTTCAAGTAAAATAAGCATTTCCCAGATAAGAGACAGTGTGTTACTAAATGGCTCGTGTATAATCAACTTCTCTACTAATTCAGTTTTGATTGGTTCTTCTAATAACCATTCGTAGAACCAATCAGAAAAAATAATACATAAAAAATATAGAAAAAAGTAAGGAAAAACAAGTAAGAATACTAAATAAGACAAGACCGGTCACGAAGGAACGAATCCCTGTAGGATCGAAAGTCTGGTTAAGTATTTCAGGAATACAGGATAAGTTTCGACCTAAATACCGTGGTTCGTTAACCGTTTTAGGCATGACTATAAATGACAATTATATCTTAGAGAATGTACTTAAAAATGTACTTAAAGATACTTACCCTCGAAAGCGATTAAAAATAGACAAAAGTCAAAAGAACGAAGGAACCAATTTACGAAGTTGAGAAAATATTAGATCATTAAGTGGACAAAAACAAAAAATATATATTCCTAGTAATATGGAAAAACTTTAATAACAAACATAATAAATGGGAACCAAGTGAAAGTTTTCTAGGACAGCGTGACGATCCATTGATTGCCCAGCCACTAAATGCCTTGGGAAATAAAGGTTTTGTTGGTTTGAGTGAAGATCAATTGAGAATGTTTAATTCACGCATTGACCAAATACCTTAGGCAGCTTTTTGTGTGATTCTTTTTTTAAATATTAAAAAAGAATAATGCTAAAATTGCTTTATTTTTTTTATTTAAGTTAAAAAATTTATCTACTGTTGGAATAACATATAATTAATATTTTAAAATTTAAACTTTTCATTGATTTGAAAAATAAATCTAACTGTACAATAATTATTTAATAATATGTAAAATAAGATATAAATTATAAATTAGTCTGTATGTAATTATAAATATGTTGTTGGCATCATTAAGAAATATTCGAAAGATCATCTGTAATAAGCTGTTGCGATTAACAGATTTTTGTTTGCTTTTCATATTTAAAAGCGGGCGTTCGGGCGAATATTGTGTGGTTGACATAACGTGATCTGATAGTTTGGGTGGTTTTTACAATTACAATTCAAATTAAAAAATAATAATTCCTCTATTTCAGTTGTAGCATATAATAAGTTAAATAAATCAAACATTTGAATAATTGAAAAATTTTATAGACTAAATAATAGGATAATTAAAAGGCTAGGATAAAGACTATTTTAAAAATATACTTCACTTATTGCAAATTTATGAACTTTATAAACCATACGATGATCTTTTAGAGGATGAATACTGATTGTTTTCTTCATTATTGAAGGTTTTAATAGTAGTTTTTCAATCTTTTCACCATAAAAATGGTAAAATAAGACGGCGCTCTTAGAATAAAAATTAGCTTTTCCAATGATATTAAAAAAAAAGAGAAATGATGTCTTTTTAATAAAAAATATTATAATACCTCTTCTAATTTTAAACATGAAATATTAGCATATTTTTGAATGCATCTTCCAAGTTCAATGTCTTCGTGATTCGTTTTGATTAATTCAAATCTGCATTTATCTATGAATGGCCCAATTCTTTTAAGGTTTCCCTCGATAAAATAACACCCGGACCTCCCATGCAATAGGGTTTTGATGTTTCTAGTTCAAAACCAGGTTGTCCTATATAAAATGGGTTTCTATAGTCATAGCGCGACAGGAACTTTTTCAATTTTTTTAATTTAAAATAAACATCATCATCAGCTCTTAGAAACCATTTATACGAATTAAGATGATTTTGGTAAAGAAATCTCATCATTAAAAACATTTTTTTTTGAGGGGGATATGAAGTATCAGCATCTTTTAAAAAAATGATTGGTAATGTTGTATTTAGTTGTTCAGCTTCTGAAAAGAAAATAACATGTTGGCTTTTATAGGCCCATGTATCTTTAATTGCTTGAGCTCTCGTTGGTAAATATTTTTTGTAGTTAATATGGATGTTAGTAAGTATCCTTCATTTTCTTCGAATAAAATCGAAAAACTTTTCATTGATAAGAATCCTATTAGTTGAACGAAAAAAAAAGATGAAATAATTAAGAGGAGAAAAATTTTCGATTTAAAATTCATAATTATTTTAGAATTTGATACAGATTTGAAATAACCAAACAATTCTGACACTTTTAATTTAAAAAAAAATTTTACTATAGTAACAATAATTTATGCGAAAAGGGTTTGAGGGTTAAAATTTAAAAAAAACTTTTAAACAATTTCTAATTTCACATTTTTAAAAGAATTATATGGTAAAAAGATCGAAAAATTCCTTTTTAAATTAGTTTTGGGGACGGGATTTAATTATTTTATTTATCTTATCCTAAATCCCTCTCTATCGATATAAAAGTTCACTGTTCATTATATTTTGTAGTTTAAACGAAAAATATTTTATTGATTCAGCAATAAGTAATAACATGAATAATAATAATAATATGTGTCGATGTTTTACGCAGGTTTTTCGATCATGCTAATTATGATTTCGAGTCTTAGGTTTGTTTTGTTCAAAAGTGGGTGCGTGTGGTCGTGGTCGTTGTCATATATGGGAAATTTATGCCGTTCCGTCAACAGAATATGGCGTTCTTTAGAGTTAATTAGGAGGCCCCATTGCAAAGTATGCTGTCCAATCAGACAAATTTGCGGTCGCCGTGCTACTTTTGCCCTTCTCATGATATATTTGGCGTTTGGTCAAATGCCAATCCCATCATAAAACATGGCAATAAAACGCTATAAAACGATGATTTAAGGACAAACCAAAATTCATTGACCAAAAACCAATAAGAAATTTGATTTTCTTATCAATAAACAGTCTGTATATTTAAATAAATGAAAAATGGTTGTCGAATTATTTGAACCAAAACCATAATTTCAAATTACGTAACCCTAGTTTTATTTAAATCTAATATTATTATTTTAATATCTAATGCAAATCAGTATTGGAAAAATTGAATTTTTACTGAATAAAAAATAGAAAATTTTCAACTCATTTTTTAAGATCAATAATTCTTAGAATCAATTAATAATATAATCTTAATTAACATTTAAATGATAAGTAAGATTAAATATGGTTTGCCTAGATTTTGCTATCCTAAAATAGTAAAATAAGATCCAGGTATTACGTTTGTAATGTCCGTCCTTTCGTCAGTCCGTTGGCAGGCTAAAATTTACAATGTAAACTAGCTGAAGAGCTGAATCACCTTTGTATGCATTGTTTATAATTGATGAGAATTATTTTAATTTTAGTAGATTATTAATGAAATTTATCATTTTAATTATTGAAATTTATTATTTTAAAAATTATTTTTTAAATTAAAAAAAGTATTTTCTGGTATAAAAGTTAATAAGAATTCAAAATTAATCGTTCGATTTGAAAAATATTAATTTTTTTCAAAACTTAATAAAAAATTTTTGATTTGAATATTTTTTTCAATTTACTCAATGTAACTAGTGTTTTTTTTGTGATTAAATTTGAGTAAAAATAGTGACCAGAAAAAATTCGGTAACAATATCTAAAATAAAAAAAGCTGAATTCAGAATTATGATGTTTATTTTAATACCAAAGAAATTGACTGAATTATTTTAATTTTAGTAGATTATGAATGAAATTTATCATTTTAATTATTGAAATTTATTATTTTAAAAATTATTTTTTAAATTAAAAAAAGTATTTTCTGGTATAAAAGTTAATAAGAATTCAAAATTAATCGTTCGATTTGAAAAATATTAATTTTTTTCAAAACTTAATAAAAAATTTTTGATTTGAATATTTTTTTCAATTTACAATAAAGATCGTAATATACTCGAATTGAACTCAAATTTGGACAAACAAATTACAAGTTCAACTGTTCGTCAAGTTAATCAAAACAATGATAATCAAGAAAATAATTTAAACGACGATTTCATTTATAATCAGCAAACTTTATTAGTGAACAATGACGAAATGGTTAAAACAATTGATCCTGGAGAAGGTATTCAACCGCGATCAATACATTCCGATAAAAGCGCCGAAGAATTGACATTTATCAAAATATATGGCGGAGAAAAGTATTTACCAAAAGTTCAATTAAAGTATGGCATGAGATATAAAATCAGAATTTCGACGATACGATTTTGCACTGGCAAATCACATTTAATCAATTCGTTGTATCAAACTTTTGTACGAGTGAATGATTTGAATCGTGATGATCCATATGCAAAAACAGCATTGTTGGCAGCATTTAGAGGCAAAGCAGCATTCAATATCAAAGGATCAATGCATTCGTTGTTTCATTTGCCAATACATTCGAATAAAATGAATCGTTTGTGCGAAAAACTTTTGACTAGTTTGCGACGTTCGATCGAAGTAAAACTGATTATCTTTGACGAAATATCAATGGTTGTAGTAAATCTATTTAGCAAATTGAATTAACGATTACAACAAACAATGGACAATACGCAACCGTTTGGCAATGTTTCAATTGTTGTCGTAGTATGTCCAGTGCACGACAGTTGAATATTTGAAAAGTCAAAACATGAAAGTGGCTATTCCATTTTGGCTGGTGAAATGCTGTGGCATTTTGAATTTAACTATTGAGCTGATCGAAATAATGCGACTGCGTGACGATGCAGTGTTTGCCCAAGCTGTAAATGACTTGGCAAATAAAGGTGTTATTGGTTTGAGTGAAGATCAAGTGAGAATGTTTAATTCGCGAATTGTCAACATTGACCAAATACCTCAAGAAGCTATTTGTGTCATTCATTCGAACAAAGGAGTAAATGAATACAACGAAAAAAAATTGAAAAAAATGCCTTGCAATTTGATCGAAAATAGATCTATTGATTTGGCGCATGGAAAAGATAAACAATCGAATGCGGCCAAAAATCTTGTCGCTAGTTTACGCAATGAAATTGATTTGAACAAAACGTGTGGCATGCCAACTTTGCTTCGATTCAAACAAAATTGTAAGTACATGATAACGACAAATTTGCGCACCGAAGATGGTTTAGTCAACGGTGCAGTTGAATATTTGAAACATGTCATATTTACAAAGAAAAAAACAGACGAAAAACCATTGGTAAAACGTGTTTACTTGCAATTCGCAGATCAAGATGTTGGTCATTTGACACGTAATAAAAGTGAACAATTGAAATGGATGAGAGACGATTCGATAGGTTTAAAAGAACCAATAAATCCACAATTGACTGCTCTTGTCTATAAACAACAGACTGTAAAAAGACCTAAACACTCAGACGGAAATTATCATGTTGATCGAAGACAATTTACACTTGTTGAATGCGAAGCAATGACTATACACAAGTCACAAGGACAATCGTACACGTGTGTTGCCGTTTGTATTGGCGATCCGTTGAAAAGATCACTGTTGTATGTGGCAATGAGTCTGGCAAATTGAGTGGTTTGTACTTGTAAGGAAGTTTGTCAATTGAGAGTGTACGCGTACAACGATTCTCCAAGCAACAACAACAAAATTATCCTGTTCGCATTGAAATGAATCGTTTTCGTACAAAAGCTCAATTGAAAAATAGCTACGCTTTTCTTGACTATGATCCAGTGGTGAATATACAATAAACAAAAACGATAAGAAGAAAAAAAGAACGAGTGATTTGACAATCATATTTCAAAATATTCGATCGTTCAATTCGAACAAAGAAAATTTGAAATCAGACTTTGGTTACAAACAAGCTGACATTATTCAAATAAGGGGAAGTCACAATACAAAAGCAAATCGTTTGCCAGCCTCTAGATTATTTAGCGATTCAAATAATGAAAAATATGAGTTTGTGTACTATTCGTATGCAACTGATTTGAATGCGTCAAATGGTCAAATATGTTATGTGCGCCAAGAGTTGAGATCGTGTTTTAGATTGTTATAACACAATGAGTCATTGCAATACGAATACACTTGACACAAAACAAATGCGTTGAAATGAGTCTGTTTGAATTCGTAAACCATACACTGACAAAAATGTCTACTTGCTAAACTTGTACAAACATCCAAAGTACGACAACCAAATGTATCTTGACGATTTTAACAAATTCATTTCACAATATTGCCCCGGCGGCAGCACTCAATCTATTACCAATTCACTAATTGTAATGTGTGATTTTAACATTTATTTCAATCAATCGGCGAACAAAAAGTATATGGACTATTTTAAAAAAGAATTCAATTTGGAACCGTACTTTGACAATTGCAAGACACACAAAAACATTTTACAATTGGACTGGTGTTTTTACAGCAAACAAATTAATAAAAACTTTTCCACTATGAATGGTTTCAACTCACAGCCTTACTCAACTTGGTTCAGCGATCATTCGGCAATATTTAGTGAAATTACTTTTAAGAAATTTGCTAACTAAATTCTCGAATTTATCTTGATTGTATCTTTATCTTTTTTGGGTTTAGATTTTGATTTTATATAATTAGTATTATTAAATAGAACAATAAATATTTATTTTGAATTTTGAATTCAACTTAACCCTACTTGATTTTTGCTCTCACCAAATCGACATGCCCAAACCATGAACATATAGATGAACATTTTTTTTTTAAATGATGAATTTTTGAAATGATGCACATTTTTTGTCTTCGCAACAATTTAAGCTCAAAATCGTTTTCAGCATCATTGAATTACTGCTAGAATTAGTTTAAATTTTAAAAAAATTCATTTTGCTTAGATTTTACTCGCAACTAGGGTTACGCAATTTGAAACTAGGGTTTTTGTTCTGACCATTGGCTAATTATTTTTCACCTTTTTCAATACATTTTCCAGACTATTTTTCCAAGAGAAAATCAAATTTCAAATCAATTTTTGATCATTAAATTTGTTTTGTCCGTAAATCGACGTTATTTTGCGATCGGATTGCCATATGGCTCCAATTTTTTGCAGGCCACGTTCCCATCGCTAGTTCATTGTGTATACAAATTTCAGCTCTCTAGCTTGTTCTGTTTGACGATTTTAGCCTCTCAACGGACGGACGGACGGACACGACAAACGTAATACCTAGAATTTATTTTATTGTTATAGGATATTAAAATCTAGGCAAACCTAAACCCGTTCTCTTGCTTACTGCATTCCCGGATCCCTAAACTCTTAAATTATTTTTGTTAAATCAAATAGAGAAATTCCCTAACCGGAACCCTGTACCGATAAGTGGTTTAACAAACAAATAATTATGAAATTTCGTAGTTATTTAATTTAGTTGATAAGAGTATTTTAAGTTTAAGAGATGATTTAAGATTAAATTCAAGAAATTTAGTAGTTTTACTATTGGTTCTCTTGCTTACTGCATTCCCGGATCCCTAAACTCCTTAATTATTTTTAATAAATCAAATAGAGTAATGCTTTTTTTTTTTTAAATTATTGGCTTTGATTTTTTAAATTTTGGTTATTTTTTGCTTTTGATAATGCTTTTTGATTTAAAACTTAGCAAATCTAAAAAAATGCATATCCAAACCTGAAATATAATTCTAGTCAAAAATAAATGAGTGAATTCTTTTCATTATGAATAAATTATAAAGTGCCATTGTATTCCTATTTAAGTTTAGGGTTTATTTTTTTCTTATAGTTTTAGAGAAAAAAAAAGTGTTCATAAAAATATTAATTTATTCGTGAAAAATATTACTTTATAACTACTAAATTAAGCAAAATTTAAATATTTTATTTATTTGAAACAAATAAGAATTAATTAGGCAAAATACAAATTCAAAAATTATAATATAGTCGTCGTTTAAGTCATAGTTTTCAATTTCTTTTTTAAATAATATCTAAATAAAAATTGATTACAAAAATTTTTTTTACATAAAACTGATAGAGATTTGGCTCTTTGAAACTCTTGGCCAAAAGACACAACTCCAAAGCTTTTCGGTGCATAGACGTTGGATTTAGCCTGGGAATGCTTGCATCGGAAAATGAACGGTAGGGTTGGACTGCGTTTATTCTGCACAAATAGATGAGCCCAGTAGAATTCATCGAGAGCAATGTCATTGTTTTGCAAGTCGCGCAAAATCTCATAGGCTTTAGCTTGTCAGCCCGAAAAGGGCAAAATGCTCACATCATTTCTCAAATGTGTTGGCACGCGAATGTTAGTAATAGGCTCTGATACAGAAAGCGTTTTAATCCGTCCAAAGTCAAAGAGACACCATCAAGAACTGAACCAATCGGTTTGCTCACAAACCCTGCAAAATCTTTGCCCACACCGGTAAAAAACCCCTTAGTACCTTGCTAACTTCTTGTTAATGGATTATTGATTAAACCGGTGATGCCAAAAACTAGTCCTTGCACTATTCCTTTGCTTGCATTCGACATTGTGTTCGATAATGTACTTGTTGATAACTTTGAAATTTTGTATTGACTTTTCCTTAAAATAATTAATTTAGGAAATTTTCTTCAACAAAAAAAAAAATCCAGAACATCAGTTTTTTATAATTTTGTGTTAAATCTTCAAAAATTAAACAATCTATGTGGAAATAAAAAAAGAAGAGAAAAGTTGTGAACGTGTTTTCCAATTAAATTAGTTCAATCTAATAAAATTTTTTTGTTTTTTATTTTCAAAACAAAAGATAAATGGGTTAGGGGCTAACTCTGTACTAAAAAAAATTACAATTGAAAAGCAATTAAAAGCAATTTTTAAACTAGAAAAAAGGAGCTAAATTTTAAATTATATTTTGATCCAATTTTATCACTACATGTTGTTGTTGTACAAGCGGACAGTTAACCGTCCAAAAATTTACCGAAACTGTGACGGTGCGCAAATTGACCGGCAAGTACCCCCGTAACCAATTCTATCAGAAAATTTTTTAAAAAAGAAGATTTCTTACAAAATAAAAAAATTTTTTTGATCTTTTTTAAAGATACTTTTGTCTTATTTGTACGAAAATTTAAAATTTTTTTCTTGAAAAATCCTACGGTTTACATGTCTGCCAGTATTCTTTTACCCGATTTTTTCACGGTCTAAAAACCGACTAGCTAGCCTGTTAAATGGGCATGAATTGGACTAATTTAAACGAAAGATTTTTTTTATGACAAAGTTTTATCAATTATTTTAAAGGTTTTCTAATTAAAAAATCATCTAACTCAACTGATTAAGTGGTCCGTTTTGAATGTTTAAACAAAAGTTTAGAAATCTCTTTGAACAGGGAAAAAGCTTGAAAAATAGCTAAATACTTTTTTCCATTAAAAAAAACGGAAAAATTTTAAAAATTAGTAAAAACTTGATAATGCATATAATCATCATTATAAGCTTTTAAATAAATTTAATTAGCAAATAAATTGTATTATTAATTTCAAGAATTTAGTCATTTAAAAACTTTTTCATAAACAAGAAAATTAGGTGATCTAATAGTTGTCAAAATTACCGACTAGACCCGTTTTGAGTCAAATCATCACTAATTTTAATTAGCTAATAAAATTAATATTAAATTATTGCTTTTTTTTATGAGAGAGAGAGAGAGAAAAATACCCTTTTGTATTTTTTGTCCAAAGAAAAAGTGGCCAAAACTATGCCCAAAGTTCAAGTAATTAGCGACCCAGAGCCTGCCGCACTACTCACTGACTTGTTGAGCGCCAATTTTAATTTTGTTGTAAAATCCACGTCAATCTTGTCAGCTCTGTGCTTGCTGGACAAATAATCAACCAGCGGATCGTAGAAAATGCTCGTAAAACCTTCGGAAAAGTCACTTACTAGACCGAACGGATTGCCGAGTACGTCAAGGCCCAGTATTAGCACTAAGGCATGACGCAATGCTTGAATTTTGTAATGGTCAAATAGAATGACGTAAATTTCGCTCCAAGTCTTGGTCTCGTTGATTATGTCAAGTTGGTTGAAGTTAAATTTGACGTCTATGAATTCGGTGAGGCTGGCACCGATTGATTCGAGAAAAAAATTGAACAAATAGTCGGTGGGCGCATTCGAGTTCGTTCGAATTTTGTGGTCCGTGTGCGCTTGTCCATTCACGCTAATGCCCAAATTGAACATCTTTGGCGACAAATAGAATTCGTCGAATCGAATGTGTTGTGAATGTTTTAAGGTGCCAGTTTGGTTGGCATATTCCATTATTTCCTTGGCAAGTTTGATGTCTAGATTAATTTTTTGCTGGACTGTTTTGTCCTTGTCGAACAATATCAAAACATTGTCCACTTGGGCGTTGTTATCGACAGACAAATCAAATGTCATGTCGTCTATGGTCGACGTGTAAGTGGCCGCTTCGTACTTGTCTTTTAGCGAGAGGAGAAAGCCTTTGTCTGCTTTTAGATAGAACTCTTGCAGAGTGTACTCAAAGTAGTGGTAAATTTGGGTGACGTTTTGCAGCTCTTTGAAAATGCTCAATGTCAGAAAAGGTATTGGCTGCGAGTCATCGGCCAGTCTCATGAGAGTTTTATACAAAACAATGGGAAAAAAGGCATCGGGCAGTTGATTGTCCACTTGGACTTTGTACACACAGCATTTAATGCTTGTCATTTTGTAAGGCGCTCTGTACTGAAAAATGAGTCCCGGGTATTATTGCGCACCAGACGACCCGGCTCCGGCCTAAAGATGAGCATTTTTTTAAAATTCAGATTGAACTTTTCGCTCTCATAATGGGCTGATTGCAGACTGTCATTGTTGAGTAGGGCTTTTTTTTTCAAACAATCAGCCGAATGAACATTGAACGGATTAGGTTAACTAAATATTTTATTTTTCAATTTAAAATTAATTAATTTTTTCATCAATTTACTAAAAATTGAGTAATACGGTCAATTTTTTTCCTATTAAAATAAAAATCATATTTTTGAGGTCAGTTAATTTTTATCTAAATATTGATGCCAAATTTATCTTGTTCACCACTTTTATTCAATTTTTATCTGAAAAAAATAATTTAAATACATTGACAAAATTGTAAACAAATTAAAATCAATATTTTTCAAAACAAATGAAATGATAATGATGATGGCAGAAACCAAGAGGAAATTCCTGGTACTTTTTGAACGTTTGAAGTTGTTGGTTATTGGTTGTTCGTAAACGTCCAATCACAAACTCCCAACTGCCCCAACCTCAACTACCAACAACATCCAACGTTCAAAAAGTACCAACGGCCAAAAATTACCAACGACTATAAATACCAGCTACAAACAACTAATTTCTATTTATTTTTTTTTTATTTTTTAAATAAATTTTTTTAAATTTTCAAATAAAAATTTTTTTAATTTTAAAAATAAAATTTTTTCTTTCTTTTTTTTTAGTTCTCAAAATAAAATTTTTTTCTTTTGTTTATTTTTAATTTTTTAAATAAAGTTTTTTTCTTTTGTTTTTTTTTAATTTTTTAAATAAAATTTTTTTCTTTTGTCTTTTAATTTTTAAAATAAAGTTTTTTTCTTTTGTTTTTTTTTAATTTTAAATAAATTTATTTTTCTTTTTTATTGTTTAATTTATTCTTTTTTTAATTAAAAAACAACTTTTTTAAATAATAAACATATTTCAAATAATATTAATTTTTTATTTTATTCCCGGTTTTTTAGCCGGCAAAATGGCCGCCCGCCTTAACGTAACCGTATCTTTGACTGCCCGCTTTTTTTTTACCGATTTTTTAAACGGTCCAAAATTTTGACAGTCAAGCTGACCGGCTTTATTTAGCCTGTTTTTAAAAAAAAAAATTTTAAGTCATGACTTTGACTTAAAAAAAAAAAAAAAAAATTTTAAGTCATGACTTTGACTTAAAAAAAAAAAAAAAATTTTTAAGTCATTGACTTGACTTAAAAAAAAAAAAAATTTAAGTCAAGTCATTGACCTGACTTAAAAAAAAAAAAAAAAATTTTAAGTCATTGACTTGACTTAAGACTTGTGACTTAAAAACAACTCTGTAAAAAACAAATACTGAACTGTTTTAAAAAAAATTCTGGACGTAACTCGTGAATGGATGATACAAATACAAAAAAAATATACATGTATTTTCTAATAAAAATTATTAAACACGCAATATTTAAAAATATTCATATTAAACTTAACATTTTTTTATTGCTATTTAATTTGAATTATATCGCTAAATTACATTCTAATTCAATTCAGTTAATGACATACATGCTCTCACGCAAATTAAAACAAAAAATAAATTCAACACTTAATCTTTATCCTCTTATATCCTCTTATTTAAAACTTAATCCAAAAATTAATAGACTCTAGGACATTTAAGGTAAATAAAGAATATAAAATAACTGCAGGTGTTCCTCAAGGCTCAGTAATTAGTCCTCTTTTATTTATTATTTATATTAATGACATCCCCAAAAGAAACAAAACAAATGATGAATATTCTCTGCTTTTCGCAGATGATCTAGTTACATTCTTCATTTATAACAAAAAGGGGAACCTTGAAAATAAGATAAACAAATACACCAACGAACTAGAACAATGGCTTATTAAATAGAAAATGAAGATATCAGTTGAAAAGTCGTGTTCTGTAATATTTTCTAGGTACAAAAAAGAGAGTGAAAATCTAAACTTAAAGATTTATGGAAACAGAATAGTGAGCCAAAAAGTAATGAAGTTACTTGGCATTAAATTTGATTCTAAGTTAAACTTTAATAAACTGGGAGACGAAATTAAAGAACGCTGCAATAAAAGGTTAAATATTATTAAGATATTGTCAAATAAAAAATGGGGTCTTACTCAAAACACACTAGAAAATTTATATAAAACTTTAGTCGGATCAATTTTGGACTATTCTTTTCCTTGCTTGAATTCATTTTCAGAAAATAATATCAAAAAACTACAAGCAATTCAGAATTCAGCTGTCAGATCTATCCTTAAGTTAAAATATGATACTCCCTCCAACATGTTGCATCATGAGGCTTTCAATAAACTTAATTTACTAACAGTCTCGAATCGGCTTTTTGAGTTGAGTGAGAGAAATATTGGGACAGGACTGAGTCATTCTACTCCATTGGTGGTCAGACTAGTGGATGAATACAAACAAGTCCTCGAATCAAGATATATTGAATGCCTTACCCCATTGTGTAATTGCTACCTTACTATTTCCTCTTTTTTTCATGAAGCTTCAACTATGTAAACTTCTGTCACATGCAACAACCTATTTCAATATATGTAGTAGTAGTAGAAGTAGTAGTTTAGACTGTAGCTGGCTAGCCAGCGAGTGTGCTGACAAGGCACACTAAGACAGCTTATGTGATTGATTGCTGCTCATCCAGCAACCAATGCCTGCTTTAAAGCTGTTAACATTGGGGGCTTCAACTAATTGATTAGGCAGCGAGTTCCATATGCTAGCGGTTCTGTTGAAAAAAAAGTTATCTCTATGTTGGAGCCTTGAAATTTCTTTGTGATATTTAAAGCAGTGACCTCTTCCTTGGTTTTTAGTGACATTAAAATTGTTGCTTTTTTCAACCAATTCTATTCCATGCATGAACTTGTATAATTGAATTAGATCACCTCTTTTTCTTATTTCCATCAGATTTGGAATGTTCAAAGCCTTCAATCTGCTTTCATACGGTTTGTTTCTAATTGCAGAAACAAATTTCGTAGCTCTGCGTTGAATCCTTTCAACATTCTCACAGTCAGACTTAAGAATTGGAGACCATACAGGCACCGCAAATTCCAAAAGAGGACGAATAAAAGTTAAATACAGAGATCTAAATAACTTACAATCAAAACGAGCAAATGATTTCCTGATGCGACCTAGCATTTGATTTGCTTTGTTTGTAGCCTCCAACACTTGATTTTTCCATTTCAGATTTGTATTAAAAATAACTCCAAGATCTCTTTCGGTTTCTGACGTTGATAGCTGCTTACCATTGATAAAATAAGGAAAATATTTGTTTTTATGACCATAATGCATCACCACACGTTTTGATGTGTTGAAGAGAAGAATCCAATCTTGAGTCCACTTGAAAACTAAATCTAAATCTAATTGTAGTTTCGCTGCGCTTATTTCTGATACCGTTTGCGAGAACATTTTAGTATCATCTGCATACAATTTGACAACATTTTCTAATCCTTTTGGCAGATCATTGATATACAAAACAAACAATAGTGGACCAATCACTGAGCCTTGTGGTACACTGCTAAAAATATCAACCCAATCCGATAAAATTTCACCTTGAACAACACGTTGCCTTCTATTTTTCAAGAAAGCTTCAATCCATTTTAGTGTCGGACCGCCAAAGCCATACGCTTTCAATTTAACTGTTAGTCTTCTGTGCGGAACAGTATCAAATGCTTTCGCAAAATCCAGTAGAATCACATCAACAGGGATACTTTTATCAAGACTCATTGAGATGAAATCTAGAGTTTCCAGAAGATTAGTGGTACATGACTTTTTCTTGACAAATCCATGCTGTTCTTTAGATATAATATTATGCTTATAAAGATAATCTTCCATTTTGGTTCTAATTATGCTTTCCATAATTTTGCACGGAATTGAAGTTAAAGACACAGGACGATAATTGCTCGATATTGATTTATCACCTTTTATAAACAATGGAGTAATATTTGCTGATCTGAATTGGATTGGAAGCTGACTATTGGATAAAGATTCTCTGAAAATCAAAGTTAAAGGAACAGTAAAGGCTTCTGCACAATTTTTAAGCAATGATGGATGAAGCTTGTCTACACCACATGATTTATTTTGATTTAGGTCTTGTAGTTTTTTAAATACCATTTCATAACTAATATCATTTGGATCAATGTCACTATATTCTGACCAGCTTTCATCAAACTCAACTTCAAAAGGTGGAAGCTCACCATCTTGTTCAATAACAAAAACATCTAGAAAACATTTATTAAGAAGATTTGATATCTCTTTCGGTTCGTGCGTTATTTCATTGTTTGACTTTTTTAATGCTTTAATTGATTCTTTGACTACTTGTTGATCATTAAAGTATTTATACAATATTTTAGGATTCTTCCTAGCTTTTTCCACTAAATTTTGTTCATATGTTAGTCTGGCTTTTTTAATTTCTGATAAAACTAATTTACAGGTACGTTTGTAATCTTTATACAGATTCATATCCTTCCAGTTACATGAACAGTTCCTGTATCTAAGATTCCTCTTATTTCTGATTAAGATCTTGAGATCATCTTTAATCCAAGGTTTTGAGATAGTTTTCTTTTTTGAGCCATCTGTCACTGAAATGAATCGATTACTAGCTTCGCTTACATAGAAAATTAACTCGTCGTACATTTCTTGAATATTTAAATTCTCAAATAAGTGCACCCAATTTATAATTGAAAGAAAATGTGAAATTTTTACAAAGTCAGCTTTATTATAGATAAATTTTTTACAGGTATATGATTTCTTACTAACCTTGTTTTTGAGAATAAAATTGAAAAAGATAGCCAGATGTCCTTTATTTATGTTACCGAGCACAAATTTTGTATCGATTGCATACACACTGCCAGATTGGGTCGTGAAAATCAAATCTAAAGTGTTGACAGCTTTTTCGTTTGCCATTTGAAAAGTGGGGACATTTACATGCTGGTATAGAAAAGTGTCGTTTAGCGTCTCTCTGAATTTATGTTCGATGCCATTTTCGTTTAAAATTTCTGACACACAGCCATTTGACCAGTTGATTGATGGAAAGTTAAAATCACCCATTATTAGAAGATCTTTAAAACCTTTTTCATCCACATAGTCTTTAGCTTGCTTGAAAATTAAATCAAAATCGTTCATATCAACAAAATCGTTTGGCCTATAAATACAGCCAACTAAATACTTTTCGGAGTTAAAGTTTACTACTCCCCAAATTTGTTCAATTTTACTTAAATTAAAACCTGCATCATTTAATTCTAATGAGTCGATAAATTCATCAATGTAGAGACATACACCACCGCCTCTGCGTCCATCACTTCTGTCCTTTCTGTACACATAGTATCCTATTACGTTTGTAAGTGAGATGCTCTTGAACCAAGTCTCACTAACTTCCACAATTTGTGGGCTATATGTTTCAATAACAACACTAAATTCATCTAGTTTGTTGTTCAAAGAAGCAGCATTTAAATACATACATTTTAACGATTCGATACTATCTAGACGTGATGACGCTTCTGATGAACGATTATTGCTTCTTGAATTTGACGATCTGATTTCCACGGTTGCCATATCGAAAGGGCGAGTCTTGTGAGAGACCATTATTTGCTTCGTTTCTTTGTTTTCTCAATTCATAGTCTAAAGCTCTTTCCGTTTCAGTCAAATCTGGACTAATATAAACAGTTTTGAGAGAATTTGAATCTCTCAACTTTTTGGCTGCAAGAAGTAATGGATTTCTGATTGCTTCTTCTTTGAGTTCCACCAAAATTGGACCTGGTTTACTTTGGTCTTTAGATCTCAAACGTCTCGAATACACTGGCTTGACATCGCTTTTTCCAATAGTGGTCAGAATATCTTTGATTTTTTCTTCATCTTCAGCTCTCTTGTCTGTTAAAATCTCTTTTTTTGATTCTGGCACACCATAAATAATAACATTTTTTCTTCTTCTCATTCTTTCATTCATTTCGCTGATGGTCGCATTTGCTACAGCTATCTGATCAGCTGGTTTTTTAGCATTTTTAGAACCTTGTTTTACTACTTGAACCCATTGACTACTGATGTTGGGTGAGTTTTCCGTTTTACTTGCTGCTACCAATTGAGCTCTCAGTTTATTTAATTCAATGTCTTTTTCAATCTCCCTTTCTTCCAGATGTTTTAAACGATTTGAAAGCTCCAAGACAAATTTCGAAATATTACCACACCAATCATGTAACGTTTTTGAATGACCAGATACAACACCCTGTCCAAACGTTGGCCAATTTGCTTCAAGCAAAAAATTTGTGTCCATTTTGAATAAAAAACTGCGTGCTTTTACTACGTTTTTTTTCGATTTTACTAAACACTTTTCTTACGGCTTACGTGTGCTTTTCTTTTCTTGACTTTTGGCTTACGTGTGTTTTTTTTTCTTTTATTTCTCTAATTCAAAGTTCAAATGTCTTTAAACTTTCTTTAAATTTTTTTTTTTAGCTGATTTACTTTATTTATATTTTTTCTTATTTTATTGGATCTATCTTTTTTTTATACTTTATTCTGAAGGAGCTCTAGCTCGGTACAGAAACAAATAAATAATTAAAATAATAAATAATAATGAGTCAAAACGCAAAAATCATACAACTTAACACCACTGAGGCTATAATTGACTTCATATGTAAATTGACCGCTGTAAATAACCCTCCGATAGCGCGTAGTTTAAGCAAAGAAAATTTTTATGGTTTAAATAACGTAATAAATATTTCAATAAATTCCAGAGTAACTCTGACGACAAATTTATGGACATCAAAGGGCCTAGTAAATGGAGCAAATGTAATTATAAGAGACATTATTTTTCCTGATACAAACGATTATAGGTAGAAATTGCCATCTGCTCTCCTTATTGAATTTGATTCTTATGTTGGACCCAGGATATTTGAAAAAGAGGATCATAGATACAATTGGATTCAGATTCAAAGATTCAATCTTTGAATTTTAAAAATTATTAGCAGTTCTTTAAAGGAGCAAAAAGCAAATTATTCAAGGAACTCTACATTTAAGTATCAAGGTTCTGATCGAGGGGTTGTGAAGTTGGTTTCAATTCGATCTTTTCAATTCAGAAAAATTTGAATAACTTTTTTACTAAAATAGATAATTTAGTTCTGTAAAATGCTTAATTATGAGCAAATTTGCTTAATACAGTAAAATAAGTCTGCAAAGTACTCTGCAATTTTCTGCATTTTGCACGCCATTAAAAAGTATTCTAATCAACTGTGCAATTACATTGCAGAGTTTTTGCAGACATATATTTTCGGATTAAGCAAAATTGCTTAAACATTAAGCATTTTACAGAACTAAATTATCTATTTTAGTAACAAAGTTATTCAATTTTTTCTGAATTGAAAAGATCGAATTGAAACGAACTTCACAACCCCTCTGATCGAAGAAAAGATTCTAAAAGTTCTAAGTATAGGAAGAATAAAATAGAAGAAAACCCAAAACGATGTTTTAACTGCAACAAGGTAGGACATATTGCTAAGAATTGTTGGAAGAATAATAGAAGAGTTTTAAGAAAATAAATTATGCTTGAAAAATTGATGAAGAACCGAATAAATTATCAAGTTATAGTGAAGAAGAAAAGATAAACTGTGTATCCCTTTTAGCAGACTCAACAAGCTTATTAATGACAAATGGTCTTATAAATAAAAAAAAGGTGGATAAGATAGTTTTTGATATAGGAGCGACTATGTCAATAATAGCAGAAGACTGTGCAATAAAAAATGGAATCAAATTTTTACCTGATAAAACTAAAGTGAGACTTGCTGATGATAGGTTAGTAGATGTATGTGGGAGAACAGAGCCTTTGGATATAAATATTGGTGGAATAATATGCGAATTACCTATGTTAATGCTTAAGCACAAAGAATATAATGTTCTATTGGGAATTGATTATTTTAACTTAACTGGAGCAGGAATTTTTCCCAAGCAACGTCTGATTAAATACGATAAACACGAGTTAAATTTAACTAATTATGAGAAGATAGAAAACGATATTTTGTTAATCGAGAATGAAGAAGAATTAGATGACAGTTATAGCTTTGAATTCAAGAATGTAGACTTTAAAATACAACCTGAAATTAAAATCACAAAAGAATTAGAAAAAGATTTTAATAACTTAAGTTTCTTAAATAAAGAGAATTTTGCAAAAAATTACGAAGATTTTAGAGGTGGTTGTAAAATTGGTCAATTTAAGATAAGACTAAAAGAAGATAAGATAGTATTTAAGCAACCTTACAGGCTTTCAGAGATAGAGAAAATAGAAATGAGGAAAGTTACAAATGAACTCATCAAATCTGGAATAATAAGAATTTCAGATTCTCCTTATTGTTCACCATTCTTTATGGCAAAGAAAAAAGACGGAGGATTCAGACCTGCAATCGATTTTAAGGAGTTAAATAAATTAACAGTCAGAGAAGATTGGCCGATACCACGAGTTGATGAGCTATTGCATAGGCTAAGAAATGCAAAAATATTTAGTACATGTGATGCAAAGTCAGGATTTTTTCAAATTAACATCGAAGAAAAGTCAAAAAAATATACAGCTTTTAGCGATGGAACACGCAAACTCGAGTGGAATATGATGCCTATGGGAGTAACAAATGCTCCTATGGTTTTTCGCGAATCATGCACCAAATTCTAGGTGATCTGGAATTTGTAATTATATTTATCGATGATATTTGTGTATTTTCTGTTAGCATAAAAGATCATTTTTATCACCTAAAATTGGTAATGCAAAGGATAAAGAATGCAAATTTAAAATTAAATCCGGAAAAATGTAAATGGTTCTCAGAACGAATACAAATATTGGGACACATTTTATCATCGAAAGGTATTGAAAAGGATGAGAAGAAGATAGCAATTATAAGAGATCGAAAAGAGCCAAAAAATGTTAAACAATTACAGCAATTCTTAGGTATATGCAATTATTACAGGAAGTTTATAAAGGATTTTGCAAAAATAACAGGACCTCTATATAACTTGACCAAATTTGGATATGAAATGAGCAGTGTAATACTGCTTTTGAGGAATTAAAACGGTTACTAACGTCAAAACCGATTTTAAGACAACCTAATTTTAAGAAAAAGTTCTTTCTATATACAGACGCATCTGAATTCGCTATAGGTGTTGTCCTTGGACAAAAAGATGACAATGGAATGGAATATGTTGTTGAATACTCTTCTAGACTTTTTAAAGGATATGAAATCCATATGAGCATCTCAGAAAAGGAAATGGCTTCGGCCGTATACGGAATTAAAGAATTTCGTCATTTTTTAATAGGTGTACCATTTATATTGGTAACTGACCACAGCGCACTTACATATCTAATGAAAATTAAAGATCCAATGGGTCGTTTGGCAAGATGGAGCATTTTTTTGTCACAATATGACTTTGAAATTGTGCATAGAAAAGGTAGACTTCATAATAATGCTGACTATTTAAGCCGACCAGTTTTGCTTTGTAAAATATATGAAGAAGAAGAAAGTCAAAAATGCTTAGATCCATGGGAAGATAGTACCCTAATTCATTTTCTTAGATATGGTAAGTTTATCAATGGAACATCAAAGAAACAAGTTAAACGTGTTGAATCAATTGTTGCAAAATATGAATTAAATAATATTAATGACATTCTTTACTATTTTAAAAAAGGAAAAAGATTAATAATCCCTAAACCTGAAGAAAGACATTAATTAATAGATCAAGCTCATTCAGCAGCAGCTCATTTCGGGATTAACACAACTTACCAAAAGCTTTTCGAAAGATAATATTGGCCTAAGATGTACAAGGATGTTGAGAAATTTAATAAAACTTGTAAAATATGTATAAGGAATGATAGATATTTAACCTGACATCATCCAGCATTTTGTAATCGAGATACAGGACTACAAGATGAAATAAGTATTGATTTTGTGTGGGGATTGGATGAAACCTTAGAAGGTATTAAAGAAGTTATGGTCATTGAAGAACAATTAAGTAAATTTGTTGAAATATTCTGCCTAAAAACGAAAGAAAAAGACGAGATAGCTTTATCACTAATAAATTATTTCTGCACATACGGACCAGCCTCAAGAATAATGAGTGATAATGAACCTTCGCTGATTTCAGAATCAATCAATCAACTAAAGGTTAGCATAGGAGTTGAGTGGCACAAAACTGTAGCCGCATACAGTCCAAAACATAATGGTTTAATCGAAAGATTTGTACAAACATTTTCAAATACATTAAGGAAACTTGCGAAAAAAGATTCAACAAAATGGAATTCGTGGATACCATTTGTAAAACTAGCATACAACACTAGGATACACTCTTCAACTAAATTTACACCATTTGAAGTGTTGTATGGGAAGAAATGTAATAAATTTGAAAATTGGATAACCAATAGTAAAAAAATGGAAGAAGAAAGCTTAATAAAGAGAATTATAGAAATAAGAGAAACAATAGAAAGGACAAGACCTCAAACTCTAAGTAAAATTGAAGAAGCACAAGAGAAACAAATGAAACTATCTAATAGGAATAATAAACGAATTGAAAGAAAATTTTTAAATAATGGAACTATTGTTTTTAGAATAAATGATGGGATTATATCAAAATTAGCACCTAGATGGTTAGGACCATATAAAATCTTTGATCACGATGAACGTGGAAATTATTTTTTACAAGATGAAACTGGATCTGGACTGACTCAAAAATATCGAATAGAAAAATTAAAAATAGTGACAAAATAATTTTTTGACCCAAATGTTGGTGAAGTTGAATGTATCCTTAACGATAGAACAAAAAACAATAAAGTAGAATATTTAATCAGATGGAAAGAAAACAAAAAACATGAATGGATTAATGAAGATAGATTCGAAACAGTTGATATAATAAATAAATATTGGAAAGGTAAACAATCATCAAAAAATAAGGATGGTGAAGTTAAAAAACGTGGAAGACCAAGAATAATTAAAGAATATCTTATTACCATAATTATTATAATAAGTTTTTTTTTTGATCAATGTGTAGGATTTGAAAATAATCTTTTCTGTTCCTCGATAGAAGGTAAAAAAATTTTAAAAACAGATAATGTTTGCGACCAATTTTTAGAAGAAGGAAGAAAATTCCAAGAGATGCAAGGATATATTGATAACTTATCAATATTAAATAAGATTCAT
Organism: Brachionus paranguensis; assembly: GCA_016802215.1. NCBI lineage: Eukaryota > Metazoa > Rotifera > Eurotatoria > Ploima > Brachionidae > Brachionus > Brachionus paranguensis. The sequence goes on along the minus strand of JAESIX010000008.1, from coordinate 22,010 downwards.
CATTTAGTTTTTGGAATCGGATACAAGTGTAAAGTTGATAGAATTGATATGAACTGTACAAAAAATTTCGTCGGATCAGAATATTGTACTACATCTGACTGGAAGCCTATATCTATAACCAATATCTATAACCTATATCTATAAACAGTTAATTTTTTTTTTGACAAAGCAATGAAATGTAACGAAAAACTATGCTCATTCTCTGAATACCCAAATCAGAAATTCAACTGGCTCGATACGAATTTTATGCATGGATACAAATGCCTAATGACTAAAATAAATATTATAGCTGATGATATGGAATCATCTTTATATATAAACAAAAAATGTCTCGCTAAAGATTTTCAATGTCCAAATGATAATTCAATTCTTGTCTGGAAACAAGATATTTTTCATGAATGTCCATTTGAGCTTATATTAGAAGCAAAATTTAAATTTGATGATAATTTTTTTGTCAATTATGAAGAAAACATGTTACTTGAGCCTATTGAGAGAATAAACCAATGTAATATGTCACTCTTAAAAACAAACCAAGGGTTGTACATCGCTAAATCAAAACAATTAAATAAGAAAGTCCAAAAAGGGAAGATCAATGCGGAAATTATTAGAGATCTAATGATTTCTAACATCGACTTGAACCAGAAGATTTAAGATTCATAACCTTATTGAAAAACCAAGCATGTTTCAATTTCAAATCAATTTTGGAACTCTTCTCAATGTTTAATAAACAGTATTCAAGAGTGAACAAAAACTGGCTTAAAATATTATATGTTGAAGCTGACATCATCTATATTCCTGAATGCTACAATGCAAGCAATATAAAAGTTATTAGGAAAATTAATAAACAATGCTATAAAGAAATAGAAGTCACCTTTCAGGTCAGCGGGAAAACAATGAATGGTTTCCTTCACAACAACGGTATTATAAGTATGCACGCTAATAAAATTCCGTGTGAGAGGGATTCAGATTTTATTAGAGTAAATGATCCATTTAAAAGCGTGATTTTGAGAAGACACAACACAGAAATATTTTCAATTGATCATAATTATTTTAAGCAAGAAAAAATTAATATTTTTAAAACGAATGTCAAATTAGTGAATACTCACCATTCAAATATACTAATGTCTAATTTAGAAGAAATGGAAATACAGAGCGAAGCGTTGAGTTTCAGTGTCGATGAAAATAGTTTAAAACCTGTAGAAGATAAATATTCAAGAGGATTTTATGAAGAGTATTTTGGTAACCTAAAAACAAGAGTGATTAATATCTTGGAGTATTTTAACAAATATTTTAAATATCTTGTTTACTCAACAATATCTTGTGTTTTGGTAGGCCTTTGTCTATTCATACTAATAAAATGTTTTTTACGGAACAGAAATAAAAGAATAATTAATATGATACAAACAGGATCTGAAAGCAATGGAGATGAATTGGATTCAATCGATATACGATTGAGAGAGATAATTTGATTATCGAGACGATAATATTTTAAAGAAGGGGGATGTCATTTTATTAGTTGATGTTTTGAATAATTTATCTACCATAACTTATTAAAATTCATTTTACCTTATTTGGAAATATGTAGTTGCGTCTTTATTCTTTTTAGAAATCTGGTCACGTACTAGATTCCATATTTAAGCAACTCAACTTTTTATTATTTTTATTCTTTTTCTTATTTAATAAAGTAATAGTTATAACTAGTCTTTCTATTTACTCCCTAATACATTACAAATTACTTAAAAAAAAAAGGAATTTACAGTCGAAATTAAATAAGAAAAAAATGTTTAAAACTTTTTTATGAAGTTAAGTTAAAAAGTACATAACAAAATAAAATTTAACAAAAGATATAAAATTAAAAGAATAAAAAATGCTTAAAAAAATTGAGAATTAAAATTTAGAGAAACACAAATTTTTGTTTTATCACTGATAAAAAAAAATTTTTTTCTAAAATTTTAAATTTTTAAATTTTTTTAAATTTTCAAAAATCATCTAATTTCTTTGAATAATCCGAAAAGTTGTAGCCAATCTTTATTTTAGTAAAAAGCATTGTTTTTTCAACAGCAACTCTAGCATACTTAATGGTGCTCAAGCCATCCAGAGCACGTCCTCTTTTTTTCATGTATCTAAATAAATAAATTTGTAATTTCTCTCTATTTTGATTTTCAAAAGCTTTTTCATGCTTATCAGTATAAAATCTTCCAATATCAGGCTGCAATTTAACAATCATTCCATATTTGAGCCTAACTCGCTCTCTTAGATCATCATCCTCAGATCCCCAATCAAAGAATAAATTTGAAAACCCATTAATAGCAGTGAATTGTTCATAACTAAAAGCATTTATGCCACCAAAATAATAATCCCTCGCATAGCCCGTAAAAGAATAGTTATTTCGTCTTCGAGTAACGGCAAGGTGAAGTGGATTTTTTTCATCACATGTGTAATAAAAACGATTATTCTCTGGAATCATGTCCACATCATGAAATATAAAACAGTCCCAGTAGAAATCACTGCCACCCTGCGGATTCAGCTTGCTGTCATTGGCACTTGTTTTGATTACTTCCATAAAACCTGCATTTAGAATCAAGCCGCGATTGAACTTTATGTCCTTGTCGGGCTCAATTAAAAAAATGCCGTAGTTTATTTTTTGTCTGGTCAAAAGAGGATGCATGTTGAGCAAAAATCTTCGTAAATTTTTTTCTCTGTCACGGTATGGAATGATAAAGGCAATTTTTTTGAATTTTAATCCATTTGAATCGCAGTGATTGTTTATGCTAGTAAAAGATCTACCTTCTTGCAAAATTATTGACCGGTCTTTTACATAATTATTTATTTCCTCATAAGATAAATCAAGCATGTTTATTTTGTTTTTATGAGCTTAAAATTAATTTTTAAATTTATCGTAACAAAAGAAAAAAACAAACATTTTTTTATTTCTATTAGGTATTGGCATCTGGGAAGAAAAGTTGCTACTTCGGGCTCGTTCTTAATTGTAATAGTGAACAAAAAATAATAGATTATAAATATTAAACATAAAATAACAATCTTTTTGAATAAACTAAAATATTTTTTAATTTTTTGATGCAGGTTCTCATTATTTTTCATCGTTTGGTTTTTGATTTTGAGATTTTAATAAAAATATTTTGTAATATAGTTTTATTATAAACTGTAGATCTCGCAAAAATGTAACGTTACCATAAGCGATACCTCCCTGTTGAAGAGTAATTTGGCAAATAATTTCTTATAGAAACAAAAATAAATTTAAAATATCCTTGTTTTCTAATTTATAGAATTAAGTATTTATTTTAATCTTAAATTTATTTTGTTTAGTTTAAAAATAAAAATCTCAAATTATAATTTTTAAATGATTTTGATTTACAAACTAGTTATTAATCAAACGAGTCGATTGAACAAACCGGAATAAATGGATCAAAAAAGTTGATCGTACGAAATGGATCTGATGGATCAGATGAGTCGATCGCACGAAACATTGAACCGAACAAGATAATCGAACGAGTTAAAACATGTAAAACGAACGATTCAATGCAAGGTCAAAAAATGAAAAACCAATTGAACCTAAGTTGAGTCAAAATTTGAGTCAACCGACTGGTCAAAAACAACTTGGAGACAAGTCAAAAGCAACACAATCAGCAAACTCTAGTTTTGACGCAACTAAGGCTAAACTGGATTCAAAAATGCCGAGTACAAGTACCAACAAAACAAGTTCAAAACAAATTGAACCCAAGTTGAGTCAAAATTTGAGTCAACCGACTGGTCAAAAACAACTTGGAGACAAGTCAAAAGCAACACAATCAGCTAACTCTATTGATGCAAATTGTATCTCACAAACCCAATCAAAGCAAAAAATTAATTTTAATCTTAGAGTTTACTCTTCTCAAGAAAAAAATTCAAATGAGACATCCTTTACACATACCGATTCCTTAGAATCGTTAGTTGTTAAAGCATATAACTATGAGGTTCGGCGTGCCGATATGGATCGTCTTGTTACTGGACAAAAGTTAAATGATATTATTTTGAATTTTTATTTAAAATTAATTTGTAATTCTGTTGCAACGATAAAATGTTCAACTATTGACTCGTTAATCGTTAATAAAATATTGGCTTCAAATCTTAGAGGTCTCTCAAAGTGTCTTGAAAAGTATTCTAAACAAACATTTAAAATTCTTTTTTGCCCTGTTTTACGCCAAAATTGTCACTGGGCGTTAGTTGTTTTTGATGTTGTGGAAAAAAACAATAATGTTTTGTGATTCTTTTTTTTTTGAACCTGATCTTGATATAGTCAAAAGCTTATGCGTAAATTTTGGAAAATATTTAACCGTCTTTAATGGAGCTGAAAGTTGGAATATTTTAACAAACGTTCTTTATCCGAGGCAACACGGAAATTAAGTAGATTGTGGAGTGTTTGTTTGAACTTATGCAAAATGCATTGCTTATGAGCAACCTTTCAACTTTAATCAAGATCAAATTGCTCAAATTCGTGAGACAATGGCAAATGAAATTATTAGTTTTGAGATAGAGAGTACATTTTCAAAGGAATGTTGACTATTCAAGCAATTCCTTAAGCCGAGCAAAAAAATAAAAAAGGATTATTTTGATAAATTAATTGATTTTACAAATGGTAATTCTAATTTTAAAATTGTTCATTTAAATATCAACTCAATAATGAATAAATTGTACGAAGTCGATGATCTTCTTAATATGTGCAAATTTGATATTTTGTGTTTTACGGAATGTAAATTAGACGACTCGATTCCCAACTCATTTTATAAGAATGCTTTTTACACCAAAATTAGACTAGATCGTAATAGACATGGTGGAGGTTTGATTGTGTTCATTAAAAATGGAATTAAAACAACACGAACCTTATTGCATGACGACTTAGAACTAATTTACTTTCAATTGGAAATAAACTTGGAGAAATTGAATTTTGTCTACTGTTATCGATCACCAAGTCTAAATGAAATTCAGTTTTTAGATAAACTTGATGACTTTGTTCACACATTAAACCTTAACGAAACTTTGCTTCTATTTGGTGATTTAAATATGAATTGTTTAAACAAGGATAATTTAAATATTGCACGTTTTATTCAAGAAAATGAGTTGATCAATTTCATTATGAAACCGACAAGAAATTGTTTCAGATTTTATAAAAAGACAAATGCTCCAAAAGAGTCAAGTACACTAATAGATGTTTTTCTTCATAATGGTGATCTTGTTGATTAAGTTAATTCAATCGAATGCCCATTCAGTGATCACTCATTTATAGTTGCGAAATTAAAAATCAAAATCTCAATCATAAAACAATCAAATGTCGAAACTTATCAGCGGCAAATTTAGAAAATATTTCAAAACAAATTGACCTTATTGATCTCAAAGCTATGAATTCGTTACAGACAGTAGAAGAAAAATGGTGTTTTGTTAGAGAAAGTCTAATAACTTTCATCGATAAAATAGCCCCAGTAAGGGAATTATCAATTAAAATCGATAATCAATTTCCTTGGTACGACGAGGAAATTTTAATTGTACGAAACTCCCGTGATGAAGCATATAAATTGCATAAACGCACCAAATTGGAGTCGGATAGAGAACTTTTTGACTATTTTAAAAAACGGTTTGAAAATTTGAACAGTGAAAAATTGGTAAATTTTTTTAAAGAAAAAACAATCAATGATTTCAAAGATTCGAAAAAATTTTGGAAATTTTATTCATCATTTATTAATATAAAATCCGCCAAACAGGATGACGAATCATTAATTGTACTGAAAGTTGATAATAAGACCGTAGAAAACAAACTTAACGTTGGGAAAATTTTTAATCGAATTTTTACATCAATTTCATCGTCATCCGATTCAACTTTTGATGAATCGAAGCAGTTTATTGATGAAGTATTTGACAAGTTTAAAAACAAAGCAGATGAAATTTTTAAATTCAATTATACAAATGGAAACGAAGTTGAAGAAATTCTAAATGACCTTAACAATTCAAGTGGACCTGGTGTATGTGGAATACCATTAAAATGTATTAAAAATAGTTCTTCTAAGCTCAAATCAATAATTGCCTATCTATTTAACTTCTCAATTTTAACAAACTCGATTCCAAGCGATTGGAAAACTGCCCTTGTCACGCCTCTCTATAAACATAAAGGTTCAAGAGAAGATCCGAACAACTACAGAGGAATTTCGGTCCTCGCACCAATCGCGAAATTGTTTGAAAAATTACTCCACAAACAAATTTCGTCATTCATTAATAAAAACAAACTTATAGCAAGTGATCAACATGGTTTTCGATCTAGTCATAGTTGCGAATCTGCTCTACATGAAATAATTACTGAGATGAATGAGATAAAGAGCAAAAGAATGATCGGATTTTTTCTCTTTATAGATTTTAAGAAAGCCTTTGATTCAGTCGACCAAAGGCTCTAACTTTATAAGCTGCGAAAACATTGTTTTGATGAATCGGCAATTTCGCTATTGAGTAACTATTTTACCAACCGTACACAATTCGTTAAAATTGATGAGTTTCTCTCTGAATCAAAGTCAATCCGATTAGGTGATCCGCAGGGGAGTATTCTTGGGCCTTTACTTTTTATGCTTTACATAAATGATATTGTCATATATTTATCAACTTGTAAAATTAAATTATTTGCTGATGATACGACTCTTAGTCAATCGGGGAATAGTTTTCCAATGATCAACAAGCTTTTAATGGAATCAGCAAATCAACTACTCAAATGGTGTAAATTTAATCGAATTGATATAAATTGGACGAAAACAAAGATAATGCTTGTATCAAATAAGAAAAATATTAACTTCCCAAACTATATTAGTGTGGCTGGTCAATGTGTGGAAGTTGTTGAAAGCTTTAAATTACTCGGAGTGGTTATTGACAATCGTTTGAAATTTTACGAACATGTAGCTCAAACACGGATTTCAGTTAATAAAAGATTGTATTCGATTAATCGACTTTTTTATATGGCTGATTAAGGCAAACTACAATTCTTTAAGTCACTTATTTTGCCGATTTTTGACTATTGCTCTACATTAATGATTTATATGCCAAAAAAAGCAATTCAAAAATTAGCCAATACGTATAACCTTTGTCTATTTAAATTATTAAATATTCGTTTTACAGTCAACACAAGTGAAGATTTTAATGGGCTAAATAATGTTTTAAATAAATACAATTTAGAGTGCTTTCAACATCGTATTATTAGGAGAATGTCTCGCTTTGCACACAATACAGTCAATCTGAAAACGTAACCTGCTGGTCTAAGTTCGATGTTGCTTAAAAATAACTCGGCGGATAGATTTTATTTGTTAAGAAACTCAAATGAATATAAAGTACCATCAAAAGGAAAATTTAATGATTTTAAGGAAAAAACTTTTGATTATTTTTTTAGTAAATTTATCAACAAAATCCAGTTAAAAGATATAATTTGTGATTATAATTTTTTCTGTAGTAGAATTTGTAACAATATAAACATTATTTTTACCAATTTTTGTAAAATTTTCCCCAATTTTGACTTAGTATATAAATAGTTTGGATACTTTAAATATTAAAATAGAAACAAATAACAACAAATTTATATATATATATTTTTTTTTATCTATTTTACTTTTTTTTTATCAATAAATGGGTTTATTCGGCTCTTTGAGCCTGGCACTAGCCTTTCGAATGAATTGAAATATATAATATTGATTATTATCAAATTTTTTAAGAATAAATTTTTTGTTTCACATAGGACAAAGCCAACTGAAACTATATAAAAAAACAAGGTTTAGGTTATTTAGTAGTACACGTCACGGCCGAAGGAAGCGGTGAGAAAAAAATAGGGTCAGGTAGAGGTCGGGGAAAAATCCCATTTTCACCAGCTTAAAAACAAAGATAAGATCCTCCTGCTCAACCTTTAAATAGCAGTACATCTACCACTACTGAAACACCAGTTTTAAAACCTCCACAAAATATGGACCAACCAGAACAAATCGAACCAATGGAAGAAGTTGAAGCAGCTACTAGTACTGCTCAAGCAAATGCAGGTGGTATGAATCAAGCACTTGAACATCGAGGTATGTTTACAGGACACACAAGTCGTAACAACGCAAAAGAAAAGTATAGATTTGAAAGAAATGAATTTTATTCAATAAAAAGAAGAGATTTAGTACATTATTGGGGATTTACGGCGTTTCCAAGTGGTTATGATTCTAATATACCAGTTGTTTAAAATGTTACAGTTGTAAGTAACGGAATTGCAACAGGATTAATACAATTACCTGTATTAGGTAACACAGTAATGCAGTATCAATACAACTATTCACACGATACTTCGTTAGTCGGGCTAGTTTACGCAAACTTAATAAATTTTATATTGTTTGATTTTTTTGATTAAAAGTTATTAACTGCAAACGGAGGAAAATTAAGAGAATATAAAAAATTATCTCTTTTAAAAATTCACGTCGAAATTCAAATTGGAACAAAAGTTGGTTCTATTTTTAAAAATGGTTATCATATGGCAAATTGGAAAAAAAATCCAATTAGCAGTGGCTTAGATGTAGGTAGAGTAATGGATACAAATAAATACTCTGAAAATTTTTCGCCAAAATATTTAATATTTAAAGATGTTTACGGTGATTATATTAACGGTAACGGAATTATTGAAACAAGTCATTCAGAATATAATTCAAATGGTAAATTTTCAAATTTATTAGTAAACTATGAAAAATTAACATCATTATTTACTTGTAATTTCGAAAATATCAAAATTTACGATAACATAGACATCATTTATAATTTTTTTATTAACCAAGGTGTAAAACTTGATATCATCTTATATTTTGGAGCAGAGAAATAATTTTTTAATCAGCAAAAAATATAAGTCTTTTAGTAATACCCAATATTTCTCACAATTTTAAAAAAATTAAACTTTTTTTTTATTCTCAAGAAAGGAGAATTTTATAAAAAAAAAATAATATAAATGGTAATAAAATAATAAGTAATAATTTATTTTTCAATTGAATTATGATTTTTAAATAACGAAAAAACTCCATCGTGACCGATTTTTCTGAGCTTTGCTTTGACCCCTGTCATAAGGGATTTCACAAAATTTAGGTCAAATTCCTTCAACTTTAATTTAATGCGGTTAATCAGATGTTGCTCTGTTGAGGCTTGCCAACCTCCCTCGTATACTTTTTCACTCAAACAACCCCTAAAATTTTCGAAGGGCGCGTTTGAGGGACATTTGGCGGGTTGATGTCTTTGGCCACATAATTTACATTTTCGTTCATCCATGTTGTGCTTACCATAGAATAGTGAGCAGACGCTAAGTCAGGCCAAAAAACGTAGTCAAGGTCTTCATGATACTCATGTATAAATGCGAGCAGTCGTTTATTCAAGCATTCGTCGATATAGATGCTCGAATTGATGGCAACCGACTTTGATAATCGAAAAAGAGGCTTTGACAAACCTCGATCAGATATGGCTGTCCAAACAAGCACCTTCTTTGGAAACTTCTCTTTTCCAGCAAACCGAACACTTTCCGGACTAGTAGACTTGTCATTTGTGTAATATCCAGCATTTCCTGGCATGTTGTCGCCCGCCAAAGTAAAGTATTTTTCGTCGTCCACAATAAGCGAACATGGTGAACGATAAAGCATATTTGAAAGTTTTTCACTCAATTTCTTGGCTTTCTCATGCTGAACGGCGCTATATTTTGGTGTTTTTTCACGTTTACGATATGAAATATCCATTTTTGTTAACTGCCGGCCAACTGTTGTCTGGTGGACATTAAATTTTCTTGCTAGACGCCTTTGACTCACTCAAGTTCGGTTATTGGTCAATCTCTTCAGTTTTGTCTTCCTTGCAGCTGTCCAGGTAGTTGGACGACCCGTTCTCTTATTGTCCTCGATCGGATCTCCAATTTGAATACGGTTGATCGTATTATATATAGTGCTTCGAGCGATTCCTTGCTTAGTAAATTGCGCCACAATGTCGGATTTTGCCATGTGTGAAATCATATTTTTGACTGTTTTTCGAAAAGCCTCTCGTTCAGACACAGAAAGTCCCATTTTAAAAATTTTTTTTTGCAATATTATTAATAATATAATTGCTAATTTTTAGTAATTTACAAATAAATATATATATGTTCCCCTGATCATTTGCATGATCGGGCAAGTTAACTTACTTTTTGTCCATTTACTTATTCATCACCCGTTACTAGAAAAAAGTCAAGTGTTAAGTGTGAGTGTGAGTATTATATAAAACTTGGACTTGTACTTGCACCGAAAGTATTTTCAAGTGTAAAACTCACAATCACACTTGAACATTTGAATTTTTCAAGTGTTACACTCACACTCACACTTGAACACTTGAATTTTTCAAGTGTGACTTTTTTCTTTGGCAATAAATTAAGGACCAAAAGATTGATAAAAGTTAACTTATTTTTATTAAATTTTAGATAACCTAGAGCACGTCATTAATAAATTTGAGTTCGATGAAACTAAAATTACTGGTGTTGTTTGTGATCAAGGTTCTTCACTAAGACGGTAAGTCTATTTAAACAGAACCAAAATGTGAAAATATAATGATGCAATAGAAGAAATAGATTTAAATACGAACGGTTTTAGAGAAGTTGAAGATCTTGAGCACGATATATCTAATGAGCTGGATGACCAAAACGATCCAAATGAGCAAAATCAGAAAGAAAATTCTAGCTCTTTGATATGCAGTTTTGAAGATGTAGACATTGAGATTAATAGTCATCCGCCAGATCGACGGCGATGTCCAGCATCCGAGCGCACACTCGGCAGTGTATGCGAGTTTGGACACGCATGTGAGTGAGAACGCTCCGCAGTCACAGTCGGAGTACGAGGACTGTGCCGAATTCCTCAGGTACAAGAATGCCAGCAAGTAAACGCTGATGAGCCTGGACGACGACGCGAGCGGCGAGGCAGTGCGAGTAGAGGTCGGTCTGCGCGGTGGCAAAACCTACTTTGTCATCGACACGGGCAGCGCGGTCAACACGATCAGCCAGTACGCTTACGAGAGGCTGGAGCGCGCGACGCCCTTGACACCGTTCACGACGCAGTACTTTGGGTACAAGTCGAGACTGCCGATCCCATTCCTGGGTAAGTTCGAAGCGGACGTGTCGTTCCGAAGGACGTGGGCAAGAGCCACATTCGTCGTTGTTGAGGGCGAGGCTGAGAACCTGCTCAGCAAGCGTACTTGCGTCGATCTGAGAGTGGTGAGCATCACCAAGGCCTCTCTCAGCTGTTGACGGTCCCCAGAGGCCGAATCCTCCACCATCGAGCAGCACACCGTGGAGTGACTTGTAGCCAGATTCGCTGAACTTTTCAGTGGAAAGCTGGGCTATGCGAAGGACATCAGCGTCAAGCTTGATGTCGACCCCAACGTCCGCCCCGTGAGACAGCCGCAACGCCCGGTTGCGTTCCACCTGCGCGAGGCAGTAGGAAGAGAACTGGACAAGCAGGTCGAGCAGGGCATTCTCGAGCCCGTCGTCAGCAGCAGCGGACCGACCCCATCGGTCTAAAGCCTAGTTGTGGTGACCAAGGACAAGACGACGCACGCCAACTTGAGGAACAAGCGTACGGAGTACACGTTGGAGATTCGGCTCACGTGTGACTTCAAGGCGCTCAACAAAGCGATCCGACGGACCCTATTTCCGGGTAAAACGATTGAGGACCTCATCACGCAGGTCAACGGCGCCACGGTCTTCTCGAAGATAGACCTCATCAAGGCGATTCATCAGTTCGCATTGGACCAGGAGAGTCGGAACTACACGACCATCACAACACATCGAGGCCTGTATCGTTACAAGCGCCTTCACATGGGCATTTCGTGCCCGTCCGAGGTGTTCACGGAGGGCCTTCGCAACATCCTGCTCGGATGCGAAGGTCAGTTGATTATGACCGACGACATTCTGGTCTAAGGAAAGGACCAGGCCGAGCACGACCGGAACCTCACGCGAGTGCTCAGGCGGCTTCAGGAGGCTTGACTCACGGCCCATCCTGGTAAGTGCAAGTTTTTCATGTCGGAGCTCACGTTCTTTCGCCTTCGCTTCTCAAGCAAAGGCATAGCTCCGACCGAGGACCGATGCCGCACGCTCCGCGAAGGCCAAAGAACGTAAGCTCCGACTTGAAAAACTTGCAGGTCATTGTCGACGCCAGCCCGGTCGGACTCAGCTCGATTCTGGTGCAGGCCAACCCGAACGACCGCAGATTCGTGTGCTTCGCATCCCGTTCGCTCACCGATATCGAGCGAAGGTACAGCCAGTGCGAGAAGGCAGCGCTCGCGGCCGTGTGGGGCTCGGAACGGTACTGGCTATACCTGTTCGGTTCCCACTACAAGCTGGTTACGGACATCCGAGCGGTGCAGCAGATTTTCGGGGACTCGGCGAAGCAACCGCCAGCTCGGATCGAACGGGGGGGCCTCCGGCTCTTCCAGTTTGACTACTCGATCGAGCACCGACCTGGCCTGTCCAACATCGCGGACTATTTCTCGCGACATCCGAAGGTAAGTCTGACGACCAAGATCGAGGAGAGTAAGACAGTGCGCTACATCAATAAGTCGTGCGGAGTAGAGTGCCGATTGGCGATCATACGAGCCGATGGTAGCGTCACCGATGCCCCAAGGACCTTGGCAAGTCGTCGGTGGCGATTTTTTCGGACGGATCGTACTGGTTCGTGAACCACTGGGAGTACTCGCGCTGGGCGATGACTGCCGACACTGTGATCATGGTACTGGACGAGCTGTTCAGCATGTTCGGTACGGCGCTAGTCTACAAGACTGACAACGGATCGCCGTTCCAGTCGCACTCGTTCGCCGCATTCGCCAAGCGGCTAGGCTTTCGGCATCGCCGGATCACGCCACTCTGGCCCAGGGTGAACGCCGAGACGGAGAGCTAAATGAAGAAGCTCGGGAAAGTTCTGAGGACAGCCACCATCGAGGGAGTCGACAAGAACGTCGCTCTACGAAAGTTCTTAAGGGCGTACCGGGAGACGCCTCATACCACCACGAAGGTAGCCCCCGCTCAGCTCATGATGGGCTACAGCCGGACGTCGGGCATTCCGCATCTCACCTCTCTCGCCAGCGATCAGAGCGACAACCAGGCGGCGCATCGTTTCGCGCAGGAGAACGATCGCAAGATCAAGAAGGTGATGACCCGCGAGTACAACGCTCCCATGCGTGTGCAGCAGTCCGAGTTGAAGGTGGGCGATCTTTACTCCTGAAGCTTCAGCGAGTATGCAAGACGATGCCTGAATGGGAGCCGGAGCCGTACGTCATTACGAAGCGAAAAGGCAGCATGGTGAGTGTGTACCGGCACAACCATATCTTGACGACACGCAATATGTCGTTCTTCAAGTTGTTCCAGAGCAGCATCAACGACGACGTAGAACTCGACAACCTTCGGTCGTACAGGGGAACGTTTGCCCGCCGGTTCCGAGGCCATTCGGCCTATTACCTTTTGACCTGAACGCGCCGCTTCAGAACGCCCAGCCAGTTTCCCTGGATTAAGCCGAATCTTCGAGAGGGGGGGGGGGCACGGCAACGGCAACACGCACGACCAGGCGAGCGGAGTCAACGCAGGCAGCAGGAGACGGGACACCGGCAGTCCAACAGGTTCCGACCGCGACGGTCGACAGCTCGAAGCCGAGGACGTCTCGAGACGAGGACCAGACGCAGCAGCGCAAAGCAGGGCGGCCCACGGAAGCGCATGCGGCAGCCAACAGGGCGGCAAACCCGCCAAAGCACAAGATGCAGGCGCGTAAGCAGGCCAAGCCTTCGGCTCAAGCGGGGGGGAAGATGTGGTGAGGACATCACTGTTTATGTTCTCGGTTCGCTGCGCAGTTGCATGCACTCGTCTGACTCAGTAAACGTTGTGCACGTTGAGCGCAGGCGAGACCGTGCATAAACTAGTTCCCTGCACATGAAAATGTTGAAAATGAAAAACATAAAAGTTTTATTACTTATATTAGGAAATTAAAAAGAGAAATATTGGTGTGCTTCGACTTGATTTTTACTTTATTTCAATAAAGTACCAAGATGCTCATGCTCGTCCCATAAAATAAATTTAAGTGGTCGATCTGCTATTAAAAAATGCAAACTTTTTAGTAGAAACTTTGTTAGTTTATCGAGTTACGCTGGTAGTGTTGAATCATCGACTGTTCTTTCGTATGATTTTAGACTAAAAGAGTCAAAATTGAGATGCGAAAATGGAACAAAATGGTCGTAAACTTATTTAATGCTTTGATCGTATTATTTGGCCTTTGAAAAAAACTCTTTCACTTTTATCGCAAAAAATAGATTGGCATATTGGGGACTCTTTAGAAAATTTCTATAGAAAAAGATATTTTCTTCGATAAAATTCGTGATGAGACTAATATTCGTAGGTCTACAAAGGCCATTTGGAATGAGAATTTCTATAAGTTCCCAATTTTGAGTGAAGTAGCAAAAAAAAATTTTTAAATCAATACCAACTTCGAGTGCTTATATTGAACGATTTTTTAGCATATATGGTGTTGTAAGCAGTAAAAGATCACAGAACATAACCCCACAGAATTTTATGAACAAAGTATTTCTATGAGTAAATGTCGATCTTTTGATGACAAACGTTTAAAATTTTAATAATTATTTTATTTTATTTTTTATAAATTACAATATTTTTACATTGATTATTACACTTTTTGACTCTAAAACTTCAAAAATATAAATATTTACCAGAGATTTTTTAATTTTAAACCTTAATTTATTGCCAAAGCAAAAAGTCACACTTGAAAAATTCGAGTGTTCAAGTGTGAGTGTGAATATATAACTCGTGAAAATACTTTGAGAGCAAGTACAAGTCCAAGTATTATCTAATACTCACATTCACACTTGACACTTTCCTAGTATAATTGTATGGTCAAATGACCTTTCGCCAAAAAGTTGACCGTATTTTTGACCGCCCGTATTTTGTTGACCGTATTTTCAAACGGTCAAAATTTTAACCGCAAAAAACTGTCCTTGAAGTTGACCTGTTTGCTCTGATCGCATCCAACACTTTTTTCGATCAGTTGAATGTTCATCTAAATCAGAACAAGAAGTATTGACCAATAGTAACAAAACAAGAAGAGCAGGATAATGGGTGTCGAAAAGTATTTTATCGTTGCAATCTTGCGTAAAAAGAGGACCACAATGCTTTATTTTTTCGTTATTTTATCTATTTAAATACATTTTTTTTTCTATCAAATTGTGGTTGAAATGTCTATTAAACATTAAAAAATAAATAATATAAAATTTGAATTAAATAATACTTTTGTTTCTTAATTTAGTATTTTCAGAGCACAAATTTGTTTTTTTTTTAGTGCACACTTTTATTTTTTTTGGCGCATATAATAATTTCTTTAAGAGCACAATTAATAACATTAAGTGTACACTTTTAGTTATTTTAGAGCCAGCATAATTTTAGAGCACATTTAAGATATTTAAGAGCATAATTAATTACAACCCATTAAGTATTCTTTTAAACAAAGTTTCTAAGTATACAAGAATCCAAGAGTATCCAATGGAGTAAGAAACGGCAAAATAAGAGTTTCCTTTGAAAAATAAATATGTTAAAGAAGAGTTTCTAATTAAATAAGTATTCAAGATTATATGTTTTGAGACAATACATACTTGCTATATAACTATGGCATAAATTATATTTTTTTGAATCACTGTGGTTACCTCAAAATTTGTTTTGTAAAAAGCCATTTTGCGATATAATTATATCATCTAAAATAAAACGAAATATCTTAAATAATTACAATCTGAACTTGAACAATATAACTTTGAAACAAAATTTTGTTTTATTGATGAAAACCAACAAAAAAATCACATAAAAGTAAATTTCAAAGTTTTTTTTATCAAATGGATTTCTATTTAATTAATAATATTTTATTCTGGTATTTCTTTACCATCATAGGAGCTATTTTCGGAAAAAAATTTTTACTTAGCACCAAAAATACTTTAATTTTAACGTTATTAGGCCTAATATTTTCAATACCTCATATTTTCAAAAAAGAAAAAGGCTATTTTTTTGAAAAAAATCCAATTCAAATTTTTTTGATTAGTTTTTTAAATTTAAGTTCATCTTTTTTCACAAATATATCAATAAATGAAGGATCTGTTTCATTTACCTACATTATAAAAGCTACAGAGCCTGTTTTCGTAATTCTATTTTCTTATCTTTTAAAGAATGAAATTTATCCAATTCAAACATGGCAAACTGTATTGCCAATTATTTAAAGTTTCTTTTATTGATTACAAAACTAATTATTTTATCTTTGATAAACAAGATTATATTTTCCTCTTGATTAGCGGATTTGGAAGCTTTAGTAATAACTTTTTTTCAATCATTGTTCTCTCTAAAATAAGACCATTTTCACATTCTATTTTAAATATTTTAAAAAGAATACTCACTGTGATGAATACCCTTTTTTGGTTTCCCAAAAATTTTATATTGACTAAATTGAAAAAAATAATCAAATCAAAAATTTTTTATTAATTTTTAATATAATTAATATTTTTCAAATCCAAGGATTCAATTTGAATTCTTATTAATTTTTATACCAGAAAATACTTTTTTTAATTTAAAATATAATTTTTAAATATTAAATTTCAATAATTAAAATAATTAATTTTTTTAGTAATCTACTAAAATTTAAATAATTCAGCCAATTTCTTTCGTATTAAAATAAAAATCATATTTCTGAATTCAGCTTTATTTTATTTAAATATTGATGCCAAATATATTCTGGTAACTATTTTTATTTAATTTTAATCGCATAAAATACACTAATTACATTGACTTAATTGAAAAATAAAATCAAATCAAAAATTTTTTATTAAGTTTTGAAATAATTAATATTTTCCAAATCCAACGTTTCAATTTGAATTCTTATTAAATTTTATACTAAAAAATACTTTATTTAATTTAAAAAATAATTTTTAAATAATGAATTATCAATATTTAAAATGATTAATTTTTTCAGTAATCTACTAAAATTTGAATTATTCAGTCAATTTTTTTCGTATTTAGTATTTACAAATTGTGGCAATTAGTGAGACTTGGTTCAAGAGCATCTCACTTACAAACGTAAAAGGATACAATGTGTACAGAAAGGACAGAAGTGATGGACGCAGAGGCGGTGGTGTATGTCTCTACATTGATGAATTTATCGACTCATTTGAATTAAATGATGCAGGTTTTAATTTAAGTAAAATTGAACAAATTTGGGTAGTAGTAAACTTTAACTCCGAAAAGTATTTAATTGGCTGTATTTATAGGCCAAACGATTTTGATTTAATTTTCAAGCAAGCTAAAGACTTTGTTGATTAAAAAGGTTTTAAAGATCTTCTAATAATGGGTGATTTTAACTTTCCATCAATCAACTGGTCAAATGGCTGTGTGACAGAAATTTTAAACGAAAATGGCATCGAACATAAATTCAGAGAGACGCTAAACGACACTTTTCTATACCAGCATGTAAATGTCCCCACTTTTCAAATGGCAAACCAAAAAGCTGTCAACACTTTAGATTTGATTTTCACGACCCTATCTGGCAGTGTGTATGCAATCGATACAAAATTTGTGCTCGGTAACATAAATAAAGGACATCTGGCTATCTTTTTCAATTTTATTCTCAAAAACAAGGTTAGTAAGAAATCACATACCTGTAAAAAATTTATCTATAATAAAGCTGACTTTGTTAAAAATTTCACATTTTCTTTCAAATATAAATTGGGTGCACTTGTTTGAGAATTTAAATATTCAAGAAATGTACGATGAGTTAATTTTCTATGTAAGCGAAGCTAGTAATCGATTCATTTCAGTGACAGATGGCTCAAAAAAGAAAACTATCTCAAAACCTTGGATTAAAGATGATCTCAAGATCTTAATCAGAAATAAGAGGAATCTTAGATACAGGAACTGTTCATGTAACTGGAAGGATATGAATCTGTATAAAGATTACAACGTACCTGTAAATTAGTTTATCAGAAATTAAAAAAGCCAGACTAACATATGAACAAAATTTAGTGGAAAAAGCTAGGAAGAATCCTAAAATATTGTATAAATACTTTAATGATCAACAAGTAGTCAAAGAATCAATTAAAGCATTAAAAAAGTCAAACAATGAAATAACGCACGAACCGAAAGAGATATCAAATCTTCTTAATAAATGTTTTCTAGATGTTTTTGTTATTGAACAAGATGGTGAGCTTCCACCTTTTGAAGTTGAGTTTGATGAAAGGTGGTCAGAATATAGTGACATTGATCCAAATGATATTAGTTATGAAATGGTATTTAAAAAACTACAAGACCTAAATCAAAATAAATCATGTGGTGTAGACAAGCTTCATCCATCATTGCTTAAAAATTGTGCAGAAGCCTTTACTGTTCCTTTAACTTTGATTTTCAGAGAATCTTTATCCAATAGTCAGCTTCCAATCCAATTCAGATCAGCAAATATTACTCCATTGTTTAAAAAAGGTGATAAATCAATATCGAGCAATTATCGTCCTGTGTCTTTAACTTCAATTCCGTGCAAAATTATGGAAAGCATAATTAGAACCAAAATGGAAGATTATCTTTATAAGTATAATATTATATCTAAAGAACAGCATGGATTTGTCAAGAAAAAGTCATGTACCACTAATCTTCTGGAAACTCTAGATTTCATCTCAATGAGTCTTGATAAAAGTATCCCTGTTGATGTGATTCTACTGGATTTTGCGAAAGCATTTGATACTGTTCCGCACAGAAGACTAACAGCTAAATTGAAAGCGTATGGCTTTGGCGGTCTGACACTAAAATGGATTGAAGCTTTCTTGAAAAATAGAAGGCAACGAGTTGTTCAAGGGGAAATTTTATCGGATTGGGTTGATATTTTTAGCGGTGTACCACAAGGCTCAGTGATTGGTCCACTATTGTTTGTTTTGTATATCAATGATCTACCAAAAGGATTAGAAAATGTTGTCAAATTGTATGCAGATGATACTAAAATGTTCTCGCAAACGGTATCAGAAATAAGCGCAGTGAAACTACAATTAGATTTAGATTTAGTTTTCAAGTGGACTCAAGATTGGCTTCTTCTCTTCAACACATCAAAATGTGTGGTCATGCATTATGGTCATAAAAACAAATATTTTCCTTATTTTATCAATGGTAAGCAGCAATCAACGTCAGAAACCGAAAGAGATCTTGGAGTTATTTTTAATACAAATCTGAAATGGAAAAATCAAGTGTTAGAGGCTACAAACAAAGCAAATCAAATGCTAGGTCGCATCAGAAAATCATTTGCTCGTTTTGATTGTAAGTTATTTAGATCACTGTATTTAACTTTTGTTCGTCCTCTTTTGGAATTTGCGGTGCCTGTTTGGTCTCCAATTCTTAAGTCTGACTGTGAGAATGTTGAAAGGATTCAACGCAGAGCTACGAAATTTGTTTCTGCAATTAGAAACAAACCGTATGAAAGCAGATTGAAGGCTTTGAACATTCCAAATCTAATGGAAAGAAGAAAAAGAGGTGATCTAATTCAATTATATAAGTTAATACATAAAAACCAAGAAAGTCACTAAAAACAAGGAAGAGGTCACTGCTTTAAATATCACAAAGAAATTTCAAGGCTCCAACATAGAGATAACTTTTTTTTCAACAGAACCGCTAGCATATGGAACTCGCTGCCTAATCAATTAGTTGAAGCCCCCAATGTTAACAGCTTTAAAGCAGGCATTGGTTGCTGGATGAGCAGCAATCAATCACATAAGCTGTCTTAGTGTGCCTTGTCAGCACACTCGCTGGCTAGCCAGCTACAGTCTAAACTACTACTACTACTACTACTAATAATATCAAATCTTGAAATATTAACCGACGAATATTTTGAAACTGTTGTGGTCCAGATGATAAAACTGAAGTTTTTGCTTCTTTTTTATTGAATTACGATTATCTAAATAGCTTTGTTAAGGTAGATTTAATTAATTTTGGAAAATTAAAAATAAGTTAAATTCGAAAGGATTTAGCAATAATCCGTTTGCCTTGCAATATTGTTCCAACAAACAACCATGATTACGATAACTTGATTGTTGCCGGCATATACATATTTTGCAAAAATTTGATTTATCATGTAACAATAATGTACCCAAGAGGAAATTTCTTTTGGATTCCGAAGGATGACTATGAATTATGAAACCAAAAAAAAATTTTTGGCGATGTTAATAGGTCGATAGAAAGGTAAGTATTTTTTCCTTATTTCCATGTTTTATTGCTTCAATTCTAAAATTTTAGATTCGAAATTGTCAAAATAATTAAAAATTCAAGTGTTTTTTTTGAGCCTTTAAACAAAGATTTTTTTATCAAAGAATTTAAATCGTCGACATTTTTTGAATGCAACACAATAAATTTTAAATTTAAAATAAAAGAAAATGTTTCGTCACAAATATTTTATTTAAAAAACACACTAAATTATTTAAACATTGATTATTATTTGGAGGTTAAAAGAACAAGCCATTCAAAAAACAATTGTAATTTTGGAAGGAAAAATAATTACGTCATTTATTATAATCAAATAAAGAGCTTTAAAAATTTTAAAAAGCTATCAAAATTATTATTAAATATTAATTATTCAATAACAAAAACAAGATATTTATCAAGAAATTTTACGACAAGACAATAATATTAACTCCAACGCTAAAGTTAAAAACAAAAGGGACCGCAAAAAAAGAAATTTATTCAATTTGTTCAACCCAATTAAATAATGAAAATATAATATTCCATGTAATTTTTGATAATTTATTAACCTTTTGTATTTATTTCTATTTGTACTCAAAAATACTTTAATTATTTCGTAAATTTTGACAATTTTGGGTTTCTTTTTAATTCTATGTCGAGAAATAGTTATCTTGGCAATAAATAAATAAATTATTTTAAAAATATTTGTTTTTTATTAAAGTACCCTTTATTCTATAAATTTTATTAGAGTTTATAAATTTATGTTATGCGGCCCAATAATCATGAATAAGGAAGTGAAGGACAACATATAACATTATTCAGAGTTCTGTTAATTAAAATTTCTTTCATTAAAAAAAATGCATTAAATTTTAATTTCTAAAATGAAAATGCCCAAAAAAAGTATTAGAATGCTGTTAACATGTGATCAAACTCTATGATCCTTCACTTTTACCGATTAGACTGAAAAAGAGACGAATACCACACAGCAAACGAGACGAATTCAAAACAATGTTGGACGAGATGCTGGCCGAAAATTTAATTCACCAAGTGAATCAACATGGGCCTCACCTCTAATGTTGAATTCAAGCCAGGCGGTTTTGTCGACAATTGACTACAGGCTCCTTAATGGAAGAACAACTAAAGACGCACATCCAATGGTTGTGAAGTTCATTTCAATTCAGATAAACTTGAATAACTGTTAAATGGGTCGATTTATTTTGAAACTTTTGTATCAAGCAAATTTAAGCAAGTTTGCTCAATATTTTCTCATTATTTTTATATAATTTTCTAAAACATGGAAGCATTATCAAAAAATTTAAAAATTAAAGTTAAGTTTGTTTTGTAATTAATAAAAAAAACAAAATTTATGTAATGTTAGTTTTATAATAAAACAATCTTTACAAGATGTTAAAAGAAAAATTTTTAAATATAAAGAATGATGAATATGAATCAAATGAATAGTAACTTGACAATGTTTCATAAATATTTCAAATTAACGAAAAACGAAAAGTAATTAAAAAAAAGTAAATTTAAATTTGTAAATTAAATTTATTAAATCGAAGTAATAATTATTTGTTTTAAACGTTCATGTTTTTTATTTCACAGTTAGATTATCTGATTATACAAAGTAAAGCCATGAAGTTTTTTTTTTTAGGATTTGGATTTGGATTGTTAAATCAAGACAAAATAAAATTTTTTTCTGGTATTTCTTTACCATCATAGGAGCTATTTT